>JAIOJX010000028.1:115196430-116446430 GCA_022376925.1 Tragulus kanchil | reverse complement strand
TCATCCTAGATGTGTATTACTTTTGACTTTTAGCTTTGGGCATCATGGAAAAAAATACTGAGATAATAATTATGCTACCAACAGAGAAAGTTTGGGAGTTTTTAAAAGGCAAATTACTAAACCTATCCCAATCTCAAAATTTTTATAATTAAAATAAAGATCATGACATGGTTTTAGTATTAAATGAAATACAGCTGTGAGTGCTCTTTGAACATGCAAAACCAATAATAAATTTGAATTTTTATTTCATAGGTTTTTATGAGGATAATGTATATACTATATGTAAATATTATATAAAATTCTGTACTTATTATAGCTTTTAATTAGTTTTCCTACTTTGCTCCATTTTGTTTCTTAGTTAAATCTGATGATACAGTAACTGATATTGAGTGTCCTGTCTGCAGAAACATAGGTGAATTTATCCTCCCATCGCAGTGGCCTCTGTTGTCACAGAGCACCGGCTCTGGGCACATGCGCTCCAGAGCTCTGGCTCGGTAATTGGACACATCTGTCCAGCTGTTCCGCAGCACGTTGGATCTTCCCAGGCCAGGGATCAAACCAGCGCCCCTTGCACTGCAAGGCGATGTCCTTACCCACTGGACCACCAGGGAAGTCCTCTTTCATCTTCTTGCCTTGTCTTTGTTAGCATGGAACTTCACTTTGCAAGTAAGCTGGAGTTCCAGTATTCTTCACCTGTCACGCCTGTCATCAAAGCTCTGTATAATGAGTGGGAGTGTTTGGAAAAGTGAAACCCTGATTTCTTGGTCACAGTAGCCTGAAATTTAGTCTCTGCAACACAGAACATGAGGATGATGAGCCATGCTGGTGGCCTGACCCTTCTGTAGAGATATTGTAGCTTGTGTCTGAGCATAGGAGAGGAGCATTGCATTCTTGGCCCAATTTATTTGGCTTGTAGTTGGAATCAAACTGAGCTGGCGGGAAAGGGGAAAGGGGAGGAAGTAAGCTGTGGATCAAGCAAGAGATTCTTACAATTCATACTGAGATTCAATAGATTTTTTTGAATAAATATTTCCTTTTTTACTGTGCACCCTTAGGACAACTTTCATAACCTTTAAATGGTCAGTATTTTCTAATTTTTGCTTGTTATGGTCGTTTCATTGGAGAAGGGCTCTGAGAGCTCCTGATGTTGTCATCCTAGATGTGTATTACTTTTGACTTTTAGCTTTGGGCATCATGGAAAAAAATACTGAGATAATAATTATGCTACCAACAGAGAAAGTTTGGGAGTTTTTAAAAGGCAAATTACTAAACCTATCCCAATCTCAAAATTTTTATAATTAAAATAAAGATCATGACATGGTTTTAGTATTAAATGAAATACAGCTGTGAGTGCTCTTTGAACATGCAAAACCAATAATAAATTTGAATTTTTATTTCATAGGTTTTTATGAGGATAATGTATATACTATATGTAAATATTATATAAAATTCTGTACTTATTATAGCTTTTAATTAGTTTTCCTACTTTGCTCCATTTTGTTTCTTAGTTAAATCTGATGATACAGTAACTGATATTGAGTGTCCTGTCTGCAGAAACATAGGTGAATTTATGATATTTGTGCAATTCAGTATGTAAATATAAGTGGAAACCAGTAAAATAATACATGGAAGCCAATGCTTCTGCATCCCTGTAAGTCTGCAATCAAAATAGACGCCTCAGTAAATGGTATTTCTTGGGGATTTAAATCCAGTAGACAATAATTGTCCAACATGCCCTTGATCATCAGGTCTTCACATCTGGTCGTTGCTCACCAGGATTTTCTTGGCCTTGATCATTATTGCCTAATTTGGGTCCGTTTAGAACTGAATGCCAAAGCCCATGCAGCTTGAATGTATGAAAGCCTGCTGTTTTATGACATGGATTGCTACTGCATTTCATTTCCTTAATTCATGTCAAGCTTCCAAATGTTTTTACTTAGAAGAAGTAGCCTACAGGGCCTTGAGTCTTTCTTAAAGCACATTATATCTATAAACTACAAAAATATTTTCTTAAATGTTATTTAGAATTTGAATTGTTAATGTTTTAGTTCTTATTTCACTAAGAAGAAAATTCCCAAGTCTTGTATTCAGAATCAATGATTAAAAGTTACTACAACTTTCATTTTGTTTCATAGCGGAAAAAAATAATAAACAATACACTGGGATCATGTGGGAAAGGTTGATTTGACATGCTGTGTTTGAATTTCCTGTAAGCACTGTAATAATACTTAGGTACTACTCAGAGTTGGAGATGAAACTGAAAAACTAAGAAATAAAATAAGTTCTTATTTTATAAAATCTCACTGAACAGTATTTATGTTACAGCCATTTAATATATGTACAATTGTAAAGAATCTCTGTATAAATGTTTTACGTAAATGTATAAGTATGTAGAAGCCTATATAAATATATATATAGATATATAAATTGCTAAAAAACCTGTGCAATAAATTCTCAAAACAAAAAAGGAAATAAAGTTGATTATTAGTAGAATAAGGGAGAGAGGTATAGGCAACAAAGGATACAAAGAATAAGATAAAGAATGAAAGATAAAGAGGAAATTCAAAAGTCAATATAGCATAAATAATGATAATAGCATTTGGGTGTTTAATGCTATTAACACAGAGTATTGTGTATACCATTGCTTTCCAATCTCCTGCTTCTAGTTAGGAGTCATTTGGCTAAAGAAACAGGAAGTCACACCCACTCTAAAGTGTTAGTCATCAGTAGTGTCTGACTCTTCATGACTCCATGGACTATAGTCCACCAGGTCCCTCTGTCCATGGGATTCTCCAAGCACAAATACCGGAGTGGGTTGAGGGGTTCATTATAAAGATCCTGAGAAATATCATAGAGTTCATTTGGCAACAGTATCATTGGGCTTCGTATGAACTGGAAAGATGTAATTCCAGTATATGTTCCTTTCCCTTTGTTTGTTTCTTTGCACATTTTTTTCATTTACTTCTGTGAACTGATTATCTTTGCCAGCCCCTCTATCTCTGCTTTGTGATTTCAGTCCACATGTGACTGTAGCTTATCTAAGTGCCAACATGGACCTTCTTCTGCTGCACAGTTCCACATATCTTATTCTCAATCACTGACTCAGAATCACTGACCTAATTTCAAATTTCAGGTAGAGAGAATATGACTGGCTGAATGTGTATAAGCTGTCTGCTTCTAATTACTGTGGCTGGAAGGATGAAGCTGTGTTCTTTAGAGGATCGTAGGTTGAACTGCTTTTTTAAGGAAAGGAGACATATTACAATTTTCTAAGCTCCTTGAGAGCAGAGATCATGTCCTATTATTTTCTTTCCCCAGTTCTAATAAACTTAGGTACTACTCAGAGTTGGAGATGAAACTGAAAAACTAAGAAATAAAATAAGTTCTTATTTTATAAAATCTCACTGAACAGTATTTATGTTACAGCCATTTAATATATGTACAATTGTAAAGAATCTCTGTATAAATGTTTTACGTAAATGTATAAGTATGTAGAAGCCTATATAAATATATATATAGATATATAAATTGCTAAAAAACCTGTGCAATAAATTCTCAAAACAAAAAAGGAAATAAAGTTGATTATTAGTAGAATAAGGGAGAGAGGTATAGGCAACAAAGGATACAAAGAATAAGATAAAGAATGAAAGATAAAGAGGAAATTCAAAAGTCAATATAGCATAAATAATGATAATAGCATTTGGGTGTTTAATGCTATTAACACAGAGTATTGTGTATACCATTGCTTTCCAATCTCCTGCTTCTAGTTAGGAGTCATTTGGCTAAAGAAACAGGAAGTCACACCCACTCTAAAGTGTTAGTCATCAGTAGTGTCTGACTCTTCATGACTCCATGGACTATAGTCCACCAGGTCCCTCTGTCCATGGGATTCTCCAAGCACAAATACCGGAGTGGGTTGAGGGGTTCATTATAAAGATCCTGAGAAATATCATAGAGTTCATTTGGCAACAGTATCATTGGGCTTCGTATGAACTGGAAAGATGTAATTCCAGTATATGTTCCTTTCCCTTTGTTTGTTTCTTTGCACATTTTTTTCATTTACTTCTGTGAACTGATTATCTTTGCCAGCCCCTCTATCTCTGCTTTGTGATTTCAGTCCACATGTGACTGTAGCTTATCTAAGTGCCAACATGGACCTTCTTCTGCTGCACAGTTCCACATATCTTATTCTCAATCACTGACTCAGAATCACTGACCTAATTTCAAATTTCAGGTAGAGAGAATATGACTGGCTGAATGTGTATAAGCTGTCTGCTTCTAATTACTGTGGCTGGAAGGATGAAGCTGTGTTCTTTAGAGGATCGTAGGTTGAACTGCTTTTTTAAGGAAAGGAGACATATTACATATTTTTATGTCGTGTCTACTAAGCTCCTTGAGAGCAGAGATCATGTCCTATTATTTTCTTTCCCCAGAACCTTGCACAGCACCTTTTTCACTTCCAGAGAAGTTTGCATTTCTGTCTCCAGGGGGTAGTATTATTGACACAAATGAATTTAAAAATTCAGACCCTACTTTTTTGCTAAGTATCATCAAGGTAACTTGCCTTGGAACAATGGTTAACAACTTTTGGAAAATGGACTTTGTTGAGAAACTTTGAAGCCTTTTTTCATACCTGGGAATGAAGCAACAATGAAAGTAGCATCTATCCATTATTGTTAACTAATGATTCCCAAATTATTTATAGTGGTTGCCGTTATGCTAAAATTTTTGCACAGAATACAAACAAATAAAAATATAAAATAGAATGCATAGCTAAAGTAACTTGTAAAAGGTCAAGCTCAGCCTACTGACCTTCTTTGTTCTGTTCTTCCTCCAACAGGCTCACTTCTAAACCTAGATGAAACAACAAAACTGAAGGGCTCCACAGATCATTGCTTTTAGGTGAGAAGCAAGGAAATTTTTTCTGTTTTTCTCCATGTGTGTAAACATTTATAAGTACACAAAAATATGATACAAAAATTATTATGACATCATAGAGAAGAGTTTTATTATATATATTTCCTTTACTGCAAGTTTCTTAGATGTACAATTTGAAGAAAGAGACACATTTATTCTGTAAACTTTTAATTTTTTATTTAAGATATTCAATAAACTTTTCAACTTCTTTTTTGGGGGAAATTTTGTTTATTGATTGATTGATTGATTTAAGTATTTTTTTGGTGGGGAGTGGGGTTGGGGCAGGCCACATCTATTGGTGTTTCATTTATCAATTTTCATCCATCTTTGTTCTTTGGCCTGTGTGGGCCTCCCATCACAGTGGCCTCTGTTGTTGCAGAGCGTGTGTTCCAGAGCTCCGGCTTGGTAATCGGACACATCAGTTCAGCTGCTCTGTGGCGCATGAGATCTTCCCATGCCAGGGATCGAACTGTCGCCCCTTTCACTGCAAGGCAGTGTCCTTACCCACTGGACCACCAGTAAAGCCCCTTCAATAAACTTTCAATGTGTATTTTTTGTTACATTCTATGCTTGGTGGTACAATATAAATAAGACAGGACTTCTGTGATATTGTGTACAGAGCCTACACTAGAATATGTGAAATGAGAACATTTTATTTATTTATTTTTAAAACTTTTATTTTACTTTTAACTTTTACAGAGTTTTGTTGTTTACAGATGTGTATGTTCCCAGATTAGTCATATGTATATCCCCCCCTTCCCATCCCTCCAGACCATCACACAGCACCCTGAAGGATCTCCTTTTCAAATGAGAACATTTTAATTTCATTACATTGAATATAGCATAGACACCTTATTTAGAGCTATCAATGAAAAGGAGCTGGCAAATATTTCAGTACTCAGAATAAATTCAGGAGATCTCTTTCACTCTCATGTTTCTCTTGAACCATGGACTTAAGACAATTGTTTGTATAACCATTGGCTCTTTTGTTTCTGTTTGGTGTTTTTGATTTCTCTCCTGTTCCTCAATATTAAATGAAACATTGATTTCCCAACAAAAAATGGCAAAATATCTGAAAAGTTTACCATTTACATCACTAGGTTACTGTAATAATTTTGTGCTGAAGCAAAAAGAAAAAAAATATTTCCACTTACATTGAAAAATGTTATAAAATTTTTGGTTTGTGAGAATGCAACATTGGAATAGCAAATTAAAGTCAAATGTGTTTGTCTAAGCCTAATGTATCATCACAGAACTATGGACGTTAGAACTAAAAGGGAGCTTAGAATTCTTTGGAGGAATCATGATTACCTACCAGGTGTCCATTCATCATTTTTCTGAATTTGCAACAGAATTTCAGTCTAGTTCAAGTCTAGTTCAGGGTGAAAATGTGCCCAACTTCAGCTAATGGAAGTGCCATACCTCTAAGGAGCATTTAGAAATGTTTGAGCATGTTTTAGAATATGTTTTACAGTGTCAAAAGAGACTATATTGATGTTCAGTGCCCTTGGGTTCTAGATGCTAAATGTCCTTGAATATATAGAACTGTCCTGCATAACAGAATTTTCCAACTTAAAATGTTCCTAGTTTTCCCATTAAGAAAACTGGTTATACCCCATTCTGCTAATCATGTTGCCCTCTTTGTTCAGCTTACTTTATAATCTGTATGAATGAATGACCAATTCATCAAAGTAAAATTGAAGAGGGAGTACCCTCAAGGATGAGTGTGAAGGGAGGCATGTTCCGGGAAAATACAGAACTGCTTTCTGGTATAAAGTAAACAGACAATGATTTATTTACTGAAGCATATGTAATGCATGGAACTATGGCTTGGAACAAGGAAGACTAAAAGACACTGACCAGATTTGGGAGAGTAAACGTATGGTAGTAACTGGGTGTCTTTTGATCAGCGTAGCTAATATTGTAGTTTGAGGGCTCGACTTTTTATGTGGGGATAAAAAGCAAGGCCCTTGATGAGAGTGCTGAATCCTAAAAAAGTTAAAAAAAAAATAATAAAAAAATTTGTTTAAGCTACTATAGTAGACATTTTTGGTACCTACAATTGAAAATGCTCTTGATTAATAAACCAACCACTTAACAGACATGTTAACCTTTTCTGCTTTTTTTCTCTTTGAAACAAACAAACAAAAAAACTAGGGTTCAGACAGATATATTTACCTGAATAAAAGTTACTTAGTTATGTAATGGGGGATGGAAATACAAATACCTTTTTCTCCATTACCAATCTGGGATTATTAAACTTCAATGTGTGGAATTTTTTTCATCCTTTTTATTGAAAAACTATTGTTTATTTAATAATTGATTGCATTTGAAATCTAGACAGACCTGATGAAAAACAATAAACATACCATGACATTAAAAACAATATTCTGAATGTGTTTTAAAATTTAACCATTTTATTTGGCTCCTCATCTGATTTATGAAGGTAATAAAATATCATTTCTTAACAAGTCTTGCTAAATTCTCCTTCTGCGGTTGTAACAAAATTCAAAATAGATGGTTTTAAGTACTAAAAATACAAAGCAAATTCTAATCAAGTAGACTCTTTTAAATGAAAAATTATAAAATATTTTTAAATGTAAATATGTTGATCACTTCAGTGCCCTTGGGTTCTAGATGCTAAATGTCCTTGAATATATAGAACTGTCCTGCATAACAGAATTTTCCAACTTAAAATGTTCCTAGTTTTCCCATTAAGAAAACTGGTTATACCCCATTCTGCTAATCATGTTGCCCTCTTTGTTCAGCTTACTTTATAATCTGTATGAATGAATGACCAATTCATCAAAGTAAAATTGAAGAGGGAGTACCCTCAAGGATGAGTGTGAAGGGAGGCATGTTCCGGGAAAATACAGAACTGCTTTCTGGTATAAAGTAAACAGACAATGATTTATTTACTGAAGCATATGTAATGCATGGAACTATGGCTTGGAACAAGGAAGACTAAAAGACACTGACCAGATTTGGGAGAGTAAACGTATGGTAGTAACTGGGTGTCTTTTGATCAGCGTAGCTAATATTGTAGTTTGAGGGCTCGACTTTTTATGTGGGGATAAAAAGCAAGGCCCTTGATGAGAGTGCTGAATCCTAAAAAAGTTAAAAAAAAAATAATAAAAAAATTTGTTTAAGCTACTATAGTAGACATTTTTGGTACCTACAATTGAAAATGCTCTTGATTAATAAACCAACCACTTAACAGACATGTTAACCTTTTCTGCTTTTTTTCTCTTTGAAACAAACAAACAAAAAAACTAGGGTTCAGACAGATATATTTACCTGAATAAAAGTTACTTAGTTATGTAATGGGGGATGGAAATACAAATACCTTTTTCTCCATTACCAATCTGGGATTATTAAACTTCAATGTGTGGAATTTTTTTCATCCTTTTTATTGAAAAACTATTGTTTATTTAATAATTGATTGCATTTGAAATCTAGACAGACCTGATGAAAAACAATAAACATACCATGACATTAAAAACAATATTCTGAATGTGTTTTAAAATTTAACCATTTTATTTGGCTCCTCATCTGATTTATGAAGGTAATAAAAATATCATTTCTTAACAAGTCTTGCTAAATTCTCCTTCTGCGGTTGTAACAAAATTCAAAATAGATGGTTTTAAGTACTAAAAATACAAAGCAAATTCTCTAATCAAGTAGACTCTTTTAAATGAAAAATTATAAAATATTTTTAAATGTAAATATGTTGATCACTTGTCATTGTCTACCAAATGCATAATTAAATAAAATTTTAAACCATTTTACATAATTGTGACTTTGCAGGAACAAAATGCGCATAGACACATGAAGCTCCTAAATGATAGCAAGCCTACTATTTTCATATACTTAAAATTTGATGCTTACAGACCAGTTGTTTTATCTTGTGGGCAGGTAATAGGACAGAAAAAAGTTAGAATATGATATTTTCTTACAAAGGTGATATGCAAGCACTTATGTAGAAATTTTGTATTTTGATAGAGATTTTAACCTTGTGTACAACATAAAAGAACAATCACTTAGATTTTCCTCTGCATGGAATTATGTAAACAAGTAAAATATCATGTTTATATAAGTGTAATATTTATTAGGAGACTAAATGGAGAGATGAATTGAAAGCTTCTAGTATGTTTCACTTTTTTAAATTAATTTATTTATTTTTGATTGTACTAGGTCTTGGTTGCTGCACGTGGGCTCTCTCTAATTGTGAGCAGTGGCTACCCTACATTGCAGTAGGTGGGCTTCTCATTGCACTGGCTTCTCGTGTTTCAGGGCAGAGCCTCTAGGTGTAGGGGCTCAGTAATTGCAGCATGTGGGTTTGGCAGTTGTGACTTGTTGCTCTAGAGCAGGAGGCTTCAGTAGTTGTGGTATGTGGGTTCAGTAGTTGTGGCTCACAGGCTGTCGAGATTGGGGGGGTAGCTCAGTTGCTTCATGGGCATGTGGAATCTTCATGTATCAAGGATAGGATATGTGTCTCCTGCATCGGCAGGCCGATTCTTACCCACAGTGCCACCGGGGAAGTCTTCAAATGTTTGAAAGGTTGAAACCTGTTTCTTTTTCTGTGTGGGGTAAACAGACTTATGAATAACTTTAAACTGATTAGGTAATGACATCTGATTGATGCAAAAAGGAAATCAAACAATTTTAGGTTTACAGAAGATATTAAGGATTATCTTAGTTCCCAAAAAAAAAAGGGGTTCTTCATGGTTTTAAGTACTAAAAATACAAAGCAAATTCTCTAATCAAGTAGACTCTTTTAAATGAAAAATTATAAAATATTTTTAAATGTAAATATGTTGATCACTTGTCATTGTCTACCAAATGCATAATTAAATAAAATTTTAAACCATTTTACATAATTGTGACTTTGCAGGAACAAAATGCGATAGACACATGAAGCTCCTAAATGATAGCAAGCCTACTATTTTCATATACTTAAAATTTGATGCTTACAGACCAGTTGTTTTATCTTGTGGGCAGGTAATAGGACAGAAAAAAGTTAGAATATGATATTTTCTTACAAAGGTGATATGCAAGCACTTATGTAGAAATTTTGTATTTTGATAGAGATTTTAACCTTGTGTACAACATAAAAGAACAATCACTTAGATTTTCCTCTGCATGGAATTATGTAAACAAGTAAAATATCATGTTTATATAAGTGTAATATTTATTAGGAGACTAAATGGAGAGATGAATTGAAAGCTTCTAGTATGTTTCACTTTTTTAAATTAATTTATTTATTTTTGATTGTACTAGGTCTTGGTTGCTGCACGTGGGCTCTCTCTAATTGTGAGCAGTGGCTACCCTACATTGCAGTAGGTGGGCTTCTCATTGCACTGGCTTCTCGTGTTTCAGGGCAGAGCCTCTAGGTGTAGGGGCTCAGTAATTGCAGCATGTGGGTTTGGCAGTTGTGACTTGTTGCTCTAGAGCAGGAGGCTTCAGTAGTTGTGGTATGTGGGTTCAGTAGTTGTGGCTCACAGGCTGTCGAGATTGGGGGGGTAGCTCAGTTGCTTCATGGGCATGTGGAATCTTCATGTATCAAGGATAGGATATGTGTCTCCTGCATCGGCAGGCCGATTCTTACCCACAGTGCCACCGGGGAAGTCTTCAAATGTTTGAAAGGTTGAAACCTGTTTCTTTTTCTGTGTGGGGTAAACAGACTTATGAATAACTTTAAACTGATTAGGTAATGACATCTGATTGATGCAAAAAGGAAATCAAACAATTTTAGGTTTACAGAAGATATTAAGGATTATCTAGTTCAGTGCTTATCACATTTAAACAGTTTTAAGAGTTCTTTAAAAAGAAGCTACAGGGGCTTCTCTGGTGGTCCAGTGGGTAGGGACACCACCTAGCAGTGCAAGGGGCACCAGTTCGATCCCTGACCTGGGAAGATCCCATGTGCCACGGAGCGGCTAGACCAATGTGTCCAATTACCGAGCCAGAGTTCTGGAGCGCATGCGCCCAGAGCTGGTGCTCTGCAACAACAGAGGCCACCGCAATGGGAGGCCCACACGGGCCAAAGAACAAAGATGGATGAAAATGAATAAATGAAAGACCAATACCCCTCACTCCCTACCCCCCCAAGTAAATAAATAAATGAATCTTTAAAAAAAAAAAAAAAGAAGCTAGGTATCATGGGTTTGATTTTTTTTTAACATTACTCTTATTAAATATGATATAAATGTGTATAAATTTGAAGCGACCTGTGAATATCCAAAGCTTATGTGCTCACATGCTAAGTTACTTTAGTCAGGTCCAACTCTGGACAACGCGATGGACTGTAGCTGTTGCGGGCACCATGCTGTAGCTTACTCTAATTACTATTCTGACTAGCTCTCGCTAAGAGATACTATATTAAATAGCTCAGAGACTTTTTACAGACACAGCATAAGTCCCCTCAGAGTCGTGAGTCTCGGACTTGGACAATAAAGTGTTGTGGTCTCGAGTATTGTCAAACCAAGAGTGGGTTTATTAATCACAAAACATATAATAATCAGAATTAAGATTCTATTAATCAGGATTCAAATAAAGGCAAGCACAAGTAATCAGAAATAATCGGAAATGATCAGAACTCAATCAAATGTAAACAGATGTTCTTACCCCGGAGCTGGAGAGCTTCCCACCTCAGTCGCAGCTGAGTCGCATGAGCAAGCTCCCTCACAATCTACTCTCCTCCCTTTTATAATTGAACTTTCAATTTTCCTACAGTCATGAAAATATGGAATTCAGTATTCCTTTGGTTTGAGCATTACTGACTGTTAGGAATTTCTGTATTCTTTTGCTTTATTATTATCTCTTTATCTCTCGTTAAGTCATTCAAACATAGTGGGGATTAGAATTCAAAAAGAAGGAACAAGGAGGCTTTTACATTGGCTTTAACATCGTGAGCTATTTGCCTGCCTTCCTCCTTTTATTAGGAAAAATGTACATAAAAATCAAAATAAAATTACCATCTTAGTCATTCGAGCCTATGCTTAAAGAAAAACCTATTCCTGGCTTATTTCACCACAGTTTCTTTTAGACACAAATTTCTTCTCTTTTTATTTTTCCAACTAGAAATTTTAAATTATTAGTAATCATAAAGAAGCTTTTTGTCTCCCTAGAGATGTAAAAGAGGTCATCACTGGAGCCCTTTCTACCCCACCAACACCTTATTTATAGAAAAACATTCTGACAATTCTCAAGTTACAAAGGGTGCTCCTTTAAGTTGTAAAGTGTTTAATTAACATTAAAAAACGGGTAAGAGGAAAAACCTTTGTGCTCTGTATTGGTCTCAGAGAGGTGAGGCTTGCAGGCAGCGCCTATCTTTAATGTGAGGAGACATTTGTCTGCTCAGCCCGGACATCCCCTCCGATCTCTCCTGTGAGAAGCAAACATGCCCCCACCTGCCCGATATAGCCCACCATTTGTCTGGCCCAAAATCATGGCCATAACCTCTTCCGGACATCCTCCGATGAGACTTATTCTACCCAAGAACTATATTAAATAGCTCAGAGACTTTTACAGACACAGCATAAGTCCCCTCAGAGTCGTGAGTCTCGGACTTGGACAATAAAGTGTTGTGGTCTCGAGTATTGTCAAACCAAGAGTGGGTTTATTAATCACAAAACATATAATAATCAGAATTAAGATTCTATTAATCAGGATTCAAATAAAGGCAAGCACAAGTAATCAGAAATAATCGGAAATGATCAGAACTCAATCAAATGTAAACAGATGTTCTTACCCCGGAGCTGGAGAGCTTCCCACCTCAGTCGCAGCTGAGTCGCATGAGCAAGCTCCCTCACAATCTACTCTCCTCCCTTTTATAATTGAACTTTCAATTTTCCTACAGTCATGAAAATATGGAATTCAGTATTCCTTTGGTTTGAGCATTACTGACTGTTAGGAATTTCTGTATTCTTTTGCTTTATTATTATCTCTTTATCTCTCGTTAAGTCATTCAAACATAGTGGGGATTAGAATTCAAAAAGAAGGAACAAGGAGGCTTTTACATTGGCTTTAACATCGTGAGCTATTTGCCTGCCTTCCTCCTTTTATTAGGAAAAATGTACATAAAAATCAAAATAAAATTACCATCTTAGTCATTCGAGCCTATGCTTAAAGAAAAACCTATTCCTGGCTTATTTCACCACAGTTTCTTTTAGACACAAATTTCTTCTCTTTTTATATTTTTTCCAACTAGAAATTTTAAATTATTAGTAATCATAAAGAAGCTTTTTGTCTCCCTAGAGATGTAAAAGAGGTCATCACTGGAGCCCTTTCTACCCCACCAACACCTTATTTATAGAAAAACATTCTGACAATTCTCAAGTTACAAAGGGTGCTCCTTTAAGTTGTAAAGTGTTTAATTAACATTAAAAAACGGGTAAGAGGAAAAACCTTTGTGCTCTGTATTGGTCTCAGAGAGGTGAGGCTTGCAGGCAGCGCCTATCTTTAATGTGAGGAGACATTTGTCTGCTCAGCCCGGACATCCCCTCCGATCTCTCCTGTGAGAAGCAAACATGCCCCCACCTGCCCACGATATAGCCCACCAGGCCCTTCTGTCCATGGGATTCTCCAAGGAAGAGTTCTGGGGTGAATGGCCATAACCTCTTCCATGGGATCTCCCCAGTCCAGGGATCAAACCCAAGTCTCTTGTGTATCCTGCATTGGCAGGTAGATTTTTCTACCTCTAAGATCACCTGGAAAACCCTTCCTAATCTAATTTTTGTTTCTTGTCCAGTCACTTAGTCATGTTGGACTTTCTGTGACTCCATGGACTGCAGCACTCCAGGCTTCTCTGTCCTTCACCCCCTCCTGTAGTTTGCTCAAACTCATATCCATTGAATCATTGATGCCATCCAACCACCTTATCTTCTGTTGTCCCCTTCTCTACTGTCTTCAATCTTTCCTAGCATCAGGGTCTTTTCCAGTGAAGTGGTTCTTCACGTTAGGTGGCCAAAGTGTTGGAGCTTCAGCTTCAGCATCAGTCCTTTCAATGAATATTCAGGGTTGATTTTTCTTTAGGATTGACTGGTTTGGTCTCTTTGCAGTCCAAAGGACTCTTGTCTTCTCCAACACCACAGTTTGAAAGCATCAGTTCTTTGGCACTAAGCTTTCTTTATGGTCCAACTCTCACATCCATTCATGACTACTAGAAAAACAGTAGCTTTGACTATATGGACCTTTGTTGGCAAAGTGATGTCTCTGATTTTTAATATGCTGTCTAGATTTGTAATAAGCTTTTTTTCCAAGAAGCAAGCATCTTTTAATCTCATGACTACCGTATCATTCGCATGGTTGTTGGA
Source organism: Tragulus kanchil (assembly GCA_022376925.1). NCBI lineage: Eukaryota > Metazoa > Chordata > Mammalia > Artiodactyla > Tragulidae > Tragulus > Tragulus kanchil. Next base: position 116,432,196 of record JAIOJX010000028.1, on the reverse strand, counting down.
GCCCAAGAAAATAAAGTGTGTCATTGTTTCCTTTGTTTGCCCATCTATTTGTCATGAAGGACTGGATGCCATGATCTTTGTTTTTTGAATGTTGAGTTTTAAGCCAGCTTTTTCACTCTCCTCTTTCACAATCATCAAGAGGCTCTTTAGTTCCTATTCACTTTCTACCATAAGGATGGTGTCATCTGCCTATCTGAGCTTATTGTTATTTCTCTCGGTAATCTTGATTCCAGCTTCTGCTTTATCCAGATTGGCATTTCACGTGATGTACTTTGCATATAAGTTAAATAAGCAGGGTGACAATATACCTCCTTGATGTACTCTTTTTTCAGTTTCGAACCAGAATGTTGTCCTATTTCTGTTCTATCTGTTGCTTTTTGACCTTCATACAGGTTTCTCAGGTGGCAGGTTAGGTGGCCTAGTATTCCCATCTCTTTAAGAGTTTTCCATAGTTTGTTGCGATCCACACAGTCAAAGGCTTTAGTTTAGGCAATGAAGCTGAAGTAAATGATTTTCTGGAATTCTCTTGCCTTTTCTGTGATCCAGTGGATGTCAATAATTCGATCTCTATTTCCTCACACTTTTGTAAATCCAGCTTTCTAAATCCTAAGCTTATAGCTTTTACATAATCATACTATAATCAGAAATTCCAATAAACATAAAACCAAAAAGATTACAACTAAATTATTCAAGGTAATGTGTAGTATTATTTTCCTGAAAAATAATTAATATTGTATTTAGTATTAGAAAAATAGTCTCAGGTAAGATTGTTTATTAAATTCATGTCTATATACTTTTCTCAAATAGCTTTGATTTCATCATATACTAGTAGTAAGTTGTCATAAATTTTATATGATATTATTTAACCCTTATTCTTGAAGGATAATTTCAATGGTTTTATAAATCTGCATGGATAATTATTTCCTCCTAGGGTTTTGAAGATATTATTCTACTATCTTCTGTCTTTTATAGTTGCCATTGATAAGTCTGCTTTGTAATTCTCTAATTGCCATAGATTCATCTTTTCTCTTTGATGGTTTGAAAATATTCTCTTTGTTTTGAGATTCTTTAGTTTCCTTTTTGCATGTCTCAACTTTTATGTATGTTTTATATTATTTAGTATTCATTATACTTCCTGCTTATATAAATTTATTCTGTTTTATCAGTTTTAAAAAATTCCAGGTTGAATAGCTCTTTAAAAATTGCCTTTCTTCTTTTTCTTTCCCAAGACCCTATTTTGAATATTAGTCTTTACATTTGACACTGAAAATATTTTGAACTCTTTTCATTTTTCATCATCCTTTCTGTCTTTGATGCGTTGCCATTAGTTTCTGCAGCTTTATTATCCACTTCTTATCCTTATTCAGTTGACATTAAGGGTAATCAGCAATTTACCCATATGTTTCTAATTAAACATTTATATTTTATTTCTAAGATGTAATTTAATTTGTTCTACTCTTGATGTACTCTTTTTTCAGTTTCGAACCAGAATGTTGTCCTATTTCTGTTCTATCTGTTGCTTTTTGACCTTCATACAGGTTTCTCAGGTGGCAGGTTAGGTGGCCTAGTATTCCCATCTCTTTAAGAGTTTTCCATAGTTTGTTGCGATCCACACAGTCAAAGGCTTTAGTTTAGGCAATGAAGCTGAAGTAAATGATTTTCTGGAATTCTCTTGCCTTTTCTGTGATCCAGTGGATGTCAATAATTCGATCTCTATTTCCTCACACTTTTGTAAATCCAGCTTTCTAAATCCTAAGCTTATAGCTTTTACATAATCATACTATAATCAGAAATTCCAATAAACATAAAACCAAAAAGATTACAACTAAATTATTCAAGGTAATGTGTAGTATTATTTTCCTGAAAAATAATTAATATTGTATTTAGTATTAGAAAAATAGTCTCAGGTAAGATTGTTTATTAAATTCATGTCTATATACTTTTTCTCAAATAGCTTTGATTTCATCATATACTAGTAGTAAGTTGTCATAAATTTTATATGATATTATTTAACCCTTATTCTTGAAGGATAATTTCAATGGTTTTATAAATCTGCATGGATAATTATTTCCTCCTAGGGTTTTGAAGATATTATTCTACTATCTTCTGTCTTTTATAGTTGCCATTGATAAGTCTGCTTTGTAATTCTCTAATTGCCATAGATTCATCTTTTCTCTTTGATGGTTTGAAAATATTCTCTTTGTTTTTGAGATTCTTTAGTTTCCTTTTTGCATGTCTCAACTTTTATGTATGTTTTATATTATTTAGTATTCATTATACTTCCTGCTTATATAAATTTATTCTGTTTTATCAGTTTTAAAAAATTCCAGGTTGAATAGCTCTTTAAAAATTGCCTTTCTTCTTTTTCTTTCCCAAGACCCTATTTTGAATATTAGTCTTTACATTTGACACTGAAAATATTTTGAACTCTTTTCATTTTTCATCATCCTTTCTGTCTTTGATGCGTTGCCATTAGTTTCTGCAGCTTTATTATCCACTTCTTATCCTTATTCAGTTGACATTAAGGGTAATCAGCAATTTACCCATATGTTTCTAATTAAACATTTATATTTTATTTCTAAGATGTAATTTAATTTGTTTCAACACTTACTGGTACTTTTTAAAATAAAATGCTGCTGTTTCTTCTTTATGATACCATAAGATATTTCCTTCAAAATATCACACAAGTTACTCTATTGTATCTAGCTATAAATTCTAATTTATAATTTCCTTTTGGGCATGTATCTTTTTTGTTGTCTCTGCCAAATAACAATAATGAACGCTTATTTCAGTAAGTTTAAAATTTTTATTTATGAATTCATACATGAGTGATTTTGATCTGTGGCAAATTTGAGGCCCTAATGAAGATGCCTATCTTTGGAAAAGATTGTATTTGCTTTTGCTGAGAATTTGTAGGAATTATTAACTTTTGGAAAATATAGTTCCTCTTTAGGGCGCCAAGCAGAATCTGAGAGTGTCTAGCTTAATTATTTCTGTTTCATAGACATTGCTGAGAATGTCTATTTCAATTCCCCCTGTTATCCTCCAGACTGCATACTCTGTTTACTTAGGTGTTTACTTCTTTGAGTATTTGAAGATTCCTCCTGTTTCTACTGAAAACATCTATGTGACATAGCTTACATTTGGTATTAGATCTAGTTGTTCTTCTGTAGAAATGTCACAAGGTTATCTAGTTTGCTAAATGACTAGAAGTCAAAGTTTCTAGGTTATAGCATTTCTGATACAAAATTTCTACCTTTAGCAAGCAATTGTAAGACTGTAGAAATTAGGGAAGTCTTAAGTTTTAAAAATGATATCACCAAAAATAACTTAAATTAAATTAAATTTATTCAACTTCACATTCTACTTAGATCATGTTGACATCTAGTCACTATAATTCTAGATTCAGTCTATTTAAATGGCCAAGAATACCAACAAAATATGCATCCAAAGTTGATCACTTAAGATCGGTTTATTGGTCTCCATGGGACAGCCGTGATGAAGCAAACACCTTTGGGCAACAGACTTTCTTTTCACACTAGCATCACACTATGTGTACAACATTTATCCATTAAAAATATGTGTCGGCTACCTGCCTATGTTTTAGGCATGTTTTAAGCTCGGAGTTACAAGATGACTAAAACAAAGTGCATGGCTATTTTACTTACATTTTAGTGATTAAAAAACAGATAGACAATAGCCAGTCAATGAATAAATAAACAGGACAAACTAGAAATTAACGCAAGGGCTTCCCTGGTTGTCCAGTGGGTGGAGAGACTGCCTTGCAGTGCACAGGACACCATTTCAATCCCTGGCCTAGGAAGATCCCACGTGCTGAGGAGTGGTTGGACAGGTGTGTCCAATTGGGAGCCAGGACTCTGAAGCACATGTACCCAGAGCCAGTGCTCTACAACAGGAGAGGTCACTGCGATGGGAGGCCCACACAGGCCAAAGAATAAAGATAGATAAAAATAATGGCTGGAAAATCAATGAAGAGAGACCAAAAAATTTAAAAAGAAATAGTAAAAAAAAAAAAAAAGAAAAAAAGAAATTAATGCAATGAAGAAAATGAAGCAGAGTAGTGTGATAAAAAAAAAAAAAAAAAAGTGACCAAGAATGGTGTAATAGACTATTTGGATTGTGTTGTGGTGATGACTTCCCTGAGGATGGAGAAATTGAGATGATGACCTGTGGAAAGTGTTTGAGAAAACGCTTCAGCAAGTGCAGTGTCTTAAGGGAAATGGAAGTTGGCATGTTCCTAATGGAGAGGAACCAAAAGAATGTCAGCATGATTATAGCATAATGATCTATTCTTAAGAGTATTATGACATAAAAAAGATAAATGAGGAGGGAGATTTCAAATCATGAAAAAGTGCAATGTGAAGACTTCAGTTTTGACTAGTTGAATGGTTGTTTATATAATTATATGTTTCTTTTATAACTATAAATGTATATTAAAATCTAAATAACTGTAAGAATCATATTATTTTAATATATATACAATTATAATCATTTTTATGAATATTTTAATAAATATTATGTTAAATCTTACATGGACCTAAAAGCCACCACTAAAAATTATTGGGCAGATGCCAGAAAAGGTAAAAGGAGTTATAAGCTAGCCAGATACCTGAAATAATATCTCTTCATTGATTATCTTTATCAGACTATATATTGGATATTTTCTTCCAAGAATTCTTTTAATGTGTCTTTCTTTCTTTGTTGTAAAACTGTCATACAGCAAACTCTGTATATTTAAACTATACAATTTAAGAAGTTTTGACATTTTTATGCTTAATATATCCATCATCACAGACAAGATCATAAGATATCCATTACCTACAGAAGTTTCCTCATGGCTCTTCTTAATCCCTAATTCCCAATCTCCTCCCCAGTCCTAGGCAACTGCAGATCTGTTTATTTGCACTATCACTTAATTACATCAGTATGCATTATAACCTTAAATAAATTAAATCACTGAGTATGTACTCTTTACTCTGATTTCTGTTACTTAGAATATTTTCAGAAACGTTTCTTTTCATTGCTGAGGAACGCTCCATTGGATGGATATACCACAATTTATTTATTCACATATTGATAAGCATTTGGATTGTTTTCATATTTTGGCTATTTCAAATGGCCTATGGGAAGACATGTTTTGTTTCTCTTAAGTAAATACTTAGGTGTGAAATTTTTGGACAATAGATTTGTAAGACACTGCCAAACTGTTTTCAAAAGTAGTTGTATCATTTTTCATTCCCACCAATAGTGTATGAGAATTCCAGTTTATCCACATTCCTAACATTTAATATGGTCAGTCTATTTTAAAATGTATTTTAAATTTGATTTTTGGCTGCCCTGGGTCTTCATTGCTGCATGTAGACATTTTCTAGTTGTAGTGAGTGGGGGTTACTCTCCATTGATGTGCACAGGCTTCTCATTGTTGTGACTTCTCTCATGCAGAACATGGGCTCTAGACATGTGGATTTCAGTGATTGTGGCATGAAGGCTCAATAGTTGCAGAGCATGGGCTCTAGAGTGTGGGCTCAGTAGTTGTGGCATGAGGGCTTAGTCACTCTGTGACATGTGAGATCTTTCCAGACCAGATATCAAACCCATGTCCCCTGCATTGGAAGGCAGAATCTTAATCAATGGACCGCCAGAGAAGTCCATGATCAGTCATTTTAATTCTACACAATGTAGCAGCTATGTAATAATATCTGTCATTTTAATTTTTATTTCTCTATCGATTAATGATGATAATCATCCTTTCACATGCTTAGTTGTCCAAATACTTTCCATAGTTAAATATATGTCATATATTTTTTTCTTTCAGATAATTTCTATTGTTGCTTTAATCAATACACAATATCGTCCGAGTAGTAGATATTACAGGAAGAGAATGCTTTATCTTTCTTTCTTTACTTTCCTCTTTATTCAGTTATTTATTAATTCAGTCATTCAGTCAACTTTTATCACATTTGCTTTAAGGGGTCTGTTCCAAATACTTGTCGCAAAAAAATAAGTATTGACCTAATTATTTAGCATATCATTTTGTATGCATTATAACCTTAAATAAATTAAATCACTGAGTATGTACTCTTTACTCTGATTTCTGTTACTTAGAATATTTTCAGAAACGTTTCTTTTCATTGCTGAGGAACGCTCCATTGGATGGATATACCACAATTTATTTATTCACATATTGATAAGCATTTGGATTGTTTTCATATTTTGGCTATTTCAAATGGCCTATGGGAAGACATGTTTTGTTTCTCTTAAGTAAATACTTAGGTGTGAAATTTTGGACAATAGATTTGTAAGACACTGCCAAACTGTTTTCAAAAGTAGTTGTATCATTTTTCATTCCCACCAATAGTGTATGAGAATTCCAGTTTATCCACATTCCTAACATTTAATATGGTCAGTCTATTTTAAAATGTATTTTAAATTTGATTTTTGGCTGCCCTGGGTCTTCATTGCTGCATGTAGACATTTTCTAGTTGTAGTGAGTGGGGGTTACTCTCCATTGATGTGCACAGGCTTCTCATTGTTGTGACTTCTCTCATGCAGAACATGGGCTCTAGACATGTGGATTTCAGTGATTGTGGCATGAAGGCTCAATAGTTGCAGAGCATGGGCTCTAGAGTGTGGGCTCAGTAGTTGTGGCATGAGGGCTTAGTCACTCTGTGACATGTGAGATCTTTCCAGACCAGATATCAAACCCATGTCCCCTGCATTGGAAGGCAGAATCTTAATCAATGGACCGCCAGAGAAGTCCATGATCAGTCATTTTAATTCTACACAATGTAGCAGCTATGTAATAATATCTGTCATTTTAATTTTTATTTCTCTATCGATTAATGATGATAATCATCCTTTCACATGCTTAGTTGTCCAAATACTTTCCATAGTTAAATATATGTCATATATTTTTTTCTTTCAGATAATTTCTATTGTTGCTTTAATCAATACACAATATCGTCCGAGTAGTAGATATTACAGGAAGAGAATGCTTTATCTTTCTTTCTTTACTTTCCTCTTTTATTCAGTTATTTATTAATTCAGTCATTCAGTCAACATGAATTAAATGAATATCTACCAAGTTTCAAGCTCTGGGGATATAATAAAGTGTGGAATTCTGTATCTGCTCGAATAGCATGTACAAAATTGTCAGCTAAAATCCAGTGTAATTATAATGTATTTCCCTTGCTTATTTTTCTGTGGTTTATGATTCACTTATGTGATGCTTTCCATAAGGTTAAAAGATAACTGGTATTATGATACATTAGGTTCTGCTTCAGTTTTCTAAGAGCTGACATGCCCCTTGAGAAAGCAGATGAAGAACTGAAAATATGATAGCAAGAACTAAATTTCAAATAAAAAGTACTCAGAAGAAATAGCCCTTGTAAATGTTCAGAGAGGGTTTCCTAGAGGAAGATGGACTTTAACTTTTAGTAATTGACAAGAAAATATCAATAAATGAATAATATGTAGAGGTGAGATAAGTGAGAAAAGAAACAATACTGTGAAATGTTTAAAAAGGAAAGAAAATGCTGCGCCAATTAGGTTGACTAGTTTCCCAGAAGTCAAGAGAGTTTAGGATTCACTGTTATCCTGACCACAGATTTTTGATAATATGTGAATAGTTTCTCAATTTAGATCATGAATGCCTATGAAGAACTTAATGATGAAGTTTACAGTTAGAGAATTTAATCTTCTTGGAAATCATCATCACCTCTAAATACAAAGCCTGGAAAATTTTTGGAAGTTTAATAGGATTTTTAGTTATATGAGATTATCTTGTAAATTTTATAACCTCAGTTTAAGTCATAGTGCTTAGCATGAAAAGTAAAGACAGATGACTGAATATGCCATTTTAAATTTAAATATTTTTAACCTTATAGACATCCTTAAAGTTAAAGACATTTTTAATTTTATTGACATATTCCATTCTATCCCAGGTAGTTTTACTTTTTCATTTTTTTCATCCTTGAACAGCGAAAGCAATATTCTGAAATCTTGGGGAAGTGTGATCTCTGGCCGCCTAGAGTAGGAGAAATTTTCAAAGTCTGTACATGCTCTGTGCTGGATTGAACACTAAGTGCTTTAAATTAGAAGCTCTCTAGAAGGAGAACGCCCTCTTTATTTATCTATCAGTTCAAGAAGAGGACATGTTCCATGTGATACTGGCAGTATTTATTCTAATGGAATAAATTGGAACATATAGATGCTTCAAGCTAAAGGTCACACACTAATATGTAGCTTTTAAAAAAATTTTCCTCTTTTTGTGCTTGTATTTGTGATATGATAAAATATTCTACTCTGTCTACTTACTACAAAGTGAGACCTTAGAAGAACAAACTACAGAAATGTATAATTATAGATTCATATTTTCTGTAATTTCAAATATAGACTTAAAAAGATTTTAATTAGAGAGTATTCTATAGTATAAAAATATGATATGTGTTCTATTATAATTGAATGAAACATATTCACTTATAAGAAGAATATTTATTAGAAGTGATGTATGTTTGATGTTTTTATTAACCTTGATATATTCTGAATTACTAGGTATAAATTCATTCAAGCAGATATGTTCATAATGCCAAAAATAGGCATGGAAGAAGATAAATGAGACAAAGACACACACAAATACAAAAAACAAATACACACATACACATAGACTGTGATGAAAAGCAGATCAAAACTTCCAAATATAAGTGAGAAATCATCAGTTCATGCCCTATGGATTAACTGGATCATATCATACTCATTAATTTCATAGTATTAATAGTTATCTCCTGAAAAACATATTTTGTTCTTTAACATTAATTGACATATACATTATAGATTGAATGTTGTATTCCTCCATATTCAAATAATAGAACCTAATCCCTAATGTGATCCTTTTTGGAGTTGAAACCTTTGGGAAGTGAATGGGTCATGTAGACAGAGACCTCATGAATAAAATTAGTACCCTCATAAAAGAGGCCCAGAAAATTCATTCAATTCACTTCTGTGCTTTGAGGCCACAATGAAAATATGGCTGTGTGTGAACCGGGAATCAGGTCCTCACCAGGCACCTAACTGTGAGAAATTAACTTCTAATACTTATAAGCCACTCAGTTCTGTGGTATTTTGTCATGACAACATGAATGAACTAAGGTACTGATGGCTATGAAATTCTAATATATTTCAGAAGAAATATCCCATGAATGAATTGCTTTTAATATTCCAGTTCCAAGGAATTCCCTGATGATCCAGTGGTTCCACTGTAGGGAGCATGGAACATGGGTTCAGTCCCAAGTCAGGGAACAAAGTTCTCACAAACCATGCAGCTGGATATATATATATATATGTATGTATGTATGCCATGCGTTCTCCAGGCACAAATACTGGAGTGTGTCATCATTCCCTTCTCCAAGCGATCTTCCCAACTCAGGGACTGAACTCGGATCTCCTGCACTGCAGGTGAATTCTTACTGCTTGAGCCACCAGGGAAGTCCTTATGTGTGTATGTGTGTTTACCAGTTCTAGGTCCATAACTTACCCTTGTGTTTGATAAGGTGAGAAGTAGATATGTGATTCAGCTTCATTTATTCTTTTTTTGGAGGGCGGGGTCGGGTTGGGGAGGGAGGGGGGCGGGCCACTTCTATTGGTCTTTCATTTATCTATTTTCATGCATTTTTCTTCTTTGGCCCTTGTGGGCCTCCCATCACAGTGGCCTCTGTTGTGGCAGAGCACCGGCTCTTGGCGCATGTGCTCCAGAGCTCCTGGTCGGTAATTGGACACATCGGTCCAGCTGCTCCACGGCACATGGGATCTTTCCAGGCCAGGAATTGAACCGGGGCCTTGCACTGCAAGGCCGTGTCCTTACCCATTGGACAACCAGGGAAGCCCCCATTTATTCTTATACTTCAGACAACTGAAGTGTATTTTCCAGTGAAGACAGTATATAGCTGTTGACAAGCAGATCTAGCTATTCGTCTCAAGGTTCCTAATTTGGTGTTTTTTCCATTATAATACTCTTTCTTCCTCACTCCTACTTAATTCTCACTTCTAATTTTTAACTGTATTGTAACTGTATTTTTAACTGTATGCCATCATTTTCTTTCACTATCAATATAAAAATTCTCCGTCTTTAAACCTTCTAAGAACTTACAGTCATTCCATAGGTAATTTACAAATGACCTCTATTTGAAAAGGTATAGCTAAGTCAAAAACTAAAAGTAATTTGTATGGTTTAATTCAGTTTATTTCCTGTCTCTTCTGTTATTGCATGAAATGAAACTTCTAATAATTATTTCAGAAGAAATATCCCATGAATGAATTGCTTTTAATATTCCAGTTCCAAGGAATTCCCTGATGATCCAGTGGTTCCACTGTAGGGAGCATGGAACATGGGTTCAGTCCCAAGTCAGGGAACAAAGTTCTCACAAACCATGCAGCTGGATATATATATATATATGTATGTATGTATGCCATGCGTTCTCCAGGCACAAATACTGGAGTGTGTCATCATTCCCTTCTCCAAGCGATCTTCCCAACTCAGGGACTGAACTCGGATCTCCTGCACTGCAGGTGAATTCTTACTGCTTGAGCCACCAGGGAAGTCCTTATGTGTGTATGTGTGTTTACCAGTTCTAGGTCCATAACTTACCCTTGTGTTTGATAAGGTGAGAAGTAGATATGTGATTCAGCTTCATTTATTCTTTTTTTGGAGGGCGGGGTCGGGTTGGGGAGGGGGGCGGGCGGGCCACTTCTATTGGTCTTTCATTTATCTATTTTCATGCATTTTTGTTCTTTGGCCCTTGTGGGCCTCCCATCACAGTGGCCTCTGTTGTGGCAGAGCACCGGCTCTTGGCGCATGTGCTCCAGAGCTCCTGGTCGGTAATTGGACACATCGGTCCAGCTGCTCCACGGCACATGGGATCTTTCCAGGCCAGGAATTGAACCGGCGCCCCTTGCACTGCAAGGCCGTGTCCTTACCCATTGGACAACCAGGGAAGCCCCCATTTATTCTTATACTTCAGACAACTGAAGTGTATTTTCCAGTGAAGACAGTATATAGCTGTTGACAAGCAGATCTAGCTATTCGTCTCAAGGTTCCTAATTTGGTGTTTTTTCCATTATAATACTCTTTCTTCCTCACTCCTACTTAATTCTCACTTCTAATTTTTAACTGTATTGTAACTGTATTTTTAACTGTATGCCATCATTTTCTTTCACTATCAATATAAAAATTCTCCGTCTTTAAACCTTCTAAGAACTTACAGTCATTCCATAGGTAATTTACAAATGACCTCTATTTGAAAAGGTATAGCTAAGTCAAAAACTAAAAGTAATTTGTATGGTTTAATTCAGTTTATTTCCTGTCTCTTCTACCCACCCCTTCATCTCTACCTTTCTGTTTTTGCAAAGCTACAGATGTAATAGATAGAAGAAGCAAGTTGGAAATTTGACTCATTTCGCAAAGTGCAGACATTTTTCATTGGGAAACTTCCCTAGGCCAAAAAGAATTTCATTTAAGCTGGTGTAACTTATTACTAGTTAATATGTTTATTGCCTTGAAGTTTACACACTTGATCCATTGAAGAACTGAAAAAAAAAATAATGTGCAGCATATTGCTTATTCCATGTCTTAAATCAAAATTTCTCCCAAGATGTGCTGAATTTAAATCTGTAATTCTGGCCTGACGAATTTCAGTCTTCTGAACTATCTTTACAACCTGGTAATAGTCACTTAATGATCATTATTTTTATAACATGTAATTATAAATGAATGGTGTTTAGTAAATAATAAAATTTGTGCATAAACTTTGAGACCAATGCCGAAAAGGGATTTTCAGTTTGAAGATTTGTTCTGCAAAAATGTGTACCTTTGCTGCTCAAGAGAAACAGGGTTTGCCTTATCTCATGTATGAATCCTTTTTTTTTTAAATGACCATTTTAGGTTTTCTTGAATTAATAGCATGATATGCAGTTTTATTATGTTTAGAACTATAAAGTTAAAGAATTCAAAATTTGAACTTTAAAGAAAGCATCTTAGAAATACAGAGGTGGACACTAGAATAAAATTTTGTGAAATTTGAACACAATGTGAACTTTACTTAATAATATGTTAGTTAGTTTCCATGTTTTTTCAACGCAGTATTTCTTTACATTCTCAGAAGTTTCTTAGATGTTTCAAGCCTTATTCAATTTTTTTTCCAAAATCACTTAAGTTAATAAATTTTCTAGACTTTTAGCAGTAGTACTGGATGCCAGAATACATGGTACTATATCAAAGTTTTGAGTGAATATAAATGATAAATCTAGTATTATCTTCATAAAAGGTCCAGCAAGTGGAATAAAAATGTCATAAATTTTTAAGCTAGGCATAAATTACTAAATTTTCTAAAATATATGTGTTATGTTAAATAGACTATATATGTATACAGGAGTTTTTCTACTATGCATCATAAAGGCTTGAGAAAGAACAACAACAAAAAGAGGCAGAAAAATTGGAAAATATAAACCAAATGAAAGGGAGCACCGAACATGAAAGAGAAAAAGCAAAACAAACTATATAAAACTAAAAGGTCTTCATATCTTATTCAAGACTTCACATTGTATTTAATTCCATTGGGCATTTTCAGCCGCATGCAACAAATCATGGTAAATTCTTTTTTCATTTTTACTCCATTACACATATTTTCTAGTTTTCCTTGTTATGATTTCTTAGATATGCCATCATTTGAAAGTGGACATTTAATTTCCATGCATATAGGAATTTGTTTAAAGTATCTTTAACATTAATTTCTCACTTTGATACTACTTTCTCATTTAAATGCTGTCTTCTCTGCAATCATGCTCTGTGTTTTTTCAGTTTTCTAATTTTATTGAGGTTTTCAGTGACTGAACTGAAGATCTCTTTTGGTAAAGGTCACATTGCATTAGAAAATCTGTGGGTTATTTTCACATATCTTTAATATTGATTTGTTACATAATTCCATAGTGGTAACAGACTCTGTATGATTTTAATACCTATAGACCATGAAAATTTGCACCTTGTCCTATGATCCTGTATATATTCCAGTGTCTCCTAGTACATAGTCTGTTAAAGAATTCAAAACTTGAACTATAAAGAAAGCATCTTAAAAATACAGAGGTGGACACTAGAATAAAATTTTGTGAAATTTGAACACAATGTGAACTTTACTTAATAATATGTTAGTTAGTTTCCATGTTTTTTCAACGCAGTATTTCTTTACATTCTCAGAAGTTTCTTAGATGTTTCAAGCCTTATTCAATTTTTTTTCCAAAATCACTTAAGTTAATAAATTTTCTAGACTTTTAGCAGTAGTACTGGATGCCAGAATACATGGTACTATATCAAAGTTTTGAGTGAATATAAATGATAAATCTAGTATTATCTTCATAAAAGGTCCAGCAAGTGGAATAAAAATGTCATAAATTTTTAAGCTAGGCATAAATTACTAAATTTTCTAAAATATATGTGTTATGTTAAATAGACTATATATGTATACAGGAGTTTTTCTACTATGCATCATAAAGGCTTGAGAAAGAACAACAACAAAAAGAGGCAGAAAAATTGGAAAATATAAACCAAATGAAAGGGAGCACCGAACATGAAAGAGAAAAAGCAAAACAAACTATATAAAACTAAAAGGTCTTCATATCTTATTCAAGACTTCACATTGTATTTAATTCCATTGGGCATTTTCAGCCGCATGCAACAAATCATGGTAAATTCTTTTTTCATTTTTACTCCATTACACATATTTTCTAGTTTTCCTTGTTATGATTTCTTAGATATGCCATCATTTGAAAGTGGACATTTAATTTCCATGCATATAGGAATTTGTTTAAAGTATCTTTAACATTAATTTCTCACTTTGATACTACTTTCTCATTTAAATGCTGTCTTCTCTGCAATCATGCTCTGTGTTTTTTCAGTTTTCTAATTTTATTGAGGTTTTCAGTGACTGAACTGAAGATCTCTTTTGGTAAAGGTCACATTGCATTAGAAAATCTGTGGGTTATTTTCACATATCTTTAATATTGATTTGTTACATAATTCCATAGTGGTAACAGACTCTGTATGATTTTAATACCTATAGACCATGAAAATTTGCACCTTGTCCTATGATCCTGTATATATTCCAGTGTCTCCTAGTACATAGTCTGTGAGAACTTGAATAGAATTTGTATCCTCCTATTGTGTCAAAATTGTAGAAATCTTAATTATGTTGAATTGGTTCATAGTGTATTTCAGTTCTACTATATTCTCTGTATATTCATTTTATTATTTTTTTGAGAGTTTGATATTGAAATTTCACTAAAATTTTAATTTATCTACTTGCAAACAATTATAATATATTTTGGAACTATATGTAACCTTGTTCTGCATTTTCCAAGTCTCCTGTAAATATGTTATCATAGTTACAGAATTTAAAAAATTTCAAAAAGAAAATGAAATACTGAACTGGGAAAGGAATTTCCCATGTCTGGTATCTCAAAATTTACAAGGTTTGTTTTTCTTTGCATAAGAATGGTTACATTTTTTTTTTTTAAAAGAACTACATTATTTGAATCTGATCTTTTTGGATATTTTTTATTGTAGTAGAGAATATTTACCTATTTCTTAATCTGAAGTTCTCAGTGCAAAATATCCTCCCAAACAAAATTCAGGCATTTTAATATAGGTAAAAGGTTATTTGTGTTTGATGTATGAAATTTATTTATTCGTTTATTTAAATTTAGGCTTATTCGCCACATGATTTGAGACACCTTAGACAGAGCATGGAATATTAGAGCAAAGAACAAAGGGGAGATAAAAGACAAATGCAAACATATTATCCCAAAGTCATACATATTCATTGAGTTGATAGTTGAATTTGGCTGTGAATTTTCTGGCAAAGTAGGAGGAGCAGCTGATATATTTCCATTATATTCATTGTTATCATCTAAAAAAGTATATCCACTGCTGTCACTTAATTCTCAAAGGTACTTCTCATGGAGAACTTTATATAGAGAATGACAAATGATATGATAAAGGATTTATTGTAAGTTACACATATCTTTGATTAAAGAAAGCCTAGCCCTGAAACATAACTCCAGAAGATGATTCTGGGTTTGACACATATCTTTGAGTCCTCTGGCTTTGTTACATAATTCCATAGTGGTAACAGACTCTGTATGATTTTAATACCTATAGACCATGAAAATTTGCACCTTGTCCTATGATCCTGTATATATTCCAGTGTCTCCTAGTACATAGTCTGTGAGAACTTGAATAGAATTTGTATCCTCCTATTGTGTCAAAATTGTAGAAATCTTAATTATGTTGAATTGGTTCATAGTGTATTTCAGTTCTACTATATTCTCTGTATATTCATTTTATTATTTTTTTGAGAGTTTGATATTGAAATTTCACTAAAATTTTAATTTATCTACTTGCAAACAATTATAATATATTTTGGAACTATATGTAACCTTGTTCTGCATTTTCCAAGTCTCCTGTAAATATGTTATCATAGTTACAGAATTTAAAAAATTTCAAAAAGAAAATGAAATACTGAACTGGGAAAGGAATTTCCCATGTCTGGTATCTCAAAATTTACAAGGTTTGTTTTTCTTTGCATAAGAATGGTTACATTTTTTTTTTTTAAAAGAACTACATTATTTGAATCTGATCTTTTTGGATATTTTTTATTGTAGTAGAGAATATTTACCTATTTCTTAATCTGAAGTTCTCAGTGCAAAATATCCTCCCAAACAAAATTCAGGCATTTTAATATAGGTAAAAGGTTATTTGTGTTTGATGTATGAAATTTATTTATTCGTTTATTTAAATTTAGGCTTATTCGCCACATGATTTGAGACACCTTAGACAGAGCATGGAATATTAGAGCAAAGAACAAAGGGGAGATAAAAGACAAATGCAAACATATTATCCCAAAGTCATACATATTCATTGAGTTGATAGTTGAATTTGGCTGTGAATTTTCTGGCAAAGTAGGAGGAGCAGCTGATATATTTCCATTATATTCATTGTTATCATCTAAAAAAGTATATCCACTGCTGTCACTTAATTCTCAAAGGTACTTCTCATGGAGAACTTTATATAGAGAATGACAAATGATATGATAAAGGATTTTTTTGAAGTGACACATATCTTTGATTAAAGAAAGCCTAGCCCTGAAACATAACTCCAGAAGATGATTCTGGGTTTCTAAAGGCAATACAATCCAAATTTTTAGTTCTCTGGTGTTTTAGTCCTCTGGCTTTCATCCAAGGAACAAATGAAGAATGCATAGAATAATGGCTAGATTGTAGCATCTATAAATCATCTATAATAAACCTAATTTATTAGAGAGATCAAGATTCCCTTTCTATACTGGAGCCAGATAAGATACTACAAGTAAAAATCTCGATCTATTGGCTATTCTAGTAATATTTATTATTGGTTTGCAAAGAGTCCTAGATACTAGCAACCAAATTTGCCTCCTGAAACATTTCAATAGCTAATTATGGAAGACTACAGTCACAATATTAAAAGACAGTCCCTCTTTGGAAGAAAAACTATGACAAACCTAGACAACATATTAAAAAGCAGAAACATCACTGTGCTGACAAACATGTGTTAGTTGCTCAGTTGTGTCAGACTTTGCGACTGCATGAACTGTAGCCCATCAGACTCCTCCATCCAAGGGATTCTCCAGTCTGGAATACTGGAGTAGGTTGTCATTTCCTGTGTTAGGGGATCTTCCCAACCCAGGGCTCCAACCCAGGTCTCCTGTATTGGCAGGTAGATTCTTTACCACTGAGCCACCAGGGTCAAAGCTCTAGGTTTTTCATTATTCATGTATGGATATGAGAGTTGGACTGTAAGAAAAGGCTAAATGTTGAAGAATTGATGCTTTTGACTGTGATGCTGGAGAAGACTTGGCAGTCCCTTGGACAGCAAGGAGATGAAACTAGTCAGTCCTAAAGGAAATCAACCCTGAATATTCATTGAAAGAACTGATGATGAAGCTAAGGCTCCAATACTTTGTCAACCTGATGTGAAGAGCCAGCTTACTGGATAAGATCGCAATGCTGGGAAAGACTGAGGGCAGGCGGAGAAGGGGGCAACAAAGATGAGATGGTTGGATGGATTCACTGACTTAATGGACATGAATTTGAGCAATCTCTGGGAGATAGTAAAGGACAGAGACATCTGTTGTGCTGCAGTCCACAAGGCTACAAAAAGTTGGACACAATTTAGCTACTGAAAAACAGCTGTGGAATAAAAATGTGAAATTGGGAGTTGTCAAGATGGATTGGCCACTGTTGTTTGTCAAGACTCATGAAGCTTATATGAGTAATTTGTTCCTTTTCATGATGAGTCAGTATTCTTACAAAATGAATATGATTAACCTCACTATGCGTGTTCTTTTTTCAAGGAGTATATCAATTACAATGCTTTTTGCTTATAAATAACATAAAATGTAATACAAATTGGTATACATATCAAAGTGAATACACTGCCTTATGTGGTAGGTGGAATTCTATGAAGACGTCCCAAGCTTTCCAGTCCCTGGTAGATACTCTCTCCCAGTTATTCAGCCAAGCATGCATCTAGATAGTGCTGTGAAAAGATTTTGTGAGTATGACTAAGCTGTCAAATCAGTTGATCTTACAATAGGGCGATAAAGACACCCTTAGAACTGACAAACCTAGACAACATATTAAAAAGCAGAAACATCACTGTGCTGACAAACATGTGTTAGTTGCTCAGTTGTGTCAGACTTTGCGACTGCATGAACTGTAGCCCATCAGACTCCTCCATCCAAGGGATTCTCCAGACTGGAATACTGGAGTAGGTTGTCATTTCCTGTGTTAGGATCTTCCCAACCCAGGGCTCCAACCCAGGTCTCCTGTATTGGCAGGTAGATTCTTTACCACTGAGCCACCAGGGTCAAAGCTCTAGGTTTTTCATTATTCATGTATGGATATGAGAGTTGGACTGTAAGAAAAGGCTAAATGTTGAAGAATTGATGCTTTTGACTGTGATGCTGGAGAAGACTTGGCAGTCCCTTGGACAGCAAGGAGATGAAACTAGTCAGTCCTAAAGGAAATCAACCCTGAATATTCATTGAAAGAACTGATGATGAAGCTAAGGCTCCAATACTTTGTCAACCTGATGTGAAGAGCCAGCTTACTGGATAAGATCGCAATGCTGGGAAAGACTGAGGGCAGGCGGAGAAGGGGGCAACAAAGATGAGATGGTTGGATGGATTCACTGACTTAATGGACATGAATTTGAGCAATCTCTGGGAGATAGTAAAGGACAGAGACATCTGTTGTGCTGCAGTCCACAAGGCTACAAAAAGTTGGACACAATTTAGCTACTGAAAAACAGCTGTGGAATAAAAATGTGAAATTGGGAGTTGTCAAGATGGATTGGCCACTGTTGTTTGTCAAGACTCATGAAGCTTATATGAGTAATTTGTTCCTTTTCATGATGAGTCAGTATTCTTACAAAATGAATATGATTAACCTCACTATGCGTGTTCTTTTTTCAAGGAGTATATCAATTACAATGCTTTTTGCTTATAAATAACATAAAATGTAATACAAATTGGTATACATATCAAAGTGAATACACTGCCTTATGTGGTAGGTGGAATTCTATGAAGACGTCCCAAGCTTTCCAGTCCCTGGTAGATACTCTCTCCCAGTTATTCAGCCAAGCATGCATCTAGATAGTGCTGTGAAAAGATTTTGTGAGTATGACTAAGCTGTCAAATCAGTTGATCTTACAATAGGGCGATTAGCTGGATGATTCTGAACTAGTCACATAAGACCTTTACAAATGGACATTTTTTCCTGGCTGGTTGAGGAAATCAGAGATTGAAAACCCAGGACAGACTTGAAGCACCATTGTCTTCTTGGAAAAAAAGGTGTGTGGGGGGCTGGGGATCATGTGGCAGCCTCTAGAGACCTGAGAAACTTTCAAGGTTAACAGACAACCAGGAAAGTAGTGACCTTTGTTTTCCAAGGATCTCAATCACAAGGCTCTTAGTTTCCCAAGGGTCTGAGATTTACCATCAACAAGAATACACTTGTTAATGAGATGGATTTTTTCTTCATAGAACTTTCAGGGAATAATTCAGTCTGGCTGGAATCTTGAATTTCAACCTTACTATATCCTGAGCATTATGTCTGTGCTTAACTTCTAAAATATAGAACTGTGAACTAATAATGGGTGTTGTCTTAAGCTTCTGTTTGTGGTAATTTTTTATAGAGCAACAGAAAACCAATACTGCTACATTCCTGAAAATTCTACTGGTAGAGAAGGGTGATCTTCAGGAGTGATTTATGAGAGTTCTGGCTCCATTCATCTGAAGTTCTCATGGCTCTGTTCCGATATTTTCCTCCTAGGGGAAAACTGGCTGCAACAGCTCCAATTTCATATCCACAAACTGCACTTTCCAGAAGCAAAGGCATACCCTGTTGTGCTGCAGTCCACAAGGCTACAAAAGTTGGACACAATTTAGCTACTGAAAAACAGCTGTGGAATAAAATGTGAAATTGGGAGTTGTCAAGATGGATTGGCCACTGTTGTTTGTCAAGACTCATGAAGCTTATATGAGTAATTTGTTCCTTTTCATGATGAGTCAGTATTCTTACAAAATGAATATGATTAACCTCACTATGCGTGTTCTTTTTTCAAGGAGTATATCAATTACAATGCTTTTTGCTTATAAATAACATAAAATGTAATACAAATTGGTATACATATCAAAGTGAATACACTGCCTTATGTGGTAGGTGGAATTCTATGAAGACGTCCCAAGCTTTCCAGTCCCTGGTAGATACTCTCTCCCAGTTATTCAGCCAAGCATGCATCTAGATAGTGCTGTGAAAAGATTTTGTGAGTATGACTAAGCTGTCAAATCAGTTGATCTTACAATAGGGCGATTAGCTGGATGATTCTGAACTAGTCACATAAGACCTTTACAAATGGACATTTTTTCCTGGCTGGTTGAGGAAATCAGAGATTGAAAACCCAGGACAGACTTGAAGCACCATTGTCTTCTTGGAAAAAAAGGTGTGTGGGGGGCTGGGGATCATGTGGCAGCCTCTAGAGACCTGAGAAACTTTCAAGGTTAACAGACAACCAGGAAAGTAGTGACCTTTGTTTTCCAAGGATCTCAATCACAAGGCTCTTAGTTTCCCAAGGGTCTGAGATTTACCATCAACAAGAATACACTTGT
Organism: Tragulus kanchil; assembly: GCA_022376925.1. NCBI lineage: Eukaryota > Metazoa > Chordata > Mammalia > Artiodactyla > Tragulidae > Tragulus > Tragulus kanchil. The sequence goes on along the minus strand of JAIOJX010000028.1, from coordinate 116,411,926 downwards.
TAATGAGATGGATTTTTTCTTCATAGAACTTTCAGGGAATAATTCAGTCTGGCTGGAATCTTGAATTTCAACCTTACTATATCCTGAGCATTATGTCTGTGCTTAACTTCTAAAATATAGAACTGTGAACTAATAATGGGTGTTGTCTTAAGCTTCTGTTTGTGGTAATTTTTTATAGAGCAACAGAAAACCAATACTGCTACATTCCTGAAAATTCTACTGGTAGAGAAGGGTGATCTTCAGGAGTGATTTATGAGAGTTCTGGCTCCATTCATCTGAAGTTCTCATGGCTCTGTTCCGATATTTTCCTCCTAGGGGAAAACTGGCTGCAACAGCTCCAATTTCATATCCACAAACTGCACTTTCCAGAAGCAAAGGCATACCCTCTTGAAATGCTTGAACATATAGAGTTTCCTAAACCACGTTGATGATTCAAATTGGTCCAGTCAGTGGGAAACCTGGCACTGGATTGGTGAGGCAAAATTGGAAGCCAAATTTCAAAATGGCCACTTCAGTGAGTTTATATCAGATTATATACAAAATTTCTCATTTTTATACCTCATCCATGCAGGTATATGTAGTTATTATGGAGGGAGCCTGAATTTTTATCACTAATTCCATAACAATAGAATTATGCTTTCCATTTATACTTTCTCATATATTATAGCTAATTAAGTGAAGTACCTAGGTTTTCTACTTCTAACAAAGTACAGGTTTATTTCTAATACTTGGCTTTGGTCTTTCCTATTTATTTACATGCTAACTATAAATTTCCAAAGTATACTTATATCTGACTAAGATTAGACTGTAATCAATTCCATTTTCAATGATAAACCTTTATTCCCCCAAGATTATGAAATATTTAGCTTACTAGATTTTCTTTGCAGACTATAGATTTGTTTCTTCCTCAGCAAATCAGATGTCTGGACTCCTCAGACCAGTATTCTGCATGAAATTGCTATATCAGTCTATTCTTTCACAGTGTATAGAAAGTTTCAGGAAAAAAATACATGAAAATTTTGTATCTGTCTGATTGACGTTTTTCTTACCCTTGTCCCCTGACATAAATTCATTATTAGCTAGCTTGTATGAGGTATTGATTCTCAATATAACTTTAAAACTACTTTGAGAACACGAATTGGTCAGAATGGTCTCCTGCTGAATTGTTTAATAATTCTAATAGCATAGACAAGGGTGTATCTTGTCTTCTTAATATTTCGTAATGTTATAATGATACTTTCAAATGAGTTCTACCCAAATGTTCCCTATTAATAATTTCACTGCTATCTCCAACCCAACGGCACGTAAAAGAGAAAGACAAGCAGTTGTCTTTATAATGTTGACAACTTTTAAGGTCAAAAGCAGAAAATTACTCTAATTAGTCAGTTGACTCTGCTATCTGATGACTGTCCAGGAAGAATGACTTAAGATAAGTGAAATCAGTTTTGGAAACTGTTTTCCAATATGTCACTGAATTAAAACTATGAAGTATTTTTGTAAGTCGATGCTTCTAGATACTCAGGCATGTACTTTACAAACAGTTTAAAAGATTCTTGAGAAGTTATGTTGCTCAGAGTTAGAAGTTATATGACTGGAATATTGACACTATTTTATATATTTACTAATTATATATAGCTTTAATGCTTTCTGGACAGATTCAAATTATTGGTACTACTTCTCTATTTATGAAACAAGCCCAGGATGATTTCTTTAAGAGAATGTTAGTGATGTTCACTCAAGTTTTCATAACTTATCCTTGTGCTGAAGGTGAGAAGCTTGATATTTAAGTATGGGTTGTTGTTGTTGTTTCGTCACTAAGTGATGTCTGACACTTTTGCAACCCCATGGACTGTAGCCTACCAGGTTCCTCTGTCCATGGCATTCTCTAGGCAAGAATACTGGAGTGGCTTGCCATTTCCTTCTTTGGGGATCTTTCCAAACCAGGTATTGAACCCAGGTCTCCTGCATTGGCAGGTGATTCTTTACCACAGAGCGACCAGGAAAGCTCTTAAGTATGGGTAAGGGTCACAATTTCATTAGTAAATGAGTTTCCTACTCTTAGTCTGGCTTACAGTAGAACATATTAAATTTGTCTATTCTTTACAACCAATAGTCAGGGAAAGGCTAGTTCCAAGATATGTTGTGTTAAGCTATATGGTTGCAGAAAACATTCTTGCATTGCGTTGTTTTAGCTCCTCCTCATTTCTTTTCTGATGACCATGTTAATAGGTATTATAACAAAGAGACAAATAGAACATGTTACTGTATTTACTTAGGATCCGGAGTTGAGGAGAGAGAGTAGAATGTTATAAATAATGCTTAACACATGCCAGTGTCCAATGAAGGTATTTCTCCTCTGTTTCAGTCCAGGAATATCTGAGATTTTCCTAAGCAACTGGTTTGTTTTCTTTATTTATTCATTTTGGAAAATATGAATGGCATAGTTTATTATGTTTCCCTTTTTCCTTTGATTGCTAAAATACTAAGTCCAGTTTCTGTTTTCCTCTCACTGACATGTATCTTACTCAACATATTTTGCATACCAGTCTTAAACCTGGCATTTAACTATTTCTATAGTCTTCTTTTGACCTCATTTCCTCACTCATTTTTTTATTTGTTCTCACCATATAGAATGTCCTTAATGAGTAAATAGTTTTTTTCTATTTGAAGAGGTCAGCCTCTCTGATGACAAACACTGTTCTAGGAAAATGACCTATAGACAGGTGACCTAGACAAGAATACCTTTTTATTATAGTTAGATAGAGTGACCCCAGTGGTCAATAGGAAGATTACTATCACAGCTATTGTTCATTGAATTTCTTGGTTTGAGTGCATTTTTCCTCCAAAGGGAACTAGTCTCAAATCTTTTAAGTGGTAAATCTTTTAAACGGAGTTCCAAATATGATGATATAGTGACTAGTGTTGCTATATTAATACAATCTGTATTAGTAAAGAGATCCATGTTTGTGTTATATTTTTAGAAATGGTATATTAACATATAGAAATTAAATCACAATATATGTATAAATATTTTTCCTTGCAATTTAATAATAGGTATGATGCAAATATAGTGATTCTCCACCCTGGTGATTAAAAAAAAAAAGCTACCAGGCCAATGTCCATCTAATAAGAAAAATAAATTCCTGGCCTAAGCTCACATAATCAAAATCATTAAGAATGTAGCCTGAATATAGACATATATCTTATGTCTTATGTAATTTAGCTTATATGTAAAATATTTATTTTATTTTGTGCCTATATATATTTATAAGGTTGGCCAAAAAAGTTCATTCTAGTTTTTCCATAATATTTTATGGAATCCATAATCTGCAGGGATTATTCTAATGTTCAGTTAGATTTAAGAATCACTCTGTCAATCACATAGTTTTGAAGCACACAATAAAATGTTATTGAAAACCTAGCTCCAGAGGACAGCTCAGTCTCTGAACTGTAGAAGAAGAAATGAGGGTAGTTTTAATTTTCTTTTCCAGTTTGATTGCTAAAATACTAAGTCCAGTTTCTGTTTTCCTCTCACTGACATGTATCTTACTCAACATATTTTGCATACCAGTCTTAAACCTGGCATTTAACTATTTCTATAGTCTTCTTTTGACCTCATTTCCTCACTCATTTTTTTATTTGTTCTCACCATATAGAATGTCCTTAATGAGTAAATAGTTTTTTTCTATTTGAAGAGGTCAGCCTCTCTGATGACAAACACTGTTCTAGGAAAATGACCTATAGACAGGTGACCTAGACAAGAATACCTTTTTATTATAGTTAGATAGAGTGACCCCAGTGGTCAATAGGAAGATTACTATCACAGCTATTGTTCATTGAATTTCTTGGTTTGAGTGCATTTTTCCTCCAAAGGGAACTAGTCTCAAATCTTTTAAGTGGTAAATCTTTTAAACGGAGTTCCAAATATGATGATATAGTGACTAGTGTTGCTATATTAATACAATCTGTATTAGTAAAGAGATCCATGTTTGTGTTATATTTTTAGAAATGGTATATTAACATATAGAAATTAAATCACAATATATGTATAAATATTTTTCCTTGCAATTTAATAATAGGTATGATGCAAATATAGTGATTCTCCACCCTGGTGATTAAAAAAAAAAAGATACTAGGCCAATGTCCATCTAATAAGAAAAATAAATTCCTGGCCTAAGCTCACATAATCAAAATCATTAAGAATGTAGCCTGAATATAGACATATATCTTATGTCTTATGTAATTTAGCTTATATGTAAAATATTTATTTTATTTTGTGCCTATATATATTTATAAGGTTGGCCAAAAAAGTTCATTCTAGTTTTTCCATAATATTTTATGGAATCCATAATCTGCAGGGATTATTCTAATGTTCAGTTAGATTTAAGAATCACTCTGTCAATCACATAGTTTTGAAGCACACAATAAAAATGTTATTGAAAACCTAGCTCCAGAGGACAGCTCAGTCTCTGAACTGTAGAAGAAGAAATGAGGGTAGTTTTATATACATTTGTGACATTTTAATATTCCCTAAGATACAAATATAGGAAATGAGTGTGAGATTTTAGATAAAAATTTTCAAATACCTTTTTTTTTTGTAAAAACAGAGAAGACCATGGTATGTTCAGTTGTATAAATGAGGGTTTTTTTCTCAATGATCTGAGGACCTAGATTGTTTAAAATAGAGATCATCCTTAGAAGTGAGACTTTGCTTCCTGAATACTATTCTGAAGAATTTAATGGTAGAAGAGTGAGTAAAGAGAACAGGCCTTAGAACAGCATCTTCCCCAATCTTGCTAGTGATTCAATGTTTTTTTTTTTTTTTTTTAATTGTGCCAATTCCCAGAGAGACTCATTATAAAGCTGAGATTGAAGGAAGTAATTAATTCAAGAAAGTTGATACTGGTTTTGGTGCACCAGAGACTTTCTGTTCATCTGCTGGAGTGTGAAAATAATGCTGTGGACTGCAAGCTAGAAGCAGAGAGGAATGATGTGCCAGTCTCTTTGTACATACCTAGCAATATACATAAGTTTAAAGTACTGTTCATTTCTAAGAAAACCTATCCTAATTAGAAGGCTGGAAAATGATCAACTGCTTAATCTTTCTGTTTAGTAGGACAAATGAGTACTTTTCAGAGACCCATGATAAAAGGTGACTGAGATTTTTTTCTGCAGTTTTGAAATATATTCTCAATACAGTAATTATAATTTCAGGATCTATATTTCATGTGTCATTAGGAACTGTTCCTTCCAACTGGTTCCAAATGTTCATGACTTCCTTATAGAACAAGAAATGTATAATATGAAATTATGCTTTAAAGCATTTCTTTAGAAATTTAAGAGTATTTTTTCCAAGAATCCATTGATACACATAAAATTTAAAAACTGCTTTCTTACAATAAATCTTCTTTTTAGCTATGTCATTGAAAAATTTTTAGTGAATCATTCTGTTGTAAGGGTTTTCAGTCCCATTGTCTCTCGATTTAAGATTACCTACTCTTTAAATGTTTATAATATTTTAATGTTAGTAATTTATGTTAGTGACCTTGATTTAAGATCACTCTGCCATTAATTTATATGAGGTAGTTTAAAAGTGACATTTTAATATTCCTAAGATACAAATATAGGAAATGAGTGTGAGATTTTAGATAAATTTTCAAATACCTTTTTTTGTAAAAACAGAGAAGACCATGGTATGTTCAGTTGTATAAATGAGGGTTTTTTTCTCAATGATCTGAGGACCTAGATTGTTTAAAATAGAGATCATCCTTAGAAGTGAGACTTTGCTTCCTGAATACTATTCTGAAGAATTTAATGGTAGAAGAGTGAGTAAAGAGAACAGGCCTTAGAACAGCATCTTCCCCAATCTTGCTAGTGATTCAATGTTTTTTTTTTTTTTTTTTAATTGTGCCAATTCCCAGAGAGACTCATTATAAAGCTGAGATTGAAGGAAGTAATTAATTCAAGAAAGTTGATACTGGTTTTGGTGCACCAGAGACTTTCTGTTCATCTGCTGGAGTGTGAAAATAATGCTGTGGACTGCAAGCTAGAAGCAGAGAGGAATGATGTGCCAGTCTCTTTGTACATACCTAGCAATATACATAAGTTTAAAGTACTGTTCATTTCTAAGAAAACCTATCCTAATTAGAAGGCTGGAAAATGATCAACTGCTTAATCTTTCTGTTTAGTAGGACAAATGAGTACTTTTCAGAGACCCATGATAAAAGGTGACTGAGATTTTTTTCTGCAGTTTTGAAATATATTCTCAATACAGTAATTATAATTTCAGGATCTATATTTCATGTGTCATTAGGAACTGTTCCTTCCAACTGGTTCCAAATGTTCATGACTTCCTTATAGAACAAGAAATGTATAATATGAAATTATGCTTTAAAGCATTTCTTTAGAAATTTAAGAGTATTTTTTCCAAGAATCCATTGATACACATAAAATTTAAAAACTGCTTTCTTACAATAAATCTTCTTTTTAGCTATGTCATTGAAAAATTTTTAGTGAATCATTCTGTTGTAAGGGTTTTCAGTCCCATTGTCTCTCGATTTAAGATTACCTACTCTTTAAATGTTTATAATATTTTAATGTTAGTAATTTATGTTAGTGACCTTGATTTAAGATCACTCTGCCATTAATTTCTTTGAGGTTATTTATTAACTGAAATAAGATGGTAAGACCCTTTTTTTTCTTTGCAATTCAAAGCAAAATCATAGAAAGTTAGATCCAACGAGTCCATACACTCATTATTTTATTGACATAGAACCTGAAAATCAGAGGTGAATTAATGCTAACAGAATGCTTAAAAGCAGACCTAGGATAAGAAATCATTTTCTGAAAAACAGAGGAAAAGGACTTGACTTTATTCAATTTTAGCCATGGGAGACTGATACTATAATCCCCACTTAACAGGAAAATGAAACTGAGGTCCAGAGAGGTTAGGCAACCTAACTTAGGTTCCCAGGATGATCAGTTTCAGAATTCATATCAAATCTCTTATCTAATTCAAAAGCCCATGGAAAAGCAGTTGTCTTTAAATCACAGCACTTAAAAGATCATGCATTCAGCAAAAGTATAGCAGAAGAAACTAGATGATGTTCATTTAGGTTACAGTGTTTAAAAAAGTCACCACAGTATAGTAGTAAGATCAAATAACAGCAAAGCAGGAAGAAGTGAGGGGGAAAAAATAATTGAAAACGAATCTACTTTTCTTCCTTCCTTCCTCCCTCATTCCTCTCCTCTTTCCTTTCTTTTTCCTTTGTTTCATTCAAACAAATCCCTTCTTCAAGTTGTTCTTGAAGCCATTTTATGCATAAAGAAATAACCATGTATACCTGAGAAATATCTGATGTTATAACTGTACAGAGTAACTGACAAGAAGATGACTTGAGTCACAAAGAAAGGTAGTTTGTATTCAGCATACTCTGTTTAATATAACAGAATGCAATTCATTCTTTTTAATTTTTTAATAAATAAACAGCTCTATAAAGGTGTTAAAACATATATTTAAAAACTTGTTATTTTAGAAATGAACACTTGTACTATTTCACATATCATTGACACTAAATAATATTAATAGGCTATAGCATGCCTCAGTTTTCTCTTGAAAAATACTCCATCTCTTTATATTTTTAATATTCAAAATATTAAAATATTAAACTAAAATGACATATATTAAAACAAAATGCATATATTCTGTTCCTGTGGAATTTTTCATTTTCTTTAAGCTGTGAATTTATTAGCATTATGATTTTAAATGTGGTTGACTTTCTTGATTTTGAAAAATGTATATAGCTTTTTTTTTTTTTTTTTCTTTATTTTAAAGGTTTTACAGAGTTTTGTTGTTCACAGACATGTATGTTCCCGGATCAGTCATATGCATATCCATGGTCCCCACCACCCCAGTTCCCCCCATCCCACCCCTCCAGACCATCGCCCCAAGCCATTGTAAGCACTCCTGTTCCCTTAGCATAATGACAATAGCTATCTTTTCCACACAGAACAGTATAGGTTTTCATGTTACTCCCTCCATGCTTCCTCCTCCCTATTTCTTCCCCACAATGTCCTTATGTCTATGCTCTGTATGTTTTTCCATGAGTTCACTGTGTGTGTTATCAAGACTATCCTACTAGATTCCATATATGTGTGTTAGTATACTGTATTTGTCTTTCTCTTTTTGACTTACTTCACTTTTTATGATAGGTTCTAGAGCCAGCCACCTCATTAGGACTGAGTCCTCTGCATTTCTTTTAACAGCTGTGTAGTATTCCATTGTATATATGTACCAGGGCTTCTTTATCCATTCATTCGTCCATGGAAATCTAGGCTGCTTCCATGTTCTGGCTACTGTATAGAGAGCTGCAATGAACATTGGGGTACAGGTGCCTCTTTCAGTTTTGAATTCATCAGGATATAAGCCTAATAGTGGGATTGCTGGGTCATAGGGTGCTTCTATTTTTAGTTTTTTAAGGAATCTTCATACTGTCTTCCATAGAGGCTGTATCAGTTGACATTCCCACCAGCAATGCAAGAGGGTTCCTTTAATTTTTAATAATAAACAGCTCTATAAAGGTGTTAAAACATATATTTAAAAACTTGTTATTTTAGAAATGAACACTTGTACTATTTCACATATCATTGACACTAAATAATATTAATAGGCTATAGCATGCCTCAGTTTTCTCTTGAAAAATACTCCATCTCTTTATATTTTTAATATTCAAAATATTAAAATATTAAACTAAAATGACATATATTAAAACAAAATGCATATATTCTGTTCCTGTGGAATTTTTCATTTTCTTTAAGCTGTGAATTTATTAGCATTATGATTTTAAATGTGGTTGACTTTCTTGATTTTGAAAAATGTATATAGCTTTTTTTTTTTTTTTTTCTTTATTTTAAAGGTTTTACAGAGTTTTGTTGTTCACAGACATGTATGTTCCCGGATCAGTCATATGCATATCCATGGTCCCCACCACCCCAGTTCCCCCCATCCCACCCCTCCAGACCATCGCCCCAAGCCATTGTAAGCACTCCTGTTCCCTTAGCATAATGACAATAGCTATCTTTTCCACACAGAACAGTATAGGTTTTCATGTTACTCCCTCCATGCTTCCTCCTCCCTATTTCTTCCCCACAATGTCCTTATGTCTATGCTCTGTATGTTTTTCCATGAGTTCACTGTGTGTGTTATCAAGACTATCCTACTAGATTCCATATATGTGTGTTAGTATACTGTATTTGTCTTTCTCTTTTTGACTTACTTCACTTTTTATGATAGGTTCTAGAGCCAGCCACCTCATTAGGACTGAGTCCTCTGCATTTCTTTTAACAGCTGTGTAGTATTCCATTGTATATATGTACCAGGGCTTCTTTATCCATTCATTCGTCCATGGAAATCTAGGCTGCTTCCATGTTCTGGCTACTGTATAGAGAGCTGCAATGAACATTGGGGTACAGGTGCCTCTTTCAGTTTTGAATTCATCAGGATATAAGCCTAATAGTGGGATTGCTGGGTCATAGGGTGCTTCTATTTTTAGTTTTTTAAGGAATCTTCATACTGTCTTCCATAGAGGCTGTATCAGTTGACATTCCCACCAGCAATGCAAGAGGGTTCCCTTTTCTCCGCACCCTCTCCAGCATTTATTGTCTACAGATTTTTTGAAGATGGCCATTCTGACGGGTGTGAGGTGGTATTTCATTGCAGTTTTAATTTGCATTTCTCTAATAATAAGTAAGGTTGAGCATCGTTTCATGTGCTTTTGAGCCATCTGTATGCCCTCTTTGGAGAGGCGTCTCTTTAGATCTTTTTCCCATTTTTTGATTGGGTTGTTCGTTTTTCCAGTGCTGAGTTGTCTGAGTTGCTTGTAGATTTTGGAGATTAATTCTTTGTCTGTTGTTTCATTTGCTATGATTATCTCCCACTCTGCGGGGTGTCTGTTCAGCTTTTTTTGTGATTTCTTTTGCTGTACAAAAGCTTTTAAGTTTCATTAGGTTCCACGTGTTCATTTTTCTTTTCAGTTCCACTATTTTAGTAGGTGGGTCAGAGAAGATCTTGCTTTGAGTTATGTCCTTGAGGGTTTTGCCTATATTCTCCTCTAAGAGTTTGATGGTTTCTGGTCTTACATTTAGGTCTTTAATCCATTTTGAGTTGATCTTAGTGTATGTGTCAGGGAATGTTGCAACTTCATTTTTTTGCATGTAGCTGTCCAATTCTCACAGCACCACTTGTTGAAGAGGCTGTCTTTGTCCCATTTTATATGTTCATATAGTTTGTCAAAAATAAGGTACCCATAGGTGCGTGGATTTCTCTCTGGGTTCTCGATCTTGTTCCATTGATCTATAGTCCTGTTTTTGTGCCAGTACCATACTGTCTTGATGACTGTTGCTTTGTAGTAGAGTCTAGAGCCAGCCACCTCATTAGGACTGAGTCCTCTGCATTTCTTTTAACAGCTGTGTAGTATTCCATTGTATATATGTACCAGGGCTTCTTTATCCATTCATTCGTCCATGGAAATCTAGGCTGCTTCCATGTTCTGGCTACTGTATAGAGAGCTGCAATGAACATTGGGGTACAGGTGCCTCTTTCAGTTTTGAATTCATCAGGATATAAGCCTAATAGTGGGATTGCTGGGTCATAGGGTGCTTCTATTTTTAGTTTTTTAAGGAATCTTCATACTGTCTTCCATAGAGGCTGTATCAGTTGACATTCCCACCAGCAATGCAAGAGGGTTCCCTTTTCTCCGCACCCTCTCCAGCATTTATTGTCTACAGATTTTTTGAAGATGGCCATTCTGACGGGTGTGAGGTGGTATTTCATTGCAGTTTTAATTTGCATTTCTCTAATAATAAGTAAGGTTGAGCATCGTTTCATGTGCTTTTGAGCCATCTGTATGCCCTCTTTGGAGAGGCGTCTCTTTAGATCTTTTTCCCATTTTTTGATTGGGTTGTTCGTTTTTCCAGTGCTGAGTTGTCTGAGTTGCTTGTAGATTTTGGAGATTAATTCTTTGTCTGTTGTTTCATTTGCTATGATTATCTCCCACTCTGCGGGGTGTCTGTTCAGCTTTTTTTGTGATTTCTTTTGCTGTACAAAAGCTTTTAAGTTTCATTAGGTTCCACGTGTTCATTTTTCTTTTCAGTTCCACTATTTTAGTAGGTGGGTCAGAGAAGATCTTGCTTTGAGTTATGTCCTTGAGGGTTTTGCCTATATTCTCCTCTAAGAGTTTGATGGTTTCTGGTCTTACATTTAGGTCTTTAATCCATTTTGAGTTGATCTTAGTGTATGTGTCAGGGAATGTTGCAACTTCATTTTTTTGCATGTAGCTGTCCAATTCTCACAGCACCACTTGTTGAAGAGGCTGTCTTTGTCCCATTTTATATGTTCATATAGTTTGTCAAAAATAAGGTACCCATAGGTGCGTGGATTTCTCTCTGGGTTCTCGATCTTGTTCCATTGATCTATAGTCCTGTTTTTGTGCCAGTACCATACTGTCTTGATGACTGTTGCTTTGTAGTAGAGTCTGAAGTTAGGGAGGCTGATCTCTCCAGCTCCATTTTTCTTTCTCAGGATTGCTTTGGCTATTCGAGGTCTTTTGTGTTTCCATATGAACTATGTTATTCTTTGGTCTAGTTCTGTGAAAAATGTCAATGGTAGTTGAGTAGGTATTGCATTGAATCTGTAGATGATATTTTGTAGTATGGTTATTTTCACAATATTGATTCTTCTGACCCAGGAGCATGGAATATCTCTCCATCTGTTTAAGTCTTCTTTAATGTCTCTCATGAGTGTCTTGTAATTTTCAGTGTACAATTCTTTTGTTTCTTTGGGTAGGTTTATTCCTAGGTATTTGATTCTTTTGGTTGCAATGGTGAAGGGGACTGCCTCTTTGATTTCATTTTCTGATTTTTCATTGTTTGTGTATAGGAATGCCAGTGATTTCTGTGTGTTGACTTTGTATCCTACGACTTTGCTGAATTCGTTGATTAGCTCTAGTAGTTTTGTAATAGAGTCTTTGGGACTTTCTATGTATAATATCATGTCATCTGCAAAAAGAGAGAGCTTGACTTCTTCCTTTCCAATCTGGATTCCTTTGATTTCTTTCTCTTCTCTTATTGCTGTTGCTAGAACTTCCAGGACTATGTTGAATAGTAGTGGTGAAAGTGGACACCCCTGTCTTGTTCCTGATCTTAGAGGGAATGCTTTCAGTTTTTCTCCATTGAGGACAATGTTCGCTGTGGGCTTCTCATATATGGCTTTCACTATGTTGAGATAGGTTCCTTCTATGCCCATTATCTGAAGAGTTTTTATCATGAATGGGTGTTGTACTTTGTCGAAGGCTTTTTCTGCATCTATTGAGATGATCATGTGATTTTTGTCTCTCAGTTTGTTAATATGGTGTATCATATTGATTGATTTGCAGATGTTGAAGAATCCTTGCATGCCTGGGATGAACCCGACTTGATCATGGTGTATGAGTTTTTTGATGTGTCTTTGAATTCTGTTTGCTAGGATTTTGTTGAGGATCTTGGCATCTAAGTTCATCAGAGAAATTGGTCTATAATTTTCCTTTTTTGTGTTGTCTTTGCCCGGTTTGGGTATCAGGGTGATGGTGGCCTCGTAGAATGTGTTTGGAAGTTTTCCTTCCTGTGCAATTTTTTGAAAGAGTTTTAGAAGGACAGGCATTAGCTCTTCTTTAAATGTTTGGTAGAATTCGGCTGTGAAGCCATCTGGTCCTGGGCTTTTATTTTTGGGTAGTTTTTTAATCACAGATTCAATTTCTGAGCTTGTGATTGGGTTGTTCAAAGTTTCTGTTTTTTCCTGGCTCAGTCTTGGGAGATTGATCTTCCCCAAGAAACTGTCCATTTCTTCCAGGTTGTCCAGTTTGTTGCCATAGAGTTGCTCATAATAGTCCCTTAGAATCCTTTGGATTTCTGCATTATCTGTTGTAATCTCTCCTTTTTTGTTTTTGATTTTGTTGATTTGGTTCTTCTCTCTCTTGATGAGTCTGGCCAGAGGCTTGTCAATTCTGTTTACATTTTCAAACAACCAGCTTTTTGTTTTATTTATCCATACTATAGTTTCTTTCATTTCTTTCTGATTTATTTCTGCTCTAGTCTTTATAATTTCTCGTCTTCTGCTGGCTTTGGGATGTTTTTGTTCTTCTTTCTCCAGTTGTTTTAAGCGGAGGGTTAGGTCATCTGCTTCATATTTGTTTGGTTGTTCCTTTTTTTTTTGGAGGACAATGTTCACCCTGTCTTGTTCCTGATCTTAGAGGGAATGCTTTCAGTTTTTCTCCATTGAGGACAATGTTCGCTGTGGGCTTCTCATATATGGCTTTCACTATGTTGAGATAGGTTCCTTCTATGCCCATTATCTGAAGAGTTTTTATCATGAATGGGTGTTGTACTTTGTCGAAGGCTTTTTCTGCATCTATTGAGATGATCATGTGATTTTTGTCTCTCAGTTTGTTAATATGGTGTATCATATTGATTGATTTGCAGATGTTGAAGAATCCTTGCATGCCTGGGATGAACCCGACTTGATCATGGTGTATGAGTTTTTTGATGTGTCTTTGAATTCTGTTTGCTAGGATTTTGTTGAGGATCTTGGCATCTAAGTTCATCAGAGAAATTGGTCTATAATTTTCCTTTTTTGTGTTGTCTTTGCCCGGTTTGGGTATCAGGGTGATGGTGGCCTCGTAGAATGTGTTTGGAAGTTTTCCTTCCTGTGCAATTTTTTGAAAGAGTTTTAGAAGGACAGGCATTAGCTCTTCTTTAAATGTTTGGTAGAATTCGGCTGTGAAGCCATCTGGTCCTGGGCTTTTATTTTTGGGTAGTTTTTTAATCACAGATTCAATTTCTGAGCTTGTGATTGGGTTGTTCAAAGTTTCTGTTTTTTCCTGGCTCAGTCTTGGGAGATTGATCTTCCCCAAGAAACTGTCCATTTCTTCCAGGTTGTCCAGTTTGTTGCCATAGAGTTGCTCATAATAGTCCCTTAGAATCCTTTGGATTTCTGCATTATCTGTTGTAATCTCTCCTTTTTTGTTTTTGATTTTGTTGATTTGGTTCTTCTCTCTCTTGATGAGTCTGGCCAGAGGCTTGTCAATTCTGTTTACATTTTCAAACAACCAGCTTTTTGTTTTATTTATCCATACTATAGTTTCTTTCATTTCTTTCTGATTTATTTCTGCTCTAGTCTTTATAATTTCTCGTCTTCTGCTGGCTTTGGGATGTTTTTGTTCTTCTTTCTCCAGTTGTTTTAAGCGGAGGGTTAGGTCATCTGCTTCATATTTTCCTAAGTTCTTGAGGTGGGATTGTATTGCTGTAAATTTCCCTCTTAGAACTGCTTTTGCAGTATCCCATAGTTTTTGCACGGTCGTATGTTCATTGTCATTTTCTTCTAGGAATTTTTAAATTTCTCCTTTGATATCCTCAGTAATCAGTTGGTTTTTTTAAGTATGTGTTGTTTAATTGCCGTGTGTTTGTATTTTTAGTGTTTTTTTTTCCCTGTAGTTGATCTCTAGTCTCATTGCATTGTGGTCCGAGAAGATGGTTGATATAATTTCAGTTTCCTTGAATTGACTGAGGTTAGATTTGTGGCCCAAGATATGGTCTGTCCTGAAGAATGTTCCGTGAGCACTTGAGAAGAAAGTGTATTCTTCTGCTATTGGATGGAACGTGCTAAAGATATCGATGAGGTCCATCTTTTCTAGTGTGGCATTTAAGGCTTGTGTTTCTTTATTAATTTTCTGTTTGGATGATCTGTCCATTGGTGTGAGAGGAGTGTTAAAGTCTCCTACTATTATTGTGTTATTATTGATTTCTTCTTTTAAGTCTGAAAGTATCTGTCTTATGTATTGAGGTGCCCCTGTGTTGGGTGTGTAGATATCCATGACTGGTATGTCTTCCTCTTGGATGGATCCCTTAATCATGATGTAGTGACCTACCTTGTCTCTTAGAATCTTCTTTACTTTAAAATCTATTTTGTCTGATATTAGAATTCCTACCCCAGCTTTCTTTTGATTTCCAGAAAAATGTATATAGCTTTAACACTTATTGCTACATATTCATGAATCCTTTGATGAGTCTTTGGTCCAGAGCTTAGCCCAATTTTTCTGCATTATCTGTTGTAATCTCTCCTTTTTTGTTTTTGATTTTGTTGATTTGGTTCTTCTCTCTCTTGATGAGTCTGGCCAGAGGCTTGTCAATTCTGTTTACATTTTCAAACAACCAGCTTTTTGTTTTATTTATCCATACTATAGTTTCTTTCATTTCTTTCTGATTTATTTCTGCTCTAGTCTTTATAATTTCTCGTCTTCTGCTGGCTTTGGGATGTTTTTGTTCTTCTTTCTCCAGTTGTTTTAAGCGGAGGGTTAGGTCATCTGCTTCATATTTTCCTAAGTTCTTGAGGTGGGATTGTATTGCTGTAAATTTCCCTCTTAGAACTGCTTTTGCAGTATCCCATAGTTTTTGCACGGTCGTATGTTCATTGTCATTTTCTTCTAGGAATTTTTAAATTTCTCCTTTGATATCCTCAGTAATCAGTTGGGTTTTTTTAAGTATGTGTTGTTTAATTGCCGTGTGTTTGTATTTTTAGTGTTTTTTTTTCCCTGTAGTTGATCTCTAGTCTCATTGCATTGTGGTCCGAGAAGATGGTTGATATAATTTCAGTTTCCTTGAATTGACTGAGGTTAGATTTGTGGCCCAAGATATGGTCTGTCCTGAAGAATGTTCCGTGAGCACTTGAGAAGAAAGTGTATTCTTCTGCTATTGGATGGAACGTGCTAAAGATATCGATGAGGTCCATCTTTTCTAGTGTGGCATTTAAGGCTTGTGTTTCTTTATTAATTTTCTGTTTGGATGATCTGTCCATTGGTGTGAGAGGAGTGTTAAAGTCTCCTACTATTATTGTGTTATTATTGATTTCTTCTTTTAAGTCTGAAAGTATCTGTCTTATGTATTGAGGTGCCCCTGTGTTGGGTGTGTAGATATCCATGACTGGTATGTCTTCCTCTTGGATGGATCCCTTAATCATGATGTAGTGACCTACCTTGTCTCTTAGAATCTTCTTTACTTTAAAATCTATTTTGTCTGATATTAGAATTCCTACCCCAGCTTTCTTTTGATTTCCAGAAAAATGTATATAGCTTTAACACTTATTGCTACATATTCATGAATCCTTATGTTTCCTCTGTTTTATAAATGAAAGACTTAGGAATCCAGGAGGTAAAGAGATAAACCAAAACCTTCTCCATATGATATAAGCCAGGTCCCCCTCCTCACATTAGCTTGAAGCTGTTATCGTTATAGAACCTGACTATTCCTTCAATCTTTTGATAATTTTTCACTGTTAACTTTGACCCTAAATATAGTTGAGAGATAAAATGAGAGGAATCACAATATCGTCCTGTATTTGAGATGTTTGAAGCAATATTACATTTAGGCAATGAAGTGGTGTGCTAATACACTGTCAGTAAAGCTGTCTGAATATGACAGCAATCTTATTAAAAATGCCCAGAAATAATTTGCTTTATGAAAGACAAAGCACTTTTCATTTTAGTTTAAATAAAAAATTCCAGAGGATCCATTTTGATGTAAACTTTTATTAAAGTAACATTTAAAATGTAATTTTGTGTTTTTTAAAGAAATTATATTCTCTATTATCATTTTTGAAAACTAGATTTCAATACATTTATGCATTTTAAAAGGAAGACACTGACATGGCTATTAATAAAGCATTTCTTCATAGCAAAAGTTAGAACTAATATATTTTGCATAATGGGAAATAATCCAAGGTAAATGAATCAAATACATTATATATGATATAGCTACATATGTAGAAAGAAAAAAGGAGATGTATTATGTGTACCTATGCACATAGATATACAGACATGGATACAAATAAGGATAAATATATAAACAGATTAGAAAGGATTTTGTTTTAATGTAGAGCATTATTAATTTAAACTTATGTAGCACCATCTATTTTAAAGCTTATGATAAAATAATGCATTCTTCAATTAAAGTGATGAAACTAAAGTTTTGGAACTCGACCATGAGATGTTTGTTTATAAGCAACGTGAAAAGGAAAAAAATCATTATAATTTCAAAAGTGAGTGTTGGGAATACAGACAGGACAGCTGTTGTTCTTTAATTGTGATTAGATGAATAAAATTCAGTTTTTACAACTCATTTAAAACTTATCACTGGGGAATACATTTTAGTACCACTTTGGGTGTCTTTTGGTTAATAAATTCTTGCCTTTTGAGTGTAAGTATTTGGCTTCAAATCCCAGATACAAGTTTATTAAAAATTGTAATAGTTCTTGGAGACTATAAAATGAAATGAAGTGCACAAAATGTGTGTTTCTGGTGCTTGACTTTAAAATGATTTTTTACATGACTAACTTCAGTATTTTCAACTAAAGCAGACTGTTGTTGAATTTAAATGTTTATTAAATACTTAATCAGAATGGGAAAGAGCAAGAGCAAGGGTTACACAGATTTTGGAGGGAGGGACTGTGGAAAGGATAGAGGGAGGCATGTCGGGGGGATCAAGTTGTCTTTTAATTTCTTGGTAGTTTTTCTTATAATAAAATAGCATGCATGCCTTATATTAACATGCTATACTAATAGTTATGAATCCAATAATATTTATGTGAAACAGGCTCTGACTTCAGATCAGAATTGTGGCAAAGCATAGTTAATATAGTTAATAAAAAGAGCCCTGTGAAATATTTTGCCAATGTGTTTTTAAGAGGTGATAAAAATGCACTTCTTTTTTTTTTTTTAAAGCTGAAGCCTTTGGTATATGGCCTTATTCTACTAAATGTTTTCCTTTATTAAATAAACAGATGAGATAAAAATACTTAAAATCTCTGTTAATGAATATGCCTTCTCCTGAGATTTCAGTGTTTATTACCAGAGACAGAAAAGTTGTAAGGCAGTAAGGCAAGAGCATAGTGCAGTGTGTGTGTGTGGCCAGGGTGAAGACCATGAATTCTATCATTTGACATATAAACTGGATGAAATGAAAGATAAGAATCCTTGTTAGCATTTTCTCTCCTTAACAGAATAACCTTTATGTCTGAATAAAATAAGGTTGATGATATGGAAAAGAACTAAAAGGCACAGAATTTCCACTAAAACAGCTATAGAGCTTACTATAGTTCCACGGGGCTTCCCAGGTGGCTCAGTGGTAAAGAATCCATCTGCCAGTACTGGACAGGGATGCATGAGATGCAGATTCAGTCCCTGGGTCAGGAAGAACCCCTGGAATAGGAAATGACAACCCACTCTGTTCAAGTTCCATGAACAGAGGAGCCTGTAAGGCTACAGTCCATGGGATTGCCGAGTCCAACATGACTGAGCGACTGAGCACCAGCACATAGTTTCGTGTATGCTGACAGAGGACACAAGACTCCTGGGATCATGCACAAGAGGAGCAGAAGTCAAAGTAGTTCTGGTTGCGCTCAGTTGTGGTCATTCTCAGAACCACACAAGATCTTGTAGAGGGCCAGCTGCAGCCAGCCTGAGCTGTGAAGGCAGGGAGAAACATGAGCTTGGGGGACCCATTGCTCTTATAGCAATTGATAAGCACAACTGCTTGACCACAGAGAAACCAGATGCATCTCAGAATTAGCTGATGCTTCCTGTGAGCTGACATTACTTCTCAGGGTTCCAGTTTCATAACCAGTCCTGAAAGGCGGTCCGAGTAAAAGAGCAGCGAAGGCCATGGGCTCATCAAGACAATAGGAGCACAAGAGACCGATGATGCCTGCTTCCTTGTAATTTTCTCCTTTGTTATCCAGGGCTCCCTCCTATTTTCCACCTATAACAAATCTCATTCTGTTTCATACCTCATTCCCATTATATCCTCCAGATAGGCAAAAACTCTGAATCCCATATAGTCCCAGGAAAGTCATGGTTCCTAACTCACATTGGTGCTCTCTGTTTGGGGTCGTGGTGATATATCTTGGTTTGAGGAATCTTTAACATTTCCCGATAGGTCCAGTATATTACTCATACCTATTTACATCATTTCATTCCCCTTCTTTCCCTGGAATTCTAAATTTTCAAAAATGTCCTCAGATTTAAACCCTCCTAGATTTTGATTAAAGTAATTAAAAAAGATTAAGTAGAAATACAAAATTTTATTTATTGACCAATATCTTAGATCTAACTAACTGTTTAGTTACATTCTAACAAATGTTATCAATAGAATCAGTGGGTATATGTAAATATAATGAACTTAATTTACTTAAAATGGTTACTTTGGGCTTTAATTTTTTTAAAGCATGTAATTAACTTGCTTTCAAATAGTTGAAGAGCAACAAATACTGATTCAATAGATCAAGTGGAAGGGTCCTTGGCCAGGGGACACTGGTGACACTCTGCAAACGCTGACTGGTTTAACTGCTAATAAATAGTTTCCTTTAACCTCATTGATTTATATGTGTCTTCTGTGAAAAAGCCATGCCTTGTTGAAAAGCCTTCCTAAAAAAAAATGTGTTTTTCTTTAACTAAAGTACAAACATATTTAATAATTTTTTCATTAAAGAGAAGAAGAGAAGATGCAAAATAAATTTCATATCGTGGCCAAAGAACCAGTCAGCTGGAGAAAGGAGACAAGAAAGAGAGGAAGAAGGAGAGACTGTCTTACTGTCTTCTGATTTTATCTTGTAGACTGAGAGTAGTTGAATAAGCAGCATATTTGAAGTTTTGTTTCCTAATAATTGGGTGATTTGGGTTAAAGGAATTTACCTTTCTGAACCTCCTTCCTAATCTATAAACCTGAGATAATAAACACTACATGGATTGGCATAAAGAATATTTGAGGATGAGTTGTGGTTTGTGTCAAGTTCCTAACAACTACCTCCTATTTTGTATTTAATAAATGGTCACTGTTATTATTGAAGTTACTGCGTTATCCTTTGAAAATAACACCCACCCTGGACACAACAGAAATTCTGTGACTCAACATATCAGCAAATATTAAACAGAAGAGAAACATTCTGATAGATGCATAATTTATATTACATTGGAAATTTTTAGGATTGATGGTAAATGAACAGTCAGAAAAATACTTGTTTTTATCCGAGTCAATCTTGCATAAATTAAAGAGTTGACAGATATTGGTGTGCACACGCATTGCTTAAAAATGCAATCCTTTGATGACAAAACAAATGTATACATATTCATAAGTTTTTTCAGTGTTAGAATAAGTTCCCTTAAAATAATGGAAATAGGCTTCCCCTGGTGGTCCTGTGGGTAAGGACACTGCCTTGCAGTGCAAGGGGCGCCGGTTCCGATCCCTGGCCTGGGAAGACCCCACGTGCCGCGGAGCGGCTGGACCCATGTGTCCATTTACCGAGCCGGAGCTCTGGAGCGCATGTGTCCAGAGCCGGCGCTCTGCGATGACAGACGCCACCGCGATGGGAGGCCCACAGGAGCCAAAGAACAAAGACGGATGAAAAGAGAGAAATGAAAGACCAATAGAAGTGGCTCGCCCGCTCCCCTCCCTCCCCAACCCGACCCCTGCCCAAAATAAATATTTAAATCTTAAAAAAAAAAAAAATAATGGAAATACCATTTGAAGATGGTGATTTCCCCATGACGATTTCTTTCCTCAGGTCCTTTTGCTTCTCTGAAACTGGCTGTGTACCTTGTGGTCTTAGGGCTGATTTTGAGGGAGTATGACACATCACATATTAAATTAAAATATGAAAGTCTTGCTTAAATAAGAGAAATAAGGTGTAAAGTTTTAATTAAAACCTCTTAATTAAAAATTAACCTTTTGGAAATTCACTTCTACCTGTGTACAAGGTCATATTTCTCATAGTGTGTGCATAGATGAATATATTCTAAAGATAAGCTGTATTCTGACTATAGCTTATGTGCTTTTATATTTTGAAATAGATCTGTCTTATGATAAGCAATTGTGTAGTTTTGTGACAATCCCTACAGTCTGTATTAAACATTTTTTGAATATGTCAGTAAACAAATATTGAAATATTAATATGATAATTCCATGTTCATATTTAAATATATTGTGTTTTTCGGAGAATATCGCTATTTTAGGAATATGCAAATAAAAGATGAAAATGTTTGAGTTCTTAACTATTAGGAAGAGATTGAGAAAAAATCATATTTATGCATATAATACAAGCTTTCTTGGTATAAGGAGTATTTTCTATAAATTGGATTTATTTATTACATATATTGTAAACAATCCACAAATACCTGTTGATGATATTTAATTTGTCATCTTCATGAATCTAAAGTGCTGACTTTGTTATAAGTAGTTTTCACAACATTTATGATGTTTTTGATGGAATGATAGACTTCTTTTGCACTAAATTTCCACTGTGAAATTCACTATATATAAATGATAGAGCATATTCTATAATTGTTAGTATACATATTATATCATCTTCAGTGCTCCTTTTAACATTTGTCACCCGTGATAATCACTTGGGGAAGTTTGTTAAAAATGCAGATTTTGAAAGTTTGCTTAAAATGCGATTACTGGGCCCACCCATTCAGATTTTCACCCTGATGGGTACAGAATTTGACTTTTCATAAAATCCAGAATCAACTCATGGAAGTAGCTTTAGAGAAGTATTTCTCTCCAGTATCTGAAAAGAAAGACGTTTACTAACTTAAAATATGCTATATTTATTTCTCCTGAGGAATACATTGTGTACGTTTTATCTATTTAGACATGGTCCCTCTAAGTACTCTTCCAGTTTCACACCTCTTAGGAGGAGGTATCTTTTCTGCTTTTTCTCATTTAACAACCAGTTTAAAAGTATGTCTCAGGAGGAAGCTTTGGGCTTTACAAAATGATAACCTAATTCATCAGACTTTAGTCTTTTGAGATTAGTCCCACAAAACAATTAAAAACATGGTTTTCTGCCTGAAGTGTTTAATTCAGCTTTAATTAAAATCCTTTCCCTTTTATTTACTTAGTACTCCTTCACCTCCATTGACATTGAAACTGTCTTCAGTGGGATGCCATGAATATGCCTGCATTTGCATACTCATACTGGAAAATTCTAAGGGCAAAGATATAATTAAGTTACAAGGATCATTCTGTAGCCGAGATTACATTTATAAACCAATTTGGAAATTCTCCTATGAGATATCTGTAAATCTGAAAGGTTAACAAATGGAGATTTCCTGGTTCAACCTGAACGTATATGACAGTACAAATTTATGTTTTTCGTTGTTGTGTGGTAGCAGTCAGCCAGTTTTCAAGGGAATGTTTCTTTGTAGAGGTGATTCCTGGGATGTGATGTGTTTAGTAGAGGATATGTCAGCATTCATGTCGTCAGGAACTTTTCAGAAATGCTCTGAATGAAACCATGGGGATATTGGTCAGTTAGCACAGAGCCTCAGGCGTAAGTAATCAGTGTAATGCCTCAATGAAGATGCTTCTTTCTAAAGCAGCATACCAGGCAGGAATGACTAGTGTTTTCCTTTTTTTAATTGTATTTTTGCTTCCCTGAAACCAGTTTGGCTGTATCTGTTTGAATAAAAGAACAGGGTAGAAGTTGTATTGCTTCTTGGATTATTTTCCCCTATCCTTAAGCATCTCTGGGCTAGACAGTTGTTTATTGAACTTCCAGATTTTCACCCTGATGGGTACAGAATTTGACTTTTCATAAAATCCAGAATCAACTCATGGAAGTAGCTTTAGAGAAGTATTTCTCTCAGTATCTGAAAAGAAAGACGTTTACTAACTTAAAATATGCTATATTTATTTCTCCTGAGGAATACATTGTGTACGTTTTATCTATTTAGACATGGTCCTCTAAGTACTCTTCCAGTTTCACACCTCTTAGGAGGAGGTATCTTTTCTGCTTTTTCTCATTTAACAACCAGTTTAAAAGTATGTCTCAGGAGGAAGCTTTGGGCTTTACAAAATGATAACCTAATTCATCAGACTTTAGTCTTTTGAGATTAGTCCCACAAAACAATTAAAAACATGGTTTTCTGCCTGAAGTGTTTAATTCAGCTTTAATTAAAATCCTTTCCCTTTTATTTACTTAGTACTCCTTCACCTCCATTGACATTGAAACTGTCTTCAGTGGGATGCCATGAATATGCCTGCATTTGCATACTCATACTGGAAAATTCTAAGGGCAAAGATATAATTAAGTTACAAGGATCATTCTGTAGCCGAGATTACATTTATAAACCAATTTGGAAATTCTCCTATGAGATATCTGTAAATCTGAAAGGTTAACAAATGGAGATTTCCTGGTTCAACCTGAACGTATATGACAGTACAAATTTATGTTTTTTTCGTTGTTGTGTGGTAGCAGTCAGCCAGTTTTCAAGGGAATGTTTCTTTGTAGAGGTGATTCCTGGGATGTGATGTGTTTAGTAGAGGATATGTCAGCATTCATGTCGTCAGGAACTTTTCAGAAATGCTCTGAATGAAACCATGGGGATATTGGTCAGTTAGCACAGAGCCTCAGGCGTAAGTAATCAGTGTAATGCCTCAATGAAGATGCTTCTTTCTAAAGCAGCATACCAGGCAGGAATGACTAGTGTTTTCCTTTTTTTAATTGTATTTTTGCTTCCCTGAAACCAGTTTGGCTGTATCTGTTTGAATAAAAGAACAGGGTAGAAGTTGTATTGCTTCTTGGATTATTTTCCCCTATCCTTAAGCATCTCTGGCTCTTGCTCTTTGTCTTCAGCCTGTTCTCTCTTTAATCAACCACAGTCTGGCCTCTCCCTTCACTACCAGATTGAAACTACTCCCACTAAGTCACCAGTCACTAAACACAAAGGAAGCTTTCCAAGTCTTAGTCAGTGCTATGTCAAGTCATATCAGAAACACTGGTAGAGGAACAAGGCATGCCCTGGATCTTCTTATTTAAATGTCCTTCCATGTTCTGTAATAAGTGGAAAAAGTTAATAATAGTTCCACCATTAAAAAAATGCCTATATATAAGCTCGGTCCTGCCAATCTATTGGCAGACCTTTGTCAACTCCATATAGCTACTCAGTAGAAAAGCAAAAGCTTTCAGGCTTGAGGAAATGAAGACTCTGTGTTAGCAAAAATAGATGACTTCCTGTCTTTACTTAATATTTTGATATTTTGTTCCATATGAACTGTTTTGAATTAATTTTTACTTTTAAAGTAATTCATTTAAATATTATTTATCTTCATTATGGAATTTTTTGATTTCCCTTAAAATGTTTTCACCCATGGTGAGTGCTTCACTCACCTTATTCCTAATTCCAGACCTGCCCATAGTACTGGGACTCTTTGTGAACCTGACTGTATTATTCCGTCACTTAAATCTGTCCTCTCTGAGCTTCTGTGACATTGTAGTCTTGTGATTCCTTTCTTTCATCACTAAATACTCCTTCTCAATATTGTTCTTGGATTCTGGACTCTTCTTATTCAGTCCTGCTGATTCTCATTGTTCTAAGTATGCCTTTGTTTACGCTCTTTCTGGCTAGACTAACTCATTTCCACTGCTATTACTTTTTTACACACAATCATTATTTTATGGCTGAAGAGTTGCATAGGCTGCTAACAAATTCCTCCAATCTCCATGCTGGCCCCTTTCTGGTCCACAATACAGGCAGAATGAATTTTTTCTAAAGTAAATATATAATTCATATATTTATTAATCAAATATTTATTATTTTTCCTGTACTAGGCATTGTTTCAGATTCTAGTGATAAATTAGTAAATGAAAGTCTGTATTCTCCTGAAACTTATGTGTTAATTTTATTTGAGTATAGGTATGCCCTTATCCTAAGTGTTGTATTTGATCTTTATATAAATGTATGCTTGTATGGTGGATTTGGATTGAAAGGTTATTTCCTCCTTTTCTCATAGTTTGATGATAAAAATTTTTGATTTTTTTAAACTTTCAGTTATATATGAAGTGATAGAAGCCTGGATTCTGCTTTCTAAAAAAATATTTTTTCCTTAAGAATGTGGAAGTCATTAATCGACTGACTTGTTAGTAATTAGCATTTCCTTTCAGCCCCAGAAATAGAAGGTGATGTAATAATTACCATTTTCCTTTACTCATTATTTCTGGATGAGTATGTTTTATACATATTATTAATTATATTCGAAGTCTTAGAGAATATGTGTTGTCATAGTCTTTAAAAAAATTGTAATCCAGGCTGGTGACATGTTTTGTTTGGCTCATACTATATGTGTATTTAATTTTATTCAGTTATTTTTAATGTAATAGACTTGTTTTTCATTTTATTCAGTTTTCTTTTACATTTTTTTTTCACCTCTAAGTCATTTATTTTTTGTCCATCTTTATTCTTTGGCCCATTTGGGTCTCCCATCACAGTGGTGTCTCTTGTTGCAAAGCATGGGCTCTGAGCTCATGCGCTCCAGCGCGCTTGCTCTTAAGTGGACACACTGGTCCAGCTGCTCCTTGGCATGTGGGATCTTCCTGTGCCAGGGATCCAACCTGTGCCCCGTGCAAGACTGGCTCTTTACCCACTGGACGACCAGGAAAGCCCCATTTTATTCAGTTTTTAAAAAATGAATAAACTTTATTTTTGCAGCAGTTTTAGGCTATCAGCAAAACTGAACAGAATGTAAAGAATTCCCGTATATCTTTTCACCACAGGGATGATGCGCAGCCTCTCCCAAGGTCAACATCCCACCTCAGTGTACATTTGTTACAGTTGACAAACCCATGTTGACGCATTACTATCAACAGTTTGCATTAGGATTCATGCTTTTGTATTTTTCAGTGGATTTGACAAAAATACCGTGTCATGTATCCACAATTACATATCTTACAAAATAGTTTCCCTGCACAGAAAACCTCTGAGCTCCACCTATTCATGCTTACGCCACCCTAAACTCTTGCTAATCACTGATCTTTTTACTGTTCCCATGGTTTTGCATTTTGCAGAATGTCCTCCAGTTGGAATCATATGACCTTGGTAATATGTATAGTTTATTTTATATTGTTGTGGCTTTATATTCTCTTTCTTTTCAAGGGTGAATGATATTCCATTGTCTAGATATTCCACTATTTATTCATATATCTATCTATTGAAGAATATCTTAGTTGCTTCTAAGTTAGGACAGTTATGAATAAAGCTGCTATAAATTATCTGTGTGCAGGTCTTTGTGTGGATATATTTTCGACTCATTTCAGTAAATACGAAAGGGCACAATTGTTGGACTGTATGGTAAAAATGTGTTTAGTTTTGTGAGAAACTTCCAGACTTCTTCCAAAGTGGCTATACCACTTTGCATTCCACCCAGTAATTAATGAAAGTTTCTGTTGTGCTATATCTTCGCTAGTATTGTTGATGTTCTGGATTTAGCCATTCTAATAGGTGTGTAGTGGTATCTCATTGGTGTTTTAATTTGCAGTTTCCTAATGATGCATGATGTTGTACATTTCTTTCTATGCTTATTTCCATTTGTATGTTTGCTATAGAAAGGTGTCTGTTCAGATCTTTTGCCTATTTTTTAATTGGACCATTTATTTTCTTATTATTTAATTTTTAGGATTCTTTGTATATTTTGAATAACAGGGGGTTTTGTGGCTGTCTTTTCATTTTATTGACAGTATCATTCACACAGTACAAGCTATTTAATTTAATGAAGTCCAACTTACCAAAGTCTTCTTTTATGGACCAGACTTTTAGTGTTGTATCTACAAAGTCCCTGCCAAAGCCAAGTGATGTAGATTTTCTCCTGTGTTATGTTCTAGAAATTTCATGGGTTTGATTTTACACTTAGGTCTATGATCTATTTTTACTTAACTTTTTTGAAGGTTGTAATTTTTGTATCTATATATTTTTTGCATCTAATTGTCCTAATGCCATTTGGGAAAGACTATCATTTCTTAATTGAGTCGCCTCTGCTCCTTTGTCAAAGATCAATTCACTCTGTTTTTGTCAATCTATTTCTTGACTCTTTATTTTGTTCCATCGATGTATTTGTCTATTCTTTCACTGGTAACACACTATCTTATTATAGTTTTATAATAAGTTTGAATTTGGGCAGCATCAGCCTCTGACTTAGTTCTTTAATATTTTGTTGACATCTCTCTCTTTTGCCTTTCCATATGAACTTTAAAATCATTTCTTCGATATCTATACAAAACTTGCTGGAATTTTACTAGAATTGCACTAAATCTATAGATCAAGTTGGGAAGAACTGACCTTTTGATAATATTAAGTCGCCTGTCCATGAACATGAAATATCTATTTAGTTCTTTGATTTTGCCTTTTTCATGATCTTATTTTTGCTAGTAAATACGAAAGGGCACAATTGTTGGACTGTATGGTAAAATGTGTTTAGTTTTGTGAGAAACTTCCAGACTTCTTCCAAAGTGGCTATACCACTTTGCATTCCACCAGTAATTAATGAAAGTTTCTGTTGTGCTATATCTTCGCTAGTATTGTTGATGTTCTGGATTTAGCCATTCTAATAGGTGTGTAGTGGTATCTCATTGGTGTTTTAATTTGCAGTTTCCTAATGATGCATGATGTTGTACATTTCTTTCTATGCTTATTTCCATTTGTATGTTTGCTATAGAAAGGTGTCTGTTCAGATCTTTTGCCTATTTTTTAATTGGACCATTTATTTTCTTATTATTTAATTTTTAGGATTCTTTGTATATTTTGAATAACAGGGGGTTTTGTGGCTGTCTTTTCATTTTATTGACAGTATCATTCACACAGTACAAGCTATTTAATTTAATGAAGTCCAACTTACCAAAGTCTTCTTTTATGGACCAGACTTTTAGTGTTGTATCTACAAAGTCCCTGCCAAAGCCAAGTGATGTAGATTTTCTCCTGTGTTATGTTCTAGAAATTTCATGGGTTTGATTTTACACTTAGGTCTATGATCTATTTTTACTTAACTTTTTTGAAGGTTGTAATTTTTGTATCTATATATTTTTTGCATCTAATTGTCCTAATGCCATTTGGGAAAGACTATCATTTCTTAATTGAGTCGCCTCTGCTCCTTTGTCAAAGATCAATTCACTCTGTTTTTGTCAATCTATTTCTTGACTCTTTATTTTGTTCCATCGATGTATTTGTCTATTCTTTCACTGGTAACACACTATCTTATTATAGTTTTATAATAAGTTTGAATTTGGGCAGCATCAGCCTCTGACTTAGTTCTTTAATATTTTGTTGACATCTCTCTCTTTTGCCTTTCCATATGAACTTTAAAATCATTTCTTCGATATCTATACAAAAACTTGCTGGAATTTTACTAGAATTGCACTAAATCTATAGATCAAGTTGGGAAGAACTGACCTTTTGATAATATTAAGTCGCCTGTCCATGAACATGAAATATCTATTTAGTTCTTTGATTTTGTTCACCAGAGTATTATAGTTGTTCTAATATAGATCTTGTACATATTTTGGTAAATTTGCACATATGTCTTAAGTTGGGGCTTACTATGTCAATAGTATTGTGTTAATTCCAAATTCCACATGTCTGTCACTAGTATTCCTATATTTTGGAAGGCAATTGACTTTTCTATGTTCACCTTGTTTATCAACTTTTCTGTAATTGCTCATTAATTCCAGGAGTTTTGGTTGATTTTTTTTCAGGTTTTCTATATAGACACTTACTTCATCTGTGAATAGTTTTATTTATTTCTTCCCACTCTGTGTACCTGTTTTACCTGTTGTTTTCTTTTTCCTTCTCCTTGCATTATCTAGGACCTCCAGTATAATGTTGAAAATAATAGTGAGATGGGCCACCCTTGTCTTGTTCTTGATCATAGCAGGGAAGCATCTAGCTTCTCATCAATAAGTATGAGGTTAGTTGTAGGCTTTTCTATATGTTCTTTATCAAATTGAAGAGGTCCCTGCCTACTTTTGATTTGCTGATAGGTTTATCATGAATAAGTATTGAATTTTGTCAAATACTTTTTCTGTATCTTTTGATATGATCCTATAATTTTACTTCCTCGTCTGTTGATTTGCTGGATTTCATCAATTGATTTTTAAAGGTTGAACCAGCTCTGTGTATCTGAAATAAATTCAACTTGGTCATATTGTATCATTATTTTAATCCATGCTGTGTTTTTTAAAAATTTGTTTGTAAAAAGCACATAAAATTTGAGACATTTCCCATATTTGTTTTGGGCATATTTGAAGAATACCTGACTTTCTGCACTTATCATCTGGCATGGCAAGAATCCTTGTAACTGTTTATTATTTTATGTTCAGATACTTCGTTAATATATGTTGCCTGGCTCAAATGGTCTTAAGCATCCTCCTTCCCTGAAGGCGGTCCTTGAAGGAGCTCCAAGTTACTTGACCTCTGTGTGATCTAAACCTTTGCATATTGTTGAGACTTTTCATTCCTTTGCATGTGTGACTCTATTTTCTTATGATATTATTCCCACTTTTTTTTTTTTTTTTTAACATGCCTCCCTCATGGATCTTCTGATTCCGTTGTAAAAGTTGAAGTTCCGGGGCTTCCCTGGTGGTCCAGTGGATAAGGACACCACCTTGCAGTGCAAGGGGCGCCGGTTCGATCCCTGGCCTGGGAAGATCCCATGTGCCACAGAGCGGCTGGACTGATGTGTCCAATCACCGAGCAGGAGCTCTGGAGCGCATGCGCCAGAGCCTGTGCTCTGGGACAACAGAGGCCGCCGCGATGGGAGGCCCACACAAGCCAAAGAAAAAAGATGGATGAAAATGGACAAATGAAAGACCAATAGAAGTGGCCCGCCTGCTCCCCCCCCCCCCCCCCCCCCCCCCCCCAAAAAAAAAAAAAGAGTTGAAGTTCCTTAGAATCCCATTTTTGGCTCTTTTCTCTCTAAATGCTCAAGAGAAGGTGATCCGCCCTACTCTGTTTTTCAGGTCCTAGAATGCCTGCTACCTCACTCTCCCAGATCTCTTGCTTCCATTATTATTTGGGTATTTATTGGTCCCATGAAGCCATGGAAAACAGCAAGAGAATAAAGATTTGTTACAGGGTTTTAAAGGGAGTGGTGAATCACAGATTAGAAATGGCAGTGATACTTAGCAGAAAGGGAAAATAATAGATATGCATCATAGAAGTATATAGACAGCCTGGAAATGTATTTAGGTTATTTTCTGTAGGCTAGTCTTGACAGGAAAGCAGATGAAACCTGGCAGACTCCTATTTATTTAACAGTGTAAGATTGTCCTAAAATCAAACATAATCTTAGAGAACAGCTTGGAAGAGAAAGAGGAAACAGTCTTTAGATCTTTCATTATTATAGGATGATGATATCTATATCAATAATATCTGTATCTCTATCTATCTATAATAGTGGTATCTAAATACCTATACAATGGAATATTATGTGGCAATAAAAAAGGAATGGAGTACTGATACATGCTAAGATGAACCTTAAAATTATTATGGTAAATAAAAGACACTAGAAAACAAAGGTCATGTGTTGTATGATTACCGTATCAGAATCCATAGAGACAAAAAGGCAATAGATGGTTGCCTGGGATTGAGAGTCTGAACTGACTACAAGTGGACACAAGGAAAATTTGCGAAGTAAAGAAGTATTCTAAAACTGGGCTATGGTGTTGGCTCCTTTCTTGCATAAATTTATTAAAAATTGCTGAGTTACACCCATTAGATACATTGTATAATTATTTCCCAGTAAATCTACCTAAATAACAAGAGCTGGTCTTTTCTCTATGCATTTGTAAAATGCTGTGAGGCTAAGTAAGGTAAAATGCTGTGAGGCTAAGTAAGAACTAATAATTATGAGGGCTAGGATTTGAACCCAGTTAATCTCTCTCCAGGATGCTTGAAAGCATTTTTCATGAATTATTTGATTTTTAGTCATTGATATAACCTTATGAGATGATATAACTGAAATAATTTTCTCATTTTAAAATGAGGAAATAAACCTAAAGGTTAAGTAACTCGCTCAAGGTCACAGAGCTCCTGGTTTAACTGGAATTGAAATCCAGAGAGACAGACTTATATCTTACATCTGTAATCCTTTTGAGTTAATTGAGCAGGCAGCAATATCTCTGAAGCCACAAATATGAATTTATATATAGGAACAGTTGGCAAGAATAGGGGCACTGTAAGTTTGAAATCACAGATTTTAGGAAATGGCAGTAAATAACTTAGCAGAAAGGGAAAATAATAGATATGCATCATAGAAGTATATAGACAGCCTGGAAATGTATTTAGGTTATTTTCTGTAGGCTAGTCTTGACAGGAAAGCAGATGAAACCTGGCAGACTCCTATTTATTTAACAGTGTAAGATTGTCCTAAAATCAAACATAATCTTAGAGAACAGCTTGGAAGAGAAAGAGGAAACAGTCTTTAGATCTTTCATTATTATAGGATGATGATATCTATATCAATAATATCTGTATCTCTATCTATCTATAATAGTGGTATCTAAATACCTATACAATGGAATATTATGTGGCAATAAAAAAGGAATGGAGTACTGATACATGCTAAGATGAACCTTAAAATTATTATGGTAAATAAAAGACACTAGAAAACAAAGGTCATGTGTTGTATGATTACCGTATCAGAATCCATAGAGACAAAAAGGCAATAGATGGTTGCCTGGGATTGAGAGTCTGAACTGACTACAAGTGGACACAAGGAAAATTTAAGTAAAGAAGTATTCTAAAACTGGGCTATGGTGTTGGCTCCTTTCTTGCATAAATTTATTAAAAATTGCTGAGTTACACCCATTAGATACATTGTATAATTATTTCCCAGTAAATCTACCTAAATAACAAGAGCTGGTCTTTTCTCTATGCATTTGTAAAATGCTGTGAGGCTAAGTAAGGTAAAATGCTGTGAGGCTAAGTAAGAACTAATAATTATGAGGGCTAGGATTTGAACCCAGTTAATCTCTCTCCAGGATGCTTGAAAGCATTTTTCATGAATTATTTGATTTTTAGTCATTGATATAACCTTATGAGATGATATAACTGAAATAATTTTCTCATTTTAAAATGAGGAAATAAACCTAAAGGTTAAGTAACTCGCTCAAGGTCACAGAGCTCCTGGTTTAACTGGAATTGAAATCCAGAGAGACAGACTTATATCTTACATCTGTAATCCTTTTGAGTTAATTGAGCAGGCAGCAATATCTCTGAAGCCACAAATATGAATTTATATATAGGAACAGTTGGCAAGAATAGGGGCACTGTAAGTATGAAATCCAGAAGGACAAAGTAGCCCAGTGCTTTACTGATAAGTTTTTGTGCTCCCTGGCTTGGATCAAGTACTTGACATACAGCACAAAGCCTAGGAGCCTAAGGATAAGTAACCATCAGATTACTGACAAGTGGTCTGGGAAGGAAGAGTCAGGGTTTTTTTTTAACCTTGTGGGAAATAACCACTTATTTCTTTAGTCAGCCTTGTGAATGAACTGACTGATTTTTAATAAGCCTACATCTCAAGGACATACACCCTAGAAGAAACAATCTACAGAGGTGAAGTGTTTTCTTATTCATTTAGTACTTCTTGATTATCAACTCTGGAGTTATATACGATACTAGGATATTGATAGTAATTAAATATGCTTTTGACTATGCAAATTTTATGAATGAATATAATATCTTTTAATAGACCTTTTCCTTGAATTTAGTATTTTGATGAAACTATCAAAAATAGTTTTTATTTCTTAATTCTTTTATCCCATCTTCCTCTTATTCTTAAAAAAAAGTCTAGAATGATATGGTATAATAGAATAATCTGCAAAGAATTTTCATATTATCACTATTTGTTAATGTGTGTGAAATCATGACTGTCAAACATGCAAAATAACTAATTTAAGTAAAAGAAAAAAATAGTAAAACTCACTAGTCATTCCCTATAAATAATTCCCCATAGTATTCTGCCAAAACAGGCTCTTGTCTAATTTTAAATGTCTCAATTGAAGAAACTTCAGCGGAAGGTTGATTCTAGAGACTAATGGACTTGCTATAAAAGATTTCTAACATTTAGCCTAATTTTTCACTCTTTAAATTTTTAGAACACTATTTCTAATTACTTTCTGTAACCTATACCCCCTCTGCTCCTTCCTGTTTCATGCTGGTGTGATTTGCTGTTCTGTTAGATAGGAGTTAGGTCTCCTCACAGTGAATTATTTTTGAATGAAGCATAGTTTCAATCTTTATATGAATTGGTAGTTCCTATATAGAGGTAACTGTATAGTCTTCCTCTTTGAATCAGACTGTGTTATGCGTAAGAGTAGGTTCCCATGGTGACTCAGTGGTAATGAATCTACCTACAATGCAGGAGTCACAGGAGGCACGGTTTTGATCCCTGTGTCGTTGATCCCTGTGTCAGGAAGATGGGAAATGGAGTAGAAAATGGCAACTCACTGCAGTATTCTTGCCTGGAGAATCCCATGAACAGAAGCACCTGGTGGGCTACAGTCCATATGGTTGCAAAGAGTCGGATGTGACTGAAGTGACTGAGCACACACTCATACTTAAGGGTACAAAATCATGTATTTATTAATCCTTGATTTAAATGTGTGAATTTTAAGTATTAAATCTGAATTCTAATAGATTGTCTGAACCATAATTAATTATTTACTAAATTCATAGGTATGAAATCCAGCCCTATACTTCCCAGTTTTCTATTACACAGAAGATACGAATGTTTTTAATTTAGTTTTTGATAAAAAAACTTTTAATAGACCTTTTCCTTGAATTTAGTATTTTGATGAAACTATCAAAAATAGTTTTTATTTCTTAATTCTTTTATCCCATCTTCCTCTTATTCTTAAAAAAAAGTCTAGAATGATATGGTATAATAGAATAATCTGCAAAGAATTTTCATATTATCACTATTTGTTAATGTGTGTGAAATCATGACTGTCAAACATGCAAAATAACTAATTTAAGTAAAAGAAAAAAATAGTAAAACTCACTAGTCATTCCCTATAAATAATTCCCCATAGTATTCTGCCAAAACAGGCTCTTGTCTAATTTTAAATGTCTCAATTGAAGAAACTTCAGCGGAAGGTTGATTCTAGAGACTAATGGACTTGCTATAAAAGATTTCTAACATTTAGCCTAATTTTTCACTCTTTAAATTTTTAGAACACTATTTCTAATTACTTTCTGTAACCTATACCCCCTCTGCTCCTTCCTGTTTCATGCTGGTGTGATTTGCTGTTCTGTTAGATAGGAGTTAGGTCTCCTCACAGTGAATTATTTTTGAATGAAGCATAGTTTCAATCTTTATATGAATTGGTAGTTCCTATATAGAGGTAACTGTATAGTCTTCCTCTTTGAATCAGACTGTGTTATGCGTAAGAGTAGGTTCCCATGGTGACTCAGTGGTAATGAATCTACCTACAATGCAGGAGTCACAGGAGGCACGGTTTTGATCCCTGTGTCGTTGATCCCTGTGTCAGGAAGATGGGAAATGGAGTAGAAAATGGCAACTCACTGCAGTATTCTTGCCTGGAGAATCCCATGAACAGAAGCACCTGGTGGGCTACAGTCCATATGGTTGCAAAGAGTCGGATGTGACTGAAGTGACTGAGCACACACTCATACTTAAGGGTACAAAATCATGTATTTATTAATCCTTGATTTAAATGTGTGAATTTTAAGTATTAAATCTGAATTCTAATAGATTGTCTGAACCATAATTAATTATTTACTAAATTCATAGGTATGAAATCCAGCCCTATACTTCCCAGTTTTCTATTACACAGAAGATACGAATGTTTTTTGTTGTTGTTTTCTATAGATATATGCCAAAATAAAAGCACTCTCTGGTGGACATTGAATAAAATGTTTGCATAGATTTCAGGCATGTAGAATCTATGTGCCATTTTTCAAAAGAGAAATAAGGGTTATACTATTGTGAGAAACATAATGATTTTTTTTTTATGACTAGGAAATAATGTGAATTTTCTAGAGGCTCTCAGTCAATAGTTTATTTTTATTGATTGACATATGTTTCTTTTTAACCTTTATGTAGAGACTCTTCAATAGGTTAAATAATTTTACTGTTGTTTCCTGAAATAGCTGCTGAAGTTTTGTATTAAATGTAGAACATTGGAGTAAGGATCTTTCCAGAAAAAAAATAAAAATCTTTATTACACTTGTCTCTTATCAGTATTTTGCCATTATTTTTGTAGATTGTAACTCTTCGTATCAGAGCCATAGCTGCTAATTCTAATCTGTATTTTGGAGAGAAACAGCAAAGGAGGGGGATTTACTATACATTTAAGCAAATTTTACTTTGTTAAAATTGTATATATTATATACTGCAATTAATATATATTTTTTCCAGAGCAAATGCTAGCTAGTTACTGTCTTCCACAAAGTTTGACAGTGATTATTCCTTATTTTTACACACACACTATTATGGAAAATGTTATCTGGTCACATTTGAGACTTAGCAGTGGAGATGTACATGTTGGAACAAATCCTTGATTAGCAGAGTTTCAAACTGAGTTCTCGTCTGCCTCTCCTGTACCCCTGCTGAGAGTCATTGAGGAAAGGTTTGTCTTGACAGGCATTCCTATAAAAACTGGAGTTTATCTACTATATTGCTTTGATATTTCTATGTATTTTTGGAGAGATTTTACACTTTGGCACTTTATATATTGTCTTTCCTTTGGATATACAGCTGGTGGTTGTGTTAGCATTTCCTCAAAGTGCTGTAGCGATTCCCACATCAAGGTAATCCTGTTCCTTAGTGTTCTTTCAGAGTAAACACAAAGCATTACATGTCAGGGCAGGCGAAACATAACTGTTATCTTTTAATCACTTAAAATCTCTGTATCTACGAGTAGCAGTTGAAGAAAGTAGGTCTGCCATAGCCAGGCCACATCCTTATGACCAGGTGTTAATTAATGCTCCTCTCTTTATTTACTCTGATCATTCTCAAGCTTTTGTGTAAATTTGAATCACTGGAGGGGCTGGTAAGATCACAGATTGCTGGCCCCCATATCAGAGTTTCTGATCTGTAGCCTTGGATGGGATCTGAGACTTTGCATTTGTAACAAGTTTCTGAATAATGCTAATGTGATCAGATCAGCAACCACCCTTTAACAACTGGATTATAGAGTGCTATCTTACCACAATACCTAAGACTGGGAATGTCTCTTATAGTAAATAATTTAGCCTGAAATAGCTGCTGAAGTTTTGTATTAAATGTAGAACATTGGAGTAAGGATCTTTCCAGAAAAATAAAAATCTTTATTACACTTGTCTCTTATCAGTATTTTGCCATTATTTTTGTAGATTGTAACTCTTCGTATCAGAGCCATAGCTGCTAATTCTAATCTGTATTTTGGAGAGAAACAGCAAAGGAGGGGGATTTACTATACATTTAAGCAAATTTTACTTTGTTAAAATTGTATATATTATATACTGCAATTAATATATATTTTTTCCAGAGCAAATGCTAGCTAGTTACTGTCTTCCACAAAGTTTGACAGTGATTATTCCTTATTTTACACACACACTATTATGGAAAATGTTATCTGGTCACATTTGAGACTTAGCAGTGGAGATGTACATGTTGGAACAAATCCTTGATTAGCAGAGTTTCAAACTGAGTTCTCGTCTGCCTCTCCTGTACCCCTGCTGAGAGTCATTGAGGAA
Organism: Tragulus kanchil; assembly: GCA_022376925.1. Classification (NCBI taxonomy): domain Eukaryota; kingdom Metazoa; phylum Chordata; class Mammalia; order Artiodactyla; family Tragulidae; genus Tragulus; species Tragulus kanchil. The sequence continues at coordinate 116,375,318 of JAIOJX010000028.1, read as the reverse complement.
AGGTTTGTCTTGACAGGCATTCCTATAAAAACTGGAGTTTATCTACTATATTGCTTTGATATTTCTATGTATTTTTGGAGAGATTTTACACTTTGGCACTTTATATATTGTCTTTCCTTTGGATATACAGCTGGTGGTTGTGTTAGCATTTCCTCAAAGTGCTGTAGCGATTCCCACATCAAGGTAATCCTGTTCCTTAGTGTTCTTTCAGAGTAAACACAAAGCATTACATGTCAGGGCAGGCGAAACATAACTGTTATCTTTTAATCACTTAAAATCTCTGTATCTACGAGTAGCAGTTGAAGAAAGTAGGTCTGCCATAGCCAGGCCACATCCTTATGACCAGGTGTTAATTAATGCTCCTCTCTTTATTTACTCTGATCATTCTCAAGCTTTTGTGTAAATTTGAATCACTGGAGGGGCTGGTAAGATCACAGATTGCTGGCCCCCATATCAGAGTTTCTGATCTGTAGCCTTGGATGGGATCTGAGACTTTGCATTTGTAACAAGTTTCTGAATAATGCTAATGTGATCAGATCAGCAACCACCCTTTAACAACTGGATTATAGAGTGCTATCTTACCACAATACCTAAGACTGGGAATGTCCCAGATCTCATCTTGGGCCCACACTGGAGAACCACTGAGTTAATATATTGATTGGCTCACTTATTCTGTGATGGACCAGATGATAAATATTTTAGGCTTGTGGGCCAGACAGTCTCTGTTGCAGCTACTCAGTTTTGCTGTTATAGCAGGAAAGCAGCCATAGACAATACAAAGATGAATTGATGTGGCTATGTTCCAATAAAATTTTATTTGTGAAAACAGATAGCAGGCTGAATCTGGCCCCTGGCCTATGGTTTGCTGATCCCTGATCAATTTCATCCACAAGGGACTTGTATGTTTCCCAGCTCACATATCATCTATATTCTTGTATGAATAAGCAACTACGTGCCAAACTTTGAGCCTGGAGCTGTGGGGATACCTAAGAAGTATAAATCCAATTTTCCTGCTGTCCTTCAAAGGATTAGAGTTCAGTGTGGCATCATCTTGAAAAAATTAGAGAGAAATTAAATGCCTAAGTTAGAACAGATTTCATGATATAGTTAAATCTTGCAAGAAAAATAGAAACGAGGCAAAAGAGAGAAAAATAAAACTCTTAAAAGAAAGGTCAACACAAGAAAATACATTGAAGGAATGCTCACTGTGTTTTTCCAAGTGGCTGTGAGTAGATTCGTGATGTGGAAAGGATTAGAAATTCTGAGAGTCACAGATACCATTTAATGAACACTCACTGTGTATACTCTGTATATTGCCACAATGATAGGTCCTGGGGGCACAGTCAACTAAGTCATAGACCTTGATGTCCAGAATCTCAGATGTGAATCAAGATTTTAAAACTCCAAAATTCATATACAGTATTTGTAGACTATATGCTTAGTTCATGGTGGATTTTCAATTGATGTTAAACTGAAAATAAAATTTAGGTGGTTGGCAACAGGGTCTTTTCCTTGGTTCTTTATTAATAGAATTAAGAAGATAACTTTTAGGAAAAGTGATCTTCTATAACCTCCTAGTAAAATGACAACCATGTAAAATGATGGTTGCTAATGATATATTAATCCCACAGAAACTTTGCTAAATTGGAAAATAATGTATATTGTGTTACTCTTTTGTTTGTTTTTATATACTGTGATTAAGCAAACATAAAATTAGCATATTAATATGTTTTCACCAAGCCATCAAAACTAAAGACAATTTCAAAGAGTTGTATCATTTTGTCTTTCTGATCCAAATGTATACCATTTAAAAGACTCTATATGGAGGGAAAATTCTCCACAAATAAATGGGCTTTCTATAGCAGGAAAGCAGCCATAGACAATACAAAGATGAATTGATGTGGCTATGTTCCAATAAAATTTTATTTGTGAAAACAGATAGCAGGCTGAATCTGGCCCCTGGCCTATGGTTTGCTGATCCCTGATCAATTTCATCCACAAGGGACTTGTATGTTTCCCAGCTCACATATCATCTATATTCTTGTATGAATAAGCAACTACGTGCCAAACTTTGAGCCTGGAGCTGTGGGGATACCTAAGAAGTATAAATCCAATTTTCCTGCTGTCCTTCAAAGGATTAGAGTTCAGTGTGGCATCATCTTGAAAAAATTAGAGAGAAATTAAATGCCTAAGTTAGAACAGATTTCATGATATAGTTAAATCTTGCAAGAAAAATAGAAACGAGGCAAAAGAGAGAAAAATAAAACTCTTAAAAGAAAGGTCAACACAAGAAAATACATTGAAGGAATGCTCACTGTGTTTTTCCAAGTGGCTGTGAGTAGATTCGTGATGTGGAAAGGATTAGAAATTCTGAGAGTCACAGATACCATTTAATGAACACTCACTGTGTATACTCTGTATATTGCCACAATGATAGGTCCTGGGGGCACAGTCAACTAAGTCATAGACCTTGATGTCCAGAATCTCAGATGTGAATCAAGATTTTAAAACTCCAAAATTCATATACAGTATTTGTAGACTATATGCTTAGTTCATGGTGGATTTTCAATTGATGTTAAACTGAAAATAAAATTTAGGTGGTTGGCAACAGGGTCTTTTCCTTGGTTCTTTATTAATAGAATTAAGAAGATAACTTTTAGGAAAAGTGATCTTCTATAACCTCCTAGTAAAATGACAACCATGTAAAATGATGGTTGCTAATGATATATTAATCCCACAGAAACTTTGCTAAATTGGAAAATAATGTATATTGTGTTACTCTTTTGTTTGTTTTTATATACTGTGATTAAGCAAACATAAAATTAGCATATTAATATGTTTTCACCAAGCCATCAAAACTAAAGACAATTTCCAAAGAGTTGTATCATTTTGTCTTTCTGATCCAAATGTATACCATTTAAAAGACTCTATATGGAGGGAAAATTCTCCACAAATAAATGGGCTTTCTATTTCTGAGATTTAACTCCCAAAATATTGGATATAGGATCTGCACAAAGTGTATTATCAAATAAAATGTCTGGTGGGAGCTGATGGTCGGTATTTGTGTGAGTATTTGAGTGAGATCATCTCCAGGCTTCCTTCTTATTCCAGTATTCTGACTTTAAGTAATATTTGAAAGGTCCACAAGGAACTGATTCAGACAAGTTTCTCTAAGAATGTGAGAAAAACACATCTTGAATAATGCATTTCAATAGATGAAACTAGAGTTCATTTCATTTAGTAAACATAATATTGAATTTGGGGTTAGAAAAAACAAGAGGGATTGACTGAAGGCATTATTTTAATCAAGATGACATATGGCTTTTCAGCTAGCCAACCCATTCTATACAGTTTAATTTTTAATCAAATGCAGGCATGTAGATGGCAGTTTGCCATCTTATCTAGTTAGGTACTGAGAGAGGATTAGAAGGGAAGTCCTACGTGACGTGGAATTCCTGTGATTTTTAGCTTGACTTAAGTCCTTTTGTGAGTATGCCTGTGCCATTTTTATTACGGTTCCTTCTTCATTTTCAGTGTTGAGGAATAGCAGAAGCTTATGTTGGTACTAAGGCAATGACTGATTTCTTGCATAGCCTTGCCTATAAATGGAATCTTGAGGTCTTTTTAAATAAAAGTTGAGAATTGAGCAGTGACCTTCAATCCTCCCCATTTGACAACATTTTTATTCATTACAAATGAGATATTCTAAAATGTCCTGACCTGTGTGTGTGTGTGTGTGTGTGTGTGTGACTGTACTGACAATGTATGTCACTAATCTTGAGCCAAGGACTTTATTTGATAATAGGTGGGTCTAGAAAGCTTATCATTTTTGTCTTAAATGAATTATGTAACTCTTTTCAAGAGATTCTGAAATTTATGAGAAAAGAAGTAGAATGAGACTTCCAAATTGGATGAATCTGTGGTATCTACTTTAAGCAAATTTTCCCTGAAAGCAGAAAGAATTTAAGATAAAAATGCAGAAATATTCATTTATTCTATATTTTGGTAGTTGAGTACTTTATGTAACATTATTTCATATTATAAAAAGCTTAAGGGAGATGTAAAATTTTCAAATGAGGGAGAAATAATTAGGAAAGCAAAGAGAAAATAGACTAACCCCATGATGGGGCAAAATTTTTTTCCCTAGTCAGAAACTTATGCAATGTTGACAGTTGACCTTGATTGAAGAAAATAATAGCTTACTTGGGGTGAATAATTTTAAAAAGACAGTATCAACACAGGTTAGCTTTCAGATATTTCAAAACTAAAGATAAAAATCTAAAATATAAAAAATGTAAAATGCGACAGCCTGGAGGGATGGGATGGGGAGGAATGGGATATACATATGACTAATACGGAATTATACATATCTGTAAACAACAAAACTCTGTAAAAGCAAAGTAGCAAAATAAAAAAAAAAAACTAGTGATTGTGAAAAAATATAAAAGTGAAGTGGAGAAGTAAAAAATAAATGATTCTATAATCATGGTATTATTACCTAATACCACATCCATAAATATAAAATGTAGAATAATCAGTTTTGGCAAAACAAAAAATAAAGTTTGCCTTGACCCTTTTTTTAAAAGTTTGTGAATGCCTGTGCCATTTATTACGCTTTCTCCTTCATTTTCAGTGTTGAGGAATAGCAGAAGCTTATGTTGGTACTAAGGCAATGACTGATTTCTTGCATAGCCTTGCCTATAAATGGAATCTTGAGGTCTTTTTAAATAAAAGTTGAGAATTGAGCAGTGACCTTCAATCCTCCCCATTTGACAACATTTTTATTCATTACAAATGAGATATTCTAAAATGTCCTGACCTGTGTGTGTGTGTGTGTGTGTGTGTGTGACTGTACTGACAATGTATGTCACTAATCTTGAGCCAAGGACTTTATTTGATAATAGGTGGGTCTAGAAAGCTTATCATTTTTGTCTTAAATGAATTATGTAACTCTTTTCAAGAGATTCTGAAATTTATGAGAAAAGAAGTAGAATGAGACTTCCAAATTGGATGAATCTGTGGTATCTACTTTAAGCAAATTTTCCCTGAAAGCAGAAAGAATTTAAGATAAAAATGCAGAAATATTCATTTATTCTATATTTTGGTAGTTGAGTACTTTATGTAACATTATTTCATATTATAAAAAGCTTAAGGGAGATGTAAAATTTTCAAATGAGGGAGAAATAATTAGGAAAGCAAAGAGAAATAGACTAACCCCATGATGGGGCAAAATTTTTTTCCCTAGTCAGAAACTTATGCAATGTTGACAGTTGACCTTGATTGAAGAAAATAATAGCTTACTTGGGGTGAATAATTTTAAAAAGACAGTATCAACACAGGTTAGCTTTCAGATATTTCAAAACTAAAGATAAAAATCTAAAATATAAAAAATGTAAAATGCGACAGCCTGGAGGGATGGGATGGGGAGGAATGGGATATACATATGACTAATACGGAATTATACATATCTGTAAACAACAAAACTCTGTAAAAGCAAAGTAGCAAAATAAAAAAAAAAAACTAGTGATTGTGAAAAAATATAAAAGTGAAGTGGAGAAGTAAAAAATAAATGATTCTATAATCATGGTATTATTACCTAATACCACATCCATAAATATAAAATGTAGAATAATCAGTTTTGGCATTTAAATGTAGTATTCCTAAAATACTATATAATGTCAGTCAATTATTGAGTACCTAGTACATGTTAGGAAATGTGCTAAGCGTGTTCATATATACAGTGTCTCCAATTATCACAATACTTCTTCAAGTTAACTATTTTTATTCTAAATTTAATTGATATTTAAATAATAACACAAATTACCATGTCACACAGGTGTTCAACCAGGCTTTCAGTCCTAGATGTGTGAAAGAACCAGGTTTTCAGTCCTAGATGTGTTCTTTGCATTTCTTCCTTTGGTAAGCCCTCCTTCCAGTAGATATAAGTCACCATGTCCAGTTATGTGTCGTCTGCTTTCTCTTTTATTGTGTTTAGTAGTGCATAGCACAAGGTAGGTGTCCCACTTAGACTGGCTAAATTAAGGTATTCATAAATACTTGAAAATGAGAGCAAGAGAGAAAAAATATTTGTATATTTGTGTACATATTTATCTTGTGAATAAATACTATGCCTCTTAAAAAGTCTATTTATACATTCGGGACTTCCAAAAAAGAATGAAGAACTTTAAGTTGCTTACACTAAACAGAAATGATCATGTAACTCTAAAAAGCATTAGCTAAAGAATAAAATTCAGGTGCCAACTGATAAATTATCTAGTACAACTCCCAATTTAAATTGATCACATCTGTTTTTTTATTTATGAACAGGAAATGATCTTTGACTATTAGGCACCTGGATGAAGAGCCCTGGGTTCAGCTTATCAGCGTCCTGTAACCTGCAAAGACCCTCTGGTTGTACTAGGAGCATTTGATTGACGTAAGATCTAATTGCTTTAATTAGAATGTAAGACTTTTACTCTTGAATCAACTTTTAATAAGATGACTTGGCATCTCTCTATTATGTGCCAATAGCTGCTAATTTTGATAAAAGAGAAGAATGTGAGCATCATTCTGTGACAAAATCTTATATGTATTCTAACTTTTACCCATCCTTTATTTCATGGAATTGAGCCCATTTTGGGAAAAGCATTATCTAAATAATTACTGTTTGGCTCTTGAAATTGGTACAATTTCCTTTCCTTTGAGGTATCAGTTGATTTTTATACAATTGCAATTTTATTGTAAGTTATCAAATTAGTCTCTCTCTCTTTACGTTGACCTATTATTTTATTTTAAAATAATAACAAAAATGCAATTTGTGCCACGATACAGCCTGGCTTTGCTTTTCTTGTTTATTTTAAGTTTGTACAGGTCTGATGACTTTCTGGAACATCTCACTGTATGTGTTCACGCATAGATTGTGAACTCCCATTTATGCATTAGAATACAAAGACACATTTTAAAGACAGTACATAGTTTTTTCTTGGAGAACTCCTGTTTTGAGAAGATGATGCTAGTATATGATTGAAGTCCTTTTTCTGTAAAACACTAGCTGCAGTCAATGTTCTAATGTTGGTTCAGGCTTATTATATATAAAACTTTACTTGACATGGATGATGCAGGTGTTCAAAAGACAGCATAAAACCAAGGGCTAGGAAATCTGAGCCAACCCAGCATGGCTACTAAGACAGGTAAGGAACTTGGATGAATCATTTAACATTCTGAGTATTCTCTTGGTTCTGAAATGAAGGAGTTCAATTAATCAAGGAAAGGGTGACAAATTCTTGAGCCTTGAAGGTGAGACATGTAACATATTAATATGAATTGTATGAAGTAGCTGGGTATGAGACAGTAGGGAATGGTGAGCCTGTGTGAAAAGAGGCTGTGTCTCTTCTCAAGCTGTTCAGGCACAAGTGTGTTAAAGCTGGACAAGCAAGTAAATCACGTGGGAGAAAAGAAGGGAGAGTCAGGAGGAGGATTGAACTTGACTATTGGATTGAATAAATTCTAAGGTCATTTCCAACTCAGTCTATATTTGTAAAATTTTGTCACTATCGACACACAACATTGCCTAGCACCTGTTGAGCTCTTTGTTCCTTTTAAGCAATTAAGAATAAATAAGTAATATAAAATTCTCTCTATTATGTGCCAATAGCTGCTAATTTTGATAAAAGAGAAGAATGTGAGCATCATTCTGTGACAAAATCTTATATGTATTCTAACTTTTACCCATCCTTTATTTCATGGAATTGAGCCCATTTTGGGAAAAGCATTATCTAAATAATTACTGTTTGGCTCTTGAAATTGGTACAATTTCCTTTCCTTTGAGGTATCAGTTGATTTTTATACAATTGCAATTTTATTGTAAGTTATCAAATTAGTCTCTCTCTCTTTACGTTGACCTATTATTTTATTTTAAAATAATAACAAAAATGCAATTTGTGCCACGATACAGCCTGGCTTTGCTTTTCTTGTTTATTTTAAGTTTGTACAGGTCTGATGACTTTCTGGAACATCTCACTGTATGTGTTCACGCATAGATTGTGAACTCCCATTTATGCATTAGAATACAAAGACACATTTTAAAGACAGTACATAGTTTTTTCTTGGAGAACTCCTGTTTTGAGAAGATGATGCTAGTATATGATTGAAGCCCTTTTTTCTGTAAAACACTAGCTGCAGTCAATGTTCTAATGTTGGTTCAGGCTTATTATATATAAAACTTTACTTGACATGGATGATGCAGGTGTTCAAAAGACAGCATAAAACCAAGGGCTAGGAAATCTGAGCCAACCCAGCATGGCTACTAAGACAGGTAAGGAACTTGGATGAATCATTTAACATTCTGAGTATTCTCTTGGTTCTGAAATGAAGGAGTTCAATTAATCAAGGAAAGGGTGACAAATTCTTGAGCCTTGAAGGTGAGACATGTAACATATTAATATGAATTGTATGAAGTAGCTGGGTATGAGACAGTAGGGAATGGTGAGCCTGTGTGAAAAGAGGCTGTGTCTCTTCTCAAGCTGTTCAGGCACAAGTGTGTTAAAGCTGGACAAGCAAGTAAATCACGTGGGAGAAAAGAAGGGAGAGTCAGGAGGAGGATTGAACTTGACTATTGGATTGAATAAATTCTAAGGTCATTTCCAACTCAGTCTATATTTGTAAAATTTTGTCACTATGCGACACACAACATTGCCTAGCACCTGTTGAGCTCTTTGTTCCTTTTTAAGCAATTAAGAATAAATAAGTAATATAAAATTGAATAGTTTTGGGTTTGAATTTACCTTTGAATTATACATTAGTATTGGAAGGAAGGGTGATTTTTTTGACCACAGTAATTCATCAGTTTAATATTTTATTCTGAGGGTTACTTTTTTTTCTTTACTGTCCTGGAATGAAAACTTTGAGTTCAGTACCATTATCCTAGCATAGAACTATTCTGTAAATTACCAGTTAGCAGTTTCTCTCTTAATGGATATATTCACTGAAAAAAAATCATATGAACAACTAAAGGAGAGAAATACAACCTGTTTGGGACTAGTTGTTTGATTGTTTTCTCAAGAAGTGCTTTAAACTTCCACCTTCTTTGTATTAATGTTTTAGTTAATATTTTAAAACATATTTTATGTGGAAAAATGATCATTACAGTTTAAATAAGCATATTTTCTAATGTAATTTTCTAGTTTCATCAGTTTTGTTTAATTTGTTTTTTCCTTTTTCATAATGTAATGCTAAACATCCAATGCTATGTCTCTTTAGTCCTGGTGACTCTGTGACCCCATGGACTGTAGCCCGTCAGGTTCCTCTGTCCATGGGATTTTCAAAGAAAGAATACTGGAGTGGGTGCTGTTTCTTCCTCAAGGGATCTTCCCAATCCAGGGATTGGACCTGCATCTCTTGTCTCCTGGACTGGCAGGCATGTTCTTTACCACTGGAAAGTCCTTTTTACAGTCATGTTGTTTATTATTTCCTTTATCACATTTTACTGACTTTAAAAAGACAAATTTTAGTTGAGAAAATAAATACATTTTATCATGAATGGTAATTATGCTACAAACCTAGTATAAGATGGGAAGTGGGACAAGTCAGTATACTCTGGGAGTCTTACCTAGACTCTTTGGTACAATTCAAGTCAGAATTTAAGTCTACAAAACAATTGAACTCATGACTGGGGGGAGCCCTGTGTGTTATTCCAGTTATGAAGGAAAAATTAAAAGGAACTGGGGTTTTAATGCATTTATCTGGGCCCTCTGAAACAGCTTCTTCCTTTTTTACTTGTATAGTCTTTAATTTTATGATCATGTGAATTTGTAGAAGTATGCAGGTTGCTTCAGGTGTGATCAATTTCGGAATGGCTATATTGTGTGAGGTATGCTTAGATCTTTCAGATAATTTTTTCACATGTTAGTAGAAAGTGCTACTGCCCTAAGATATACAGTTTTGAAATAATATTTTAATAGTCTTTTGATGCCCTTCTGATACTGAATGCAAATTTTTGTCCTTGATGCACAGTGAGGTCAAACAAGCAGAGTTTGGAGCAGAGAGAGGTTTATTGCAGGGCCATGCAAGGAGTATGGGTGGTTGGTTCATGCTCAAAAAACCCCAAGCCCCCAAAAAGGTTTCACCAAAACATTTTTAAAGGTCAGGTTGTTGGGATGGCAGAGGCGGATTGTGTGTCACAGGGAATGTGATCAGTTCTTGCACAGTTCTCTGAATGATGGTTAGTGGTCAATCCTTCGGTGCCAAAAGGTTTAGGAGCTACATGCTCTTGATTATCAAGTAGTTAATTTCTTCTATTTGGTGGTACTTATCTAAAAATCAGGAAATTTGCTTGAGATACTGTTATCTGAGTACTTCAAAGAGGAGCTGTAGCAGAGAATGTGAGGAGGGCTGTATCCTCAGAAAGACCCATAGAGTTCTACCCGGTTCCTCTTTCATATTAGATGTTACAGTCAATGGTTGTTTTTACTGGCAGGCATGTTCTTTACCACTGGAAAGTCCTTTTACAGTCATGTTGTTTATTATTTCCTTTATCACATTTTACTGACTTTAAAAGACAAATTTTAGTTGAGAAAATAAATACATTTTATCATGAATGGTAATTATGCTACAAACCTAGTATAAGATGGGAAGTGGGACAAGTCAGTATACTCTGGGAGTCTTACCTAGACTCTTTGGTACAATTCAAGTCAGAATTTAAGTCTACAAAACAATTGAACTCATGACTGGGGGGAGCCCTGTGTGTTATTCCAGTTATGAAGGAAAAATTAAAAGGAACTGGGGTTTTAATGCATTTATCTGGGCCCTCTGAAACAGCTTCTTCCTTTTTTACTTGTATAGTCTTTAATTTTATGATCATGTGAATTTGTAGAAGTATGCAGGTTGCTTCAGGTGTGATCAATTTCGGAATGGCTATATTGTGTGAGGTATGCTTAGATCTTTCAGATAATTTTTTCACATGTTAGTAGAAAGTGCTACTGCCCTAAGATATACAGTTTTGAAATAATATTTTAATAGTCTTTTGATGCCCTTCTGATACTGAATGCAAATTTTTGTCCTTGATGCACAGTGAGGTCAAACAAGCAGAGTTTGGAGCAGAGAGAGGTTTATTGCAGGGCCATGCAAGGAGTATGGGTGGTTGGTTCATGCTCAAAAAACCCCAAGCCCCCAAAAAGGTTTCACCAAAACATTTTTAAAGGTCAGGTTGTTGGGATGGCAGAGGCCGGATTGTGTGTCACAGGGAATGTGATCAGTTCTTGCACAGTTCTCTGAATGATGGTTAGTGGTCAATCCTTCGGTGCCAAAAGGTTTAGGAGCTACATGCTCTTGATTATCAAGTAGTTAATTTCTTCTATTTGGTGGTACTTATCTAAAAAAAAATCAGGAAATTTGCTTGAGATACTGTTATCTGAGTACTTCAAAGAGGAGCTGTAGCAGAGAATGTGAGGAGGGCTGTATCCTCAGAAAGACCCATAGAGTTCTACCCGGTTCCTCTTTCATATTAGATGTTACAGTCTAGTCATCTTGTCAGGTAACATGTTTTCTGTCCCTTTCTTTGATAACCAAATCAAAACTGAAATACAGGATGTTAATGCTCAGACTGATCACAACGGGTTAGATCTGTTCCTTGATTGACCCACTACATCTGACATTAACAAAAAGTAGCAGCTGTTTTTTTCAAACATACTTGATATCCTCTAAAGGCTCCATATATTGTGAAAAATAAAATAAGCATATAAGTGAAAATGTCAGCAGATAGAATATAAAGTAAACTCTACAAGGAAGTTTCTAATGATGTTATCTTATTGTATTGTTTTACAGAAGCATTTTGCAAAAAATTTTTTTTAAAAATTACCAGTGTAAGCATTTTCTTTAGACTCTTTCAGGGATAAATTCTTAAGTTTTAATTTTCAGCACTTTAATAACACACAGAATATATGGACAAAATAGACATTTAGATGACAAAATAATTTCTATATTGTTTTTCTATATTTTAGAGAATTAATGGCAGAAATGTCTAATCTATTGTTTAGATCACTGATTCTCAACATGAAAAAAAAATAATGCAAGCTTCTAAATTGAGGTAGTTAATTGCCACCTTTGTTGTATGTATCCCTAATCAGTGATTCTGAAACTAAGAACCCGCATACTTGAATTCCCTTCATGCTATGAAAAATGCTTTGACATAAACTTAACATGAGTTCACCTTTACCATTTGACATTTGTTAGTCATGACTTTCAAATGAAGTGTTTAATTAAAATCAAAGTGCCATTGCTTTTTATAACCCAGAAGGAATGGGTATGGATTAAATTTTTTTTTAAAACATAACAGTGGATTTAAGAATACTGTAGCTCCTGTGTGGCTATTGCAGTTGTTTGAAAAATTTTATGAAATATTCTTATTATCAAAATCTAATTTAAGGTTTAATGATGCAGTAAAGTTGAGATGTTCACAAAGAAACCAGAATAATAACAGTAAAAATGTAACCATAGTTGAGTACAATCTAACCAAAATTTTCTGGTCAATTAGATTTGATTGCATCTGAGTACTTCAAAGAGGAGCTGTAGCAGAGAATGTGAGGAGGGCTGTATCCTCAGAAAGACCCATAGAGTTCTACCCGGTTCCTCTTTCATATTAGATGTTACAGTCTAGTCATCTTGTCAGGTAACATGTTTTCTGTCCCTTTCTTTGATAACCAAATCAAAACTGAAATACAGGATGTTAATGCTCAGACTGATCACAACGGGTTAGATCTGTTCCTTGATTGACCCACTACATCTGACATTAACAAAAAGTAGCAGCTGTTTTTTTCAAACATACTTGATATCCTCTAAAGGCTCCATATATTGTGAAAAATAAAATAAGCATATAAGTGAAAATGTCAGCAGATAGAATATAAAGTAAACTCTACAAGGAAGTTTCTAATGATGTTATCTTATTGTATTGTTTTACAGAAGCATTTTGCAAAAAATTTTTTTTAAAAATTACCAGTGTAAGCATTTTCTTTAGACTCTTTCAGGGATAAATTCTTAAGTTTTAATTTTCAGCACTTTAATAACACACAGAATATATGGACAAAATAGACATTTAGATGACAAAATAATTTCTATATTGTTTTTCTATATTTTAGAGAATTAATGGCAGAAATGTCTAATCTATTGTTTAGATCACTGATTCTCAACATGAAAAAAATAATGCAAGCTTCTAAATTGAGGTAGTTAATTGCCACCTTTGTTGTATGTATCCCTAATCAGTGATTCTGAAACTAAGAACCCGCATACTTGAATTCCCTTCATGCTATAAAAAATGCTTTGACATAAACTTAACATGAGTTCACCTTTACCATTTGACATTTGTTAGTCATGACTTTCAAATGAAGTGTTTAATTAAAATCAAAGTGCCATTGCTTTTTATAACCCAGAAGGAATGGGTATGGATTAAATTTTTTTTTAAAACATAACAGTGGATTTAAGAATACTGTAGCTCCTGTGTGGCTATTGCAGTTGTTTGAAAAATTTTATGAAATATTCTTATTATCAAAATCTAATTTAAGGTTTAATGATGCAGTAAAGTTGAGATGTTCACAAAGAAACCAGAATAATAACAGTAAAAATGTAACCATAGTTGAGTACAATCTAACCAAAATTTTCTGGTCAATTAGATTTGATTGCATCGAACAGTGACAAACTACAAAAGTAATTAGAAATCACGTAGTAGTGACTGGCTGGATGCTGGAGTCTGTTAAAGGCATTTTATTCTGCTTGATGTTTACCATTCCTTACTGGCTCTCTTTAAATGAAAGCAGATGCAATTATCACAATTTTTATTTTTCTTGAGGTTCTCATTAAACTGTTAATAAATGTGATTTGTCACAGAATTGGTTATTTTATGTCCTTTAAGAGGCAACCTTTGCTTAGGGTAGTGACCAATAATAAAAAAAAATAAAAGAGGGCAGTTAAATGATCTAACAGTAGCATTTCAATGAAAAAATAAAATGTAGTTTTCACAAATAACCTTATAATACTCAGGCGCTGTGCATTTCTAACCCAATGGACTGAAATAAACCCTCACTGATATTCTAAGTTCCATGCAAGGAATAGACAGGGAAGAACAATGATGGCAAAAGTCTTGGGGAACTTTTTCTATAATCTGTACATAAGTGCTCCTATACCTGCACTGGAATTTCATCTAAACAGTGTTTTTTTTTTTTAAAGCTCATCTACTCAGAATGAGATTAGCTTTGTTAGGAGAAGACATATAGTCTATTTCCTTTAAAGTGCATTTTAATAATATCATTGAAATAGCCTTTTGTTTTGAGCCATATCATACATTTAACTAATGTAAAATGCATAAAATAATTTAACCCTAATAAATATTTAAATTTTATTGTACCATTTATGATAGAAATGGTAATTTTTGTATTATTAGAATCTTTCCTTGAAGTTCAAAATTATATTAATTTTTAAAATATTTTGAGAATATTGCATTTCTCTCAGAAGACAATTTTGAAATAATTTCTGTTCTATTCTAAAGAAATGAAAGAGCAGTAATCACATAAGGAATCAAAGATCTGTCACTAAGAACCAAGTGATATTTTAAAGGGGAAGATCCCCATCTCATTAACTTTAGCTTTATACATATAAATCAATTCTGACTTAACTCTTGCAAAATTTATGAAATTATTCTTATTATCAAAATCTAATTTAAGGTTTAATGATGCAGTAAAGTTGAGATGTTCACAAAGAAACCAGAATAATAACAGTAAAAATGTAACCATAGTTGAGTACAATCTAACCAAAATTTTCTGGTCAATTAGATTTGATTGCATCGAACAGTGACAAACTACAAAAGTAATTAGAAATCACGTAGTAGTGACTGGCTGGATGCTGGAGTCTGTTAAAGGCATTTTATTCTGCTTGATGTTTACCATTCCTTACTGGCTCTCTTTAAATGAAAGCAGATGCAATTATCACAATTTTTATTTTTCTTGAGGTTCTCATTAAACTGTTAATAAATGTGATTTGTCACAGAATTGGTTATTTTATGTCCTTTAAGAGGCAACCTTTCCTTAGGGTACAGACCAATAATAAAAAAAAAATAAAAGAGGGCAGTTAAATGATCTAACAGTAGCATTTCAATGAAAAAATAAAATGTAGTTTTCACAAATAACCTTATAATACTCAGGCGCTGTGCATTTCTAACCCAATGGACTGAAATAAACCCTCACTGATATTCTAAGTTCCATGCAAGGAATAGACAGGGAAGAACAATGATGGCAAAAGTCTTGGGGAACTTTTTCTATAATCTGTACATAAGTGCTCCTATACCTGCACTGGAATTTCATCTAAACAGTGTTTTTTTTTTTTAAAGCTCATCTACTCAGAATGAGATTAGCTTTGTTAGGAGAAGACATATAGTCTATTTCCTTTAAAGTGCATTTTAATAATATCATTGAAATAGCCTTTTGTTTTGAGCCATATCATACATTTAACTAATGTAAAATGCATAAAATAATTTAACCCTAATAAATATTTAAATTTTATTGTACCATTTATGATAGAAATGGTAATTTTTGTATTATTAGAATCTTTCCTTGAAGTTCAAAATTATATTAATTTTTAAAATATTTTGAGAATATTGCATTTCTCTCAGAAGACAATTTTGAAATAATTTCTGTTCTATTCTAAAGAAATGAAAGAGCAGTAATCACATAAGGAATCAAAGATCTGTCACTAAGAACCAAGTGATATTTTAAAGGGGAAGATCCCCATCTCATTAACTTTAGCTTTATACATATAAATCAATTCTGACTTAACTCTTGCCTAATTTCATAAGTATTTTTAAAGCTTTTTACATATAATTTTTCATTTGTAAATTTCAAAGATATCAACTTTTAACTATCTCAGTCAGTTTGACAGCAGTTTATCTAGTACTCGATACTGAAAATTATCATTACACAAGTGATTTCATTTCCTTATATAACTGAAGTATATCTGTCACATTTCCTCGCAAATTTGACATATGGTCTCTTGTTAACATACATGGTATGAATTTCATACTTGTTTATATAGGAAGTGCTTTCTTGTCCTTGAAACTTGAAACATATTTTTATATTTGTCTTTCCATGAGAACTATTTATAAAACTGATTATTTTTTGAGCTGGGTGTTCACTTTTTAAATAGAAAATTATTAGAACTGTTGCAAAATTCATTCTCTTATTTATTTTACTCTTTTATATATAAAATATTTCCACCATAGACAACAGTACTTTAAAAAATGCTCTTTAAAACTTCTCAATGACAATTTCATGCAAATATTTATGGTGAATCTGACATATGCCAGGCACCATATCAGGTGCCAGAGGAATAAAGGTAATTACATTGTACTACTTTTCCTCATAATGTTCACTGTTTAATGGGGATACAAATAATTATGAGATAGTGTGATATTGTAGTATGAGCATGCAGAATGCGTCACAAAAGTGGGAGTGATTTTTTTACCTCACACATACTTACTTCCATCCCAGATCAATCTCTTTGGCTTCAGATCCAAATATTAAGGTGATCAGTTTTCAAGGAGCCATCTTCCATACTACGCCCGTCCAATCTAATATAACATAGTATAATGTAACATAGTTAAATCAGTGTGTATTATTACTTTAATATTAGAATATGAAAGGTATGCATTTATTTGTAATTATATAGTATTAGTTGTTGGCTTCCCTGGTAACTCAGCTGGTAAAGAATCTACCTGCAATGTATGAGATCCTGGCCTGAGTCAGGAAGATCCCCTGGAGGAGGAATAGTCTACCTACTCCAATAGTCTTGGGTTCCCAGGGTGGCTCAGATGGTGAGGAATTCACCTGCAATGTGGGAGACCTGAGTTCGATCCCCGGGTTGGGAAGGTCCCCTAGAGGAGGGCATGGCAATCCACTCTAATATGCTTGCTTGGAGAATCCTCATAAACAGCGAACCATGGCAGGCTATAGTCCATGGGGTCACAGTCAAACATGACTGAGTGACTAAGCACAGTATTACTTATTATTTACTTTTCGATTATATAATTGCTATGAAACAAATTTTCAGTAGAATAGTTTAAAATGACAATTAGCAGTAATTAACTCTACTAGTTAAAAATAAAATATATAAAAACAGTATTTTTATTTTTCATTCTTTCCTCTGATAGAGTAGCTTATTTTTTGAATTTTTACTGGATGTTTAAATTTTATAGGCTATATTACTGTGAATCTTTATGACAAATAAATTTTGATTATAAATGGAGAATTTAAAAGCTAGGCTACAGTGTGAGCACATATTACCTCATTTAACACAAAACAACAATGGCATGTTTCTTTCTGTCTCATGGTAGACTAGTAGATTTTTATGCTTTCTATTTCCTTTTATAATAATACTTCTCTGAATGACTTGCAGGCTTTAGAACACCCTTCTTGTAAGTAATATTAGTAAAACTGAATATAGTTACATGTACAGCATCAAGTGTTTAAACCTGTTAGAAATAGACTGTAGGTCTATCTATCTACCTTGTATACACAGACTTGTTTTTGGTAGACAAGCTATTTGTCAACCAGGTCCTTTGCTTCTGTTCAGTTTACCACATAGTCTAATCCTGTCAAAAATAACCATCTTTGAAAAAAGAACAAAAAAATGTAGAGCCTTTTGTATGGTACTGTAAGTTAAAACACTCTTCCCAGGTATAATGGTTTAAAATACACAGATAATTTAAATTTATAAAATCTAATTCCAAATAAAATACAGTTTTAGTTTAAAAGATGAGAAAGTCCTCTTCAAACTTGGATTCCATTTTCTGTTATTTTGGGGAGTTTTGAAATCATGTGTGAGTTTTTGTCTCAATCTGAATGCCAGGCAACTCAAGAGAAGTCAGTTCACCTTTCTCTAGATTCCTTATGGCCACTCAAGAGTTTGTTTAGAGAAATAGCCCACCAATGCTTTTTGTTTTATTATTTATTTTTCCTTTTCTTCATTCTCATCCTCAATATATTTCTAAACTGTGAAGAACGTCATTCTTGTCCCCTACTTTGGATATGAATTACTGGCAGAATAATGTTTAAACACTTTGTCTCCTTGCCACCTGGTCCCCAATCTTTCCAGTGTCCATTCAGGCTGAAACAGTCACCACATTTTCTAATATTGAATATTTTTAAAGTCTTGGAAAATACCTCATTTGGTGTAAATCTTGGTGTGCACCTGGATTTTATTTGCTGATAATACTGGATTTAGGATTTTTTGGTTTTATATTCATAAGTGACAGTGACTTGGTTCCTGTAGGTGTGTATTATGTTGGACCAGGCAGTTTTTTTCATTACCCTGTATTCTGGAGCGATTTTTGAAGCATTAATATTGACCATAAGATTTTAAAAATTTCCCCATAAAACCATCTGATGCTTCTGCTTTTGTATTTGTCTATTGACAGATTTCTCCATTACTTCTATACAAATCTGTCTTTAGATTTTTCTGTCTCTTCTGAAGTCAATTTTGGCAAATTATGTTGTCTTAGATTATCCATTTTATCTAGATTTTCAAGTTTACTTGTACAGTGTTTAGCAACATACCCCATTATGATTCTTTTAAATATATACTAACTCTGGTTATTTATCTTTTGTCATATATTTTGTATATTTCCACACTATTCCTTTTTAAAATAAAATAACTCACTAGTGATTTTTTTCTTTTCAAATAAGCAGCATTAAAATTTATTTATTAATTTTACTAAGTGTTTGACTTTCTTATTTTCTGCTTTTTCCTTTGTTAAATTGTTCTGCTTTGCTTCAGCATAATCTGATATTTTTATAAATCTTTATATTTTCAATATATTATTAAGGATTTTATGAATAAAATCTTTAATAATAATAGTTATGCCCTAAGCAATGTGTTTAACTTTTAAGAACTGCATTTGGTAGGAAGAGTAGGAGTTACCTAGTCTATACCAAAAAAAAAAAAGTAGTTATATATAGAGGCGTAAGACAGCATGGCATGATTTACTGGAGCAAGACATTTGCATGGAATACTCCTGTAGATTAAACTGAGCCAGATTATGGAAGACCTCTGTACAGATTAATTTGTACTCTGATATTGGACTTCCTTGGTGGCTTACTGGTAAAGAGCCTGCCTGCTGATGCAGGAGGCATAGGTTCTGGATCAGGCCTTGTCTGGGAAATCCTATGTACAGAGGAGCCTGGCGAGCTATAGTCTGTGGGGTCACAGAAGAGTCAGGCACATCTTAATGACTATACAACAACAATAATAACTCTGATACTAGCTTTTCTGTGGATATAAGACTTGTGATGTTTAATTAACACTTATATATCTATTTCTATTGGAGGAGGAAATGGCAACCCACTCCAGTACTTTGCCTGGAAAATTCCATGGACAGAGGAGCCTGGTGGGCTACAGTCCATAAGGTCACAAAGAGTTGGACATGACTTAGAGACTAAACAACAAATCTGTCTCTGTGTGCTTTGTGTTTGTATATATTTCTAATAATTTTCTAACAAATTTACTATGTTGTTGATCCATTCTCTTTCTCTCTCTCTCTTTTTCTCTGTCTCTCTCTCTCCCTCTTCTTTCTGCAAGGACTACATACCAAAGTAAGGCAATGTGAGGACACAGCAACAATATGGGGTTGTGTGTATCCCAAGGAGGGCACCCTCGCCACACACACCCTGATGACACCTTGAAGGCAATAGAACTTTGTTATTGTGTCTTCTGATCGACTGTCTTTGTTAAGGAAGGAAAGTTCTAATACTGGGTGACCACTTTAAGAAGTACTTGGATAGAAATACTTTAGTCCAACAAAGTAAGCCAGTCTCCAAAAATGGTTAGGTATAAACTGCTGTTTTAAACCACAGTCTGAGATGACTAAGACAGTGGCATGCCACTTCATTTATAGAAGCCTCTGCTAACTCTTGTGTCTTTTTCAAAATAGTAAAAGATAACCATTGATGCCCTAAGCAATGTGTTTAACTTTTAAGAACTGCATTTGGTAGGAAGAGTAGGAGTTACCTAGTCTATACCAAAAAAAAAAAAGTAGTTATATATAGAGGCGTAAGACAGCATGGCATGATTTACTGGAGCAAGACATTTGCATGGAATACTCCTGTAGATTAAACTGAGCCAGATTATGGAAGACCTCTGTACAGATTAATTTGTACTCTGATATTGGACTTCCTTGGTGGCTTACTGGTAAAGAGCCTGCCTGCTGATGCAGGAGGCATAGGTTCTGGATCAGGCCTTGTCTGGGAAATCCTATGTACAGAGGAGCCTGGCGAGCTATAGTCTGTGGGGTCACAGAAGAGTCAGGCACATCTTAATGACTATACAACAACAATAATAACTCTGATACTAGCTTTTCTGTGGATATAAGACTTGTGATGTTTAATTAACACTTATATATCTATTTCTATTGGAGGAGGAAATGGCAACCCACTCCAGTACTTTGCCTGGAAAATTCCATGGACAGAGGAGCCTGGTGGGCTACAGTCCATAAGGTCACAAAGAGTTGGACATGACTTAGAGACTAAACAACAAATCTGTCTCTGTGTGCTTTGTGTTTGTATATATTTCTAATAATTTTCTAACAAATTTACTATGTTGTTGATCCATTCTCTTTCTCTCTCTCTCTTTTTCTCTGTCTCTCTCTCTCCCTCTTCTTTCTGCAAGGACTACATACCAAAGTAAGGCAATGTGAGGACACAGCAACAATATGGGGTTGTGTGTATCCCAAGGAGGGCACCCTCGCCACACACACCCTGATGACACCTTGAAGGCAATAGAACTTTGTTATTGTGTCTTCTGATCGACTGTCTTTGTTAAGGAAGGAAAGTTCTAATACTGGGTGACCACTTTAAGAAGTACTTGGATAGAAATACTTTAGTCCAACAAAGTAAGCCAGTCTCCAAAAATGGTTAGGTATAAACTGCTGTTTTTAAACCACAGTCTGAGATGACTAAGACAGTGGCATGCCACTTCATTTATAGAAGCCTCTGCTAACTCTTGTGTCTTTTTCAAAATAGTAAAAAGATAACCATTGATATAGAAAGATAACCATGGTAGTGATTAATATGTTGGATATATGGATATATTTAGAAAAGAGGATTGTTTTGTATTTACTTTAAAGATATATATATATATATTAAAGGCATATCAAGAAGGATATACAGAAGTATAATAAAAAATGTTGTGAATTTATCTGCTTAGTGTTATGTGGCAGCCTGGATGGGAGGGGAGCTTGGAGGAGAATGGATACATGTGTATGTCCAGTTGAGTCCCTTTGCTATTCACTGGAAATTATCACAGCATTGTTAATCTGTTGTATTCCAACATAAAATAAAAAGCTGAAAAAAATGTGAGCTTATAGACTGTGATTAAAATATTTAATTAAATATCCAATTCCAAAATTATTACTTAATATGCTTAGATCATGGAAAATCATGATTCCTATGTAAATGAAGATTGACAAAGTATGAAATTAAGAATAATGCATTTCCAGATATGCAAAATTACTAAAGTATTTAAGACTGGGAATTTTGACTTGCTTGCTTGGCAAGTGGTCCAAAGTGGGTTAGAATGTGAGTATCATTAGAAGAGTTTGCCTTGTGATAAATATAACTGTGGCTTAAAATTTTTCAGTCCTTTTTCACTCAAGCAATATGACTTTCTTTTTTCACTTTCATTAATAATGGCAGCTAAGGATGCTATTCATGCTTCACATCATTTGGGTCTCACTACCATTCTCTGTGAGAGGTTTTATTATCTTTATATTTTGCAGCAAGGAAACTGAGACTAAAGAAAGGGTAAGTGCCTCTTCCAAGTTTATATAACCACACTCTGGCAGAGCTAGCACTTAAAGTAATTTGTACCTTTAAGTACTGAATCAGGATTTTCTGAGTATGTGTCTAATTAATTTCTCCATTTGGTTTTAAAACTCTGGTCAAATTAAGATTCAGGATTGCCTTTCTTAGGTTGGTACACATTTTGATTACATTTGTGTGAATGCCAGATACTGTCTTTTAAAAAAATGTTTGAGCTACCTCTGCTTAGCTTGTGACCTCAGCACACACATAGTCTACCTTTGAATAATGTAGTTCAGCATACTGACAGATAATCTAACAGAGAGAGCAAGGCATCTGGTAAGTCTTGAGAGGAGTAAGATATATTTCCTATTTCCAATGGTCATTATAAATTATTTTCTTATAATACTTATAAAATTGTAAAGTGAATAGTTCATCATTGTCTTTAATAATCCTCATCAAATTTATGACATTTGCCTGATATATCATAGTTAGAATTTCTAATCAGAGTATCTGTTTCTCCAGAGTTACCTTTTTTATTATTTTTATTATTATTCTTTATTTTAAAGATTTTACAGAGTTTTGTTGTTCACAGACATGAATGTTCCCAGATCAGTCATATGCATATCCCTGGTCCCCACCCCTCCAGTTGCCCCTATCCCACCCCTCCGGACCATCGCCCCATGCCATTGTGGGCACTCCTATTCCCTTAGCACAATGACAGTAGCTATCTTTTCCACACATGACAGTATAGGTTTCCATGTTACTCCCTCCATGCCTCCCCCTCCCTATTTCTTCCCCACAATGTCCCTGTGTCTATTCTCTGTCTGTTTTTCCATGAGCTCACTGCGTGTGTTATCTAACCCGTCCTACTAGATTCCATATATGTGTGTTAGTATACTGTATTTGTCTTTCTCTTTTTGACTTACTTCACTTTTTATGATAGGTTCTAGAGCCAGCCACTTCATTAGGACTGAGAGTTAGCTTTTAATGTCTGTAATTCCACTTGATAATATGGTCCCCAGTACAAGACTACATGAACATCACTCTGCTGTTGCAATTTTTAAGCACTAAATTTGTTCATAGGTTCATTGTGTAGGCTGAGGTTTTAAGCCTGTACCCTGCCGTGTTTATTGATCTATTTCTTAATAATTCCATATCAGGCAATCATACGATTCACAAACTGGGAGTGAAGAAACACATACATTACCATCAGCACGAGATTAAAGTAGCCATGTGTTCAGAGGCCATCTTAAGTATTCTAGCCTGATCTGTGTCTAATTAATTTCTCCATTTGGTTTTAAAACTCTGGTCAAATTAAGATTCAGGATTGCCTTTCTTAGGTTGGTACACATTTTGATTACATTTGTGTGAATGCCAGATACTGTCTTTTAAAAAAATGTTTGAGCTACCTCTGCTTAGCTTGTGACCTCAGCACACACATAGTCTACCTTTGAATAATGTAGTTCAGCATACTGACAGATAATCTAACAGAGAGAGCAAGGCATCTGGTAAGTCTTGAGAGGAGTAAGATATATTTCCTATTTCCAATGGTCATTATAAATTATTTTCTTATAATACTTATAAAATTGTAAAGTGAATAGTTCATCATTGTCTTTAATAATCCTCATCAAATTTATGACATTTGCCTGATATATCATAGTTAGAATTTCTAATCAGAGTATCTGTTTCTCCAGAGTTACCTTTTTTATTATTTTTATTATTATTCTTTATTTTAAAGATTTTACAGAGTTTTGTTGTTCACAGACATGAATGTTCCCAGATCAGTCATATGCATATCCCTGGTCCCCACCCCTCCAGTTGCCCCT
This sequence comes from Tragulus kanchil, assembly GCA_022376925.1. Taxonomy (NCBI): domain Eukaryota; kingdom Metazoa; phylum Chordata; class Mammalia; order Artiodactyla; family Tragulidae; genus Tragulus; species Tragulus kanchil. Next base: position 116,351,662 of record JAIOJX010000028.1, on the reverse strand, counting down.
ATCCCACCCCTCCGGACCATCGCCCCATGCCATTGTGGGCACTCCTATTCCCTTAGCACAATGACAGTAGCTATCTTTTCCACACATGACAGTATAGGTTTCCATGTTACTCCCTCCATGCCTCCCCCTCCCTATTTCTTCCCCACAATGTCCCTGTGTCTATTCTCTGTCTGTTTTTCCATGAGCTCACTGCGTGTGTTATCTAACCCGTCCTACTAGATTCCATATATGTGTGTTAGTATACTGTATTTGTCTTTCTCTTTTTGACTTACTTCACTTTTTATGATAGGTTCTAGAGCCAGCCACTTCATTAGGACTGAGAGTTAGCTTTTAATGTCTGTAATTCCACTTGATAATATGGTCCCCAGTACAAGACTACATGAACATCACTCTGCTGTTGCAATTTTTAAGCACTAAATTTGTTCATAGGTTCATTGTGTAGGCTGAGGTTTTAAGCCTGTACCCTGCCATGTTTATTGATCTATTTCTTAATAATTCCATATCAGGCAATCATACGATTCACAAACTGGGAGTGAAGAAACACATACATTACCATCAGCACGAGATTAAAGTAGCCATGTGTTCAGAGGCCATCTTAAGTATTCTAGCCTGATCTGTGTTTCGTAGAATGATGGTGAAGCACCACAGGGAGACTTAAACAAATCATCATTACAGCTTTTTTGCTCTAAAATTAAATGTTTCTTTAAAGAATCAAATAGATATTTGTCCAAGGTGGTTTTCCCTTTCAGTTTGAATAGGATGTGAAATTTTCTAAGTCCAAATTAGGTGATTAGCCAAGCAGTATTCGGTCTTTGCTTTCAAATGTGCTTTTTCCATTGCACTGCTCTGTAGAGTATATGGACTTCTGCTTTGAATTCTGGGCCAGGCAACATTCAGCTATTCTGATGTCACCTCTGCTCCATCTACTGGAATAATGATTTTTTATTACATACACACTTTAGCAAAATCACTATTTTTATAATGGGTTTTTAAGAAACTTAGTCAAAAGCCTGGTGCCAAAGAACATTAAAGTTATTTAGTTAAATTGAGAAACCTCAGAGTAGAATTAAGATGAAACTATTAAATTAATCCTATTCTTTTGTGCTCAAATATATGCAGCCAGGATTGTCTTCTGTCTTGGAAAGATAGAGCACTGCTTTGCACCGAGGGAGAAACCTATGCATGAGGGCAGATAAGTAGGTGAATTTTAAAATACAGCAGGTCTTGCAGCATTGGATTTGTTCTGATTCCTAGTCTCACAGCTACTTGTTCTCAGTTATGCCCTGACCTCTCGTGTCTCCTTGCCTTTGCCCATGTTCCTCGTTCTTCTTCGAGGCCCTTTCTCAACCCCGCTTACTTGGAAAACTCCTATCTCCCATATTTCAGAATTCCTGACTGTTCTTTTACGTGTTTCCTGATACCCTTAGGCAGAACAAGAAAAGAACTCTCTTCTTTTTTTTCCGATAGTACCTGCAATCTATTTTTGTTTTTGTTTTTGTTTTGTTTTTTCATAAAAAAATAATTTTTTATATACATACCTGACTCCCTTCGTTAGACTCAAAACTTCTTGAAGACAATAGAACTGTGTTGTTATTGCCTCTTCTGATCAACTGCCTTTATTTATTTATTTATTTATTTTTTAAGAATATTTATTTATTTTGAGGGTGGGGGTGCTTGTTCGGAGGCAGGGCGGTGGGTTGGCCACTTCTATTAGTCTTTCATTTATCTATTTGTATCCATCTTTGTTCTTTGGCCCGTGTGGGCCTCCCATTGCGGTGGCCTCTGTTGTCACAGAGCACCCGCTCTGGGCGCATGCACTCCAGAGCTCCGGCTCGGTAGTTGGACACATCGGTCCAACTGCTCCATGGCACGTGGGATCTTCCCAGGCCAGGGATCGAACTGGCGCCCCTTGCACTGCAAGGCGGTGTCCTTACCCACTGGACCACCAGGGAAGCCCTCAACTGCCTTTATTAAGGAAGAGAAATTCTAATACTTGGAGATCACTCTGCTTGAAAAGTGGATAGAAATACTCAAGTCCAATGAAGTTAAGCAAGGTACCATTGTTTTGCATGAGTGAGTGAGTGAGAGTCACTCAGTTGTGTCTGGCTCTTTGTGACCCCATAGACTACATAGCCTGCCAGGCTGCTCTGTCCAATGGAATTCTGGAGTGGATTGCTATTTCCTTCTCCAGGACTTTCATTTAGAATAAATGTGTTCTGTATAAGAGTAACAAAAATATTTTGGTACGTGATGGTACAGTGACCAGATGCAGGGTTTCCATGGCTGAGGCAGACAGTGAGCAAGGCTGGGGCATAGATGAGGGCTGGCCATGCTGCAGGGTACATTCTGGACGTGGGAGCCTATGCCATGTGAAATGCTCACTGTCTCCTCTGACTTTTCTATAAAATAGTTAGTTCGCTGTTGATTTTTGCTGTTACTGCATATTTTTCGAAACAAAAAGAGATGCTATATTTTTTCTTCAAGGTTAGCCCGCGGCCAAAGTGGAGATTACATGTCTGGGGATAGTCAAACCTCTAGTTCACAGTGAAAACCTCAGAACGGGCAGAAATACCTGGACATGCTGGTACTCAGTGAATAGATGAATAAAGGAATGGATGGTGAATTCTTACCAAAATGGAGCGGGAGCCAGTAGAGTCATTGATCTTAACTTTGTTTTCAGAAATTATAACTTTAAAATAAGCAAGAGAGAGGAAAAACACATACTAGCCTGAAAAGTTACTACCTTTTTTCCTTGCAACTGCAGGAAGCAAGGTCTACAAGTTGGCATCCTTACGTGCTTTTGGACCATTGGGCCAGGACCCCCCAGTCCTCAAAAGAGCCATCTTTGTTCTTTGGCCCGTGTGGGCCTCCCATTCTGTGGCCTCTGTTGTCACAGAGCACCCGCTGTGGGCGCATGCACTCCAGAGCTCCGGCTCGGTAGTTGGACACATCGGTCCAACTGCTCCATGGCACGTGGGATCTTCCCAGGCCAGGGATCGAACTGGCGCCCCTTGCACTGCAAGGCGGTGTCCTTACCCACTGGACCACCAGGGAAGCCCTCAACTGCCTTTATTAAGGAAGAGAAATTCTAATACTTGGAGATCACTCTGCTTGAAAAGTGGATAGAAATACTCAAGTCCAATGAAGTTAAGCAAGGTACCATTGTTTTGCATGAGTGAGTGAGTGAGAGTCACTCAGTTGTGTCTGGCTCTTTGTGACCCCATAGACTACATAGCCTGCCAGGCTGCTCTGTCCAATGGAATTCTGGAGTGGATTGCTATTTCCTTCTCCAGGACTTTCATTTAGAATAAATGTGTTCTGTATAAGAGTAACAAAAATATTTTGGTACGTGATGGTACAGTGACCAGATGCAGGGTTTCCATGGCTGAGGCAGACAGTGAGCAAGGCTGGGGCATAGATGAGGGCTGGCCATGCTGCAGGGTACATTCTGGACGTGGGAGCCTATGCCATGTGAAATGCTCACTGTCTCCTCTGACTTTTCTATAAAATAGTTAGTTCGCTGTTGATTTTTGCTGTTACTGCATATTTTTCGAAACAAAAAGAGATGCTATATTTTTTCTTCAAGGTTAGCCCGCGGCCAAAGTGGAGATTACATGTCTGGGGATAGTCAAACCTCTAGTTCACAGTGAAAACCTCAGAACGGGCAGAAATACCTGGACATGCTGGTACTCAGTGAATAGATGAATAAAGGAATGGATGGTGAATTCTTACCAAAATGGAGCGGGAGCCAGTAGAGTCATTGATCTTAACTTTGTTTTCAGAAATTATAACTTTAAAATAAGCAAGAGAGAGGAAAAACACATACTAGCCTGAAAAGTTACTACCTTTTTTCCTTGCAACTGCAGGAAGCAAGGTCTACAAGTTGGCATCCTTACGTGCTTTTGGACCATCAACAACTCACAGCAGGGACCAACAAGGATCCCTGTCCTGGCCCCTTTCAGTCCTCAAAAAGAGACAGCCACAGTGACCCAGTTCCCACAGTTTAGAATCTTTTCTCATCCTCTTGATGAAACACATATCTCCCCATGGAGTAATATATTTTATTTTTCTAGGAGACAGCATGACTTAGCAAAAGATAATGGAGCAAATATGTTTAGATTCTTGTGCCAACACCTTCTCACTTTCATTAATTACCTTCCATTAATTGATGAAATGATAGCATAAAACTAATAAAGAGCTGGGGATATAGTAGATGTGCAATTATCTTGCTCTCTCCTCTATCTGTTGTCTGCACCCTTGGCATAAGAAGTCCTCAGATATTTCCAAGGTCTATGATTTTAGAATGGGTGAAGTATATTTAGCAGGGGTAGCTGAGGGTAGTATCATCCTGGACACAGGATGAGTCCTGAAAAAGAGAGACCCCAGACTCAGAACACAGACATTCTCCTTTGCCCAGTGTTGCCATAGGCTTGCCTATGGGGTGGCCTTTTGCCCTGATGTCATCAACTGCTTAGCAGTGGAGGAAACCTTTCCCAGAACATCAGTCTCATGATCATCTAGTTCCTGCTTAAGATTGCTTTAGATTAAATGTGTGCGCCATAAAATTTGTACATTAAAATCCTAACCCTCAAATAAATGGTATTAGGAAAGTCCCATCATAGGACCCTCATGATTCATGAGTGTCGAACCCTGATAATTGAGAAGAGTGCCTTTATAAAAGAGACCCCAGAGACCTAGCTCACCTACCATGTACAATGAGATGCTGTACATGAACAAGAAGCCCCACAAACCTGATCTCACCCTTCTGGAACCTTGGTAAAATAAAGGAATGGATGGTGAATTCTTACCAAAATGGAGCGGGAGCCAGTAGAGTCATTGATCTTAACTTTGTTTTCAGAAATTATAACTTTAAAATAAGCAAGAGAGAGGAAAAACACATACTAGCCTGAAAAGTTACTACCTTTTTTCCTTGCAACTGCAGGAAGCAAGGTCTACAAGTTGGCATCCTTACGTGCTTTTGGACCATCAACAACTCACAGCAGGGACCAACAAGGATCCCTGTCCTGGCCCCTTTCAGTCCTCAAAAAGAGACAGCCACAGTGACCCAGTTCCCACAGTTTAGAATCTTTTCTCATCCTCTTGATGAAACACATATCTCCCCATGGAGTAATATATTTTATTTTTCTAGGAGACAGCATGACTTAGCAAAAGATAATGGAGCAAATATGTTTAGATTCTTGTGCCAACACCTTCTCACTTTCATTAATTACCTTCCATTAATTGATGAAATGATAGCATAAAACTAATAAAGAGCTGGGGATATAGTAGATGTGCAATTATCTTGCTCTCTCCTCTATCTGTTGTCTGCACCCTTGGCATAAGAAGTCCTCAGATATTTCCAAGGTCTATGATTTTAGAATGGGTGAAGTATATTTAGCAGGGGTAGCTGAGGGTAGTATCATCCTGGACACAGGATGAGTCCTGAAAAAGAGAGACCCCAGACTCAGAACACAGACATTCTCCTTTGCCCAGTGTTGCCATAGGCTTGCCTATGGGGTGGCCTTTTGCCCTGATGTCATCAACTGCTTAGCAGTGGAGGAAACCTTTCCCAGAACATCAGTCTCATGATCATCTAGTTCCTGCTTAAGATTGCTTTAGATTAAATGTGTGCGCCATAAAATTTGTACATTAAAATCCTAACCCTCAAATAAATGGTATTAGGAAAGTCCCATCATAGGACCCTCATGATTCATGAGTGTCGAACCCTGATAATTGAGAAGAGTGCCTTTATAAAAGAGACCCCAGAGACCTAGCTCACTCCTTCCACCATGTAAAGATACAAATAGAAGATGCTGTACATGAACAAGAAAGCAGGTCCTCACCAAACACTGAATCTGCCAGCACCTTGGTCTTGGAATTCCTTGGCTCCAAAACTATGTGAATTATCTGTTGTTTGTAATCCCCTCTGTCTGCAGTATTTTTTTACAGCAGCCTGAATGGACTAAGACATTCATATTGTTTCATCTTTCATATGGTTGAATGGCTTAATGGTCTTGTAATGTGGATGAATATTTGTTTTTTCTGGGATGGGTTTAACAACTTATTTTCATTTGCATCATGAAAAGACATACTTTTTCATACTGCTGCATCACTTAGTTTAAAGAATGGAATTCAAATAATATTTTACAATGAGATTAATTGCTGTTTCCTACTGGGCATTATTCAGACTGTGTTCTTTATCTATAAAAATGCCTATGTCTATAATTTATAACATATTTTAGAAAAATATGTGTATGCAGATAATTATGCCAACAAACATTCTACCTAGTTATAACGGAAATACTTTCATCCACATTTTTTTTTCTTTTGATGGTAGAAAACATAAGATTTGTTTCTCGAGAACCTTAGAATTAACTGCACAATCTGTTTTACACTTTTGCTACCAAAATTATTTGTGTATTTGGCAACTGGGATTAGTCTACTGTCTGCATTATTTGATAATGGCTGCACTCAATGCTGTGTTGTCAATTTGCATTCAGTCAGTTTATCCTGGATGATTCAGATGTTTTAAATGTACTTGTTTTTAGATAGGAAAAAAAGATCATGTATCTTCTTTACAATTTACATGAAAGATCCAGATGCAAATTTATTTGCATGTTTATGTTCTTCCCATGATTTTTAAGAGACTGAATTCTCATATCCTACCCAGGTTTATTTGTACATGGTATATTGCCTTATTAACTGGTAAAGATGCAAATATAAAGATGCTCATGTATCCTTCTTAAAGTTTGTTATTAGCTCTTGGAAAAGAGGAATATACAAAATTAAGAACAGAAATTGTGTGTATTGCACATTCTGATGGCTTAGAGGTTCGTTAAAAGTTAGTTTTCAAGTAAAGTAAATTTTTAATCATCTGTAAGTACATCTTTCAGTAGAGTTTTAGAATTATGGATAGACTAAATGCTGTACATGAACAAGAAAGCAGGTCCTCACCAAACACTGAATCTGCCAGCACCTTGGTCTTGGAATTCCTTGGCTCCAAAACTATGTGAATTATCTGTTGTTTGTAATCCCCTCTGTCTGCAGTATTTTTTTACAGCAGCCTGAATGGACTAAGACATTCATATTGTTTCATCTTTCATATGGTTGAATGGCTTAATGGTCTTGTAATGTGGATGAATATTTGTTTTTTCTGGGATGGGTTTAACAACTTATTTTCATTTGCATCATGAAAAGACATACTTTTTCATACTGCTGCATCACTTAGTTTAAAGAATGGAATTCAAATAATATTTTACAATGAGATTAATTGCTGTTTCCTACTGGGCATTATTCAGACTGTGTTCTTTATCTATAAAAATGCCTATGTCTATAATTTATAACATATTTTAGAAAAATATGTGTATGCAGATAATTATGCCAACAAACATTCTACCTAGTTATAACGGAAATACTTTCATCCACATTTTTTTTTCTTTTGATGGTAGAAAACATAAGATTTGTTTCTCGAGAACCTTAGAATTAACTGCACAATCTGTTTTACACTTTTGCTACCAAAATTATTTGTGTATTTGGCAACTGGGATTAGTCTACTGTCTGCATTATTTGATAATGGCTGCACTCAATGCTGTGTTGTCAATTTGCATTCAGTCAGTTTATCCTGGATGATTCAGATGTTTTAAATGTACTTGTTTTTAGATAGGAAAAAAAGATCATGTATCTTCTTTACAATTTACATGAAAGATCCAGATGCAAATTTATTTGCATGTTTATGTTCTTCCCATGATTTTTAAGAGACTGAATTCTCATATCCTACCCAGGTTTATTTGTACATGGTATATTGCCTTATTAACTGGTAAAGATGCAAATATAAAGATGCTCATGTATCCTTCTTAAAGTTTGTTATTAGCTCTTGGAAAAGAGGAATATACAAAATTAAGAACAGAAATTGTGTGTATTGCACATTCTGATGGCTTAGAGGTTCGTTAAAAGTTAGTTTTCAAGTAAAGTAAATTTTTAATCATCTGTAAGTACATCTTTCAGTAGAGTTTTAGAATTATGGATAGACTAAATCTAGTACTGTATTTCTTATGCTGTGAAATACAGTAATAATAACTTTTATTTGACTAATGTTTTACAGTCTACAAAGCATTATAAGTGCATCTTATTTAAACCTCCAGGGAGTGAAATAGATAGAGCAGGCAATAATTTTCTTCCCATTTTACACCCAAGGAAACAGATTCTCTGAAGGGTGAAGCTTTAGAAAACAATGCAAGAGTTTCCTTCAGTACCCACATGCCTTCTCATTCTGATGTCTCCCCACGTCTTCATGCCAGTGAATCCTGTTTAATGGCACCTCACTTCCAATGGTTTTTCTTCATGTTTGCCAAGAGGCCCTCCTACCCAGAAGCTGTGATAGTTAATCTGCAGGGAAATATAAAAAGCCAGTTGATTTTTCTAATGAACCTAATAGCAAATTTCCAAGGTCAGCCAATATAAAAGACACTGACTAGATTTACTCATAGAAATATCATTCATTCATTCAATGGAGATGATAATAGGGACTTTGGGCATACAGAGAAGTGAACTCCAGATTTAGCGTGGTCTTTTAATCATTTTCATATATTTTTGTAGTGGAGAATTTAATTACTCATTTGTTTATAACATCATCAAGAGCAGACCACAGAGCTTTGTCAGGAAAGCAGCTACAGGTAGACAAGCCCTGGGTAGCCTGTGCCAGGCTCTTGCCATCCTTGTTGCTGTTTCCTAGGTGTGTAGGTGTATAATGCAGCCATTCATGATGTATTTTTAGTTAGACTTGTTTGGCAATATTATGAACATGGGCATTTATTCCTCTTGGAGAAGAAATTTCTTCCTTGTTATTACTAATTAATTATATATACTTATTTTGGATTCTGTTCACTTGTCTTAGTTTTCTTTTTCTTTTTTTGGCCACTTCTATTGATCTTTCATTCATTTATCTTTGTTCTTAGGCCTATGTGGGCTTCACATCGCAGTTCGCTCTCTCGTTGCAGAGCACAGGCTCTGGGCACATGCACTCCAGAGCTCCGGCTAGATAGTTGGACACATCAGTTCAGCCGCTCCGTGACACATGGGATCCTCCCTGGCCAGGGATCTAACCAGCACCCCTTGGACTGCAAGGTGGTGTCCTTACCCACTAGACCATCAGGGAAGCCATTAGTTTTCTTTTTTTAATGTACTTCCTTTTTTTTCCTCTTTGTGATTCTCCAAATCTAGTAAATAGGGACGAAGAAAAAAGAAATGATTTCTTTTTTGGACAAGACCAGTGTGTGTTCTCTTAATTCGTAATGATCTCCATACAACTGACACCATACCCAAGGGTTCTTCATGAACCCTCTGAATGTAGCTTTCCAATCTCTGATCCTAAATCCCTTTCACAGTGGTGCACACTGAAGGCTGTCACCTAATCTTATATGGCATATTGTCTTAAACCTTTTCTACTTCTAAAGAAAATAATTGTTCCAAGTGAATGGTGCTGTACTAGAATCCATTTTCTACTGGTTACCAGTACCTACCTTATAATAATAGTAATCAAATTTGATTATTCTGATTTGAAAATTGTCATGGGAAAGCAGAGGCATCTTCACTGACAGATATTGGGACCCTCATTATCAGGAGAGCAGTTCTAATGGGGAAAGTGATGAGGAAAAGAAGTTAGGTTATTTGCAGGGAATGCCGCTACGTGGGGAAGAAGATCCCTCTACTCTCACCTGGTGGGTATGTCAAATGCTCCCACAGGGTGGTCATTAGTATGAGGGGATGGTTCCATGTTCACTTCTCACAGGAAAGATCAAGAAAAGATATCTGGGCCAAGCGGACAAATACCTTTTTACACTAGCAATAAGCACTGCCCACAGCCCCACCTCTCCAAGACCTCTTCCTACAACAACTAAGTAGCCAGTATTGTTACTGATAGGAAGTCTGGGCCTGAAATAACCCCACTCATAAAACTAGCAGTTTGTAGGCTTAGACTATCACCTTTGACAAACATTGATAGAAATGTTTACCCAGGCGCTAGTGCAGAGCACAAAAGCTCTTGTACTTCTGCTTTTTAGTTATAGTGTAATATGTTATTTACAACTTGTAGTTTCCTTTGTAAACTAAGAATTGTAAGAATGTTTCCTGTACAAATATGCATTTCCCCCCCGAGGACAAAGGTGTATACCTAGGCGCTAGTAGAGGAGCCAAAAGCTCCAGTAGTAACCACTTCTGTGTCTCTAGAGGAGCAAAAAGTTCTTGTAATAACCACTTTTGTGATTACTATTTAACTCGAGATTTCTAGTTAAGAAAATATAAAAGGGTAAGGTAAGATTGTGTGGGAGGCTCTCTCACAGAGATCAGCTATGCCCAATGTGAGATCAAGACTCTCCAGCTCTGGGGTAAGAACTTGTGCTTGCTTTTGATTCAGTTCTGATTATCTGATAGAGTTCTGACTTTAGTTAATTGAGTTCTTATTTTACTTATTGAGTTCTGATTATTTGTGCTTGTTACTGATTGAGCTCTGATTTTAGTTATTTGATTGATTCTGATTAATTGAGTCTTGATTCTGATTATTATATGTACTATAATTAATAAAGCTACTCTTGGTTTGACGGCACTTGAGACCACGACTTATTGTCTAGGTCCGAGACTCACGACTCTGAGGGGATTACACTGTGACTTTAAAAGTTCTCTGATCTATTTAAGATAGTATCTCTTAGTGAGAACTATAAGAATAAGAATCAGAGTAAGCTGCAGCACAGTGCCCATGACAAAATTTTCACAAGTTCCATTTATGAATGATTTTTTAAAGCTATTTGATATAGTTTTTTACATTGTTAATTGGAAATACTAACATGTCTGCAAATTTCAAGAGTAACTAGAAGCTGCTAAGTTTCTACTTTAAAAGAAAGCCCTAAATATAGAAAAAAATGTATTTTTAATATCTTAGAGTATAAAAATTATAACACTCAGTGCATGGCATATAAAATGTACTTTTTTTGCAATATTATACAAATTTTAAGAGCAAGTGCTTGGCATTATATGTGCTGTTGCTGGGCTCAGTTGCTAAGTTGAGTCTGACTCTTTGCAACCCAGCAGGCCGTAGTGTATTAGACTACCCTGTCATGGGATTTTCCAGGCAAGAATAATGGAGTGGGTTGCCATTTCCTACTCCAGTGGGTCTTCCTGACCCAAGAATCAAACTCTCATCTTTTGCTTCTTCTGCATTGCCAGGCAGATTCTTTACCACTGCACCACCTGGGAAGCCCTTAAATTATGTGTAAATGCTCATATTTACTATGATTTATCTAACAGAATATAAAGGATGCTATTTTAGTTGGATTGTGTGTTCAGTGTTTGTCTTTTCAGGTAATAATTATGTATCATACTTTAAAAAGTTTTGCATCTCTATAGCAATATATTCAATGTTATAGCTTTAAAATCTGCAATCACATTTGTATATATTTTAAGCCCTATTGAATTTTTCTGTTTTTTTTCATGAAAGGAAACAATGTATCAATAGGAAATAGTCTTGCTATATAGGTATCTTCTAATTTGTTTGGAACCTCCTGTTATAAACATATTAATAATTTTAAAATGACTTCAGAGTTACTTATTACATGAAAAGCATTTATCATTTAAAGGCTGACACTTAACATGTAGCAATTTGAAATAAACCTTCTCTAATGATACTGTGAAAGAGAAACTATTGGGATCTATCTTTTAAAGAAAATAGTTTGTAATTCAGTGTATTTTGAAAACACATCCTTATGCAAGTTTTTTTTTTTTCTGTTTTGTGAAAATAATACATGAAGGAGACTGTGGTAAATCAGGAAGAGAAACGGTAAGAGTTGCAAAGTTGAAACAGTTCTGAAATTCACCATTGCTGCTACTGGAAATTAAATGCCCTCCTAAAGAAAAATTAAGAGTTAAGTCAAATCTCCCATTTTTATTTACCCAGTATTTAAATGCTGAGTGAGATGATTGCTTTGTAATTGCAGTAATATTGCCAGGATAGAGGGTTATTTTTCTTTTATTCAAATCTTGTGATGATTATTCAGGCTTCTGTAATTTCATGGATAGATTATGGCCACTTTTCTTTGTTAGTGAGATAATGTGACAAAGTACATCCTGAGCTTTTGATTTTTAGAAGAAATAAGATACTTGGCTCTTGTTTCTGTTGCTGGGCTCAGTTGCTAAGTACTGCTCAACCCAGCAGGCCGTAGTGTATTAGACTACCCTGTCATGGGATTTTCCAGGCAAGAATAATGGAGTGGGTTGCCATTTCCTACTCCAGTGGGTCTTCCTGACCCAAGAATCAAACTCTCATCTTTTGCTTCTTCTGCATTGCCAGGCAGATTCTTTACCACTGCACCACCTGGGAAGCCCTTAAATTATGTGTAAATGCTCATATTTACTATGATTTATCTAACAGAATATAAAGGATGCTATTTTAGTTGGATTGTGTGTTCAGTGTTTGTCTTTTCAGGTAATAATTATGTATCATACTTTAAAAAGTTTTGCATCTCTATAGCAATATATTCAATGTTATAGCTTTAAAATCTGCAATCACATTTGTATATATTTTAAGCCCTATTGAATTTTTCTGTTTTTTTTCATGAAAGGAAACAATGTATCAATAGGAAATAGTCTTGCTATATAGGTATCTTCTAATTTGTTTGGAACCTCCTGTTATAAACATATTAATAATTTTAAAATGACTTCAGAGTTACTTATTACATGAAAAGCATTTATCATTTAAAGGCTGACACTTAACATGTAGCAATTTGGAAATAAACCTTCTCTAATGATACTGTGAAAGAGAAACTATTGGGATCTATCTTTTAAAGAAAATAGTTTGTAATTCAGTGTATTTTGAAAACACATCCTTATGCAAGTTTTTTTTTTTTCTGTTTTGTGAAAATAATACATGAAGGAGACTGTGGTAAATCAGGAAGAGAAACGGTAAGAGTTGCAAAGTTGAAACAGTTCTGAAATTCACCATTGCTGCTACTGGAAATTAAATGCCCTCCTAAAGAAAAATTAAGAGTTAAGTCAAATCTCCCATTTTTATTTACCCAGTATTTAAATGCTGAGTGAGATGATTGCTTTGTAATTGCAGTAATATTGCCAGGATAGAGGGTTATTTTTCTTTTATTCAAATCTTGTGATGATTATTCAGGCTTCTGTAATTTCATGGATAGATTATGGCCACTTTTCTTTGTTAGTGAGATAATGTGACAAAGTACATCCTGAGCTTTTGATTTTTAGAAGAAATAAGATACTTGGCTCTTGTTTCTATTTTTTATAAATGCTTGAAAGTACAAACTGAAGTTATTTTGAGATCTTTGCATTAGTTCAGAGAGCATATCACATTCAATAATTTGTGCTCTATTATTTCTATTTACAAGTAAGTCATGATATGGCCTCACTTCAGTTTGCCTTCCTGAACGTTTTAAGAAATAATTTTGTGTATTCATTTTCACTGTGCTGGATCTTCATTGCTTCACTGGCTTTTCTCTAGTTGTGGCAAGTGGGGACTGCTCTCTAGTTGTGGTGTATGGGCTTCTCGTTGCAGTTGCTTGCGGGGACCTTCCGCAGAAAGGGAAGGCAGTGGGATTACCAAACTGGGAGATCTCGGAGAAAGGCAAATCTTGAACTGCCCGCCCCGCAGCCGCCTGGCTCAGGCAGGGGACAATCAGACGCGACAGGGGTTCCCTCGGAGCGGTTCCACTTTATTAGAGTAAACTAACAGTTTTTATAGGCAAACGAAGAGGGGTTTGCAAGGAACTTCCTATAGTTACACCAATCAAGCTAAAGGTCGAGCAACCATGCATTTACATTGCAATAGGAACTCACGGTGAGCCTGCATTGCCCAGAGCACGGAAACCAGGGGGATCAATCAGAAGTTTTGACAATCGACCTTAGATCATGCCCTGTCTCTTCCTGTAGGCGTCCTTTTAGCACCAAACTGCAAACATGTGCTTAAGCTTCCTTATGCTTGCAAAGGCCCTCTTTCCTTCAGGGCCCCACAGTTGCTTATCTTGTTGCAGAGCATGGGCTTTAGGGTGGCTCAGTAGTGTGGCTCCTGGACATCAGAGCACAGGTTCCATAGTTGTGGTGCATGAGCATAGTTGTTCTGTGGCATGTGGGATCTTCCTAGATCAGGGATCAGACCAGTGTTTCCTGCATTGGTCAGCAGATTCTTTACCCCTGGGCTACCAAGGAAGCTCATCCAGAATTTTTGAGCCAAATTTCTAAAGCTTGGCATTAAAGTACACTTGAACAGACATCACTTGTATGTGCAAATCAGATAATTATTTACATACCTACCAGTTAGTCACTTATTGATGCAATTAGCTGGCTGTACAGTTAATTTGGGGTAAAGGAAATAAATATATATCAGTTCAAAGAGGACAGCCTGAAATCTAGCTTAGTCGTTAGTTTAACTTAGTATAAAGAATCCTCATTCTCAGTCAAATGTAAGTATTTGAGCATAATTTTAGGTTTTAAAGACACTATAAAAATATGACACTTTGTTCTAGCTTCACACAGGAGGCATTCCTGGATCAGATCTTGGAAGGAATTATTAACACTTTTGGGAAATGTGGGTCATATTTATGGAGATTCTCTTTTCCATTTTATTTGTTTGTGTTTATTATTTCAGTTGTCAAGGTATAATTACATATAAAATAGTTATAGATTTAAATTGTATTTTATGATGATTTGACATACATTGTGAAAGGATTCTCCCTCCCTCTGACTAGTTACTAAATACATCTATTGTTAGATATATGTATGACAACATTTACGTTCTACTCTCTCACTGAATTTCACTCATATGATACAGTGTTATCAACTGTAGTCACCAAGCTTAACATTTGATTCTCAGACCATCTTTACATTATAGCTGAAAGTTCGTATCCTTGTACCAACCTCACCCTTGTTTTTCCTACTCCTCAGCCCCTGGAAACCACTTTTATACTTTTTTACATTTTCATAGCTGAAAGTTCGTATCCTTGTACCACCTCACCCTTGATCTCTTCCTGTAGGCGCCATCTTAGCTCCAAACTGCAAACATGTGCTTAAGCTTCCTTATGCTTGCAAAGGCCCTCTTTCCTTCAGGGCCCCACAGTTGCTTATCTTGTTGCAGAGCATGGGCTTTAGGGTGGCTCAGTAGTGTGGCTCCTGGACATCAGAGCACAGGTTCCATAGTTGTGGTGCATGAGCATAGTTGTTCTGTGGCATGTGGGATCTTCCTAGATCAGGATCAGACCAGTGTTTCCTGCATTGGTCAGCAGATTCTTTACCCCTGGGCTACCAAGGAAGCTCATCCAGAATTTTTGAGCCAAATTTCTAAAGCTTGGCATTAAAGTACACTTGAACAGACATCACTTGTATGTGCAAATCAGATAATTATTTACATACCTACCAGTTAGTCACTTATTGATGCAATTAGCTGGCTGTACAGTTAATTTGGGGTAAAGGAAATAAATATATATCAGTTCAAAGAGGACAGCCTGAAATCTAGCTTAGTCGTTAGTTTAACTTAGTATAAAGAATCCTCATTCTCAGTCAAATGTAAGTATTTGAGCATAATTTTAGGTTTTAAAGACACTATAAAAATATGACACTTTGTTCTAGCTTCACACAGGAGGCATTCCTGGATCAGATCTTGGAAGGAATTATTAACACTTTGGGGAAATGTGGGTCATATTTATGGAGATTCTCTTTTTTCCATTTTATTTGTTTGTGTTTATTATTTCAGTTGTCAAGGTATAATTACATATAAAATAGTTATAGATTTAAATTGTATTTTATGATGATTTGACATACATTGTGAAAGGATTCTCCCTCCCTCTGACTAGTTACTAAATGCATCTATTGTTAGATATATGTATGACAACATTTACGTTCTACTCTCTCACTGAATTTCACTCATATGATACAGTGTTATCAACTGTAGTCACCAAGCTTAACATTTGATTCTCAGACCATCTTTACATTATAGCTGAAAGTTCGTATCCTTGTACCAACCTCACCCTTGTTTTTCCTACTCCTCAGCCCCTGGAAACCACTTTTATACTTTATTCCTCTGACGTTTTGTTTTGTTTTGGATTTCACATTTAAGTGATACCATGCAGTATTTATCTTTCTCTGTCTGACTGACTTTTCACTTAGCATAATGGCCTTGAGGTCATCCATGTTGTCGCAAGTGGCATGATTCTTCTTTTTGCAGTGACAGAATAGTATTCCCCTGTAGATATACCACATCTTCTTTATCCATTCACATAGAGAAGGACACTTAGGTTGTATCCATATCTTTTTTTGGGAGTGGGGGTGGAGTGGGGAGGAAGAGGGGTAGGCGGGCCACTTCTATTGGTCTTTCATTTATCTGTTTTCATGCATCTTTGTTCTTTGGCCCGTGTGGGCCTCCCATCACGGTGGCCTCCATTGTCAAAGAGCACTGGCTCTGGGCGCATGTGCTCCAGAGCTCTGGCTCCGTAATTGGACACATCGGTCCGGCCGCTCCGCGGCACGTGGGATCTTCCCAGGCCAGGGATCGAACTGGTGCCCCTTGCACTGCAAGGCGGTGTCCTTACCCACTGGACCACCAGAGAAGCCCCGGTTGTATCCATATCTTGACTATTGTAAACAATGATGTAACAAATATAAGAGTGCAGATAACTCTTCCATATCCTGTTTTCATTTCCTTTAGATATATACCCAGAAACAGAATTATTGGATCAAACATTAGTCCTATCTTTTAGTTCTTTAAAGAACTTTCATACTGTTTTCCATAATGGCTGGGCTAATTTACATTCCTGTCAACAGTGAAGAAAGACTAAAATTTTCATTTCTGTTGAAATTTAAATTTCCAACTCTGTTCAGAGAAATATATGAAAATAATAATTAATATAATAAAATCTTAGTATCTTAGCCACTGAAACAGAGTATTAAAAGAGTAAGATGTTGAAGTACCATTTATCACACACTCATTCTTTGTAGCAGAGAAAGTTCATTGAGTTTGCAATGTATCCACTGTTAATGGGGTAGAAAATTAAAAAATACCTATGAAAATGGTCAAGTTGTTGAAAATTATAAGATGAAAAATGAAAATTTTTAAGATCTGCACATAGTTACCAATTGCCTACTCCTCAGCCCCTGAAACCACTTTTATACTTTATTCCTCTGACGTTTTGTTTTGTTTTGGATTTCACATTTAAGTGATACCATGCAGTATTTATCTTTCTCTGTCTGACTGACTTTTCACTTAGCATAATGGCCTTGAGGTCATCCATGTTGTCGCAAGTGGCATGATTCTTCTTTTTGCAGTGACAGAATAGTATTCCCCTGTAGATATACCACATCTTCTTTATCCATTCACATAGAGAAGGACACTTAGGTTGTATCCATATCTTTTTTTGGGAGTGGGGGTGGAGTGGGGAGGAAGAGGGGTAGGCGGGCCACTTCTATTGGTCTTTCATTTATCTGTTTTCATGCATCTTTGTTCTTTGGCCCGTGTGGGCCTCCCATCACGGTGGCCTCCATTGTCAAAGAGCACTGGCTCTGGGCGCATGTGCTCCAGAGCTCTGGCTCCGTAATTGGACACATCGGTCCGGCCGCTCCGCGCACGTGGGATCTTCCCAGGCCAGGGATCGAACTGGTGCCCCTTGCACTGCAAGGCGGTGTCCTTACCCACTGGACCACCAGAGAAGCCCGGTTGTATCCATATCTTGACTATTGTACACAATGATGTAACAAATATAAGAGTGCAGATAACTCTTCCATCTCCTGTTTTCATTTCCTTTAGATATATACCCAGAAACAGAATTATTGGATCAAACATTAGTCCTATCTTTTAGTTCTTTAAAGAACTTTCATACTGTTTTCCATAATGGCTGGGCTAATTTACATTCCTGTCAACAGTGAAGAAAGACTAAAATTTTCATTTCTGTTGAAATTTAAATTTCCAACTCTGTTCAGAGAAATATATGAAAATAATAATTAATATAATAAAATCTTAGTATCTTAGCCACTGAAACAGAGTATTAAAAGAGTAAGATGTTGAAGTACCATTTATCACACACTCATTCTTTGTAGCAGAGAAAGTTCATTGAGTTTGCAATGTATCCACTGTTAATGGGGTAGAAAATTAAAAAATACCTATGAAAATGGTCAAGTTGTTGAAAATTATAAGATGATAATAATTTGAAATTGGATTTTTTAAGATCTGTATATCTGTTTTATCTTTTTCCCTTCTGGTTTGAAACTCAGAAATTAAAGCCCCAAGCCATTTTAAATCCATAACATCTTAGAGAAGGTTGAAAATAAAATTAACTGATCAACTTCATCCTCTACTGATTTAAGTTAGGAAATTGAAGCTTAGAAAGAGAGAGTAGAATAATAGAGTGTTAAAAGAGAAGAGACGATGGAAACACTAATACAACCTGCTCTTTGTGATTCAGAGAGGTTGAAAAATTTCCTGGAAACACAGAGTTAATTACTTGCCAGAATCTGTTCCATTCATTAGCCACCTTCTTTTTACTGTCTACTGTTTTCATTAAATTAAGTTTAAAGATCATTAGTCACTCACCTCCTGGATCCTAAGTAGAACTGCCAAGGGTGACTTTTGTGGTCATACATGCCATAGATCATGATTTGTGCTTTAATGTACGATTTTAATCTAGACAACTTCTTTGTACCATATATGCAACTTCCTTTCCTGTTTTCAGTCTGAAAACAAAGTGTACATCTCGCTGCTGTTAGAAGGTCAAGGTTAACAGTTCTTAACAATTAATTTATAGAAAATTTGATCATTAATAAAAATAGTCACTGGTATCTTGGGTTGGATGAGAATAAGGACCTATACTCTGGCAATAATGGGAGTGGGCAAGCTGAGGTTGAGAGAAATAAGATGAACGGTTAAACAGATAAAAGTAGAGTGGTAGTCTTCTTGTGGTGGGAGTCTCATTTGAACGTGGAAAGATAATCTGAACCAAACAGGGCCAAAATTTGTTAAGGAGGATTTGACAATTGTACAGGTTACATGTACAAATTACTTCCTATCTGTCTTTGTTTCCTTTCTGTTTCTGTGACAACATGAAAATAATCCAAAGAAACATGAAGTGGCAAGAAAAATCAAAGCCAACTACACAATTGCATTTGAACAGGATAATACATACATGCACATAGTCACAGCTTCACAATCAACACATTAAGATTTGAATGTTTGTGATGTATTGAACTTATCCTGTCATCTAAAGAACAACTTTCATTGCCAGCATGGAGAGAGAGTGTTGAGGTTTACCTTTTGAGGAAACAGAGAGGGGCTGGAGAGAAAAGAAGGGACATTTTCTTCCTAGTACACTCCTCTGTCCTGACTGTTCTCACTTCCCTGCGTTGGGCCTTATATTAAAAACTGGGTATCCTATAGTTTTGAAGTTTTCAGAAGCTTGTCATTTTTACTGTCTGAGCTGGGGTGAGGGAGTGGGAAGGAGTAAATGCCAGGAAATCTGTGCCCTTTTTAGGTTAATTGACTGAAGTTTTATTAAGGCTAACATCTTTAAGGGTGAATTCTTATTTACTTCTAAATGCAGGATTTAGGGCAGCTTGGTAGATGACACTGATTTTAATATAATTCGATAAAATGCTATTTGTTGGCCCAAATGATACCATGAGAAATTGCTCATGTTATTTTCTATTACTTGAGTTTTCATACCATACTATACCTGCCTGCCAAAAAGAATATGATATCCTCACCTAACAGCATGTCAGTGAAAGAAATAATCAGAGGAGAAAGTGTCCCCCTCTGCTACTGTGCACCAAACTGCATGAGTCAATTATAGTTGCCAGTCTGAAAGATACTCATACATGAGGCCCTTGGGAAAAGCAGCCTGACTTCCCCTGCTGGATCTACTTCAATATCGTTTGAGATAAATACCCCCTTCTAAAAGTTTGGCATTTTGTCCTCAAATTATTGTACCATCAGTGCTGTTTCAGAGAAAGCTTGAAAGGAAAGAGGCTTCTGCTTTACCTGAGGAATACCTCTTTATACACCCTCTTCTTTCTATTTGGCAATCATTATGAAAAGTTTGTGTTCAGTTTTTTTTTGGTGTTTTTTTGGCCACTTCTATTGATATTTCATTTGTTTATCTTTGTTCTTTGGCCCGTGTGGGCCTCTTGTTGCAGTGGTCTCTCTCATTGCAAAGAGCAGCCTTTGGGTGCACATCCCCTTTTTGGCATGTGGGATCTTCCCAGACCAATTTGAATACATACATGCACATAGTCACAGCTTCACAATCAACACATTAAGATTTGAATGTTTGTGATGTATTGAACTTATCCTGTCATCTAAAGAACAACTTTCATTGCCAGCATGGAGAGAGAGTGTTGAGGTTTACCTTTGAGGAAACAGAGAGGGGCTGGAGAGAAAAGAAGGGACATTTTCTTCCTAGTACACTCCTCTGTCCTGACTGTTCTCACTTCCCTGCGTTGGGCCTTATATTAAAAACTGGGTATCCTATAGTTTTGAAGTTTTCAGAAGCTTGTCATTTTTACTGTCTGAGCTGGGGTGAGGGAGTGGGAAGGAGTAAATGCCAGGAAATCTGTGCCCTTTTTAGGTTAATTGACTGAAGTTTTATTAAGGCTAACATCTTTAAGGGTGAATTCTTATTTACTTCTAAATGCAGGATTTAGGGCAGCTTGGTAGATGACACTGATTTTAATATAATTCGATAAAATGCTATTTGTTGGCCCAAATGATACCATGAGAAATTGCTCATGTTATTTTCTATTACTTGAGTTTTCATACCATACTATACCTGCCTGCCAAAAAGAATATGATATCCTCACCTAACAGCATGTCAGTGAAAGAAATAATCAGAGGAGAAAGTGTCCCCCTCTGCTACTGTGCACCAAACTGCATGAGTCAATTATAGTTGCCAGTCTGAAAGATACTCATACATGAGGCCCTTGGGAAAAGCAGCCTGACTTCCCCTGCTGGATCTACTTCAATATCGTTTGAGATAAATACCCCCTTCTAAAAGTTTGGCATTTTGTCCTCAAATTATTGTACCATCAGTGCTGTTTCAGAGAAAGCTTGAAAGGAAAGAGGCTTCTGCTTTACCTGAGGAATACCTCTTTATACACCCTCTTCTTTCTATTTGGCAATCATTATGAAAAGTTTGTGTTCAGTTTTTTTTTGGTGTTTTTTTGGCCACTTCTATTGATATTTCATTTGTTTATCTTTGTTCTTTGGCCCGTGTGGGCCTCTTGTTGCAGTGGTCTCTCTCATTGCAAAGAGCAGCCTTTGGGTGCACATGCTCCAGAGCCCCGGCTTGGTAGTTGGACACTTCGGTCCAGCTGCTCCACCGCATGTGGGATCTTCCCAGACCAGGGGGCTAACTGGTGCCTCTTGCAATCAAAGGCAGTGTTCCCACCCACTGGGCCACCAGGGAAGCCCTGTGTTCAGTTTTGATGTCATATTACCTTCTTGGGTCAGTTTAACTTTCCATTAATTGGTCGCTAGCTATTCTTTACCATGAGATACATGATCAAGTTGTTGTCAGGCTTATTTTTCTGTTTAGTGCGAGATGTTTCTAGTTACCATCATCATCTCCTTTCTCTATCAAACATGTCTCTTGAAGCTTCAGCGTAATTACCTTAAATTGCGAAAACTGCCCATTGCAGGCCCCCACCAAGATCTAACACTCAAGTTTGGAATGGCTTCTCGTTGCCTTCAAGCACCATCATGATACCTTGCCCCAAAGTTTTATGATGGCTCCTGCCTAGTCACTGTCCACTACTGTTACAGTGCTTCCTGGGAGGCCCTTGCTTACATGCCAGAAGGGCTGAGCCTGGCTGCCTTGTCCAGACCTTATCCTGACAAGTGATAGTTCCTGACACTGGGACATGGTTATCTCAGTGTCTCGTGGTTGACTTTATCTTTGGATTTTTATTTTCTATTTTCATAGTCCTCCAAAAATTGATTATTGGGAATATTTAAGCCTTGTTGGAACAATTCAACCAGGCTTAAAAATTTGAAAAAGTTATTTTCTTTTATATTTTTATTTTCCTATGAAGTCCCTGATGGAGAGATGAGTGAATGAACAAGGAATGCACTGGAAGAGATGTGCAAAGGTTTCACTCTGATCAAATGGAAAAGTTTGTGGTTGCCATCTGTGCCAGCAAATAAAGTAGCTGCCAATAAAACAGCAATGTAGAAGGAAAGAGACTAGTTAGAAACAATCACCTTAATTTCAGTTGGGATATTTCATTATAGCTTATGTAACAGTTCTGTGAGAGGCCAAGTATCCTTAACAAAATTGGTGGAAGTGAAGATAAGAGAAGTCTCAGAGTATACAGGAAACCTTTCTGGCAAGTTCCTGTTTATTTATTTTAAAATGAAACTGAAAGTGTTAGTCGTTCAGTCATGCCTGACTCTGTGACCCCATGGATTGTAACCCACAGGCTCCTTTGTCCATGGAATTCTCCAGGCAAGAATACTGGAGTGGGTTGCCATTCCATTCTCGAGGGCATTGAACCTTGGTATCCTGCACTGCAAGTAGATTCTTTACTGTATGAGCCATCAAGGAAGCCATTACTTATTTCATGTGTACTCAGTTACTCAGTTGTGTCTGTCTCTTGCAACCCCATGGACTGTGGCCCGCCAGGTCTGTCTATGGGATTTTCCAGGCAAAAATACTGGAGTCGGCTGCCATTTCCTACTCCAATATTTACTTTAGTTTTAGCAATTTCATTTTGCTTTCTTTGAGTCAGAGGATGATAAATTGGATTTGGAAAGGCAGTGTTTTTTCTGGCATTGCATTTAGTGAGGAGATCATGAATTTCTTTGTAAGTAAGTGTAATGAGATAATATAATAGGTATATAATAATGGCTTCACGTGGGAGGTAGTATTAGTTAGTGGTTAAGAAAGTGCCTTTCGAGTGAGATAGAACTAAGTTTCTATTTTAGCTCTGATATTTACTGTGCATGACCTTGGGCATGTGATGTTAACTTTGAGCATTTAACTCTTCCATGTAACTCATGTATAAAGTAGAGATTATAATGCTTTAGATGTTGTTAAGTGGAATAAGTCGGATAATGTATGATACATTCTTTAGTGCTTGAATCAAAATAGAGTACTTAATCAATTGTTGCTACTACCATCAATTAATTGGGGATATATGTAGTATGTTTTAAAATAGGTAATCCTATATTTTTCATAGAAAAAATTAGTCAAATTAATATTTTTTTCTGTATAACAGGAGTAGAGTCTAGAGTATGGTTAAAAGCTTGAAAAATGTCCTGATCAATCTATACAATCTTGTCTTTTTTGGGGGGCAAGGTGGAATAATTTAATAGTTCCATCAGTTACTACATTTATGCCTATGTCAAAAATCATTCATTTGACTGAAGTTTTTTGCTTTATTATTATACTTTTAAATTGTAACTTTACTTACAAGGTGTTTAGTTTTTACAACTTCATTTTTAATTTTTCTGATATACTTTTACAAAAATTCTTTATATTGGAATTTAATGCTACCATATTTTAATAAATTGATATCATATGCCTTTAATTTCACTCATCATCTCTCCCTATGGACTTGTTTCTAAATTTGGGCTTAAATCATTAAAATGATTTTATTTCTATGTTTGCTTTTAGATAAAAGCAACCAAAGGTATAAGATAAAATGTAAGCCCTATTTGTCTCCTTAAACAAGCTATTTAAACACAATATTTTAATTTTCATTTTTTCCTAAGTAATTTATATTAATTTATTATTGGTGCTTTATTCATTTCCATGAATTTATTGTTATTGTCATTGCTATGTGCTATTTAAATGTATTGTTACATTTTACTTATATTATGCAGCTTTCAGAAAATACAGCCATAACAGTTTTCAGGTTTTTTTCATCTACTTGGTTTGATAAAGGCTAAACTTTAGAAGTATCTTAACATATTGGCGAAAGAATTTCCTCTCTCCATTGTTTGAATTAAGGTGCTTCTTAAGTTTCTCCAGAGAAACAGAACCAATATGATATATAGAAAGATATATATAAAGAGATTATTATGAGGAGTTAGCTCATACAATTAAGATGACTGAGAAGCCCCATAATCTGACATCTGCAAGCTGGAGGCTCAGGAAAGTGGGTGGTGTGTAGTTCCAGTCCCAACTTGATGTCTTCAGAACCAGAAGAGTCACTGAGGTGAGTCCCAGTCAGAGTCCGAGGACCCTAAAACAAAGGGGGCATAGCCTAAGTCCTGGTTCAATTCCAAAGACCAATGAACCAGGAACAGTGATGAACAAGGTCAGAAGGTCAGTATTCTGGCTTAAACAGGGAGTGAATTCATCTTTACTCTATGTTTTTGTTCTGTTTGGATTTTCAACAATTTGGATGATGCTCACCCACATGGTGAGAAGAATCTTCTTTACGTAGTCAACAATTCAATTGTTAATCTCTTCCAGAACCGCTTTTATAGACATGCCCTGAAATAATGTTTTGCCAGATATCTGGACATCTCTTACCCCAGGCATGTTGACATACTAAAACTAACCATCACAGGCCATGAGTCCAAAAAAATTTTGTCATATTATTAAACATTTCATTTTACAATTTACAATGTCAGTTCGTACTAGACCAGGAAAAGTAAAGCACAAAAAATGAAACAAAATGTACAAAAAATCATACACTCCTATATTCTCAGTATTCTCTATCCATATATATTTTTCCTGCTGTAAGAACTATCATTTCACCCTTTTGAAAACAAGCATAATTCTCCTCTGCTTTTTAACATTTTCTTTAATTTTATTTTACTTCTCTCCTTGAAAAATTGTTTAAAATAGCTGACAGTCTTTATACCGTATCAGCATCCTATAGTCAGTTGTCTCTTGCTATTGAAATAAAAAATCTTTTGCTTTTCCAGTAACCAAATTTAAAGCTATAGAGGCCTCCACATATTTTCCAGAAGATAGAAATTGTCTTTACTTTTCTATAAATGTTATAATAAAAATATCAGATCTCTATCTTTATAAGCTATATGTCAATGATAACATTTTCTATGAATTCATATTTAGAACAGGAAAAGTTATCTATTCTCTCATATCTGTATAGATACTCATTAAGCAAAAGTACAGTTGATATGTAGAAACACATACATACACATACATGTATGTGTATGATGTGACCTGTATAAATAGTACACAAGCTGGCCTCGGAGGAATGTTACCACTGTGAATTCAAACAAAGGAAATAGAAACTTAATATTAGACTTTATCAATATTCCCAGTGCCTGCTAATTTGAAATGGGATGTACTATGTGACAAAAGAGTGAGGTATAATCATCAAGTTTGTTTAGAATCAGAAAACATTAAAATGTTACGTTGGAGGGACAAAACAGCACTGCATAAGAGGTCTAAGATATGGAATCAAATTCTGTGGGAACTTGGATGATTCTGTTCCTTCTCACCTGTGAACAGTAGGGTTAATATTATTACAGATGAATGAAATTCATGTATCAGTGAAAAAGCAATTGAAAGTACTAGTTAATATTTTAGTATGTTGTTTGTTTTAAGGAATATGTAAATGATGTTAGGAAATAAATATTTTTTATCTTAATTTTTTATATTCTTAAAAATCATAGCTCAAGTACTCCTAATATTCTTTTTTCTGTATTTTTCTAAGGTACATTTTATAATAAAATAATTTCATTAAAAGAGGATAAGCTTCATAAATTTCTATCTGGGCCTTTTCTGAACCATCATTAGTTTAGAACTTAGTCTAAATTATCAAATTTATTTTGTTGTTGAAATAGCTGAGTGTCCGTTTCTACCACTTTGATCATTCATTCATTATGCTTTTAAAATTAAATTTATTTTGCAACCCAACACCCTGTCGTGTGTCAGAGATGTAGGTGAAAGGAAAATCCCTGATGTCTGGTGGAAAAGATACAAACGCAAATAATTGAGACACAAATATTAGGCCATAACAAAATCATAATTAGAATGCTTCTACAGCTGTCTGAGGAAGTTGGATAAGGCTTTAAGACAGAGGTAACACCAGAAATGTGTATTAATATCAAATAAAAAATTTCTATTGAATGCAATGTAAAGTTCTATCCAACACCCAGTGCAATACTAGGAACATGGTTGTTACTAAGTCAAGAAAGAATGGGGAGGGTAATATGCTGACATATAAATACATATGAGAGCATGGCTTGCTGAGGGTGTGGTGAGACATGACGTGTTGCTAATACACAGGTGCATGAGATTTGTGGAGGGAATGGCCAGAAATGACATAAAGTAGCTTGGGGCCTGATTACAAGGGTTTTGTATTTTTCCCCTAAGATGGTTAGATAGTATCCTACTCACAAACCAGAACCAGTAGAAATTTTCCAGTAGCAGAGAGATATCTGCAACTTGGTATTTAAAGAGGTACCTGCAATGAGGTTACAAGAGAAGAAACTGTTGGAGAGTTTGTTGTAAGAGGGAACAAAGCTCTAGCAGAATTTTGAAGGAAATTTTAAGAGAAATAGAAAATTCCAGAGACATTTCTAGAGAAAAGTTGACAGCATTTCATGACTGACTACATTTAGAAAGTGATGGAGAAATAGGAAAAGATGATGCACTCCATGCACACACATAGCTTTTATCTGTACTTCTGTTAGACCCACATGGTTAGATATTGGTTAGGTGGAGGGACACGGAGACAGATTGGACACAACTTTTTGCCCTTAAAAAGCTCACTGCCTGGTGTTTCTCCTAGTGAGATTGTACTTCTTATGACCATAATGTTAATTAACGCATGCTTTCCTGATATATATAGACCAAGACTAAGCTCTTCTAAAATATAGAGATTAATCATTTGGTTAAGTATGATTGCTTTCTTGATATCTTTAATATTCTGTCTTCAAAATTTTGATGTCACTGGGCTAGTATGCTGCTTCCTAAATGACTCAGAGAATGAAAATACGTGTGTGAGATTTTTCAAGCATCATCTATTACTGCATTAGAGAGAAATAGGAATGTATTACCCCCAGATTTTTATTGCAGTGTGCTTTTGAATATTTGTAGATTGAAACTGAGCAAAGAGGATGTTAATTAGTGTGCAATTTTTTTAATTGTCTGTAATAGAACACTAATTGGTGTTTTCCTTAAAGAATGAATTTAAGGAAATGTGATTTGAAAAGTGTAGTGTTGTTAAACCACACTGATCCAAGTAGTAGAAACTATTGATTGAGCAAATAAGCAGTTTTGATTGTTTAACTGCAGGCTTCATTCTGGGAAACCAGAATTAAATGGTGGTGATAATTATAATACTTAATACATGAAAACTCTGACCTAACTCTGGATGTACTTTTATGAAGATTAACTTATTAAATGATGTGGCCTGAATTTCGCCTCTTCTTCATGTGTCCACCACACCTTCATCGCCTTCCTGCTCCCAATACTATTCACATAAAGTAGCTTGGGGCCTGATTACAAGGGTTTTGTATTTTTCCCCTAAGATGGTTAGATAGTATCCTACTCACAAACCAGAACCAGTAGAAATTTTCCAGTAGCAGAGAGATATCTGCAACTTGGTATTTAAAGAGGTACCTGCAATGAGGTTACAAGAGAAGAAACTGTTGGAGAGTTTGTTGTAAGAGGGAACAAAGCTCTAGCAGAATTTTGAAGGAAATTTTAAGAGAAATAGAAAATTCCAGAGACATTTCTAGAGAAAAGTTGACAGCATTTCATGACTGACTACATTTAGAAAGTGATGGAGAAATAGGAAAAGATGATGCACTCCATGCACACACATAGCTTTTATCTGTACTTCTGTTAGACCCACATGGTTAGATATTGGTTAGGTGGAGGGACACGGAGACAGATTGGACACAACTTTTTGCCCTTAAAAAGCTCACTGCCTGGTGTTTCTCCTAGTGAGATTGTACTTCTTATGACCATAATGTTAATTAACGCATGCTTTCCTGATATATATAGACCAAGACTAAGCTCTTCTAAAATATAGAGATTAATCATTTGGTTAAGTATGATTGCTTTCTTGATATCTTTAATATTCTGTCTTCAAAATTTTGATGTCACTGGGCTAGTATGCTGCTTCCTAAATGACTCAGAGAATGAAAATACGTGTGTGAGATTTTTCAAGCATCATCTATTACTGCATTAGAGAGAAATAGGAATGTATTACCCCCAGATTTTTATTGCAGTGTGCTTTTGAATATTTGTAGATTGAAACTGAGCAAAGAGGATGTTAATTAGTGTGCAATTTTTTTAATTGTCTGTAATAGAACACTAATTGGTGTTTTCCTTAAAGAATGAATTTAAGGAAATGTGATTTGAAAAGTGTAGTGTTGTTAAACCACACTGATCCAAGTAGTAGAAACTATTGATTGAGCAAATAAGCAGTTTTGATTGTTTAACTGCAGGCTTCATTCTGGGAAACCAGAATTAAATGGTGGTGATAATTATAATACTTAATACATGAAAACTCTGACCTAACTCTGGATGTACTTTTATGAAGATTAACTTATTAAATGATGTGGCCTGAATTTCGCCTCTTCTTCATGTGTCCACCACACCCTTGTCATCGCCTCCCTCCCCTGCTCCCAATACTATTCATCTAACCCACAACTTCTTACCATTACAATCCCTTTGCCTTGCAGGGAGCTCTCTTATTATGGAATGCAACAGATAGGTACAACTAGCTGCCTTCTGTGACATTCATGTGGTCGAGCAGAAACTCCTACAATCTGGCCTATGCCAAATGGTGGAAATATGGGCTGACACCCTGGTATGGCCTATCTTAACTCTACTCTCTGTCTCCAGGACTCTCTTCCTGTTACTTAGGCTCTGAGACAGATCTGCTGCTAAAACAGACATCTGTCCAGGGAAGGGAATGCCTGAATCCCTTCCTTAAAAGCACCTCATATAATTTCTCGGTCATTTCGTTACATCCTACTCTTGGCTTTAAGGAAAGATAAGAGCCTCTCCTTCTGAACATTGATTTCCTCACAAAGCAGGGGATTTCAGGCCAACTCTGTCACTTTACAGATTCTACAGAGAAGAGGAAGTGGTGACTAGTGGTTGCCTCCTTTTAGTAAGCTCAGGTCTCATCTCCACTGGAGGGGGCTCACAGAACATTCCCTTTTAAATGTGAGATACCTAGCACCATTGAAAATTCTGCATCAAAAGGAGAAGTCCAACGTAATATCCTGTTGCAGGTATATCCTTATATGCACACCTACATATAGAAAGGTGTTCTGGACACTTTTAGCGATCCTAATCAGAGAAGTTATAGAAAAGTAAGCATCTAAACAATAAAAGAATACTTTCTGAGAGAGTCATGGCTTTCATGTTGGCCAAAGTGGAAGGTTAAAACCTTCGAATTATATAAAAATTTAGATGGAAGAGCTAGGCTGCTCTGTGCTCATACATTGAGAAATGACAGCTGTCAAAAGCAATGGGCACATGTTATCCTACAGCCCCCTAGAGCCACTGTTACGAGTGCAGTATGTTCCAGAAAATAGGCAAGTCTATAAAAATAATTTTTATTGGCTTTATTGAAATATTTCATATATCTCAATTTACCTATTTAAGGTGTAGAGTTCAGTAGCATTTATTAAACTCAAGAGTTGTACGACCATTACCACAATCAATTTTAGAATACTTTTCTCACCACACCAAAATAATCCCATGCCCATTAACAATCAGTTTCAATCTCTTCATATTCTTAGGCTCTGATAACCATTGATCTACCCTCAGCCTTTGTAGATTTGTGTATGCTGGACATTTCATAAAAATAGAATCCTACCATTTGCAGTCTTTTGTGATCAACCTGTTTCACTTAGTACATTGTTCTCAGGGTGCATGAATGTTGTAGCATGTATAAGTAACTCATTCATCATTTATTACCAAAACAGGATTATAAATGCATTATAAAGACTCTGTTGCAAGTTGGGTTTCCCACGAAAAAAGTTTAGAGATGGAATTAGACATGCAAAAATTTTATGGTGAGTAACATCTGTGCAAGGAGAAGATCAGAAGCGGGACTGTATAGGGAACCCTCAGACCACAGTGCACTTCTTCCAGAGCAAAGATTGGTCAGAGGGGGAGTCTTCCACTGGGAGGAAACGCTGGGCTCTGGTACTATTGCCTTGCTTGGTGACTGACCAGGGCTCTCCTGGGAATAAGCTGGAAAATAACACAAACCACGCCTTGCCTGTGGACAGCAAGTCCTTTCTTAAAGAGTGATGTTTCTGGGCTTCTTCTGGTAGTCCAGTGGGTAAGGACACCGCCTTGCATTGCAAGAGGTGCCGGTTCAATCCCTGGCCTGGGAAGATCCCACGTGCCGTGGAGCGGCTGGACCGATGTGTCCAATTACCGAGCCGGAGCTCTGGAGCGCATGCGCCCAGACCCTGCGCTCTGCAACGACAGACGCCACCGCCATGGGAGGCCCACAGGAGCCAAAGAACAAAGATGGATGCAAATAGGCAAATGAAAGACCAATAGAAGTGGCCCGCCCGCTCCCCTCCCTCCCCAACCCGACTCCCGCCCAAAATAAATAAATAAATAAATCTTTAAACAAACAAAAAAAAGAGTGCTGTTTCTAACTAACATGACTAAAATAAGCAGCCATTAAAACAGAGAGCCCCAGTTATTTGTGCTTTCTGAGAATGCTGAATTAAAAATAAGCCTCCACTACATATGCATTTGTTGTCTTTTCTACTTCAGTAGTTGGAAGGCAGAGACTCTTCTTCCTTTTTTCAGGTGACCATTTTAACTGCAATATTTATTTATAATCCCATGCCCATTAACAATCAGTTTCAATCTCTTCATATTCTTAGGCTCTGATAACCATTGATCTACCCTCAGCCTTTGTAGATTTGTGTATGCTGGACATTTCATAAAAATAGAATCCTACCATTTGCAGTCTTTTGTGATCAACCTGTTTCACTTAGTACATTGTTCTCAGGGTGCATGAATGTTGTAGCATGTATAAGTAACTCATTCATCATTTATTACCAAAACAGGATTATAAATGCATTATAAAGACTCTGTTGCAAGTTGGGTTTCCCACGAAAAAAGTTTAGAGATGGAATTAGACATGCAAAAATTTTATGGTGAGTAACATCTGTGCAAGGAGAAGATCAGAAGCGGGACTGTATAGGGAACCCTCAGACCACAGTGCACTTCTTCCAGAGCAAAGATTGGTCAGAGGGGGAGTCTTCCACTGGGAGGAAACGCTGGGCTCTGGTACTATTGCCTTGCTTGGTGACTGACCAGGGGCTCTCCTGGGAATAAGCTGGAAAATAACACAAACCACGCGCCTTGCCTGTGGACAGCAAGTCCTTTCTTAAAGAGTGATGTTTCTGGGCTTCTTCTGGTAGTCCAGTGGGTAAGGACACCGCCTTGCATTGCAAGAGGTGCCGGTTCAATCCCTGGCCTGGGAAGATCCCACGTGCCGTGGAGCGGCTGGACCGATGTGTCCAATTACCGAGCCGGAGCTCTGGAGCGCATGCGCCCAGACCCTGCGCTCTGCAACGACAGACGCCACCGCCATGGGAGGCCCACAGGAGCCAAAGAACAAAGATGGATGCAAATAGGCAAATGAAAGACCAATAGAAGTGGCCCGCCCGCTCCCCTCCCTCCCCAACCCGACTCCCGCCCAAAATAAATAAATAAATAAATCTTTAAACAAACAAAAAAAAGAGTGCTGTTTCTAACTAACATGACTAAAATAAGCAGCCATTAAAACAGAGAGCCCCAGTTATTTGTGCTTTCTGAGAATGCTGAATTAAAAATAAGCCTCCACTACATATGCATTTGTTGTCTTTTCTACTTCAGTAGTTGGAAGGCAGAGACTCTTCTTCCTTTTTTCAGGTGACCATTTTAACTGCAGTATACTTTATTTACAGTGTTGTATTAATTTCAAGTGTACGGCAAAGTGATTCAGAAGCACATATCTGTGTGTATGTATATATCTGTATGAATATATATATATGAATATATATATATACACACATATACATATATTATATATAAGAATATATTATGATATATTAATATGTATTATAATTCATGTATTACATTATATTGTTTAATAATATAACATAATACATATACATATAGTATATTATACAGAGTACATAATACATATAGTATATTATATATAACATATATCATAATTATATATTATTATATACTGATTATTACATATAAATATATAATATGTATGTATATGTATGATATATATTACATAAAACATATATATAGTATTATATTAACATATAATATAATATGTATTATTATGTATTGTGTTATATGTTGATATAATATATATTATGTATTAATATAAATGTTATTATTATTATTTTTTTAATCTTTATTTTACTTTTAACTTTTACAGAGTTTTGTTGTTCACAGACATGCATGTTCTCAGATTAGTCACATGTATATCCCTCCCTTCCCTTCCCTCCCGACCATCACACAGCACCCCTGAAGGATCCCCGTTTCTCACAGAGCAATGACTATACCTATTTTCTTCACTTATGATAGTACAGGCCTTCATGCTACTTCCTTTACGCCTCTCACCCACTGTTCCTTCCCCACAATGTCCATATGTCCACTGTCCATGTCTGTCTTTCTGTCGCTTCACTGCGTGTGCCATCATCACCATCCTACTAGATTCCATATATATGTGTTAATATACTGTATTTGTCCTTCTCTTTCTGACTGACTTCACTTTTGATGATACGTTCTAGATCCAGCCACCTCATTAGGGTTGATTCTTCTGCATTTCTCTTTACAGCTGTGTAGTATTCCATTGTATATATGTACCAGAGCTTTTGGATCCATTCGTTCGTCAATGGGCATCTAGGTTCCTTCCATGTTCTAGCTATTGTATAGAGAGCTGCAGTGAACATTGGGGTACAGGTGCTTCTTTCAGTTTTGATATCGTCAGGGTATAAGCCTAAGAGTGTGATTGCTGGGTCATATGGTGCTTCTATTTTTAGTTTTTTAAGAAATCTCCAGACTGTCTTCCATAGAGGCTGTATCAATTTACACTCCCACCAGCAATGCAGGAGTGTTCCCTTTTCTCCGCAGCAGTTATTAATAGATACATTATTTTTCAGATTCTTTTCCTTTATAGGAAGATAAGATATTGGGTATAGTTCACTGTGCTCTACAATAGGTCCTTGTTGTTTTATTTATTTTATACATAGTAGTCTATATATATTATTTCCAAGCTCCTAATTTATTCCACCTTCCTCTCTCATCTCTTTATTTGAGTCAGTTTTCTTCAAATAAGGATTTTTATGCACAGTAGGAGCTCAATAAATGCTGCTGACTGACAGACCTAGACAATCAAGACAAGTATTTCTTACTTGGATTTAAACTCTTCTTTTTTGGCACAGGATAAAAGAACCTCATAATGCTTATAACTCAACATCGAAGTGTTCTACAGGCTTGCAAAGTGCATGAGAAAACTGGCCTGAGGCTCTTGGATGGCTTCCTAAAGGGTGTGCAACTAGGGTAATGATACCAGAAATAGAAACCATGAATCTATACCGTGCTTGCTGCTCCCTGCACTCTGACAGACCTCATCGGCTGTGAATGCCCATAGTTAGGTAGTAATAAACTTTAAAGATTTAAAGTTACCACTGCAGCTCCTTAGCTCCAGAACTACTTCTTCTGAAATCTTTTTGTGTATAACATTGAACCATATGCTCCATCTAGTCCCCAGACATGTGAAACTTTCCTGAATTCCACATACTTCGTAGTGAACTGGCAAACTAATCGGTACTCCCTCAGCCATGAAATTTGCCACTCAGAAAACTACATATTCATTATTTGAGAATCTACAACGATGCACTGTAACAGACAGATGATCTGATATCTAGGCACGTATTGCTTTTGGTTTTACTTATTGAAGATGGAAGAGATTTCTCTCATTTTAATGATGAAAGTTCATCTAGGTTCCTTCCATGTTCTAGCTATTGTATAGAGAGCTGCAGTGAACATTGGGGTACAGGTGCTTCTTTCAGTTTTGATATCGTCAGGGTATAAGCCTAAGAGTGTGATTGCTGGGTCATATGGTGCTTCTATTTTTAGTTTTTTAAGAAATCTCCAGACTGTCTTCCATAGAGGCTGTATCAATTTACACTCCCACCAGCAATGCAGGAGTGTTCCCTTTTCTCCGCAGCAGTTATTAATAGATACATTATTTTTCAGATTCTTTTCCTTTATAGGAAGATAAGATATTGGGTATAGTTCACTGTGCTCTACAATAGGTCCTTGTTGTTTTATTTATTTTATACATAGTAGTCTATATATATTATTTCCAAGCTCCTAATTTATTCCACCTTCCTCTCTCATCTCTTTATTTGAGTCAGTTTTCTTCAAATAAGGATTTTTATGCACAGTAGGAGCTCAATAAATGCTGCTGACTGACAGACCTAGACAATCAAGACAAGTATTTCTTACTTGGATTTAAACTCTTCTTTTTTGGCACAGGATAAAAGAACCTCATAATGCTTATAACTCAACATCGAAGTGTTCTACAGGCTTGCAAAGTGCATGAGAAAACTGGCCTGAGGCTCTTGGATGGCTTCCTAAAGGGTGTGCAACTAGGGTAATGATACCAGAAATAGAAACCATGAATCTATACCGTGCTTGCTGCTCCCTGCACTCTGACAGACCTCATCGGCTGTGAATGCCCATAGTTAGGTAGTAATAAACTTTAAAGATTTAAAGTTACCACTGCAGCTCCTTAGCTCCAGAACTACTTCTTCTGAAATCTTTTTGTGTATAACATTGAACCATATGCTCCATCTAGTCCCCAGACATGTGAAACTTTCCTGAATTCCACATACTTCGTAGTGAACTGGCAAACTAATCGGTACTCCCTCAGCCATGAAATTTGCCACTCAGAAAACTACATATTCATTATTTGAGAATCTACAACGATGCACTGTAACAGACAGATGATCTGATATCTAGGCACGTATTGCTTTTGGTTTTACTTATTGAAGATGGAAGAGATTTCTCTCATTTTAATGATGAAAGTTCATATACTTCTTATGAATCATGGTGGAAGCATGATAAAATTAAGACATTTCATTAATTCAGTTATGAAGGACTTCATTGCTCACCATGGATGTTAAACCTGCATCATTGTTTGCACATAATATACATATTTTAAGAACAAAATTCATTTCAGAGTGCACAGCATACTATGTGATTACAGAAAAGCTTTTAAAATGTTTCACTCAAATTTCTTTGGGACAAAAACAATAGAAAGAGCTTTGGGAAGCCATATGTCATCAGGAATTAACTAAAGTTTATTGCTTCATGTAATTTAATTTGAATCACAATAAGTAAAGTGATTATATAATTTATCAATTAAAATCTTTCCAAGAGACAGAACACTGCAGTCTCCTCCTTGATAACTTGGACACTGGTCTAAATACCACTGTCCTACCTTCTTGTAAAGACCCCCTCTATATAAAATATATATTTTGACTAAAACATGTATGCATTTCATATATTTTTAAAAATTATTTGTTTGGCTTCATCAGGTCTTAGTTGTAGATCATGGAAAATTTAAGTCTTCATTATGGCATGCTGGATCATGAGTTGTAGCATGTGGGACTAGCTCCTTGTCCAGGGATTGAACCTGAGTCATCTGCATTGGAAATGTGAAGTCTTAGCCACTGGACCACCGGGACAGTCCCACATATTTTATTTTAGCAGCCACAAAGTGTTCTCTTTTTCTGTTCTAACAAAAGTGAAAGTTAATGAATAAAACTGAAACTCAAGCCATACAAATTATTCTGAAAAAAATATATTTACACTTAAAAGATTATTAGCTATTAGACATAGAGTAGCAAAAATATCTTTTCTGAAGATAATTTGTCAAATGCACCTAATACTATACAATGTAGGCCTGAGAACCCTATGTCTACTGCCAGGAAGCCATCACATGGCTGTTAAATTGAAATATTCTTTCTGTGTTGATGAGAAGTTTGATTTCCTAAAATACTGAAAGGTAAAGGAAAGATAAAGCAGAAGACATCACTGCTCTTAATCTGTTCTATTGACTATGGAGCTATTTGACTGTCTTCCTTCCACATGTGCATGGCTATCCATGCTATTGGACACTATCCACACTATTCTCTATCTTCAACAGCCTTCATCTTCTGTTCTTTCATGAAAAGCTGGCAGATGGACTTTAAGGAAAATCAAGGTGGTCTTTTGAATGCCAGAAAATAATCTTAAAAAATGCACATAAGTTATATTAACATTAGGAAGCTACATACTTATCTTCTAGAGATGGTATGGTACTGACATTCCAGGGCTATGCCAATCACACAGATTTCAGCATAAATTGAGTGAATATTTACTATCTGCAGTATTGGTAGCTTCATGTAATTTAAAATTTGAAATTCACAATAGAAAGAGCTTTGGGAAGCCATATGTCATCAGGAATTAACTAAAGTTTATTGCTTCATGTAATTTAATTTGAATCACAATAAGTAAAGTGATTATATAATTTATCAATTAAAATCTTTCCAAGAGACAGAACACTGCAGTCTCCTCCTTGATAACTTGGACACTGGTCTAAATACCACTGTCCTACCTTCTTGTAAAGACCCCCTCTATATAAAATATATATTTTGACTAAAACATGTATGCATTTCATATATTTTTAAAAATTATTTGTTTGGCTTCATCAGGTCTTAGTTGTAGATCATGGAAAATTTAAGTCTTCATTATGGCATGCTGGATCATGAGTTGTAGCATGTGGGACTAGCTCCTTGTCCAGGGATTGAACCTGAGTCATCTGCATTGGAAATGTGAAGTCTTAGCCACTGGACCACCGGGACAGTCCCACATATTTTATTTTAGCAGCCACAAAGTGTTCTCTTTTTCTGTTCTAACAAAAGTGAAAGTTAATGAATAAAACTGAAACTCAAGCCATACAAATTATTCTGAAAAAAATATATTTACACTTAAAAGATTATTAGCTATTAGACATAGAGTAGCAAAAATATCTTTTCTGAAGATAATTTGTCAAATGCACCTAATACTATACAATGTAGGCCTGAGAACCCTATGTCTACTGCCAGGAAGCCATCACATGGCTGTTAAATTGAAATATTCTTTCTGTGTTGATGAGAAGTTTGATTTCCTAAAATACTGAAAGGTAAAGGAAAGATAAAGCAGAAGACATCACTGCTCTTAATCTGTTCTATTGACTATGGAGCTATTTGACTGTCTTCCTTCCACATGTGCATGGCTATCCATGCTATTGGACACTATCCACACTATTCTCTATCTTCAACAGCCTTCATCTTCTGTTCTTTCATGAAAAGCTGGCAGATGGACTTTAAGGAAAATCAAGGTGGTCTTTTGAATGCCAGAAAATAATCTTAAAAAATGCACATAAGTTATATTAACATTAGGAAGCTACATACTTATCTTCTAGAGATGGTATGGTACTGACATTCCAGGGCTATGCCAATCACACAGATTTCAGCATAAATTGAGTGAATATTTACTATCTGCATATTGGTACTGTGCTGTACCCTAGCTGTCCAGAAGGATGTTGAATCCTGTTCTCAATGGCATAATCTAAGTGTTATATTTCCCGAGAGAGGATGTGGCAATTGAATGATCAAAGGGAATGTTCAGTGTGGTCAAGATGTGGAAGCAGGAGGATGATGAGTCAAGCAAGCCAAGATATGTATTTGCTGGTGTGAAGAGTAACTTCCCGCATTGGTTAGGCAAGTGAACCAAATGTCCCCTGTAGGCCCTCACAAGGCTGAGTTTCAGTGATTCCATAGCCTATAGGCACTAGTTAGAAAGACTGTATATGATAAGCACTGCAGTAAGATATAAAAATAAATTCTATAGGATTTAGACAAGAGAAAAAATAATATTTAATATAAAATAATATTTAATATAAAATAGTATTAGAAATCTGTATAATGATAAAAAGGGGAATTTGAAGGAAGCCTTCAAGGGTGAGTAAGGCTTAGTATAAAAGGAAACACAGAATATATAGGAAGGAGGTACAAAATGAGTGAGGAGTTGAAGAGACAAGTGCTTGCTGTGCTAAGGCAGGATAGCACTAAATATCCTGGCCACAGTCATGATTTTGGGGGAAGAATAACAGGGACTTAGGCTAGATAAATAGGCAGGATGTTTGCATGGTGAAGAGGGAATACTTCTGGTCTCCCATATGGACAAAAGAATACCCCACATACACATTTGTTCCTTAAAACAAAACTTTTGTGCCCCAGGAGGCCCGTGAGGGTCAGTATTTCCTCTTTCTATCATCATTAAGACTTTACATATAATTGACTCTTTTCTCCTTCTAAGGAAATGTGAGAATAGATATCTTTTTTTTTTTTTTTTTTTTGAGTTTCAACTGCTGTGGTTGGTTCACTACTGAGATAACAGTTCACTCTGTTCAAGCTATAACATTAACATATGAGATCACAAACGAGTTTAAGTAACAAATAGATTATCTAGAGAGTGACATTCCTCCTCACTGAAAACAAGGTTACATTTCAGTCAAGGATCTTTGCCAAGTGAGACAGTTCCAATACTTGGAAGACAGAGAGGAAACAAATGTAGTGTGTGTCTGTGTATATGTGGGTTTAATAGATTAGTTCTATTGCTCTTCAGTGGTACTTTTCCTATTACCATTGGCTTTTATATAGTTGTCTAATGTGCGAAAATAATTCCAATATCTGCATTGACACAAATAACACACGATGAAACATTTTTACAGAAATCTTCGTGTTTACATATATTTAAATACGTGTATTAAATGCGTGTGTTGTAATTTGTGTGAACTACTCACCCAGTTGAGTATAATGAAGCTAAATTAGGCAATGAAATGAATGCATTCTACAATATTTAAGATGAAGGTACTTAGTGTCTCTTGGCTGATTTTCCTGTATTTCTTAATTACATCTATAATATGTTTTCATGTAAATATGAGTGGAATATACAGATGGCCAAAAACTTTTGTAATGCCATCTAATGTAGTCAACATTGTTTTCCATACATATTTTTGAATAATTTGCATTATTGTAAGCATTTATGCCTTTGAAAATGCCATGTTTAAGCATAGAATGGAAAGTTTTTATGAGTTCTCATTTGAAAGTCTCAGTTAGGTAGAAATATTTACTAGAGTATATGTATGTCTGTAGTCTCTGCTTCCTCTCTTGGCTTGTCCCCTTCAGGCTTCTCTGAATATCTGGTATGAGTGTTTACCTGATGACCATGAGTATTAATTCTTGGCATGAGCAACCTAATGGATACTGTCCTTGAGTTGAGGGCCATTGCGCTCTGCATTGAAGAGTTAGGACTAAATCCTTGCCAACCCTGACCCTTTGTAGAACTTCATCTCTGGAATTAGAGTTCTTTGTGTTTGGCACAATCAGATAGTGTGCATTTCACAACCCTGGCCAACTGCCAATCTCTAGGTCAAATTCAGCCTAAGATCTTTTCCTTTAAATTTCCACAGGACTTTCATATATTTATTTTAATACCTTAGTGAGTGCTACAGTTCTCATGTTTGTTTCTTAAACCCGGTTGAGTTGCCCTTAAATCATGGATACTTGAGTTCCCATTAACTAAGCAATATAGACCAACTCAAAACTTAGACATTCCTCCTCACTGAAAACAAGGTTACATTTCAGTCAAGGATCTTTGCCAAGTGAGACAGTTCCAATACTTGGAAGACAGAGAGGAAACAAATGTAGTGTGTGTCTGTGTATATGTGGGTTTAATAGATTAGTTCTATTGCTCTTCAGTGGTACTTTTCCTATTACCATTGGCTTTTATATAGTTGTCTAATGTGCGAAAATAATTCCAATATCTGCATTGACACAAATAACACACGATGAAACATTTTTACAGAAATCTTCGTGTTTACATATATTTAAATACGTGTATTAAATGCGTGTGTTGTAATTTGTGTGAACTACTCACCCAGTTGAGTATAATGAAGCTAAATTAGGCAATGAAATGAATGCATTCTACAATATTTAAGATGAAGGTACTTAGTGTCTCTTGGCTGATTTTCCTGTATTTCTTAATTACATCTATAATATGTTTTCATGTAAATATGAGTGGAATATACAGATGGCCAAAAACTTTTGTAATGCCATCTAATGTAGTCAACATTGTTTTCCATACATATTTTTGAATAATTTGCATTATTGTAAGCATTTATGCCTTTGAAAATGCCATGTTTAAGCATAGAATGGAAAGTTTTTATGAGTTCTCATTTGAAAGTCTCAGTTAGGTAGAAATATTTACTAGAGTATATGTATGTCTGTAGTCTCTGCTTCCTCTCTTGGCTTGTCCCCTTCAGGCTTCTCTGAATATCTGGTATGAGTGTTTACCTGATGACCATGAGTATTAATTCTTGGCATGAGCAACCTAATGGATACTGTCCTTGAGTTGAGGGCCATTGCGCTCTGCATTGAAGAGTTAGGACTAAATCCTTGCCAACCCTGACCCTTTGTAGAACTTCATCTCTGGAATTAGAGTTCTTTGTGTTTGGCACAATCAGATAGTGTGCATTTCACAACCCTGGCCAACTGCCAATCTCTAGGTCAAATTCAGCCTAAGATCTTTTCCTTTAAATTTCCACAGGACTTTCATATATTTATTTTAATACCTTAGTGAGTGCTACAGTTCTCATGTTTGTTTCTTAAACTGCCCTGTTTGGATATATCAGTATTATCTGTCTAGCCCTTAAATCATGGATACTTGAGTTCCCATTAACTAAGCAATATAGACCAACTCAAAACTTAGACATTTGCTCTAGTTCTCAAAGGAAAAATAATTAAAAAAAAAAAAACAAAAACCTCTCAATAAATAAACAAAACCACAAACCCTGTATTGAATGATTACTGCCTTCTAAGCATCTCATGTATGTTATGCTATTCAGTCTCTACATTAATGGAACATTTTCCGTACTCATTTCTCAGTTTGCTGATCTTGATCTGTATGTGATATCCCTCTCAAACTCTGCACGTGCTAAAGCCCTCACTCTGTTTCTTTATCCTGGTATATTTGCCAACCACATAGACAAGCCATGGAATTCTCTAGGCAGGAATCCTGGAATGGGTAACCTAGTTCTTATTCAGGGGATATTCCTGACCTAGGATTGAACTGGGGTCTCCTGCATTGCAGGGGATTCTTTAACAGCTGAACTGAGCTACCAGGGAAGCCCTGCATCATTAGAACTGAGTTGATATTTGTTAAATTAAGAAATGTCTGCTAATTTTATCATTCTCCTTAACTTCCTATCTTCATATTACATCTAGTTTGTTTCCTTTCCTTTTGATTAGAAAATTCTAAGATTTATTTGAGGTATATTTTTTAGTATCTTTAAAGAAGAAAAAAAAAGTCTACAACATTTTTATACTTTCAAAATATTTCAGTATTGCTATAGTCTTTATCACCCAACCTGGATCATCTTGTTATATGGGGATGATTTTTTTTTAAAGATTTATTTATTTATTTATTTTTGGTGGGGGTGCGATGGGGACGGAGGGGAGCAGGCGGGACACTTCTATTAGTCTTTCATTTGTCCATTTTCATCCATCTTTGTTCTTTGGCCCGTGTGGGCCTCCCATTGCGGTGGCCTCTGCTGTCGCAGAGCACCGGCTCTGGGCGCATGCGCTCCAGAGCTCCGGCTGGGTAATTGGACACATCAGTCCAGCCGCTCTGTGGCACGTGGGATTTTCCCAGGCCAGGGATCGAACGGGTGCCCCTTGCACTACAAGGCAATGTCCTTACCCACTGGACCACCAGGGAAGCCCAGGGATGATTTTAAGACAAAACAAATGATGAATAAATTTCCTTCTTTATTTTTAATTTTTCAGCCATACATATTTAATTGTAGCTTTACATGCCTCAGAAAATTATTCTGATAATTAATGTCCATTTAGTAATTTCAAAATAATAAGGCACTCTGAACCCCTAAGGGAAAAAGAGTTCTATAAATGTACACAGTATTATCGTTTTCTCATTTGTAGAACACAGAGAGAGAAAACACCTATTCACATTTGCAAAGTTATTGTTGAGATTCATTAATTAATGTTTATAAAGCAGCCAGAGTGTGGCAGAAAACACATTTTCTTTATTTAAAGTGCATTTCAAAGGTAAAAAGGCAAATTGTGTTTTCAGTTTAGAGTTATTTACTTATTTATCTTGAATGTTCAGATAAATTGCTGTTTTTATACTTGTTCTCCTCAGCCACACACCAGATTCCAATATCCTTTTCACTTCCTCTATACTTGAGCAGACCCAATAACCCTTGAGCTTTCATTTTTACAAAGTGGAAATAGGTGGTCAACACATAACGTATTTCTTCTTTTCAAAAGTAGCTTATTTTGAAAAATATTCCAGTTATCTTAGTCCTGTTATATTTTTTTTTCATTTCAACATGAGACACTCTGTCTTGTCCTTTGAATGTGATTTTATGTAAAGCTATTGAATTTTGACATTTTGTTACCCAGACAGATACTGGTGTGATACTACAGTTTTGGTTCTTTACCATGAATATGACACTTCAGTTTGCTGCCTTACAGCTGAATGGATATTAATTTGTAGGGGCTTCCCTAATGGCTCAGATCATATAGAATCCACCTTCTATCCAGGAGACTGAAGTTCAGCCCCTGGGTCAAGAAGATCCCCTGGAGAAGAGAATGGTAGCTGCAGTATTCTTGCCTGGAGAATTCCATGGACAGAGGAGCCTAGTGGGTTACAGTCCATGGGATCCCAAAGAGTTGGACACAACTGAGTAACTAACACTTTCTAAGAGAACGAGACACACACTCATAGTCACGTTGCTTTCCTGCCATATTTATTTATTTTATTTTATACTATTTGAAGACTTTGAAACTAAGCATTCATTTTTCTAATGGGTTCTAAATGTGAATTTCTGCTCTATACTTGTCAGAGTACTCTACTTCCCCAGTTCAGTTTGCCTCCTCTTTACCTCCTTAGGACTGTGTTTTCAGTAGATTACAAGCTCTTATTGGATATTGATCCTTTTGTCCTACTTTAGTGCATACTTCATGGCCAGTGATTGTGTAAAGGCACAAGGATTACATGATTTGCTGTGGTATCTTTATAGCAATATCTAATTAGTTAACTGGTACCAAAAGACCAGGGGACAGACCAGAGCTCTAGTTGAGTTAACATCAAGCTGCCATCTGACTATTTTTGCATGATCTCTTACTTGGCAAAAGCTTTACAGAAAAGTAAAATTAAACATGTTACCCTTATGCAGAGTGGGTGTTTAATCTATTCTCTGTTTTCTGTCCAGACCCCCAGTTTTCCCTCCCTCTATGACAAGTAGCCAGAGATTTGGGCGGGTTTGTTGTTGTTGTTGTTTAGGAAAATTTTTGCTTTGCTAATAATGGAGAATAAATTTAGGAAAGATAGTACGCCTTGTCTTGGAAAGATTATGTATAAAACTGAATTGCTAAGATATATAAAAGTCATAGGTCCAAGATGTGTCAAAGAAACAGAAAGTTTACTGAAAGGTTAGTTAAGGTTATGCCCTTCTATATTAATAAAGTCAAGGGAATATTGATCACCTTCCCTCCTTCTACCCCAAAGATACAAAAATTAAATTAGCTTATTCTGTAGTGCCTTAAATAATTACAGATATTCTATTATGAAGTTAGGACATCAGCTAATCACATCATTATGATTGTTATATGATGTATAAAACATAATTCTATAAATCAACAGAAAATTAACTAGTGGGTTAATATATTTGGTTGACTATTGTTATACGAACCCATGAAGATATGAAATGATATCTTTGGGTGTTAGAGTTGGATTTGAGTTCTTTGGAGATGATGACATTTTTAGATTTTCTTTTCCTCCTTTCAAACTGACAAAATATTTCACAAGTTAAGGAAAACATTGAAAGTGTAATGAAAACACAATGCCCAAGACTGCCTGAATCATCTCATTTATTTACATTTCTAGATTTTGCCAAGCTAAATTATTGGATTTTTTTCATTGTTTTGACAAAGCCGTGCTGACAAGTAACCTAATAATTCTTTTAAGGTGCTCTTAGCTAGAACTAAAACTACAAAGGTCAGAGGGTTAGAAACACACATCATTTAATGTAGGGTTTTCAAAAATGTGCTTTGTTTTCTTGACCTCCAAATTGATTAAAGATTAATTTGTTATTTTTAACTTCTAAAATAGAAGATAGAAATTTGCCATCATATACACTTAGATAAATATTAGCATTTTTACAAATAGGTAAATTGTTACATAACTATTGTCTTGTTCTGTGATATGTATAGTTAATTGCTTAGCTGGTTGGGGTGTTATGGACTTATATTGAGTAAAATTATATCACAAATATCAAATTTAATGAAAGGTACTCTGTGTTGA
Source organism: Tragulus kanchil (assembly GCA_022376925.1). Lineage (NCBI taxonomy): Eukaryota > Metazoa > Chordata > Mammalia > Artiodactyla > Tragulidae > Tragulus > Tragulus kanchil. The sequence continues at coordinate 116,307,218 of JAIOJX010000028.1, read as the reverse complement.
ATCTAAATATTGACTTTTTAAAAATGTAAGATAGAAAATAAGTGTTCATTTTTGCAACTTTGAAGTTGTTGGATATATATTTGTCTGAAAAACTCAGTATATCATGTGAAGACGTGTATTTGAAGTATAATCCAGCTTTTGGTTAAAGGGCCTATGTCTGCGTTTGCTTTGTGTTTGTGTTTCAAACCATATTTATTTAAATAGAGTTACCCCATGATTTGATTAATAATTCCCAGGTGACTCAGTTGTATAGAATCTCTCTGCAAATGCAGGAGACCCAGGAGATGTAGGTTCAATCCCTGGGTCAAGAAGATCCCCTGGAGGAGGAAATGACTACCCACTTCAGTATTCTTGCCTGGAAGACTCAATGGATAGAGGAACTGGGCAGGCTACTGTCCATAGGGTCATAAAAAGTCTGATATGACTGAGCACACACACACCATATTAGTTAGCACAGTGGTGGATGGAATAAAATAATCTTTTGATGAATAAATGGATTGAAAATGTGATAGTAAATTTAGAAGTAATACTAAAAGTTTGTCATGAGAGAAAGAATGCATCAAAGTTGAAGTCACTGAGCAATTTTAGCAAATGTTGGAAGTTCAAGGTATTGACATTCTCATAGTAAATAGTTGCATGTTTCACAGAGCTCTCTTCATTAACTGGACCAAATGTGATGTGTTTCTTATGCCCAGGCCGACATGTCTATATTCAACTGGGGGAATAATTCTTTAACTACAAATTGCTAATTGAATGGTCTTCTGTTTGCCATGAACCTTATGGTCTATACCTGTTGTTTAAGCAATTAGACATGTACTGCCTTGCAGTCTTTCCTGAATTTTTTCCTTATATAGTTTTTTAACTCTTCTATTGTTTATGGCCCCATGTAGAACACACCAATAAATTTATTGAGGGAAGGAACAAGTTTTTGTGTTTGTGTGTGTGTGTTTTGTGGCTGTAAGTCCATGATTGTATGCTCTGAAGTGATGAAACATCAGATACATTCTTGATTTGATAGTATTTTGAAGAAAAGACTCAGTAATGTAAACTAGAATAGGACTGTATAATATTCATTCAAAGAGTTACCATTTTATAATTATGAGAAAAGACATAGCTTAAATGAGTTGACCTCTAAAACAAAAGAAAGCATGAAAGGAATCTGTAGAAAGAACTGTGAATTAGTGATTATAAGCAGGGCATGGGGAAAGAGTTAGCTCAGTAATCTACTGAAGGACTTTATCAAAATACATTGTATTTTAAATCCCTAAAGTTTTCAAAGCCTTGGAATATATTCATATATTAAGCAAGACTACTTATCTGGGTTTATCTGTGATCGATCTCACTTCCTTCATCTGTTAAGTTGATTAAGAGAAATGTGTACTGTTTGGTGATAAACGAAGAATGGGCGAGATAAACAGCATAGCAGAAGCATATTGCATTAGTAGATTTAAGACTCATTAAACATTCACTGTAGACAGCACCATAAAGAAAAGTGACTTTTCATAGATTTCCATGAGCAAAAGTGTCTTGAAAGGCAGCCTGAAAAGCAGAAAGGAAGTCAATGTACATGTGAATGGAAGAAAATGATTGTTAGAACACCAGGTGTTGTGGTATTAGAAGCAAACTTAAACTGTGCTTTAAAAAATAATAACAATAAAGGAATGGATAAATTATGCTAGAAAATCAGCAAAGACTGTAATTTAAAATATGCCCTTTCTTGTTGTTGTACAGTTTCTAAGCCTAAGTTATGTCTGACTCTTTGTGACCCCATGGACTGTAGCACTCCAGGCTTCATTGTTTCCCTGAGTTTGATCTTACTCATGTGCATAGAGTCAGTGATGCCATCCAAATATCTCATCCTCTCTCATGCTGTTTTCCATTTGCCCTCAATCTTTCCAGCATCAGGGCCATTTCCAATGACTTGGCTCTTTGCATGAGGTCATCAAAGTATTGGAGCTTCAGCTTCAATTTCAGTCCTTCAAATGAATAGTCAGTGTTGATTTCCTTTAGGATTGACTTTGGGGTGATCTCCTTGCAGTTAAATGGACTCTCAAAAGTCTTCTCCAACACCACAATTTGAAAGCATCAATTTTCCAGTGATTAGCCTTCTTTATGGTCCAACTCTCGCATGCATACATGATTACTGGAAAAAATCATAGCTTTAAGTATATGGATCTTTATTGACGAAATGATGTCTGTGCTTTGTAAAACACTGTCTGTATTTGTCATAGCTATTCTTCCAAGGAGCAAGAGTCTTTTAGTTTCGTGACTGCAGTCACCATCTACATTGATTTTGGAGCCCAAGACAATGAAATCTGATGCTGTTTTCCCTTTCTATTTGCCATAAAGTGATAGGATCGGATGCCATGATCTTAGTTTTTTGGATGTTCAGTCTTAAGTCACCTTTTCCCTCTCCTCTTTCACCTTCATCAAGAGGCTCTTTAGTTCCTCTTCACTTTCTGCCATTATGGTGGTATCATCTATAAATCTGAGGTTGTTGATATTTCTCCTGGCAGTCTTGATTCCAGCTTGTGAGTCATCCGTCCAGCATATTGTACTCCTTTGGGGCAGTCTTGTAAACAGCATGGCATTTAGTAGATTTAAGACTCATTAAACATTCACTGTAGACAGCCTAAAAAAGCTTTTCATAGATTTCCATGAGCAAAAGTGTCTTGAAAGGCAGCCTGAAAAGCAGAAAGGAAGTCAATGTACATGTGAATGGAAGAAAATGATTGTTAGAACACCAGGTGTTGTGGTATTAGAAGCAAACTTAAACTGTGCTTTAAAAAATAATAACAATAAAGGAATGGATAAATTATGCTAGAAAATCAGCAAAGACTGTAATTTAAAATATGCCCTTTCTTGTTGTTGTACAGTTTCTAAGCCTAAGTTATGTCTGACTCTTTGTGACCCCATGGACTGTAGCACTCCAGGCTTCATTGTTTCCCTGAGTTTGATCTTACTCATGTGCATAGAGTCAGTGATGCCATCCAAATATCTCATCCTCTCTCATGCTGTTTTCCATTTGCCCTCAATCTTTCCAGCATCAGGGCCATTTCCAATGACTTGGCTCTTTGCATGAGGTCATCAAAGTATTGGAGCTTCAGCTTCAATTTCAGTCCTTCAAATGAATAGTCAGTGTTGATTTCCTTTAGGATTGACTGGTGTGATCTCCTTGCAGTTAAATGGACTCTCAAAAGTCTTCTCCAACACCACAATTTGAAAGCATCAATTTTCCAGTGATTAGCCTTCTTTATGGTCCAACTCTCGCATGCATACATGATTACTGGAAAAAATCATAGCTTTAAGTATATGGATCTTTATTGACGAAATGATGTCTGTGCTTTGTAAAACACTGTCTGTATTTGTCATAGCTATTCTTCCAAGGAGCAAGAGTCTTTTAGTTTCGTGACTGCAGTCACCATCTACATTGATTTTGGAGCCCAAGACAATGAAATCTGATGCTGTTTTCCCTTTCTATTTGCCATAAAGTGATAGGATCGGATGCCATGATCTTAGTTTTTTGGATGTTCAGTCTTAAGTCACCTTTTCCCTCTCCTCTTTCACCTTCATCAAGAGGCTCTTTAGTTCCTCTTCACTTTCTGCCATTATGGTGGTATCATCTATAAATCTGAGGTTGTTGATATTTCTCCTGGCAGTCTTGATTCCAGCTTGTGAGTCATCCGGTCCAGCATTATGGATGGCATACTCTGCATATAAGTTAAATAAGGAGGGTGACAATATACAGTCTTAACGTACTCCTTTCTCAATTTTGAACTAGTCTGTTGTTCCAAGTCCAGGTTGGTATGTGTCCAGTACACTACTGAGTAAGCACAGAGAAACAGCTACAGAAAGACTGAAGAAACTGAGTCAAAGTGGAAACAGCACCCAGTAGTGGTTGTATCTTTTGGGGAAAGTAAAGTCTGATACTTTAAAGAGCAATGTTGCATCGAAAGCTGGAATGTTAGGTTCATGAATCAAGGTAAATTTGATGTGATCAAACAGAAGATGGCCCTTTTTTAACTCAAGTATTTCAGAAGTAGCTCACCGAACAAAGTGACAGACTGATAATTGTTGGACAACCATAGTTGTTAATGTCCATTTTGGTCATTGTTGTTCAGTCACTAAATTGTGTCCAACAAAGATCTGTCTTTGGAACCAAGTGAAACAGAGGGTCCTACCCAGACCAACTTTCACAGACAGTGATACTGATTACCTAGGTGATAGGGCCCCCTCCTCATGCCTAGGATGTTATAATGCAAAAAAGGTCAAACCAAAAGTAATATTTAAGGTAAAAGAAACCATGCTCTTGTTAAGCCCACTTCAGGAAAATGTTTGAGAGGTTTGTGTGGTAGAAAATAAAAGATCCCCAAATGATGAGCTAGGTCTGAAATAGAGAGATTGTAATTAACCTGTGAAATTGGGATCTTTTGGGGGCACTGGAGACTTATAGTATCTTCTGCTGCTGAGATTATTATCTTTGTAAGAAAACTGTTTTTATAAACCCATATGACCTCATTTGCTCTGTCTGGTGACCAGCAATACATGGATGGAATGCCAGGACTAGAAGAGAAAAGAGCTTATGACATTGGTGTGGTGGCTTCTAGGACTGACTGGAATTGCTACCTATTATGGGAGTTTATACTGTTTCATTTACTTTCTTTGGACTTTGCTGCCACCAAAGAAAAGTCACCAGATGGAGATTGACTTGAGCAGGAAGGGAAGGGTGAGTCAACAGACCCTAAATAATGCTACTGAATTTTGCCACCAATTGTGACTTAAGGATAATTTTAAAAAAAATTTTTTAAATCTCAGTAGCACAGATGGCATACTCTGCATATAAGTTAAATAAGGAGGGTGACAATATACAGTCTTAACGTACTCCTTTCTCAATTTTGAACTAGTCTGTTGTTCCAAGTCCAGGTTGGTATGTGTCCAGTACACTACTGAGTAAGCACAGAGAAACAGCTACAGAAAGACTGAAGAAACTGAGTCAAAGTGGAAACAGCACCCAGTAGTGGTTGTATCTTTTGGGGAAAGTAAAGTCTGATACTTTAAAGAGCAATGTTGCATCGAAAGCTGGAATGTTAGGTTCATGAATCAAGGTAAATTTGATGTGATCAAACAGAAGATGGCCCTTTTTTAACTCAAGTATTTCAGAAGTAGCTCACCGAACAAAGTGACAGACTGATAATTGTTGGACAACCATAGTTGTTAATGTCCATTTTGGTCATTGTTGTTCAGTCACTAAATTGTGTCCAACAAAGATCTGTCTTTGGAACCAAGTGAAACAGAGGGTCCTACCCAGACCAACTTTCACAGACAGTGATACTGATTACCTAGGTGATAGGGCCCCCTCCTCATGCCTAGGATGTTATAATGCAAAAAAGGTCAAACCAAAAGTAATATTTAAGGTAAAAGAAACCATGCTCTTGTTAAGCCCACTTCAGGAAAATGTTTGAGAGGTTTGTGTGGTAGAAAATAAAAGATCCCCAAATGATGAGCTAGGTCTGAAATAGAGAGATTGTAATTAACCTGTGAAATTGGGATCTTTTGGGGGCACTGGAGACTTATAGTATCTTCTGCTGCTGAGATTATTATCTTTGTAAGAAAACTGTTTTTATAAACCCATATGACCTCATTTGCTCTGTCTGGTGACCAGCAATACATGGATGGAATGCCAGGACTAGAAGAGAAAAGAGCTTATGACATTGGTGTGGTGGCTTCTAGGACTGACTGGAATTGCTACCTATTATGGGAGTTTATACTGTTTCATTTACTTTCTTTGGACTTTGCTGCCACCAAAGAAAAGTCACCAGATGGAGATTGACTTGAGCAGGAAGGGAAGGGTGAGTCAACAGACCCTAAATAATGCTACTGAATTTTGCCACGCAATTGTGACTTAAGGATAATTTTAAATAGATTCTTTTAAAATGCAATTATTTGAGAAAAATGAGGCATGCTAAATATGTCTGTAATGTTCACCAGGAATCCTGTGGTGAAATGCTTTCTAGAGATGATACTGGAGGCTAACAGGGAACTCATTAATTTATTTAAAGAACAAAACCTAGAAGATGATTTTAGACCAGTATTTAAGGAGGCAAACAGATCCAGAAATACAAAAGGAAGATGAAATGCCACGGAGATGGCTTATAGAAACTGCTTTCTATTAGCAGCTAGTGTTAGAACGATGACCACAGGTAACAGTCAACTTAGCAACAGCTGCTGAGAGAAGTCAACCATGGATACAGTTGCTGAAAGCTGCCACTTAGAGACTGTGAGAAAGCTGAACAGAGTTAGTGGTACAGCTTTTGAGATCAGCTGTAACAAAGGCCCTGCTGGAAAACACTGGCCTTCAGGTCTGACTCTAAAGCATTAGATGGAACGTACCAGCCAGTGGAAACTTGTCATGCTAAGTGAAATCTCTGACATATTTCCTTCAGAGCTTGGGTGGCCTTTGAGGAAAAAGGGAATCTTTGACATCTCTAGAAACTAAGGACTGCTCTCTTTTAATGTGTTAGAGGGAGGAGGCTGTATGACAATTTTACATATTCCTAAATGAGATAAGTGGGATTTTCTGACAGTTGTAGACTTGGGCCCAGTTTCTTGGTAGAGATTTGACCCTTGAAACATTTGTATCAGTTTAAAAATCAAGATCTTGGTGGACCATCAGATACAATGGTTTTGGGAACTTATAGTATCTTCTGCTGCTGAGATTATTATCTTTGTAAGAAAACTGTTTTTATAAACCCATATGACCTCATTTGCTCTGTCTGGTGACCAGCAATACATGGATGGAATGCCAGGACTAGAAGAGAAAAGAGCTTATGACATTGGTGTGGTGGCTTCTAGGACTGACTGGAATTGCTACCTATTATGGGAGTTTATACTGTTTCATTTACTTTCTTTGGACTTTGCTGCCACCAAAGAAAAGTCACCAGATGGAGATTGACTTGAGCAGGAAGGGAAGGGTGAGTCAACAGACCCTAAATAATGCTACTGAATTTTGCCACGCAATTGTGACTTAAGGATAATTTTAAATAGATTCTTTTAAAATGCAATTATTTGAGAAAAATGAGGCATGCTAAATATGTCTGTAATGTTCACCAGGAATCCTGTGGTGAAATGCTTTCTAGAGATGATACTGGAGGCTAACAGGGAACTCATTAATTTATTTAAAGAACAAAACCTAGAAGATGATTTTAGACCAGTATTTAAGGAGGCAAACAGATCCAGAAATACAAAAGGAAGATGAAATGCCACGGAGATGGCTTATAGAAACTGCTTTCTATTAGCAGCTAGTGTTAGAACGATGACCACAGGTAACAGTCAACTTAGCAACAGCTGCTGAGAGAAGTCAACCATGGATACAGTTGCTGAAAGCTGCCACTTAGAGACTGTGAGAAAGCTGAACAGAGTTAGTGGTACAGCTTTTGAGATCAGCTGTAACAAAGGCCCTGCTGGAAAACACTGGCCTTCAGGTCTGACTCTAAAGCATTAGATGGAACGTACCAGCCAGTGGAAACTTGTCATGCTAAGTGAAATCTCTGACATATTTCCTTCAGAGCTTGGGTGGCCTTTGAGGAAAAAGGGAATCTTTGACATCTCTAGAAACTAAGGACTGCTCTCTTTTAATGTGTTAGAGGGAGGAGGCTGTATGACAATTTTACATATTCCTAAATGAGATAAGTGGGATTTTCTGACAGTTGTAGACTTGGGCCCAGTTTCTTGGTAGAGATTTGACCCTTGACTTGTAAGAGTCAAGATCTTGGAAATCTACCCATTTGTTCATTTCCTGATACTCTAGCTTATTATAAAATTGATCAATATGGCATAGTTCATCTGATCTGATTTCCTTTTCCCTTCTCCATTATGTGGTATATCAAAAATCATAATCTGTCAAAATGTCCATAAGTAAAGGATACTTGTTGAAATATTTCTCTGTCAGTAACCACTTACAGAAAAATAATACTTTGTAAATCATTAATAATTTGTAAAATAAGGTTTGTATCAATATATAACCAGTGTATACTACAAAAAATGTTGATAATGTATTCAGAATTAAGGACATGCTGTAAGTTTTATTATTATTTACTTCAATTTTATATTTGCTTAACACATACCCTGGTAGACATTGGTGAAATGCAGTGTATATAGAAACAAAAATACAATATAGGAAAATATAACACTTAATTTAGTTCATGTTTTGAGTTTTGGTGTTTGACTTTAGAGTTATTAGCATTGAAGTAGTTACTGTAGGAAAGCACAGTTTCAAAAAGAACATTATGTTGACATAGAGCTATGACATCTAGAATGTCTCAGAAATTTTTCTACGTAAGGTAAAAAAATTTACAGCTTTTCTAAGCAGTTTTAAATTTTGAATAATTTGGACCCTTTCCACACAAAAAAGGTTCTCATGAAATGCTGTCAGTACCTCCACCCTCCCTTAGACCTGGACAACCAGAGCACTGCCTTGGGCTGCTTTAGACCTGGACAACCAGAGCACCTTTGGTGCTGAACATGGGTCCTTTGAGATCAGCTGTCCTGGAAAACACTGGCGTTCAGGTCTGACTCTAAAGCATTAGATGGAACGTACCAGCCAGTGGAAACTTGTCATGCTAAGTGAAATCTCTGACATATTTCCTTCAGAGCTTGGGTGGCCTTTGAGGAAAAAGGGAATCTTTGACATCTCTAGAAACTAAGGACTGCTCTCTTTTAATGTGTTAGAGGGAGGAGGCTGTATGACAATTTTACATATTCCTAAATGAGATAAGTGGGATTTTCTGACAGTTGTAGACTTGGGCCCAGTTTCTTGGTAGAGATTTGACCCTTGACTTGTAAGAGTCAAGATCTTGGAAATCTACCCATTTGTTCATTTCCTGATACTCTAGCTTATTATAAAATTGATCAATATGGCATAGTTCATCTGATCTGATTTCCTTTTCCCTTCTCCATTATGTGGTATATCAAAAATCATAATCTGTCAAAAATGTCCATAAGTAAAGGATACTTGTTGAAATATTTCTCTGTCAGTAACCACTTACAGAAAAATAATACTTTGTAAATCATTAATAATTTGTAAAATAAGGTTTGTATCAATATATAACCAGTGTATACTACAAAAAATGTTGATAATGTATTCAGAATTAAGGACATGCTGTAAGTTTTATTATTATTTACTTCAATTTTATATTTGCTTAACACATACCCTGGTAGACATTGGTGAAATGCAGTGTATATAGAAACAAAAATACAATATAGGAAAATATAACACTTAATTTAGTTCATGTTTTGAGTTTTGGTGTTTGACTTTAGAGTTATTAGCATTGAAGTAGTTACTGTAGGAAAGCACAGTTTCAAAAAGAACATTATGTTGACATAGAGCTATGACATCTAGAATGTCTCAGAAATTTTTCTACGTAAGGTAAAAAAATTTACAGCTTTTCTAAGCAGTTTTAAATTTTGAATAATTTGGACCCTTTCCACACAAAAAAGGTTCTCATGAAATGCTGTCAGTACCCCTCCACCCCTCCCTTAGACCTGGACAACCAGAGCACTGCCTTGGGCTGCTTTATTTCCAGATCCCTGTCTGACCCTTTTCCCACAATAATTCTCCCAAAGGTGCATGCCCACCTGGGGCCTATGTCATTGTGCTATCCCCCAGATCCCAACTCCATGATGCTGGCACCAGGGAGCCAGGAATTCTCTGCCACAAATATACCCCTAATCTGCTTCCTGGCCTTGCACTGGTCTCTTTCTGAATCTAAGGGGATGGGGCCAGGGGTAGGGAGGATTCATTAGAGGTCAGATGCAGCTGATCAATTGCGTAGGTGTACTGTGTGTCTAGTCCCTTCAGTCATGTCCGACTCTTAATGATCCTATGGACTGTATCCCACCAGCTCCTTTGCCCATGGGGTTGGAATGAGTTGCCATTCCATTCTCCAGGGAATCTTCCCCACCCAGGGATGAAACCCGAGTCTCTTAGGTCTCCTGCTTTGGCAGACGATTTCTTTACCACTAGTGTCACCTGGGAAGCCCCCTAAATAGAGGACAGCATTTAAAAAACATACATCAGTAGATCCCTTTAGACAGACACATTTTTTGGGGGGGTGGGGCAGCTTGGAGAGGGAGGGGGGCGGGCGGGCCACTTCTATTGGTCTTTCATTTATCTATTTTTATCCATCTTTGTTCTTCGGCCCATTTGGGCCTCCTATCACAGTGGCCTCTGTTGTCACAGAGCTCCGGCCCTGGGAGCATGCGCTCCAGAGCTCCGGCTCAGTAATTGGACATACTGGTCCAACTGCTCCGCAGCATGTGGGATCTTCCCAGGCCAGGAATAGAGCCAGCGTCCCTTGCACTGCATGGCGGTGTCTTTATCCACTGGACCACCAGGGAAGCCCAAGACAGACACATTTTAATCAAGATGGGATTAAAAACAATTTTTGAAAAACCAACTTACATGAAAAAAAAATAAACAAGAGATGAAAGTATGCAGTGAAGCAAACTGTATTATTTTCAACTTCAGATAAACAAAGAACCACCCTCTTTACCAGGGATGGATTACTTTCTGTTTTATTGAAAACACTCTGAACATGTACTAGGCTTCTGATTTAAATGTTAGCACTGGGTCCAAATACTCAAACATCAGTGGCAGCAAAAACTGTCAGTGATTTTTAATTAAAAGTGAAATTAATGTTTATGATTTAATGCAAATGACTTATGATCACATGATACAATTCTTTAAAGTAAACGAGTTTGTTTTTCAAATAGTCTCTGTATTAGAATAGTTATGTTCATATGATTATGATACTTACTTGTCATTTCTCAATAACTTTATCCATTGAAGAATTAAGATATTATATAAACTCATTATTAATAAATTCTAGGAATAAAACTAAGAGACAAACCTAAAAACAAACAGAAAACCAACTGTCAAACCATAAGTGATACAATTATGTTATTTTCATGTAACCTGTCTCTAATTTACAGTTAGTTTTGTAAATATGAAAATAAGTTTAATATTCTTTTCATTTGTTTTTATTTCCTCCAAAAATATTCTGATTATGCAGAACTAGTTTAATCAGTATGTTTATGTGTTTAGTGTGTCACCTCTTTGTAAGTGGCTACTGAAATATTTTGTAAGTAGTATTTAGGAATTTATAATGATATAATTTATTATAAGATAGAGTCAAAATGAAGAAAATGCAAACTGATTTTGAAAGTTATAAAAATTTACTTAGAGATTGGATAGAAACTGAGTATCAACATAATGGAAATTTTACTTGTATAAAAAAACAATTAACTGAGGCTGGTGATAATGGACTTGGGACTGAGGGAAGAGGAAAATAGCACATGAGAATTACATTATAGAACAGGAAATGATGATTCAGCAATGGATTGTACATAGGAGACAAAGTGAACATGGGTAGAGAATGCTCATTTTTAAACTGATGTTGAAATTAGATAGTGGCACAGAGAATGACAATGAGAAATCTGAATAGTAGACAACAAATAGTGAAGACTTACCTGGCTTAAAAGCAGTATCTGAAGTAAGTAGAAGTATTATGGGATACCACAAAAATATAGTCATTCAGCAGCAAAATTCAGCCTCATTCAGTTAGTAAAACAGTCATCATTTATATTTTATTCAACAAATATTTAATGAGTGTCAGCTACTGACCTAGACATGAGATATTTCAGTGAATAGTCCAAAGATTCTTGCCCTCCATAGAGCGTGCATAAGTGGCTTTAAAACCAAGCTAATTGTTCAGTTGTTTCCTCAAAGATCCATATTTAATGTTGTATTCTCTAAAATCCTATGAATATTATATATTTTATACTTGAGAATATCAATATATCCATACTTTTAAAAAATCTTGCAATAGTATGAATTTGGTTATACATACAAATGAAATACTGATAAAACTAAGAGACAAACCTAAAAACAAACAGAAAACCAACTGTCAAACCATAAGTGATACAATTATGTTATTTTCATGTAACCTGTCTCTAATTTACAGTTAGTTTTGTAAATATGAAAATAAGTTTAATATTCTTTTCATTTGTTTTTATTTCCTCCAAAAATATTCTGATTATGCAGAACTAGTTTAATCAGTATGTTTATGTGTTTAGTGTGTCACCTCTTTGTAAGTGGCTACTGAAATATTTTGTAAGTAGTATTTAGGAATTTATAATGATATAATTTATTATAAGATAGAGTCAAAATGAAGAAAATGCAAACTGATTTTGAAAGTTATAAAAATTTACTTAGAGATTGGATAGAAACTGAGTATCAACATAATGGAAATTTTACTTGTATAAAAAAACAATTAACTGAGGCTGGTGATAATGGACTTGGGACTGAGGGAAGAGGAAAATAGCACATGAGAATTACATTATAGAACAGGAAATGATGATTCAGCAATGGATTGTACATAGGAGACAAAGTGAACATGGGTAGAGAATGCTCATTTTTAAACTGATGTTGAAATTAGATAGTGGCACAGAGAATGACAATGAGAAATCTGAATAGTAGACAACAAATAGTGAAGACTTACCTGGCTTAAAAGCAGTATCTGAAGTAAGTAGAAGTATTATGGGATACCACAAAAATATAGTCATTCAGCAGCAAAATTCAGCCTCATTCAGTTAGTAAAACAGTCATCATTTATATTTTATTCAACAAATATTTAATGAGTGTCAGCTACTGACCTAGACATGAGATATTTCAGTGAATAGTCCAAAGATTCTTGCCCTCCATAGAGCGTGCATAAGTGGCTTTAAAACCAAGCTAATTGTTCAGTTGTTTCCTCAAAGATCCATATTTAATGTTGTATTCTCTAAAATCCTATGAATATTATATATTTTATACTTGAGAATATCAATATATCCATACTTTTTAAAAAAATCTTGCAATAGTATGAATTTGGTTATACATACAAATGAAATACTGATGAAACTAGAGAAAGATTTTTCTACAAGTAAGCAAACATCTGAAGAAACGCTTAGTTGATTGCATTGGTATATCAAATAAACAATTTGATAAACCATGGATTTATTTAAAAGGTATTTTTCTTATTGTAATTATTTCTTGTCTTTCACTTGTAGAGACTTTGTTGATCAGTCTATTTTTACTTCTTAATTCACTACATAGCTTTTCTGCATCCACTGCTCAGGTTCTAGTTCTCACTGAAATGTAATAAACCTGCTTGATCTCCACATCCTATTAGACTTAGGGGTTATAACAGCTTCCTGCTGTTGCTAGGTCCTGGATTCTTCACAGACCTATGGTTCGCATAGCTCTGCCCAAACTTCTGTAGATTATCTGTTAATTACACTGTCAATTAATTCCTTTGTGTGTACTCTTTGCCAGAATCCTGAATGACACAAAGGTAAATAGCAGTGATGAAGAGAAGCTTAGGGCTCAGCTTGTTTTTTCAGCTCTTGCTCCATTGGGAGAATGGGAAAATGGGACCTTTCAGAAGATTTTGACGTTAAGAGTCTTGGGCAGACACGATTAGGAGAACATCTTCAGAGTCTGCAAATATTAACTGCATGCATTTAAAAAACACTAAGCCCATAGGCAGTGTTAGAGTCACTTTTTCCAAAAGCTGCTCCTCTGTAACATTTAAAAATACTGTCCCCAGAATTCTTCTATATTAACATAGTGTTGCAAGACCAAATCAAAGCTTAGGCTAAGAATTCTCTGTTTTTCTCATTTTTCTGTTGCTTAAATGGATAGTGAATGACCCATCTTGTGTGGCAATTCTCTTGCCATTTGTTCAGACCTTTTTTACCCACATGGGTGTGATGTAGACAATATTGCTCCATTCAGCACTATCCTCCCAAATAAAGACAAACTATTTAGCATAGAAAATGGCCTGTATTCTTTATAATTTTAACAAGCTTGCAGTTGTTTCCTCAAAGATCCATATTTAATGTTGTATTCTCTAAAATCCTATGAATATTATATATTTTATACTTGAGAATATCAATATATCCATACTTTTAAAAAATCTTGCAATAGTATGAATTTGGTTATACATACAAATGAAATACTGATGAAACTAGAGAAAGATTTTTCTACAAGTAAGCAAACATCTGAAGAAACGCTTAGTTGATTGCATTGGTATATCAAATAAACAATTTGATAAACCATGGATTTATTTAAAAGGTATTTTTCTTATTGTAATTATTTCTTGTCTTTCACTTGTAGAGACTTTGTTGATCAGTCTATTTTTACTTCTTAATTCACTACATAGCTTTTCTGCATCCACTGCTCAGGTTCTAGTTCTCACTGAAATGTAATAAACCTGCTTGATCTCCACATCCTATTAGACTTAGGGGTTATAACAGCTTCCTGCTGTTGCTAGGTCCTGGATTCTTCACAGACCTATGGTTCGCATAGCTCTGCCCAAACTTCTGTAGATTATCTGTTAATTACACTGTCAATTAATTCCTTTGTGTGTACTCTTTGCCAGAATCCTGAATGACACAAAGGTAAATAGCAGTGATGAAGAGAAGCTTAGGGCTCAGCTTGTTTTTTCAGCTCTTGCTCCATTGGGAGAATGGGAAAATGGGACCTTTCAGAAGATTTTGACGTTAAGAGTCTTGGGCAGACACGATTAGGAGAACATCTTCAGAGTCTGCAAATATTAACTGCATGCATTTAAAAAACACTAAGCCCATAGGCAGTGTTAGAGTCACTTTTTCCAAAAGCTGCTCCTCTGTAACATTTAAAAATACTGTCCCCAGAATTCTTCTATATTAACATAGTGTTGCAAGACCAAATCAAAGCTTAGGCTAAGAATTCTCTGTTTTTCTCATTTTTCTGTTGCTTAAATGGATAGTGAATGACCCATCTTGTGTGGCAATTCTCTTGCCATTTGTTCAGACCTTTTTTACCCACATGGGTGTGATGTAGACAATATTGCTCCATTCAGCACTATCCTCCCAAATAAAGACAAACTATTTAGCATAGAAAATGGCCTGTATTTGGTTTGACTAGTACCACTCTTCCCTAATCTTTTTGACCCATCTTATCATTCTTTAAGAAAAAAAAGAAAAGAAAGCTACCTCCCACCCCATGTATAATTTTAAGAGTTTCTCCTAAATTTTAGGACCTTTCTATCATACTGTTTGTCCCAGGTGGTGCTAGTGGTAAAGAACCCACCTGCCAACTCAGGAGACAGACCTAAGAGACACGGCTTTGATCCCTTGTTGGGAAGATCCCCTGGAGAAGGGCATGGAAACCCACTGCAGTATTCTTGCCTGGAATATTCCATGGACAGAGGAGCCTGGCAAGCTGCAGTCCATAGGGTTACAGAGAGTTGGACATGACTGAAGCCACTTAGCATGCGTGCATGTATAGCCTTGTTTGATGTCTCAAATCAATTACCTTAATATGTGATTAACTCTTCTTAGAGGGGATATGTGTATACCTATGGCTGGTTCTTGTTGCTGTATGGCAAAAAAAAAAAATCACAATATTGTAAAGTAATTATCCTCTGATCAAAATAAATTAAAAATAGCTGATATATCAAAAATGAAAGATAACAAATAAGGATAAGATATTATCTACTCTTAGGGAGCATAGGATAATAGTAGGCATAGCTAGAGTACTGATTTCAAGTCAGCCTTGTTAAGGTAAGTCCTCTCCATCCATACTATAAATACCTTTCAGTTTAAATTGCAAGTTTAAAGGGCTTGCTAATGTGGTTTGTTAAGACAGCAGAGATTTAGATTGATTTATTAAGATTAAAAACAGTCACCTTTTATGATAAAATGTGTCATAAACATTGAAAAATAAAAGTTCATTTTGAGTCAGTGCAACCACTGAACTTAAAAGGTATTTATAAGGATATCAATATCCTTAAGTGCATAAGTACTTTGTATATCATGATGGATATAAGTTTTTAGAGAAATAAGCAATATCCCAATTTATTTAGTCTTGCCATTTTCTTTTCTCTTATGAGATAGTATAACTGTATTGACATGAAATAATTTGTCATAATAATATAAATTATATACTAATTTGTATTTCTTTTAAATTAAATTCTCCCTTACTGATTTTTATAGATAAAAACTGAGTAAAATGTCTTTCATTTTAAACAACACAAGCCAGGGCTTCCTTGGTGGTCCAATGGATAGAGTTTGCCGTGGCAGTGCAAGGGGCACCAGTTAGATCTATAGCCTGGGAAGATACCACATGCCACAGAGCGGCTGGACTGGTGTGTTCAATTACTAGCCAGCACTCTGGAGTACATGTGCCCAGGGCTGGTGCTCTGCAATGAGAGAGGCCACTACAATGGGAGGCCCTCACAAGGCCAAAGAACAAAGATGGATGAAAATAAATAAATAAATAAAAGAGGCCAAAATTAAAAAAAACAAACAAAAAAAGCCCCACAAAAGTCAGTTGGAGACTAGTTGTAGTGAATCACCTCTGGCCAGAATTGGCTTAATTCAGGTTGTTTAATAGTAGCTTTTTTTACAGTATATTCTATTGATTATTTTATTTATTTTCATTCAAAAAACTCTTTATAGATAATTTAAGGCAGTCATTATGGTAGGTTCTTGGTAAACTCTGAATAAGACACATATAACCACCAAAATTATAGTCAAATTATTTATTTTTAGTTCTGATTAGTAGTAAGTTATATGATGTTTCTGAATGAGGTCATACAGAAGCATTGGTATTTGTACAATATTTTACCAGTAAGTATAGGTAGTCCTTTCTTCCAGTTATAAAACAAAATGATAAAATATCTACTATAAATACCTTTCAGTTTAAATTGCAAGTTTAAAGGGCTTGCTAATGTGGTTTGTTAAGACAGCAGAGATTTAGATTGATTTATTAAGATTAAAAACAGTCACCTTTTATGATAAAATGTGTCATAAACATTGAAAAATAAAAGTTCATTTTGAGTCAGTGCAACCACTGAACTTAAAAGGTATTTATAAGGATATCAATATCCTTAAGTGCATAAGTACTTTGTATATCATGATGGATATAAGTTTTTAGAGAAATAAGCAATATCCCAATTTATTTAGTCTTGCCATTTTCTTTTCTCTTATGAGATAGTATAACTGTATTGACATGAAATAATTTGTCATAATAATATAAATTATATACTAATTTGTATTTCTTTTAAATTAAATTCTCCCTTACTGATTTTTATAGATAAAAACTGAGTAAAATGTCTTTCATTTTAAACAACACAAGCCAGGGCTTCCTTGGTGGTCCAATGGATAGAGTTTGCCGTGGCAGTGCAAGGGGCACCAGTTAGATCTATAGCCTGGGAAGATACCACATGCCACAGAGCGGCTGGACTGGTGTGTTCAATTACTAGCCAGCACTCTGGAGTACATGTGCCCAGGGCTGGTGCTCTGCAATGAGAGAGGCCACTACAATGGGAGGCCCTCACAAGGCCAAAGAACAAAGATGGATGAAAATAAATAAATAAATAAAAGAGGCCAAAATTAAAAAAAACAAACAAAAAAAGCCCCACAAAAGTCAGTTGGAGACTAGTTGTAGTGAATCACCTCTGGCCAGAATTGGCTTAATTCAGGTTGTTTAATAGTAGCTTTTTTTACAGTATATTCTATTGATTATTTTATTTATTTTCATTCAAAAAACTCTTTATAGATAATTTAAGGCAGTCATTATGGTAGGTTCTTGGTAAACTCTGAATAAGACACATATAACCACCAAAATTATAGTCAAATTATTTATTTTTAGTTCTGATTAGTAGTAAGTTATATGATGTTTCTGAATGAGGTCATACAGAAGCATTGGTATTTGTACAATATTTTACCAGTAAGTATAGGTAGTCCTTTCTTCCAGTTATAAAACAAAAATGATAAAATATCAAATCTAAGTATTTGTGAAAATCTGTTAATTTATAATGAATTTATTTCTATGGCTAGCTTTTTCATAAAGGAATAAAATTTGAATAATTATATAAACTAATACTCTTTAGTTTGTTTTGAAAAAGGATTTATGTTAGTCCTGAATTTTTTTAGGTCTTGTCACATAAGACACAAAAGTACATAATCCAACTGGATGCTTTTATATCTGCATAGGAGTGGTTTGAATTGTGCAGGTTGAAAGATACACGAGCACATTCAGATTCAAAATGCTACTACCTTTATCCTCAAATAAATTATTTGGTTTAACAATAGCTTTCCTTTTATATGAAAGAAAAATAAAGCTTAGAAGTATCTTATGTTAATATAATGGTTTTAATACAATTACTGTTGCTGAGCAACTGGGAAGAATGTGGGAGATTCAAGCTCCAGAGTGGCAAAAACCTCAGTTTTTAGTAGTTGTGGACTCATTTTCTTCCTTTTCAAAGTATATGGAAAAAGTTGATTTTATCAGAGTTTACAATATATTTAATGAGTAATCACAAATACGTTGGATTCAGAATGACAACCTTCTGCTCAATATAGTTGCTCCAGTATTTACTCAATAAATCATGCCAAATGACATTCATGATTTTATTTTATTCTTTCTTTAGTTTTAGAGGTTTTTAGATAAAATTTATGGTTTTATAAAGTAGAGCTATTGATTGTTAGAACCAATAAATCATTATAATCTTTTGTCATATCTAGTCTTTATACTCTAGCTAACCCTATTAATACAGGATGAGGACTGCAAAAGAATAGAGAAAATATAAGAATGAAAATTTTAAACACTGAGTAGTTTTCTACGTTTATGGGCATTAAATTGTTGAGGCTGGTGGCAGGTCTTTTTCATAGTTATTTGTTGATTGCCAATCAAGGGTATCCTTTTCTATATACTTAAGTTTTATTGTTGTTTAGCCTTCAAGTTATGCCTGACTTTTGCAACCCCATGTACTGTAGCCTGCCGTCTCCTCTGTCCGTGGCATTTCCAGGCAAGAATATGAGAGTCAGTTGCTGTTTCCTTCTCCAGTGGATCTTTCTGATCCAGGGATGAAACCCACAGTCAGTCTTGCATTCTAAGGGGATTCTTTACCACTGAACCACAAGGGAAATAAAATACGCTCTGCCTAGAGCCTATCAAATATTAGACATTATGGTTCGTCCCATATGGCACTCACTGTCCAATTTAGAGTTTTGATTTTTTTTAAAGGAGTTATTTTTCATTATAAAATTTTATTTTTCAAAATAAAATGTATTTTTCATTTTATTTTTCATTATTAACTGTTAACACAAGTTAATGATATTTGAGTTGTTGAGACGGTATTGTGAGTATCTGATGGCCTTAACATTTTAAGATATTTCTGATTCCTTATTATTTTTTTATTTGTGTTTTCATTATTTATTAGAAAACCAGAATTAGGATCTACAGAAAAATACTTTTCATGAGAAAATTTACAACTTGGAAAAATTGAATAATGAATTTACAAAAAATAAACAATAGATTTTCATAAAATAGAACATTATCCTATTATTTAAATTGAAATTACTAGCTCAGCATTTTAATATGATTATTTAAATGTGCCATAATAGTATGGCTAGATGTTAGATTATATGTGTATTATTTCCTGAAATATTTTTACATTCTTAGAGTAGTACAGTTCCAAAAAATTATTTCTCCATCGAATAGAGATAAAATAGCTATGCATGGAATATACATTAGATAATTTCACTAATCTCTCTTATTTTATCCTTTTTATCTTTTGGGGATTATCTCACAGTGGACATTAGAATGTACCATTTAATGTTTTTTAGTAAGTTCACAGTGTTGTACAACCGCCATCACAATCTAACTTAGAATATACTTATCCTCCCCAAAGGAGATCCCACAACCTTTAGTAATTTCTCTCACTCTTCTCTACAATTCATCTCCCCTACTCAGACCTAGTTTTAGGCAATCTATTTTCTATCTATATAGATGTGTCCATTCTGGACATTTCATGTAAATATACTGTATGTGATTTTTTGTGTGACTAGTTTCTATAATTTAGTATAGTGTTTTCAGTTTATTCATGTTATTACATATATTATTAGCTCATTATTATTTATAAGTTATTATCATTTATTAATAAAAAATACCCTATTATATGGGATATCACAATTTATGACATATATTTGGAATATTTTCACTTTTAATCTGTTATTAACATTCATGGACACATTTTTATGTGGATTTATGAACATCTGTGCCACAGTTTTGACTAGATATATATTTTAATTTATCTTGAATACACCTAGTGTTGGAAATGTTTGGCCATATAATAATTCTGTTAAATGTTCTAAGGAGCTACCAAACTGTTTTCAGCAGTAATTATACTATTTTACGTTACCAGTAGTAATGTATGAGGAATTTAATTTTATACATCCTCACTAGTACTTGTTATTGTATGTCTTATTTCTTATAGCTTTAGTAATGAGTATGGAAGCATGAAGTTGTATTTTATAGGATTTTTGACTTGCATTTCCCTAATAATTAATGGTATCAAACATTTTTAAAAATGTACTTCTTTCTCTTTTGTATATATTCTTTAGAGAAACGCCTATTCAGATCCTTTAGAGAGGTTTTTAAGATTAAATGAGGTTACATAGGTGGGCCCTAATCTTATGACAGTGTCCTTACCGGAAGAAAGAGTCACATGGGGTGTCTGCTTCCTTTCTTTCCCTTGCATGCAGTAGGAAAGGCCATGTGAGGGTACAAAGAGAAGAAGGTGAGCAAATCAAAGAGAGGAACAAGAGCTGGCACTTTGATCTTGGGCTTCTAGCTTCCAAAACTGTGATAAATAAATCACTCTTATGTACCATTTAATGTTCTTTATGAAAAAGGGATTATCTCACAGTGGACATTAGAATGTACCATTTAATGTTTTTTAGTAAGTTCACAGTGTTGTACAACCGCCATCACAATCTAACTTAGAATATACTTATCCTCCCCAAAGGAGATCCCACAACCTTTAGTAATTTCTCTCACTCTTCTCTACAATTCATCTCCCCTACTCAGACCTAGTTTTAGGCAATCTATTTTCTATCTATATAGATGTGTCCATTCTGGACATTTCATGTAAATATACTGTATGTGATTTTTTGTGTGACTAGTTTCTATAATTTAGTATAGTGTTTTCAGTTTATTCATGTTATTACATATATTATTAGCTCATTATTATTTATAAGTTATTATCATTTATTAATAAAAAATACCCTATTATATGGGATATCACAATTTATGACATATATTTGGAATATTTTCACTTTTAATCTGTTATTAACATTCATGGACACATTTTTATGTGGATTTATGAACATCTGTGCCACAGTTTTGACTAGATATATATTTTAATTTATCTTGAATACACCTAGTGTTGGAAATGTTTGGCCATATAATAATTCTGTTAAATGTTCTAAGGAGCTACCAAACTGTTTTCAGCAGTAATTATACTATTTTACGTTACCAGTAGTAATGTATGAGGAATTTAATTTTATACATCCTCACTAGTACTTGTTATTGTATGTCTTATTTCTTATAGCTTTAGTAATGAGTATGGAAGCATGAAGTTGTATTTTATAGGATTTTTGACTTGCATTTCCCTAATAATTAATGGTATCAAACATTTTTAAAAATGTACTTCTTTCTCTTTTGTATATATTCTTTAGAGAAACGCCTATTCAGATCCTTTAGAGAGGTTTTTAAGATTAAATGAGGTTACATAGGTGGGCCCTAATCTTATGACAGTGTCCTTACCGGAAGAAAGAGTCACATGGGGTGTCTGCTTCCTTTCTTTCCCTTGCATGCAGTAGGAAAGGCCATGTGAGGGTACAAAGAGAAGAAGGTGAGCAAATCAAAGAGAGGAACAAGAGCTGGCACTTTGATCTTGGGCTTCTAGCTTCCAAAACTGTGATAAATAAATTTCTGTTGTTTAAGCCACCTGTTCTGGGATATTTTGTTATAGCAGCCCTAGAAGACTAATATACCCCCATCAGACATATAATTTGCATTTTTTCTCCATTTCATGTGTTGTGTTTTCACTTTCTTTTCTTTAATTTTTAAAGAGTCAAAATTTTTCTGTTACTTGTGATTTTGGTATTGTGTCTAATTATTAGCTGACCGAGGATGATACAGATTTATTTTTACATTTTGTTTAAGAGTTTTATAAGTTTTCATTTTTACTGTTAAATTTATAATCCTAATTAAGCTGATTTGTGTGTATTATCAAGGTAGGGTTCCACCTTCATTCCTTAGCTTGTTGATTACTAGTTATCCCAGCATAAGTTGTATAAAAGACTATTCTTCCCCTTTTGAATTTCTTGGCACCCTCATCAAAAATCAACAGACTATATATATACATATATATGTATATATGTGTATGTGTATATGTGTGTGTGTGTGTGTGTGTGTATATATATATATACACACACACATATATATACATATATATTTTTCTGGACATATAATTCCATTCTATTTATCCATGTATCTATCCATATGCCTGTAACACAGATTTGATTATTATACATTGTAGTAAGTTCTGAAATTGGAAAATGTGGACCCTACAAAGTTGTTCTTTCTTTTCTTTATTGCTTTGGCTATTCTAGGTTTGTTGAGTTTCAATATGAATTTTAGGATCAGCTTGTTTACTTTTAAAGTCAGCAGAGATTTTGATAAGGATTGTTTTGGATCTTTCAATCAAGGGCCACATTGGTATCTTAACAATATTAAGATGTAATCAATGAACAAGGGATGTCTTTCCACTTATTTATAACTGTTTAAGGTTTTTTTAAACAACATTTTGTAGTTTTCAGTGCATAAGATTTTCACTTCTTTTGTTAAGTTTATTTCTAAGAATTTTATCTTTCTGATGCTAAGAATTTTTAAGATTAAATGAGGTTACATAGGTGGGCCCTAATCTTATGACAGTGTCCTTACCGGAAGAAAGAGTCACATGGGGTGTCTGCTTCCTTTCTTTCCCTTGCATGCAGTAGGAAAGGCCATGTGAGGGTACAAAGAGAAGAAGGTGAGCAAATCAAAGAGAGGAACAAGAGCTGGCACTTTGATCTTGGGCTTCTAGCTTCCAAAACTGTGATAAATAAATTTCTGTTGTTTAAGCCACCTGTTCTGGGATATTTTGTTATAGCAGCCCTAGAAGACTAATATACCCCCATCAGACATATAATTTGCATTTTTTCTCCATTTCATGTGTTGTGTTTTCACTTTCTTTTCTTTAATTTTTAAAGAGTCAAAATTTTTCTGTTACTTGTGATTTTGGTATTGTGTCTAATTATTAGCTGACCGAGGATGATACAGATTTATTTTTACATTTTGTTTAAGAGTTTTATAAGTTTTCATTTTTACTGTTAAATTTATAATCCTAATTAAGCTGATTTGTGTGTATTATCAAGGTAGGGTTCCACCTTCATTCCTTAGCTTGTTGATTACTAGTTATCCCAGCATAAGTTGTATAAAAGACTATTCTTCCCCTTTTGAATTTCTTGGCACCCTCATCAAAAATCAACAGACTATATATATACATATATATGTATATATGTGTATGTGTATATGTGTGTGTGTGTGTGTGTGTGTATATATATATATACACACACATATATATCATATATATTTTCTGGACATATAATTCCATTCTATTTATCCATGTATCTATCCATATGCCTGTAACACAGATTTGATTATTATACATTGTAGTAAGTTCTGAAATTGGAAAATGTGGACCCTACAAAGTTGTTCTTTCTTTTCTTTATTGCTTTGGCTATTCTAGGTTTGTTGAGTTTCAATATGAATTTTAGGATCAGCTTGTTTACTTTTAAAGTCAGCAGAGATTTTGATAAGGATTGTTTTGGATCTTTCAATCAAGGGCCACATTGGTATCTTAACAATATTAAGATGTAATCAATGAACAAGGGATGTCTTTCCACTTATTTATAACTGTTTAAGGTTTTTTTAAACAACATTTTGTAGTTTTCAGTGCATAAGATTTTCACTTCTTTTGTTAAGTTTATTTCTAAGAATTTTATCTTTCTGATGCTATTTTAAATGCAATGGTTTCCTTAATTCCATTTTCACGAAGTTGAGTCTTAGTATATAGAAATATAACTGATTTTTGTGTGCCTTTGATCTTATATTCTGCTATCTTTCTGAGTTTATTGTTTCCATTAGTTTTCTTTCTTTCTTTTTGCGGATGTGGGGCGGGTTGGGGAGGTAGGGGGCAGGCACGCCACTTCTATTGGTCTCTCATTTATCTATTTCCATCCATCTTTGTTCTTTGGCTCCTGTGGGCCTCCCATTGCAGTGGCCTCTGTTATTGCAGAGCACCAGCTCTGGGCGCATGCCCTCCAGAGCTCCGGCTCAGTAATTGGGCACATCAGTCCAGCCGCTCCAGGGCACATGGGATTTTCCCAGGCCAGGGATTGAACCGGCGCCCCTTGCACTGCAAGGCAGTGTCCTCACCCACTGGACCACCAGGGAAGCCCTATTGTTTCCATTAGTTTTCTAGTTGTTTCCTCAGGAAATTCTATATGCAATATAGTATCATCTGTGAATAAAAGTAATTTTACTTTTCTAGGTAAACTTTATTGTCTAACAACTATATGTAAAACCTCCAGTACAGTGATGAATAAAAGTAGAATGTGGATATTTTTGTCTTGTTCCTGATGTTAGAAGGAAACCATTTAGTTTTTCTTTTTATACCATACCATTAAGTATGATAGTCACTGTTTTATTTGCAAATGCTCTTTACCAAGTTTAGAAATTTCTTTTATTGATTCATAATGTTTTGCAAATTTTTATCATGACAGGGTATTGCCTGTAACACAGATTTGATTATTATACATTGTAGTAAGTTCTGAAATTGGAAAATGTGGACCCTACAAAGTTGTTCTTTCTTTTCTTTATTGCTTTGGCTATTCTAGGTTTGTTGAGTTTCAATATGAATTTTAGGATCAGCTTGTTTACTTTTAAAGTCAGCAGAGATTTTGATAAGGATTGTTTTGGATCTTTCAATCAAGGGCCACATTGGTATCTTAACAATATTAAGATGTAATCAATGAACAAGGGATGTCTTTCCACTTATTTATAACTGTTTAAGGTTTTTTTAAACAACATTTTGTAGTTTTCAGTGCATAAGATTTTCACTTCTTTTGTTAAGTTTATTTCTAAGAATTTTATCTTTCTGATGCTATTTTAAATGCAATGGTTTCCTTAATTCCATTTTCACGAAGTTGAGTCTTAGTATATAGAAATATAACTGATTTTTGTGTGCCTTTGATCTTATATTCTGCTATCTTTCTGAGTTTATTGTTTCCATTAGTTTTCTTTCTTTCTTTTTGCGGATGTGGGGCGGGTTGGGGAGGTAGGGGGCAGGCACGCCACTTCTATTGGTCTCTCATTTATCTATTTCCATCCATCTTTGTTCTTTGGCTCCTGTGGGCCTCCCATTGCAGTGGCCTCTGTTATTGCAGAGCACCAGCTCTGGGCGCATGCCCTCCAGAGCTCCGGCTCAGTAATTGGGCACATCAGTCCAGCCGCTCCAGGGCACATGGGATTTTCCCAGGCCAGGGATTGAACCGGCGCCCCTTGCACTGCAAGGCAGTGTCCTCACCCACTGGACCACCAGGGAAGCCCTATTGTTTCCATTAGTTTTCTAGTTGTTTCCTCAGGAAATTCTATATGCAATATAGTATCATCTGTGAATAAAAGTAATTTTACTTTTCTAGGTAAACTTTATTGTCTAACAACTATATGTAAAACCTCCAGTACAGTGATGAATAAAAGTAGAATGTGGATATTTTTGTCTTGTTCCTGATGTTAGAAGGAAACCATTTAGTTTTTCTTTTTATACCATACCATTAAGTATGATAGTCACTGTTTTATTTGCAAATGCTCTTTACCAAGTTTAGAAATTTCTTTTATTGATTCATAATGTTTTGCAAATTTTTATCATGACAGGGTATTGCATTTTATCAAGCATTTTGTTTATTTACATAGTAACATAATTTTGGTTCTTTTTCTCTTTGTATGATACGTCAATTAATTTTTTGAATTAATACAATTTTAAGTGTGTTTTTAATGAGTTCTTTATCAAGATACTTTAAGGGACCACCAATACCTACATTGTGGCATCTCTAACATGGTTAATTGATTGTGGTATTTCAGAAATTACTTACTACTGAAATTAGTTTCATAAGCTTCTATATTTGCCACTATTTAATAATTCAATCTGAGAATATTTTAATCTACATTTTAAAGTATTTCAATTGCCATTTTCAGAGATGGAATCATAATTTTTACATTTTTTGTACATTTTTAATATTGAAGAGTTTTTCCACATTTTCATGTTCTTTTAAAATATATCATAATATATATATTGATCTTTATCATATACAAAGTGAATTTTTAGTTATCCGGGAGCTGATTTTAACTAAGTTACAATGAGAGCACCTCCTTCCTTTCTGACTTTTATTCCTACATGCAAGAATAATGTTGTTTCTCTACTTGGTAAAAGCCCATGCCAAATGCTGAAGATACATTGTAAACAAACCCAGCAGGGTTAGTTGTTTTATGCAATTTACAGTATTGTGCAGAGACAAACATTAAACAAATGACCCAAAATGAAATGTATAATTACTTATTGTGATAAGTGCTGTAAATAAAATACAAGATAGAACATGGTATAAGTACATCTTATTGAAGATTGGAGAGGGAGGGTAAAGTACTTATCATCCATTGTTGAAAATCTCTGAATGGTCTGTAAATTTAAGTATACATGACTTCTGTATGTAAGGCTGTATAGAAATTTTATAGCATGTACTCTAAATTAGGCTAAAGAAAGGAATAAAATGGAAAATATATATGTGAATGTTAGGACTGTTTAAAAAATAACAAGACAAGTCACAGGATAAAAAGAATATGAATTAATGATTTTAAACTATTCCTGCTTTTCAGGAGTTGCTCCTTTTCCATTTGCTATTGAGAATAATTCATATTAATATATTTAATAGATTTACATATTGGAAAGATTACACAAGATACTATTCCCATCTAATTTGGTTTAGGTTTTAATATCTCTTAATTATACATAAGAGAGGTTCAAATCCTGCCTATGCCATGTGGGCATTAGTTAATCATTCTTTTTTCAATTTGTAAAGAAAGCAATAATCAGAATTCCTCTCTAATTGTGTATTTCTTAGCGTTGAAATGAGATGACTCATAAAAGTAGTTTAGTATAACATCTGGCATATATTAGGACTCAATAAATTTTATATTAGTAATTAATTTGTGGAATATTTTGGGCTTTCAAAATGGGAAAATTTAGAAAAGGTACAAGTAAGAGTAGTTGATTCCTACCCCCATTAAAGATTCTAGAATTGGGAAAAACGAGATTTGAAGAATGTTACTCATTTCATAGACATGCCATTCTCTCTTTACTATCTTAAGTAATGGTAAGAAAAAGGATATATGTCCATGGATTACTTAGTTGCTGTAATATTATTATGATGAACTGATTTTTGTCTGTTTCAGTGTGGCACATCTAAACACGACTTGTTGACTACTGTCCGGCATTGCCTGGAATAGCTTGACATAGAAACATAAACTTTTAGCATTATTTATTCTATCTTTTTGACTAATGACGCTTTTCAAGTCTTTTCTTATTTCAGTGATATTTCCATATTAACATATCAGGAATTATTATTTAACAGTTTGATTCTATTCTGTCAAGCTTCTATTGTACCATTTTTTAAAGCTTCATTCATTAACCTTCTTTAAGGGTTTGTTAAAAAAGTATAATTAACTCACTGTGAAATAGAGACCACTTATTTAGACAACATTAGAGAAGATTGGAAAGGGTAAAGTACTTATCATCCATTGTTGAAAATCTCTGAATGGTCTGTAAATTTAAGATCATGACTCTGTATGTAAGGCTGTATAGAAATTTTATAGCATGTACTCTAAATTAGGCTAAAGAAAGGAATAAAATGGAAAATATATATGTGAATGTTAGGACTGTTTAAAAAATAACAAGACAAGTCACAGGATAAAAAGAATATGAATTAATGATTTTAAACTATTCCTGCTTTTCAGGAGTTGCTCCTTTTCCATTTGCTATTGAGAATAATTCATATTAATATATTTAATAGATTTACATATTGGAAAGATTACACAAGATACTATTCCCATCTAATTTGGTTTAGGTTTTAATATCTCTTAATTATACATAAGAGAGGTTCAAATCCTGCCTATGCCATGTGGGCATTAGTTAATCATTCTTTTTTTTCAATTTGTAAAGAAAGCAATAATCAGAATTCCTCTCTAATTGTGTATTTCTTAGCGTTGAAATGAGATGACTCATAAAAGTAGTTTAGTATAACATCTGGCATATATTAGGACTCAATAAATTTTATATTAGTAATTAATTTGTGGAATATTTTGGGCTTTCAAAATGGGAAAATTTAGAAAAGGTACAAGTAAGAGTAGTTGATTCCTACCCCCATTAAAGATTCTAGAATTGGGAAAAACGAGATTTGAAGAATGTTACTCATTTCATAGACATGCCATTCTCTCTTTACTATCTTAAGTAATGGTAAGAAAAAGGATATATGTCCATGGATTACTTAGTTGCTGTAATATTATTATGATGAACTGATTTTTGTCTGTTTCAGTGTGGCACATCTAAACACGACTTGTTGACTACTGTCCGGCATTGCCTGGAATAGCTTGACATAGAAACATAAACTTTTAGCATTATTTATTCTATCTTTTTGACTAATGACGCTTTTCAAGTCTTTTCTTATTTCAGTGATATTTCCATATTAACATATCAGGAATTATTATTTAACAGTTTGATTCTATTCTGTCAAGCTTCTATTGTACCATTTTTTAAAGCTTCATTCATTAACCTTCTTTAAGGGTTTGTTAAAAAAGTATAATTAACTCACTGTGAAATAGAGACCACTTATTTAGACAACATTAGAGAAGCCAATAAATTATTTCATCAAAGTTTGCCATCTTAGATTATACTTACATTCTGAGAACAAATAAAATATGAGAATTTTTAATTTCCAAGAAAAAAATTTTGCTTTGTAAGTGCTTTATGTAAAAATATATTTTGACCTACGTGATTCATGTTACTACCCTAGTTCTCTATAATCTACATTGGCTCTGAGTTATCCTCTTACTTATCAAGTTGATTGAACTAATTTTGTTCCTGATACAGGTAATTTTCTGTCTTTATAGCAGCAGTAACTATTGACCATTGTGGAAATTTATAGTTTAATTGTCAGAGGATAACCATAGCAGCTTTTGCTTATTTACTTGATGATGAATGATTTATTAGGTCTTTCTATCTACCATCACTAATTCTATGTGACAAGCTGGACCCCCACCTAGAACTGACTATGACAGAGTTTGGGTACAGGGTATTGGGAATAGAGTACCCTGGGATCAATTCCTGTGGAAACGAGGAGAGGAAGCAGGATTGGGCCAAAGTTAAACTGCCTGTAGTTCCAATGACAATCTTGATTATTGATGTTGAAAATGTTTTCATGTGCTGTTGGCCATTTACATGTCTTTGAAAAATATTCCTTCATGGACCTCTGCCCATTTTTAAATTGGGTTGTTTGATTTTACTCATGTTGAGTTTCTGTGAGGTCTTTGTCTATTTTGGATTTTAATCCCTTATTAGATATATTGTTTGTAAATATATTCTCCTATTCAGTAGATAGCTGTTTTGTTTTCTTAATAGTTCTCTTCACTGTGTAAAAACTTTGATTTAGTACCATTTATTTATTTTTGCTTTTATGTCTGTTGCCCAGAGAGATGTATCCTGAAGATATTACTAAGACCAATGTCAAATTCATACTGCTTATATCTTCTAAGGGTTTATGGTTTCAGGTTTGACATTTATCTATTTAATCGTTTGAGCTTATTTTTAAATATGAGAAATTAGCCGGTTTGACTTTATTTGACAACAAGAATTAGAATCTTTTCTGATTCTAAAAGAATCAAATAAATCTTTTCTTCACGATGGATCACAGATTTAATGACCCTGGCAATTCTGGATGACAAGCACTATTATCCTCATTTTACACAGAGCAAATCTAAGATTTTCTAGGTGCACAGGTAATAGTTACCTGAAAATGGGATTCAAAACTAGGATTGTCTAACTCAAGAGCCCTGTACTTCCCACTGTACTTCATCGGTTTCTCAAGTTTTTGTGTGGACATAGAATTTTCAGAATGACACAATTGTTTCTTTCAGGTCAAATATATATATCCAGATAGCTAATGCACATAATCCTTTTATTCTGCATTTCAGTTCACAGTGCACCTTCTCAGACATAATATGATCGTATAAAGTTAGGTGTTCTTATAGCTATTTGCTGAACAAGACAGGGTAAGCATCATTATTTCCAGTTATAGATTAGGGCACCCATACAGAAGTGAAAGGTGTTTTCATTCAGTCACAAGATAACTGAGAAAACTTGAAATTGAACTTGAGTGTTCTAAGTCCAGAATATGGATATAGTCCTCTTCAGTAAGAATTCACTCATTAGGAATGTACCTGTGTGTTTTTAGTGTTTTAATCTTTAGAGGATTTGAAATACACTGAAGTATAGTTCACATACTTGGTCTTTATGAAGTGCTGCTGTAATTGAATAAGAACCTATCTCTAACATCAGCATTTTTACTACCCTACTTTTTTTCCTGGATGAATACCATAATCATCTTCCTTTGAAATATTTAACATGTGCTTCTAGTTAACAAAAATGTATACAGACATTGCACAGTGAAGTGAAAGACCACTAATAACTCTATTGGTAGGACTTACATTTGTTAGTAATAGGTTCCGGTTATCGGGCACACAATGCACTCAACTGTGTCCGAGTCGAAGCCTAAGGATAATAGCCACCCCATCTGATCAGATACAGCATTCACTGAATGCAGACTTTAATTGGTGCTAACATATCTTGTGTTTTTTTTTTTCTTGTATGTATTTTTCTTTTATAATTTGCTTGCTTGACATGTGACCATGCTGATAACTTCAGGAAGTTTTGCTGTGAATTTGTAGTTTGCAAGTATGTATAAAAATTAATATTACCTTGACATTTACAAGAATTAGAATCTTTTCTGATTCTAAAAGAATCAAATAAATCTTTTCTTCACGATGGATCACAGATTTAATGACCCTGGCAATTCTGGATGACAAGCACTATTATCCTCATTTTACACAGAGCAAATCTAAGATTTTCTAGGTGCACAGGTAATAGTTACCTGAAAATGGGATTCAAAACTAGGATTGTCTAACTCAAGAGCCCTGTACTTCCCACTGTACTTCATCGGTTTCTCAAGTTTTTGTGTGGACATAGAATTTTCAGAATGACACAATTGTTTCTTTCAGGTCAAATATATATATCCAGATAGCTAATGCACATAATCCTTTTATTCTGCATTTCAGTTCACAGTGCACCTTCTCAGACATAATATGATCGTATAAAGTTAGGTGTTCTTATAGCTATTTGCTGAACAAGACAGGGTAAGCATCATTATTTCCAGTTATAGATTAGGGCACCCATACAGAAGTGAAAGGTGTTTTCATTCAGTCACAAGATAACTGAGAAAACTTGAAATTGAACTTGAGTGTTCTAAGTCCAGAATATGGATATAGTCCTCTTCAGTAAGAATTCACTCATTAGGAATGTACCTGTGTGTTTTTAGTGTTTTAATCTTTAGAGGATTTGAAATACACTGAAGTATAGTTCACATACTTGGTCTTTATGAAGTGCTGCTGTAATTGAATAAGAACCTATCTCTAACATCAGCATTTTTACTACCCTACTTTTTTTCCTGGATGAATACCATAATCATCTTCCTTTGAAATATTTAACATGTGCTTCTAGTTAACAAAAATGTATACAGACATTGCACAGTGAAGTGAAAGACCACTAATAACTCTATTGGTAGGACTTACATTTGTTAGTAATAGGTTCCGGTTATCGGGCACACAATGCACTCAACTGTGTCCGAGTCGAAGCCTAAGGATAATAGCCACCCCATCTGATCAGATACAGCATTCACTGAATGCAGACTTTAATTGGTGCTAACATATCTTGTGTTTTTTTTTTTCTTGTATGTATTTTTCTTTTATAATTTGCTTGCTTGACATGTGACCATGCTGATAACTTCAGGAAGTTTTTGCTGTGAATTTGTAGTTTGCAAGTATGTATAAATAAATACCAGGAGTAGAAATAAACAGATTTTAACAATAGAAAGCTTTATTTCTTTGTTTTCCTTATTCTCTTTTGTGTAGCATTTTTAACATTGGGCCTTAATTTTTGTTCTCCTTTTAGTTAAACTGTAGGTAAATACTGAAATTTGAAACATTCTCATAAAAATAACCTCAATTAAAATAAATCTGAAAAGAAAGGTGAGTTAAATTTCTATATAGCCTTAAGGTTAAAAATAATACTTTGCTTATCACTTTTATTTCCATTGTCTTGTACACGCACACATAGTGGCAGTAGTGGAATTTGCCCCAGAATGAAGCCCAAACTAAGTTACTATGTGGTTCCATTTAAGGCATATATTTTAACACTTTGTCCACTAAAAATATCTGGCTTTTGAATTTTAATATTAGTGCATAATCCTTAAAAAATGATATAAGATTTACTTGAAATTTGTAGTGCACTTTTTTAGAATTATGCAAACATTATTAGTGGTAAATGAACTATTGCGTGTTTTGAATCTTGGGGAAGGAGTAAGTGGAATGAATGAAGAAAGTAGCATCTACATATATACAGTATCAGATTCATTAGAAGAGTTAATATTTATGGAATAATGAAACAGATTATAAATTCATTCCACACAAAATGAAAATGAAAGGCCAAAAAATTCATTAAATAAGGGCTCACTGTATCTAACTCAACACCTCCTCAAATGGTATTCTATGGCTCTTCAGTTCTGCTAACACAGTTTGCAGAGATGCAAATGTTCAAATGAAACAAAAGAGAAAAATAAGGCAAAACTTGGAGTCTACTTTCTAATAGATTTTAAAGAATTTTGAAACATTCCCATTTATGAAAATATACGAGCTATATAGTGTATTTAATATATATTACATTATAGAATTGAAAAAATCTGCAACAGAAAGTCAGTAGAACCTTTATTTAATAGTCATAAATAAAGCTTTGCTAAAACTCCTAGCCTTCCAAAATCCTGGCTATCACTCTTGATACCTTTGTCATTATGCATTTCTACTTGGTGGATTATTTTCCCCTGTGAAGAAGCATCTCTGCTTATTTAATAGAAGATGATGGAAAAAACAGGATTTGCCTCAGAAAAATCTCTAATAATTCACTTCGCAAAACTATAGTCATTTAAAAAAGTAGAAAACATGTGTGTATGGCTGTGATGTGGGGGTGACTGTGTGTGTGTCTGGGTATGCGTATTTGTATGTATCTATGGGTTTGATCCCTGGGTCAGGATGATACCCTGGAGAAGGAAATGGAAACCCACTCCAATATTCTTGCCTAGAGAGTCCTATGGACGAGAAGCCTAGTAGGCTACAGTCCATGGGGTTGCAAAGAGTTGGGCCGACTGAGCAACTAACACTTTCACTTTCTTTTCCATGTTTATGTAATCCATCCAAACTTTGAGACCTTCAGCCTGTGTGTTATAAAATAGGTTTTAAAATCACATTTAAAGTATAATTTATACAACCACAGTTTTCAGTAAGTTTTATCTCATGTGTATTGGCTAGTTGTGTATTCTCTTGTGTTTTGTTTAGTTACACACTTACTGACTAGGTCCCCAGTAATTTTGAAAAGCTGAATGAGCATTAAATAAGTAAGTAAATATTTCCAATGGGCTAGTTTTTAAAAGCCTACTAAAATCTGTATTGTAAAACTGAAGCAAGTAGGAAATCAAAATAGGCAATATGATATGTAGTCAGATAGGGGTATATATGTAGTCTCCATTTGCATTGAATGTTTCCTGGACTGTCGTAGTTTTTTTTATTTGTTAGAATATAGCAACAGTAGCTTTTGTTAAAAAGAACCATATTGTGTGGAAGCAGTGAAATTATTATGTATAGTCAATGAAATTTCTGTCCAGTATATTAAAATGCAATCTAAAATAGTATGGCAAGAACCTAGGGCTATCCTTAATTATTAATACATTCAGATTCCACCAATGAACACTGACCTTTCTATAGTGACCAAATGCCAAGAATTTTCAGTAAAGTCTTTACAAGGAGTCAATTTATACTAAATATTTTCACAGCATTAGATTCAAGGAAGTGACATGATGCATAATTACAAAAGAATCATTGTTAAATAAATTGACATTTTGTATCGCAATAAAGATTACATGAGGGTAGACAGGTAATACTTGAATGGTATGTAAGGTAGTTGACATTTCTTGAGCCTCTACTACTTTTATAAAATTGTTTGTCTTCCTGAATTATATTTCCCTGATTGTGTCTCTCGATATTATTACTGAGCAAAATGACTTACCTATCCCTATAGGTACTACTTCTTTTTTTTCTCTCTCTAAAAGTAAAGTAGGATATAATATATATTTAAACTCTCAAACTTTTATGCTTCCCAGGTGGCGCTAGTGGTTGAAAACCCAGCTGCCAATTTACAAGGTACAGGAGACAGGGATTTTATTCCAGGTTGTGAAGATGACCTAGAGGAGGACATGAAAACCCACCCCAGTATTCTTTCCAAGAGAATCCCATAGACAGAGGAGCCTAGCAGGCTATAGTCCACAAGGTCACAAACAGTCAGACATGACTGAAGCAACTTAGCACACACCCACATAGTATTAAATACTTCCTCAATGAATATTTAGTGTGTAGTATATGAAAGCATAGAATATGCCCCTTCCTGCCATCCCAATCACACTGTACTTCATTGTAGTAAGAACTATTTCTTATGGAAACGTAATCAAAATATGAATGCTGTGGGTGTAGAAAGAAAGGCTGAAAACTATCAGTCTAGGTAAATACTTGAGGACTGGGGAAAATTTAAGCATGTGTTTTGTGCATGAGTCTTATATATGAAATACTATAATTTTGTTTTCTGTCATATATCATATTGGAGCAATTAAAAACCATTTTCTGAAGTGAGATCAAAAGACACTAGGCTATTATATTGATTCTGAAACTTCCTAGATAGCAGAAGTTCATTTAAAGTTCCCTGAGGGGAACATTAGCAACACTTTAGATAGAACTTAAATCTTGTGCTCTTTTGGGGGGTTTATTTAATTTCGGTGACAACTCCAGCAAATTCACTTAGGAGCTCAAAATGAATTTTATTAAGAATACTATATGCGGGCTTCCCCTGGTGGTCCAGTGGGTAAGGACACCGCCTTGCAGTGCAAGGGGCGCCAGTTCGATCTCTGGCCTGGGAAGATCCCACGTGCCGAGGAGCGGCTGGACCGATGTGTCCAATCACCAAGCCGGAGCTCTGGCGCGCATGCGCCCAGAGCCAGTGCTCTGCAACAACAGACGCCACCGCGATGGGAGACCCTCAGGAGCCAAAGAACAAAGACGGATGAAAATAGACAAATGAAAGACCAATACAAGTGGCCCGCCTATCCCCCTCCCTCCCCACCCCACCTCCCAAAAAAGATAAATAAATAAAATTAAAAAAAAAAAAAGAATACTATATGCACGTCCATGATATAGACAGATACATAGATAACATCTCCCTCTCCATATATGTATATATGTAGAAATATACACTTTGATCATATTAAAAGATGATTGACTTTATTTATAAAAGATGTACAAATTAAGCTCAGAAAGATGCCTTTTTCAACTATAAGACCAACAAGTATTTTAAAGTTTATGATACTTATGTTGGCAAGAGTATGGGGAAATAAGTACTCTCATTCATTGATGGTAGGGATATAAATTGTTATCACTTCAGTGGAGAGCAATTTGGCCAAGCTTATAAAAAAATCAAATTCATAAATCTTTAGCTAGAAATTTCACTTCAAAAATATTTTCCTGTGGATATATATACACATGTGATGTATACTTAACTGTAATACTATTCTGGATGTTACTACTCCATTCATACCCATGTATGCATATGCATACATACTCAGCCATTCTTTTACTAATCTGAAGTATGGTATTACACTGAGATGTGCAAGTATTGGGTTGGCCAAAAAGTTAATCTGAGTCTCGCCATACTGTCATGTGTAAAATCCAGAATGAGCTTTTTGGCCAACCCAGTAGCTTGCCCAAAGTGCCCCTAGTAGAAGCAGCAGAATTTGATTTGTAACCCAGTTATGTTCCATTCCAAATTCTTACTCTTAACCACTGTCTATTAGGACCATCCTGGTTGTGTCTTACTTAAACTGCCTTTTTCCTAGCCCTAACATATCTTTGCTTACATTTTGTAGTGTTTGTTGTTACACTGGAATTTCTGAGACCAATTCAGTAATTAGCAGTGCATTGGAATGCCTAAGCCACAGGCATTACGGCAGTAAGTGACCTGGTAGGAAACTACACATTGAAGTCACCCAGGGTTCCTCACATATTAGACTTGAAAACCATTGCGGATAATTCAAAACATGGTATCATTATTTCAGTCCATGCTTTTTGTCACTGGGCATTTTACAAAAGCACCAACTTAAAGCTGATACATTCGACTTTAGATTTCTTTATTATCTCTTTAGTAGAAATGTTAGAGATAGAAAACAGACATCCAGGAAAAAAAGGGGGAACAAATTGAGTGACTGGATAATCCACAGGAATCAAATGGCAAAATCACTTATAATCTTAATAAGTCTTAGAATGACTTAGTTGGTTATTTTGTTATAGGGTACTCAGCAAAATATTCCTGCAAACATCTATGAAAATACGATAATGTGATTCTTATCAGAAGCTCTTGAAAGTAAAGCTTGATATGAGTACATAGTAATAAAATTAAAAACAAATACTTTCCAAAAGAGGATTAGAAATGTTTTATCACCTTCCTTAGTGTGATGCATTTAGGATTTTAATTTTATGAGCATAGCTTTTAGCTGCTTATAGCCCCTCAGTTTACCTCTTTTGTCAATCAGCATTTTAGAATTTTAGCTATTTTCTAGCTTTCATGCATGTTTATCTTTTTAAAATAGTCTTATCAGGAAGCTTGTTTTGTTCTGATTGCACATAGCTCCATATGCACTATCAGTAATAAAAACAGTTCCATATTTCTATAATAACTTTATCTCCCAGAAAGTTCATGATTGAATTTGACTCTTCAAAACAAAGTCCCCTGGGCTTCCTTCATCTGATAACTATTTCGGATTAGTCATCGATTGGCCTCTGTTGTCAGTACTAGGTTTCAGGCTCTTAAAGGACACAGATTGTGTGCTCTATTATGCCGCCGTTACCCCATAGTGTCCTTTGAAATGCCAAGAACTCTGAAGTTACTTTATTTAAAAACCACTTCCAAATTCTTACTCTTAACCACTGTCTATTAGGACCATCCTGGTTGTGTCTTACTTAAACTGCCTTTTTCCTAGCCCTAACATATCTTTGCTTACATTTTGTAGTGTTTGTTGTTACACTGGAATTTCTGAGACCAATTCAGTAATTAGCAGTGCATTGGAATGCCTAAGCCACAGGCATTACGGCAGTAAGTGACCTGGTAGGAAACTACACATTGAAGTCACCCAGGGTTCCTCACATATTAGACTTGAAAACCATTGCGGATAATTCAAAACATGGTATCATTATTTCAGTCCATGCTTTTTGTCACTGGGCATTTTACAAAAGCACCAACTTAAAGCTGATACATTCGACTTTAGATTTCTTTATTATCTCTTTAGTAGAAATGTTAGAGATAGAAAACAGACATCCAGGAAAAAAAGGGGGAACAAATTGAGTGACTGGATAATCCACAGGAATCAAATGGCAAAATCACTTATAATCTTAATAAGTCTTAGAATGACTTAGTTGGTTATTTTGTTATAGGGTACTCAGCAAAATATTCCTGCAAACATCTATGAAAATACGATAATGTGATTCTTATCAGAAGCTCTTGAAAGTAAAGCTTGATATGAGTACATAGTAATAAAATTAAAAACAAATACTTTCCAAAAGAGGATTAGAAATGTTTTATCACCTTCCTTAGTGTGATGCATTTAGGATTTTAATTTTATGAGCATAGCTTTTAGCTGCTTATAGCCCCTCAGTTTACCTCTTTTGTCAATCAGCATTTTAGAATTTTAGCTATTTTCTAGCTTTCATGCATGTTTATCTTTTTAAAATAGTCTTATCAGGAAGCTTGTTTTGTTCTGATTGCACATAGCTCCATATGCACTATCAGTAATAAAAACAGTTCCATATTTCTATAATAACTTTATCTCCCAGAAAGTTCATGATTGAATTTGACTCTTCAAAACAAAGTCCCCTGGGCTTCCTTCATCTGATAACTATTTCGGATTAGTCATCGATTGGCCTCTGTTGTCAGTACTAGGTTTCAGGCTCTTAAAGGACACAGATTGTGTGCTCTATTATGCCGCCGTTACCCCATAGTGTCCTTTGAAATGCCAAGAACTCTGAAGTTACTTTATAAAAATCATTCGGATTGATTTTTATCTTTACAACCAAGTATAGGAGACAGGTGCCATTTCCTCTGACTTTAAGATGGTCAGACACTCTTGGAACAGAGATTAGGAACCATATCTCCAGCCTGCAAGTCCAGTTTTGAACCTAGTAGCTTAATGCAGGGCTTCTCCCTGAAATACTTCTAACCGCAGACATGAATGGAACACATATAGGCTATGGTGTCCTATCAGCATTTGTCTATGACTAGCTGGAATTTTCTTTGAAATTACAAATATATTATCTTCAGAAGTTCTGTAATTATTACATTGTGCTTGCTGTATTTATTCAAGTATAAAATAAAATTTCATATACTTAACATTAGCTTCCCTGGTGGCTCAGTGGTAAACAATCTGCCTGCCAATGCAGGAGACATAAGAGACATGGGTTCCATCCCTGGGTTGCTGAAAAAGGAAATGGCAACCCATTCCAGTACTCTGGCCTGGAAAATCCCATGGACAGAGGTGCCTGGCAGTCTACAGTCCATGGGATCACAGAGTCAGACATGACTTAGTGATTCAACAAAAACAACAACAAAATACTTAACATTGACTAAAACAGATATACCAGGAAGCCATGCCACCTTTATCTTGCAAACCCTATTATTTTCTGCCTTCACTTGTCACACTTGGAACATGTGTGTTCAAGTTTAAGAAACTCTGGGGAGATCTTTCACAAAATTTCCTTTGCTTTAAGTTTTAGTATTAACATGTTGCAGACACAGAAATTCACATGGATAGGACAGATTCATGTGAAGGCTCTTGATCTGTGGGATAGAGCATTGACATTCATGAAACCCTAAATTCTAAATTCTATTGGAATCCTAGAAATTCACTGCAGGCAGATTAGGAAGAGAAGGGAGCAAATATTATCTCTTCATGTTCTACTCCTTCCTCCAAACTAAGCAACCCCGATCTCCTCTATCTGCTTTTCTTTTTTATTTCATCACTGGAGCATAATTGCTTTACAGTGTTGTGTTTGTTTCTGCTGTACAACAAAACGAGTCAGCTATATATGCACATATGTCCCCTCCCTCCTGAGCCTAAGATTTCATTTTGTGAAAAGTGTTCTTTTTTAATTTTCTTTGTTTCTTTAAAGAGCCACTGAATTAAGGATAAGAATGCAATTCAAAATAGTATTTTGAGTTCCTTTGAAAAACTGAACTTGATTCAATTAGACATTTGTTCTACATACTGGCTTTCTGTTTTTCAATCAAATTCTTATAAACAATAAACAAAAAGGAGATAATGTGTCAAAACTAAAAGCACTGTAGGAATCCTGCATGGATTCCACACCTTACGTCTAATGTACCTTCCAGATATTCTAAAGTTTTTCTGTTCAACTACTTTCATTAAGGGAGTTTGCAATTTTTCAGTGCAACTCATTTTATAGTTGGATACCTCTCTTTGTTAGTAATTTCATTCTAAAATGGAATCAGAAACCTCTTTCCTATAATTTTTGTCCCAAGCTATATAGTCCCATGTAGAAAAGCATGAAATACAGATGCCCCTCATCCACACAATAGAAGCAGATTTACTGTGAAATAAATAAACTTTGATGGAGTAGTGGTAAAAATCTGCCTGCCAATGTAGGGTTCAATCACTGGATCAGGACGATCTCTTGAAGAAAGAAATGGCCATCTTCTCCAGTATTCTCTCCTGGAAAATTCCAGACAGAGGAGCCTGGTGGGCTGCAGTCCATGGAGTTGGATATGACTGAGCGACTGAGCATGCAGGCATTAAAGCTTAAGCTTTGAGCTCCTCACATGCAAGAACCACTTCCAAAACACTGGGAGGGGCCCAGAAACAGTTACGAAGGTCATGTGTAATTTAAATTGGCAAAAATAAGGTATTTGAAGTATGGTCAATTGGGACAACTCTTTCTTCCCATTGCAACTTCTCCATTACATTTCCTGTCGTGTTAATATGGTGTCAGAGGCACTGGGGCAGTTTTGGAACTGATTACAAAAAACTTCATTTGGGAATAAGTTTTGTTTAGGGGACCTGTTTATGGGACTTGCAATAATTCTGATGTATATCTAAATTATTGCTATCCATTCCAACACATAGGAATGGTTTCTAGAAATTGTTGTTCACTCTTTCAGAACACAGAGATGTGTAACCAGAGGTCATGCCTCTCTCACGGATCCCAAAGGTTATGTCATTTATAACATGATCCTAAGATGTCTCACACCAGAAGTATGTGGGAAGAGGATTGATGTCATTTTGAAGTTAAGGATAAGAATGCAATTCAAAATAGTATTTTGAGTTCCTTTGAAAACTGAACTTGATTCAATTAGACATTTGTTCTACATACTGGCTTTCTGTTTTCAATCAAATTCTTATAAACAATAAACAAAAAGGAGATAATGTGTCAAAACTAGCACTGTAGGAATCCTGCATGGATTCCACACCTTACGTCTAATGTACCTTCCAGATATTCTAAAGTTTTTCTGTTCAACTACTTTCATTAAGGGAGTTTGCAATTTTTCAGTGCAACTCATTTTATAGTTGGATACCTCTCTTTGTTAGTAATTTCATTCTAAAATGGAATCAGAAACCTCTTTCCTATAATTTTTGTCCCAAGCTATATAGTCCCATGTAGAAAAGCATGAAATACAGATGCCCCTCATCCACACAATAGAAGCAGATTTACTGTGAAATAAATAAACTTTGATGGAGTAGTGGTAAAAATCTGCCTGCCAATGTAGGGTTCAATCACTGGATCAGGACGATCTCTTGAAGAAAGAAATGGCCATCTTCTCCAGTATTCTCTCCTGGAAAATTCCAGACAGAGGAGCCTGGTGGGCTGCAGTCCATGGAGTTGGATATGACTGAGCGACTGAGCATGCAGGCATTAAAGCTTAAGCTTTGAGCTCCTCACATGCAAGAACCACTTCCAAAACACTGGGAGGGGCCCAGAAACAGTTACGAAGGTCATGTGTAATTTAAATTGGCAAAAATAAGGTATTTGAAGTATGGTCAATTGGGACAACTCTTTCTTCCCATTGCAACTTCTCCATTACATTTCCTGTCGTGTTAATATGGTGTCAGAGGCACTGGGGCAGTTTTGGAACTGATTACAAAAAACTTCATTTGGGAATAAGTTTTGTTTAGGGGACCTGTTTATGGGACTTGCAATAATTCTGATGTATATCTAAATTATTGCTATCCATTCCAACACATAGGAATGGTTTCTAGAAATTGTTGTTCACTCTTTCAGAACACAGAGATGTGTAACCAGAGGTCATGCCTCTCTCACGGATCCCAAAGGTTATGTCATTTATAACATGATCCTAAGATGTCTCACACCAGAAGTATGTGGGAAGAGGATGTTTGAATTCATGGAATCAGAAGCTAGTTGACCAAGATTTGTCTAATTGTTAGGTGTGTAACATTGTTATATGAAAACTTCTCTAGGTACCTTTTCTGTTCTCAAGAATATACTCTATAATAGAGCATATA
This sequence comes from Tragulus kanchil, assembly GCA_022376925.1. NCBI lineage: Eukaryota > Metazoa > Chordata > Mammalia > Artiodactyla > Tragulidae > Tragulus > Tragulus kanchil. The sequence goes on along the minus strand of JAIOJX010000028.1, from coordinate 116,265,185 downwards.
CAATTATAAATGCCATATATGTTCTTTTATGTTCTCTGGGAATTACACAAAATAGAATTCTTCAGAATTCTTGTGATTGTAGTGTATAAGATTGTATTAGTACTATAAACACTGCGTTCATCTGTGACAGGTCATAAATGAAAGAAACTTGACAGAGGTTTTCCCTAATTTGCTGATAAACCGAAATATTTATATGGTATTTTAAATTACAACTGTGAAACCCACAGAAACCTTTCTAAAATACCATTAATAAAAGACAGATTTCAAGCAATCATGCCAAAGAACCCAAGTCTCTCTCTCTTCTCTATGTAGAAAATATTATAAATTCTTTACCATAAATTGAAATTGAAGGGGCAGTCAAGAATACAGAACAAAAAATGTAAGGAAAAGCATGTTATAATGTTGGATAATTTAGTTAATTGTTTTAAAAGTAGTATTGTATTATTTTTCTGGATTTGTAAATAAGTGTGGTATATGTTACACATTTTTAAAATTTGAAGTTTTCTGGCATTCTAAATATTATCTTTAACAACTGATCTTGCATTTTTAATTTGGTATTAATTTTCATAGAAAACCTATTTTTTACAAACTGCTTGAACTTTAAACTAGTTCCCTCAAACTTTAAACTATCCCTCAAATATTCAGAAACAGCCATTAGGTCTTTTTTCTTCTCTTCCTTAGGTAAACATCCTCAGGTGGTTTGCAGTATGATTGTACTTTTCCAGATTTCTCATCAACTATGACATTTATGGTCCATTTGCTCATTAATTAAGGCCCCACTCCCCTAAAGAGACTGGGGGTGAGAAAACTTTAATATTTGGGAGAAGGAACAACATAGCTTAGTAAAATCAAATTGTCAGGTTAGTTTACTTCTGTCCTCAGTTCTGTCTCAACTTCTGCCTCATCATAGCAAGGATTTGAAACAACAGACTCTTTACATCTCAGTTATGGCTCAAGAAACAGATCTTTATTAAAAAGACAGTGGGTTAGTACACTCCTGAGCCATGAGAGCTGGCGGATCCTGAAGGAGTGGCCATAACCCCCTTGACTTCCTTTTTTATACTCTTTGTCTCATCCTCATGGTTCTGCCCTGTACAAAATGCAAATGGGCATATGCTCAAGGCCAATCAGGAAAGAGGGTGTGTCTGAGCACATGGAAAATAGGGCTTTTACATATTCATCTAAGTGAGAGTTATGATTGACAATTGCAAATTACATAACAACAGGCCCTATTGTACATGTCTTTCCCGTAATTCTGTCTGTTATAATTAGATGTATGTATATAAGGAATATTTATGAAACCCTAATGGGCTCCTATCCCATTAACCTAGCCTAAGGTTACTTGAGGACACATTTGTGCATCAAGGGTGCATAAACCAGAGTTGAAGTATCTGTGTTTATTTCTGTAGCTTATGTTTGAGCTCTCCTGGGCATGTCTGGGGTAGGGTTTAGAGATCAGCTTGCATCTTTTCCGGCTAGGCCATCCCTCATTGCTCATGTCTAAATTCCTACCTAACAAAACTATCTGGGTTTGCCTCCCAGACTTACAGGTTACTCATCCTATTATACTAGGCTCTATGTTTCACTGTTGCTTGAACATTCAGCTCCCTCATCTGTAGAAATATGAGCAATGATACCTATTTCAAGGTGGATCAATATAATTTAAAAATATGTATGCCACCCAGTTCAGCACTTGACATACAGTAGGTGATCATGTAACATTTGCTCTTCTTTACATTAAAGTTTAAGTAGAAATACATACTCTTTTCTGTACCGTTCACAGAAACTGGAGAAGGTTTGGTTACATTTTTTTTTTTAAAACTGTAAAGTTTCTTATTTAACAAGTGATGAAAAGCCTGTTTCTCCCTGGTGAGATAACAGACAGATTGAACAAATGAACCACTAGTCACTGAAATCAAGCCTAGTTAGGCCTGGAGGAGTTTCAGGCAATTATACTAAGTTCTGACTTCCCAGAGGACCCTGTGGTTGTCAGCTGATTCCAGAAGCTTATGCTAGAACTTCTGGTGCTTCTCTGTGCTTTCTGTGTTCAATTCTGGGCAGGAAGCCAATTATCTGGAAGGAAGGTAAGAACATAGGACACTGTTTCCACTAATTTCTTCATATATGGATTAATTAACCAGTTTGAGAATTGTCAATAGCTTTTACCTTCTGACAGCCTCTGTTTTGGTCATGACATGTTCAATGCATTACACAGAGGATAAACAGCAGGAGATGAGATAAGTAGGTATTTTTAATTGAATTGAAAATGAGTTTGAAGTAAAGTAATGAAGTTAGGGTTAATACTGGTTGTAACAATGAAGATGATAGTAGCAATACATGATGGATGTTTCTGTGGTGTTCATGGTCCCACCACCTGTGGAGGGGAAGACGACATCAAAATAAAATAATAAAAAGGCTAGGTTGACAAAAATAAGTAAAATGAATAGAGTAGGTGCAAATAAAAAGTTTTCTGTGCTAAAAATGGGCAGGCATGAACACACACACACACACACACACACACACACACACACACACACTGTAAATATGACAGTATGTGAGAGCTGTTAGATCCAGGGAAGACAGGAAGGGTGGTGAGCCTGACCAGCTCCTGCCTATTGCATGGGAGCTGGTCTGCCCTCTGTGTAAAAATGTGGCAGATCAATTTTTTTTTTCTCCAGCAAAGTTGGAAAACTGGAATTCTATGGTAGATCACATAATATGAAAATATTAGACCAGTTTAAAATGAAAACAGCACCTACTGGGCCAAACATAAAGTTTGTCAGGGCTACTCTAGGTCCTGCGGAGACTTTCGTAGCATATCTGTGAACTCTGTCCACAAACGCACTGCATCTCCCTGAGAGATGCGCAGCCCCAGACAGGCTCTGGGGTCAAGTATGAGAGAGGATCCTGGAGAAAAGCAGCTCAGAGGAGTGACCTCTGGGCTGAGCTGCATCCTGAATGATCTGTGGTGTATCACATGCTGTGGATGTATTTACCTGTGGCGGGTGTAGATGCATCTTTTGCATAAGGAAATGTTGGTGAAAGGCAGGGAGGTGTGATGATGTGTCTTGTTCTCAAGATACTCAACCAAGACTATCACCATGGTCACACTGAGTGTCTTTGTGAGAGAGAGTTTCTGATGTGCTTGGTTGAAGAATGTACAATGTGAACTCTTTTGTTTTGCTGGCAATTCATTTTTAGTCCTTGTTTCTCTATCACAAGTATTTAATTCTTTTCTTGATCGATTTACAGTGGAAAGACAAATTTTTTTTTCCAGATAATAGGATTAAAAAAAAAAAAAGAAAGTGAAAAACACACAGAATTTCTGTGTACCTTGTCTTTTCAGTGGATTATAACAAACATAAACTTTATGAAAGCAATTCCTGCCAAAGCTAAGAGGATATAAAAGATTAAAGTAGTATATATCTTTATAAATGCATGCTTTTGAAAGAATTTGCTGCTGTCAAAGTAGATGTAATTTAAAACCAGGTTTGTTCTTCCTCTCAAGTGTCTGTTTTCTCCCTTTTGTGTGTCTGTATAAAAACAAAGCAAATATAACTCCCGCTTTTCCTTAAAAAAAATTCTTACAGTCGGTATTATTGAGAGGCATTAATTAAATTCTCCATTTGAAGAATTCAAATTCTTGGGAAACAAGTGCTTTATGTTCTGTGCTGGAATATAAGTCTATAGTATTCCTAGAGGACAAACTTGCCTATTGAACCCAAATATGCAGCAACATATAGTGTTCCAATATTTTAAGACATAAATTGTCTCAGAAATATTTAATGCCTCGGGATGTATTAGTGAACAGATTTTCTATGAGTTACTTTGGGAAAATGAAATGATATTTTAACACCATCTTTCCCCAAGAGTATGTCCATCCAGCAAATATAAGAACAATCCCATTTTAACATACCTATACTCCCCTTTATCATCAGGCAAGATAATTTATAAGATTTTCTCTGTAACTCAAATTATTCTTTATGAATATTATTTTAGAAACTGCCTTTTTATTCTTTTTTAAACATCTTTGAATGATGGGCTGATATGATCTGTGGTGTATCACATGCTGTGGATGTATTTACCTGTGGCGGGTGTAGATGCATCTTTTGCATAAGGAAATGTTGGTGAAAGGCAGGGAGGTGTGATGATGTGTCTTGTTCTCAAGATACTCAACCAAGACTATCACCATGGTCACACTGAGTGTCTTTGTGAGAGAGAGTTTCTGATGTGCTTGGTTGAAGAATGTACAATGTGAACTCTTTTGTTTTGCTGGCAATTCATTTTTAGTCCTTGTTTCTCTATCACAAGTATTTAATTCTTTTCTTGATCGATTTACAGTGGAAAGACAAATTTTTTTTTCCAGATAATAGGATTAAAAAAAAAAAAGAAAGTGAAAAACACACAGAATTTCTGTGTACCTTGTCTTTTCAGTGGATTATAACAAACATAAACTTTATGAAAGCAATTCCTGCCAAAGCTAAGAGGATATAAAAGATTAAAGTAGTATATATCTTTATAAATGCATGCTTTTGAAAGAATTTGCTGCTGTCAAAGTAGATGTAATTTAAAACCAGGTTTGTTCTTCCTCTCAAGTGTCTGTTTTCTCCCTTTTGTGTGTCTGTATAAAAACAAAGCAAATATAACTCCCGCTTTTCCTTAAAAAAAATTCTTACAGTCGGTATTATTGAGAGACTTTAATTAAATGCTCCATTTGAAGAATTCAAATTCTTGCGAAGCAAGTGCTTTATGTTCTGTGCTGGAATATAAGTCTATAGTATTCCTAGAGGACAAACTTGCCTATTGAACCCAAATATGCAGCAACATATAGTGTTCCAATATTTTAAGACATAAATTGTCTCAGAAATATTTAATGCCTCGGGATGTATTAGTGAACAGATTTTCTATGAGTTACTTTGGGAAAATGAAATGATATTTTAACACCATCTTTCCCCAAGAGTATGTCCATCCAGCAAATATAAGAACAATCCCATTTTAACATACCTATACTCCCCTTTATCATCAGGCAAGATAATTTATAAGATTTTCTCTGTAACTCAAATTATTCTTTATGAATATTATTTTAGAAACTGCCTTTTTTATTCTCTTTAATCTTTGAAGAGGCTACTACTTATTTGAATGATTTTTGTAAAATAAACTTGAAGTCTAGTTAACTTAATTTTAAAAAATTATCAATTCTAAGCATCTTCTATAAGTCAGATGGATTCATTTTTACCATGTTTTACCCCTCCTATTATTCTTGGGAATCAGTGATAGAGGGGAGTAGTCACATACAAATTTTAGTGAAGTATTAGGATTAGGTTAAGTTTCATAAACTATTTCTTAATTTTTTATGATTTAATTGCATAATTTTGTTTAGTGATACATCATCTATTTGCAATATCTGTAACATTAAAATTATAACTGGAAAAATTAGTTTCTGTGTAGAGAGCTCAACATTTTAATTGATTAAATACTAGTAATTATAATTACTTTGCCATTAAGATTTTTTACCATCTGAGACACCAGGGAAGCCTGGTAATTATAAGGGATTGTTGTTTGATTTTACTTTTAATGAATTCATGTGAAGAAGGAATTTTCACTATGTACTCTTGAAAACAAAAGAATATCACTGAAATTCATTTCTTTTCACAACATTTCTGAGCAACATTCTGATTTTGGCTGTGTATTTAAGTATCATTTCTAAATATAATTAAATAAAGCAAACATTTGAAATATGCAATATATCACATTCCAAATATATGAAAGGATATGACTGGTTTGTTTTTTAACATTTTGTTAAAGATTTTATATATATTCATCTGTAAGTATTCATAATAGCCTGTATAATTAACTTAATTAATTTATAGCCAACATAATTAACTTATAGCCCAACAATGAAAATGATAGTTAATTTTGTTTATTTACCATGAGCTAAAACTGAGGAGATGATCAGTGAATTGCGTTAATTGGTAGGCTTCCCTGGTGTTTCAGTGGGTAGAGAGTCCGCCTTTCAGTACAAGGGGCATCAGTTCAATCCCTGGCCCAGGAAGATCCCATGTGCCAAAGAGCGGCTGGCCCAGTGTGTCCAATTACAAGCCAGTGCTCTGGAGTGCATGTGCCAAGAGCCAGTGTTTGGCAACAAGAGTGGCCACTGCAATGGGAGGCCCACACACACCAAAGAATAAAAGATGGATGAAAATAAATATATAAAAGTAAAAGAGGCATGATGGGGGAAGAGTCAATTGGCTTTGTGAACCGCCTGGTTATTGTTTATGCAATAGAAGCATTTGGATCTATAACAGGAATAGGAACCATTCAGATATGGTTGTGCTTTGGTTGCTTATAGAACCAGATGACAATGCTGTTCCTCCTACACAGATCAATGGAAGACAGTTGAAATCATTTCTTCTGTTAGATATGCATACTTTATTTTGAAAATAAGATTTTATTTAGGGCATTATCTTACTTTTTTATTTATTTTTGGCCTCTTATTGGATTTTTATTTATTTATTTTCATTCATCTTTATTCTTTGGCCTGTGTGGACCTCCCATTGCAGTGGCCTCTCTTATTGCAGAACACCAGCTCTGGGTGCATGCACTGTAGAGCACTCTGTCATAATTGGACACATCAGTCCAGCCACTCCACAGTGTGTGGGATCTTCCTGGGCCAGGGATCGAACTGGTGTCCCTTGCACTGCAAGGTGGACTTTTTACCCACTGGACTAACAGTGAAGCCCCGAAAATAAGATTTTTTTGAGTAATAGTTCTTATTGTTAATTTTATGAGAAAATTTTATTTCAAGTAATAAAAAAACTATAAAACCAATATAAGTCTATCCATTTAGTGCTGCAGTTCTCATTGTTTAATTCTGTTTACCTAAACCTTTGCTTCAGGCTGAGTGGCCTTCTGTCAATTGAAAGGAAAGGACTGAGTTCTTTTCTGTCTCTAGGCTTTCTCTCATGCTGCCCAACATAATTAACTTATAGCCCAACAATGAAAATGATAGTTAATTTTGTTTATTTACCATGAGCTAAAACTGAGGAGATGATCAGTGAATTGCGTTAATTGGTAGGCTTCCCTGGTGTTTCAGTGGGTAGAGAGTCCGCCTTTCAGTACAAGGGGCATCAGTTCAATCCCTGGCCCAGGAAGATCCCATGTGCCAAAGAGCGGCTGGCCCAGTGTGTCCAATTACAAGCCAGTGCTCTGGAGTGCATGTGCCAAGAGCCAGTGTTTGGCAACAAGAGTGGCCACTGCAATGGGAGGCCCACACACACCAAAGAATAAAAGATGGATGAAAATAAATATATAAAAGTAAAAGAGGCATGATGGGGGAAGAGTCAATTGGCTTTGTGAACCGCCTGGTTATTGTTTATGCAATAGAAGCATTTGGATCTATAACAGGAATAGGAACCATTCAGATATGGTTGTGCTTTGGTTGCTTATAGAACCAGATGACAATGCTGTTCCTCCTACACAGATCAATGGAAGACAGTTGAAATCATTTCTTCTGTTAGATATGCATACTTTATTTTGAAAATAAGATTTTATTTAGGGCATTATCTTACTTTTTATTTATTTTTGGCCTCTTATTGGATTTTTATTTATTTATTTTCATTCATCTTTATTCTTTGGCCTGTGTGGACCTCCCATTGCAGTGGCCTCTCTTATTGCAGAACACCAGCTCTGGGTGCATGCACTGTAGAGCACTCTGTCATAATTGGACACATCAGTCCAGCCACTCCACAGTGTGTGGGATCTTCCTGGGCCAGGGATCGAACTGGTGTCCCTTGCACTGCAAGGTGGACTTTTTACCCACTGGACTAACAGTGAAGCCCCGAAAATAAGATTTTTTTGAGTAATAGTTCTTATTGTTAATTTTATGAGAAAATTTTATTTCAAGTAATAAAAAAACTATAAAACCAATATAAGTCTATCCATTTAGTGCTGCAGTTCTCATTGTTTAATTCTGTTTACCTAAACCTTTGCTTCAGGCTGAGTGGCCTTCTGTCAATTGAAAGGAAAGGACTGAGTTCTTTTCTGTCTCTAGGCTTTCTCTCATGCTGCCCATTATGCTCCCCTCCCTACCCTTCAAACATTCTTAGGGCTAGATCCTCATATTTTACCTCTGTTTTAAATGTTATTTCCCTAAACATCTTTTGATTTCATATTATTCTTTCATGTCACATCTTGCCTTAGTCTTATAACTCTATTACAAGGAGTATTAGCTTCTTTGTTTGCTTTGTTCTCATCTGTCTCTCCGACTAGAATATAACTTTGGTGAGACAGACTTTTTCTATCCAGACTAGTATGTATAGCACCTTGGACAAGCAGTGGCATAGACGAATGACGGAGTCTCTAAGAACCTCAGTGGCTGGTTTGAATCCTGACTCTGTCATTTGCAAAATCATAGGCAAGCTTCTCATCCTCTATGTGTGGCATTTGAAAAATGGACATCATAATTAGAACAATTAGAATAATAGAAAAAGGATTATGGGAATTAATATATAAATAATTAATTTTTAATTATTCTAAATTAATGTTTAAAATTTTAAATTAATGTTTATATTCTAAATTAATATTTAGATATAAATATAAATCATTTGGTATACAATAAGGCCTTAGTCAGAAAGCTAAGTATCATAGTGTCTGACACCTAGAAATTAATCAAGCATTTCCTGAATGAATGAATGGTATGGAGCTCTGATATCTGAAAGACAGGGATTTAAATGCCAATTCTACCATATATGACCTTGGTGAAGTTACTTTACATTTTTTACATTAATTCCTTCACCAAATGTTCTCTTAACACTCTCTAGTTAATATCACTATCATTGGTTTGGCTAGGTGGTCTGAAAGTTAACAGAACAGGTTTTTGAAACCATTTTTTTTTAAATTTACTTATTTTTGCAGAGTTTTGTTCTTTACAGATATATATATTCCCAGATTAGTCATATGTATATCCCTGTCTCCCTCCCTCTTCTACCCTTTTCCCGATCTCCCACATCCCAGCCCTCCAAGCCTCCCCCCAGCCCCCTCAAAAAACCACGACACGTGCCCCAGGACCCCTTTTAAATGAGTTCTTTTTCTTTTCTAAACCTTTGCTTCAGGCTGAGTGGCCTTCTGTCAATTGAAAGGAAAGGACTGAGTTCTTTTCTGTCTCTAGGCTTTCTCTCATGCTGCCCATTATGCTCCCCTCCCTACCCTTCAAACATTCTTAGGGCTAGATCCTCATATTTTACCTCTGTTTTAAATGTTATTTCCCTAAACATCTTTTGATTTCATATTATTCTTTCATGTCACATCTTGCCTTAGTCTTATAACTCTATTACAAGGAGTATTAGCTTCTTTGTTTGCTTTGTTCTCATCTGTCTCTCCGACTAGAATATAACTTTGGTGAGACAGACTTTTTCTATCCAGACTAGTATGTATAGCACCTTGGACAAGCAGTGGCATAGACGAATGACGGAGTCTCTAAGAACCTCAGTGGCTGGTTTGAATCCTGACTCTGTCATTTGCAAAATCATAGGCAAGCTTCTCATCCTCTATGTGTGGCATTTGAAAAATGGACATCATAATTAGAACAATTAGAATAATAGAAAAAGGATTATGGGAATTAATATATAAATAATTAATTTTTAATTATTCTAAATTAATGTTTAAAATTTTAAATTAATGTTTATATTCTAAATTAATATTTAGATATAAATATAAATCATTTGGTATACAATAAGGCCTTAGTCAGAAAGCTAAGTATCATAGTGTCTGACACCTAGAAATTAATCAAGCATTTCCTGAATGAATGAATGGTATGGAGCTCTGATATCTGAAAGACAGGGATTTAAATGCCAATTCTACCATATATGACCTTGGTGAAGTTACTTTACATTTTTTACATTAATTCCTTCACCAAATGTTCTCTTAACACTCTCTAGTTAATATCACTATCATTGGTTTGGCTAGGTGGTCTGAAAGTTAACAGAACAGGTTTTTGAAACCATTTTTTTTTAAATTTACTTATTTTTGCAGAGTTTTGTTCTTTACAGATATATATATTCCCAGATTAGTCATATGTATATCCCTGTCTCCCTCCCTCTTCTACCCTTTTCCCGATCTCCCACATCCCAGCCCTCCAAGCCATCACACCACGACACTGCAGGAGCCCTTATTCCCACAGTGCAATGAAAATAGCTATCGTTTTCACATATGATAGTATAGGTCACCGTGTTATTCCCTCTATGCCCCCGACCCACTGTTTATTTCCCACAATGTCCATATGTCTGTTCTGTATGTCTGTTTTCCCATAGCTTCACTACATGTGTTACCATTACCCTCTTACTGGATTGCATATATATGTGTTAGTATACTGTATTTGTCCTTCTCTTTTTGACTTACTTCACTTTTTATAATAGGTTCTAGGTCCATCCACCTCATTAGGGCTGATTCTTCTGCATTTCTTTTTACAGCTGAGTAGTATTCCATTGTATATATAGTACCAGAGCTTTTGGATCCATTCGTTCATTCATGATCACTTCCATGTTCGAGCTATTGTATAGAGAGCTACAATGAACATTGGGGCACAGGTGCTTCTTTCAGTTTTGATTTCATCAGGATATAAGCCTAAGAGTGGGATTGCTGGGTCATATGGTGCTTCAATTTCTAGTTTTTTAAGGAATCTCCATACTGTCTTCCACAGCACCTATATCAATTTACATTCCCAGCAGCAATGCAAGAGTGTTCCCTTTTCTCTGTACCATCTCCAGCATTTATTGTCTGTAGATTTGTGGATGATGGCCATTCTGACTGGTGTGAGGTGATATCTCATTCTGGTTTTGATTTGCATTTCTCTATTGTAAGCAAGGTTGAGCATCATTTCATGTGTTTTTGGGCCGTCTGTATGTCCTCTTTGGAGAGGTGTCTGTTTAGGTCCTTTTCCCATTTTTTGATTGGTTCATTCATTTTTCTGGTGCTGAGTTGCCTGAGTTGCTTGTAAGATATTGGAGATTAATCCTTTTGTCCATTATTTCATTTGCTATTATTTTCTCCCATTCTGTGGGTTGTCTTTTTTGTGATTTCTTTTGCTGTACAAAAACTTTTATGTTTCATTAGGTCCCACATGTTCATTTTTGTTTATAGTTCCACTATCTAGTAGGTAGCTCAGAGAAGATCTTGCTTTGATTTATGTCCTTGAGTGTTATGCCTATATTCTCCTCCAAGGGTTTGATGATTTCTGGTCTTATATTTAGGTCTTTAATCCATTTTGAGTTGATCTTTGTGTGTGGTGTCAGGGAATGTTCCAACTTTATTTTTTTGCATGTAGCTGTCCAATTTTCCCAGCACCATTTGTTGAAGAAGCTGTCTTTGTCCCATTGCATATTTTCGCCTGCTTTGCCAAAAATAAGGTACCCATAGGTGTGGTTTTTGGGGTTTAAACTTTTTGGGTTTTTTTAAATCTTTGTTGCATTGGTTGGGGTATTTGTCCTTCTCTTTTTGACTTACTTCACTTTTTATAATAGGTTCTAGGTCCATCCACCTCATTAGGGCTGATTCTTCTGCATTTCTTTTTACAGCTGAGTAGTATTCCATTGTATATATAGTACCAGAGCTTTTGGATCCATTCGTTCATTCATGATCACTTCCATGTTCGAGCTATTGTATAGAGAGCTACAATGAACATTGGGGCACAGGTGCTTCTTTCAGTTTTGATTTCATCAGGATATAAGCCTAAGAGTGGGATTGCTGGGTCATATGGTGCTTCAATTTCTAGTTTTTTAAGGAATCTCCATACTGTCTTCCACAGCACCTATATCAATTTACATTCCCAGCAGCAATGCAAGAGTGTTCCCTTTTCTCTGTACCATCTCCAGCATTTATTGTCTGTAGATTTGTGGATGATGGCCATTCTGACTGGTGTGAGGTGATATCTCATTCTGGTTTTGATTTGCATTTCTCTATTGTAAGCAAGGTTGAGCATCATTTCATGTGTTTTTGGGCCGTCTGTATGTCCTCTTTGGAGAGGTGTCTGTTTAGGTCCTTTTCCCATTTTTTGATTGGTTCATTCATTTTTCTGGTGCTGAGTTGCCTGAGTTGCTTGTAAGATATTGGAGATTAATCCTTTTGTCCATTATTTCATTTGCTATTATTTTCTCCCATTCTGTGGGTTGTCTTTTTTGTGATTTCTTTTGCTGTACAAAAACTTTTATGTTTCATTAGGTCCCACATGTTCATTTTTGTTTATAGTTCCACTATCTAGTAGGTAGCTCAGAGAAGATCTTGCTTTGATTTATGTCCTTGAGTGTTATGCCTATATTCTCCTCCAAGGGTTTGATGATTTCTGGTCTTATATTTAGGTCTTTAATCCATTTTGAGTTGATCTTTGTGTGTGGTGTCAGGGAATGTTCCAACTTTATTTTTTTGCATGTAGCTGTCCAATTTTCCCAGCACCATTTGTTGAAGAAGCTGTCTTTGTCCCATTGCATATTTTCGCCTGCTTTGCCAAAAATAAGGTACCCATAGGTGTGTGGGTTTATCTCTGGGTTCTAAATCTTGTTGCATTGGTTGATATTTCAGTTTTTGTGCCAGTACCGTACTGTCTTGATGACTGTTGCTTTGTAGTAGAGCCTGAAGTTAGGGAGGATGATCCCTCCAGCTCCATTCTTCTTCCTCAGGATTGCTTTGGCTATTCAGGGTCTTTTGTGTTTCCATATGAACTGTGTTATTCACTGGTCTAGTTCTGTGAAGAATGTCTTTGGTAGTTGGATAGGGATCGCATTGAATTTGTAGGTGATATTTGGTAGTATGGTCATTTTCACAATATTGATTCTTCTGACCCAGGAACATGGAATATCTCTCCATCTGTTTAAGTCTTCTTAAATTTCTTTCATTAGTGTCTTATAATTACAAAAAAGGTGAACAGACAGACCAAAGAATGGGAGAAAATAATAGCAAATGAAATAATGGACAGAAGAATTAATCTCCAATATCTACAAGCAACTCAGACAACTTAGCACCAGAAAAATGAATGACCCAATCAAAAAATGGGAAATGGACCTAAACAGACACCTCTCCAAAGAGGTCATATAGATGGAAATGTAAATTGATACAGCCGCTGTGGAAGACAGCTGTATCAATTCCTTAAAAATCTAGAAATTGAAGCACCACATGACCCAGCAATCTCACTATTAGGCTTATATCCTGATGAAATCAAAACTGAAAGAAGCACCTGTACCCCAATGTTCATTGTAGCTCTCTATACAATAGCTCGAACATGGAAGCAACCATGAATGAATGAATGGATGAAGAAGCTCTGGTACATATATAGAATGGAATACTACTCAGCTGTAAAAAGAAATGCAGAAGAATCAGCCCTAATGAGGTGGATGGACCTAGAACCTATTATAAAAAGTGAAGTAAGTCAAAAAGAGAAGGACAAATACAGTATACTAACACATATATATGCAATCCAGTAAGAGGGTAATGGTAACACACGTAGTGAAGCTATGGGAAAACAGACATACAGAACAGACATATGGACATTGTGGGAAGAGTAACACAGTAACCTATACTATCATATGTGAAAACGATAGCTATTTTCATTGCATTGTGGGAATAGGAGATCCTGCAGGGGCGCAGTGTGACTGCCTGGGAAGTGGGATGGTGGGGACTGAGAAGTGGGAGGGAGCCAGGGATTTGCATATGACTGATCTGGTAACATACATGTCTGTGAACAACAAAATTCTGTAAAAATTTAAAAATAAATAAATTTAAAAATAGATATATACGATGATAATGAATTGAACATTTTGTAAGCCAGTGATCAGTTCTGCATTAACGCTTGTAGAGTATTCCACTATGCTATTTTATAACTTATTTAAAAAATTCTCCTGTTGTTAGTATTTAATTGCTTATATTTTATATTGTAAATAACACTGATAACTATTTTATATAAACTTATTTGCAGAGTTTCTGATTATTATCTTTGAAAATTTCCTAGGAATGAAATTACAAATCATATGACTTTTATTTAATATTTCATATAATACTTAATATGAAATATTTAATATACTTCATATATATTTTACTAAATTACTGTTCAGAAAGCTTGTATTACTTCTGCTCTGCTTATGAGGGAAATTCTCTTTGACTTGCCTCCTGACATAAAACGACTCAAATAGATGAAATATCTAAAAGAGTTGTTTTCAGTTATTGGGCAATAAGGAACTCAGGATTTTGATAAAAAGTAATCAAATAAGGTGAACCATATAGTTGTCCTGGATTTCTACTCAGAAGCAATTTTCAGAATATGATGGAAGGAGGAAGAGTCTACATATCTCTAGAGTTGAAGAGATAGAGATTATACTTTGAAAAAAATGAGCCATCACTGTATATGGAGACAATATATGAGATAAGTGGCTCCAAACAAAGAGTGAGCCCCAGACATCTGCAGGAGAATCCTCTGAATTCTTTAAATGAACACCAATCAGAACAAAAGTGCAATTCCGTAATGTTACACAGAGAGTAGTTGTTGGGCAATTCCACTTTCCAAAGAGCTCTAAATTGAATGGTTTCTAGATTTTACACAGGCTTAGGGATCATTCATGTGCCCATCAACAAGGGTGAGGAGACCTGTTGACTCATGCAAAAGTGTCATATACCTTAATTGTGTGGATAAAGTAGTTCTTGTGCAAAGGCTTCTCTAGGGCTGTTTTCAAAACCTGTGAAACAATCTCAAAATGATCAGGCTGATCTACTAATAACAACTCACTCAGACAAAGTTCAACATCTTTAAAGGAGAACAACAAAATTCATCACGAATCAATGTACATACAAGTCACAGAGTCAAAATGTTCTGCATCCAATCAAAAATTACTAGAAACATAAATAAACAGAGTTGAGACTCATTATCCAGAAAAAATTAACTAGTAGAAATAGACCCAAAATGATAAAATTAGCAGATAACTTTAAAGCTATATACTTATATAAATATATATTTATACATGCACAATGAGAGAAAGACAAACATGAAACTAATGAGGAAAAAATGGAAGACAAAAATGTTAGAATGTTAAAAATGTTAGAAGTTCCTAATAGAACTTCTATAAATAAGATATATAAATAAGATATATATATATATATATATATATATATATATATGCATATACATACTATAAATGAAAAGTTCACTCTACTGGATCTAAGTAGAAGAGACACTGAGGAAGAAACCATTAGTCAACAGTTAGAGCAAACAAAACTTTTTAAGTACAGAAGAAAAAGGACTAAAAAATTAACAGAGCTTCAGTGACTTGCTTACTATCTATGCCTATGCCTGTATATTTGTATCCATACCTTATCTATATGTTTGTTTATGAAAAATGTATAATATGAGTTCCGGGGGAAAGAACCCTGAAGAGAGAGCACCTCTAGATAAAAACTTTGAAAAAATGAGCCATCACTGTATATGGAGACAATATATGAGATAAGTGGCTCCAAACAAAGAGTGAGCCCCAGACATCTGCAGGAGAATCCTCTGAATTCTTTAAATGAACACCAATCAGAACAAAAGTGCAATTCCGTAATGTTACACAGAGAGTAGTTGTTGGGCAATTCCACTTTCCAAAGAGCTCTAAATTGAATGGTTTCTAGATTTTACACAGGCTTAGGGATCATTCATGTGCCCATCAACAAGGGTGAGGAGACCTGTTGACTCATGCAAAAGTGTCATATACCTTAATTGTGTGGATAAAGTAGTTCTTGTGCAAAGGCTTCTCTAGGGCTGTTTTCAAAACCTGTGAAACAATCTCAAAATGATCAGGCTGATCTACTAATAACAACTCACTCAGACAAAGTTCAACATCTTTAAAGGAGAACAACAAAATTCATCACGAATCAATGTACATACAAGTCACAGAGTCAAAATGTTCTGCATCCAATCAAAAATTACTAGAAACATAAATAAACAGAGTTGAGACTCATTATCCAGAAAAAATTAACTAGTAGAAATAGACCCAAAATGATAAAATTAGCAGATAACTTTAAAGCTATATACTTATATAAATATATATTTATACATGCACAATGAGAGAAAGACAAACATGAAACTAATGAGGAAAAAATGGAAGACAAAAATGTTAGAATGTTAAAAATGTTAGAAGTTCCTAATAGAACTTCTATAAATAAGATATATAAATAAGATATATATATATATATATATATATATATATATATGCATATACATACTATAAATGAAAAGTTCACTCTACTGGATCTAAGTAGAAGAGACACTGAGGAAGAAACCATTAGTCAACAGTTAGAGCAAACAAAACTTTTTAAGTACAGAAGAAAAAGGACTAAAAAAAATTAACAGAGCTTCAGTGACTTGCTTACTATCTATGCCTATGCCTGTATATTTGTATCCATACCTTATCTATATGTTTGTTTATGACAAATGTATAATATGAGTTCCAGAGGAAAGAAGCCTGAAGAGAGACAAATACTTAAAGACAGCAATTAATGACAGAATTTTTATTTTTTAGATTTTGGTGAATATTCTAAACTGGCAAGCTCATGAAATTCAGCAAACTCAAAGCATGCTAAAGAAATTCTCACAAAGTCACATAAAAATTAAATCAAACAAACAAAAAGAATGACAGACAAATAAAAACAGCGACTCAAAAGACACATGGCATATGAAAGAGAAAGGTTAAGGAAAACCATAGACTTCTTATAAGAAACTATTTAAAACAGACGGCAAGGGGGAAAGCATTTAGAATACTGAAGAAAAAGAAACAATCTAGAAATTCAATCTACAGGAAAAACAGCTTTTTAGAATAAAAGCAAAGTAAAAACTTTTTCTGGTAAACAAAACTGAGAGAACTCATCATCAAAATACAAGAACTATAAGAAATGTTTAAGTAACTGTTTCAGGTGATCAGAAAATGAAACTAGAATCTACCCAAAGAACATAAAATTGCCAAATATGTAGGTAAATACAAGAAAATATTTTTCTCACTTTTAGTATATTTAAAGAATGATGAACTATCTAAAACAAAGATAATAACAGTGCTTTCTGAGCTGGTTTATAACATATGTAGTGACAAATATATGGTCAAAGAAAATGGAGGGGTAAATTGTAGTATGCTGGTACAAATTTATTATTTGTGAAATTATATGTTATTTGAAGGTAGCTTGTGATTATTTTAAGTTGAATATTTTAAAATCTCAAATAATAAGAGAGTCAGAGAGGGGAAAATCAAGAAAATAAGATACAGGAAAAAATGGCAAAAAGCAAATACTAAAACTGAATTTGGATACCAAGACATGCATACTCAATGAGGAAGAAAAAGAAGAAAAAAAGGAGAAATGCAGCCAATTGAAAACAAATAGCAAAATGGAAGACTTAAATGTAGCTATGCTGATAATTCAATTCATGTAATGTAATAGTACAATTGGAAGGAAAATACTATTAAATTTGGATCGCAAAAAAAAAGGCATTCCCACTTTATCCTATATGAAGGAGACTACATTTTAAAGATAGTAACTATCTCATCCTCTGTCACCCACTTTTCCACTTGGCTTCAGTCTTCCTCAGCATCAGTGTGTTTTCCAATAAGTTGGCTCTTCACATCAGATAGCTAAGTATTGGTGCTTCAGCTTTAGCACCAGTCCTTCCAAAGAATATTCAGAATTGGTTTCCTTTAGTATTAACTGGTTTGATCTCTTGCTCTCCAAGGGACTTTCAAGAGTCTTCTCCAGCACCACAGTTTGAAAGTATCAATTCTTTAGCGCTCAGGGTTTTTTTGTGGTCCAACTCTCACATCCATACCTGACTACTGGAAAAAAAATAAATTGGACTATATGGACTATTGTCAGGAAAGTGATGTCCCAGTTCTTTAATATGTTGTCTAGTTCTGTCATAACTTTTCTTCAGATGAGCAAGTGTCTTAATTTCATGGCTGTAGTCACCATCTGCATTGATTTTGTAGCCCAGGAAAGTAAAGTCCGTCACTCTTTCCATTGTTTGCACATGTATCGCCATGAAGTGATAGGACTGGATAGCATGATCTTAGCTTTTTGAATGTTGAGTTTTAAGCCAACTTTTCCACTCTGCTCTTTCACCTTCTTCAAGAGGTTCTTTAGTTCTTCTTTGCTTTTTGCTGTAAAAATGGTATCATCTGCATATCTGGTAATCTTGACTTCAGATTGTGCTTCATCTAGCCTGAGATTTCACATGAAATACTCATGTAAGTTAAATAGCTGGGTGACAATATACAGCCTTAACATATTCCTTTCCCAGTTTATGCCAAAGGGCAGGTTTCTTTGAGGCAGGCCATTATGTATTATTATAATAACAAAAGTGACAAAATTAAAACCAGGGTTAAAGTCAAAGAAATAGATCCAGCATGGAGCCAAATTGACTCTTCCCTGACACAGTGCTGGAAAAGACTCTGCAGAGTCCCTTGGACTGCACGGAGATCAAACTAGTCAATGCCAAAGGAAAATAAACCTAGATACTTTTGGACTGACGAAATGTAATGTACAATTGGAAGGAAAATATTTAAAGGATCGCAAAAAAGGCATTCCCACTTTATCCTATATGAAGGAGACTACATTTTAAAGATAGTAACTATCTCATCCTCTGTCACCCACTTTTCCACTTGGCTTCAGTCTTCCTCAGCATCAGTGTGTTTTCCAATAAGTTGGCTCTTCACATCAGATAGCTAAGTATTGGTGCTTCAGCTTTAGCACCAGTCCTTCCAAAGAATATTCAGAATTGGTTTCCTTTAGTATTAACTGGTTTGATCTCTTGCTCTCCAAGGGACTTTCAAGAGTCTTCTCCAGCACCACAGTTTGAAAGTATCAATTCTTTAGCGCTCAGGGTTTTTTTGTGGTCCAACTCTCACATCCATACCTGACTACTGGAAAAAAAATAAATTGGACTATATGGACTATTGTCAGGAAAGTGATGTCCCAGTTCTTTAATATGTTGTCTAGTTCTGTCATAACTTTTCTTCAGATGAGCAAGTGTCTTAATTTCATGGCTGTAGTCACCATCTGCATTGATTTTGTAGCCCAGGAAAGTAAAGTCCGTCACTCTTTCCATTGTTTGCACATGTATCGCCATGAAGTGATAGGACTGGATAGCATGATCTTAGCTTTTTGAATGTTGAGTTTTAAGCCAACTTTTCCACTCTGCTCTTTCACCTTCTTCAAGAGGTTCTTTAGTTCTTCTTTGCTTTTTGCTGTAAAAATGGTATCATCTGCATATCTGGTAATCTTGACTTCAGATTGTGCTTCATCTAGCCTGAGATTTCACATGAAATACTCATGTAAGTTAAATAGCTGGGTGACAATATACAGCCTTAACATATTCCTTTCCCAGTTTATGCCAAAGGGCAGGTTTCTTTGAGGCAGGCCATTATGTATTATTATAATAACAAAAGTGACAAAATTAAAACCAGGGTTAAAGTCAAAGAAATAGATCCAGCATGGAGCCAAATTGACTCTTCCCTGACACAGTGCTGGAAAAGACTCTGCAGAGTCCCTTGGACTGCACGGAGATCAAACTAGTCAATGCCAAAGGAAAATAAACCTAGATACTTATTTTTTGCAAAGACTGATGCTGAAGCTGAAGCTTCAACGCTTTGACCATCTGATGCAAAGAGACGACTCTCCATTGGAAACAACCCTGATGCTGGGAAAAATAGAAGGCAAAAGGAGGTGGCAGAGGATGAAATGGTTAGCACCACCAACTCAGTGGATGTGAATCTGAGCAAATTCTAGTGAATCCAAGTTCTTGTTCATAGAACCAAAGAATGAACTTCATGAACTCGCAAACACTCACAGTAGCAAGCATTCTTTTTAGAGAGAAGTACATAGCTCTTAGCATAGACACTGAGAGGGAGTGAAGTACCTGAAAACGCAGGGTTTCCAGCAGATTATATCCTTACTAGTACCGATTTGTACACTTTTGATTGGTTCTTATTCTTAGCAAATGTCATTTTCAACCAATTAGCTCAAAGGTAACAATGTTTAACTTAACATCTTTATGTCTTCTTTTGATCCTCATATTCTTAGTTTAGATATTACGTCGCCATGATGTTACCCTTTTTCATGACCATGGGCCATTTTTCAGTGAACCAGATATATGGGCTAAACATTATGATTTTAAAAAAAAATTTTTTTTAAAAAACATTTATTTATTTATTTTGGCAGCGGGGGAGGGAGGGGGGTTGGCAGGCCACTTCCACTGGTCTTTCATTTGTCTAGTTTCATGCATCTTTGTTCTTTGGCCCGCGTGGGCCTCCCACCGCATGGCCTCTGTTGTCGCGGAGCACCGGCTCTGGGCTCATGCGCTCCAGAGCTCCGGCTCGGTAGTTGGACACATCAGTCCAGCCGCTCCGCGGCACGTGGGATCTTCCCAGGCCAGGGATCGAACCGGCGCCCCTTGCACTGCAAGGCGGTGTCCTTACCCACTGGACCACCAGGGGAAGCCCTAAACATTATGATTATCAGTTGTTTCTCTCTCAGGCTTATGGAAAATAAGTTAATTACTACTTTTTCCTTGATCTGAGTGCTGATAATTTATCAGACCAAGGACACATTCTTCAGAGAGCCAGGAATTTGGAAAAAAGGTATACTTTTAGGTTAATAGAGTGGGGTATTTATTAAAATAGGCTGAGGTATTCTTATCTGCAGAGTCCCTTGGACTGCACGGAGATCAAACTAGTCAATGCCAAAGGAAAATAAACCTAGATACTTATTTTTTGCAAAGACTGATGCTGAAGCTGAAGCTTCAACGCTTTGACCATCTGATGCAAAGAGACGACTCTCCATTGGAAACAACCCTGATGCTGGGAAAAATAGAAGGCAAAAGGAGGTGGCAGAGGATGAAATGGTTAGCACCACCAACTCAGTGGATGTGAATCTGAGCAAATTCTAGTGAATCCAAGTTCTTGTTCATAGAACCAAAGAATGAACTTCATGAACTCGCAAACACTCACAGTAGCAAGCATTCTTTTTAGAGAGAAGTACATAGCTCTTAGCATAGACACTGAGAGGGAGTGAAGTACCTGAAAACGCAGGGTTTCCAGCAGATTATATCCTTACTAGTACCGATTTGTACACTTTTGATTGGTTCTTATTCTTAGCAAATGTCATTTTCAACCAATTAGCTCAAAGGTAACAATGTTTAACTTAACATCTTTATGTCTTCTTTTGATCCTCATATTCTTAGTTTAGATATTACGTCGCCATGATGTTACCCTTTTTCATGACCATGGGCCATTTTTCAGTGAACCAGATATATGGGCTAAACATTATGATTTTAAAAAAAAATTTTTTTTAAAAAACATTTATTTATTTATTTTGGCAGCGGGGGAGGGAGGGGGGTTGGCAGGCCACTTCCACTGGTCTTTCATTTGTCTAGTTTCATGCATCTTTGTTCTTTGGCCCGCATGGGCCTCCCATCGCAGTGGCATCTGTTGTCGCGGAGCACCGGCTCTGGGCACATGCGCTCCAGAGCTCCGGCTCGGTAATTGGACACATCGGTCCAGCCGCTCCACGGCACGTGGGATCGTTCCAGGCCAGGGATCGAACCGGCGCCCCTTGCACTGCAAGGCGGTGTCCTTACCCACTGGACCACCAGGGGAAGCCCTAAACATTATGATTATCAGTTGTTTTCTCTCTCAGGCTTATGGAAAATAAGTTAATTACTACTTTTTCCTTGATCTGAGTGCTGATAATTTATCAGACCAAGGACACATTCTTCAGAGAGCCAGGAATTTGGAAAAAAGGTATACTTTTAGGTTAATAGAGTGGGGTATTTATTAAAATAGGCTGAGTTCTCAGAGTTCCTATGGTAATTGCATAACAGTTTCTACCTCATTAGGAAGTAGTGAAGAACAGGGGCGCCCGGCATGCTGTAGTCCATGCGGTCTCAAAGAGTCAGACATGACTTAGCAATTGAACAATGACAATAGTGATTAGGTGGCCAGAATGACTTATTTATAGAATTTTATATTTTTACACTGTAGTATTTGGAAACTAAAGCTGGGAATAAAGCACAAATGATCTGGTTTTTAGTAAGCCAGTAGTTACATGGGCAAATGCTCAGTGGATGCCATCATCTTTGTTTTTACTATTTAACCCATATTAGGTGCTAAAGTTGTTGGAAAGTGGAGCATGAAATGATGGTTATTTCCCAGATCTCAGGTTAGTTCCTGGGGTCGGCCACTAGGTATTGATAAGGTTTGTTGGTTTCATGCAGGAAAGAATTCAAGAGTGAGTCAGACATTGTAAAGTGAAAGTAGGTTTATTGAGAGAGATACTCATTCCATAGGCTGAATGCAGACCATCTAAGAAGGTGAAAGTAGCCCCAGTCTATGGAGGTGGTTAGTTTTTATGGGCTGATAATTTCATAGGCTAGCAAGTGGGAGGATTATTCTAACTGCTTAGGGGAAGGGGTTGGGTTTTCCAGGAGTTGGGCCACAGCCCACTTTTTGGGCTTTGTAGTCAGCTTTGGTATTGTCATGGCTCCTATGGACATGTCACTTCACATATGCTAATGTAGTACAATGAGCACATAATGAGGTTGAAGTCTACTTGGGAGTTGAATCTCTTCTCCATTTGTGGCCTCATCAGTTCTAACCAGTTTATGTCAAATATGCAATGATTAAGTCATTCTTTTAAAGGTTGTGCTTTTCCCTCCTGTTTCCCTAGTAGGGCTAATTCAATCTTAAATTCATTTCTTCAAACCATTTTGAATTTTTAAATATTATGAATTCTGATTTGTCACCAAGCTGAAGTGGATAATGAGTTTCTTAGAGTTTAGGAAAACTCAATATATTAATAGCTCTATCAAGCTAGAAAGCGGATAATATACAGGACACTTTATGAAACAGATATAGAGGAGGAAGAATAGGAAGAAAAAAAAACACATTTTTTTTTTTCTTTGCTTTGCTGGATTCAGTGGCTATGAGCCCTGCCAATGAAACTGACAAAATAATAGGACAGGAAAAAACTGCATTCATAAGTACATAGGTTTCTATAGAGAGCTCATATAAGGAATGTGATTCTTAACAATTTGAGACTTAGATAACATTGTAGGCTGGACAAAGGAAAAGGGATTTGAAGGTTCTTGGGGAGGGAGGTAATAGGAAGATGAGTGAGGGATTATAATGCAAAATGATGGTCATTTAGCAGGTTTTTCATGCATATATTAGTCTGCTTTGGTTCTCAGGATTGTCTCCAGAGTAGCTCTCCTCTTGGCAAGGGAGAGGAGATTCCATTACAGATGGACACGTATGTCCCACTTTTAAATAGAAGGTGGGGAAGCAGAGAGTCCTTTGCCTTCAGTTGAAAGCCATCCTTATGCTAAAGTGACATATGTGGGAGTGGCATATTCTGGCCTCTTCAAAGGGAAGCAGGAATATTAGAAACATTGTGAATTGATCATTTCCCTTACACTCTTTATTAATTCTTTTTTAAAAATTTTTGGAGAAAGATGAAATATAATTGTGCTGTGTTTTCAATGAACCAATTATTTAATTTTATTAAATGCTTATAAATCTGGCAGGTCTTCAGGCATTGTTGCTTCAATCATGTCTGACTCTTTGGGACTCTGTGAACTGTAGTCCACCAGGTTCCTCTGTCCATGGGATTCTCCAGGCAAGCATTGAGGTTGAAGTCTACTTGGGAGTTGAATCTTTTTCTCCCATTTGTGGCCTCATCAGTTCTAACCAGTTTATGTCAAATATGCAATGATTAAGTCATTCTTTTAAAGGTTGTGCTTTTCCCTCCTGTTTCCCTAGTAGGGCTAATTCAATCTTAAATTCATTTCTTCAAACCATTTTGAATTTTTAAATATTATGAATTCTGATTTGTCACCAAGCTGAAGTGGATAATGAGTTTCTTAGAGTTTAGGAAAACTCAATATATTAATAGCTCTATCAAGCTAGAAAGCGGATAATATACAGGACACTTTATGAAACAGATATAGAGGAGGAAGAATAGGAAGAAAAAAAAACACATTTTTTTTTTTCTTTGCTTTGCTGGATTCAGTGGCTATGAGCCCTGCCAATGAAACTGACAAAATAATAGGACAGGAAAAAACTGCATTCATAAGTACATAGGTTTCTATAGAGAGCTCATATAAGGAATGTGATTCTTAACAATTTGAGACTTAGATAACATTGTAGGCTGGACAAAGGAAAAGGGATTTGAAGGTTCTTGGGGAGGGAGGTAATAGGAAGATGAGTGAGGGATTATAATGCAAAATGATGGTCATTTAGCAGGTTTTTCATGCATATATTAGTCTGCTTTGGTTCTCAGGATTGTCTCCAGAGTAGCTCTCCTCTTGGCAAGGGAGAGGGAGATTCCATTACAGATGGACACGTATGTCCCACTTTTAAATAGAAGGTGGGGAAGCAGAGAGTCCTTTGCCTTCAGTTGAAAGCCATCCTTATGCTAAAGTGACATATGTGGGAGTGGCATATTCTGGCCTCTTCAAAGGGAAGCAGGAATATTAGAAACATTGTGAATTGATCATTTCCCTTACACTCTTTATTAATTCTTTTTAAAAGTTTTTGGAGAAAGATGAAATATAATTGTGCTGTGTTTTCAATGAACCAATTATTTAATTTTATTAAATGCTTATAAATCTGGCAGGTCTTCAGGCATTGTTGCTTCAATCATGTCTGACTCTTTGGGACTCTGTGAACTGTAGTCCACCAGGTTCCTCTGTCCATGGGATTCTCCAGGCAAGAATACTGGAGTGGGGTGCCATGCCCTTATCCAGAGGATTTTCTGGGGCTGGGATTGACCTTGTGTCTCTAATGTCTTCTGCTTTGGCAGGAGGGTTCTTTACCACTACTACCACCTGGGCAGCCCAAGGTGACTCTAAAAACAGCAACTAAGAAATGCTCTAGATGTGTGCTTTGAGAATTGGAAATCAAGTCCATGTTTGTCCTGCATATTTTTTAAAAAACTGAGGAAAATAAGAATTAATTGATAGGATAAAGGAAGACTGAAGGTGTTTAGGAGAGATGAGAGAGACATGATGAAATAAGCAAAGTAGTTAAAGCTAACTTAAGCAATGGTATATCTTCTTGTATTTTTATGTTTATTCATTCTTAAAATTGCTCACATCTTGTGAGTTCCTTGTTGCCCAATGATCATTTTCATGTCCTGGGACATTTCTTTGTTTAATCTATTATTCTGAAAAAAAAAAAAAATCTCCCCAGAAAAGTCTATATTTATCTCTTCTCATTTGTTCTCTCTCTCCCACTCTCTCTCTCTCTTTTCCACCCCTCAGTTTGTAAATCTGGTCACTATAGGAAAGACAGCATCTATTCACTGCAGAGAAAGTCTATTTTAAGTACTAGCTGCTGGGGGGTGGAGGAAGGTTAGGGACTTTAATCCTTCGTCTCCTTTTCTCTAACAATGCTAACTGGCAGGTAGTCAGTGGGAAAGGAGGAGAGGAGCTTTCAGAAAGAAAACATTCCCTGTAGAAAGTAGTGAGTGGCCCATTGTGATGTTGAACAAAAGTAATTCTCCTGGAACCATTTTTCCAGGAAACTTATGCCATTTTGACGTTATTCAGTAAGTAAATAAATAGTATAAGAGGAGGAAGAAAAGAGATAGAAAGACAATAGCAAACTATTTTTTCTTTGATCCTCATAATTAATTTGTTCTTATTACTTACTACTTTTGCTGATATTTCATTTAAATTTGAAATCAAGGTCTTCAGGCATTGTTGCTTCAATCATGTCTGACTCTTTGGGACTCTGTGAACTGTAGTCCACCAGGTTCCTCTGTCCATGGGATTCTCCAGGCAAGAATACTGGAGTGGGGTGCCATGCCCTTATCCAGAGGATTTTCTGGGGCTGGGATTGACCTTGTGTCTCTAATGTCTTCTGCTTTGGCAGGAGGGTTCTTTACCACTACTACCACCTGGGCAGCCCAAGGTGACTCTAAAAACAGCAACTAAGAAATGCTCTAGATGTGTGCTTTGAGAATTGGAAATCAAGTCCATGTTTGTCCTGCATATTTTTTAAAAAACTGAGGAAAATAAGAATTAATTGATAGGATAAAGGAAGACTGAAGGTGTTTAGGAGATGAGAGAGACATGATGAAATAAGCAAAGTAGTTAAAGCTAACTTAAGCAATGGTATATCTTCTTGTATTTTTATGTTTATTCATTCTTAAAATTGCTCACATCTTGTGAGTTCCTTGTTGCCCAATGATCATTTTCATGTCCTGGGACATTTCTTTGTTTAATCTATTATTCTGAAAAAAAAAAAAAATCTCCCCAGAAAAGTCTATATTTATCTCTTCTCATTTGTTCTCTCTCCCACTCTCTCTCTCTTTTCCACCCCTCAGTTTGTAAATCTGGTCACTATAGGAAAGACAGCATCTATTCACTGCAGAGAAAGTCTATTTTAAGTACTAGCTGCTGGGGGGTGGAGGAAGGTTAGGGACTTTAATCCTTCGTCTCCTTTTCTCTAACAATGCTAACTGGCAGGTAGTCAGTGGGAAAGGAGGAGAGGAGCTTTCAGAAAGAAAACATTCCCTGTAGAAAGTAGTGAGTGGCCCATTGTGATGTTGAACAAAAGTAATTCTCCTGGAACCATTTTTCCAGGAAACTTATGCCATTTTGACGTTATTCAGTAAGTAAATAAATAGTATAAGAGGAGGAAGAAAAGAGATAGAAAGACAATAGCAAACTATTTTTTCTTTGATCCTCATAATTAATTTGTTCTTATTACTTACTACTTTTGCTGATATTTCATGATTTGAAATCAAGGCGCTTAGTGTTAATTTTGATACATAATTGTTATGGTCCCTGTGTTTATTTTGGATATGTTCATCTATTATTAATATTTTAAGATATTAAGTGAGAAGAGTGGAATGTTTCTAATGCCTGAGAAACCTCACCTTTTACCTCAGCATCACCCTAGAGAAAGCTGCTACCCTGTGAAAAGCTGTTAAATGTTGTTTCCATTTAGTTAATATTTGCTAAGTTCCCAGCACAGTTGGCATTAATTGCTCTTTTTGCCGCTGCATTCTTTGAGGCTATAGTGAAGAGACTGAAGACTGGAAGATATTTTACCTCTCAGCATGAATGTACTTTTTAGTGTTATTGGAGCGGTTTTAGTTTGGTCTTTGTCAGGGAGATGAAACTTCGGTTTTCAGCAATGGTCATTGCAGGACATTTTGAGAAAATAATGTCTCTAAACTAAAGATATTATTTAAATATTTTCTTTGCATTTTTAAAAGATGACAAAGATGAAACATTCTGTCACTTTCCTGTTTCCATTAGACCATAGTGTTCTGGGGTTTTAGCTATAGATTTTTTCTAGCTTTATTGTAGATTTTTAATATGCTCTAAAATTCTCAAATGATAAATTCGTTGTTCTGTGGAGTACAGGCAGTTAGTATGCATATTCTTTTGCTTCAATGCTTCTCTTTAGGTTCCTCTTGAAGGAGTTTTGTCAGAGATTGTGGAACAATTGCTTATTTATTTATTTATTTTTTTAAAGATTTATTTATTTATTTATTTTAGGGAGGTGGGATGGGGAGGGAGGGGAGCAGGCGGGCCGCTTCTATTGGTCTTTCATTTGTCCGTTTTTCATCTATCTTTGTTCTTTGGCCCGTGTGGGCCTCCCATGGCGGTGGCCTCTGTCGTTGCAGAGCGCCGGCTCTGGGCGCATGCACTCCAGAGCTCCGGCTCGGTCATTGGACACATATGTCCAGCCGCTCCGCGGCACGTGGGATCTTCCCAGGCCAGGGATCGAGCCGGCGCCCCTTGCACTGCAAGGCGGTGTCCTTACCCACTGGACCACCGGGGAAACCCACAATTGCTTATTATATATAGATTAGTCAAGTGCTTGTGTATGTATGTGTGTGAGTGTGTATCCTTCATTTTGTAGTTTTATGATAATAGTATTAAATATATAGTAACACTTCTCTTAACTATCTTCCCTTTGTTAAATGGTGCTTAGATGGCTATCCTAGCTAGTCTTCCTACTGTGAGTAGACTCCCGTGGATGAGGTAGAGATTTCCCACAAGAGTATATCACTTTAAAACTTGCTGACCTTTAAGCTAAGATAACATGGGATCCTCATAAAAAGTGCATAAATCATTGTACACTGCGATTATAAGCTTGTATTTAGTATTTTGTTACTAGCTTTTCCACAATCTGAAATAGCGTTGTTCTCAGCTGCAAATTAGAATGGTTTGTAGTATCACTCCTACTTGGCAGCTTCATATGCCTGTTATTTTTATATGAGTCATTGTATGTCTTAATTATGTGAAGCTACTTACAAGCCATTAGTAACTGTTAAGCAACCTGTTGTGTGTTTGTGTTAGCATTTAATTTATATAGTTCTTCGGCTTCTTTGTTTAATAAAACTTTACTGAGAAGATCATTAAAATGACAATACTCTCCTTACTATTAATTACAGCTTATCTTGTTTCCTTGTTAATGAATGCTTCTTACTACTGAAGGAGATAGTTACTTTCTTTGTTATTCATCAACATTAATTCTCTTAAGATTCTGTATGAAATATGATGGTAGAGAAATAAACTTTTAGTTATAGCAATATTAAAAGGATACTTTGTCCACCAGACAACTCTAATACAAATCACTGAGTAGGCCTTTGTTTTCTTTATTTTGCAGATCGGGGGGCGGGCCACTTCTATTGGTCTTTCATTTATCTATTTTCATCCATCTTTGTTTTTTGGCCCACGAGGGCCTCCCATTGCAGTGGCCTCTGTTCAGAGCACCGGCTCTGGGCGCATGCGCTCCAGAGCTCCGACTCGGTAATTGGACACATCAGCCCAGCTGCTCGGAGGCATGTGGGATCTTTCCAGGCCAGGGATGGGACCGGTGCCCCTTGCACTACAAGGCAGTGTCCTTACCCACTGGACCACCAGGGGAGCCCGGCCTTTGTTTTCTTGACCACCATTTTCTTTTATAGTTGCATATATAGATAAGTAATATATACATATTATGGATTTAGCTATTTAGAATTATAGTGCCTAGTGTGTTTGGGGATATCAGAGAAGCCTGAGTTAAATGAACTGCTTATTAATGGAGAGTTAGGAATCTGAGGATGAAACATTGTAGTGATAAAGGAGTGATGTTATTGACTGGGTTTCCCCAATGGCTTAGTGGGTAGAGAATCTGCCTCCAGTGGAGAAGACACAGGAGTCATGGGTTTAATTCCTGGGTATGGAGGAAATGGAAACCCACTCCAGTATTCTTGCCTGAAAAATATCTCACGGACAGAGGAACCTGGTGGGCTACAGTTCAGTCACATGACTGAGTGGCTAAGCACACAACACATGACATGGGCAGCGAGCATATGTGAACAGGGAAATAGGATGGCTACAATTCAGGATGCTCACTCTGGAAGATATAGAAAGGATGGATTGATCTGATGATAGGAAGAATTCATTTGTAGGGTGTTACTGTCTTGACAAGACATGACAACAGCCTTACCTAAAGGAAATGGAAAGTTAAGGAAGTGGAATTCAATGGAATTGATAAAACTT
Source organism: Tragulus kanchil (assembly GCA_022376925.1). Classification (NCBI taxonomy): domain Eukaryota; kingdom Metazoa; phylum Chordata; class Mammalia; order Artiodactyla; family Tragulidae; genus Tragulus; species Tragulus kanchil. The sequence goes on along the minus strand of JAIOJX010000028.1, from coordinate 116,235,631 downwards.
AGTGACTATTTGGGGAATGGAGGAGGTAAGTTTTGTTTTACACTTATCTTTTATTCAGCTTATCTTGTTTCCTTGTTAATGAATGCTTCTTACTACTGAAGGAGATAGTTACTTTCTTTGTTATTCATCAACATTAATTCTCTTAAGATTCTGTATGAAATATGATGGTAGAGAAATAAACTTTTAGTTATAGCAATATTAAAAGGATACTTTGTCCACCAGACAACTCTAATACAAATCACTGAGTAGGCCTTTGTTTTCTTTATTTTTGGGGGGGGGCCACTTCTATTGGTCTTTCATTTATCTATTTTCATCCATCTTTGTTTTTTGGCCCACGAGGGCCTCCCATTGCAGTGGCCTCTGTTCAGAGCACCGGCTCTGGGCGCATGCGCTCCAGAGCTCCGACTCGGTAATTGGACACATCAGCCCAGCTGCTCGGAGGCATGTGGGATCTTTCCAGGCCAGGGATGGGACCGGTGCCCCTTGCACTACAAGGCAGTGTCCTTACCCACTGGACCACCAGGGGAGCCCGGCCTTTGTTTTCTTGACCACCATTTTCTTTTATAGTTGCATATATAGATAAGTAATATATACATATTATGGATTTAGCTATTTAGAATTATAGTGCCTAGTGTGTTTGGGGATATCAGAGAAGCCTGAGTTAAATGAACTGCTTATTAATGGAGAGTTAGGAATCTGAGGATGAAACATTGTAGTGATAAAGGAGTGATGTTATTGACTGGGTTTCCCCAATGGCTTAGTGGGTAGAGAATCTGCCTCCAGTGGAGAAGACACAGGAGTCATGGGTTTAATTCCTGGGTATGGAGGAAATGGAAACCCACTCCAGTATTCTTGCCTGAAAAATATCTCACGGACAGAGGAACCTGGTGGGCTACAGTTCAGTCACATGACTGAGTGGCTAAGCACACAACACATGACATGGGCAGCGAGCATATGTGAACAGGGAAATAGGATGGCTACAATTCAGGATGCTCACTCTGGAAGATATAGAAAGGATGGATTGATCTGATGATAGGAAGAATTCATTTGTAGGGTGTTACTGTCTTGACAAGACATGACAACAGCCTTACCTAAAGGAAATGGAAAGTTAAGGAAGTGGAATTCAATGGAATTGATAAAACTTAGTGACTATTTGGGGAATGGAGGAGGTAAGTAGTAAGGATAATTCTAAGTTTTCATCTAGGGCAACTGGATGGATGATAATACCCAGATCCAAAAGAGATGGCATAATATATGTTAGATCTGCACTCCGAAACATGATAAAATATTGTTTATCATTACTCATTGTTCTCTTATATAATGTACTCTTCTCCACCCTGGATTGCTTCTAGGACTCAAAAATATTTGACAGCTATGAGGATCAGAATCACACTATGAATTCTTGGTTGCAAGAACCAACAATGAGCGATACATAAGGGCTATATTTTATGTAAATGATTTTCTCAGGTGATAAGAGTTGTCTCCAGTGGTTCTCTTCCTGGTGGGGAGACACTTTTACAAACAAAAATTTCCTGTATAAATATGTTTCCTTTACAGGCGGAGGAATGCATACTCGATTTTTAGATGGTAAGGGGAAAAGTGAAAAGTGAGAGTGTCATTTGCTCAGTTGTGTCTGACTGTTTAACTCACTGGACTGTAGCCTGCCAGGCTCCTCTACCTATGGGATTCTCCAGGCAAGAATACTGGAGTAGGGTGCCATTCCCTTCTCCAGGGGTCCTTCCCAACCCAGCAGTAGAACTTGGGTCTCCTGCATTGCTGGTGGATTCTTTACCATCTGAGCCACTAGGGAAGCCCAGTAATTGGGAAGTAAAGAGATTTTCCTCAGTCTGCTCATTCTCAGTTGCCTTTAGCTCAAAATAATTCATATGCCAGAAAGAATATTTGAGGGGAGCATATTCTTATACCTTGCAAGTACATATGCTTAGTTCTTGGAACTATAATCCCAAAAATCCACTCTGATTGCTGAGCCTGAATTTTCTTCCAATGATATTTGGAGGATCACAGTTTTGAGAGGTTCTAATCCTTTTCTCTCTAGTCATTTCCCTCTGTGGATGCCTATGCCTTTGACCAAGTTGTTGTTCTACTTGCATTACACAATTTACTGAGAAAATAGTATTGCATTGTGCATTGTGACATTTTACATACCCCTTGTCCCATGTTCCATAGCATACAATGCCAATATTTATAATTTGAATAACTTCCTCATAACTTTTCTTCGTATCTTCCCCAATAAATCAGAACTAAATAATCACTTCAGTAACTACACTCAAAAAATTTAAACTTTTACATTTTTTCCTTCCTCATCTGTAGCTCTAGGCAGAACCCTCTAAATGATTGACAGAGGGTTGTATTTATAATGTTATGAATACGCTCCCTTCCCCCACCCTCTCTCCTTGGAGCACTTTAGAATACAATGCTGGAGCTACAAATGGGCGATGTAGTTGGAAGGTTTTTTTTTTTTCACCTAAGTTGTTGTAAAAAATGTGCGCAGTAGTTTTTACAGTAAAGTCTCTCTCTAGAGAGAGCAGCAGTCTCCAAGCTTTTTGGAACCTGGGACGGATTTCATGGAAGACAATTCTTCCACAAACTAGAGGGAAGTGAGCAAGGGGGAGAAGCTGTAAATACAGATGAAGCTTCGTTCATTGCCCACGTCCACCTCCCGCTATGTGATCCAGTTCCTGATAGGGATTGGGGACCCCTAATATAGAAGACACATTCATTCTCAGTGACTTTCTCTCAAAGATCCTGAAAATTTTAATAATTGTAATAATTATGTTAGTTTCTTGTTCACTATTTAGTGAAGCTGTTTTGTTTAATGCCAGTCCTGCCTTTTCGTTTTGGTGCATATGTGTGTGTTTTAAACTAATGCATGCACTTTTTTTGGTCTTTCATTTATTTCCTTTATGTTTGATTTTCTTTCTTTCTTTTTTTTTTTGTCCAGAAGTTCTCCTAAGTGACATCATCTGTTTTATCCTTCTAGCTCTTAATTATTTGCTCTTGCAGATAAACCTTTCTACTTCTTTCTCTCATCTCTTTTCATTTTTGAAATTTAATTTGCTGTTTTCCCTCCTCAAATATTTTCCATCATCTTGTTCATTGTTTTCCCAATTCCATGACAGAAATTTATTTACCTTTACAATATTTGTTAAAAGTGTAGTATGTGGTAAAAGTGCTAGGTACTTGCATTACACAATTTACTGAGAAAATAGTATTGCATTGTGCATTGTGACATTTTACATACCCCTTGTCCCATGTTCCATAGCATACAATGCCAATATTTATAATTTGAATAACTTCCTCATAACTTTTCTTCGTATCTTCCCAATAAATCAGAACTAAATAATCACTTCAGTAACTACACTCAAAAAATTTAAACTTTTACATTTTTTCCTTCCTCATCTGTAGCTCTAGGCAGAACCCTCTAAATGATTGACAGAGGGTTGTATTTATAATGTTATGAATACGCCCCTTTCCCCCCACCCTCTCTCCTTGGAGCACTTTAGAATACAATGCTGGAGCTACAAATGGGCGATGTATTTGGGAAAGGGTTTTTTTTTTCACCTAAGTTGTTGTAAAAAATGTGCGCAGTAGTTTTTACAGTAAAGTCTCTCTCTAGAGAGAGCAGCAGTCTCCAAGCTTTTTGGAACCTGGGACGGATTTCATGGAAGACAATTCTTCCACAAACTAGAGGGAAGTGAGCAAGGGGGAGAAGCTGTAAATACAGATGAAGCTTCGTTCATTGCCCACGTCCACCTCCCGCTATGTGATCCAGTTCCTGATAGGGATTGGGGACCCCTAATATAGAAGACACATTCATTCTCAGTGACTTTCTCTCAAAGATCCTGAAAATTTTAATAATTGTAATAATTATGTTAGTTTCTTGTTCACTATTTAGTGAAGCTGTTTTGTTTAATGCCAGTCCTGCCTTTTCTTTTTGGTGCATATGTGTGTGTTTTAAACTAATGCATGCACTTTTTTTGGTCTTTCATTTATTTCCTTTATGTTTGATTTTCTTTCTTTCTTTTTTTTTTTGTCCAGAAGTTCTCCTAAGTGACATCATCTGTTTTATCCTTCTAGCTCTTAATTATTTGCTCTTGCAGATAAACCTTTCTACTTCTTTCTCTCATCTCTTTTCATTTTTGAAATTTAATTTGCTGTTTTTCCCTCCTCAAATATTTTCCATCATCTTGTTTGCCAATCCATGTCCTTCTTTTCTTTGAGATCTTTTAATTCACCCTTTTTGATGACAGAAATTTATTTACCTTTACAATATTTGTTAAAAGTGTAGTATGTGGTAGAAATTGTGCTAGGTACTATGAATGTAGTGATGGACGCAAAACGGCTCTCTGACGTAACACCTTTTAAAGACAGAAATAGTTAAGCTGTACACACAATACAATGTGATAAGAGCCATGACGGAATGAAAAGTTGTGAGCCGTTAAGGGAAATCTGGAAGCATATAGAAGAGATCTCCACCAGGACTGGGTTGAAGAAGAATTCCTGCGTGTGGATTAGTTAGGCCAAGGGGAGGTGATGAAGACAGATTTTTTTTCCAGGCAGAGGAGACCCAGGAGAAAGAGAAAGAGAAAGTGTACCAAGGGTCCTTTATTAGTATTGAAACTGTTTCAGTATAACTGGATGTATATTTATGCTACTTTCTGTGCAGCCACAAAAACTTTGGAGACTTCTGTTTATTTTTATGTTTTACCTCTGCTAAAAAATAAGACTTCTCTGTTCGACTTTCATAGTGACTCCCTGCATGCATAATTCAGCAGGTGGTAATCAGTGCTTTATAGCTGTATTGACTGATTTTAGGTGCCTGGGGCAGATATGTAAATACATTTCCAGGTTTGTCATAATGAATGAGGATTGATATGTGTGTTTCTCCCTTATGGGGAAGTCCGAATATGATGATTATAGTGTTTTATTGGCAAACATTTAATTTCATGTTAGTTTTGATAAGGTATGAACTTGGTGTGTGTATTACATTATACACTTGTACTAAGCAAAGGACTGCTTTAGGTTGGAGCAAACCACAACCTGGATTTTAAATCAGAGGTTTATGACATGGTAGTAAAATGGGCCTTAGATGGCTAGCTCATTTTACAGATGCAGAAACTGAGACCTTACTAGGTTAATGAAAGAAAGAACTCTGTGATAAGCTTTAGGTTATGTGTGATGTTTGTTTTTTGAGAGTAACTATTCTACTCATCCTTTCTGTTGTTTACATAATTTGTATAATCATTTTCATATATAAGCTAGCAAACATCTTGTTTGCCAATCCATGTCCTTCTTTTCTTTGAGATCTTTTAATTCACCCTTTTTGATGACAGAAATTTATTTACCTTTACAATATTTGTTAAAAGTGTAGTATGTGGTAGAAATTGTGCTAGGTACTATGAATGTAGTGATGGACGCAAAACGGCTCTCTGACGTAACACCTTTTAAAGACAGAAATAGTTAAGCTGTACACACAATACAATGTGATAAGAGCCATGACGGAATGAAAAGTTGTGAGCCGTTAAGGGAAATCTGGAAGCATATAGAAGAGATCTCCACCAGGACTGGGTTGAAGAAGAATTCCTGCGTGTGGATTAGTTAGGCCAAGGGGAGGTGATGAAGACAGATTTTTTTTCCAGGCAGAGGAGACCCAGGAGAAAGAGAAAGAGAAAGTGTACCAAGGGTCCTTTATTAGTATTGAAACTGTTTCAGTATAACTGGATGTATATTTATGCTACTTTCTGTGCAGCCACAAAAACTTTGGAGACTTCTGTTTATTTTTATGTTTTACCTCTGCTAAAAAATAAGACTTCTCTGTTCGACTTTCATAGTGACTCCCTGCATGCATAATTCAGCAGGTGGTAATCAGTGCTTTATAGCTGTATTGACTGATTTTAGGTGCCTGGGGCAGATATGTAAATACATTTCCAGGTTTGTCATAATGAATGAGGATTGATATGTGTGTTTCTCCCTTATGGGGAAGTCCGAATATGATGATTATAGTGTTTTATTGGCAAACATTTAATTTCATGTTAGTTTTGATAAGGTATGAACTTGGTGTGTGTATTACATTATACACTTGTACTAAGCAAAGGACTGCTTTAGGTTGGAGCAAACCACAACCTGGATTTTAAATCAGAGGTTTATGACATGGTAGTAAAATGGGCCTTAGATGGCTAGCTCATTTTACAGATGCAGAAACTGAGACCTTACTAGGTTAATGAAAGAAAGAACTCTGTGATAAGCTTTAGGTTATGTGTGATGTTTGTTTTTTGAGAGTAACTATTCTACTCATCCTTTCTGTTGTTTACATAATTTGTATAATCATTTTCATATATAAGCTAGCAAACATGATGTATAGATTATTTTTAAATTGAGAATTATAAAACTGTTAAAATAAGAGGTATTTGAGCCTCAGATATTTTTTAAGCTAATCTGACCAAAATGAAAAGCCAGGGAATCTTAGAGGAAGGAAATACAGATTGTTTTTACTCTAGTTGTCTTATGGGAGACAGAGCTTAAATAAATTGACTTATTTTTGTCATCTACTTCCTCTGTTGTAAATGAAAAAACATAAATCTCCTATGTGTTGCTTTTTTGTTCAAGGCAGAACAGTTTAGCTTAATACTATGTTTCTATTGAAAAAGCTGTGTAAATATCAGTATCCTTCTTTTACCAGTGAGGACCTTGAGACGCTCTAAGATTAAATTGACTCATTTCTTTAAGGTCTCTCAGTTAATCAGAACACAGTGACATCAGTGCTATGGTTCCTCATTCTTTCAGAAGGAGAGGGGCAAGAGGAGGGAGAACGGAGAGAAGGAAGAGAGTATAAGAGGTAAAGGAAGAAGAGATAAGGGAGGAGAAAAAATGTAGCTGGTTGTGTTCATTATCCACCATTCATAGTGTTTACCACAGTCATAGATAATTGCTTTCAATTTTATAATAGTCTCCTAAAATTGATATTTTACATTTGCCACATTTTACAGTTGAGGAAACTGAGTCTGAAAGAAGCTGTATTCTTCATTTATAGTTACGCAGCTAGAACCAGAGCTACTCCAAAGCCTACATAAAACTAATTCCCATGCCATCCTACATAAGACTGATTCCCACGCTGGTCCTATATTCCTTATTTTTTTAATGGACACTGCAAAATTCACTTATTTTTAATTTCTATAAGGTAAGTACATTGGGAACACTAAGAAATAAGTAAAAGTCTAAGAAATAAACAAAACTCTGCTCCATAGTGTGTTGGTAGAACAGACACTATTTTGCGGGGAGAGTATAGATAAGTTTCTGGACTCAAGTCAAAGTAGGGAATAAAAAGTTAACACCAAAACTGAAACAAAGCCACGTTTTTTGAAGCACACAGTAGTAGTAGTTCATTGGATCAAAGGATGTGATCTCACTTCACAGTAAAACAGGTCCTGCAAGCCCAGGTAACTCAGGAAGCCGAATGGTAATTATTCACAGAAGAAAGCAGGTAGTATACTGTTACATTACCCAGGGGAAAGTCAGAAGGTCACCAAGCTTGCAGGGCAACCGACACAACTGAAATTGCTTGGCCCCCTTTAAAAAGAAATAGTAAAATGGGAGAGAATGAAGCCAGTTTACCTAACACAGCTTTGCAAGGTAAGTGCAAACAGCCTCTGAAATGGCTGGAGTCATTCGTGTACGCGGTGTGGATTACAGTGTGTGTGTGCCTGTGTGTGTGTGTGTGTGTGTGTGTGCGCGCGCGCTTGCGCGTGCATGTGCCTGCGTGTCTGCCCCCCTGCTGTGTTTTCAGGGTGTGCTCTGAGAGTGGGAAGAGAGGCAGGGGGTCTTGTTTCTGAAGAAGCAGCTGTCTCCTCCGTTTTGCTCAACTAATCACCCCCTGACAGAAACACAAATTGGCTGGAGTAGGAAAAACCTTGTCTTACTCCCCACTCTAATGCTGGAGAAATGCTACAACCTATCTCCAGTGCATTTTCCTGTTAGACTTTCCCAATATTGACATATTTTTTTATTTTTGTCTCTGCCTTTGAGATTTTTATTTGTAATCAAATATTACCATCTCTGGAATTTACCAGCCAAGTGTCCTTGTAATTAATATTACCATTTTTTTTTTTAAGGTAGAAAACAAGTCTCAGAGGGCAGTGACTCATTGTGAAGAGTGGCTGGTTTTACAGGGGTTAGTTTATCAGATACCTTTGTCCTTTGAAGGGACTGGCTCTGTTGACATTGGCTTGACCAGGCTTCCATGGTTAGGCTTGTTGATAGAAACAAATACAAGCCGACTTACACTTTCCACTTTTCTGAGTAAAGAAAGTTTCTTTTCAAAAAAATATAAAACGGGCAGAATGTGTATTTCTTGCCATGATTTCTAGTAGTTTTTTTTTACTTCTCTTTTATTAAGGTCTTTAAAAAATCACTTTGATAATGACATTTTTATTTCTTTAAGTATGTTCTTGTGAAGCTACTTAATGTACATATACAAGCACACAGTAGTAGTAGTTCATTGGATCAAAGGATGTGATCTCACTTCACAGTACAACAGGTCCTGCAAGCCCAGGTAACTCAGGAAGCCGAATGGTACTTATTCACAGAAGAAAGCAGGTAGTATACTGTTACATTACCCAGGGGAAAGTCAGAAGGTCACCAAGCTTGCAGGGCAACCGACACAACTGAAATTGCTTGGCCCCCTTTAAAAAGAAATAGTAAAATGGGAGAGAATGAAGCCAGTTTACCTAACACAGCTTTGCAAGGTAAGTGCAAACAGCCTCTGAAATGGCTGGAGTCATTCGTGTACGCGGTGTGGATTACAGTGTGTGTGTGCCTGTGTGTGTGTGTGTGTGTGTGTGTGTGCGCGCGCGCTTGCGCGTGCATGTGCCTGCGTGTCTGCCCCCCTGCTGTGTTTTCAGGGTGTGCTCTGAGAGTGGGAAGAGAGGCAGGGGGTCTTGTTTCTGAAGAAGCAGCTGTCTCCTCCGTTTTGCTCAACTAATCACCCCCTGACAGAAACACAAATTGGCTGGAGTAGGAAAAACCTTGTCTTACTCCCCACTCTAATGCTGGAGAAATGCTACAACCTATCTCCAGTGCATTTTCCTGTTAGACTTTCCCAATATTGACATATTTTTTTATTTTTGTCTCTGCCTTTGAGATTTTTATTTGTAATCAAATATTACCATCTCTGGAATTTACCAGCCAAGTGTCCTTGTAATTAATATTACCATTTTTTTTTTTAAGGTAGAAAACAAGTCTCAGAGGGCAGTGACTCATTGTGAAGAGTGGCTGGTTTTACAGGGGTTAGTTTATCAGATACCTTTGTCCTTTGAAGGGACTGGCTCTGTTGACATTGGCTTGACCAGGCTTCCATGGTTAGGCTTGTTGATAGAAACAAATACAAGCCGACTTACACTTTCCACTTTTCTGAGTAAAGAAAGTTTCTTTTCAAAAAAATATAAAACGGGCAGAATGTGTATTTCTTGCCATGATTTCTAGTAGTCTACTCTCTTGTGAATTATTTACCACCTTTACAAGTGACATTTTGATTAAGGTCTTTAAAAAAAAAATCACTTTGATAATGACATTTTTATTTCTTTAAGTATGTTCTTGTGAAGCTACTAAGAATATCCCCAAACCACTCAGTATTCCATTAAGTGAATGTAGCCAAAAATGTAACTACATCTGTGAAATATAACACATCTGAGAATAACAAGATGATTATAGACATGCATCGTCATAAAAGTATGTCACCCATTTTAATAGAGTTAAATGTTCTTCCAGGATACCTGTATTTTTCTTTATTTTCATTAATCCTTTCTCTACTTACTTTGTTTAAGAATGCTAGAATTTTATTTGTATGTCTGTATGTTTCCTAAAAAAAATATTTTGAAACACTGTAAATGCTGTTTAAAAATAGTTTTAACTTAAAGAGTAATTTTAAAAGCTATTTAGTGCTTTGTAGTGAGGAAAAGCAACAAAGTAAAAGATTCATTCAGTATAACTCTATGAAATAATGTGTTTGTATGTGTTTTATGGATAAAACATTACGTATGTGATTGTAACGTGTGCCTTAACTGTCTCTGTAATATTTTTCCATGAAAAAGTGTACAGAAAGCATCTGGGTTGCTAAAGTTTTCCATATAATAATGATTTTGTATCAAATGTATATGACTGTTTGGCAACTCTCAGAACAGCCAGTCCTAGACTGTGTTGTACATCATTTATGTCTGCGTTCGGGATTGAAATAAACGGAGGAGTACCCTGGCATCTCTCTTTGCCTTTTATCATCCCTCTTTGTGTCGAGGTCCCTCTTTATGTGCTTCTTTAAAATGAGTCCCAGAATGTGTATAGATTGACTGTTGTTTTGTTCTGTTTATTTTTTCATTTTTTTTCTGACCCTTTTATATCTGTTACAACTCTGGTAATACGTTCCACTTAGGAAGGGTGAATTTCTCTTCCTCCTATCTATTGATTTGTCCAATTATTTTCAGAATTAATTAGTAACCTATCTCAGAAAAGCATCTATAAACTTTAAAACAAGAGCTATGGTAAATAATTTGAATGTCATGTTTTGAGTTGGAAAACAACATGCCTCGGTTCTTGTGAGATCAGTTCTATCCTGTGGTATTTTCCTTTGTACACTCTGCAAAAACTTGTCATTAAGAACTGTGTTCTCTTCTGATTGTATCTGAGTTGAAATGCATCCTTGTAGGTCTACAAATAGTTCAGATCTATCTTCTTGGAGTGCTGAAATGCTTTCATTCCAGATGTATTTGCCTTAAGATTATTCAGTGAACCTATTAGTCAGCGAGAATTAATGAGAAACAAAGGTGCTTCAGTTGTTAGTTTGAAATTATTTCTGGATTTTGTTTTAACTATAAAGGAAAGCACAGTGGGAATTATTTGTACCTTTATTTGTGTGTATGAAGGTAAGAGATTTTGATAAGGTTTAATATCTTATAAAACAAATCAGGATATATCCTATAGTCTTCATTTATGGGTTACTCTTACAGTATTCTGTTTTCTTTATAATACCCAGTCATATATCTGAGCTTGAGTTTAAAAATTACTAAAGTAAATGAAAAATGCATTTTGAAATGTTGTTTAATTTTGCCTTTGACTTAACAGCCTTTATAAAGATTCTGAAGCTCTATAAAATTCTATTACTTATCATCAATCAGTTCTGCTTACGAATAAGTGTTCTCTAACAAAAATGACTAGAAAGACTAGAACTCAGTGGGGAAAATGTTTGTAAATAGGAAAGGCTGTCTAGATCCTTTTAAATGCAAGGCCAGTTCTAGGTAGATGTTAGCAGACAGAACAACTCTTCATCACTGAAGAAAAATTTGGCTGTCAGAGCTAGAGTAAAGAAATCTGTAGAAATATTAACATTTTCGAGGTAGAGGGGAGTTTGGAGGACTGCAGGTCCGAAATTCTTACTTTATAGAGGAGCAAACAGAGATCCTTTAAAGGTACAAAAATTGTTCTGGGTTTCTCAAAAGCAGTTGCCAGAAACCAGGTCTCCACAAACCAGGTCTCCACCCTAGCTGCTGAAATCCTATAATTTGATGGAGGAATTTGGCACGTTATTTTCTAGGAATATTTACTTTTTCAAGAAAAGAATTGAGGCTTAAAAATTCTTTCCATATTGACATATTTTAGCCTCTATAGTTATGACCTGGAAAGCAACATCCAGTATTCAGCCTGGCTTTTATAGGACTGCCCTGTTCAGTCGTCCAGGCTTGGGTTTTCTCTTACTTCCATAAAAGTTACTTTGGCTTTTGAGACATGTGTTAACTTTCACCACAACAAAGAGGAATTGGCTTGAAATTCCATAGGCACATGCAGTAAACATTTCTCATGATTCAACCACTGTTATTTTTTTAGAAATTATACTTATTCTGTCTGGCTAGTGTAAGAAAAAAAAAAAATCCAGATGGAAAGATACTTTAATGTCTGCATTTCTAGGTTGCAGCCTAAGGGCAGCAGTGCTGTGTACCCCAACCAGTTAGACTGGTTCGGTCTGCATGTTTACTTTCTGTGGTGGGAAAAATATCTGCATTCATCATCATAAACCATGCCTGTGAGTGCTTTGAAATCTTTCTAAAGCCCCAAAGAGGACTCATCAGTTTGTGAATCTTCCTTCCCATCTACTAGAATTTTAATAACACTTTTGATTAGGAGAAGTACACAGAGCTCTTGTTAAACCATTTGCATTCCTGGAGGAAGCCTTCACTTACTCTGAGTGAGAGGTTGGTAGACTTCAGACACTTTGGAACTGAAATTTAGATACTGAGATAATAGGGCATTTGGAGTTGAAACTTCCAGAAAAAGCTAAAAAAAGACTAGAACTTCAGTGGTGAAAATGTTTGTAAATAGGAAAGGCTGTCTAGATCCTTTTAAATGCAAGGCCAGTTCTAGGTAGATGTTAGCAGACAGAACAACTCTTCATCACTGAAGAAAAATTTGGCTGTCAGAGCTAGAGTAAAGAAATCTGTAGAAATATTAACATTTTCGAGGTAGAGGGGAGTTTGGAGGACTGCAGGTCCGAAATTCTTACTTTATAGAGGAGCAAACAGAGATCCTTTAAAGGTACAAAAATTGTTCTGGGTTTCTCAAAAGCAGTTGCCAGAAACCAGGTCTCCACAAACCAGGTCTCCACCCTAGCTGCTGAAATCCTATAATTTGATGGAGGAATTTGGCACGTTATTTTCTAGGAATATTTACTTTTTCAAGAAAAGAATTGAGGCTTAAAAATTCTTTCCATATTGACATATTTTAGCCTCTATAGTTATGACCTGGAAAGCAACATCCAGTATTCAGCCTGGCTTTTATAGGACTGCCCTGTTCAGTCGTCCAGGCTTGGGTTTTCTCTTACTTCCATAAAAGTTACTTTGGCTTTTGAGACATGTGTTAACTTTCACCACAACAAAGAGGAATTGGCTTGAAATTCCATAGGCACATGCAGTAAACATTTCTCATGATTCAACCACTGTTATTTTTTTAGAAATTATACTTATTCTGTCTGGCTAGTGTAAGAAAAAAAAAAAATCCAGATGGAAAGATACTTTAATGTCTGCATTTCTAGGTTGCAGCCTAAGGGCAGCAGTGCTGTGTACCCCAACCAGTTAGACTGGTTCGGTCTGCATGTTTACTTTCTGTGGTGGGAAAAATATCTGCATTCATCATCATAAACCATGCCTGTGAGTGCTTTGAAATCTTTCTAAAGCCCCAAAGAGGACTCATCAGTTTGTGAATCTTCCTTCCCATCTACTAGAATTTTAATAACACTTTTGATTAGGAGAAGTACACAGAGCTCTTGTTAAACCATTTGCATTCCTGGAGGAAGCCTTCACTTACTCTGAGTGAGAGGTTGGTAGACTTCAGACACTTTGGAACTGAAATTTAGATACTGAGATAATAGGGCATTTGGAGTTGAAACTTCCAGAAGCCCTGTTGGAGTAGTCTTATGATCTAAGGACAAAAATCAGCATAATCAGAGCAAATTAAATTGTAGAGAATGCCAAAGCATGAAATCCCAGGTGAGTCTGACCAAAGTGTGTTGGCAAAAGTGTACAAAAAAGATGGCCTGGGAACTTTTCCCAAGTACAAGGCAGAGAACTCTTGGAGCAGGCAGATTAAATTAGGAGGTGAATTCTGAAATCACATTAAGAAATAGTTATGGGAAAAAAAGATGGCTTCCTTGGTGACTCAGGGGTATAGAATCTTCCTGCAATGCAGGAGGCACAGGTTCGATCCTATATTGGGAGAATCTGCTGGAGAAGGAAATGGCAACCCACTCCAGTATTTTTGCCTGGAAAGTCCTGTGGTCTGAGGAGCCTGAAGGGCTATAGTCAGTGGAATTGCAAAGAGTTGAACATGACTTAGCAACTAAATAACAATAAGGAAGTTAACTGCACTGAGAAGTTCTTTTGTTGTATTTCTAAATGGAAATATGATCTTTACTTTCTTAGAAATGAAAGAGCAAGTAATTTATTTAAATGGAAATGTATAAAGGCAGTTAATAATATAGAACTCGTTAAGACCTGCTGTTGGGCGAAAGAAAAACCAATGCTCAAACACTCTGAAATTTAGTTTGTTCTTAGACTTTGAAATGATCTGAAAGGCAAAGTTTAATCCCCTAGTCTTAAATGCTATTTTATGGCAGTTTATTTTAAAGCGAAACATTTTAAGTTTCAATTAATGTTGCTATAAAACCATCTTCAAGAAAACGTGATACATACCTACAGGATGACTTGATTATTTAAACAGTATTATTAACAGTGCAATTAAAATGTGTTCCATATATTTAAAAGGTTGGAACTGTCTTTGAATCTACTTTCTTTTTCTTAATGAAATGAAACTAAGGGTACAGTAATGATCTGATGATTATACATGTATAAACACCAGGTAATGATTTCATTGTATGCCTATTCTCTAGATTTTGGAAAGAGTTTAAATAAATTTGGCTAATTGAGTAGTACAGTAAGCCAACCTTCTTTGTATCATAGTTGTTTTTTAAAGGAGATTATTAATGAAGTATATACTTGACTTATTATTGAGAGTATTGCATTCGATTCATCATTGAGGGGAATATGAGATGCTGATAAGATTGCACATAAGATGTGATTAGGTTGAAAACACATAAAAGGGCATTGAGCTTAGCTGATTCTTTGAGCTTCTAAACTCTTTTCAGGAAAAGTACGGGTAAATACTTTATTTAACAGGGCTATTTTGTTGTTGTAGTGATAGATTTGTTTAACCATCTCTACAGCTGAACACTTTGGAAGGCACATTTATAAATGTTATTATAATTTATATTAAGATGCAATTCATCTATCCTCTTTAAACCTCTGATAATGTAAAGCAAGTCTGTACATTGTGCACTAAAAAATTTAGTGTGGCTTAGAGGCTAGGTATGCAACTGTATCTACTAAAAGCATTTGAAAGAGAACTGTTTTGAAAAGTCAACTGTTGAATTTAATACAATTCATATAAGCGTGCAAAAGATGTACATGAGCACCTGTTGAACAATACAATCGACTTTGCCATTGTTTTTGGACCTTAGTGAATGATTAATTTCAAGAACTGATTAAGCTTTTGAAATCATTTCATCTCAGTGATTCTTTTGTTTTCTCAAAAGTGTGTTCCTTTGCAAACAGAGCATGAGAAGCAGGGAGGATTGAAGGGTCACTGTGTTTTATTTTCCTCTTTGTTTATGGACCTCTCATACAACCACAGACAAGTCCTATCTTCTCTTAAACTATTGATAAAGTTTGCATGAATTGTCATCACATCCACACTTCTTGGTGTCAGGTTTCTGAGATGCAGAATTACACTTTGCCACAGATGAGGAATTTGCTTCCATTCTTACCAGTTTGTGATATCACTATAACCATAAACACATATCTGAGAATCTATAGAAAAATCTAGGAATTTATAGATAGTTTATAGAGGAGACCTGATATGAACTGATTTTGGCTAGAATAAGTGGCAGAAGGGAGAATTTTTTTTCCTAAAAAGAAATATTTTTCAAAGAAGGAAAGAAAGAAAACCAGAGAGAAGGCATAGAATTTTATCTATCCTTGTATTTGATTGCTTTATTTTCTACTCTTATTGAAAATAGAGGATTTTCAAAAATTAATACAATGAAGCCTTAAACAACATGGGTTTAAACTGCACAGGTCCACTTATACATGGGATTTTTGCACTAAATACTTATTAACAGTATTACACAATCTGAGGTTGGAACCAGATTTGGAACCGCAAGCCAGAGGGCAGGAGGGTCCAGTATAAATTTGTCCATGGATTTTCCACTGAGTAGGGTGATCAGGGAGTAGATGTCCCTAAGCCTGAGTTTTTCAAGTGTCACTGTACAATGAAATAGGCTACAAATAGTAAACATAATTCAAAAATGAGGTTAAAATAATATGTTATAATATATGTATAAAGTATGTGCCCAGACATTCTACATAGCTACTAAATAAGTCACAATTTTTCTTTCACGCTTTCTAACAGGCAAAAGAAATTAAGAATTGATTTTAAAATTTATGGTGTTCAAATCACATAAAAAATGTGGCAATTATTCAATAGAGCCATAGGTTTCTTGATTAAACATGGTGATAGAAAATAAAATAATATCTACAGATTACAGGAAACAGGTTAAAATAGAAGAAAGAATTTTATTAGGCAGTATTGATGATAGAGTAGAAACATATAAAGAAAATAGTGTTATTTATCTCATCTCAAAATTTTGACATGGATAATTTTCTTTGAAGTCCTCTCAGATGTTTGTGAGAAAAAAATTTATACAGAAAAAATTCCAAATGTATAATAGTTCTGAGAATAAAAGGAAAAAAAAAACAAAGAACATTTAAGAAATATATCCTTTATCAAAATTAGTTTGATGTGATTTAAACATTCACAATTAAAATTTCAGAATATAAAATTAGATCCTTTTGAAGATTAGGCTGCTATATATATATTTTATAAGCACATGGTATTATGGAAGTATCTCTCCTAGAGTGGATTCTATCTGAGTGTTATGTGTTCCTGTTGATAAATAAAGGGTAAATCTGAGTGTTATGTGGGGGTTCCAACTGATATTGGGTAGAATAAGTGGCAGAAGGGAGAATTTTTTTTCCTAAAAAGAAATATTTTTCAAAGAAGGAAAGAAAGAAAACCAGAGAGAAGGCATAGAATTTTATCTATCCTTGTATTTGATTGCTTTATTTTCTACTCTTATTGAAAATAGAGGATTTTCAAAAATTAATACAATGAAGCCTTAAACAACATGGGTTTAAACTGCACAGGTCCACTTATACATGGGATTTTTGCACTAAATACTTATTAACAGTATTACACAATCTGAGGTTGGAACCAGATTTGGAACCGCAAGCCAGAGGGCAGGAGGGTCCAGTATAAATTTGTCCATGGATTTTCCACTGAGTAGGGTGATCAGGGAGTAGATGTCCCTAAGCCTGAGTTTTTCAAGTGTCACTGTACAATGAAATAGGCTACAAATAGTAAACATAATTCAAAAATGAGGTTAAAATAATATGTTATAATATATGTATAAAGTATGTGCCCAGACATTCTACATAGCTACTAAATAAGTCACAATTTTTCTTTCACGCTTTCTAACAGGCAAAAGAAATTAAGAATTGATTTTAAAATTTATGGTGTTCAAATCACATAAAAAATGTGGCAATTATTCAATAGAGCCATAGGTTTCTTGATTAAACATGGTGATAGAAAATAAAATAATATCTACAGATTACAGGAAACAGGTTAAAATAGAAGAAAGAATTTTATTAGGCAGTATTGATGATAGAGTAGAAACATATAAAGAAAATAGTGTTATTTATCTCATCTCAAAATTTTGACATGGATAATTTTCTTTGAAGTCCTCTCAGATGTTTGTGAGAAAAAAATTTATACAGAAAAAATTCCAAATGTATAATAGTTCTGAGAATAAAAGGAAAAAAAAAACAAAGAACATTTAAGAAATATATCCTTTATCAAAATTAGTTTGATGTGATTTAAACATTCACAATTAAAATTTCAGAATATAAAATTAGATCCTTTTGAAGATTAGGCTGCTATATATATATTTTATAAGCACATGGTATTATGGAAGTATCTCTCCTAGAGTGGATTCTATCTGAGTGTTATGTGTTCCTGTTGATAAATAAAGGGTTCAACACAGTTGCTGTGGCAGATTTGGTGGTGGAGCGATGGGAGGTAGGTTGGACAGGGATAGAAAGTAAGAAGAAAGAACAGCATATTGGTATTGATAATATTTATGTTGCATTATAAACCTACTTTAAAGACTTTAATTTGTAAACTTCAGGTACAATGAGGTAAAAATATTGCCTGAAGTTTTTGTTTTCCATATAAGTAAATAGTAATTTGGGGAATAAATGAAGAAAATTTAATAACAGAATAATGCTTTTTTCATTCTTGAGTCTGAGTTCTCATCACAGTTTTAGGTTTATAATTTATCTTTTTAAAAATTTATTCCTTTCAGTTTATCATTTGACTTCTATGGATTTCTTTTAGCATCATCTCTTTTCTAGGTTAGAAACTTATAATATATGTTATATTTTTAGAAATTAGTAAATTCCTAAATTATATTTATCAAAATACTTTTATATAACAAGATAACTTACAATATGTTGATTAATAGAATGTTCTGGAGAGGTAGTCTTCACATAAAATTTTCATTATCATAAGTTGATTAGTTAGTAAATTATTTGTTTTCATAATTATATAAATAAAAAGTAGAAATCCTGATAGTCATTAGGTACTAAATTTAAGTGGAAGTTTACTAAGTTTATTTGAATCTCACAACAATCTTGGCCTCCCCTCTTCTTCACTTCCCCTCTAACAAATACACTAAGCCGATTCCACACTAAGACTTCTGCCTACTGATAGTTTCTGCTGCTTTCTATGTTTTGTTCCTTTTTGTCTTTCAATTACCGGGTTAAGTACCATCTCAGTGATAGCTTCTCTAGCCTCACAAACTAAGAAAGCCAATCTCTGTCTTAATACCTGACCTTAAATATCTTACAATGAGCAGTTCTTTTAAGGGGGCAGGGTATATTTTTTTATTGCCTATTTCCCTGCAGTAAAATGTCCCCTCATTGAGATAAAAAAAATCATGGCAGGTTGCATTTTTAGCATAGAACAGTGGCTTACATGTAGTATATTCTTTTTATAAGTGTACATTTCACTAACATAAATGCAAAATTTTTGTGTCTGGTCAACTTAGATTTGTTCTAACATGAAAATTAGTGAAGCGTGAGGGAGCAGTCACTTAACATGATAAATACAACACGGAATAAAACAAGAAGACTTAACAACAACAAATAATACAAATAAGAAAGTGTTAACATTGAAAGAGACCTTTTTGCCAGAATGATAATTCACATAGAGTTTCTGTTCTAGGATATGCAGAGCAGAATATCGTTTATTTTCTTTTCCTCTGGTTCTTTGTTACAGTGAGTTTGGTTGAGGTTACTGAGATAAGCACTCAGAGAGTCCAGCTATGAAACTCTGGTGATGATGGTGCTGATGATGGAAGAAAACATTTAAATGTGTATTATGTGCCAGGGACTGTTTCAAGTGTCCAACATTTATTATCTTATTAAATCTTCACAACTATTCAATGAGGAGTAAATGCTTAGTAAGTACAAATATAATTACGTGACTATATTTGCTTTTGCTTTATTTCTAACTCATCTTTATCATTATGCATCATCTTATAGTGATAGAGAAGTGAGTTCATGTGATCATGATGGAATTTGATTTTTAAAATGTGAAAGGTCCTTGAGGTTAAATTGGTTTTTGCTTGTTATTAAACGTTGAAGGAAGGAAGAGATGGTAAAAACAGGGTTTCTGGCTTAGGTGACAGAGAAGGTAATATTGTTAACTAATTTAGGGAGTGGAGGATGGGGAACAGTTTAGCAAAAAGAAATATGAGACTACTTTAACCAAAAATAATTTTATGCTATAAGTTTAATTGATGAAAATGTCCAGGACTTAAATTATAAAAATGAGACCGTAAGAAAGAGAACTAGATTGGGACTAAGGAGGTGGAAATTATTAAAATTTAAGCCACAGGTGACATTTTCAATAGAAGAGATTGTATGAAGATGAGAGTTCAATTAAGAAGACAGATTATAGAAAACACTGATATCTAAATCCGAGTAAAACTGAAAGAAACTGACATGAGGTCATGGGAGAGAGAGAGAATACAGATGACAGAATTTGGGGGGAAATGCACAGTGGGGTGAATGATGGAATAGTCAAGTAGCTAGGATTAGATTATTCAAATCTGGAATTAAAGTGAGATATGAGGAAGAAACAATTTGAAGATGATCAGGAATGAGACGAAAGAAGACAAAGCTATAAACTGTTAAGAACTTAAAAATAGCAGAAGTTCAGTAGTTATACCCTGTGAAATGTCCATTGTTAAGGAATTGGACAAAGAAGACAGAACAAAGAAGGCAGTCTCCATTCACAACAGTTCTATGAGGTGTAATTTTCAGTTTTTGCAGATAAGAAAATGCTGTCAGAGACAGATAGGATAAAGGTGCTAAAATAGGAGCATGTCCAATGAAGACAAGGGTTTGAATCATTAGAACAAGTTTAAAGAGCAAGAGTGCATCTTTCTTTCTACAAGGAATAATAAGGGTAAGTGTAGTGACAGATTCCCTGGCTCACAGAGAACAGTGGATGATGGAATTCATGCCAGTGGCCTGCGTCTTTGCATTAAGGGATGAGTTCTTCCAGCCAAGAGTTAGGGTGGAGCTGGGTGTGGGATGTTGGATCCATGAAAGATAAATAAAAGGATTGGCCAGAAGCAGCTTCAGCAAAGACAGAAGACAGTGTCAGTGAATGTGGGAAAGCAATAGGAAGAAAAAAAAAAAAAGTGAGCTGATTATCAAGCAGGTTTTCACAGGGATGTGAGTCTGTGTGTTTTATTGGCTTGTCTATAGATTTAGCTAGAGATTGTTATTCTGGAATAACATCATTTAGCACAACTAATAAGCATACTGCAGCTAGTTTTCTTCAGATTGTATGCCCCTGCGTATAAAAGAAGTAGAAGAGAGATCAGATTTCATTATAAATCCATTATAAATCCATTGCTTTTGAAAAGCAATGAAATACCTAGGCTTGACTGCAAGTCAGCTTTAATAGTGGTATCTTCTCATCTATGTAACATTTGCAATGTATGTGTGTATGTCCTCAGCCCCTCTGTCCTGGTTGGCCCTTTACCCCTTAGACTGTAGCCTGCCATGTTCCTCTGTCCATGTGATTATCCTAGCAAGGATACTGGAGTGGCTTGCCCCAAACTTCCTGACTCGGTCGAACCTGGTATGGCCATACATTGGCAGGTGGGTTCTGTACTCAGAAATTTGGAAATGCACAGTGGGGTGAATGATGGAATAGTCAACTTAAAAAAAGGTGAGATATGAGGAAGAAACAATTTGAAGATGATCAGGAATGAGACGAAAGAAGACAAAGCTATAAACTGTTAAGAACTTAAAAATAGCAGAAGTTCAGTAGTTATACCCTGTGAAATGTCCATTGTTAAGGAATTGGACAAAGAAGACAGAACAAAGAAGGCAGTCTCCATTCACAACAGTTCTATGAGGTGTAATTTTCAGTTTTTGCAGATAAGAAAATGCTGTCAGAGACAGATAGGATAAAGGTGCTAAAATAGGAGCATGTCCAATGAAGACAAGGGTTTGAATCATTAGAACAAGTTTAAAGAGCAAGAGTGCATCTTTCTTTCTACAAGGAATAATAAGGGTAAGTGTAGTGACAGATTCCCTGGCTCACAGAGAACAGTGGATGATGGAATTCATGCCAGTGGCCTGCGTCTTTGCATTAAGGGATGAGTTCTTCCAGCCAAGAGTTAGGGTGGAGCTGGGTGTGGGATGTTGGATCCATGAAAGATAAATAAAAGGATTGGCCAGAAGCAGCTTCAGCAAAGACAGAAGACAGTGTCAGTGAATGTGGGAAAGCAATAGGAAGAAAAAAAAAAAAAGTGAGCTGATTATCAAGCAGGTTTTCACAGGGATGTGAGTCTGTGTGTTTTATTGGCTTGTCTATAGATTTAGCTAGAGATTGTTATTCTGGAATAACATCATTTAGCACAACTAATAAGCATACTGCAGCTAGTTTTCTTCAGATTGTATGCCCCTGCGTATAAAAGAAGTAGAAGAGAGATCAGATTTCATTATAAATCCATTATAAATCCATTGCTTTTGAAAAGCAATGAAATACCTAGGCTTGACTGCAAGTCAGCTTTAATAGTGGTATCTTCTCATCTATGTAACATTTGCAATGTATGTGTGTATGTCCTCAGCCCCTCTGTCCTGGTTGGCCCTTTGCGACCCCTTAGACTGTAGCCTGCCATGTTCCTCTGTCCATGTGATTATCCTAGCAAGGATACTGGAGTGGCTTGCCATTTCCCCCTCCAGGAGATCTTCCTGACTCAGGGATCGAACCTGTGTCTCCGATGGCTCATACATTGGCAGGTGGGTTCTTTGTCACTGAGCCATTTGGGAAGCAGCACTTGCAAAGCACCCTTATATACCACTGTTCGTGTAGCATCAATGTAAGCGATACATGGGACTTTGGGAAGATGGGGATGCATTTCCTTCTGAGTTTGTTTGAAGAAAGCAAAATGAAGTTGGTATCAATTTTTATTCACTCAAAAATTTCAAGACTCTTGGATAGTTAGTAATTCACATGAGGTTTATATGATTGTTATTATCATCATTAAATAATGATGAAAAGAATGATGTAATTAACTGGATATTTAATAAGTATCAGGAAGAAGCAATGCTAGAATTTAAAACCAGGACATATATGACTCTACTGCTTCCTAGCTGCTGCATTTTCCAGGAGTAAGTGCCATTTTTTAAAAGAACTACTTAAAAAAATAGGCTGTCTAAAGAGTTTTTTCAAATATTTGCCATTTATATCCACATGCAAAAATTAGTGACTGTTAATTTTTTATTACTGAGAAGAGTCTATTATATAGTTGATATATCTGCTCTTCTATGGGTATTGTATTTTATAAAAACTCACATAACATCATGTCTACACATAGTCTTTTCTATTTGAGTGCATCCTGATTCCTCTTGTCCTAACTACCTTCACATTCTTATGATATTTCCATCATGCCTGCATTCCTGGCATTTTTATTGAAGGTGATAAAGCTGTGATGAAATAGTTTGAGGTAAATGGGTTCTACTAAATTCGAGAATGTTTTGACCATTAACCTTCAGTTTGAAGTTTTAGGTGACCACAAACTAGTATAAAAGAATATAGTCCTACCTCTACAAAATATACCTTAAAGAGGTTTTTAAACAATTGGTGCCTTGCTGATGTAGGGAATATTTCCTCTTCAATGTTTCTAACTTAACAAATTACATGTAAAAGCCATAAACTTCTTTATATTATCCATAAACATAATAAAAAATGTTACACCACATAAGTTTGACTTAGTCAATAATTCTAGGCTTAGCCTTAGGGTTTGAAGAGAAAATTATTCCTGTTACACATTTTAATTATGCTATAAAGTTTGGGAAATAGCTATTGATCTTCAGCATCTGGCATCAGAAAGTTGTTTTTTTCTTGTTCTGTAGCCAGTGAAAGGATGCCATACAGACTAAAAATGAAGAATTCTAGGGGAATCAAAAGTACAGTAAAGGATGTATTTTGGTTGTATTTGAATAACTTGAAAGCTGAAATTACCTTCTTCAAAAATCTTTCTGCTGGAAACTAGGAACACTAGAGTTAAGAAATACATCACATTATTTGTTTTAAGAAAAGCTATTCACTAATGGTATTCTTGATTATCTCTAACATTTGAATACAGAAATAAGAAGGCCTAATAAAAAAAAAGATACATATAAATTTTCCCAAAGCATACAGACTAATAAATGTGATTATCATTTTAGAAGTAATTATTTCACATATTTTTAAAAGCATCAAATTAGTAAAATGGGTAAAACCCTCTATTTTGTTAAAATTGAAGAGATGTCTAACATCCATGATGATAATAAAGAGAGGAGGCTGTCTAAAGAGTTTTTTCAAATATTTGCCATTTATATCCACATGCAAAAATTAGTGACTGTTAATTTTTTATTACTGAGAAGAGTCTATTATATAGTTGATATATCTGCTCTTCTATGGGTATTGTATTTTATAAAAACTCACATAACATCATGTCTACACATAGTCTTTTCTATTTGAGTGCATCCTGATTCCTCTTGTCCTAACTACCTTCACATTCTTATGATATTTCCATCATGCCTGCATTCCTGGCATTTTTATTGAAGGTGATAAAGCTGTGATGAAATAGTTTGAGGTAAATGGGTTCTACTAAATTCGAGAATGTTTTGACCATTAACCTTCAGTTTGAAGTTTTAGGTGACCACAAACTAGTATAAAAGAATATAGTCCTACCTCTACAAAATATACCTTAAAGAGGTTTTTAAACAATTGGTGCCTTGCTGATGTAGGGAATATTTCCTCTTCAATGTTTCTAACTTAACAAATTACATGTAAAAGCCATAAACTTCTTTATATTATCCATAAACATAATAAAAAATGTTACACCACATAAGTTTGACTTAGTCAATAATTCTAGGCTTAGCCTTAGGGTTTGAAGAGAAAATTATTCCTGTTACACATTTTAATTATGCTATAAAGTTTGGGAAATAGCTATTGATCTTCAGCATCTGGCATCAGAAAGTTGTTTTTTTCTTGTTCTGTAGCCAGTGAAAGGATGCCATACAGACTAAAAATGAAGAATTCTAGGGGAATCAAAAGTACAGTAAAGGATGTATTTTGGTTGTATTTGAATAACTTGAAAGCTGAAATTACCTTCTTCAAAAATCTTTCTGCTGGAAACTAGGAACACTAGAGTTAAGAAATACATCACATTATTTGTTTTAAGAAAAGCTATTCACTAATGGTATTCTTGATTATCTCTAACATTTGAATACAGAAATAAGAAGGCCTAATAAAAAAAAAGATACATATAAATTTTCCCAAAGCATACAGACTAATAAATGTGATTATCATTTTAGAAGTAATTATTTCACATATTTTTAAAAGCATCAAATTAGTAAAATGGGTAAAACCCTCTATTTTGTTAAAATTGAAGAGATGTCTAACATCCATGATGATAATAAAAGAGAGGAGGGCGATGAGAAAGTAGTTACTATGTGTTGAACTTTTATTAGGGGATGAGCATTGCCAAAAGCACTTTACTTGTATGGCTAGATTGAAGCCTTACATCCACCTAGTGATAATGGGTTCCCACTTTACAGCAAGCTCAGCCAAGTTAAGTAACTCTGTCAGAAATGTGTGTGTATATATGTGTGTATATGTGTGTGTGTGTGTCTGTGTGTGTGTGTGTGTATATATAATTTTTTTTTGAACTCAGTGGTAGAGTTGGAATTTAAACCCAGGTATGTCTAAGTCATGTAATGATATAGGTTCCTTCAGTTGCCATGTTTGGAAAGTTGAAAATTACTTCATGTTTAGAGCATTTAAAGTAGATTTATGGTAAGTTTAAACATATCAAATTTAGTTTTATGATTTGTTCATTCAACAGCTATTTATTAGGGACTTATTTATTCTAAGGGAAAGGGACTCACCTATCGTCGATTCATGTTGATATGTGGCAGAAACCAACACAGTATTGTAAACCAACTATCCTCCAGTTAAAAATAAATAAATTTAAAAATTCCCAAACATATAAATTAAAAAGCACAACTATTTGTTGATTTATGATTATGTATCAGACATTGTGTTATGAGCTGCTGAAGGTAAATTCAGTGCGTAATGGACCACATCAAACCATAGTCAGAGAAGGAAGATATTATACAGTAATACAAAAAAGAAAAAAGTATATATAGATATGTGTATATATATATATGTATACATATTTACAAATCTTCAGAATTCCCTGATAAATATTCTCTAATTACTCCCTCTTGAAATTCAAAAATCTAATTATAGATATGGTCATTTGATACGATGATGCCTTGTTTGGTCAGTTTGCAGGCCTCAGCATCTTTATTACTCCAGCTATTAAAGATGCTATTTTGAGAGTATCAACAGGGAATCTATATTGACTTTTCTTGCCAACGCAGAGGCACCCCTTACCTCCTCACAGTAGGAACTAATGAGTAGTAATCTTTACCCATTCCTTCCCTACCCATCACTTCCTAACCTATGATGTAATCAAATCCTTTGGTTAGAGAGTCTATTAAATATTCTATGTATCTAATGCCTTTAATATTAGTTCTGGATTCACTGAGTAGCATTAATCTATTTTATTTAGTTTTATAAATCTAAAACTAAAATTATAAATATAGTATAAAAGCTAATGCTAAAACTCAAAATATAACTTTTGAAAAATACCACACATCAGTATTTATGAAAACAAATGCTGTTGTTTCCAACTATGTTTTGATTTTGGGGCTGTCATCCAGCTTTAACTGAAAATTTTTTACATATTAAGGATATAATCTGATAAATATACGTAATAAGCAGTGAATTTTTAGCCATGGCAAGTATACACAAAATTCACAAACCTGGATTTATTTTTTGTTTTAATCTTAGACACTCCAGAGAGAACCTAATGATAGGTACAGAGTTGCTCATCCACTTCATAACTTTCTCCAAATACTAAGTCGCTTCAGTTATGTCGGACTCTTTTGGTCCCATAGACTGTTGCCCACCAGGCTCCTCTGTCCGTGGGATTCTCCAGGCAAGAATATTGGAGTGGGTGGCCATGCACTCCTCCAGTGGATCTTTCAGACCAGGGATCAAACCTGAGTCTCTTACAACTCCTGCAGGCACAGGCAGATTCTTTTTACCACTAACACCACATGGAAAGCCCTATGTCTCTCCAACGATATATAATAAATATGTGAGGTAAGGTGCATTTGCCAGTTTACTGTCCTTTGAACAAACATTAATTAAGTCATGGGATTTAGACCTTTTTTTTTTTTTTTTTTAATAGTTAATGTTTTTAAAAGAAGGCTTTAAAAGAAGGCTACTTTCTTGATCCTAGAAATTTTATTGTCACTTCGTTTCATTCTCACAACAATGTCTAAAGCTATTATTAGCTTTTAAAGTTAGCTTTACAATATGTGCACAAGTCATTTTATCTGGAAGCAAATGAATGGAAAGAAGAAAGATATAAGCAGTGTTAGTATTTGATTTTTCCTTAAAGAATGAAGATTTCTCAAGTCAATAAGTAGAAAGGCTGCCAGAAGGATACAAAACCTGTGGTACAGGGCATGCTGGCATGGTTAGTGTGTTTGTAGAATGTCAAACATTGGTTTATAGTATGTGCCCAATAAACATTAATTACTGAAACGCTGACTTTGTTGTTCCAGGCTGGCAAAGAACATGTTTGGTGCCTACCGGTTACAGTTGAGTTTTAAGTCTAGTTATACTGTAAGCACAGTAGATTGTAGTATGTCATTTTTACTTCATCTCAGCCTATAGGGGCCTATTTAGTCAAGGCTTTGTGCCTATTTGTCAGTTGGTGTGTGAGCCCGTGTACACATGCTAAAGATGTTGACCACAGTTGAGGGGTTTTTTTAGTCATTGCCCCTTGTTGGAAATCATCAGATTGTTCTTAGACAAACTCCAAAGAGAAGAAAACACTAAACCTGGATTTATTTTTGTTTTAATCTTAGACACTCCAGAGAACCTAATGATAGGTACAGAGTTGCTCATCCACTTCATAACTTTCTCCAAATACTAAGTCGCTTCAGTTATGTCGGACTCTTTTGGTCCCATAGACTGTTGCCCACCAGGCTCCTCTGTCCGTGGGATTCTCCAGGCAAGAATATTGGAGTGGGTGGCCATGCACTCCTCCAGTGGATCTTTCAGACCAGGGATCAAACCTGAGTCTCTTACAACTCCTGCAGGCACAGGCAGATTCTTTTTACCACTAACACCACATGGAAAGCCCTATGTCTCTCCAACGATATATAATAAATATGTGAGGTAAGGTGCATTTGCCAGTTTACTGTCCTTTGAACAAACATTAATTAAGTCATGGGATTTAGACCTTTTTTTTTTTTTTTTTAATAGTTAATGTTTTTAAAAGAAGGCTTTAAAAGAAGGCTACTTTCTTGATCCTAGAAATTTTATTGTCACTTCGTTTCATTCTCACAACAATGTCTAAAGCTATTATTAGCTTTTAAAGTTAGCTTTACAATATGTGCACAAGTCATTTTATCTGGAAGCAAATGAATGGAAAGAAGAAAGATATAAGCAGTGTTAGTATTTGATTTTTCCTTAAAGAATGAAGATTTCTCAAGTCAATAAGTAGAAAGGCTGCCAGAAGGATACAAAACCTGTGGTACAGGGCATGCTGGCATGGTTAGTGTGTTTGTAGAATGTCAAACATTGGTTTATAGTATGTGCCCAATAAACATTAATTACTGAAACGCTGACTTTGTTGTTCCAGGCTGGCAAAGAACATGTTTGGTGCCTACCGGTTACAGTTGAGTTTTAAGTCTAGTTATACTGTAAGCACAGTAGATTGTAGTATGTCATTTTTACTTCATCTCAGCCTATAGGGGCCTATTTAGTCAAGGCTTTGTGCCTATTTGTCAGTTGGTGTGTGAGCCCGTGTACACATGCTAAAGATGTTGACCACAGTTGAGGTGAGTTGCTCTTGTGGAAATCATCAGATATCTTCACAATTTTCTCTCACCTGAGAGCAGAATATCATTGCCCCTCGACTTTAGTCTCCCCTACTGGTACTTAATATACTAAGTTAAAGTACATGCGTAGTGGACAAGAAAACAGAATGGGGATTCCCTGGCCCACTTTCCTGCCAAATTGACAGATTGCATTGCAGCAGGTGCACAGCAAAGCGATTAAGAGTGTACAGGTTGACAAAACATGTGTGATATGACTGCAGGCTTTTTATATGAATGACATGTCATGGCAGGTATTGGCCTCAAGAGATTATACCTAGGCTTCTGGGGTGTAAGGACAATCTGTATGCATAGGAAAACATCGAGAAGGTGAATACTCAGGAAAGATATCTGTGACTAGGCGTCTATGTAAATGAAGTACATTGCACTGTAAGGTATATATTTTGCAACTTAAGTATTTTACAAATGTCCTATTTATATGAATAGATGCAGTAAGCATCTGTCTTGGGTGATGTGAGTTTTTTGAGTGCTGAACAACTCATTCAGCTGCCAGGAGGACAGAGTCTGGTTTGTTAAAATTCTTGGTTGGAAAGAAAAAATCGAATGTCATTCTATTCATTTTAAGAGCACAGTTCACCTTGGTATCAAGTTCTGCCCTTCTAGGATGCCTCACTTATTTTATATGTAGTAAAATAAGTTTAATATGAGTGTCATTGCATTGCTCAATAATTTTCAAAATAACCAAAAAGCAAAAGTGAAGAGATTAGATTTTAGATAAGTAAAATAATTGTTTGCCATGTATATACACACAAATATTTGCATAGAAATTTAAGAAATATACCGATTTTCAAAGATGTTTCCATAGGTCATCAGTTGATAGCCTCCCTCCAGGTTATAGGTTTCTGTTTTCATATGCTTTTTTTTTTTTTTAAAGATTTGTTTATTTATTTATTTTGGGGGTGGGGTGAGGTGGGGAACGGGTGGGCCACTTCTATTGGCCTTTCATTTATCTATTTTCATCCATCTTTGTTCTTTGGCCCGTGTGGGCCTCCCGTCACGGTGGCCTCTGTTGTCGCAGAGCACTGGCTCTGGGCGCATGCGCTCCAGAGCTCTGGCCGGGTAATTGGACATATCGGTCCAGCCGCTCCATGGCACGTGGGATCTTCCCAGGCCAGGGATCGAACCGGCGCCCCTTGCACTGCAAGGCGGTGTCCTTACCCACTGGACCACCAGGGAAGCCCTCATATACATTTTTAGAGAGACAGGATGAATAGATTTCATCAGGTTTTCAAGAAAATGCATAATCAGAACAGCATACAAAACATGCCTAAAATCCTTTTATATCAAAAATTGTTTAATTCTCTTTATGTCCCGATATATTCCTGCAAAGATTTACTAATTTATTTGACTAACTTTTCTTCATAGAAATAAAAGCATGTCTTATATTCTAAGAATAAATATGTGCCCCCTAATTTATGACTAAAATAACTATAATTTACTATACAAAAAATTGTAATAGCAAAGAATGTTCTATACTTTTGACCAGCACTAAAAAGTAATGTCAAATAAATTATACATTGCCGATGATGATTAAGATGAAGTGTTATTTGACTATTTTTCATTTTACTGGACTACTAAAACTATGTATACATATATATAGAAATGCTACTGTATTTCTAATAGTGATAAATGCTTAAACAAATAAGTATATGTGTGTTCTTAGTCAATATTAATGCTATAGTGCTATATTACTAATTAATTTTTGTGAATTTCCTTTAACTAATCTCCTTAAAAATGGATTGGAGTGAAATCCTGAAAATTTTATGCATTATTTTTAGAGGAAAAAAAAGATATATTTTACAACTTGTACACAATCCTAATATTCTCACCACATTTGTTGCCATCCTAATTTTTTCTTAGAATATAAAACATTTTTATTTCTATAGAGAAAGTAAGTCTTTACAGGAATATATTGGGACATAAAGTAAATTAAACAATTTTTGATATCAAAAGTATTTTAGGTATCTTTTTAATGCTGTCCCATCATACATGTTATGTATACTATAAACTTATTTTAATATGTATGTGTGCTCAGTCATGTCCAACTCTCTGCAACCTTATGGACTGTAGCCTACCAGGATCCTCTGTCCCTGGAATTTTCCAGACAAGAATACTGGAATGGGTTGCCATTTCTTGCTCCAACATTTTAATATAATCAGATATTAATAGCACATTGATTAATATCTAAAGATGTAAGATATTATCTAATATCTAATAGCTTTAACAGAACGATACATTTTACACAAAAATATAGTAAGTATCTTGGTGCTTCTTTATTGTATGTGCAGAGGTAGGAAAGGATACTGATAGGATTGGGTTTTTTCTCAGACTCCATCAGAATTATATAGTGAGAAATATAGGGCCTATTGACAATAGTTGCATAATATTTACAGTGTCTTTTGGGTTTGATTTTTACAGTTTAGCTTGTTTGCTTCATTTTCCTTCCAACATGAATAACCACCTTCTATCCTTTCCCCTCTCTGTTCCTTTCATCCCATACCCCACCCTTCTTTTAGCATAAAATGATCCAATCAAATTTTTCACAGTAAGTGGTTATTGCATTTGCAGTGATGGGACTTCAGGCATAAATGGGAGATATATTTCTGATAGTACTTGCTTTACATCTTTTAAAATTTTTTCACATTTATGACATCTATTTTGATTTAAAGGTTAATGAGGTCTCATTTCAGCCTCCTCAATTTTTCCTCATTCACTGGGTCATA
Source organism: Tragulus kanchil (assembly GCA_022376925.1). Taxonomy (NCBI): domain Eukaryota; kingdom Metazoa; phylum Chordata; class Mammalia; order Artiodactyla; family Tragulidae; genus Tragulus; species Tragulus kanchil. The sequence continues at coordinate 116,204,625 of JAIOJX010000028.1, read as the reverse complement.
CCTACCTAAAATTTTGCAACCCCAAACTTTTTATAGCCAAACAGATTCTATTGACTGTGTTAATAATGTATTATCTTCCTCTGTTTTATTGCATTTTAATATCTATCTTTTGTAGGATGGCCTAAAGAGGAGATATTCTATACTGTGGTTTTAGCTGTCTTAGCTTGGGCTACTGTAATAAACTGCCATAGGTTCGGTGCCATAGCCAAGAGATGTTTGCTTCTCACAGTTCTGGAAGTTGGGAAATCCCAGATAAAGGTGCCTGCGGATTCATTTCCTGGTGAGAGCCTTCTTCCTGGCCAGTAGATGAAGGCCTTCTCTCTGTGTCCTCAAATGGCACAGGAAGAGAGAGAGTGTGAATCTCTTCTCTTGTAAGGATACTAGTCACATCATGGGGTTTTACCTTCTTGACCTTAACTAAAACTAATTGCCTCTCAAAGGTAGAACCCACCTCTTGATCATATTGGGGTTTGGGACTTCAACATACAAATTCTAAGGGACAGAAACATTCAGCCCATAACATTTATCACTCCAAAGAATGGCTTAGACTGTTACATTTCAGTTCTGTTCCATGTATTTTGCACCTGTGTAGATATTCCTTTCCTTCCTTTCTCCACCAAGCTTTGTGTCTTGGCACACATTTATCAAATTTATGAGGTTGACTAAGGTATTCTTGGAGCTAGATTAAATTGGTCCTCCAGTTATCTCAGTGAGGCTTCCTTTCATAAATCAGCACGTAGAGTAGTAAATAGAGATTTATTTCTTCTGTCTCTGCTCAGTTCTCAGCACTGCCAGGATTGACTCCTTCACCCCTACAAAAGAAAAACCACGCCCCCAAAGCAAAAGCATCATTTTTAATACTACCATTGAGTTCCAGGATTATTACCTTTCAACCTTGGTTTTTAGGATTTATTTCATTATAAATACATTTTCTTTAAAGAGCCATAGCTTTTAGTGTGTATAGCTGTCTAAATAAGTATTTGAAGGTTTATAATGTAGTGATCCCTGGTCGCTCAGAGAGTAAAGAGTCTGCCTGCAGTGTGAGAAATCTGGGTTTGATGCCTGAGCCAGGAAGATCCCCTGGAGAAGGGAAATGGCAACCCACTCCAGTATTCTTGCCTGGAAGAATCTCACAGATGGAGGAGCCTGGTGGTCCAAGGGATCACAGAGTCGGACAGGACTGAGTGACTATCAACAACATCAGTGTATAATATAAATTAGAATTGTTAAGTAGAATTGCAAGGGGGGAGCTACCAGGCAAGAGATTTTTGCTGAAGAGACGGAGGGGCTTTTATAGAGTTTAAAGGTGATATAGTTTTTATTCTTATATATAAAAAATACATATTGGGTTTTTACTATCATAAGACAGTGAATTCCTTATAAACAGATATAGTCCTGCCTAAATTGGATTACCACTTGTTAGGGGGTGATAGAGAGGAAATTAAGTTATAGATGATAATATTTCAGGGTTCTCCTAACACTGAGTGGTCTGTTTAAATTTTAGGTTTTATGTAAAGATATGACATGAATGAATTTAAAGAAGACTACAAAGTGATATTGGGTTACTTAGCATCTCATTTTGTAATGGCTTTGTGGTTAACTCTGGATATGTAATAAAGTGATAAATATCTAGGAAAAATCTAATGATATCTTCAAAATCAACAGATTCCATAAAGTATTGAGGAAAAAGTTTTTAAATGGTTAAACACAGTGCTTGAAGTGAAAATGTAGTTACTGATTGGCAAGTTGAGAGCTCGGATGAAAGGTTTCTGTGTATGTAGATAATACAAATATTTTTCCCAAGTAAATCTTACAAGAATTTTTTTTGCACCTTGATGTATATAGTCCCTGGGATTTAGCCAAGCTGCTGAATTATTGTTCTTTAAGAAAATTTATGGCCTGACCAGATAAAACTGCCTAACATTTCATGAAAGAACATGCTCCTGTGTAAAATCTAAAACATTGCAAAAAACTTTGCCAGGATTATTACCTTTCAACCTTGGTTTTTCGGATTTATTTCATTATAAATACATTTTCTTTAAAGAGCCATAGCTTTTAGTGTGTATAGCTGTCTAAATAAGTATTTGAAGGTTTATAATGTAGTGATCCCTGGTCGCTCAGAGAGTAAAGAGTCTGCCTGCAGTGTGAGAAATCTGGGTTTGATGCCTGAGCCAGGAAGACCCCCTGGAGAAGGGAAATGGCAACCCACTCCAGTATTCTTGCCTGGAAGAATCTCACAGATGGAGGAGCCTGGTGGTCCAAGGGATCACAGAGTCGGACAGGACTGAGTGACTATCAACAACATCAGTGTATAATATAAATTAGAATTGTTAAGTAGAATTGCAAGGGGGGAGCTACCAGGCAAGAGATTTTTGCTGAAGAGACGGAGGGGCTTTTATAGAGTTTAAAGGTGATATAGTTTTTATTCTTATATATAAAAAATACATATTGGGTTTTTACTATCATAAGACAGTGAATTCCTTATAAACAGATATAGTCCTGCCTAAATTGGATTACCACTTGTTAGGGGGTGATAGAGAGGAAATTAAGTTATAGATGATAATATTTCAGGGTTCTCCTAACACTGAGTGGTCTGTTTAAATTTTAGGTTTTATGTAAAGATATGACATGAATGAATTTAAAGAAGACTACAAAGTGATATTGGGTTACTTAGCATCTCATTTTGTAATGGCTTTGTGGTTAACTCTGGATATGTAATAAAGTGATAAATATCTAGGAAAAATCTAATGATATCTTCAAAATCAACAGATTCCATAAAGTATTGAGGAAAAAGTTTTTAAATGGTTAAACACAGTGCTTGAAGTGAAAATGTAGTTACTGATTGGCAAGTTGAGAGCTCGGATGAAAGGTTTCTGTGTATGTAGATAATACAAATATTTTTCCCAAGTAAATCTTACAAGAATTTTTTTTGCACCTTGATGTATATAGTCCCTGGGATTTAGCCAAGCTGCTGAATTATTGTTCTTTAAGAAAATTTATGGCCTGACCAGATAAAACTGCCTAACATTTCATGAAAGAACATGCTCCTGTGTAAAATCTAAAACATTGCAAAAAACTTTGCATGTTCTCAATTAGGTTTTGAAAAGCATCTTGATTTCTAGGTTTTACTTCCTGGGATTATGTGTCTTATGCTACTTCATACCTAGTGTTTGTGATGACTCTTTAATTCATTTATGAGCAAGGAATGACTCTCTAGTCTCCCTGAAATATTTCTTTCTAGCAATAAGCTCTGGCATTAACCTCAATATCTGCTCTTCTCTCTTCTATCTGCCCCTGAACACCGCAACCAGGAAAGGTTAACTTCTTTTTTCCTTACCATTCTCCTATCCCCACTCATCTGTTATTTATTAAAGACAACATATCTAGTGTCTGTATTCTATTTCTCATAATTAGTGTGTCTGAGGAGAGGTGTAAGAATAAAAAAAAAAAAAAAAAGGCTGATTAGATGAAAGAGAAGCCATGTATGTATTTGTCACTGTTATTATAGGTAAAAAGATAACTCCATGTGCCAATGCCATGCTCTCCTACAGGGCTTTTGCAGCTTTCAGTGTTTGCATACAATTATGTACTATTATCTTCCTTCAATTTCAATGATCACTCTTCAGTTATTTTATATAGCTATGCATGAGAAAGATTTTATAGCTTTTCCAGCACAGTACAAGCCTTAAAAGCATTTTTTTCTGAGTTTATAAAAGCATAGATAGCCTTTCAGCACATAAGTAGATCTTTCAAGTTATTTTATCTATGTACCTCTTAAATATGAATATATTTACTAAATATGTATCCCTCTACATATATTTTTTCATCTTTGTTAATATGGCATGCAGAATAAATCAACAGATTCCATAAAGTATTGAGGAAAAAGTTTTAAATGGTTAAACACAGTGCTTGAAGTGAAAATGTAGTTACTGATTGGCAAGTTGAGAGCTCGGATGAAAGGTTTCTGTGTATGTAGATAATACAAATATTTTTCCCAAGTAAATCTTACAAGAATTTTTTTTGCACCTTGATGTATATAGTCCCTGGGATTTAGCCAAGCTGCTGAATTATTGTTCTTTAAGAAAATTTATGGCCTGACCAGATAAAACTGCCTAACATTTCATGAAAGAACATGCTCCTGTGTAAAATCTAAAACATTGCAAAAAACTTTGCATGTTCTCAATTAGGTTTTGAAAAGCATCTTGATTTCTAGGTTTTACTTCCTGGGATTATGTGTCTTATGCTACTTCATACCTAGTGTTTGTGATGACTCTTTAATTCATTTATGAGCAAGGAATGACTCTCTAGTCTCCCTGAAATATTTCTTTCTAGCAATAAGCTCTGGCATTAACCTCAATATCTGCTCTTCTCTCTTCTATCTGCCCCTGAACACCGCAACCAGGAAAGGTTAACTTCTTTTTTCCTTACCATTCTCCTATCCCCACTCATCTGTTATTTATTAAAGACAACATATCTAGTGTCTGTATTCTATTTCTCATAATTAGTGTGTCTGAGGAGAGGTGTAAGAATAAAAAAAAAAAAAAAAAGGCTGATTAGATGAAAGAGAAGCCATGTATGTATTTGTCACTGTTATTATAGGAAAAAAGATAACTCCATGTGCCAATGCCATGCTCTCCTACAGGGCTTTTGCAGCTTTCAGTGTTTGCATACAATTATGTACTATTATCTTCCTTCAATTTCAATGATCACTCTTCAGTTATTTTATATAGCTATGCATGAGAAAGATTTTATAGCTTTTCCAGCACAGTACAAGCCTTAAAAGCATTTTTTTCTGAGTTTATAAAAGCATAGATAGCCTTTCAGCACATAAGTAGATCTTTCAAGTTATTTTATCTATGTACCTCTTAAATATGAATATATTTACTAAATATGTATCCCTCTACATATATTTTTTCATCTTTGTTAATATGGCATGCAGAATAAATAAGTCTATTTTATTAAAGAACACCTTGACTATAGACAGTTTAAATTGCAAAGATAAAGAAGAAACCTAATTTTGCTTCTTAATCTTGTCAAAGCCAGATTGTTCTAGTGAATCCCCTTGTAGATCAGCACAATAGTATCTCCAATCTAAAAGCAGGAAGAATCAGATTCTTATTTTTAATGACCTTGTCTTTGACATAAATATGTACTTAAATGGTTTCTGGTTATGATCTCATAATTTTTAAAAAAAATTTAGTTTTAATGTTTCTGTTTTTATTCCCTGTTTCCACTTGAGGTTAACTCTTCATAAACAGATAAATAACACATAAATTTCTATGTGTTAAATTTTTATATATCTAGCAATATGTTCTGTATGATTACTTTCTTCAAAAGAGTTTTAAAATCTATATTCATAAAATCAAATGAACAAGTAATTAGTCATAATTCTATTGGCCGCAGTTCTCATCCCACTAGTTACAGCACTTTTTCTTTAATTTTCTAATAGCCCAATGCCTTTAAATAATTATCCCTGTTTGTTGCCTCTTATTATTTTTCTTCTTATTCTACCTTTAACCTATTTTCATCAGGTGTTTACTCCAACCATTCACCAAACTAATTACCTTTGTTTCTAAAACTATTAACTAATGGTTAATTCTCACCCTAGTTGATCTGTGAGAGCATTCCACAGTGATTAGTCTTTTCTGTTTCCATCCCTGGCCTTAGGGTAACATAGTTTCTTGATTTCCCCCTACTTTGTTAGCAGCTTCTTATCCATTTCCTTGGCCAGTTTATCTACTTATACCTAATCTCTTAATGTTGGTATGCCCCAGGACTCAGTTTCTTGATCCTCTTTGTCCTTCATTTCTCTTTAGAGATCTCATATCAGCTCTATGTCCACAACTTAAATTTTCATTTCTACTCCTGACCTTTCTTCTGAATCCTAGTCTCATGTGGCCAATTACATAGCATTTCTGAAGGAGGAAAAGGACAAACTATTCTGACTAGGCAAACTCCATCTTGAGAAGAAGGACTCCATCTTGCACTTTCAGTGAACTCTGGACTGTGTTTGAACTGTGTAGCTGTGGAGATGAAAAATTAACAGTCGACTAGGTCTCCTGAGCTGATGAGAACTTGAGCAGGGAGACCTCAGACCCAAGCCTCCCTTAGGTCAAGAGAAATGACCACATATCCACCATATAATAAATCACCATTTGTAATCTTAGTTAATTAATTCATGTTAAGACAAGCTGAGCCATATGCTTAGGTGATTTTCTGTCGTACCTTTGTGATTGCTCCTGAATCATATTTTTATTTTTAATGTTCCCTAGGCAACCTCAGGAGTTTGGGGTGTGGGTTTATGCATGTAGGCTTTAGGTATAAATGTTAACCACAAGTTCTGCTTGGGGTCCTTGGCTAAAGTGAGGCCTTGGACCCACTGGTGTAATAAAACTGCCCTCCACTATTCACTTTGTCACTCTGTGTGAATTTATCTCCTGAAGCCTCATTACAACATTTCTACCTAGATATTTAAAAGATATCTCTTCACTTCTCAGAGTCTTCTCCAGACCCACTTCGGTATTCCACATCTCAGTAACTCCATTCTTCCAGGTGTTCAGCTTAACAAAAAAAAAAAAAAGGAAAGGAAAAAAAAGAAAAACCCTCAAAACATAAAACAAACAAAACCTTTTATTTTTTTCCACAGCCTACATTTAGTCCAGTGGGAAATGCTAATATCTCTGCCTTCAGAATACATCCAGAGTTTGACTACTTGTCTTCACTTCAGCTAACACCATTGTGGTCTTAATAACCAGCATCTTTTGTTTTCAATATTTCCCTGATGTCATAATTGATTTTCTGTTTTATCCTTAGCCTTCTTATAGCTTTTTCTCAATAGACCCATAGGAGTCATCCTAGAATATTCCTCCCATGCCTTTAATTAAGAGCTTTCTATTAGTTCTCCCCTCTGCCTAGGTTGTTCTTCTCACAGGCATCCACTAGGCTTGACTTCCTCACCTGGTTTAAGTCTTTGCTCAATGGTTACTGTCGTAATTAGATATATTAATTTTATATGGTTGCTGTACAAATTAGTACAGTTTGTGTGGCTGGGCACAATGCAAGTGCATTCTCTCAACACTGGAGATCAGAAGCCTGAAATTATGTTGATAGGTATCTTCATTTGTTTGGACTGCTATAACAAAATACCATAGACTCAGCTTATAACCACTAGAAATTTATTTTTTACAGTTTTAGAGGTTGAGAAGTCTAAGCTCAAGGCATAGGCAGTGTCCTGGCATAGGAATCTGCTTCCTGGTTCATAGCTGTCATCTTCTTGCTGTATCCTCACAGAGAATGTGAGTTTTCTCTCTGGGGTCTCCTTTATTAGGGCAATAATCTACTTCTTGAGAGTCTCATGATCAGGATCATTATTACCTAATCATTTTCCAAAGTCTCTATCCAGTACCATCAGATTGGGGATTAAGCTTCAAAGTATGCATTTAGGGGTGGAGGGACATAAACATTCAGTCTATAGCAATAGCGTCTATTCCTTCTGAAAGCTCTGAAGGAGAATCCATTCTACTTCTTTCTTACAGATTCCAATGGCACTGGCAGTCCTTCCCTGCCAACCATCTTCACATGTCCTTCCTCTCTGCAGAACTGTGGCCCAAATCTCTCTCTGTGTTTCTGTTTTAAACTGTCTGTCATTGGATTAAAAACCCATCTCAAATCCAGGATAATCTCATCTCAAGATCTTTTACTTAATTACTCCTCTGAAGCCTATTTCCAAATAAAATTGTAATCATACGTTCTAGGAAGACTTATGTTTGAAGGAGGGGGAGCACCACTCAACCCATTTCATTTGGTCTCCCTGACCATCTGTTTAAAACTACAGTCACCATTCCTCACTCTACTTCTTTCATTAATTTCTCAATTCCTTGTACCAAAAGTCAGATGTGTTTTGGAATTTAGAACTTTTTGCATTTTTGGAAGATTATATGATACACCCCATGTATTACATGCTAGTTTCAGTGGGGTTTTGGGCCTCACATCATTATCAAACATGTTAATATTTCTGCAGTGAAACACATGATACTGCATCGCTATTTATTTATATGAGTTTTCAAATCTTATACTTTGCCACTAACTTTAATAACTAACAGAATTTCTTTGTATCTCTGTGGGGGTTATTATTAAAAATGCAGAACTATACAAACATTGTAGAGAACTTTAAATATAGGCTTTGGTCACTGAATATAGGATATTCAGAGGGTTTTTTTTTTTTTTTTTTTGGTAATGATATGTCTATGAAACAATTATAAAAAGTGGCACAAAATATTGCCATATGTAGGAGGTGTTCTTATATATTGTAAATATTTGATGATGACCTAGGGAATCAATTAAGGATGAGTAATTTTATCAATACTTTTAATGAGATAGCCATTTTCTGCTGCTGCCAGATGGTAATGATTTGAAATACAAATGCACATTTGAAAGCTATATTAATTTTTCCATGCATCTGGAAGACTGCTTAGAAAAGATGAGTGTTCCTAGATGAAGCTGATAATAATCAAATTGAGGAGTGCAAATTTAACTGTATATTTCAGATGTAAGCCCCACTTAAACTGCAGCTGTCACTGAGCCATGTCCATTCACTTCCTCTTTTGTATTTCCATTCCCTTTCTCTTGGGTTCCTTTGACAATGCCTTTAAAAAGTACTCCACTTCCTCTTTGTTTCTTTCACAGTTAAGCAAACAGATAAATCTATCTATCAAATGAACAACAAACACAAATATTATTGAAGTGAACACCACTCTAGTTATCAAACTTCTGTCTTCTGGTGGTTTCAAAACCCTGATCCTGCAGCTTTTATAAAGAGCTTCCCTCTTCACATGTGCTCTCTACCTGAGCCCTCCAAAGTCTGATTTCTTCTGCTTCTTATATTTTGATGCCGCCCAGGGAAAGGTCACTAATTCTAAGACCAAGGTTTGCTTCAAACTTCTTTTTCTTTGGTTGCTCAACAACACTGAGCACTTTCAATCTCCCAATTGCTTACATGTAATTTAAATGGTTTTCATTAGTCTTGTGAATAGTGTCATCATTACTTAACTAAATACTAAAAGATTGCCTTTTAGGCATATGCGATTATTATTATGTAAATTGAAGCAATTACTATCACTATTGTTGTTTAGTCACTCAGTTCTGTCTGACTCTTTATGACACCACGGACTGTGCCCACCAGGCTCCTCTGTCCTTGAAATTTTCCAAGCAAGATTACTAGAGAATATCACTATTAATAGGCTAGTATATATATTCCTCATATTTACCCTGGTCAATTATTTTCTGAGCCTAAGCTAAAAAAAAATGACTTCCATATTCATCCATTCGAGTACCGAGCACCTTTCATTGTTGTAGATGTAGTTACATGTTGAGCCATACACGTCATGTCTCTCCTCTCAAGGAGTCTGTGTTTTAATGGAATATTACAGAAGGAAGACAGACAATTAACAAATAAACCTACCCAAACATGAGACTATGTTGCTTAGTGATCAGTACTGAGAGGAAAATACAACAGTGTCATGGCACAGAGAGAAAAGTTACGAGTGTCTGACCTCTCTAAATAGTATTATCAGAGTGGACCTCTTAGAAAATTTAGTGTTTGACCTGAACCATAAATAACGGAAAGCAATCAGCAATGTGAAAATCATAGGGAAAACTGTCCTTAACAGAAAAAATTGCAAGAACTAAATCTGAAACTTTTGAGGAAGAAGAAAAAAAAAAAATGAAGAATATCATGGAGTCTGGAAGGTTGTGTAAGAGGACCAAAGAACTGTGAGACAATGAGGTTAAAGAGTAAGCAGTAGCCTGGTAAGGGAGGACTTTGCAGTCTTAGAAGTTTGGATTGAATCCTAAGTATAATGGGAAGTCATTATACGGTTTAAAAAGTGAGGCAGTGACAGGAGCGGATTCATGTTTTGAAAAGATCTTTCTGGCTTTATGTGGAGAATAGAAGAAAAAAGGCAGGTTTTCTTCCCAAAAAAGTTTGTCATGTTTGTCGTTAGAAGCGTGATATATTGGAAAGCACAGTGACCTGCTTTCCTCTGCCTCTCATTGAGATTCAGCCTTTCCCTTTCAGCCTCTCACTTGATAAGCATTCAGTAAATAGAATTCATGGTCTATAAATACAACATAGGTTTGAAATTTTTAAAGAATATGTACCCTGAATGCATGACCAAATGGTTTTTAAATTAATTTAAATGTTTCCGAGATTGTAAACTCACCTTTTAAAGAAGCACACAAAAACAAAATTAAATGGTTTTAAAATGAATTTTCATTCAGCCTTCAAAAATTGGAGTGTTTAGCATGTGCTGTGTACTTTGTGGCAAATTGGAAAAATGAATCGGGTATAATCATTTCCTTCAAGAAGTCTGTATTAAAGTCAAAGGCTCAAAAAAAAAAAAAAAAAACACTACATGTTTTGTAACTAGTAAATTCTATTTATTTTTATCAATATGAATAATCTAGTTGATAGTCACAAAACTGAATAATATTTGAAGACATGGGACATTTCAGATTTCTGTGGGATTGCTGTATTTCATGTTTCCATTGGTACTCTTTGACAAGTTTAGTTCTAAATGAGAACCCTCATTTAGAGGGTTCCCTCAATTTAACCAATCTCCTTTATTTTGTAACAAAATGTGATAGTATTCTTTTATTCCTTTATTTTGTTTTCTGCCATTGTATTTCTACACAATATTTACATTTAGAATTATAAAAGACTTAAAGAATGACCTTGACTGCAATTTTGCTATGTCCTATAATCATTTCATTTCCTATATTGAATGCATTATTTCCTGTCTAAGTAAAAATTTTAGTATCTTTTTCCTTTACTTCTTATATTACTCTCAGTTTTTATTCATGTATAGTGCTAGTTAGTCATGTCCAACTCTTCACCACCCCATGCACTGTAGCCTACCAGGATTATCTGTCCTTGATATTCTCAGGCAAGAATACTGGAGTGAGTAGCTATTTCCTTCTTCAAGGAATCACCCTAGCCCAGTGATTGAACCAATGTCTCCCACATTGCAGGCAGATTCTTTACAATCTGATCTGCCCGGGGAAGCCCTTATTAATGTAATCTGATTTCTAAATGCATTTTAGCCTTCATTGAATTATTGTCTTTCATATTTATATCTAACCTTTATCATATTTATTTAAGAATTTCAGGTTCCTTAGCCTTCAGATAACATTCAGTAAAAATTTTTTGTTTGAAATTTTAAAGAATATGTACCCTGAATGCATGACCAAATGGTTTTTAAATTAATTTAAATGTTTCCGAGATTGTAAACTCACCTTTTAAAGAAGCACACAAAAACAAAATTAAATGGTTTTAAAATGAATTTTCATTCAGCCTTCAAAAATTGGAGTGTTTAGCATGTGCTGTGTACTTTGTGGCAAATTGGAAAAATGAATCGGGTATAATCATTTCCTTCAAGAAGTCTGTATTAAAGTCAAAGGCTCAAAAAAAAAAAAAAAAACACTACATGTTTTGTAACTAGTAAATTCTATTTATTTTTATCAATATGAATAATCTAGTTGATAGTCACAAAACTGAATAATATTTGAAGACATGGGACATTTCAGATTTCTGTGGGATTGCTGTATTTCATGTTTCCATTGGTACTCTTTGACAAGTTTAGTTCTAAATGAGAACCCTCATTTAGAGGGTTCCCTCAATTTAACCAATCTCCTTTATTTTGTAACAAAATGTGATAGTATTCTTTTATTCCTTTATTTTGTTTTCTGCCATTGTATTTCTACACAATATTTACATTTAGAATTATAAAAGACTTAAAGAATGACCTTGACTGCAATTTTGCTATGTCCTATAATCATTTCATTTCCTATATTGAATGCATTATTTCCTGTCTAAGTAAAAATTTTAGTATCTTTTTCCTTTACTTCTTATATTACTCTCAGTTTTTATTCATGTATAGTGCTAGTTAGTCATGTCCAACTCTTCACCACCCCATGCACTGTAGCCTACCAGGATTATCTGTCCTTGATATTCTCAGGCAAGAATACTGGAGTGAGTAGCTATTTCCTTCTTCAAGGAATCACCCTAGCCCAGTGATTGAACCAATGTCTCCCACATTGCAGGCAGATTCTTTACAATCTGATCTGCCCGGGGAAGCCCTTATTAATGTAATCTGATTTCTAAATGCATTTTAGCCTTCATTGAATTATTGTCTTTCATATTTATATCTATTCTTTATAATATTTATTTATGCAATTTACACAGGATTTGTAACTAACAATGACTATTGATACTTGTATTTTGTTCTTTGTCATTTTAACATCAAGCAATTTATACTTACATCATGATGGAAATTTTCTTGGTTTCATTATTTTATCTCCCAAGCAGCTAGACAATAGCTTTAAGTAATTGTTCTGAATAGAAATGTAGTGAATATGTCTTGAATATATTACAAACATATTCTGTTTTCTTCACACACAAATACTCTGACTGGGTAATAAACATTTTCTCCAAAAATTTTGAAGACAGCAATCCATTGCTTTGTGGTACTGAGTAGCATTCAAGCAAGTTTGAAGTAAGTCTGTGTTTTATTTCTAAGTTACATAAGTGAAGAGATTTTTCTTTCACCTTGAAATTCAAAAGACTTGCTGTTTTAAAATGTTGCAGTCTCTAGTTTCATCTTGGGAAGAGCCTGAGTATTTAAATCTATTAATATATGCTCAGATGTTTCATAAATTTGGGGAGATTGATTTCATTGATTGTTGCTTGTTTATCCTTCTTTTAGAATTTCTATTGTAAGTAGATTTGATCCTCTTGGACACTTTCAAGTCTCTAAACAATTATTTCCATAATTATTCTTTATTGCTTTTCCTGTGAGTTCTGAGAATTTCTTGAGTTTGTCTTCTGGTTTACCTATTTGATTTTCTATAATATTCAATCAGATATTTGCTGCCTCCATTCCAATTTTAAATTTGGAAAGTGTATGTTTATCCTAAGCCATTCATTTTTCTAATTATGTATTGTTCCATTTCTATTCCTTCTATTTTTTGGAAAAAAATTTTTTTTTTATCATGTCCAACTCTTCACCACCCCATGCACTGTAGCCTACCAGGATTATCTGTCCTTGATATTCTCAGGCAAGAATACTGGAGTGAGTAGCTATTTCCTTCTTCAAGGAATCACCCTAGCCCAGTGATTGAACCAATGTCTCCCACATTGCAGGCAGATTCTTTACAATCTGATCTGCCCGGGGAAGCCCTTATTAATGTAATCTGATTTCTAAATGCATTTTAGCCTTCATTGAATTATTGTCTTTCATATTTATATCTATTCTTTATAATATTTATTTATGCAATTTACACAGGATTTGTAACTAACAATGACTATTGATACTTGTATTTTGTTCTTTGTCATTTTAACATCAAGCAATTTATACTTACATCATGATGGAAATTTTCTTGGTTTCATTATTTTATCTCCCAAGCAGCTAGACAATAGCTTTAAGTAATTGTTCTGAATAGAAATGTAGTGAATATGTCTTGAATATATTACAAACATATTCTGTTTTCTTCACACACAAATACTCTGACTGGGTAATAAACATTTTCTCCAAAAATTTTGAAGACAGCAATCCATTGCTTTGTGGTACTGAGTAGCATTCAAGCAAGTTTGAAGTAAGTCTGTGTTTTATTTCTAAGTTACATAAGTGAAGAGTTTTTTCTTTCACCTTGAAATTCAAAAGACTTGCTGTTTTAAAATGTTGCAGTCTCTAGTTTCATCTTGGGAAGAGCCTGAGTATTTAAATCTATTAATATATGCTCAGATGTTTCATAAATTTGGGGAGATTGATTTCATTGATTGTTGCTTGTTTATCCTTCTTTTAGAATTTCTATTGTAAGTAGATTTGATCCTCTTGGACACTTTCAAGTCTCTAAACAATTATTTCCATAATTATTCTTTATTGCTTTTCCTGTGAGTTCTGAGAATTTCTTGAGTTTGTCTTCTGGTTTACCTATTTGATTTTCTATAATATTCAATCAGATATTTGCTGCCTCCATTCCAATTTTAAATTTGGAAAGTGTATGTTTATCCTAAGCCATTCATTTTTCTAATTATGTATTGTTCCATTTCTATTCCTTCTTTCTCTGATTTCTTTGATGTAATATTTTCCTAAATCTTACTTTAACTGTGAGTGAAAATTTTATTATATTTTTCTCTTATTCTTTTTATATCAATGAGCCCAGTCGCCCTAACTCAGATTCTTGCAGATTCTTCACAGAAGTCTAAGTTTTGTCAGTAAACTTGGGCAAAGATTGAAGTGTTACCTACTTACGTTGCATATTTAAGTCCAAACAATGTAGAAAGTGGATGTGGAGTTACAACTGTGGGCAAACTCAGAAATAGTTTTTCTCCTAAATTGTTTATTTAGACTGTGACAGATTTTCTGTAAGGTTCTCTCCTCCTTGTTATGATGAGTTTACCTTCTTAGAGACAAAATGCTTCAGTGCCTAGTGCTTCTGTCATACTCCCTGTGGCACATCACTGCAGTATGGCTTGTTGCTGATCTCTTCCAGTTTTTGCTTGCTGTAGCCAATGGCATTTGGAATGATCTTTGATACTTCCCTGAATATATGCTTCCAGATGGAACCAATCAGTGACAGTGAAGAATAATCTGTTTATATGTGCCCTGCTTTATTCAGACTCTATCTCTTCTCACCACCAAGCTCTTTGGGTGAAGGGCTTTCTGTGGGAATCAACTAGAAGCTACTCCATTTATTTCTTAGGCAAAATTTTACTCAGGGCTCAAAAGATTGACCCGTTAGTTATTCTTCAGATGCGTGACTGTTGAAAAGTATTGATGTTTCTGTCTTGGAAATAGCCCCATTTCTTGGTTTAGAACCTATATGTAAAATTCCATTTGCTCTTATATACTAGCATTCATTTTTAATGGGCATATGGAGCAAGGAGGTCTAGACACCTGTGTACATTATCAACATTTCAATTTGAAATTATTTTAATAATATACACACAACACACTCATTTTCAAATTAAAGATCTAGCTAGAGGCATGATATTCCAATGTGTTTGGCTGGTGCAAAAGGAATTGTGATTTTGCATTGTTAAACTTTGCCATTTGATATTAGAATACAGTCTTAAATAAATATGATTATGCTATACATTATGTTAATGTACATTTCTCCCTTTATGTTTTCTGCTAATGATACTTGCTATTTATTTTATATTTTTTTAGTTTAGGGAAATGATAGACAAAAGGCAAATTGGAGTGATTTTTAAATTTAGGTTCAAAAATGGGCCATAAAACAGTGGAGACAACTTGCTACATCAACAAGACATTTGGCCCAGGAACTGCTAATGAATAAACAATGCAGGTGGTTCAAGAAGTTTTGCAAAGGAGACAAGAGACTTGAAGATGAGGAGCACAGTAACTCATGGTACTGTTCATGTCAACCATTGGAAGTTGACAATGACCAGCTGTGAGGATCATCAAAGCTAGTCCTCTTACAATGACATAAGAAGTTGCCAAAGAGCTCTACAGATATTTGGCATTTGAAGCAAATTGGGAAGGTGAAAAAACTTAATGAGTAGGTGCCTCATGAGCTGACAGCAAATCCAAAAACAAAAAAAGCATCATTTTGAAGTGTTGATTTCTTTTGTTCTGTATAACAACAACAAACTATTTCTAGATCAAAGTGTGATGCATGATGAAAAGTGAATTTTATACAACAGGTGATGACTAGCTCAGTGGTTGGACCAAGAAGAAGCTCCAAAGAATTTCCTAAAGCCAAACTTGCACATCAGAAAGGTCATGGTCACGGTTTGGTGGTCTGCTGCCCATCTGATCCACTACAGCTTTCTGAACCTCAGAGAAACCATAACGTGTGAGAAGTTTGCTCAGCAAATCAGTGATATGCACTGACAGCTGCAATGCCTGCAGCCAGCACTGGTCAACAGAAAGGACTCAGTTAATTTCTAAGGCAGCACCCAACATTGCTCGACCAACCCTTCATAAGTTGAAGGAATTGGGTTACGAAATTTTGCCTCATCCACCATATTCACCTGATCTCTCACCAACAGATGACCACTTCCTCAAGCATCTCAACAACTTTTTGAAGGGAAAATGCTCCCATAACCAGCAGCAGACAGAGAATGCTTTCCATGAGTTCATCAAATCCTGAAGCATGGATTTATATGCTATAGAAATAAACAAACTTATTTCTTGTTGGCAAAAATGTGTTGATTGTACGGTTTCTATTTTGATTACTAAAGATACATTTGATTTATTTTTTTAATTAATTCTTTATTTTAAAGGTTTTACAGAGTTTTGTTGTTCACAGACATGTATGTTCCCAGATCAGTCATATGCATTTCCCTGGTCCCCATCTCCTCAGTTCCCCCATCACACCCCTCCGGACCATCGCCCCATGCCATTGTGAGCACTCCTATTCCCTTAGCACAATGACAATAGCTATCTTTTCCACACATGACAGTATAGGTTTCCATGTTACTCCCTCCATGCCTCCCCCTCCCTATTTCTTCCCCACAATGTCCCTATGTCTATGCTCTGTCTGTTTTTCCATGAGTTCCCTGTGTGTGTTATCTAGACCGTCCTACTAGATTCCATATATGTGTGTTAGTATACTGTATTTGTCTTTCTCTTTTTGACTTACTTCACTTTTTATGATAGGTTCTAGAGCCAGCCACTTCATTAGGACTGAGTCTTCTGCATTTCTTTTAACAGCTGAGTAGTATTCCATTGTATATATGTACCAGAGCTTTTGTATCCGTTCATTCGTCGATGGACATCTAGGTTGCTTCCATATTCTGGCTATTGTATAGAGAGCTGCAATGAACATTGGGGTACAGGTGCTTCTTTCAGATGTGATTTCATCAGGATATAAACCTAATAGTGGGATTGCTGGATCATAGGGTGCTTCTATTTTTAGTTTTTTAAGGAGTCTCCATACTGTCTTCCATAGAGGCTGTATCAGTTTACATTATATTACATGCCAAATGTTAAGGAACAGTGGTGTTACGAATGTATTGCTTTTCTATAACCTCCTGTCCTTCGTGGTCTAATTCCAGGCAAGAGTGGCTAATTTTGCAGGCACAGTGAGTGAGGGCTATACACCTACAGAGCTTCACGATGAGACTAATATATACAAAGTGAAACATTCAGGAACTTGGCTGATTTAATTTTGTTCATTGGGGCTCTATACTATTGGCTAAGTTATTGAAATTGTGACTGGAGTTCTTTCTTTTGTGGATTTTGATGATTATAAAGTATATTTTAGCTTGTATTTCACAGAACCAAGTTTGTTGTCATTGATATTTTATTGTTGATTAAGCTCACTGGATTTAAATTCAAAAGCTTTATAGTATGGGATAATACCAATCAAACTGATATTTGAAGGTCTAGTTGAGGCTGAACCAGAAGGAAGCAAAAAAAGGGATAAATCAAAGTGGAAGAACCAAATAGGAAATTGTTAAAAGGGCTTCCCAGGTGGTGAAGTGGTAAATAATCCACCTGCCATGTTTAAGACATAGGAGACCAGAGTGTGATACCTTGGTTGGGAAGATCTTCTGGAGGAGGAAATGGCAATTCACTCCAGTAATCTTGTCTGGAGCATCCCGTGGACAGAGGGGCCTGGCAGACAAGATTCCATGGAGTCATAAGAAGTCCAACGCCACTTAGTGACTGAGCACAAAATAGGCTACTGTTAATCAGTGAGTGCGTGAATCTTCAGTTCAAATAGCAGACTTGTACATTTCTTCTTTGCTTCTTCCAAAGTTTCTTGTTTGTAGTTTTTGTTATAGCCAATTTTGTCAATTTACATAAGAGAAAAGGATGGATGTGCTTCTGTTAGGATGTGATCTTAAGAGAGAACCTTACATTTGAAGACTGAAGTATGACCCCTATTATTTACGGCATTTATTTTTATCAAGTTTACCAATCTTGCTCTGAACATTTGTATTCCGTGCATATGTTCTATTGTCTAGCTGTAACTAGCATAAGTATGTAATTATATGGTTTGTTTTGTTGTAATAGATTTCAAAATACTCTATTATTATGGTGCTGTTTGAATTGTGTTTACCATATCAACATAAACATATAAATTGAGTCAAATTATTTGCTTGGTTAACTGCAAGCCAGAAGTCATTACAGCGTTGTCAGTTTCAAAATGCTGTGTGACATTAAAAACATTTGATTCCCTTTGCTCAGACTTGAACCTCAAAAACTTTGTAACTATTTGCCATAGTAAAGTTGGCACAATATTTCGAGAAATAGTAGATATATTCTGTAACACCATGCAAGGAACTGCCCCATAATTATTTAAACATGTTTTGTAATTCCCATTGTGACTTATAGCTTAATTGTAGTTGAGAGAACTTTCTTATTCTAAAATTATTTCTTATTTTTCCTTTGCCTAAATCTCTGACTCTTCCAACATATATCAAACAAATAAATCATTAAATAATGTTAGGTGAGCATGTCTCATCATTTTTCTTTGTGTTTTCACTAAGTAACCCAATCCTATTTAAATTGCTGTTAGTCCATTAGGCCATAAAATTTCTTATAAACCTCACTAATTTATGATCTCTTTTAACTGTGTCTCTTCTTCTTCTTTAAGGCTTTATATAAAGACAAACACATGGATGTGGAATTTCCATCTAACTTCCTCTAACCTTCTGATTCTACCATCTGCCTTTAGCTTCCTGCCTTCTCTCCTGCTGGACACCAAAATTGGAGTCATAAGAAGTCCAGTGACTGAGCACAAAATAGGCTACTGTTAATCAGTGAGTGCGTGAATCTTCAGTTCAAATAGCAGACTTGTACATTTCTTCTTTGCTTCTTCCAAAGTTTCTTGTTTGTAGTTTTTGTTATAGCCAATTTTGTCAATTTACATAAGAGAAAAGGATGGATGTGCTTCTGTTAGGATGTGATCTTAAGAGAGAACCTTACATTTGAAGACTGAAGTATGACCCCTATTATTTACGGCATTTATTTTTATCAAGTTTACCAATCTTGCTCTGAACATTTGTATTCCGTGCATATGTTCTATTGTCTAGCTGTAACTAGCATAAGTATGTAATTATATGGTTTGTTTTGTTGTAATAGATTTCAAAATACTCTATTATTATGGTGCTGTTTGAATTGTGTTTACCATATCAACATAAACATATAAATTGAGTCAAATTATTTGCTTGGTTAACTGCAAGCCAGAAGTCATTACAGCGTTGTCAGTTTCAAAATGCTGTGTGACATTAAAACATTTGATTCCCTTTGCTCAGACTTGAACCTCAAAAACTTTGTAACTATTTGCCATAGTAAAGTTGGCACAATATTTCGAGAAATAGTAGATATATTCTGTAACACCATGCAAGGAACTGCCCCATAATTATTTAAACATGTTTTGTAATTCCCATTGTGACTTATAGCTTAATTGTAGTTGAGAGAACTTTCTTATTCTAAAATTATTTCTTATTTTTCCTTTGCCTAAATCTCTGACTCTTCCAACATATATCAAACAAATAAATCATTAAATAATGTTAGGTGAGCATGTCTCATCATTTTTCTTTGTGTTTTCACTAAGTAACCCAATCCTATTTAAATTGCTGTTAGTCCATTAGGCCATAAAATTTCTTATAAACCTCACTAATTTATGATCTCTTTTAACTGTGTCTCTTCTTCTTCTTTAAGGCTTTATATAAAGACAAACACATGGATGTGGAATTTCCATCTAACTTCCTCTAACCTTCTGATTCTACCATCTGCCTTTAGCTTCCTGCCTTCTCTCCTGCTGGCCACCATTGTTTGTCCTGTGTGTGCCCTTACTTCTCTGGTTCTCCACCCTTGCTCCTTTGCCTCAAGTGAATGAAAAGGGCAAATCTAAAATAAGATCCAGCATTCAGAGCCAGAAGACACAGACTACTTCATTTTATAATCCATGCATTAAAAAAACATGGCATTAATAATTGACATGACTGAATTACCTTGCATTTCTATGGAAGAAGAAAAGAAAGCTTCTTAGGAATTCAATCAATTCTTTTTATTGTTTTTTTGATTTTACAATCCTGTTCTTGTATGCTTGTATAAACTAAGATCAGCATCTATGGGATTACATGAGAAGTTTCTGTCAAGTGAGTGAAAGGACATTCTTCGTAAATGCTAAAGCAGCTGTGAAAGTAGTTGATTTTCAGTTTATTGCAAATGCAAAAGCAGTTCTCTGGGGACTGGCAGCCCAGGTGTCTGTGTGTGATGTTTTCAAAAGTTTCTGAAAAGAAGCGGATAGAGAGAGACTCACCGCAGCATTCTCCTTATGAGTACAGTCTATGGTTCAGATTGCAGGTGAAGGAGAGGTCATGAATGTCCTTAAGATATTATCTGTATCACAGCTCTCTAAAACATTGTCTATAACAACAAAGACAATGACACTACCATTCTGTCAGTATACTACAGTGAACCAGAGTATAGAAAATAGCAAAGAAAAATAATTCTTCCCTATTAGACATTCCTTAGCTGAAATTCACTCTGTTTAGACTATAAAAGGCAGGGTAAATTTGTAATGAGGAATTTCTACTACTCATCCATTCAGTAGTGGAAGTTAATGAGCTCCTATTCTATGGCCCCAGGGGATACCAAAATAAACAGACATTGTCATCATCCTGGGTAAGTTCAAACTCTAGTGTCAAAGACATGCAAATAATATTAACATAAAAGGGAACTGTATGAAAAAAGTATTTTGATTGAAGAAGGCAATGAAATAACTATTAAGGGAGATTTCAAAGCCAAAATAAATGCAGAAAATGTAGAAAGAACATTTCAGAATAAAGATGTGATGTGAATTGTTGTTTAGTCACTGAGTTATGTCCAATTCTTTGTGACCCCATGGACTGCAGAACACCAGGCTCCTCTGTCCTTCACGGCCTCCGAGAGTTTGGTCAAATTCATGTCCATTGAATTGGTGATGCTGTCTGACTGTCTCATCTTATAATGTGAATAAAAGCAAACAGATGTGTAATAGTACAGTGGTTAAGGGAACTACCCAGAATGGCTAAAATAAATTTGCCTGGGAAGAGGTGGCTAAAAAAAGGCCAAACCATAGTTGTTAAAACATTTATTTGGCACCAAATCTTTGCTAAGATATTTATGAAGTCAGATAGTATATGTTTATACATATTCAGGTTATGTGTGAGTATATATCAACTAACCTGCTTGATTTTGATTCTGTGAACAATAATTACTAAATATAAAATGGGAAGTTAATACAATTACTGATATCTTTATATGTACAAATAAATCACTTGGGGAATTAAGATATTCAAAGGTATTTTCTGACCATTATTTAATTGTAATATTTGTTAGAAATACTAAGACATAAAAAATTAATTTTTTATTGTTGCAGGAGAATGTCTCTTTAAATAAAGATGCTAAACTGCTAGGGAAACAGTAGTAAATAGAAACTAGTAATTTTGTAAGTGAATTCCATGGTATCACCAATGAGAGTTATGCCCAGAAAAGCCAAGGTAGCTTCACTGTAAGTAAATCATATAATGCAGCATTTCCCTTGTTGGAAAAAAAATACTGATGTTAATAACAATTCCTAATAAGATGAAAATAGCAGGGTAAATTTCTTTAATTGAGGAATTTTTTTCTACTACACATCCATTCAGTAGTGGAAGTTAATGAGCTCCTATTCTATGGCCCCAGGGGATACCAAAATAAACAGACATTGTCATCATCCTGGGTAAGTTCAAACTCTAGTGTCAAAGACATGCAAATAATATTAACATAAAAGGGAACTGTATGAAAAAAGTATTTTGATTGAAGAAGGCAATGAAATAACTATTAAGGGAGATTTCAAAGCCAAAATAAATGCAGAAAATGTAGAAAGAACATTTCAGAATAAAGATGTGATGTGAATTGTTGTTTAGTCACTGAGTTATGTCCAATTCTTTGTGACCCCATGGACTGCAGAACACCAGGCTCCTCTGTCCTTCACGGCCTCCGAGAGTTTGGTCAAATTCATGTCCATTGAATTGGTGATGCTGTCTGACTGTCTCATCTTATAATGTGAATAAAAGCAAACAGATGTGTAATAGTACAGGGGTTTAAAGGGGAACTCCCAAGAATGGCTAAAATAAATTTGCCTGGGAAGAGGTGGCTAAAAAAAGGCCAAACCATAGTTGTTAAAACATTTATTTGGCACCAAATCTTTGCTAAGATATTTATGAAGTCAGATAGTATATGTTTATACATATTCAGGTTATGTGTGAGTATATATCAACTAACCTGCTTGATTTTGATTCTGTGAACAATAATTACTAAATATAAAATGGGAAGTTAATACAATTACTGATATCTTTATATGTACAAATAAATCACTTGGGGAATTAAGATATTCAAAGGTATTTTCTGACCATTATTTAATTGTAATATTTGTTAGAAATACTAAGACATAAAAAATTAATTTTTTATTGTTGCAGGAGAATGTCTCTTTAAATAAAGATGCTAAACTGCTAGGGAAACAGTAGTAAATAGAAACTAGTAATTTTGTAAGTGAATTCCATGGTATCACCAATGAGAGTTATGCCCAGAAAAGCCAAGGTAGCTTCACTGTAAGTAAATCATATAATGCAGCATTTCCCTTGTTGGAAAAAAAATACTGATGTTAATAACAATTCCTAATAAGATGAGAATAGTAGAATAATTTTTTGTTTATTAGTAGACATTAAAACCTCAGCCAAATCTATATCTATAAAGATCCCAGATGGAAAGGGCGAGAACTAAAATAGAACAAACATTATCACTTTCCATGGTAAAAATAGTTTTATAGCTTTATGGAAATGAGATATGAAAGAAAAATGAATATATATTGGAAGAAAAGAGATAAAGTATATTTATTTGCATGTAACATAATTTTTCCTAGGCATCCAAAGGTATATACTTAAATGGCCAGAAAGAACATAAACAAAATGAAAATTCAGAACCAGTTTTATGTTTCTGAAATCTTTATGGTAATAGTTTTATTAAAAAACATAAAAGCTAACAATTTAGAAATAAACTTAGCAAGATACATATAGCTCTTTTAAATAATTTTTGTATTTTATAAAAATGCTTTTTAAAATAAAAAATTATTGAAGTATAATTGATTTACAATGTTATGTTTTAAGTGTATAGCAAAGTGATTTAGTTGCATATATATATATAGAGAGAGACAGAGAGAGATAGTTATATATATCTATCTCTATAGGTATATTCTTTCAGATTCTTCTCCCATATAGTCCATTGCATATATTGAGTATAATTCTCTGTGCTATATAATAAGTCTTTGTTGGTTATCTGTTTTATTTATGGTAATATATATATATGTTAATCCCAAAATTGTGATTTATTCCTCCTCTTCCTATTTGGTAACCATATGCTTGTTTCCTATGCCTGTGAGTCTATTTCTGTTTTGTGCATAAGTTCATTTGTCATTTTTCGGGAGATTGTACATAAAAGCAATGTCAGATGACATTTGTTTGGCGTACCTCACTAGTATGATAATCTCTAGGTAATCTATGTTGCTATAAATGCCATAATTTCATTCTTTTTTATGGCCAAGTAATATTTCACAATATACATATATCACATCTTCCTTCCTTCCATTTATCTGTCAATGGACACTTAGATTGCTTCCATGTTAAGCCTATTGTAAATAGTGCTTTAGTGAACATTAGGATGCATGTATGTCTTCTATTTTTATTTTATATTGGACTGTAGTTAATTTACAGCATTGTGTTAATTTTACATATACACCAAAATGATTCAGTTATATATTATTTTTCCCCACTTAAGTTAGTATATAATATTGAACAATGTTCCATATGCTATGAAATAGATCCTTGTTGCCTTGTTGCTTATCTCTTTTAAATATAATAGTCTGTATAAATCAGTCACAAATTCTCAATTTATCCCTTTCCCCAACCTTTCCCCTTTGATAACCATGTTTGTTTTCTACATCTTTGAGTCTGTTTCTGATTGTAAACAAGTTTGTTTTTATCATTTTGTTTTGCATGTAAGTGATATCAATATGATATTTGTCTTTCTCTGCTTTGCTTCAATTAGTATGAAAATCTCTATATCCATCCATGTTGCTGCAAATGGCATTATTTCATGCTTTTTGCTGGCTGAGTAAGTATGCTATTGTATATATGTACCACTTCTTCTTCATGCAGTCCTCTGTCAATGGACCCTTGGGTTGTTTCTGTGTTTCTGCTATTGTAAATAGTGCTGCAATGAACATTGGGCTGCATGTATCCTTTCAAACAGTGGTTTTCACTGGATATATGCCCAGGACTGGATGGATCATATGGTAGATCTATTTTTAATTTTTTAAGGAACCTCCGTACTATTCTCCATAATGACTATATCAATTTAAATTCTCACCAATATAGTAGGAGCATTCCCTTTTCTCCACACCCTCTCTAGCACTTATTGTTTACAGAATTTTTGATGATGGCTAGTATGATTGGTATGAGGTGATACCACATTTTAGTTTTGATTTGCATTTCTATAGTGATTAGAAATATTGAGCGTCTTTTCCTGTGTCTTTTGGCCATCTTTGTTTTTCTCTGCAAAACTAGTTTTATAAATTACGAGAGACAAGGTAGGTTACTACATAATTTCAATCAAACTGTCAGTCGTTATTTAGGAATTTGGAGAATACAAAAATACCAGATAGAACTATTAGAGAAAGTGCTAAAAGAAAAAATAATATTGAAGACAGAAACTAGTTTTACCAGGTATTAAAATATTTACAAAGCCACCGACATTTAAAGTATTTCATACCTGGCATAAGAAGAGTCAAACTAGTAGAATTCAGTAAACTACACATAACTAGATGCTATTATATATC
Organism: Tragulus kanchil; assembly: GCA_022376925.1. Lineage (NCBI taxonomy): Eukaryota > Metazoa > Chordata > Mammalia > Artiodactyla > Tragulidae > Tragulus > Tragulus kanchil. The sequence goes on along the minus strand of JAIOJX010000028.1, from coordinate 116,179,728 downwards.
AAGTGGACAAAAGTAAAATCAAAAAATTGGTCAGCTGTTTGGTAATAGCAATTTTAATTCACAGTTTACCAAGATAATTTCAGATAATTAACAAATTAAACATAATATACAAGAAATATAAACTAGAATAAAAATAAAATAGTACATCTGCCTATCAAATTAACAAATAATAGTAATTCAATATAACAGTGGTAGGATAAAAGAAATAGGCAAAAGTAATGTAAATTCATTTTATATACATTGCATAATATATATAAAAGCTTAAAATTGTTAACATGTAACTTCTGAGGTTTAACAAAATATTCAAGATCAGAAATAAAGTATAAAATGTGGTATACTATCAAAAATTTTAAAATGATAGAATTAAAACTGAACATTATGACAAAATATGTCTTCATGCAGTCCTCTGTCAATGGACCCTTGGGTTGTTTCTGTGTTTCTGCTATTGTAAATAGTGCTGCAATGAACATTGGGCTGCATGTATCCTTTCAAACAGTGGTTTTCACTGGATATATGCCCAGGACTGGATGGATCATATGGTAGATCTATTTTTAATTTTTTAAGGAACCTCCGTACTATTCTCCATAATGACTATATCAATTTAAATTCTCACCAATATAGTAGGAGCATTCCCTTTTCTCCACACCCTCTCTAGCACTTATTGTTTACAAAATTTTTTGATGATGGCTAGTATGATTGGTATGAGGTGATACCACATTTTAGTTTTGATTTGCATTTCTATAGTGATTAGAAATATTGAGCGTCTTTTCCTGTGTCTTTTGGCCATCTTTGTTTTTCTCTGCAAAACTAGTTTTATAAATTACGAGAGACAAGGTAGGTTACTACATAATTTCAATCAAACTGTCAGTCGTTATTTAGGAATTTGGAGAATACAAAAATACCAGATAGAACTATTAGAGAAAGTGCTAAAAGAAAAAATAATATTGAAGACAGAAACTAGTTTTACCAGGTATTAAAATATTTACAAAGCCACCGACATTTAAAGTATTTCATACCTGGCATAAGAAGAGTCAAACTAGTAGAATTCAGTAAACTACACATAACTAGATGCTATTATATATCAAGTGGACAAAAGTAAAATCAAAAAATTGGTCAGCTGTTTGGTAATAGCAATTTTAATTCACAGTTTACCAAGATAATTTCAGATAATTAACAAATTAAACATAATATACAAGAAATATAAACTAGAATAAAAATAAAATAGTACATCTGCCTATCAAATTAACAAATAATAGTAATTCAATATAACAGTGGTAGGATAAAAGAAATAGGCAAAAGTAATGTAAATTCATTTTATATACATTGCATAATATATATAAAAGCTTAAAATTGTTAACATGTAACTTCTGAGGTTTAACAAAATATTCAAGATCAGAAATAAAGTATAAAATGTGGTATACTATCATTTTTATATGATAGAATTATCTGTAACATAATGTACATATTGTGTACTATATGCTTTCAAATAAGCTAGAAATTATAGAAAATAAGCTGAGACTATATCTTTGATGGAATCCTTGACTTTTTAAAAATTTGATTGATACTTATGTGTATGAGTACATTTTTTTTTTAACAACTATATGTTACTTTCGAAATCAGGGAAAATTTTACTAAAACCATAGGAAAATTATAATATGACAGAAATGAACTTTTAATTTCTGGAGGAGGTAGGGTGACTGAAGAAATATCCTTTAAAGCCAGAAATAATATAATAGGGAACTAGCAAAAAAGAGAGTAAAAATAAATTTTGAATACTAGGGATATAAAAAAGTAGAAGATAAGTAAATGACTAAAAATTTAATATATATAAAAGAGAAAATTTAATATTTGTGAAACACTAACTTTTTAAAATAGCAGTGAGAGTTGTAGAAAGTATCACAACTAATTAATATGTAAAGATTATAAATAGATAACTCACAGAGGGAAAATACAAGGAGTAAAATAAACATAGGAATATTTTCCATGTGGTTGATAATCAAGCAAATTACAATAGCAAGAAAGTGTCATTTTTCATATTTTTTAAGTTAAAAAACAGCTATAAAACCCAGTGCTGGAAAGACTGTTGTTCAGTTGCGAAGTCCTGTCCAACTCTTAGAGACTCCATGGAACGCAGTGTACCAGGCTTCCCTGTCATCCACTGTCTGCCAGAGTTTGCTCAAACTCATGTCCATTGACTCAGTGAACTAGTCCTCAAATTGAAAAAAGTAACAATTTTAATTCACAGTTTAACAAGATAAATTCAGATAATTAACAAATTAAACATAATATACAAGAAATATAAACTAGAATAAAAATAAAATAGTACATCTGCCTATCAAATTAACAAATAATAGTAATTCAATATAACAGTGGTAGGATAAAAGAAATAGGCAAAAGTAATGTAAATTCATTTTATATACATTGCATAATATATATAAAAGCTTAAAATTGTTAACATGTAACTTCTGAGGTTTAACAAAATATTCAAGATCAGAAATAAAGTATAAAATGTGGTATACTATCATTTTTATATGATAGAATTATCTGTAACATAATGTACATATTGTGTACTATATGCTTTCAAATAAGCTAGAAATTATAGAAAATAAGCTGAGACTATATCTTTGATGGAATCCTTGACTTTTTAAAAATTTGATTGATACTTATGTGTATGAGTACATTTTTTTTTTAACAACTATATGTTACTTTCGAAATCAGGGAAAATTTTACTAAAACCATAGGAAAATTATAATATGACAGAAATGAACTTTTAATTTCTGGAGGAGGTAGGGTGACTGAAGAAATATCCTTTAAAGCCAGAAATAATATAATAGGGAACTAGCAAAAAAGAGAGTAAAAATAAATTTTGAATACTAGGGATATAAAAAAGTAGAAGATAAGTAAATGACTAAAAATTTAATATATATAAAAGAGAAAATTTAATATTTGTGAAACACTAACTTTTTAAAATAGCAGTGAGAGTTGTAGAAAGTATCACAACTAATTAATATGTAAAGATTATAAATAGATAACTCACAGAGGGAAAATACAAGGAGTAAAATAAACATAGGAATATTTTCCATGTGGTTGATAATCAAGCAAATTACAATAGCAAGAAAGTGTCATTTTTCATATTTTTTAAGTTAAAAAACAGCTATAAAACCCAGTGCTGGAAAGACTGTTGTTCAGTTGCGAAGTCCTGTCCAACTCTTAGAGACTCCATGGAACGCAGTGTACCAGGCTTCCCTGTCATCCACTGTCTGCCAGAGTTTGCTCAAACTCATGTCCATTGACTCAGTGATGCCATCCTACCATCTAGTCCTCTGTCATCCCCTTCTCCTTCTGCCTTCTATCTTTCCCAGCATCAGGTTATTTTGCAATGAGTCATTTCTTTGCATCAGGTGGCCAAAGTATTAGAGCTTCAGCTTCAACATCAGCCCTTCCAATAAATATTCAGGGTTGATTTCATTTAGGATTGACTGCTTTGATCTGTTTGCTGTCCAAGTGACTCTCAAGAGTCTTCTTCAGCACCACAATTCAATAACATTAGTTCTTCAGCACTGAACATTCCAACTCTCACATCTGTACATGACTACTAGAAAAGCCATTGCTTTGTGTATACAGAATTTTGTCAGCAAAGTGATGCCTCTGCATTTTAATATGCTGTCTAGGTTTGTCCCAGGTTTTTTTCCAAGGGGGAAGCATCTTAATTTCTTGTCTATAGTCACTATCCCCAGTGATTTTGAAGCTAACGAAAATGAAATCTTATATTCAATTACCTCATTATATTCTCATCATTAGATATTAAACTAAAAAATACATCTATTTTCAGGGTTATAGAGTTAGAAAATATAATGTCTGGGGACACAAAATCTAATTTTAATCCTTTGAAGATATGCAGTTGTGACTTTTTAACTTAAATTTACTATTTAATTAATCATTTGCAATTTAATTTTAAAAAAATAGCCTCCAAAATAATTTTACAGGCAGATGGTAAAGACATATATAAAGACAGTTACATACTTGGAATCAGAGTATCCAGTTTTCTTACAGATGTCAAACCAATGTTTGACTTTTTTTTAAATAATTTGATTTAATTCATTACTGTAAAGATTATAAATAGATAACTCACAGAGGGAAAATACAAGGAGTAAAATAAACATAGGAATATTTTCCATGTGGTTGATAATCAAGCAAATTACAATAGCAAGAAAGTGTCATTTTTCATATTTTTTAAGTTAAAAAACAGCTATAAAACCCAGTGCTGGAAAGACTGTTGTTCAGTTGCGAAGTCCTGTCCAACTCTTAGAGACTCCATGGAACGCAGTGTACCAGGCTTCCCTGTCATCCACTGTCTGCCAGAGTTTGCTCAAACTCATGTCCATTGACTCAGTGATGCCATCCTACCATCTAGTCCTCTGTCATCCCCTTCTCCTTCTGCCTTCTATCTTTCCCAGCATCAGGTTATTTTGCAATGAGTCATTTCTTTGCATCAGGTGGCCAAAGTATTAGAGCTTCAGCTTCAACATCAGCCCTTCCAATAAATATTCAGGGTTGATTTCATTTAGGATTGACTGCTTTGATCTGTTTGCTGTCCAAGTGACTCTCAAGAGTCTTCTTCAGCACCACAATTCAATAACATTAGTTCTTCAGCACTGAACATTCCAACTCTCACATCTGTACATGACTACTAGAAAAGCCATTGCTTTGTGTATACAGAATTTTGTCAGCAAAGTGATGCCTCTGCATTTTAATATGCTGTCTAGGTTTGTCCCAGGTTTTTTTCCAAGGGGGAAGCATCTTAATTTCTTGTCTATAGTCACTATCCCCAGTGATTTTGAAGCTAACGAAAATGAAATCTTATATTCAATTACCTCATTATATTCTCATCATTAGATATTAAACTAAAAAATACATCTATTTTCAGGGTTATAGAGTTAGAAAATATAATGTCTGGGGACACAAAATCTAATTTTAATCCTTTGAAGATATGCAGTTGTGACTTTTTAACTTAAATTTACTATTTAATTAATCATTTGCAATTTAATTTTAAAAAAATAGCCTCCAAAATAATTTTACAGGCAGATGGTAAAGACATATATAAAGACAGTTACATACTTGGAATCAGAGTATCCAGTTTTCTTACAGATGTCAAACCAATGTTTGACTTTGATAATTTGATAATTTCATTTACTTAAATCTCTGACAAGGGTTGACAGTGTCGGTTGTGAACATATAAATTACTGAAGAGTATTTTACAGAGAATTGATGTGGAGTTCAGACTTACCAATTATGTGGCAAGTATTTAATCTAACATGAACAGGGAATGTCACTTCAGATACTATGAGGAATTTTTCAGCCATTCTTAAAATATTTGTATGATGAATTATCTGAGGTATAGTACTTGGTAGAGCTTCTGAGAAATGCATGAGACCTATTCTTATGGTACCCTAGTAACACTGGGACAATGTGATTAAGAGGCCTAATAGTCACCCTTTAACTAAAGGACAGAGGTTACCAGTCACACATGGACTGTGGGATATAAGTTTTATTAACAAATGGATTCCTAGTCCTTGTTCCTTAAAAATAGACCTATGTTGTCTTCAGCCATACTATCTTGGAAGATAAGTTTGATCTAAAACCAAATAGCAGTGCGTAATTCCAAGTTCATTTGTAGATCTTGGGATCTCTTGGAGAAGAAAATCTTAGTCTATTAAATAGACTCTGAATGTTTACCTGGCCAACTGTAAAGTCCACAGTCTTCCTGGAACACATTTGCAGGCAGGTCAGAAAGGCAGTATGCTGGAGGATTTGATGGGGAATGAGAGATTTGATATATGTTTATCTGTAACCATAGTTAGGGGAATGGGTCAATGATTGAGAACAATTGAATGAATGCAGGCAGATCTAAGGGGACAAGACATTTGAGCACACATAAACAGGGACTTTACACTATGACCATATGTAAACTTAGGTCTAGCACCTTTGTAGAAGAACAAGAGACTAGAAGGGTTCACAGAAATGATCCTCTGTTGTGGAAAGGAAGTGGATATCTGAGCAGAGAGCAGTGCAGGTTGTCTCTAAGATGGTGCCTCTCAAACTACAGTCACTCTAAGAGAAATGTTTAAACTTCTTTTGATCCTCTTTCCCATTTCTTTTGGAAAAGGAAGATATTAGATATTACAAGAGATACATAGAATGTTCTTACATCTGTGTATGTCATTTGAACTATATACTCTAACTCCTTCAGATTCAATTTACTCATCTTTAAAACAATTAATCATTCATATTATAGACTAGATGAGAGATAATGTATGTGTAAAATACTTAGAAGAGATCCTGGTCATTTGCCACTCACCCAACAGTAACTACCAATAAACTTATTATATAAAAAAAACTGGGAGTTCAGCTAAAATACGATGTGACTGATCATTTGAGCCTAAACTCAAAAAATGACTCAAAAATAAAAGCAGAATCTCATGATGAAGCATATATATAGAAAAGTAGTAGGACTTATGGCAATGAAGTGAACACAATTTTAGAGTGCATGGAAGATGCTAGTTAGCTGTATCTAGAATTTCCAAGGAAATGTTGAAAACTAAAGAAACTTATTCATTGGTTCATAAATTTCATTTGGAACTACATCTCTTTAACTCCAAGTTTATTCATCTTAGTGTGGTTTCTTGATAGATGGAGCATGCCCAGAGGAGGGCAGCACTGGTGACAGTTCATCCAAAAGGCATTTCATGAGAAACGTTTGAAAAAAAATAATGGCTATTATCCTAGAAATAAGAAAGTTGGAGAACTGGTGGCTGGGATACATCAGAGAACCCTATCAAATGGGTAAAGGTATAGTCTTACGTTTGTCTTACTCCAGGTTGCAAAACTGAGAAAATTATAGGTTGTTAAAGTTATGCTTACCTCGAGTGGCAAAACTGACAAATTATAGGTTGGCAGATTTACACTTAATATAACAAAGCTATTTCTCATTGCTTATGTTTCCTGCAAATGGACCAGTTTCCTCACAAGATGAATCGTTACTGTAAAGTGTGTAAGCAAATGCTTTGTGACCTCAGTGTAAGGAAGTGTTAGATTAGCCTTCTGCTAACACTGGGGAGTTATGCTAGCCCCTTCAAATCTAAATTCTAACTCTAAAGTCTAGTATTCTAATACAGAAGATAATAGTCCATAAATAGCCAAGGATTACCCCCTAGTAGTTTGACAGACCTCAATGGAAATGATCATTTTCATAAATGTCTTACATCTGTGTATGTCATTTGAACTATATACTCTAACTCCTTCAGATTCAATTTACTCATCTTTAAAACAATTAATCATTCATATTATAGACTAGATGAGAGATAATGTATGTGTAAAATACTTAGAAGAGATCCTGGTCATTTGCCACTCACCCAACAGTAACTACCAATAAACTTATTATATAAAAAAAACTGGGAGTTCAGCTAAAATACGATGTGACTGATCATTTGAGCCTAAACTCAAAAAATGACTCAAAAATAAAAGCAGAATCTCATGATGAAGCATATATATAGAAAAGTAGTAGGACTTATGGCAATGAAGTGAACACAATTTTAGAGTGCATGGAAGATGCTAGTTAGCTGTATCTAGAATTTCCAAGGAAATGTTGAAAACTAAAGAAACTTATTCATTGGTTCATAAATTTCATTTGGAACTACATCTCTTTAACTCCAAGTTTATTCATCTTAGTGTGGTTTCTTGATAGATGGAGCATGCCCAGAGGAGGGCAGCACTGGTGACAGTTCATCCAAAAGGCATTTCATGAGAAACGTTTGAAAAAAAATAATGGCTATTATCCTAGAAATAAGAAAGTTGGAGAACTGGTGGCTGGGATACATCAGAGAACCCTATCAAATGGGTAAAGGTATAGTCTTACGTTTGTCTTACTCCAGGTTGCAAAACTGAGAAAATTATAGGTTGTTAAAGTTATGCTTACCTCGAGTGGCAAAACTGACAAATTATAGGTTGGCAGATTTACACTTAATATAACAAAGCTATTTCTCATTGCTTATGTTTCCTGCAAATGGACCAGTTTCCTCACAAGATGAATCGTTACTGTAAAGTGTGTAAGCAAATGCTTTGTGACCTCAGTGTAAGGAAGTGTTAGATTAGCCTTCTGCTAACACTGGGGAGTTATGCTAGCCCCTTCAAATCTAAATTCTAACTCTAAAGTCTAGTATTCTAATACAGAAGATAATAGTCCATAAATAGCCAAGGATTACCCCCTAGTAGTTTGACAGACCTCAATGGAAATGATCATTTTCATAAATGTCTTAAAAGAATTTTGTAGGTAGTAATAAGAAGACCTGATAAATCTGTATTATTGTACGCTTTTTTGAAATACTTGTTTGAACATTATGTCATTTAAAATAACTTAAAATTCATTAATTTTAGTTTTTATTCTTAAAAATTTAAGTTAATTTACCTTGTTTGACCACATGTTTACAATATCACCAAAGTTTGAGATGAAAATATGCAACATTTACATTTTAAGCATTGATTTTTTTAATTTTGATGACATTTTGATTGATTTATCTTTCTAGAAAATAATGGAAACTCTTTAATTCTTTTAGGAGTGTCTTTTGTTGATTTATTGAATGTATAATTTTAAAAAGAAATCTTTAAAATAATCCATATGTACCTGAATTTTGTATCTGTCTATGTCGATCAATACATATTTACTCACCAGTATTTTGGGTCTATTAATTGAATTTATATACACCCCATCTTCCTTGAATAGATCACATACATATGATTTGTGATCTTGTTAATTTCATGGTGGAAAATAATTCAAGGAAGTTATGATGTAATCTGAATTAAAATGTGCTCTGAATTCATTTCCACCTCTTCCCCAATGATTGCTGTGTGTCAGTAGGGAATGTTTTCAACTCACCATAAGAATCTTTCTATGGGTATGTGGGTTCCTTTCTTCCCTCTTCCTTCCCTCTCTCTATCTTTCCTTCTTATCTTCCTTAGTCCTTTGTCTCACTAAACAAGGAAGCTGGGATTAAGTGACAGGTGCTATGCAGGTAGTAGCATTCTCTCTGAACTTCTGGTGGCCTTTTCCATATAGTCACAAATAGCTGTTATAGGTTCATATATTAGGATCATATTCTAATGGTGTCTGCTCTATTTATGAGTAAAGCAAAACTTTCCTACTTGCCACCAAACAGTGAATATATCTCATTGGCCAGACGTATACCAGATGACCACATCATTTGCTATGATTTTAGCTGGTCCTATCTTATTGTTATGTAGAAGGTCATGACAACCCACTCTAGTATGCTTGCCTGGAGAATCCCACGGACAGAAGAGTCTGGTGGACTTCAGTCCATGGGATCACAAAGAGCTGGACGTGACTGAATGACTAGTACACACACACGCACACACTTTATAGTTAAGTCTCACAATGGAGAAGGGTCTGGGAATGGATATTGGGTTAGTGAAGCAACAGTCTCTTTCCATCCTCTGTTTTACAGGCTTGCCTTTGTTGAATCATTGTGAATGTTTTGACCTAATTTTCATAGATGAAAACTTCTCCTTTTTATGCTCATCTTTATTATTTATAAAAATTTGATTATATAATTATGTTGCTAATTACAACTGCAAATGAGTATTTTGAGGATAAATACAGTTGATTTTGACAAGCATGCAACCCACTAATAAGACCAGAAGTGCATGGGTGTATTCTAGAATCACTAAGAGTTGAGAGACTGGAGTGTTTTCTGGACATCAGTTAAATATATTTTAGAAGGAAATTTTCAGGTGATCCAGGAATAAAATTAAAAGGTGGCTGATTAAGGAAATAAAAATGATCATTACTTACAGTAGTTTTTCATCAACAGCAGCATCACTCTTATTTTTTAATGTGTAAACTTTGTATAACTGTCTTGATATCATCTCTGAGTCTATAAGGAATATACTGTATAAAAGCTTAAAGTTCAGTTCCGTTGCTTAGTCATGTCTCACTCTTTGCAACCCCATGGACTGTAACACACCAGACTTCCCTATCCATCAGCATCTCCTGGAGCTTGCTTAAGCTCATGTCCAGTGACACAGTCTCTCCTGTGGCCTTTTCCATATAGCCCACAAAATAAGGACAGGTGCTATGCAGGTAGTAGCATTCTCTCTGAACTTCTGGTGGCCTTTTCCATATAGTCACAAATAGCTGTTATAGGTTCATATATTAGGATCATATTCTAATGGTGTCTGCTCTATTTATGAGTAAAGCAAAACTTTCCTACTTGCCACCAAACAGTGAATATATCTCATTGGCCAGACGTATACCAGATGACCACATCATTTGCTATGATTTTAGCTGGTCCTATCTTATTGTTATGTAGAAGGTCATGACAACCCACTCTAGTATGCTTGCCTGGAGAATCCCACGGACAGAAGAGTCTGGTGGACTTCAGTCCATGGGATCACAAAGAGCTGGACGTGACTGAATGACTAGTACACACACACGCACACACTTTATAGTTAAGTCTCACAATGGAGAAGGGTCTGGGAATGGATATTGGGTTAGTGAAGCAACAGTCTCTTTCCATCCTCTGTTTTACAGGCTTGCCTTTGTTGAATCATTGTGAATGTTTTGACCTAATTTTCATAGATGAAAACTTCTCCTTTTTATGCTCATCTTTATTATTTATAAAAATTTGATTATATAATTATGTTGCTAATTACAACTGCAAATGAGTATTTTGAGGATAAATACAGTTGATTTTGACAAGCATGCAACCCACTAATAAGACCAGAAGTGCATGGGTGTATTCTAGAATCACTAAGAGTTGAGAGACTGGAGTGTTTTCTGGACATCAGTTAAATATATTTTAGAAGGAAATTTTCAGGTGATCCAGGAATAAAATTAAAAGGTGGCTGATTAAGGAAATAAAAATGATCATTACTTACAGTAGTTTTTCATCAACAGCAGCATCACTCTTATTTTTTAATGTGTAAACTTTGTATAACTGTCTTGATATCATCTCTGAGTCTATAAGGAATATACTGTATAAAAGCTTAAAGTTCAGTTCCGTTGCTTAGTCATGTCTCACTCTTTGCAACCCCATGGACTGTAACACACCAGACTTCCCTATCCATCAGCATCTCCTGGAGCTTGCTTAAGCTCATGTCCAGTGACACAGTGATGCCATCCAACCATTTTGTCCTCTGTTTCCCCCTTTTCCTTCTTCCTCCTAGTTTCCCAACATTAGAGTTTTTGCAGTGAGTCGTCTAATTGCATCAGGTGGCCGAAGTATAAAAGTTTTAATATGTATACTCAAAAATCTATAATTTAAGTCTAGTCTTACAGAGTAATGCAAAATAGCTAATCCCACTTAGCCATGACATCTTCAGTGGTCAGTCTATGTCTTATTCAACCTGTGTCTCTGATAGCCAGCATTATATTAATATCTAACACACAAAACTTTCTCACTAAAAGTTGTATTGAATGATGATGATGATGTTAGAATATTCACACTAACAATACAGTACCAACTTTTAAGAATCTGAAACCTTTATTCTTATCAATTTCATGTTTTTAAGTACTTTATGCATTTATGTGAAACAATTATCATTCTGATTTGTCAGGTGGAAAGTCTGCCTTGGTGGTTTAGCACTCTGGGATTTAGCATTGCTTACTAGGTTAAAATAAATGCCAAAAATTCACCCACTTCTTGTAAAATCAAAATTTCCTACACATTACTAAAATCCTAATTGCAAGAAGGCCTACTGTTGTCAAAGATGGCAAGAACATTCTAATAATTTAATAGATAATAATAAATGACTATAAATGGAAAAAATACTGTGTGGGTTTTCTGTTTGAAGCTGGAAATATATGTTCTTTCCTTTTAAAAAATGAAAGAGTTTTCTATTTCTGTTTATGTTAACAACTGGAACTGATGTTACTTTTATTATATTGTTCCCATACTCTTTATAGCTTGAGGCAATAATTCTCTCAATTTATGTGAAATAACTGTATCATCATTTGCGCTAATTTATATATATTCATGGTATTAATTAAATTGTTTTAATAATAAAATATCATTTTCATTCTATAGGTTGAAGGAAGTTTTGGTTTTAAACAGTCTAAATTTAGGGTATGTCATATACATAACATTACAACTTTTGTCCCTCTTCTTTATGGAACTGCTGTATGGATACTTTTAAGGCTGTCAAAATTAGTCATTCTGTAGTAGTTTTCTTACTTTGTAATAACAGAACTCATAATTAGTCCAATGGTAAAAATTTATATATCTAATAAACATCAATAATAATTATCTATGTTCCAAATGTACTATAATGTTTTTTAATTCTAGTTCTTCCAGAAAGTTATGGTAAGTTTTTCAAACCATAAAGTTTTATATAGCTGACGATAATAGAACTATTCAATGACTATCCATATGCTATATCATTTAACTTAGTGTTTAAATGTTAATTTCTCTGGCCAACAGCACAAGCAATTAATTGTATATTACTGAGTTTAGAATATAATTTTGCTTAAGATCATCACTTTTCCAGACACCATCATGCCTAAAATTTCTTATTTAAAAAAAAAATTATGTATTTATTTATTGGCTATTCTTGGTTTTTACTGCTGCCGCAGGCTCTTCTGTAGTTGCAGGGAGTTGGGGTGATTCTCTAGTTGGTTGAGGTGAGCATGCTTCTTGTTGCAGTGATTTTTGGGCACTAGGGCACACGGGCTTCAGTAGTTGCACCACCTAGGCTCAATCGTTGTGGCTCCAAGGCTCTAGAGCACAGGTTCAATAGTTGTGACTCATGGGCTTAGTTGCTCTGCAGCATGTGGGGTCTTCCCGGATCAGGGATCAAGCTCACGTCTCCTGCATTGGCAGGCAAACTCTTTACCACTGAGCTACCAAGGAAGCCCCAAATAAGATTTTTGACAAACTTCAGAATGAGTTTTAGAATTCATGTATTTTCTAGTAAATATTCCAAAAGTTCATTTGTAGCAATGTAATGCAATGGTAGCAAAGATGAAAGACCATTATTCATGGATGAAAGTTTTCATAAGATACAAATACCATAAGCATAGTAACAAGTTGTTGTTGTTGAGTTGCTAAGTCATGTCTGACTCTTTGTGATCCATGGACTTTAGCCCACTAAGCTCCTCTGTCCATGGGATTTCTTAGACAAGAAAACTGAAATGGGTTGCCATTTCCTTCTCTAGGGAATCTTCCCAACCTAGACATGGAACCAGTGCCTCCTGCAGAGTCTTTACATTAGAGTCATCAGGGATGCCTGAATGACAAGTAAAACTTTACAAATAAAAACATGAAATTCAAATAAGTCTTTCTGTAGTTCTTTGAATTCTACCAATTAACAAAACAAAAAGTTTGATCTCAGTTTCTCTTTCCACATTCTGATTATTCTGTTTCACTTGAAACTACTTTGGAGATTTTCACCAACTTGACCAGAGAACTGCATGCTGAAAATGCCTGTTGCAGAGCCAGAAACATCTCTATTGTATTGTATGACAAGAATGTAGAAGAGAAAACTGACAGTCGAGAGACATTGCATGAAGTATATCTGGGGTTTCCAGATGTGATGCTTCAGAATTATTTGCAGTCCTTATAAAAAAAAAGAAAAGAAAAAGCACTGTTCCATCTCTCCCAAGGATTTTTAGTACTGCTAAAATGTACCTGGACATTTACCTTTATACTTGAGTATTTTAATTTTAAGCACACTAAATTTGGGCGGGGAATCATATATTAATTCTCTTTTTTTTCTGGATTTTTTATGATATTAAATATCAAGAAAGGAATACTAGATTTGTTCCCATGTATATACTCTCATTCATAGTTTAATACTTTGGTCTCATGCTGAAGTACATTTCTGAATATTGTACAGATCAGCATTGAAAACTTTATATTTTACATTGCTCAATAGTCTTTGGAAACAAATGGACACAAAATTTCTTTCAGAACTATTTTTTATTTTTTAGTTGCTCTGGGTCTTTGTGGCTATGTACAAGCTTTTTCTAGTTGTGGCAAGCAGGGACTATTCTCTTGTTGCAGTGTGTGGTCTTCTCATTGTGGTGGTTTTTCTTGTAGAGCACAGACTCTAGGTTGTGTGTGCTTCAATGGTCATTACACACCATGGCATGTGGAAACTTCCTGGATAAGGGATCAAAGCCATGTCCCCTGCATTGCAAGTGGATTCTTATCCACTGTACCACCAGGGATGTCCATTTAAGACATGCATGCATTTCCTTGAAAGAATGAATGATTATCATTTTATTGTCTAACAAGGAGCCTTAAGATCAGTGTCTTTATATCTTTTTTCGTTGACACTACAGAACTGTGTTAGGCAGCCTCTAAGATGTTCTCCCCTGACCCTTGCCACTCAGTATTCATGGCCCTTTGTCATACACTTCCCTTCAGTGTGGCTCTGCTTACTGACTTGCACTAATAGGATACCACTTGAGTAATGGAATGCCATTTCTGATTTCCAGGTATAGAAAGAGTGTGACTTTCATCTTGTGTGTTCTCTCTCTCAGTTATTCTGAGGAAAGTCAACAGCCATGCTGTAATCTTCCCTCATGAGAAGCTCATATGGCAAAGAGTTGAGGGAGACCTCTAGCCAACAGCTTAATAAAGATCTGAAGTCCTGAAGTACTAAATTCAACATCCTGAAAAGAACTAAATCTTGCCAATAGCATATGAGTGGACATGGAAGTAGAACTAACCTGAGTGGTGTTTTAGGTAAGATCAAAGCCCTTGAAGAAAGTACTGACTGAAATCTCATGAGAGGCATTGAGCCCAAGCCCCTAGCTAAACAATGAACCCATAGAAAGCATGAAATAATATATGTTTGATGTTTCAAGTTACTGAGTTTGAGAGTACAGATAATTTGTTTTGCGATAATGGAAGACAATGTAGGAGCTAATAGCTTCATTAGTCACCTCATCCCAGATTCTAGTCTCATTTCTTTGCTTTCTATGTGACTTCTGATCCTTTCTTTTTCTTAGATATCTTTTTCTTAGATATTTCAGTTGTCATAGATAAATTTTTATTTCAAGTCATTGAGTGCCTTTGTAAAATTAAGAGTAGTATTAAGAGTAAAAACTTTTGCACAAGTAACTCATGATTTGTGCCTATCAAGTACAGCCCTCATCCACATAATTTCTATCACTCAGTGTGAATCATAATTTCAAACTCATTTATTTTTATTGGAGAGTTCATCATCTTTTTTAGTAGAATTAATTTTCCAGTGCTTAGATCAAAATCATAGTATAGAATAGATTTTAAACATTCTGGAAAGTAGCATTTTTTGTTTCATGGAGAAGTAATCTTATGTCCAAAAGAAAAAGTTGAAGGGACTTACCCAGGGTGAAACTACTGCTTGGACTTAGATGTGATGAGTAAGTTCAAGTCATCATGGTTCTTCAGTTACTTGACCCTAATCCTGAATGGTAGGAGATGCTCTGAAGTCTTCTGAGAGATGAGAGACATTCTGCCTAAAATTCTGTAACCTTATCAGGTATAACTTCCAAAATGGATAGCTCATTTATA
Source organism: Tragulus kanchil (assembly GCA_022376925.1). NCBI lineage: Eukaryota > Metazoa > Chordata > Mammalia > Artiodactyla > Tragulidae > Tragulus > Tragulus kanchil. Next base: position 116,164,159 of record JAIOJX010000028.1, on the reverse strand, counting down.
GTAATATTTCACTGATGCTGACCCTGGGGCCTTTTGACAGGTATAGAAAGAGTGTGACTTTCATCTTGTGTGTTCTCTCTCAGTTATTCTGAGGAAAGTCAACAGCCATGCTGTAATCTTCCCTCATGAGAAGCTCATATGGCAAAGAGTTGAGGGAGACCTCTAGCCAACAGCTTAATAAAGATCTGAAGTCCTGAAGTACTAAATTCAACATCCTGAAAAGAACTAAATCTTGCCAATAGCATATGAGTGGACATGGAAGTAGAACTAACCTGAGTGGTGTTTTAGGTAAGATCAAAGCCCTTGAAGAAAGTACTGACTGAAATCTCATGAGAGGCATTGAGCCCAAGCCCCTAGCTAAACAATGAACCCATAGAAAGCATGAAATAATATATGTTTGATGTTTCAAGTTACTGAGTTTGAGAGTACAGATAATTTGTTTTGCGATAATGGAAGACAATGTAGGAGCTAATAGCTTCATTAGTCACCTCATCCCAGATTCTAGTCTCATTTCTTTGCTTTCTATGTGACTTCTGATCCTTTCTTTTTCTTAGATATCTTTTTCTTAGATATTTCAGTTGTCATAGATAAATTTTTATTTCAAGTCATTGAGTGCCTTTGTAAAATTAAGAGTAGTATTAAGAGTAAAAACTTTTGCACAAGTAACTCATGATTTGTGCCTATCAAGTACAGCCCTCATCCACATAATTTCTATCACTCAGTGTGAATCATAATTTCAAACTCATTTATTTTTATTGGAGAGTTCATCATCTTTTTTAGTAGAATTAATTTTCCAGTGCTTAGATCAAAATCATAGTATAGAATAGATTTTAAACATTCTGGAAAGTAGCATTTTTTGTTTCATGGAGAAGTAATCTTATGTCCAAAAGAAAAAGTTGAAGGGACTTACCCAGGGTGAAACTACTGCTTGGACTTAGATGTGATGAGTAAGTTCAAGTCATCATGGTTCTTCAGTTACTTGACCCTAATCCTGAATGGTAGGAGATGCTCTGAAGTCTTCTGAGAGATGAGAGACATTCTGCCTAAAATTCTGTAACCTTATCAGGTATAACTTCCAAAATGGATAGCTCATTTATAGTAATATTTCAAAAGTCTTCTCCAATTTTCTATGATTCTTATACAATATTACCTATGAATTCAACTCACTGCTAAAAATGTTTATCCAAATCTCCAATATGTGCCTTTTCTATAATGGCCTCTATAAAGGTATTATGCTACCAACCTTCAAGGCAGAATATTAATTGTGTTAATTAATAACATAAATAGAATTGGGTTTGGAGATATTGTATAGAACATGCTTTAGTTTTGGGCTAAACAAAACAGGAGAAAGATTGAGTGCTGTGGGTAATATATTGCTTCATTCATGTCCGACTCTGTGCGATCCTGTGGACTGTAGCCCAACAGGCTCCTCTGTCCATGAGATTCACCAGGCAAGAATACTAGAGTGGCTAGCCATGCCCTCCTTCAGGGAATTTTTCCAAGCCGCGGGTCAGACCCGCGTCTCGTGTCTCCTGTATTGGCAGACAGGTTCTTTACCATTAGCACCACCTGTGAAGACAGAAGAATGATTGAAACGGTCATTACCTAGTATAAAATTTGCTGAATAAAGAGCCAGATCTGCAATAGCTGACCTCCTGTAAGACTCTGAGAAAGCTATTTTGTGTTGCTATGAATGAAATTTTAATGATACAATTTGTAAAAGAGTGTTTTATAAAAGTATTAACTGCTTCTCCAGCACTCAGTAATAGATTTCATATTTAAATATCTTTTCAAAAGACAGAAATTGAATTTGTTTTGGCCTGAAATAATTTCCTTCACCCTCCTGTTCATTTCACAAACATTTCCCATTTCTCTTGTTAGTTGTATGTAAGTGCATGGAAGTTTCTGGAACATCTCTCTGACTGTACTTGATGATGGAGGTATTACACAAATAAATGCCAGGGAGTCAGGGATTTGCTTCCCCATCACCATGCACCATTGGAAGCATTAAACTCATTTCTTGTTTAAATAAACTTCCTCTAAACCCCCAGGCATAAATTAAATCAAAGTAGTTATTGAGCTCAAGGACAGAATAAGTCACTGCAGGAAAGTGGGACAAAGGAAATCAGACATGCCAGATGGAAAGTTCAGACTGGCCAGTATCTTTAAAATGTCAGCACTGTATAAAAAGGCTTTGTGAACCATCAATCAACTGTGGCTGTAGGAATAGGCAGGTGGCTATAGGAATTAGTCTTTTTTTCACTAAGCCTTAGAAAATTATTTTCAAGGAAGGCTGAATTTGAGGATATTTATGCAGGTATAGCTAAAGAACTGAAGAAAAGGGAGATGGAGGAGAAATTTTTAGTAAGACCTTATAGGAAAGTGACTCTTTGTTTTCATAAATATTAGGGTCTGGAGTTAAACAAAATTCTCTGTATTTATTTTATTCTTCTGTTGAAATTTGACCTATTTGCCAAGACAGGCAAGATTTGAACTTGACTTTCTTATGTTTTTATTTATTTATTTGAAGCAGAACTAAAGATTGATTATGCTTCTGGTTTGATTGTGATAACCAATTAATAATCCTATGGCAGTATCCAGTACTTTCAGAATAAAAATGTAAACTGAAACCTTTCATTTTCAAGGAAAGAGTAACCTCAGAGTTGTATACAACAACTTTAATGATGTACAAAAACTCTACCAAAAGTGTGTGTAGTAAACAGATTTTCATAGAGTGGAGGCATGTTTTTATTTTACACTTACTCCTAAAAAAAAAAAGCTCTGCTTAAACTTATAGGTATTCCAACCTGAGTTCACACTATTATACATATGTATTAATACTAGCTTCTATAAAATACTCTCTATGTACCAGACACTTGTGCTAAGTCATGATCATATATTTGTTTTAATTATTAAAACAGTGTTTTGAGGCAGATACTTGCATTATTCCTGTTAAGAAATGGATAGTAAACCATCTGTATAAATACCTCTTTCCACACATCATCCTTGTTCCATGGAGATTTTACTGTTGTTGAAGCATGAAAACTATTTGTTGTATGGTGATTCAGAGTACAAATTATGGGGTCACCTAATTGTTTCAAATGCTGTTTGTATTACTTCCTGGCTGTGAAGCCTTATGCAATTGATCTATTCCTATCTATGAGTTTCTTCGTGTATAAAATGAAATTTATTAAAGGATAATCCTTAGAATTAAGTGAGATAGAATATATAAAATTTACGTAGAATAGAACCTAGCACATAGTATAAACTCAAAAAAATGTCAATTATCTTTATTGTATGAATCTTCAAGATTCACAAACAAGAAGTGCATAATTTTATAAGTTATTTGATTAATTGCTTTAAGCAGGATAATTATTAGAAGATAAAAAAGATAATAATATTATTTTCTGCCTTCAAATATCATGTATTCAGGTAGAAATAATAAATAATCACATATGAAATGTATCATAATATTTGCAGGGAATTATGCAATATGCAAATAAAACAATAGCCTTTTATTAAATTGGACTAGTCAAGGGAGATTTTCATCAAGAACTATATTTTTTAGAAATTACTTTTAAGGATAACTTTATATAATTTATAATGGTAATAGTCAAAGCTTTAGAATATCATCAAGAACTATATTTTAGAAATTACTTTGAAACCTTTTAACCAATTAATAATCCTATGGCAGTATCCAGTACTTTCAGAATAAAAATGTAAACTGAAACCTTTCATTTTCAAGGAAAGAGTAACCTCAGAGTTGTATACAACAACTTTAATGATGTACAAAAACTCTACCAAAAGTGTGTGTAGTAAACAGATTTTCATAGAGTGGAGGCATGTTTTTATTTTACACTTACTCCTAAAAAAAAAAAGCTCTGCTTAAACTTATAGGTATTCCAACCTGAGTTCACACTATTATACATATGTATTAATACTAGCTTCTATAAAATACTCTCTATGTACCAGACACTTGTGCTAAGTCATGATCATATATTTGTTTTAATTATTAAAACAGTGTTTTGAGGCAGATACTTGCATTATTCCTGTTAAGAAATGGATAGTAAACCATCTGTATAAATACCTCTTTCCACACATCATCCTTGTTCCATGGAGATTTTACTGTTGTTGAAGCATGAAAACTATTTGTTGTATGGTGATTCAGAGTACAAATTATGGGGTCACCTAATTGTTTCAAATGCTGTTTGTATTACTTCCTGGCTGTGAAGCCTTATGCAATTGATCTATTCCTATCTATGAGTTTCTTCGTGTATAAAATGAAATTTATTAAAGGATAATCCTTAGAATTAAGTGAGATAGAATATATAAAATTTACGTAGAATAGAACCTAGCACATAGTATAAACTCAAAAATGTCAATTATCTTTATTGTATGAATCTTCAAGATTCACAAACAAGAAGTGCATAATTTTATAAGTTATTTGATTAATTGCTTTAAGCAGGATAATTATTAGAAGATAAAAAAGATAATAATATTATTTTCTGCCTTCAAATATCATGTATTCAGGTAGAAATAATAAATAATCACATATGAAATGTATCATAATATTTGCAGGGAATTATGCAATATGCAAATAAAACAATAGCCTTTTATTAAATTGGACTAGTCAAGGGAGATTTTCATCAAGAACTATATTTTTTAGAAATTACTTTTAAGGATAACTTTATATAATTTATAATGGTAATAGTCAAAGCTTTAGAATATACAAAAAAGCAGGAAGATTAAAGTAAAACTCACTTATAAGATGGCAACTCAGATTTTTTTCATGTCTTTTATTTTGGCATATTATTTTATGGTCTTTGTACATGTGTATAACATATTTAAAAATAATATTTGAGAGCTTCCCTGGTGGTTCAGTGAGTAAGGACACCACCTTGCAGTGCAAGGGGCGCCGGTTCGATCCCTGGCCTGGAAAGATCCCATGTGCCATGGAACGGCTGGACCAATGTGTCCAATTACCGAGCCGGAACTCTGGAGTGCATGCACCCGGAGCTGGTGCTCTGCAACCAGAGAGGCCACTATGATGGGAGGCCCACACAGGCCAAAGAACAAAGATAAATAGATGAAAGATCAATAGAGATGGCCAAAAAATAATAATAATAGTTATATTTGATTATTTCGCATATAGAGATTTGCTAAAATTTTTCCCACCCAGCATTATTTTTTTAAAATGTTGCCAGTTTATTAGATGTAGGTCTAATGAGTGAAATGAAGAAAAGAAAAAGACATCCCTTGGGTTTGAGATGGGAATTGAAGCATAAGCAGAAAAATAAGGAATTAGCAAATGAGTCCACCTTGCAGTGCAAGGGGCACCAGTTTGATCCCTGGCCTGGGAAGATCCCACATGCCAAGGAGCGGTTGGACCAGTGTGTCCAGTTGTGAGCCGGCAATCTGGAGTGCATGCGCCCAGAGCCGGTGCTCTGCAACAGGATAGCCCACTGTGATGGGAGGCCCACACATGCAAAAGAATAAAGGTCAGTGAAAACTAAATAATGACTTAGAGCAAAAAAAAAAAAAACACAGCAGGAAATAAAAGTGCACATTTGAAGGGGGGAGTTCATATCTAGCTCTGCAGTGCAGGCAGGATGACATTTTGATATGGTAAGGAGAGCAGTGGATAGCATAGGAGAGGCCTCTGTTCACACTACATTAAATACTATTCAGTACAACAACAGTATCAAGTTTGCTACTTAATATTCACTTCACCTTTGACATAAGACTTGGCCCTCCCCTTTCCTTGTTTTTTTTTATGTTTAAAATGGGGCATCTGTAGGTCCATCCTTGTTGCTGCAAACGGTATTATTTCATTCATTTTAATGGCTGAGTAATATTCTGTTGTATATATGTTCCACATCTTTATCTGTTTCCCTGTTATTGGACATTTAGGTTGCTTTCAGGTCATGGCTATTGTAAGCAGTGCTGTAATGAACACTGGGGTCTGTGCATCCTTTTGGACTATGTTTTTCTCTGGAGATATACCAGGAGTGGATTTCAAGATCATATAGTAGCCCTATTTTTAGTTTTTTAAGGCACTTCCATACTGTCCTCTGGGGCTCCCCAGGTGGCTCAGAGGTAAAGAATCCAGCTGCAATACAGAGGATGTGGGTTTGATTCCCAGGTTGAGAAGATCCTTTGGAGGTGGTAAATGGCAACTTAATCTAGTATTCCTGCCTGGAAAATCCCATAAACAGAGGAGCCTGGCAGACTACAGTCCAAAAAGGGTTGCAAAGAGTCAGACACAACTGAACAACTGAGCACACACACATACTGTCCTCCATAATGGCTGCCCCAATTTACAGTCCCCTAGAGACTGTCATACTTAGTGAAGTAAATCAAAAAGTGAAGCAGAAACAACATACGGCATCCTTTATATGTAGAATCTAAAAAAAAAGAAAGAAAAAAGATACAAATGAACTTGTTTATAAAACAGAAAGAAACAGACTTAGAGAACAAACTTATGGTTGGTGTGAGGAAGTATTAGGGGAAAGGATAGTTAGGGAGTTTGGGGTGGCCATGTACACACTACTATATTTAAAAATGGATAATCAACAAGGACCTACTGTGGAGCACAGGAAATTCTGCTCAATATTATGTGGCAGTCTGGATGGAAGAGGAGTTTGGAGGAGAATGATACATGTATGTGTAGGGCTGAATCCCTTTGCTGTCCACCTGAAACTACCGCAGCATTGTTAACTGGCTACCCTCCAATACAAAATAAAAAGTTTTGTAAAATAAAATGAGACATCTCCGGGCTTCCCTGGTGGTCCAGTGGGTGAGGACACCCCCTTGCAGTGCAAGGGGCGCCGGTTCGATCCCTGGCCTGGGAAGATACCACGTGCTGCGGAGCGGCTGGACCGATGTGTCCAATTACCGAGCCGGAACTCTGGAGCATATCTGCCCAGAGCCAGTGCTCTGCGACAACAGAGGTCACTGCGATGGGAGGCCCACACGGGCCAAAGAACACAGATGGATGAAAATAGATAAATGAAAAGACCAATGGAACTGGCCCGCCCGCCCCCTTCCCTCCCCACCCCATCCCCCCCAAAATAAGTAAATAAATAAATATTTAAAAAATAAATAAATAAAAATAAATAAATAAAATAAAATGAGACATCTGTATGATGGGTCCAAAATCAGAAATGTATCCTCCTTAGCTGAATATATCCCAAAACCATTGTGCAGAGCAGAGGAGGGAGAGTCTGTGGAGGTGTCTACAACACTGGAAATCCTGTAAAAGAAACACTCAAAATATATGTTTTCAGGGCCAGGCTTGCATCTTGTTCACCTCAGTGTTTCCCTTAGCATCATCAGGTATAGACCGGGAGTGCTTAAGACAGTCAACCAAGAATAAGTTTAAAATGGCATTGACATCCCCACCAAAGTAAATTTTTTAAAAGTAAAACATGTTTTCCCATGTGGATACTGATGCTATTAGTTTAAAGAGACTGTCATACTTAGTGAAGTAAATCAAAAAGTGAAGCAGAAACAACATACGGCATCCTTTATATGTAGAATCTAAAAAAAAAGAAAGAAAAAAGATACAAATGAACTTGTTTATAAAACAGAAAGAAACAGACTTAGAGAACAAACTTATGGTTGGTGTGAGGAAGTATTAGGGGAAAGGATAGTTAGGGAGTTTGGGGTGGCCATGTACACACTACTATATTTAAAAATGGATAATCAACAAGGACCTACTGTGGAGCACAGGAAATTCTGCTCAATATTATGTGGCAGTCTGGATGGAAGAGGAGTTTGGAGGAGAATGATACATGTATGTGTAGGGCTGAATCCCTTTGCTGTCCACCTGAAACTACCGCAGCATTGTTAACTGGCTACCCTCCAATACAAAATAAAAAGTTTTGTAAAATAAAATGAGACATCTCCGGGCTTCCCTGGTGGTCCAGTGGGTGAGGACACCCCCTTGCAGTGCAAGGGGCGCCGGTTCGATCCCTGGCCTGGGAAGAGACCACGTGCTGCGGAGCGGCTGGACCGATGTGTCCAATTACCGAGCCGGAACTCTGGAGCATATCTGCCCAGAGCCAGTGCTCTGCGACAACAGAGGTCACTGCGATGGGAGGCCCACACGGGCCAAAGAACACAGATGGATGAAAATAGATAAATGAAAAGACCAATGGAACTGGCCCGCCGCCCCTTCCCTCCCCACCCCATCCCCCCCAAAATAAGTAAATAAATAAATATTTAAAAAATAAATAAATAAAAATAAATAAATAAAATAAAATGAGACATCTGTATGATGGGTCCAAAATCAGAAATGTATCCTCCTTAGCTGAATATATCCCAAAACCATTGTGCAGAGCAGAGGAGGGAGAGTCTGTGGAGGTGTCTACAACACTGGAAATCCTGTAAAAGAAACACTCAAAATATATGTTTTCAGGGCCAGGCTTGCATCTTGTTCACCTCAGTGTTTCCCTTAGCATCATCAGGTATAGACCCGGGAGTGCTTAAGACAGTAAACCACGAATAAGTTTAAAATGGCATTGACATCCCCACCAAAGTAAATTTTTTAAAAGTAAAAACATGTTTTCCCATGTGGATACTGATGAAGCTATTAGTTTTGGTCACTGGCATATAGTTTTACTTTTCCCCTGAAACTAGAAAGAGGACAAACAGATCCACAAGTTGGATACATGACTCATTTCTTCCTAATTGCGTTGTCCCCTTGGCTTGGGCAGAGTGACCATCCATTTGGTAGGATAGAGCACAAGCAGAGATGATCAATCAGTGATCCTTGTGGAATTAAAAACTGGAGAAGAGAAAGGACTTGCCCTTCTGTTTAAGCTAGAATAGCAGGGGCTGGAACTACTCTCCTGCTTGAAACAATACAAATTGTATGCAGCATCTGAAGCAGCAGCTCTCAGGACACTGGGCATCAGGCAGTGAAGAGAAGTGAGTCCCAAAAGACAGCAAACAGAAGAGGTGACTAGTCAGATTGTCCAGCTCACTGCCTACAGAAGCTCCCAGGTCGCTGAGCAGGGAGAAGGTGCCCAGGAAGAGGAAGACCAGCTCCCAGCCTGAAGCAAATGAAACTGGGAGTTTGAGGAAGCCAAGGTCATGAGAGTTTATATTCCTTTTTATTGTTAGCTCACTTCAATTTGGGTTTCATTCATTTTAAGGCCAAGAAACCTAATATGCTTTCTTATATTTCATTTTCCTGTCCATTTCCCTTATTCCTGAGTTGATTTTTAAAGTTAGACATACCTCAGGCATTGCCGAAGTCACATGCTAAGATCTGACATGTGCCCTTTACCATGTAGCCTCGAGTGTGGAAACTGAAAGAAGCACAGACTTTAGAGTGATTTTCGAATTAAATTGTTAAAATGTGTTTTTAAGAGAGTACTTTCTGAAAAATCTATTCTTCTGCAGACAGGCTTACAGAAATCTTCTATTAGGGCTGGAAATTGACTTTCTAGCCACTGACACTCGACAGGATGTTTATTTTCCCGTTATAACAATTGGCAATTGTCCACCAATTTCTCTTCTCACAGAAATAACAAAGGTCAGCTGTGATGAACCACCCCCTCTGTAACCTCTCTCTGAGTTTCTTTTTATTTATATTTGATATCCGTGATTCCCTCATTTCTCATAAAAGAAAAAAATGAAGACAATTGATGCAAAATACTGTCATGGAGGGTGGGGCAGAAGGAAGATAAAAGTATTTTCACGTTATTCTCAACCTGACTACTGAAGCCATCACCCAGTGAGGATGGAATGTCACCACTGATGCACTCTTTTTTATTTTTTTCCCCAAAAAGCTCTGCAGCTTCGAGATAAAATGTAACCTTGTAGTTGCTAAGGTAACTGAGATTTTTTTTTTCCCTCCCTAGGAATAGTAGAACAAATTAGGTGAAGAAAACTTCTGTAAATTATCAATACATGGATGCCCTAAGGCTGCCATAGCTAAATGCTTCATCGGAATCCTAGGTAACCAATATGAGGGGCAAGTCATCTAAAAGATATTTTTACTGTTGATCTGATTCGCTTCTTGAACAATTTAATGGAAATGGATAAGATCATAGGCACCTTTCCTTCCAAGCTTTTACAGGCTTTCTTCCCCTTGTTAATTTTTTGTAATTTTAAGGCTGTCAATGTTCCTAAGTATGAGGCCCAGGATAAAAAGTATTTAGATAAAATAAAATATGACAAGGTTAATTGCTGGTAATGATCTGCTTCATACACAGCACACGTTTAGAATTATGTATTGCTATTTCCCTGGTGTTGTTATTCCTTGGGGCTTCCTTGTAATATGGGATCATTAATCTCTCATCACTCTGTTGGCAGGATTATTTATAAAAATATTTGAAATTAGAGAGTAAGTAATGACTGGTAATCCAGTCACTGTATTTGCTTTCAAAATATCCCAACATATTTGAACATTAAAACACATTGATAAGATACTTTATGTTTCTAAGATGTATATTTCTATATTTTAATATCCCTGAAATTAGGGTGTATCTTCTAGATGATGATACAGCTTCCATTGACCCCTTCACTTCTTAAGTGTCTTAGAACGATTATGAGAATGAATAATGTCATAGATGAGATCAAATACAGTATTATGATGTTGATTTGAAAGAGTTTTGGTAAAACTTTATGTATAAATTATTTTGACCTGTCTTACCAACCAGTCTGCAACCAATGAAATATTATGATTTTCTAGGCTCATCTTTAATAAAACCATCTATCACAGCAGTGCTGTTGATATGCATGTTTCACCTCTAAGTGTTCCAGTGGATTACTGAGGTATCATAGTATCATCTCTTACTCCTTCCCTGTGAAAACAATGTCTCAAAAAAAAGATCATTTTTTTATGTAATTATTTTTATTTTACTTTTACAGAGTTTTATTGTTTATAGCTATACATAAATCCAAATCAGTCATAGCTATACACTTGACCCCTCCCACCTGAACCCCCTCTCCCAGTTCTTCCCCGTCCCACTCCTCCAGATTGTTGCTTAGCCCCCATATAAGTTCCCTTAGTCTTACAGCATATTTATAATCTCTTTTACATATGGTAGTGTAGGTTTCCATGTTACTTTTCCCATACTTCTCATCCACTCCTCCCTCCCCCAAATGACCATAAGTCTATTCTCTATGTCTGTTTCTCCACTGCTGCTCTGTATATGCACTTATCTATACCATCTTTCTGGATTCTGTATATATGTTAGTATACTATATTTGTCCTTCTCTTTTTGATTTACATCACTTTGTATAATAGGTTCTAGATTCATCCACCTCATTAGGACTGATTCAGATGCATATGTGCCATAGCTTCTTTATCCATTCATTTGTTGATGGATATCTAGGTTGTTTCCATGTTCTAGCTATTGTAAAAAGTGCTGCAGTGAACATTGGGATGCCTGCGTCTCTTTCAATTTTGATTTTCTCAGGGTATATGCCTAATAGTGGGATTCCTGGGTCATGTGGCACTTCTAGGGGTTCAGTGTGAGCATATAAGTGAGGAGAGCTATATTTGCTAGTAACTCATGTTTCATTGACTTTGCCTCAGTTCTGTGGCAGGGCATATAATTAGTGAGTAACACATATTCACAGAGTCCCTGCGCTGGATAGGAGCTCTGAGTTAAGGTGGGCTTTGAAGGGAGTTGCCACCAAATCAAATCACTAGGTGAGTCACCTGGCAAATCAGTTAATCTCTCTCAAACCTGGATTTCCATCTGGAAGAAAGGATAATCTTCAAAACTTAAACCAAGTGAAATAATATACAGTTATCCTCAATAAGTTCTCTTTTCCTTTTCTAATCTTTTCTTTTTCTATACCTACCAGTTGGGTTAATTTTTCTTTTGTACCAAAAATTTACAAAGTTTTATGTATCATTTTGAAATCAGTACTATTATTCTTAATATATTCTAATATTTTATAATATGATAAAAAGTTGCAAAAAGAAAACCTTAGTCTTGCCCAGACTGAGGAAAGTAAAATTCTATAATTAGTCTTCAAAAATTTTTATAATTTCTGTGCGTAAATGATTAAATTCCATATGCAGGTCCACTCTTTCTGATTTTACATTTGATTGCATTAAAAATCACATTAGAGAATGAATATTTGGTGCCATATTGAGAACAGTGGGCATGGATGTGGTAAGCAGATAGATCTGAATCTGTAATCAGTTTGAGTGCTCTAGCTGTGAAACTTTCAGTACGTTCCTTAACTGTTTTGATCCCCAGTTTCCTACAGGTAAAATTAGACTATTTAAATTGTTGTTGGGAGAATAGAAGGTGATGATGTATTGTGTCAAATATAAGCTATGAGTTAAGAATAGGTGCTGAATAGGTGTAACTTTCTCCAATATCACAAAAATTTCTTTAGAAATGAAATTTTCTTTCTATATTTAAAATTTAGTTATAGCAAACTTCAAACTACATTTTTCAATGCAATCTCATTAAACAGTTCACTGCAGAATCGGTATTCCAGTATGCATGAGTTTGGAAATGAAACAAGTGGCCACATCTCTGTAGCTGATTGCCAAAGAGTTGAAAATCAGGATGGGAAAAAAAGCAGACTCATATGCACCTACTGCAACCCTACAATACTGCACTTTTGCCAAAAAGGTGGCCATTTGTGGCAGGGCATATAATTAGTGAGTAACACATATTCACAGAGTCCCTGCGCTGGATAGGAGCTCTGAGTTAAGGTGGGCTTTGAAGGGAGTTGCCACCAAATCAAATCACTAGGTGAGTCACCTGGCAAATCAGTTAATCTCTCTCAAACCTGGATTTCCATCTGGAAGAAAGGATAATCTTCAAAACTTAAACCAAGTGAAATAATATACAGTTATCCTCAATAAGTTCTCTTTTCCTTTTCTAATCTTTTCTTTTTCTATACCTACCAGTTGGGTTAATTTTTCTTTTGTCCCAAAAAATTTACAAAGTTTTATGTATCATTTTGAAATCAGTACTATTATTCTTAATATATTCTAATATTTTATAATATGATAAAAAGTTGCAAAAAGAAAACCTTAGTCTTGCCCAGACTGAGGAAAGTAAAATTCTATAATTAGTCTTCAAAAATTTTTATAATTTCTGTGCGTAAATGATTAAATTCCATATGCAGGTCCACTCTTTCTGATTTTACATTTGATTGCATTAAAAATCACATTAGAGAATGAATATTTGGTGCCATATTGAGAACAGTGGGCATGGATGTGGTAAGCAGATAGATCTGAATCTGTAATCAGTTTGAGTGCTCTAGCTGTGAAACTTTCAGTACGTTCCTTAACTGTTTTGATCCCCAGTTTCCTACAGGTAAAATTAGACTATTTAAATTGTTGTTGGGAGAATAGAAGGTGATGATGTATTGTGTCAAATATAAGCTATGAGTTAAGAATAGGTGCTGAATAGGTGTAACTTTCTCCAATATCACAAAAATTTCTTTAGAAATGAAATTTTCTTTCTATATTTAAAATTTAGTTATAGCAAACTTCAAACTACATTTTTCAATGCAATCTCATTAAACAGTTCACTGCAGAATCGGTATTCCAGTATGCATGAGTTTGGAAATGAAACAAGTGGCCACATCTCTGTAGCTGATTGCCAAAGAGTTGAAAATCAGGATGGGAAAAAAAGCAGACTCATATGCACCTACTGCAACCCTACAATACTGCACTTTTGCCTATTTTTGTGTATGAGTTTTGATGAAAAGGCTGGCATTTGGCAAAGTCTTATTTTAGTTTTTTTGTGATGTTTGAGATGGGAAAAAATAAAAGGAGTAAGCTTAATTACTACTGGATAGACTTAAATAAGAAATAAAAAATAGCTCTGCTATTTAGTTTTAACTCTATAAGCTATCAGTTATGAACAAGTTCTAAGCATTCCAGAAAATAAGACAATACTGGATATATGGTATTCTGATTGTCTACTTACTAATATAGAAATGTTTGTCACCTTTGAATGGTCTAGTTGTAAAGCTTACCAAAACGTTAAGGGAGTGAGTGGGATGAATTATTATATGAGATAGTGTATGTGTTAGTGGGTGGTATATTTTAAGAGAAGAAAGCAGTGGAAGTCTCATAGTATATTCTTTGTTATCTTGGTGATAAAACTCACTCATGTAATTTTGAAATTATACATATTAAAACATCAGGGCTGAAGATTTAATATATAGTCTATTAAAAATGTTACTTAATTCTTCAAATGATACTTCACCCCCAATTCTTAATGAATTTAAGAAAGAACCCAAGAGCCGAGTGATGAGAATAAACAAAATGTGAATGACAGCATATTTGTATTATGCTTAGTATATTAACATACCTTATACATGTCAAGGAAAAATATATAGTAAAAATTCTTGACCACTACTTTAATTCAATAACATTGAATAAAGACTTAAAACTGAAGGCAAATATAGTTTAACTGGAGCTTTGGTTAGAATGCTCTTTAATTGTGATGATGTGGTTCAGGTATATCCCATGGATTTTGTTTCAGCCACTTCACAATACTATTATTTAGTTTACTTCAATACCTCCAGCACAACAGAACTTTAGTTAGAGACAGGGTGTACTGCTGTTTTTTCCATTGCAAGCTGTTTATGAAATACTTAGGAAGTTTTTTCAAAATCAAAAAGATTAACTGTTTGGAGCTTGAACTTTATGATTTAATTCAAATTGCACTTTAGTCTCACTTTTATTTGTTTAGATCTATTTATTACTCTTTTACTTGAACTATCACCTTTAGAGAGTTAAAGAAAAGCATCAGTTGCACTCTGGCTCCAAAGATTTTGTATTTAATAGACTGATGAAATAAAGATCTTAAAAATTCTTCATCACTGTTCTCTAAGTTTAGGTGATAATTTACTATGTATATTTCAAATTGAGAATAAAATTTTGTCAAATATCTTCAAGAATGTTTGTGCTATTCATTCACCAAGTGGTGCTCAACTCTTCACAAATCCCATGGACTTCTGCAAGCCAGGCTGCCCTGTTCTTCACTCTCTCCTGGAGTTTAGCCAAGTTTGCTGAGGTCATAGATTCTTTTAATATTTACTTTTAACCTGGCTTTTCCACTCACCTCCTTCACCCTCATCAAGAGGTTCTTTAGAATGGTATCATCCACCTATCTGAGGTTGTTGAGATTTCTTTCTCCTGGCAGTCTTGATTCCAGCTTGTAATTCATCCAGCCTGTCGTTTCTCATGATGTGCTCCGCATATAAGTTAAATAAACAGGATGACAATATATAGCCTTGTTATACTTCTTTCTCAATCCTGAGCAAGTCATTTGTTCCATAAAAGGTTCTAACTGCTGCTTCTTAATTGGCATACAGGTTTCTCAGGATACAGGTAAGATGGTCTAGTATTCTCATCTCTTAAAGAGTCAAAAAGTCCAAGAAGCACAAAGAGTACCATACAGAATCAATCCGAGAAGAAACACACCAAGACACATATTAATGAAGCTAACACAAATTAAACACAAGGACAGAATTCTCAAAGCAGCAAGGGAAAAGCAACTAGTGACATACAAGGGAAAGCCCATACATTTAACAGCTGATCTTTCAACAGAAACTCTGCAGGCCAGAAGGGAATGGCAAGATACATTTAAACATCTAAAAGGGAATAATATGCAACCAAGAATCCTCTACCCTGCAAGGATCTCATTCAAAATTGATGGAGAAATCAAAGCTTTACAGATAAGCAAAAATTAAAAGAATTTTGTCACACCAAACCAGTCTTACAACAAGTGTTAAAGGGACTTATATAGACAACAAGTATAATAGGAGAAGATCCATGAAACAAACCCATCATAACATCTAAGAAGATGACAATAGGATCATTTGTATCAATAATTACTTTGAAAGTCAATGAGCTAAATGCCCCAACCAAAAGACACAGAGTGGCTGAATGGATTCAAAAACACAACCCATACATATGCTGCCTTCAGGAAACTAATTTCAGACCTAGAGACACTCATAGACTGAAAGTGAGAGGCTGGAAAAGGATATTCCATGCAAATGGAAATCAAAAGAAAGCTGGAGTAGCAATCCTCATATCAGACAAAATAGACATCAAAATAAAGAAGATTAGAAGAGACAAGGCACGACAGTACATAATGATCAAGGGATTGATCCAAGAAGAAGACATAACAATCATAAATATCTATGCATCCAACACAGGAGTACCCCAATTCATGAGACTAACACTTTCAGACATAAAAGAAGACATTGACACTAACATAATCATAGTAGAAGACTTTAATACTCCTCTCACACCAATGGGCAGATCATCCAGACAGAAAATTAATAAAGAACCACAAGCCTTAAATGCCACACTAGAAGAAATGGACCTCATTGATATCTTTAGGACTTTCCATCCAAAAGCAGAAGAATACAATTTCTTCTCAAGTGCTCACGGACCATTCTCCAAGATAGACCACATCTTGGGCCACAAATCAAACCTCAGTCAATTCAAGAAAACAGAAATTATATCTACCATCTTCTCAGACCACAGTGCAATGAGACTAGAGGTCAACTACAGGAAAAAAACCGCTAAAAACACAACACATGGAGATTAAACACATACCTAAAAAACCAACTGATCATTGAGGAAATCAAAGGAGAAATAAAATAATTCCTCGAAAAAAACGGCAATGAACACATGACAGTGCAAAATCTATGGGATACTGCAAAAGCAGTGTTAAAGGGACTTATATAGACAACAAGTATAATAGGAGAAGATCCATGAAACAAACCCATCATAACATCTAAGAAGATGACAATAGGATCATTTGTATCAATAATTACTTTGAAAGTCAATGAGCTAAATGCCCCAACCAAAAGACACAGAGTGGCTGAATGGATTCAAAAACACAACCCATACATATGCTGCCTTCAGGAAACTAATTTCAGACCTAGAGACACTCATAGACTGAAAGTGAGAGGCTGGAAAAGGATATTCCATGCAAATGGAAATCAAAAGAAAGCTGGAGTAGCAATCCTCATATCAGACAAAATAGACATCAAAATAAAGAAGATTAGAAGAGACAAGGCACGACAGTACATAATGATCAAGGGATTGATCCAAGAAGAAGACATAACAATCATAAATATCTATGCATCCAACACAGGAGTACCCCAATTCATGAGACTAACACTTTCAGACATAAAAGAAGACATTGACACTAACATAATCATAGTAGAAGACTTTAATACTCCTCTCACACCAATGGGCAGATCATCCAGACAGAAAATTAATAAAGAACCACAAGCCTTAAATGCCACACTAGAAGAAATGGACCTCATTGATATCTTTAGGACTTTCCATCCAAAAGCAGAAGAATACAATTTCTTCTCAAGTGCTCACGGACCATTCTCCAAGATAGACCACATCTTGGGCCACAAATCAAACCTCAGTCAATTCAAGAAAACAGAAATTATATCTACCATCTTCTCAGACCACAGTGCAATGAGACTAGAGGTCAACTACAGGAAAAAAACCGCTAAAAACACAACACATGGAGATTAAACACATACCTAAAAAACCAACTGATCATTGAGGAAATCAAAGGAGAAATAAAATAATTCCTCGAAAAAAACGGCAATGAACACATGACAGTGCAAAATCTATGGGATACTGCAAAAGCAGTTTTAAGAGGGAAGTTTATAGCAATACAATCCCACCTCAAGAAACTAGGAAAATATGAAACAGATGACCTAACCCTCCACTTAAAACAATTGGAGAAAGAAGAACAAAAACACCCCAAAGCCAGCAGAAGAGAAATCTTAAAGATCAGAGCAGAAATAAATGAAAAAGAAACGAAAGAAACAATAGTAAAGATAAATAAATCGACACACCACTGGCCAGACTCAACAAGAAAAAGAGAAGAACCAGATCACGAAAATCAAAAATGAAAAAGGAGAGATTACAACAGATAATACAGAAATCCAAAGGATTCTAAGAGACTATTATGAACAACTCTATGGCAACAAACTGGACAACCTGGAAGAAATGCACAGTTTCTTAGAGAAGATTAATCTCCCAAGACTCAACCAGGAAGAAATAGAAACTATGAACCAGCCAATCACAAGCTCAGAATTTGACCTTGTGATCAAAAATCTACCCAAAAATAAAAACCCAGGGCCAGATGGTTACACAAGTGAATTCTACCAAACATTTAAAGAAGAGCTAATGCCTGTCCTTCTAAAACTCTTCCAAAAAATTGCCCAGGAAGGAACACTTCCAAACACATTCTATGAGGCTGCCATTACTCTGATACCAAAGCCAGACAAACACAGCACAAAAAAAGAAAATTGTAGGCCAATTTCACTAATGAATCTAGACACCAAAATCCTCAACAAAATCCTCGCAAACAGAATTCAACAACACATCAAAAAGCTCATACATCATGATCAAGTTGGGTTCATCCCAGGCATGCAAGAATTCTTCAATATCCGCAAATCAATCAATTTGATACACCATATCAACAAATTGAGAGACAAAAATCACATGATTATCTCAATAGATGCAGAAAAAGCCTTTCACAAAGAACAGCATCCATTTATGATACAAAGCCTTCAAAAAATGGGCATAGAAGGAACCTATCTCAACATAGTGAAAGCCATATATGAGAAGCCCACAGTGAACATTAGCCTCAATGGTGAAAAATTGAAAGCATTCCCTCTAAGATCAGGAACAAGACAAGGGTGTCCACTTTCACCACTACTATTCAACATAGTCCTGGAAGTTCTAGCAACAGCAATAAGAGAAGAGAAAGAAATCAAAGGAATCCAGATTGGAAAGGAAGAAGTCAAACTCTCTCTATTTGCGGATGACATGATATTATACATAGAAAATCCCAAAGACACTATTACAAAACTACTAGAGTTAATCAGCGAATTCAGCAAAGTCGCAGGACTGAGAAAAAGACTCAACAAGAAAAAAAAGAAAAAAACAATAGTAAAGATAAATAAATCGACACACCACTGGCCAGACTCAACAAGAAAAAGAGAAGAACCAGATCACGAAAATCAAAAATGAAAAAGGAGAGATTACAACAGATAATACAGAAATCCAAAGGATTCTAAGAGACTATTATGAACAACTCTATGGCAACAAACTGGACAACCTGGAAGAAATGCACAGTTTCTTAGAGAAGATTAATCTCCCAAGACTCAACCAGGAAGAAATAGAAACTATGAACCAGCCAATCACAAGCTCAGAATTTGACCTTGTGATCAAAAATCTACCCAAAAATAAAAACCCAGGGCCAGATGGTTACACAAGTGAATTCTACCAAACATTTAAAGAAGAGCTAATGCCTGTCCTTCTAAAACTCTTCCAAAAAATTGCCCAGGAAGGAACACTTCCAAACACATTCTATGAGGCTGCCATTACTCTGATACCAAAGCCAGACAAACACAGCACAAAAAAAGAAAATTGTAGGCCAATTTCACTAATGAATCTAGACACCAAAATCCTCAACAAAATCCTCGCAAACAGAATTCAACAACACATCAAAAAGCTCATACATCATGATCAAGTTGGGTTCATCCCAGGCATGCAAGAATTCTTCAATATCCGCAAATCAATCAATTTGATACACCATATCAACAAATTGAGAGACAAAAATCACATGATTATCTCAATAGATGCAGAAAAAGCCTTTCACAAAGAACAGCATCCATTTATGATACAAAGCCTTCAAAAAATGGGCATAGAAGGAACCTATCTCAACATAGTGAAAGCCATATATGAGAAGCCCACAGTGAACATTAGCCTCAATGGTGAAAAATTGAAAGCATTCCCTCTAAGATCAGGAACAAGACAAGGGTGTCCACTTTCACCACTACTATTCAACATAGTCCTGGAAGTTCTAGCAACAGCAATAAGAGAAGAGAAAGAAATCAAAGGAATCCAGATTGGAAAGGAAGAAGTCAAACTCTCTCTATTTGCGGATGACATGATATTATACATAGAAAATCCCAAAGACACTATTACAAAACTACTAGAGTTAATCAGCGAATTCAGCAAAGTCGCAGGATACAAAGTCAACACACAGAAATCACTGGCATTCCTATGCACAAACAATGAAAACTCAGAAAACGAAATCAAAGAGGCAGTCCGCTTCACCATCGCAACCAAAAGAATCAAATATCTAGGAATAAACCTACCCAAAGAAACAAAAGAACTGTACACAGAAAATTACAAGACACTCATGAGAGACATTAAAGAAGAGTTAAATAGATGGAGAGATATTCCATGTTCCTGGGTCAGAAGAATCAATATTGTGAAAATGACCATACTACCAAATATCATCTATAGATTCAATGCAATCCCTATCAAACTTCCAATGACATTCTTCCCAGAACTAGACCAAAGAATAACACAGTTCATATGGAAACACAAAAGACCTCGAATAGCCAAAGCAATCCTCAGGAAGAAGAATGGAGCTGGGGGGATCAGCCTCCCCAACTTCAGACTCTGCTACAAAGCAACAGTTATCAAGACAGTATGGTACTGGCACAAAAACTGAAATATCGACCAATGGAACAAGATAGAGAACCCAGAGATAAACCCACACACCTATGGGTACCTTATTTTTGACAAAGGAGGCGAACATATGCAATGGGAAAAAGACAGCCTCTTCAACAAATGGTGCTGGGAAAATTGGACAGCTACATGCAAAAAAATGAAGTTGGAACATTCCCTGACACCATACACTAAGATCAACTCAAAATGGATTAAAGACCTAAATGTAAGACCAGAAACCATCAAACTCTTAGAGGAGAATATAGGCAAAACCCTCAAGGACATCAATCAAAGCAAGATCTTCTCTGACCCACCTACTAAAATAGTGGAACTGAAAAGAAAAGTAAACACGTGGGACCTCATGAAACTTAAAAGCTTTTGTACAGCAAAAGAAATCACAAAAAGGCTGAACAGACACCCCACAGAGTGGGAGAAAATCATAGCAAATGAAACAACAGACAAAGAATTAATCTCCAGCAACAGCAATAAGAGAAGAGAAAGAAATCAAAGGAATCCAGATTGGAAAGGAAGAAGTCAAACTCTCTCTATTTGCGGATGACATGATATTATACATAGAAAATCCCAAAGACACTATTACAAAACTACTAGAGTTAATCAGCGAATTCAGCAAAGTCGCAGGATACAAAGTCAACACACAGAAATCACTGGCATTCCTATGCACAAACAATGAAAACTCAGAAAACGAAATCAAAGAGGCAGTCCGCTTCACCATCGCAACCAAAAGAATCAAATATCTAGGAATAAACCTACCCAAAGAAACAAAAGAACTGTACACAGAAAATTACAAGACACTCATGAGAGACATTAAAGAAGAGTTAAATAGATGGAGAGATATTCCATGTTCCTGGGTCAGAAGAATCAATATTGTGAAAATGACCATACTACCAAATATCATCTATAGATTCAATGCAATCCCTATCAAACTTCCAATGACATTCTTCCCAGAACTAGACCAAAGAATAACACAGTTCATATGGAAACACAAAAGACCTCGAATAGCCAAAGCAATCCTCAGGAAGAAGAATGGAGCTGGGGGGATCAGCCTCCCCAACTTCAGACTCTGCTACAAAGCAACAGTTATCAAGACAGTATGGTACTGGCACAAAAACTGAAATATCGACCAATGGAACAAGATAGAGAACCCAGAGATAAACCCACACACCTATGGGTACCTTATTTTTGACAAAGGAGGCGAACATATGCAATGGGAAAAAGACAGCCTCTTCAACAAATGGTGCTGGGAAAATTGGACAGCTACATGCAAAAAAATGAAGTTGGAACATTCCCTGACACCATACACTAAGATCAACTCAAAATGGATTAAAGACCTAAATGTAAGACCAGAAACCATCAAACTCTTAGAGGAGAATATAGGCAAAACCCTCAAGGACATCAATCAAAGCAAGATCTTCTCTGACCCACCTACTAAAATAGTGGAACTGAAAAGAAAAGTAAACACGTGGGACCTCATGAAACTTAAAAGCTTTTGTACAGCAAAAGAAATCACAAAAAGGCTGAACAGACACCCCGCAGAGTGGGAGAAAATCATAGCAAATGAAACAACAGACAAAGAATTAATCTCCAAAATCTACAAGCAACTCAGACAACTCAGGACAGGGAAAATGAACAACCCAATCAAAAAATGGGAAAAGGACCTAAACAGACACCTCTCCAATGACGACATACAGATGGCTCAAAAGCACATGAAACAATGCTCAACTTCACTTATTATTATAGAAATGCAAATTAAAACTACAATGAGATATCACCTCATACCCGTCAGAATGGCCATC
Organism: Tragulus kanchil; assembly: GCA_022376925.1. Classification (NCBI taxonomy): domain Eukaryota; kingdom Metazoa; phylum Chordata; class Mammalia; order Artiodactyla; family Tragulidae; genus Tragulus; species Tragulus kanchil. Next base: position 116,141,830 of record JAIOJX010000028.1, on the reverse strand, counting down.
ATCCACAAATCGACAGACAATAAATGCTGGAGAGGTTGCGGAGAAAAGGGAACACTCCTGCATTGCTGGTGGGAGTGTAAATTGATACAGGCTCTATGGAAGACAGTCTGGAGATTTCTTAAAAAACTAAAAATAGAAGCACCCTATGATCCAGCAATCCCACTCTTAGGCTTATACCCTGATGAAATCAAATCTGAAAGAAGCACCTGTACCCCAATGTTCATTGCAGCTCTCTATACACTAGCCAGAACATGGAAGCAACCTAGATGTCCATCGATGAATGAATGGATCCAGAAGCTCTGGTATATACAATGGAATACTACACAGCTGTAAAGAGAAATGCAGAAGAATCAGCCCTAATGAGGTGTCTGGATCTAGAACGTATCATAAAAAGTGAAGTCAGTCAGAAAGAGGACAGATACAGTATATTAACACATATACATGGAACCTAGTAGGATGGTGATGATGGCACATGCTGTGAAGCGACGGAAAGACAGACATGGACAGTGGACATATGGACATTGTGGGGAAGGAACAGAGGGTGGGAGGCGTAAAGGAAGTAACGTGAAGGCCTGTACTGTCATAATTGAAGAAAATAGCTATAGTCATTGCTCTGTGAGAAAAGGAGATCCTTCAGGGGTGCTGTGTGATGGTTGGGAGGGGTGGGAAGGGGGGGATATACATATGACTAATCTGGGAACATACATATCTATAAACAACAAAACTCTGTAAAAGTTAAAAACAAAATAAAGGTTTAAGAAAAAAAAAAAAAGTGTTTTCTCAGCTTGTTAAAATCCACACAGTCCAAGGCTTTAGTCAATAAAACAAAAGTAGATGTTTTTCTGAAATTTCCTTCCTTTCTCTCTGAGTAAGCAAATGTTGGCAATTTGATCCCTGGTTCCTCTGCCTTTTCTAAACCCATCTTGGACATCCAAAAGCTCTAAGTTCATTAATGCTGAAACCCAGCTTGGAGGATTTTGAGCATAACCTTAGAATGGGAGATGAGTGCAATAGTCCCGTGGCTCGAATATTCTTTAGTAATGCCCTTCTTGAGAACTCGGATGAGGATTGACCTCTTCCTAGCCCATAGCCACTGCTGGATTTTCCAAATTTGCTAACATATTGAGTGCAGCACTTTGATAGCATCATCTTTTAAGATTTTAAATAGCTTTGCTGGAATTCTATCCCCTCTAGTACCTTTATTGACAGTAGTACTTCTTCTGGGCCACTTGACTTCACACTCCAGGATGTCTGGTTTTGATTGAGTGACCACACCAACATTAGTTATCTGGCTCATTGAGATATTTTTTGTACATTTCTTCTGAGTGTTTTTTCCATCTCTTCTTGATATTTTCTGTTTCTATTAAGCCTTTACCACTTCTGTCCTTTATTGTGCCCATCTTTGGATGAAATGTTCCTCTGATATTTACAATGTTCTTGAAGAGATTTCTAGTCTTTCTCCTTCTGTTATTTTCCTCTATTCCTTTGGATTGTTCTTTAAGAAGGGCTTGTCTGTCCTTGCTATTCTCTGAACTCTGCGTTTGATTGGGTATACCTTTCTGTTTCTCCTTTGCTTTTCAGTTCTCTTCTTTCTTCAGCTATTTGTAAAGCTTCCTCAAACAACTGCTTTGACTATTTGCCTTTCTTTTTCTATGGGATGGTTTTTTGCTGCCTCCTATATAATATCATGATGGACCTGTGTCCATAGTTCTTCATGAACTCTGTTTAGTAGATCTAAACCCTTGATTTGCATGTGTAAAGTCATTTCTCGTGTTTTTGAAAATGGTGTTTGCCATGGCTAGTGTGTTCTCTTGGCAGAATTCTGTTAGCCATTGCCATGCTTCATTTTGTACTCCAAGGCCAAGCTTGCCTTTTACTCCAAGTGTCTCTTCACTTCCTACTTTTGCATTCCAATCCTATGATGAATAGGGCATTCTCTGAGTAAGCAAATGTTGGCAATTTGATCCCTGGTTCCTCTGCCTTTTCTAAACCCATCTTGGACATCCAAAAGCTCTAAGTTCATTAATGCTGAAACCCAGCTTGGAGGATTTTGAGCATAACCTTAGAATGGGAGATGAGTGCAATAGTCCCGTGGCTCGAATATTCTTTAGTAATGCCCTTCTTGAGAACTCGGATGAGGATTGACCTCTTCCTAGCCCATAGCCACTGCTGGATTTTCCAAATTTGCTAACATATTGAGTGCAGCACTTTGATAGCATCATCTTTTAAGATTTTAAATAGCTTTGCTGGAATTCTATCCCCTCTAGTACCTTTATTGACAGTAGTACTTCTTCTGGGCCACTTGACTTCACACTCCAGGATGTCTGGTTTTGATTGAGTGACCACACCAACATTAGTTATCTGGCTCATTGAGATATTTTTTGTACATTTCTTCTGAGTGTTTTTTCCATCTCTTCTTGATATTTTCTGTTTCTATTAAGCCTTTACCACTTCTGTCCTTTATTGTGCCCATCTTTGGATGAAATGTTCCTCTGATATTTACAATGTTCTTGAAGAGATTTCTAGTCTTTCTCCTTCTGTTATTTTCCTCTATTCCTTTGGATTGTTCTTTAAGAAGGGCTTGTCTGTCCTTGCTATTCTCTGAACTCTGCGTTTGATTGGGTATACCTTTCTGTTTCTCCTTTGCTTTTCAGTTCTCTTCTTTCTTCAGCTATTTGTAAAGCTTCCTCAAACAACTGCTTTGACTATTTGCCTTTCTTTTTCTATGGGATGGTTTTTTTTTGCTGCCTCCTATATAATATCATGATGGACCTGTGTCCATAGTTCTTCATGAACTCTGTTTAGTAGATCTAAACCCTTGATTTGCATGTGTAAAGTCATTTCTCGTGTTTTTGAAAATGGTGTTTGCCATGGCTAGTGTGTTCTCTTGGCAGAATTCTGTTAGCCATTGCCATGCTTCATTTTGTACTCCAAGGCCAAGCTTGCCTTTTACTCCAAGTGTCTCTTCACTTCCTACTTTTGCATTCCAATCCCCTATGATGAATAGGGCATCTTTTTTGTAGTTGTTAGTTCTTGCTTTTTTGTTGTTGATAGTTTTAGGAGGTCTTCTAGGTCTTCACTGAACTGATCAACTTCAGCTTTGGCATTGGTGGTTGGGGCATAGACTTAAATTACTGTGATGTTGAATGGTTTGCCTTGGAAATGAACTGACATCATTCTGTTGTTTTTAAGGTTGCACCTAAGTACTGCATTTTGGTCTCTTATGTTGACTGGGAGGTCTACTTCATTTCTTCTTTCGGATTCTTGCCCACAATAATAGGGATAATAGTCATCTGATTTTAATTCACCCATTCCAGCCCATTGTAGTTCACTGATTATGAAGATGTTGGTGTTTACTCTTGCCATCTCCTGCTTGACCATGTCCAATTTGCCTTGATTCATATATGTAACATTCCAGATTCCCATACAGTACTATTACAAGACTGAATTTTACTTTCATCACCAGACACAACCACAACTGAATGTCGCTTCCGCTTTGCCCCATCCACTTCATTCTTTCTGGAACTTTTGGTACTTTTCCTCTACTCTTCCACAGTAGTGTATTGGACATATTCAGACCTGGGAGACTCATTTTTTGGTGTCATAACTTTTTGCCTTTTGTTACAGTTCACAGAGTTCTCACAGCATGCATAATTGGTGGTTTGCCATTCCCTCCTCCAGAGGATCATGTTTTCTCAGAGCTCCCCACTATGCACTGTCCATCTTGTACTTATATTTATATTGTAAACTCCACATTAACTACTCATGATTAAAATAAAATATACTACTTAGTAAGTAGAAAGAGGTGTAATTTATAACATTTGATTTTATATTAAAATAATGTAGGATGTTTATGAAAGCATATCAATATAATAAGTATATCTTTAATCAGAGCAGTACTTAGCATGTGGTTATTCAGAATAGATTAGTCACTTGTAATTGGATTTAATAATTTTACAAATTGAATTCAAGATAGATATTTAGCATGCTTGTAAAGAACATAGTGAAATGTGTTCTCTTGGCAGAATTCTGTTAGCCATTGCCATGCTTCATTTTGTACTCCAAGGCCAAGCTTGCCTTTTACTCCAAGTGTCTCTTCACTTCCTACTTTTGCATTCCAATCCCCTATGATGAATAGGGCATCTTTTTTGTAGTTGTTAGTTCTTGCTTTTTTGTTGTTGATAGTTTTAGGAGGTCTTCTAGGTCTTCACTGAACTGATCAACTTCAGCTTTGGCATTGGTGGTTGGGGCATAGACTTAAATTACTGTGATGTTGAATGGTTTGCCTTGGAAATGAACTGACATCATTCTGTTGTTTTTAAGGTTGCACCTAAGTACTGCATTTTGGTCTCTTATGTTGACTGGGAGGTCTACTTCATTTCTTCTTTCGGATTCTTGCCCACAATAATAGGGATAATAGTCATCTGATTTTAATTCACCCATTCCAGCCCATTGTAGTTCACTGATTATGAAGATGTTGGTGTTTACTCTTGCCATCTCCTGCTTGACCATGTCCAATTTGCCTTGATTCATATATGTAACATTCCAGATTCCCATACAGTACTATTACAAGACTGAATTTTACTTTCATCACCAGACACAACCACAACTGAATGTCGCCCGCTTTGCCCCATCCACTTCATTCTTTCTGGAACTTTTGGTACTTTTCCTCTACTCTTCCACAGTAGTGTATTGGACATATTCAGACCTGGGAGACTCATTTTTTGGTGTCATAACTTTTGCCTTTTGTTACAGTTCACAGAGTTCTCACAGCATGCATAATTGGTGGTTTGCCATTCCCTCCTCCAGAGGATCATGTTTTCTCAGAGCTCCCCACTATGCACTGTCCATCTTGTACTTATATTTATATTGTAAACTCCACATTAACTACTCATGATTAAAATAAAATATACTACTTAGTAAGTAGAAAGAGGTGTAATTTATAACATTTGATTTTATATTAAAATAATGTAGGATGTTTATGAAAGCATATCAATATAATAAGTATATCTTTAATCAGAGCAGTACTTAGCATGTGGTTATTCAGAATAGATTAGTCACTTGTAATTGGATTTAATAATTTTACAAATTGAATTCAAGATAGATATTTAGCATGCTTGTAAAGAAATAGTGAAAATAAGAATACCCTTACAAGAATGTGAGAGACAGTAGTGTGTAATAGAAATCAATCTTTTTTAGAGTCAGACAGATGTGGGACTGTATTTCTGCATTTTGTCTTGATGCAAGATCGATTAATTTATTTAACATTTTTTGTACCACATTTGTGTGTGTGTGTGCACAGAATATATAAAAACAGCAACAACAAAAAATCCTTCCATCAGTTAGCTGCTGCTTTATAAGTAACCATCCCAAAACTTAATGACTTGAAATAGGAAGTTTTTTTTTTTTTTTTCTTTTTATGACTGCTTAGCCCACAGCACAGCCTGTGGGTCTACCATCATTTGTGTGGATGAGGGAAGTGATTCTGCTGATCTAGGGCATCTTACAGGCTGAAGTTCGATTTAGGATAGCCTCTGCTGAGATGGCTGTCTTCCATGCCTCAATAGGCCAGCCCCAGCTTTTTCTCATGGCCAAGAAGGAGCACAGAAGAGCTCTTGAAACTTTCATGAAGTGAAAGTGTTAGTCACTCGGTCATTTCTGATGCTTTGTGACTTCATGGACTGTAAGCCCTCCAGGTTCCTCCATTCATAGAATTCTCCAGGCAAGAATACTGGAGTACCAGTACTTTTGGTTAAAAACATCACCAAAGCAGGCCAAGTTCAAGGAGTGTAACATATCCCACTTCACAATGGGAGTAGCTGTAGAGATGCATTGCCAAGTGTGTGAATCGGGGGTAAAGTAGCTTTGTAAACAGCATGCATAATTGGTGGTTTGCCATTCCCTCCTCCAGAGGATCATGTTTTCTCAGAGCTCCCCACTATGCACTGTCCATCTTGTACTTATATTTATATTGTAAACTCCACATTAACTACTCATGATTAAAATAAAATATACTACTTAGTAAGTAGAAAGAGGTGTAATTTATAACATTTGATTTTATATTAAAATAATGTAGGATGTTTATGAAAGCATATCAATATAATAAGTATATCTTTAATCAGAGCAGTACTTAGCATGTGGTTATTCAGAATAGATTAGTCACTTGTAATTGGATTTAATAATTTTACAAATTGAATTCAAGATAGATATTTAGCATGCTTGTAAAGAAATAGTGAAAATAAGAATACCCTTACAAGAATGTGAGAGACAGTAGTGTGTAATAGAAATCAATCTTTTTTAGAGTCAGACAGATGTGGGACTGTATTTCTGCATTTTGTCTTGATGCAAGATCGATTAATTTATTTAACATTTTTTGTACCACATTTGTGTGTGTGTGTGCACAGAATATAAAAAAAAAGCAACAACAAAAAATCCTTCCATCAGTTAGCTGCTGCTTTATAAGTAACCATCCCAAAACTTAATGACTTGAAATAGGAAGTTTTTTTTTTTCTTTTTATGACTGCTTAGCCCACAGCACAGCCTGTGGGTCTACCATCATTTGTGTGGATGAGGGAAGTGATTCTGCTGATCTAGGGCATCTTACAGGCTGAAGTTCGATTTAGGATAGCCTCTGCTGAGATGGCTGTCTTCCATGCCTCAATAGGCCAGCCCCAGCTTTTTCTCATGGCCAAGAAGGAGCACAGAAGAGCTCTTGAAACTTTCATGAAGTGAAAGTGTTAGTCACTCGGTCATTTCTGATGCTTTGTGACTTCATGGACTGTAAGCCCTCCAGGTTCCTCCATTCATAGAATTCTCCAGGCAAGAATACTGGAGTACCAGTACTTTTGGTTAAAAACATCACCAAAGCAGGCCAAGTTCAAGGAGTGTGTAACATATCCCACTTCACAATGGGAGTAGCTGTAGAGATGCATTGCCAAGTGTGTGAATCAGAGAAGGAGTAAATAAATGTGTCCATTTTTGCAGTATACCACGGTCCCTATTTGGCAGTTTAAATCTCTAGAAGAGTATTTGGCAGGAATATGTGCTCAATGATCAATTTAATTTTTTTTTAAATAGGCCACTTAAATGCTTATATTTGTTCTTTTGTTATTTTCTTTTACAAGGCCTGCATAGGACTAGTCACTTAACTTTTGGAAAGTTCTAAGACTGCTTAAAACAACTTAAATCAAATCTAAAATAAACCAAAATATGGCACAATTCCCAAAGAATGTGTTACCTTTAGAAATTAGGTCCTCAGAACTTCAAAGATCAAAACATAGATTTAGTGGGAAAATACTTTCACAACAAAGGAAAAGATGAAACAGGTAATAATAAATGAATGACACATAAAAGTTCATTCCTCTGTTGTGGGAGAAAGTATATCATTCAGTATAAATAGTTGAATCTGAATAAAATACATTATCTTTGATTAATTTTAAAAGAGCTTTTTATTTTTGAACTAATTTTAGACTTGCTAGAAAGTGGCAAAAATATGACCATTTCCATACCTCTCCCAATCCCATTTCCTCTAATCTTAACAGTGTACACAGTCACAGGACAGCTTTCAACATTTGGAAATTAACTTTGGCACAATACTATTAAATAAGCTACAGATCTTATTTAAATTTCATTGATTTCCCCCAATACTTTTTTTTTATATTCTAAGATTTCATCTGTAATCTCACATTGCATTTAGTTGTCTCTCTTAAGCCTTTCCAGTTTGTAAGTTCCTTAGTTTTTCTGTTTCATGAACTTCACAGTTTTGGAAAGTACTGGTCAGTTGTTTTGTTGAAAGCCTCTCAATGTGGATTTTCTTTTTCTCATGCTAGAAATGAAGTAGTGTATTTTTGCATAGTATTACCACTGAAATGATGTTGTATCCTCCATGCATCATTTCAAAAGGTTTATGATGTCAGTATGTCTTGCTTATTAGCCTGATCACTTGGTACAGCAGGTCTGTGAAGATTCTCAAAGTTACTATAAAGTTATCTTTCCATTTTTCATGACTCAATAGGGCCCCTTCTTATCCTCAAGTTTCTAGGAAGTGATATATATATATCACTTATATATATATCACTTATATATATATATATATATATGGTATATATATATCATATATAGATGTATATATATATATATTGATGGTCTACTATAGTAAGCCATGTTATATAAGTGACATGGGCATCTTCTGATTTTTATTTTGTGGGTCTTGAAACTAAGCTTTGTCGGATACCACGTGGCAACTCTGTCATGGAGAAATACTTTGTGATGGTGCAGCCCCTAGGTCATCATTTCTAAGCATCATACTGCACTAAAAGAACAAGGCCTCTTTGTAAAAACAGTTGATTCCAACTTGGGCAAGGTAAATAAAAGATGAACCCAAAACATCTTGTGGTGAGAGAGTTTATGAAAGTGCTCAAAAAAGGTGAGGATTGCCAGAAAAACTCGGGAACAGAATGAAAGAAGCTCCCAAAGGCTGAAGATGAAATAATTTCAACAACAAAATAAATGAAGTTTTTTTTTTTTTAAGATTTATTTATTCATTTATTTTGGGTGGGTGTCGGTTTGGGGAGGGAGGGGAGCAGGCAGGCCACTTCTATTGGTCTTTCATTTCTCTATTTTCATCCGTCCTTGTTCTTTGGCTCCTGTGGGCCTCCCATTGCGGTGGCATCTGTCGTCGCAGAGCACCGGCTCTGGGCACATGCGCTCCAGAGCTCCCGCTCGGTAATTGGACACATCAGTCGAGCCGCTTCTTGCAGTCGACGTGGTTTTTTATATTCTAAGATTTCATCTGTAATCTCACATTGCATTTAGTTGTCTCTCTTAAGCCTTTCCAGTTTGTAAGTTCCTTAGTTTTTCTGTTTCATGAACTTCACAGTTTTGGAAAGTACTGGTCAGTTGTTTTGTTGAAAGCCTCTCAATGTGGATTTTCTTTTTCTCATGCTAGAAATGAAGTAGTGTATTTTTGCATAGTATTACCACTGAAATGATGTTGTATCCTCCATGCATCATTTCAAAAGGTTTATGATGTCAGTATGTCTTGCTTATTAGCCTGATCACTTGGTACAGCAGGTCTGTGAAGATTCTCAAAGTTACTATAAAGTTATCTTTCCATTTTTCATGACTCAATAGGGCCCCTTCTTATCCTCAAGTTTCTAGGAAGTGATATATATATATCACTTATATATATATCACTTATATATATATATATATATATGGTATATATATATCATATATATATGTATATATATATATATGGATGGTCTACTATAGTAAGCCATTTTATATAAGGGACATGGGCATCTTCTGATTTTTATTTTGTGGGTCTTGAAACTAAGCTTTGTCGGATACCACGTGGCAACTCTGTCATGGAGAAATACTTTGTGATGGTGCAGCCCCTAGGTCATCATTTCTAAGCATCATACTGCACTAAAAGAACAAGGCCTCTTTGTAAAAACAGTTGATTCCAACTTGGGCAAGGTAAATAAAAGATGAACCCAAAACATCTTGTGGTGAGAGAGTTTATGAAAGTGCTCAAAAAAGGTGAGGATTGCCAGAAAAACTCGGGAACAGAATGAAAGAAGCTCCCAAAGGCTGAAGATGAAATAATTTCAACAACAAAATAAATGAAGTTTTTTTTTTTTTAAGATTTATTTATTCATTTATTTTGGGTGGGTGTCGGTTTGGGGAGGGAGGGGAGCAGGCAGGCCACTTCTATTGGTCTTTCATTTCTCTATTTTCATCCGTCCTTGTTCTTTGGCTCCTGTGGGCCTCCCATTGCGGTGGCATCTGTCGTCGCAGAGCACCGGCTCTGGGCACATGCGCTCCAGAGCTCCCGCTCGGTAGTTGGACACATCAGTCGAGCCGCTCTGCAGCACGTGGGATCTTCCCAGGCCAGAGATCGAACCGGTGCCCCTTGCACTGCAAGGCGGTGTCCTTACCCAATTGTACCACCAGGGGAAGCCCATGAAGTTTTGAATATTAGTTCATATAGTTAAATAGGCATCCATGAATCCATATTGATATAAATATGTAATTAAATAAAAATTAATGCAAGGTGAATGTTTGTGTTCAGGATACTGTAACTAAATACCATAGCTTGGATGGCTTAATTAAAAGATAATTATTTTTCATAATTCTGGAAACTGGGAAGTTTAAGATCAAGGTGCCAGCAGGGTTGAGATATGATGAAAGCCATCTTCTTGACTTCCAGACCCATTGCCTTCCTGCTCTATCCATACATAAAGAACAGAAAGCCAACTCTCAGGTCTCTCCCCAGTCTTAATAAGGTCACTACTCTTACTATGAGAGCATTACTGTCCTGACCTCATATAAACCTTTTCACCTCCTATAGTCCTTATGTCCAAATTCTATCACATTGAGGCTTAAGATTTTACAAAGGAATTTGGGGGTCATAATATGCAATCTATAACAGTAAGAGAAGGGACAGGTGTTCCTTACAGTATAATTTGATGAATATAAGTAGAAGAATTGGGAGACATAAAATGGGGAGAAATAGTCATCATTCGACAAACAACATGGGCCTGATTTTGTCCACTGATGGATGTTAAATTTAGTGAGCAAAAGTTTGAGGAGAAACAGGGTTTTCAAAGTATATTTGATTGTAAAACCTAATAGAAATAATCTAAAACATGGAAGTGTTTCCCTTTCTATGCAGTTTCTTACTGCCTATCCAGATGGCATCATTTTTCAATACCCTTTTCTCAAATGATAGAAAATCATTCAAAATTTGTTTAATTGCACCCTCTGACTAGACACAAAGATATGGAACAGGCCTCGTCGTTTCAGGCAGGCCACTTCTATTGGTCTTTCATTTCTCTATTTTCATCCGTCCTTGTTCTTTGGCTCCTGTGGGCCTCCCATTGCGGTGGCATCTGTCGTCGCAGAGCACCGGCTCTGGGCACATGCGCTCCAGAGCTCCCGCTCGGTAGTTGGACACATCAGTCGAGCCGCTCTGCAGCACGTGGGATCTTCCCAGGCCAGAGATCGAACCGGTGCCCCTTGCACTGCAAGGCGGTGTCCTTACCCAATTGTACCACCAGGGGAAGCCCATGAAGTTTTGAATATTAGTTCATATAGTTAAATAGGCATCCATGAATCCATATTGATATAAATATGTAATTAAATAAAAATTAATGCAAGGTGAATGTTTGTGTTCAGGATACTGTAACTAAATACCATAGCTTGGATGGCTTAATTAAAAGATAATTATTTTTCATAATTCTGGAAACTGGGAAGTTTAAGATCAAGGTGCCAGCAGGGTTGAGATATGATGAAAGCCATCTTCTTGACTTCCAGACCCATTGCCTTCCTGCTCTATCCATACATAAAGAACAGAAAGCCAACTCTCAGGTCTCTCCCCAGTCTTAATAAGGTCACTACTCTTACTATGAGAGCATTACTGTCCTGACCTCATATAAACCTTTTCACCTCCTATAGTCCTTATGTCCAAATTCTATCACATTGAGGCTTAAGATTTTACAAAGGAATTTGGGGGTCATAATATGCAATCTATAACAGTAAGAGAAGGGACAGGTGTTCCTTACAGTATAATTTGATGAATATAAGTAGAAGAATTGGGAGACATAAAATGGGGAGAAATAGTCATCATTCGACAAACAACATGGGCCTGATTTTGTCCACTGATGGATGTTAAATTTAGTGAGCAAAAGTTTGAGGAGAAACAGGGTTTTCAAAGTATATTTGATTGTAAAACCTAATAGAAATAATCTAAAACATGGAAGTGTTTCCCTTTCTATGCAGTTTCTTACTGCCTATCCAGATGGCATCATTTTTCAATACCCTTTTCTCAAATGATAGAAAATCATTCAAAATTTGTTTAATTGCACCCTCTGACTAGACACAAAGATATGGAACAAAAGCATTAGGTTCTTTGATGCTTTTAGCATCATCTTCTCTAGTTCTGTTATTTTGCCCTCAGTATAAAACACAAGATCTCAATTTGTGCTATCTTTTGGAAATTCACCAGTTCAAAAAGGCCCATGCTCTGTCCTTTGTCAGAGTGATTACTAGAAGAACACGTACTGTAGTGACGTTCATGTATCTAACCAGCTATGCATGGCATTGAAGCTGGGTACTGAACTTGTAAAAGCATTCCTAAATGAAAAAAATCACGTAATGATATCTTAGTTGTTTCAGAACATTATGTGCTTTGTTACATTTTTTTTTTTAACTAGAGGAGGTAGAAATATCCTAAAAATTAAGAGCAGATAGACATGGTCATCACTATAACTATCCGTATATATTTTTCTCCTTTATTTAAATTGGACAATGTAAGAACTTGAAGGATGCTGCAAGTTATTCAATTCAATGTGTTTATTTAGTAGATGTGAAAGTTCTAGTGCAGAGATTTGCTATAGTCCCATCCATCTTTGAGGTTCATAGCAATCCAGTCACGATTACAGAATTTTTGTCTGACTTGTTTAGAAAAGATGCACAACTTTGTTTACAGTATCAGTTGTTACCAAATATTTGGAATAGCAAATTACTGATGATAATTTTATAACAACCAGTTGTAATATTTAGCTCATCAAAGTATAAAGCATTGTTAAATAATTATACTCAGCTTACTACAAAATTGTAATTATAATAAAAAGGTTTAGAAATATAGGTAGTTGTAGGAAATACATATATTTCATTAGTGAGAATAATAGTTTGAAAATCCATGTATCATTGTTTTTTCACACTGCTTTATTAGTGGATGATTACTTTGTGTGTATAATGAGAAATTAAACACATATGATCTCTTGTCCATACAGAACTTACAGTCAAGTGGAAGAAAAGTAATAAGAATCAGATAATTAAATATTTAATTTTTTACTTTTAAAAGCTGTTGTATGGGAGATGTGTACTTTTTTGGGAGATGACGTTTAAGCTGAGTTTGACTGAAAGAGAAAAAAAAATGAAGGAATCACAAGAAGCTAAAGTCAGAGCATTCTAAGGAGGTAACAGCATGTGCTGAGGCAGCAAGGCTGAGAAGGGGTTAGGGGTGGGTAGAAATATGGTGGGCAGAGGAGAGCTGGTTTGTTGTGGACCAACTTAAAGAATTTATATTTTATTTAAAGAGTAATGTGAAATCATTGAGGGATTTTAGTGAGGAGATTTTGTTTATATTTCTTAAGAATTATTTTTATGTCTATATCAGGGGAAATGATGAATGACTCAGCTAGTGAAAGTGCTCCAACATGTTCTTCACCTTTTTGCTTATCCATCTTTACTATCCTCCTCCTCTAAAAAAATTGTTTTTGAATGTGCTTTAAAATTATGAATGAAGAATATCAGGAACATTATGTGCTTTGTTACATTTTTTGTTTTTATTATAGGAGGTAGAAATATCCTAAAAATTAAGAGCAGATAGACATGGTCATCACTATAACTATCCGTATATATTTTTCTCCTTTATTTAAATCGGACAATGTAAGAACTTGAAGGATGCTGCAAGTTATTCAATTCAATGTGTTTATTTAGTAGATGTGAAAGTTCTAGTGCAGAGATTTGCTATAGTCCCATCCATCTTTGAGGTTCATAGCAATCCAGTCACGATTACAGAATTTTTGTCTGACTTGTTTAGAAAAGATGCACAACTTTGTTTACAGTATCAGTTGTTACCAAATATTTGGAATAGCAAATTACTGATGATAATTTTATAACAACCAGTTGTAATATTTAGCTCATCAAAGTATAAAGCATTGTTAAATAATTATACTCAGCTTACTACAAAATTGTAATTATAATAAAAAGGTTTAGAAATATAGGTAGTTGTAGGAAATACATATATTTCATTAGTGAGAATAATAGTTTGAAAATCCATGTATCATTGTTTTTTCACACTGCTTTATTAGTGGATGATTACTTTGTGTGTATAATGAGAAATTAAACACATATGATCTCTTGTCCATACAGAACTTACAGTCAAGTGGAAGAAAAGTAATAAGAATCAGATAATTAAATATTTAATTTTTTACTTTTAAAAGCTGTTGTATGGGAGATGTGTACTTTTTTGGGAGATGACGTTTAAGCTGAGTTTGACTGAAAGAGAAAAAAAAATGAAGGAATCACAAGAAGCTAAAGTCAGAGCATTCTAAGGAGGTAACAGCATGTGCTGAGGCAGCAAGGCTGAGAAGGGGTTAGGGGTGGGTAGAAATATGGTGGGCAGAGGAGAGCTGGTTTGTTGTGGACCAACTTAAAGAATTTATATTTTATTTAAAGAGTAATGTGAAATCATTGAGGGATTTTAGTGAGGAGATTTTGTTTATATTTCTTAAGAATTATTTTTATGTCTATATCAGGGGAAATGATGAATGACTCAGCTAGTGAAAGTGCTCCAACATGTTCTTCACCTTTTTGCTTATCCATCTTTACTATCCTCCTCCTCTAAAAATTGTAGAATCGTGCTTTTAAAATTATGAATGAAGAATTGTATGACTTTACATGACTTTTTTAAGTATTATACATCAATATATATACGAGTATATTGTGTGTATGTATACATTTATGACAGGGCTTCCTAGGTGACACTAGTGGGAAAGAACCCGCCAGCCAATACAGGAAACATAAGAGATGTAGTCTTGATCCCTAGGTTGGGAAGATCCCCTGGAAGGGATCACAGCAATCCACTCCAATATTCTTGATTGGAGAATCTCAGGGACAAAGGAGCCTAGCAGGGTACAATTCACAGGATTGCAAAGAGTCAGAGACAAGTGAAGTGACAGCACAGCACAGCAGCATGCATAAATGGCAAATAATATTTAGTTGGTAAAATTATAGCTGGTGTAAAATAATATACAATGCAATGGAGAATAAAGGTTAGGATCATGGATTTCAGTACCAGACTAGTTGGACTGAATTCCTGTTTCTACCAACTCAGGAGCTTTGTGGCCCAGAGGAAGTCACATAATATCTCACTTTGCCATACATGAAATGGGAATGATACTCTCAGTGTGTGTGTCTTACAGTTATTATGATAAGTGAGCTGAATTGTGTAAAGCAATTAGATTATTTTCTGGTACTCGGGTAAAGGTTCTGTAGCACTTTCTATTTTTATTAAAGGCTTATTTGGTTCTGTCAAATAGAAAATGTGAGGAGCAGTTTATTCTCAGGATGCAGGGGAACGAAATCACCATGGGACATGCACATGGTAGTACTCAAATGTTAACTGCCTTTTTAAGGGGATATAAGATTTATATTGGCTGGGTTGTGAGAGCAAAGATGTGGAGCTGGAAATTTTAATATGTTTGGGCCACAAGGAGATTGTTCATTAGAATAGAGTGGATGATTCTCTCAAGTGTGTAGTGAAGGAAGGCTTCCCTCGTGGCTCAAATGGTAAAGAATCTTCCTTCAATGTTCAATCCCTGGGTTGAGAAGATCTCCCAGAGAAGGGAATGGAAACCCATTCCAGAATTTTTTTTTTTTTTTTTAAAGATTTATTTATTTATTTATTTTGGGCAGGGTTGGGTTGGGGAGGGAGGGGAGTGGGCGGGCCACTTCTATTGGTCTTTCGTTTCTCTATTTTTCTTTTTTTTTTTTTCTTTCTTTATTTATTTTTTTATTATTGGTGGGGGGTGGGGTGGGGAGGGAGGGGAGCAGGCGGGCCACTTCTATTGGTTCTTCATTTATCTATTTTCATCCATCTTTTTTTTTTTTTTTACACAAAATAATAATGTATTTAATCTTTTGGTGATAAAATTACTGATGGTTTTACTTTTTGTGCATTTTTTTTTTTTTAAACCTTTATTTTACTTTTAACTTTTACAGAGTTTTGTTGTTCACAGACATGCATGTTCTCAGATTAGTCACATGTATATCCCCCCCTTCCCTCCCCTCCTGACCATCACACAGCACCCCTGAAGGATCCCCTTTTCTCACAGAGCAATGACTAGTCTTTGTTCTTTGGCTCCTGTGGGCCTCCCATCGCGGTGGCATCTGTCGTTGCAGAGCGCCGGCTCTGGGTGCACGCGCCCCAGAGCTCCGGCTCGGTAATTGGACACATCAGTCCAGCCGCTCCGCGGCACGTGGGATCTTCCCAGGCCAGGGATCGAACCGGCGCCCCTTGCACTGCAAGGCGGTGTCCTTACCCACTGGACCACCAGGGGAAGCCCCCATTCCAGAATTTTATAGATAGGAGCCTGGGGGGCTTCGGTCCGTGGGGTTGCAAAAGTTGGACAGGACTGAGCAACTTTCACAGTGAAGGAAGAGGTGTGGAAACCAGATTGACTTGTTCCTGTGATGTGAGAAATTGCTGGTGGTGGTGCTAGTTTAGTCGCTAAGTCGTGTCTGACTCTTATGAGTTATAGACTGTAGCTGACCAACATCCTCTGTCCATGGGATTCTCCTGGCAAGAATACTGGAGTGGGTTGCCATTTCCTTCTCCAGGGGATCTTCCTGACCTTGGTGTCGAACCCTGTTCTCCTGTAATGCAGGCATCTCTTTCATCACAGGCAGAATCTTTCCTGACTGAGCCACCAGGAAAGCCTTGTGAGGAATTAAGGTTAAATAAATTGCTAGCCTGTGAGGTAAGGTGATTTCTACTGATTGGTGATTTGTTATCTGTTTTCACCTTGAAATGCGTAATTCAAAAGTTTAGACATATTTAAGCATAGAGAAATGATTGAGGAAACTCAAATAGCTTCAACAATTGTTATGTGTTTTTAATAGGTGAAATCAATCCAGTGGAGGCAGAGTTTCTGTTTTGAGATGAGTTTTTCTTCCAGTAGTATTTTAATCATGTTCACCAATGTCAAAGTTTCACAATTTATTGGAAACTTTAAAGACATAAAATTATTTTTGTAATTTTGACCCCTGATGGAGGCATGCAGTGCAGCTTACAGTGCCTCTTTCACCAGAACTGCAGAGTATAACGTTTCATTGCTTTCTCCCCAGGGGTTACTGCATTACCAGTTAGGATATATCTAACAGCATATCATTAACCAGGCACCATTAGATCATCAAAACAAAGAAACTGCCAAAGCTGAATTAGATGTTCTCACTCTAATAATGAGCCTAGTGACACTCTGCAAAATCAAGACAGTATTAGCAAAATAGAAAGTCCAGGCTAATTTCCTCTATTTCCAAACATGAGATTATTAACTTTATTTGATCATCCTGGTTTAAATTTTCTGTATCTTTTTGGGGATGGAAACCACTGGCTAAGAAAGATATGTGGTAGTGGTGATTGAAATAGAAATTAGGTCTACTGAAATTTAATGATATTAAAATGAACAGTCATTGCATATTACCCCAGTACCAATTAGAGGATTGCTGGGCTTTCTTAACTTTCCACTTAGTTAACAATCCGTCCCGGACACCAGCATGTCTCTGATGCTCCATTAACATGGTTTGTAAGTAACAAAATACTGTAGAGTTTTCTGGTTCTGGTGAATTCTGCATAAAATTTAGCATGGCTTAAAATTCCTAAGATTTAATTTTGTGACTATGACTTGTATATTCAAGATCACCTTTAGTATAATGTGCTATCTTGAAAGCATTACTTTGAAATTTGTAACAGAAAAGATTATCTGCCTGTTGGCTCTGCTGAACCTTGGTGTCTTTTTGTTCTTCTAATTAAGGGTATTTCTATTAAATAATAAAGTATGTCTTCTTTGAAGAAGGAATTATGTGGAACTTTAGTTTTCTACAATCAGCCTTTTCTCCCATGGTATGAACACACTTTCTTTTTAAAATCCTTGATAACTGAAATTCTTTTTTCTTTACATTGAGCTACTCCTTTCATGAACTCCTGTTACAAATAGATCTTCCAGTTTCTTCTGGGAATCTCTTTATGATCTTGAGAACTTTCAATTATTAAACTGCACGAGGGTTTTAAAAAGATGAATCATGTCTTCTCAGCATAGATTCTGACATTTAGTCAACTTTCATAGGTTTTAGACCAAGTATAGTGTTTTTTTTTTTTTTCCCCAATACTTTATCACAGTTTCTTTCTTCAGGTGAGATCATTTATATGATGAACTCTGAACAACAAACAAACATCCATTAAAATAGCTCAAAGTTTGTTTGCTGTGGATGTATCTTCTCTAAGTGGACAACCATTTGGCTGTATGATTTAGAATAACTGATGTTATTCAAGGATATTTGCTCTGGGGTATCTTTAATTTTTAAAGAGAAACAAACTCTCAAATTCCACAAATATGTTTTCTTTCCATGATACTAAATTGACACACTGAATTGAAACACTGAATTGCCATATTGCTTGTAATCTGACCTATCCTTTACTGAACAGCATATGGGCTTGGAAATTAAATAGGACTAGGTGCCAGCCTTGGCCATGTATTAAACCTCTTTACACTTCTATGATATGCAACCTTAAGCAGGTTTCTTAACCATTCTGAATCTGTTTCCCAATCTTTGCAGTTGTAATAAATATTAATACACGTAAATGCATGTTAAAGATGCAGTAAAGATTAAGCCACTATCATAATTAAATGTATCATAAACTTTAGCATTTTTACAATTAGGCATGTGACAATCAGTGTTTCATTCACTCCATTTATTCAACAAAGATTTATTTATTTCTACTACTACTTCTGTTTCTAGTACTCATACTACTGACAGCAACAATAATAATATACCTATTACTTTTAGCACCAACAGTAAGATTTCTCAGCCTTAAGTGTACAACTGGAGAGCTTTCTTTTTTTTAAAAAAATATGTATTTATATAAATACACACACATATACATATGCAGAGAAAGAGAAATTTACTTCATAACCAAGTAATTCAGATGGATTATGTGTAAAATGCATAAGAAGTACCCATTTTGGTCTATTAATCCAGATGATTTTATTTTGGTAGTTTTCAAACTGCACTTTTGGAAACTCAATCTAGAGTTATAAATGACTTATTTTCAGTTTCTTATTTAATAATAATAACTTAAAATTTTGAGTTATTACTTTGTTGATTTTATGATATAGTAAGTTTAGTCATTCAAACTATTTATTATGTGTCAGCTACATTACAAACATTGTGTTAGGCACTAAGGAAATAGTGCTTGCCAAGAAAAACATTATCCTTATTCCAAAGAATATACAATCTTGTGGAAACCAACAAAAAGTAATAAAAAAAATAAATTTAAAGGAATATGATAGTAGTAATATACAGGGTATTGTTTTATGATCTTAAGTCTTTTACCTGCCATCCTTTTGGTAGAGCATTGATAAGGTTCATAAAAAGGGCATGCCCATGTACAGTCATGTAATCTATGCACTGTGCAAGAACTCTAATATGCTTTTTGGAAATGAGTACTAAAAGTGTACTGCCCTGCCTCACATAAGATTAAGGTCTTGATTTTCTATTTCTATGGTATTAGCTTATTCAACTTCAGATATTTCTAAAATTGAAAAGGTTCACATATTCAAAGAGTTTGCTGTAAAGTCAGTGTGATATGATTTTTCAGATAGAGTTTGGAATATCAACTTCAAAAGCTACTTGCATGTACAATATTGTTCTCATTCAATAAGCATTTGTCCAAAGTAATGACTCTGAAATAATCTTAGTAAGAGGTAATCTTGTAGGTGTCCAGGTGTACTTTGTAGATGTTGAGTGCCTATAGCAGATGCATTAAACTTTTTCACAATCATGTAGAATGAAAATATGGTTCATAATAAATATTCTCATTTATTCATGTTTGACATAAACTGTTACCAAGAGGAAAAACAAAATTTTGGTTCCTTATTTCAGAATTTACAGTTGATTGGTAGTGGTGGAGGTAATCTGGAACAATAGCCTGGCAAATTCTTAGCTTTTGTAATATATACAAAAAGACTTATGCATGCAGTTTGTGATTTGAAAACTTTTGAGTAATAATAAATGTAAGGCTTTGGATTGTACACTTTTAATTATCTTCTTGTGTTCTTTCAGGCTTTCTTCTCCACTGAGTACCCTATATATGTCTTCCGGAACTTATAATACTCTAGTTTCCCATTTTGGTCTATTAATCCAGATGATTTTATTTTGGTAGTTTTCAAACTGCACTTTTGGAAACTCAATCTAGAGTTATAAATGACTTATTTTCAGTTTCTTATTTAATAATAATAACTTAAAATTTTGAGTTATTACTTTGTTGATTTTATGATATAGTAAGTTTAGTCATTCAAACTATTTATTATGTGTCAGCTACATTACAAACATTGTGTTAGGCACTAAGGAAATAGTGCTTGCCAAGAAAAACATTATCCTTATTCCAAAGAATATACAATCTTGTGGAAACCAACAAAAAGTAATAAAAAAAATAAATTTAAAGGAATATGATAGTAGTAATATACAGGGTATTGTTTTATGATCTTAAGTCTTTTACCTGCCATCCTTTTGGTAGAGCATTGATAAGGTTCATAAAAAGGGCATGCCCATGTACAGTCATGTAATCTATGCACTGTGCAAGAACTCTAATATGCTTTTTTTTTGGAAATGAGTACTAAAAGTGTACTGCCCTGCCTCACATAAGATTAAGGTCTTGATTTTCTATTTCTATGGTATTAGCTTATTCAACTTCAGATATTTCTAAAATTGAAAAGGTTCACATATTCAAAGAGTTTGCTGTAAAGTCAGTGTGATATGATTTTTCAGATAGAGTTTGGAATATCAACTTCAAAAGCTACTTGCATGTACAATATTGTTCTCATTCAATAAGCATTTGTCCAAAGTAATGACTCTGAAATAATCTTAGTAAGAGGTAATCTTGTAGGTGTCCAGGTGTACTTTGTAGATGTTGAGTGCCTATAGCAGATGCATTAAACTTTTTCACAATCATGTAGAATGAAAATATGGTTCATAATAAATATTCTCATTTATTCATGTTTGACATAAACTGTTACCAAGAGGAAAAACAAAATTTTGGTTCCTTATTTCAGAATTTACAGTTGATTGGTAGTGGTGGAGGTAATACGGAACAATAGCCTGGCAAATTCTTAGCTTTTGTAATATATACAAAAAGACTTATGCATGCAGTTTGTGATTTGAAAACTTTTGAGTAATAATAAATGTAAGGCTTTGGATTGTACACTTTTAATTATCTTCTTGTGTTCTTTTAGGCTTTCTTCTCCACTGAGTACCCTATATATGTCTTCCGGTGTGTAAACTAAATAATAGGAAATAATACTGCAATGTAAGTTAAGGAATGGGGCTCCCTTGGTGTCTCAGTGGTAAAGAATCCACCTGCCAAGGTAGGAGACATGGGTTCAGTCCTTGGGATGGGAAGATCCCCTGTAGAAGGAAATGACAACCCATTCCAGTATTCTTGCCTGAGAAATCCCCTGGGTAAAGGAACCTGATGAGCCACAGTCTGCAGTGTCACAAAAGAATCAGACATGACTTAGCGACTGAACAACAGGTTAAGTAATGGTGTTCTACTTGAATCTCAGGATTTATAGTCACTACTTGTAACATAAACTTTTTATCAAAGCATAAAATTAATAGGGACCTAGAAAGTATCATAAGTCTAACAAACTTAAGAGATAGAGATAGGAGTTTTGCATCATTGACATGTTATAGCTGCTTTTCATGTTCTGCCTTTCTTTTCCCATAATGATCATAGGATAGTGATTATTTATTTTACAAAAGCAATGTACAGAAAACCAATGCTGCGTAACCGGGTGTTGTTGTGATTAATATATTCAGGGGGAAACCGTTCTAATGGTTGAAAGCTAATTAATATTTTGGTAACTAAGATTAATTTAAGCCTAAGGCTGTGCGTTCACTGTTCACAGTTTCAGAATATTTGGTAGAGCAATAAGGACAGAAACATTCTTATATGTGTGCTTCCCATTTCATAGACTTGGTGTTTTGGAGCTGACTAATTTTAAAATACTTTTTCTTCATTCCAGGAAAATCAAGGAGATTATTTATTTTGTACTCTGTACATCAGAGAAGAATTAGTCCTCATATAGTGGTCTAGATTGATTTAGAGTCCAAAATACCTACCCCCTGGACACTGAATATTCTCTTATAAAATTCCCATGACTTCTTTCCTCTGTGAAGAGTCATATGCTTAGTGTAGCTAATGTTTAAATGAGAATAAAAAATGAATGAATTTGAGATTCAAGTAACTGTAATAAGAGCTGCTTGCTGCTTAGTCACTTCAGTCATGTCCAACTCTGTCTAGACCCATGGACTGTAGCCTGCCAGACTCCTCTGTCCATGGAATTCTCCAGGCAAGAATACTGGAATGAGTTTCCGTATACTTCTCTTGATTATTAAACATCGCTTGAAGTTAACCATGAGCAAGGTTCTGATGTAAAGCCTCATTTCAAAATGGAAAATAAGCTATTGGAATTGTTTTGGCAAAATGTTAATCAGGTTCCACATAATTTTAGGACTAAAAATCCAGCAGTTTTTGTTTTTTTTCTCTCTCTTTGTTTTTAAATTACTTGTATTTGCTTTTCAAAGACAGTGGAATTACTCTAAAGTAGAAGTCAGGAAACTGCAGGTCACAAACCAACTCCATCCTGATGCTTGTTTTACAAATTATTCTTAGTGAAACATAGTCATATCATTTGTGTTTTATTATCTGTCGAGCTGGAGAGAGGAAGAGCTTGCAAAGTTGCACAAGATGATCTGTAGGGATGTGAGAAATATTTATCTGATTGTGAAGATGATTTTATGTGTATGTACATATGTCAAAGCTGATTCAAATGTGCCGTCTAGTGTTCTTCACTTTTAACCCTCAAAGTTGACATTTTTATTTTTAATTTTAAAATCTATATAAAATTTCCCTATTGATTGATTAAGTATAGTTGATTTACAGTGTTATGTTCAGGTGAACTGAATAGCAACTGAGATATATATGTGTATGTGTATATATTTTTTATATTATTTTGCCCTATACACCATTACAAAATATTGAGTATAGTTCCTTGTACTATACAGTATGTCCTTGTTGGTTATTTTATATATAGTAGTGTGTATATATTATTGCCATCCTTCTAATTAAAAAAGATTAAAAAGGGGTATAGAGATCAGAATCTGGTTTAAAAAATGAAACATAAAGATGGCATACTGAAACACTTTCATATTAAGTGCAAGTGACACAAAAGTATTCAAATTGTCATAAAAATTTTAGCAGTTTCAATATCTGTACCTATTTTACTAGGGACTAGTAACACAAGTTTTTACCAAATGTTACCATTCCACAAAACTCTCTTTGAGTAGTGATGTTCTAGAAAATAAAAATACAGCTAAAGCAGGGTCCCTGTTCCTCATGGATATTACAACTGGTATAAAAATGAAACACTTCTATACCTATAGGGCAACATAGGATGTGGTTCCATAGGCATGTTTCAGGACTTAGCACTTAATAAGTGAAAAAACAGTAATGTCTTTAGGGGTAGTCAAGCTGGGATTCAAAGTCAGTTTCTTTCATTTTCCTCCTCTTAGTTTATAGTGAAGTTGTGAAACTACTTAGAGTCAGTTAGTCATAGGAGGAAATGATAAAAATAATATTCCCTGCATGACACTGTTTATAACTCTCTTGGTCAATATGCATGCAGTAGGTATTCAATAAATATTTCTTAGCTGAATAAAAAAAAACCTGAAAAATTGCACTTCCAGAGTTGCTAAGCAACTTGCCAGAATATAATAGCTACTAACTATCACTGATTTCCTGTCCATTTATGATTTCTGTCTGAAAGCTAGTTTTGAAACATTTTCCTGTATGAGTCATTTAATTTTAAAAAAGACTTTGTGTGTGTGTGTGTATGTGTATTAGTCACTCAGTTGTATCCAACTCTTTGTGATCTCATGGACTGTAGCCTGCCAAGGATCCTCTGTCCATGGAATTCTTCAGGCAAGAATACTGGTGTGGGTTGCCATTTCCTTATCCAGGGATCTTGTATTATAGGCTAATATTTGCAAACTTTGGTGATGGTTTCTCTTTATGTGAGTATTTTAGTTTTCAGTTTATTTGTATGCCATAGACAAATATTTGTTCCATAGGTATATCCTACTTTTTCTGGAATAGAAAAATATTTCAAAGAAGTGTATGTATTCCTTTAGAATTTATTTGCTACATTAAGTTCACTTAGTATGTATTAAATGTAGTTCTCATGATATATTTTTAAAGTAAAAACATATCCTATGTTTTGGGGTTTTTTTTGTATTTCCATAAAACAGAGATCTGAAAGGATCTTTTAACACTTACCAACACTAGATATAGAGCTCTCCAATACTTTATTTATAAACTAGCCTTAATGAAAATCCTATGTATATTAAGCCCAGGGCTGACCACATTTTCCAACATAATCTTTTTTAATCCTCGTAACTAATTTACAAAGTAGTACGAGTATTATGCTACAGAAAAAGAGACTTGCCAAAGCCATTTTACATGATGAATGGTAAATGGAGAAGGAGAGATGCTCATTTAGATCTCTTTGGTGCCACATTTTCTGTCTACTGCACTGTGTGTTAACTGAACTTCCTCTGTATTTAGCATTTTAATACTGTAACTCTGAAACTTGACAACAGAAAAAAAATTGCAACGCTGTTGTAATGTTTAAGTCCTGCGTTCAGGCTAAGTCACTTCAGTCGTGTCCAACTCTTTGTAACTCTATGACTAGCCAGGCTCCTCTGTTCCAGGAATTCTCCAGGCAAGAATACTGGAGTAGGTTGCCACTCCAGGGAATCTTACCCAGGGATCAAACCCTCATCTCCATCTCCAGATTCTTTACTGTTGAGCCATTGGGGAAGTAAAAGTTACAGCTGCCTAAATTCCTTGGATTCACTTTTTTGGAAAGATATTCTTTAATAGAGTTCTCAGACTTTCTGTGCACTTGTACCCCTACACATTCAAGACTGAATAAATAGATACTGAACATGGCTTGTTCTGTGATTGGAAGACCTAGTCTTAAAAATGCTGAAATCTGGGGCATCGCTGGTGGTCCAGTGGGTAAGGACACCGCCTTGCAGCCCAAGGGGCACCGGTTCGATCCCTGGCCTTGGAAGATCTTGTGTGCCACGGAGGCGGGCTGGACCAATGTGTCCAACTACTGAGCTGGATTTCTGGAGCATGTGCGCTCAGAGCCTGTGCTCTGCTAGGAGAGAGGCCACTGCAATGGGAGGCCCACGCAGGCCAAAGAACAAAGATAAATAAAGGAAAGATCAATAGAAGTGCCCCCCCACCAAAAAAAAAAAGCTCCTGAAATTTATGGACAATGAGGATTTTATATTTTTCTTAGTTAGAAGAATGAATTTGGAAGTCTCTTGAGAACTTTCTCCTTACTCTGTAAATATTCTTCAGAATGAAATAGAAAACATAAGTAGCAATCTCAAAAACTCTCTCTGGTCTACTTGCATTTCTTGGATTATTTTCCAGGTTTCCTAAACCTTACAACAATTTGAGCCTGTGGGTACTTCCTTTTTAACTTTAATGTTTATCAATTGAATATCATTTTTATAAAATTAATTGATTATATTTTGCTTAAAAAATATTTGACAGAAATTTAGCTAATAGAACCTATGGTAGAGAGGGCGGATTTAGGAGTTCCACTGCCTGGATTTGAATCCTGTTTTCCTAATTCCTAGCTGTGTCATTTGGGAAAACTTTAATAGTAATTTTTGTAACTCTGAAACTTGACAACAGAAAAAAATTGCAACGCTGTTGTAATGTTTAAGTCCTGCGTTCAGGCTAAGTCACTTCAGTCGTGTCCAACTCTTTGTAACTCTATGACTAGCCAGGCTCCTCTGTTCCAGGAATTCTCCAGGCAAGAATACTGGAGTAGGTTGCCACTCCAGGGAATCTTACCCAGGATCAAACCCTCATCTCCATCTCCAGATTCTTTACTGTTGAGCCATTGGGGAAGTAAAAGTTACAGCTGCCTAAATTCCTTGGATTCACTTTTTTGGAAAGATATTCTTTAATAGAGTTCTCAGACTTTCTGTGCACTTGTACCCCTACACATTCAAGACTGAATAAATAGATACTGAACATGGCTTGTTCTGTGATTGGAAGACCTAGTCTTAAAAATGCTGAAATCTGGGGCATCGCTGGTGGTCCAGTGGGTAAGGACACCGCCTTGCAGCCCAAGGGGCACCGGTTCGATCCCTGGCCTTGGAAGATCTTGTGTGCCACGGAGCGGGCTGGACCAATGTGTCCAACTACTGAGCTGGATTTCTGGAGCATGTGCGCTCAGAGCCTGTGCTCTGCTAGGAGAGAGGCCACTGCAATGGGAGGCCCACGCAGGCCAAAGAACAAAGATAAATAAAGGAAAGATCAATAGAAGTGCCCCCCCACCAAAAAAAAAAAGCTCCTGAAATTTATGGACAATGAGGATTTTATATTTTTCTTAGTTAGAAGAATGAATTTGGAAGTCTCTTGAGAACTTTCTCCTTACTCTGTAAATATTCTTCAGAATGAAATAGAAAACATAAGTAGCAATCTCAAAAACTCTCTCTGGTCTACTTGCATTTCTTGGATTATTTTCCAGGTTTCCTAAACCTTACAACAATTTGAGCCTGTGGGTACTTCCTTTTTAACTTTAATGTTTATCAATTGAATATCATTTTTATAAAATTAATTGATTATATTTTGCTTAAAAAATATTTGACAGAAATTTAGCTAATAGAACCTATGGTAGAGAGGGCGGATTTAGGAGTTCCACTGCCTGGATTTGAATCCTGTTTTCCTAATTCCTAGCTGTGTCATTTGGGAAAACTTAATTTTGTATTTCTTAATTATTTCGTTTATGAAAAAGAGACAATGCTGGTACCTATAGAGTTGGCAATAATGGGCTTATAGAGTTGTTTTAAGAATTAATTGAGGCAGTATTTTTTAAAACACCTAGGACAGCATATGATATGGTATATGGTAGCTCTCAGTGTGTGGTATAGTATGTACTAACTTTTTGTCAATCTTTTTCAGTTTTATGGGTTTGAATCTTTTATGTGATTCTAATTTTTTTTACATTTATTGAAGAAGAAAATAAAGGGTAGGGGATGAAAGAAGTGCATCAAGAAAAGAGAGAGGGGGAAAAAATAAGGGAGAAAGGAAGAAAAAAGGAAGATGGGAGGGAGATAGATGTGGAATATGATGGTCAGTTAGGAGTACACTTAAATCTCTTCCATTTCTAACAGGTTTTGACATGCAATGTAAACTCTCTTCACTCTTGCAATTTTATATCCATTTATATTGAATCTGTAGCTATTTCTTAGCAAGCTGATTTGCTACTGCAGTTTATTGATTTAATAATAGTAAACATTCAGAACTTGAGAAGGTAGAACTGTCATGCAGCCCTTTGCCTCAGCTCATAACCATATGAAATTCCCAGTCTATCCCTTAAACAGAGTAATTGCTATGTGCACAGACAGACCATCATAACTTATCACAGTACATTTACCTCAAAAAAGGTCAAATGTATAATTTCTGTAACACATGATGCTGATTTCTCTATATTATACTTATTTTTGTCCACATTGTATATTAAAAACAACTCTGATCATTTTCTTCTTTCAAATGCAACATGAATACTTTCTTTACACATGATTGCATGTTAAGTTAGCCTCGCTCTTGAAAAAGAAAATTTATAAGGCTTCCCAGAAAAGCAGAGTTGAAGATTGCTGTTTAATGGTTTCACTTTTATCAAATTTATAAGCATAATCTGAATATGACCTTTTTCTAAGATTAACAATGCCTTTCTTAAATGCTGATTAGGTAAGGAATGGTGGTATTGAAATTTGAATTTTTAAAAATTGTCTGGGAGATACTGTTCTTTCCAAGAACAGATAGATATAAGCAGAATGTGGAATGGAATGGAAATGGAATTTAGGAAATGGATTTTAGGAATAATATTAATGACCCTTTACAATTTTACTGCTTTTAATAAGTCTTAAAATATTTAAATCTTATGTTTTCTTTAGTCTACTAGTTCCCAGAAATATTTGGTAGTACTTTACAGATGAATAGTAATATCTGGTATATGGCATATATGGTATACATATATATGCAGAAGATACAGGTTCGATCTCTGAGTGGAGAAGATCCCATGAGAAAGAAATGGCACCCAACCCACTCAGTATTCTTGCTTAGGAAATCCTGTGGACAGAGGAGCCTGGCAGGCTACTGCCTATAGGGTCACAAAAGAGTAGACCATGACTCAGCAACTAAAGAAAAACAAACAAATGTATATATATTTTGCTGTCATTTGCCTCTAGGTCATTATAGTCATACCTTGGAGATATTATGGGTTGAGGTCCAGACCACCACAATAAAGCAAATATCCCAATAAAGCAAGTCACATGAGTTTTTGGTTTCACAGTGTATAAAGGTATATACTATGTTGTAGGCTATTAATTATACAATAGCATAATATCTAAAAATGTGTATACCTTCATTTAAAAAGTACTAACCATCATCTGAGCCTTTGGTGAGTTGTAATTTTTATTCAGATGGAATCTTGGCTTAATGTTAGTGGCTGCTGACTGATCAGGTAGCTGTTGCTGAAAGCTGGGAGTACATTTACCTCAAAAAGGTCAAATGTATAATTCTAACATGATGCTGATTTCTCTATATTATACTTATTTTTGTCCACATTGTATATTAAAAACAACTCTGATCATTTTCTTCTTTCAAATGCAACATGAATACTTTCTTTACACATGATTGCATGTTAAGTTAGCCTCGCTCTTGAAAAAGAAAATTTATAAGGCTTCCCAGAAAAGCAGAGTTGAAGATTGCTGTTTAATGGTTTCACTTTTATCAAATTTATAAGCATAATCTGAATATGACCTTTTTCTAAGATTAACAATGCCTTTCTTAAATGCTGATTAGGTAAGGAATGGTGGTATTGAAATTTGAATTTTTAAAAATTGTCTGGGAGATACTGTTCTTTCCAAGAACAGATAGATATAAGCAGAATGTGGAATGGAATGGAAATGGAATTTAGGAAATGGATTTTAGGAATAATATTAATGACCCTTTACAATTTTACTGCTTTTAATAAGTCTTAAAATATTTAAATCTTATGTTTTCTTTAGTCTACTAGTTCCCAGAAATATTTGGTAGTACTTTACAGATGAATAGTAATATCTGGTATATGGCATATATGGTATACATATATATGCAGAAGATACAGGTTCGATCTCTGAGTGGAGAAGATCCCATGAGAAAGAAATGGCACCCAACCCACTCAGTATTCTTGCTTAGGAAATCCTGTGGACAGAGGAGCCTGGCAGGCTACTGCCTATAGGGTCACAAAAGAGTAGACCATGACTCAGCAACTAAAGAAAAACAAACAAATGTATATATATTTTGCTGTCATTTGCCTCTAGGTCATTATAGTCATACCTTGGAGATATTATGGGTTGAGGTCCAGACCACCACAATAAAGCAAATATCCCAATAAAGCAAGTCACATGAGTTTTTGGTTTCACAGTGTATAAAGGTATATACTATGTTGTAGGCTATTAATTATACAATAGCATAATATCTAAAAATGTGTATACCTTCATTTAAAAAGTACTAACCATCATCTGAGCCTTTGGTGAGTTGTAATTTTTATTCAGATGGAATCTTGGCTTAATGTTAGTGGCTGCTGACTGATCAGGTAGCTGTTGCTGAAAGCTGGGATGGCTGTTTTTTAAACTCAAACAATGAAGTTGGCTTATCTATTGACTCTACTTTCACAGACAATTTCTCTGCAGCATGCAATGCTGTTGATAGCATTTTACACAGAGTAGAACTTTGTAAATTGGAGTTAATTTTCTCAAACCCTGCCACTGCTTGAAAACCAATTAAGCTTATGTAACAATCTAAATTCTTTGCTGTTATTCCAATAATCTTCATAGTATCTTCCTCAGAAGTAGATTCCATTTCAAGAAACCATCTTCTTTGCTGATCCATAAGAAAAAACTTCTCACTTATTAATGTTTTAATGTTTTATTGAGCAATTTCAGTAATTCAGTCTCATCTTCAGCTTCCACTTCTAAACATAGCAAAAGAACATACATCTACATTTATTTCCTCCACTAAAATCTTGAACTTCTCATCCATGAGGGTTGGTATCAGCTTTTTCCAAACTCCTCTTAATGTTAGCATTTATCCTCTTTCCGTGAATCATGCATGCTCTTAATGGCATCTAGAATGGTGAGTCAGTTTAAAAATATTTTCAACTTTCTTTGTCCAGATCCTTCAGAGAAATAACTACTTATGGTAATGATAACCTTTCAAAACGTATTTCTTAAGTAATAAAACTTCAAAGTCAAAGTTATTCTTTGATTCATGGCGTACTGAATATATTGTGTTAGCAGACATGGAAACAACATTAATCTCACGTACATCTCCATCAGAGGTCATGGGTGAGCAGATGCATCATCAATGAGCAGTCATGGTTTGAATGGAATATTTTCATCTGAGTAGTAGATTTCAAACCTGGGCTTAAAACTTTCAATATTCCGTGTTGTACACATGACACATGTGCTGTCATCCAGACTTTGTCTTTCCATTTGCAGAGCACAGACAGAGTTGATTTCACTTAATTCTTAAGGGCCCTAGGATTTTTGGAACAGCAAATGAGCACTGGCGACAATTTAAAGTCTCCAGCTGTACATTAATCCCTAACAAGAGCGGTCTGTATTTTAAAGTTTTGAAGCCAGGAAATGACCTCCTCTAGCTATGAAAATCCTAGATGGCATCTTTTTCCAATGTAAGTCTGTTTTTATCTAGTTTGAAAACCTGTTATTTAGTGGGATCACTTTCAATTATTTTAGCTGAATCTTCCAGGCAACTTGCTACAGCCTCTACACTAGCACTTGCTGCTTCACCCTGAACTTGTATGTTATAGAGATGGCTTCTCTCTTTAAAGTTCATGAACCAGTCTCTTCTGTCTTCAGACTTTTCTTCTACAAGCTTCTCATCTCTCTGTCTTCATAGAATTTAAGAGAGTTAAGGCTTTGCACTGGATTAGGTTTTGCCTTAAAGCAATATTAGGATTGGCTTAAATTTTCAATCCAGATCCCTAAAGCTTTCTCCATATCAGCAGTAATTACTGATATCATTGTTTTACTCTCCTATTATTTGTGTCACAAATACACAAGAGTCCTAACTTCCTTTCTCAGTAAGCTTAAACATGTCTAGCTTCTGATTTAAAGGGAGAGACATGGGACTCTTTACTTTAACTCTTTAGAAGGCATTGTAGGGTTATTAAGTGGCCTAACGTCAAGATTGTTCTATCGTAGGTGTCAGGGAGGCTTGAGGAGAGGAAGAAAGATAAGGAAATTGTGGGTCAGAACACACATACGATTTATATATTAGGTTTGGTGCCTTACATGGGAGCAGTTCTTGGCATGCCAAAGCAACTATAGTAGCAACATCAAGAATCACTGATCAACCTGGGCTTTAAAACGTATCTTAATATTTTTTGTTAGCACGAAAAAATGGAAACAACATTAATCTCACGTACATCTCCATCAGAGGTCATGGGTGAGCAGATGCATCATCAATGAGCAGTCATGGTTTGAATGGAATATTTTCATCTGAGTAGTAGATTTCAAACCTGGGCTTAAAACTTTCAATATTCCGTGTTGTACACATGACACATGTGCTGTCATCCAGACTTTGTCTTTCCATTTGCAGAGCACAGACAGAGTTGATTTCACTTAATTCTTAAGGGCCCTAGGATTTTTGGAACAGCAAATGAGCACTGGCGACAATTTAAAGTCTCCAGCTGTACATTAATCCCTAACAAGAGCGGTCTGTATTTTAAAGTTTTGAAGCCAGGAAATGACCTCCTCTAGCTATGAAAATCCTAGATGGCATCTTTTTCCAATGTAAGTCTGTTTTTATCTAGTTTGAAAACCTGTTATTTAGTGGGATCACTTTCAATTATTTTAGCTGAATCTTCCAGGCAACTTGCTACAGCCTCTACACTAGCACTTGCTGCTTCACCCTGAACTTGTATGTTATAGAGATGGCTTCTCTCTTTAAAGTTCATGAACCAGTCTCTTCTGTCTTCAGACTTTTCTTCTACAAGCTTCTCATCTCTCTGTCTTCATAGAATTTAAGAGAGTTAAGGCTTTGCACTGGATTAGGTTTTGCCTTAAAGCAATATTAGGATTGGCTTAAATTTTCAATCCAGATCCCTAAAGCTTTCTCCATATCAGCAGTAATTACTGATATCATTGTTTTACTCTCCTATTATTTGTGTCACAAATACACAAGAGTCCTAACTTCCTTTCTCAGTAAGCTTAAACATGTCTAGCTTCTGATTTAAAGGGAGAGACATGGGACTCTTTACTTTAACTCTTTAGAAGGCATTGTAGGGTTATTAAGTGGCCTAACGTCAAGATTGTTCTATCGTAGGTGTCAGGGAGGCTTGAGGAGAGGAAGAAAGATAAGGAAATTGTGGGTCAGAACACACATACGATTTATATATTAGGTTTGGTGCCTTACATGGGAGCAGTTCTTGGCATGCCAAAGCAACTATAGTAGCAACATCAAGAATCACTGATCAACCTAACAAATGTAATAGTAATTTAAATTACTGTGAGAATTAACAAAATATGATATAGAGATACAAGTGAGTAAATGCTATTGGAAAAATAGCACCGATAGATTTGCTTATTGTAGGGTTGCCATAAACCTTCAATTTGTTTTAGGAAAAAAAAAGAAAGAAAGAAAAGCAGTATCTGCCAAGTACAATGAAAGGAGGTATGCCTATATTATAAAGATCTATGCTGAGTTTTATTCACTAATGTTGTCTGTATTTTATTTTGGTAATCTGCCATTTTAATGACTATGGCTCATTTTTTATATCTGTATAGATGTAAATATAGCTATGAAATGCTATTTTTATGTTTGATATATTTATATTTAATTAGACATCTGCCAGTTTTGAAATTTGGGACTTGACATATTATTAGTTTTTGCCATCTAAACCTTCAACTAAATTTAATTCTTGAAAAAAACATATAGATTATTTTTGGATTTTGTCAAATGTCATTGGAGTATGCATGCACACATTCATGGTCATAGATTCCCAGGTAGAATTCTAAATATTTAATGACTTAAGTTTATCAAAGTCACTGGGTATAACATTGGATATATTTGTCTCCTTTGCTGTTTTAAGTATGGATACTGTTCAAAAAATCATCCCAAACTGAGTGCCTTAAAACAACAAAAAAAGTATATTATCTCTCATGGTTTTTGTGAATCAGCAATTTGAACAGCATATATTGGAAACGGCTTTTCTTCTCTTCATGATGTCAGAGGCTTCAGCTGGGAAGATTTGATGGATGGAGTGACTCAACCCCTGGAGAATGAATTGTCCAGAGATATTTATACTGGGATGTTTGACAGTCGAAGCTGGGAGTCCCAACCTGGGCTGTCAGTTGGAATATTTATACACGGTCTCTTACTATGGGCTTCCTCAAAGCAGAGCAGCAAGATTCCAGAAGCAAATGTCCCCAGAAACCCAGTTGAAGTTTTAATTGCCTTTAGGACCTAGCCTCAGAAATCACATAATGTCACTACTGCCATTGTTACTAGCCTTTCCAATTTCAAAGAGTGGATAGGGTTGCCATTGACATCACTTATCAATAAGAGAAACGTCAAAATCACATTGCAAGAAGAGCATGGGTGATGGAAGATATTTTTGTAACCATCGTTGGAAAATACAGTCTTCTATATTGATGTAAAAAAGCAGGGCTTCCTTGGTGGTCCAGTTAAGGACACCGCCTTGCAGTGCAAGGGGTGCTGGTTTGATCCCTGGCCTGGGAATATTCCACGTGCCGCGGACAGGCTGAACCGATGTGTCCAGTTACCAAGCCAGAGCTCTGGAGCGCGTGCGCCCAGAACCAGTGCTCTGTGAGGAGAGAGGCCACTGCGATGGGAGGCCCACACAGGCCAAAGAACAAAGATGGATGAAAGTAGATAAATGAAAGACCAATAGATGTGGCCTGCCTGCCCCCCTCCCTCCCCAACCCACAACCCCTCCCACCCCCCAAAAAAAGAGAAAAAAAGCATTGTTCATGATCAGCCTTTATTGGCTCTTAATATATTTTCCACTGGGCTGACTTTAATTCCATCAATAATCTTGGAGTTTGTATCAGAACCAACAAAATGACCCATGGCATAAACATACAAAGCCATTGCATTGTGTCTTTTACAATGGATTCTTGTATCCCCTAACAATTCATCGTATACAATGATTATTGTTCTATTCTTTAGGACTTGGCCAAAAAAAGAAAACAAAACAATGCTATGCTTGGCTATAGTAGCTAAGCAGTTAGCAGAAAAATGTCTCCATTGCTATATAGAAAATGTATGGAACACCGTAATGCTAATTTGTACAAAATAATAGCATATTTATATAGCTAACTAGTGCATTCATATACTTACTGGGCTCTTCTTTGTGCCCTGGTCTTGAAAGTCTCAGTTTATTATCCCTTGACCTCTTCAGAATGATCAAGGGCAGGCATCAGTCATGTATAGCCAACAGACTAAATCTAGCCTAGAGTCTGTATGGCCCAATTTATTAAAATGGTTTTGCATTTTATAAGACATATAAAAATGGGCTTCCTCAAAGCAGAGCAGCAAGATTCCAGAAGCAAATGTCCCCAGAAACCCAGTTGAAGTTTTAATTGCCTTTAGGACCTAGCCTCAGAAATCACATAATGTCACTACTGCCATTGTTACTAGCCTTTCCAATTTCAAAGAGTGGATAGGGTTGCCATTGACATCACTTATCAATAAGAGAAACGTCAAAATCACATTGCAAGAAGAGCATGGGTGATGGAAGATATTTTTGTAACCATCGTTGGAAAATACAGTCTTCTATATTGATGTAAAAAAGCAGGGCTTCCTTGGTGGTCCAGTTAAGGACACCGCCTTGCAGTGCAAGGGGTGCTGGTTTGATCCCTGGCCTGGGAATATTCCACGTGCCGCGGACAGGCTGAACCGATGTGTCCAGTTACCAAGCCAGAGCTCTGGAGCGCGTGCGCCCAGAACCAGTGCTCTGTGAGGAGAGAGGCCACTGCGATGGGAGGCCCACACAGGCCAAAGAACAAAGATGGATGAAAGTAGATAAATGAAAGACCAATAGATGTGGCCTGCCTGCCCCCTCCCTCCCCAACCCACAACTCTCCCACCCCCCAAAAAAAGAGAAAAAAAGCATTGTTCATGATCAGCCTTTATTGGCTCTTAATATATTTTCCACTGGGCTGACTTTAATTCCATCAATAATCTTGGAGTTTGTATCAGAACCAACAAAATGACCCATGGCATAAACATACAAAGCCATTGCATTGTGTCTTTTACAATGGATTCTTGTATCCCCTAACAATTCATCGTATACAATGATTATTGTTCTATTCTTTAGGACTTGGCCAAAAAAAGAAAACAAAACAATGCTATGCTTGGCTATAGTAGCTAAGCAGTTAGCAGAAAAATGTCTCCATTGCTATATAGAAAATGTATGGAACACCGTAATGCTAATTTGTACAAAATAATAGCATATTTATATAGCTAACTAGTGCATTCATATACTTACTGGGCTCTTCTTTGTGCCCTGGTCTTGAAAGTCTCAGTTTATTATCCCTTGACCTCTTCAGAATGATCAAGGGCAGGCATCAGTCATGTATAGCCAACAGACTAAATCTAGCCTAGAGTCTGTATGGCCCAATTTATTAAAATGGTTTTTGCATTTTATAAGACATATAAAAATCAGAACAGGGGCTTCCCCTGGTGGTCCAGTGGGTAAGGACACCACCTTGCAGCCCAAGGGGCACCGGTTCGATCCCTGGCCTGGGAAGATCCCACGTGCTCCGGAGCAGCTGGACCAATGTGTCCAATCAACGAGCCGGAGCTCTGGAGTGCATGTGCCCAGAGCCGGTGCTCTGCGACGACAGACGCCACCACGATGGGAGGCCCACAGGAGCCAAAGAACAAAGACGGATGAAAATAGAGAAATGAAAGACCAATAGAAGTGGCCTGCCCGCTCCCCTCCCTCCCCAACCCGACCCCCGCCCAAAATAAATAAATAAATAAATCTTTTAAAAAAAAAATTCAGAACAAACAACAGAAAATAATACAAAATAAAGATAAATGTGGTAGCATCAAAGCTTAAAATATTTGCTATATTGAAATATTTATTTATTATTAGATTTTTTTAAAGAGAAAACTTCGTCAACTCTCTAATCTAGCATATTTGATAAACATGTAGTCTCCTCAGTTTCACCACAGACTTACTGAATCTGAATTATGAGGGAAAGGAGTATATTTTGGGAATCTACCTCCTTTAAAAGTTTTCCCAAAATATTTTTTTTATGTCTGCAAAGTCTTGAGAACTACTAATTTTGGGTGTCTGAAAATACTTAGAAACATGCTTGATTTGGCTAATTTAACTAATTAACTGATTTTCCTATTATATTTTGCTATATAAACACCCATGGACCATGCACAGAGGAACATAGTGGGGTACAGTCTGTAGGATCGCAAGAGTTGAGCACAATTGAATGAGTAGGCCTCCACCACCATAATACCATAATAATATTCATCATAGTGGATTTTGTTGTATCATAGCCAAGAAAACAAAAAAACAATATGTTATAGTAGCTAACATAGAAATGTCTCCATTGCATAAAAAAACACCGTAATGCTAATTTGTACAAAATAATAGCATATTTATATAGCTAACTAGTGCATTCATATACTTACTGGGCTCTTCTTTATGCCGTGGGCTTGGAAGTCTCATTTTATTATCCCTTGACTTTTTCAGATTGATCAAGGGCAGGCATCAGTCATGTATAGCCAACAGACTAAATCTAGCCTAGAGTCTGTATGGCCCAATTTATTAAAATGGTTTTTGCATTTTATAAGACATATAAAAATCAGAACAGGGGCTTCCCCTGGTGGTCCAGTGGGTAAGGACACCACCTTGCAGCCCAAGGGGCACCGGTTCGATCCCTGGCCTGGGAAGATCCCACGTGCTCCGGAGCAGCTGGACCAATGTGTCCAATCAACGAGCCGGAGCTCTGGAGTGCATGTGCCCAGAGCCGGTGCTCTGCGACGACAGACGCCACCACGATGGGAGGCCCACAGGAGCCAAAGAACAAAGACGGATGAAAATAGAGAAATGAAAGACCAATAGAAGTGGCCTGCCCGCTCCCCTCCCTCCCCAACCCGACCCCCGCCCAAAATAAATAAATAAATAAATCTTTTAAAAAAAAAATTCAGAACAAACAACAGAAAATAATACAAAATAAAGATAAATGTGGTAGCATCAAAGCTTAAAATATTTGCTATATTGAAATATTTATTTATTATTAGATTTTTTTAAAGAGAAAACTTCGTCAACTCTCTAATCTAGCATATTTGATAAACATGTAGTCTCCTCAGTTTCACCACAGACTTACTGAATCTGAATTATGAGGGAAAGGAGTATATTTTGGGAATCTACCTCCTTTAAAAGTTTTCCCAAAATATTTTTTTTATGTCTGCAAAGTCTTGAGAACTACTAATTTTGGGTGTCTGAAAATACTTAGAAACATGCTTGATTTGGCTAATTTAACTAATTAACTGATTTTCCTATTATATTTTGCTATATAAACACCCATGGACCATGCACAGAGGAACATAGTGGGGTACAGTCTGTAGGATCGCAAGAGTTGAGCACAATTGAATGAGTAGGCCTCCACCACCATAATACCATAATAATATTCATCATAGTGGATTTTGTTGTATCATAGCCAAGAAACATTGAGTTGAAAAGTAATTGAATATTCCTTTCTTGAGAGCTAAGATCATTTTAAAATTTGGCCTTTGACATGTTTTTAGAGGTACTTGCAGTGTTCTTGAAGATTCTAAATTTCCTTTTAAGTTGATAGTGAATTCTAAAAAGTAGTTCTCTAAATACCAAGATTGTGCATAACTTTATTTTTGTTTGTCAACCACCTGAACAATTTTAGTATGCTGCTATAAAGGATTGAACTATGTTATATGCCTATTGTGACATACTTAGCAGTCATTGAGTGATATTGTAGAAAAACAATTAATAAACTGAAAAGATGGCACAATGAAAGTAAAATTTAGGCAGATAATAAAATAATGTATAACATAATTCCATTTGTGTCAAATAGCTATTTACATTTATTTGTCTATAGCTTTTTTTATCTGTCTACGTATCTATCTATGTATCTGCATTACCCTCTGTTTAGATAAAAAATAAGATAAAAGATGTTAAGAGGAAAAATAGAAGGATATATCAAAGTGTTAATAGTCAAGTCATCACTTTGTATGTTTTCATTTCCCTTTGTAATAAAGAAAATGCTATATAAACAAAAGAAAATAATGTTTAAAATCTCAAATTTTATAATTTCCTGAACTGAAGACTTAAAAGCCTCTATTTTACATAGAAAGTCTTCAAAATTTGTAAAAAATACATTCATGAATCACTTTGAGATGTGAATGTGATTTTCAGGAGGCAAGACTGAAATAACTAAAGTAGTAATGAAATAACTAAAGTAGTAATCTTTTCCAATTAGAACAGCAAGCTAGGGACAGCCTTCAATTTCCAAGGTCATATATTTTTGAATCTATATGCTCGCAGCTGTGATTCAACTGAGATGACCAAGAAAAAGGGGGAAATGCAGATTGGATTCATTGCCTGTAAGGGTCTGGTAGGAAGTTATGCTTAAAATGATATTTCATGCTGGTGTTAGTAAAGTGTCTGTGTTCTCCTTCCCTTCTTCTTGCAAATCTTTTCTTTTAAATTGATAGTGGAAGATGAGGCTATATATCTCATGATAAAATTAAAACAGAGTTAAGATAATAAAACAAAATTGCACTTAAGTAGCTTTTCTTCTAACTTATTGGCATGATCATATCTTTAAGTGTTATAATCAAAGTATTGTTTGACATCATTCTCCCCTATATATATGTGTGTCAAAAATGCTACAAAATATTTTTATAATGTTGCTAGATTGTATCTTTCTATGATCACATTTTTTATTCTTTCTGCCCTAGTTTCTCCTTTCTTCAAACCACTAGAGATGTCCAGTAACAATCCAGATTGAATCACAGCCTTATCTCTTGTTATTCTCTGCTTCAAACTTTTTGTTGCAAGAGTATGAAACTATTTTTATTTTTTTGAATTTAAGATCATTTTTCATAATCCTTTGTCTTTCATCAGACTATTTCCCAAATGCCCTTCTCTTACTTAATTCATTTAACAAACCCATATTCATCCACCAGGTCAAAAATCAAACACATTCTTTATGAAATTTTCTTGTGTCAAATAGCTATTTACATTTATTTGTCTATAGCTTTTTTTATCTGTCTACGTATCTATCTATGTATCTGCATTACCCTCTGTTTAGATAAAAAATAAGATAAAAGATGTTAAGAGGAAAAATAGAAGGATATATCAAAGTGTTAATAGTCAAGTCATCACTTTGTATGTTTTCATTTCCCTTTGTAATAAAGAAAATGCTATATAAACAAAAGAAAATAATGTTTAAAATCTCAAATTTTATAATTTCCTGAACTGAAGACTTAAAAGCCTCTATTTTACATAGAAAGTCTTCAAAATTTGTAAAAAATACATTCATGAATCACTTTGAGATGTGAATGTGATTTTCAGGAGGCAAGACTGAAATAACTAAAGTAGTAATGAAATAACTAAAGTAGTAATCTTTTCCAATTAGAACAGCAAGCTAGGGACAGCCTTCAATTTCCAAGGTCATATATTTTTGAATCTATATGCTCGCAGCTGTGATTCAACTGAGATGACCAAGAAAAAGGGGGAAATGCAGATTGGATTCATTGCCTGTAAGGGTCTGGTAGGAAGTTATGCTTAAAATGATATTTCATGCTGGTGTTAGTAAAGTGTCTGTGTTCTCCTTCCCTTCTTCTTGCAAATCTTTTCTTTTAAATTGATAGTGGAAGATGAGGCTATATATCTCATGATAAAATTAAAACAGAGTTAAGATAATAAAACAAAATTGCACTTAAGTAGCTTTTCTTCTAACTTATTGGCATGATCATATCTTTAAGTGTTATAATCAAAGTATTGTTTGACATCATTCTCCCCTATATATATGTGTGTCAAAAATGCTACAAAATATTTTTATAATGTTGCTAGATTGTATCTTTCTATGATCACATTTTTTATTCTTTCTGCCCTAGTTTCTCCTTTCTTCAAACCACTAGAGATGTCCAGTAACAATCCAGATTGAATCACAGCCTTATCTCTTGTTATTCTCTGCTTCAAACTTTTTGTTGCAAGAGTATGAAACTATTTTTATTTTTTTGAATTTAAGATCATTTTTCATAATCCTTTGTCTTTCATCAGACTATTTCCCAAATGCCCTTCTCTTACTTAATTCATTTAACAAACCCATATTCATCCACCAGGTCAAAAATCAAACACATTCTTTATGAAATTTTCTTGTTTAGATTCTCCAAATGCCACTTATTTGGTATCACTAATCTAGATTCTACTTTGTGTGTGTGAGTGTGTGTGTTGCCATTATTATATTCAATAATTATTCCTCTCTCACATGGTACTTATTGTATTACATTGCCCTCATCTTCTCTATAATATACATTCGAAAAAGGTCCTTGTCTTGTGTACATTTGAATCTCTATCACTGAACACCTATGATGCACCCAGTAAATGTTTATCTCACCAGTGAATCAGTATTCCCCCCTCACAGTTCTTTTTACATTAAACATTCTGATCTGATATACAGTTTTCAAGCTACAGTTCAAGCCAATTGTTTTATTCGCACATTTTAAATAGAAAAATGCCTATGACAGTAATTTCCCTTTCATATCAGAGATAATTGAATGAAAAATAAAGCCAGGATTATTTGGACATAAATATTGAGTTTGATAGGCTCATCTATTGTGGCTGAGTCATATTTTACTAGAACTGATGAGCCCTGCCCCCAGTCTAGTAGGAAAGATAAATATGCACAGGTAGTTGAGAGGAGAATTTTGATTGAAACACAGTAATGGGAGGAGATAAAGAGGTTTGTTGAAGTGGTTGTATCTGTAAACCACTGAATTTAACTTTCTAAGAAATTGGAGCCTGAGGTGTTGCTTGGAAAAGTGATAATAATATAGCCTCTGTTAAATATTTAAGGCTAGGTCTGGGAATAAGGAAGTCTGTCTGATATCAGATTTAACCAGTAAGTAGCAGAATCCTATTGCACTGATTGGATATTAATGTCCAAGTTTACACTGGAAGTAGGTCAGTTGATGATTTTTCGTCATTTTGGTGCCTCTACCTTTAACTCTCAAAAGTGTCTTGGTGAGGGTAATAAATAATACATCGCATTAAAAATGAGACATCTCCTAGAGGGAGATAAATAATAGATCATAATAGTAAGAAGTAATATTCATTGAAGGCTGCTAAATATATTTTCACATTTAATCCTTACAACAACCCTGTAGGGAGTTACTGTTATTATAATGATTATATTTTTATAGAAATGGAGAGTGAGGCACAAAATATTCAGAAATTAATAGGAGAGTGAGGCACAAAATATTCAGAAATTAATAAGCAGAAGTGGTAAAATTCAAATGCGATCTGGTTTCAGAAGTTATAACCTCAACTGTTATATCATGCTGCCTTCTGGTTGAAAAAAAAAAAAAAATACGTGGAGAAACAGATCATTAGAATCCACATCACTTTTCCTTTCTCCCAGGGTCATCCCTCACGCCTTCCTCCTTCCTTCTCTTGTTGCCTTGTTTTCTTCTTTCCACCCTTTCTTCCTTCCTTCCCTCCCTCCCTCTCTTCTTTCCTTCCTTCCTTAAATAAACGTTTATTGAGTATCTGTATGTGTCAGGCACTGTCCCAGACACTAGAAATACCTCGGCAAACAACAAATGCCTCATGCTTAGGGGTTTTGCATTTCAGGAATTGGGTATTTATGCTGTGTTTCCATGGTGCCATCTTGGAAATATTCTGATGAAAGTCAATGTTGTTGTTATTCAGTAACTAAGTTGTGTCTGACTCTTTGCAACCCTATGGACTGCAGCACTTCTGGCACCCCATCCTCCACCATCTCCTGGGGTTTGCTCAAATTCATGGCCATTGAGTCGGTGATGCTATC
The DNA here is from genome assembly GCA_022376925.1 of Tragulus kanchil. Lineage (NCBI taxonomy): Eukaryota > Metazoa > Chordata > Mammalia > Artiodactyla > Tragulidae > Tragulus > Tragulus kanchil. The sequence continues at coordinate 116,099,740 of JAIOJX010000028.1, read as the reverse complement.
TAACCATCTCATCCTCTGTCACCCCCTTCTTTTGCTGTCCATTTTCCCGCCATCAGGTCATCAGTCTCTTCTCATCAGGTGGTCTGGGGTTTGCAAGATTCTAATATAGCCTCTGTTAAATATTTAAGGCTAGGTCTGGGAATAAGGAAGTCTGTCTGATATCAGATTTAACCAGTAAGTAGCAGAATCCTATTGCACTGATTGGATATTAATGTCCAAGTTTACACTGGAAGTAGGTCAGTTGATGATTTTTCGTCATTTTGGTGCCTCTACCTTTAACTCTCAAAAGTGTCTTGGTGAGGGTAATAAATAATACATCGCATTAAAAATGAGACATCTCCTAGAGGGAGATAAATAATAGATCATAATAGTAAGAAGTAATATTCATTGAAGGCTGCTAAATATATTTTCACATTTAATCCTTACAACAACCCTGTAGGGAGTTACTGTTATTATAATGATTATATTTTTATAGAAATGGAGAGTGAGGCACAAAATATTCAGAAATTAATAGGAGAGTGAGGCACAAAATATTCAGAAATTAATAAGCAGAAGTGGTAAAATTCAAATGCGATCTGGTTTCAGAAGTTATAACCTCAACTGTTATATCATGCTGCCTTCTGGTTGAAAAAAAAAAAAAATACGTGGAGAAACAGATCATTAGAATCCACATCACTTTTCCTTTCTCCCAGGGTCATCCCTCACGCCTTCCTCCTTCCTTCTCTTGTTGCCTTGTTTTCTTCTTTCCACCCTTTCTTCCTTCCTTCCCTCCCTCCCTCTCTTCTTTCCTTCCTTCCTTAAATAAACGTTTATTGAGTATCTGTATGTGTCAGGCACTGTCCCAGACACTAGAAATACCTCGGCAAACAACAAATGCCTCATGCTTAGGGGTTTTGCATTTCAGGAATTGGGTATTTATGCTGTGTTTCCATGGTGCCATCTTGGAAATATTCTGATGAAAGTCAATGTTGTTGTTATTCAGTAACTAAGTTGTGTCTGACTCTTTGCAACCCTATGGACTGCAGCACTTCTGGCACCCCATCCTCCACCATCTCCTGGGGTTTGCTCAAATTCATGGCCATTGAGTCGGTGATGCTATCTAACCATCTCATCCTCTGTCACCCCCTTCTTTTGCTGTCCATTTTTCCCGCCATCAGGTCATCAGTCTCTTCTCATCAGGTGGTCAAAGTATCGGTGCTTCAGCTTCAGCATCATTCTTCCAATGAATATTCAGAGTTGATTTCCTTTAGGATTGACTGGGTTGATCTCTTGGCTGTCCAAGGGACTCTTAACAGTCTTCTCCAACACCAGTTTCAAAGTAAATATTGCTTCCTGTGTATAATGTGAAACAACAGAAATGAGTTTGGTTAAGTAAGGTAGGAAGAGTCAGCCATGAATATACTACACATAGTGGATGAAGAGCATCTATTTCGCTAAGCCTCGGCATTGGACACTCTTTTAATTCAGAAAACTTGTATGGAGTACCCATTAGGTGTCAGGCTACGCGGTGAGCTTTCTTCTGGAGCAGGCTACCACATCACTGTCAAAACAACATGAAGAGAGCTGTATCTCTACTCAGTGTTTCTAGTATTTTTAAGTGGAATTAATCCTATTACTTATAAGCAGAATTAATCACTTTCTAATTACTTTTTTTTCTTGATAAACACCAAACATTCACAGAGATACACACTTAGTCCCCAGTGGCCAGGTTTCAGAGAAATCAGAGTACTTGAAGCTAAATTATTAACAAGGCTTTCACTCTCTTACACAGTGATGTTTAGAGAAACGCTCTCAGGTAGGTTTTAATGTCACTATTCCTTGAAGTCTGTTCAGATATGGCCTTAGCATATCCTACCAGGGACTTTAACCCCATTAGATGTGGTCCATTTAGCAACAGTCTTATTTGCAATGTCCCTTCCAGCACATGCTCTGAAGGGGATCAGACTCTCTGTCATAATCATGTAGTTGGAATGTATATTAGCAAAATCAATAAATAAGACATTGGAGAATTGTACTAAGCCTGACATGCAATGTTTGGGGCATTTTAATTACCAAAAAATTTTACTTATTTTCCACTACCATACTTTTAAACCATTTGGGAAATATTATGCAGATGTAACTTGAATGTAGCTGTTTGTAGCTTCATTAAAGGTTAAATTTGCATAAAAATTAATTCATTACATGAAAACTGTACTATATTGAGGATACATTATATTGTGATTGACTAAAAGTCCATTTTGTTAATTAACAATGGGACTTAGTCACATTTAGATAATACTGCTAAATGGTTATCAGGAGACACTATCAAAAATTGGAGGAAGTCAAGCCATCTGGATATTAACTTTTTGGATAAGTTTGTAGAATAATAGTGAGATATAGTCTGTGGTATATGTGTTCTTTTATTATAATAGGATTTAATACAGTATATTCAGTAAATAATCATCTGAATGAAGCTTAAGGATCATAAAAATAAAGATCCTAGAATACAATCAGAAGTTAAAATGATACGAACATGCAGAACTGCCTAGTACAATGTGAATGGGACAAATTCAATGATCTGAGTGATAGCTGTCAGTCATTTGTCATTGAATAATTCATAAAATGTTTAGATATATAATTAAAGTTTCTCTAACCTAAGAGCTTCTGTATGTGTCTTCTAGATAATTCAATGAATTTATAGATTCAGTTGTGGTGAATGTCAATTTCTGAAATTTCTACATCCATTAACAATAACATACTATTTATCTTTTTTAAAGGCTCTTCATAAAAATGCTCCATGAAACTAAATCTAATTCAAAGGGTAAAATTCATTGTCCCCAGTGGCCAGGTTTCAGAGAAATCAGAGTACTTGAAGCTAAATTATTAACAAGGCTTTCACTCTTACACAGTGATGTTTAGAGAAACGCTCTCAGGTAGGTTTTAATGTCACTATTCCTTGAAGTCTGTTCAGATATGGCCTTAGCATATCCTACCAGGGACTTTAACCCCATTAGATGTGGTCCATTTAGCAACAGTCTTATTTGCAATGTCCCTTCCAGCACATGCTCTGAAGGGGATCAGACTCTCTGTCATAATCATGTAGTTGGAATGTATATTAGCAAAATCAATAAATAAGACATTGGAGAATTGTACTAAGCCTGACATGCAATGTTTGGGGCATTTTAATTACCAAAAAATTTTACTTATTTTCCACTACCATACTTTTAAACCATTTGGGAAATATTATGCAGATGTAACTTGAATGTAGCTGTTTGTAGCTTCATTAAAGGTTAAATTTGCATAAAAATTAATTCATTACATGAAAACTGTACTATATTGAGGATACATTATATTGTGATTGACTAAAAGTCCATTTTGTTAATTAACAATGGGACTTAGTCACATTTAGATAATACTGCTAAATGGTTATCAGGAGACACTATCAAAAATTGGAGGAAGTCAAGCCATCTGGATATTAACTTTTTGGATAAGTTTGTAGAATAATAGTGAGATATAGTCTGTGGTATATGTGTTCTTTTATTATAATAGGATTTAATACAGTATATTCAGTAAATAATCATCTGAATGAAGCTTAAGGATCATAAAAATAAAGATCCTAGAATACAATCAGAAGTTAAAATGATACGAACATGCAGAACTGCCTAGTACAATGTGAATGGGACAAATTCAATGATCTGAGTGATAGCTGTCAGTCATTTGTCATTGAATAATTCATAAAATGTTTAGATATATAATTAAAGTTTCTCTAACCTAAGAGCTTCTGTATGTGTCTTCTAGATAATTCAATGAATTTATAGATTCAGTTGTGGTGAATGTCAATTTCTGAAATTTCTACATCCATTAACAATAACATACTATTTATCTTTTTTAAAGGCTCTTCATAAAAATGCTCCATGAAACTAAATCTAATTCAAAGGGTAAAATTCATTGCCTTTATGAAATGTAATTGGAAATATTATTTTCTTACCCTTAGAAAAGATTGAAATGGTTATTCAAGTAATGAAAATGGTAGAGTGAAAAATTATAGCCTCCATAGGCCATCAGTTTTGCCATTGTCTTCTATTTATACATAACCTTTTCTTGAAATAAAATTTCAAATATAATTCACTACAGATTTTAAAAGTTGGCAAGTGTACCTACCAGGAGATTCTACCAATTTGCACAGTTATTTTAAAAACAATCCTTTTCACATTTAGTGCCAAATAAAACAAGTTTGAAGGTGGTTCCTGGCTGATTTTTCTCTCTGAAGACCGTGAGATTCCTTAGGTTTTCTCCCTGTTCTAAAACAATAGATGCCTGTTGGGATATTATCTTCAAGTTTACCCTTAAATTCTGGAATGCGGTGAATGGTTTGAAGATCTAATGAGTTTACTTAGCGATTAAGCATTAAGTCTAATTCTTTGTCTTCATTCCCTGTAGGAAACAAACGAGGATGGCACTCAGACAGAGACATTGGCTGAACAAAGATTGCCTGGTTGATTTATACATAGCTTTGCCAGAGAGGGTGGTGTGTGGACAAGAGTGAAAAGTCAGATAGAGAAAAATAGAAATACTAGAACCTGAGGCATCGACCTTCTGAAGCAAGTTGCTCTAGAGGATAACAGCCAGTTTATTTTGTCCAGTGTTTTTCCCACCTTACTGAGGACTCCATTCTTGCCTGGAGAATTCCATGGGCAAGGGAGTCTGGCTGGTTGCAGTCCATAGGGTCTCCAAAAGTGGGACAGACCTGACCAACCACCACTTTCACTTTCATTTTTTTGTTCATTGTGCTGAGGTCCTTTTCCACTGGAAGTTCTGACAGAATGTGGGATGAGGGGAGCCTCTCCTGACACAGATTCACTGTGAGAAAAGGACATAAGGATTCACATGGGGATTACCAAGGTGAAGCAGGGTAATATTTGGTAGCAATTGTCTGGAATCAAAGGAAATAATGAAGGGGAATTTATACCTTTTCTCAGAAAAAGCCATTTCTCCTTTCTGAGGTTTGAACTACATCGGTTCTTACCAGTTTTGATCTTTCCATCTTTCTATGGCTTCACTCTCTATGGGGTCTCTCTCTGCTCTGTTACTTTACATGTAAAGGAAGTCTGATAGATTTTTGTTGATTGCATCAGCTTAGACCACAGAAGAGACAAATGTGCTTTCTTTATTCTAAAGCGTGGTATTAGTCCTAGGAGCTGAACCTTCAAAGGGAGAATTCAAGCAACCCTGAGACTTGCCAGCCAGGAGGGAGAGACATCAGCCTTTTCTCCTTGTTTCTTTCTCAGTTCCATGCCTTGAGGGCAAGAAATAGCAGAAGGAGTCTGAAGGAGACCAGGAGAGAGGACCAGGAGAATAAAATGTCAAATCTTTCCCCTTGCTGGCCACTAAGATGAGGCCATACCTCAGTGAGGGAAGGCAAGAAACTTGTCATAATTTGTGAGATACAAGTTTTGGTTTTGATTAGACAGGACTTTTTAATGCTTGAAAAGAGTTGCTTATACAATTTGTCGGAAGGGAGGAGAAGATTGTAATGACAATGACTCATTTATTATTGTTATTTTAAATTTTATTTTAGATTATAGTGGATTTATAAGACTGTTAGTTTCAGGTATACAGCAAAGTGATTCAGTTGTGAATAAACATGTATCCATTCTTTCTCAGATTCTTCTTTAAGTTATTACAAGACTTTTTTTTTTTCTTTAAACATTTATTTTTTATTTATTTATCTTTTGAGGGGTGGGGTGGGGAGGGAGACGGACGGGCGGGCCACTTCTATTGGTCTTTCATTTATCTATTTTCATCCGTCTTTGTTCTTTGGCTCCTGTGGGCCTCCCATCGCGGTGGCGTCTGTCGTCGCAGAGCACTGGCTCTGGGCGCATGCACTCCAGAGTTCCGGCTCGGTAATTGGACACATCGGTCCAACTGCTCCGCGGCACGTTGAATCTTTCCAGGCCAGGGATCAAACCGGCGCCCATTGCACTGCAAGGCGATGTCCTTACCCACTGGACCACCAGGGGAAGCCCTATTACAAGACTTTTGAGTAGAGTTCCCTGTGCTATATAGTGGATTCTGTTGATAATCTATTTTATATACAGTAGTGGGTATATGTTGGGCTTTCCAACTGGAGCTAGTCTTAAGGAGCCTGCCTGTCAAAGTAGGACATTAAGGGACGCAGGTTTCATCTCTGGACTGTGAAAATCCTCTGGAAGAAGGCACGGCTACCCACTCCAGTATTCTTAGCTGGAGAATTCCATTTGACCGAGCAGCCCGGCAAGTTATAGTCCATAGGGTCACAAAGAGTCAGAAAAGACTGAGTGACTTATCACAGCACAGCACAGGGTGTTTATGTTAACTCCAACCTCCTAATTTACCCCTACCCACACCTTTCCACTTTGATAACCATGTTTGTTTTGAAGTCTGCCAGTCTATGTTGTAAGTAAATTCATTTATATTATCTTCTTAGATTCCATATATGTGATATCCTATGATATTTGTCTTTCTCTATCAGACTTACTTCATTTAGTATGATGCTTATAGAATTCTAAAATAACCTAAGCTATGAGTTTGGCCCAAAATAGGATCTAGAAGGCAAGAAGGAACACCCAACAGGAAATTATAAGTTGGTATAACAAATTAAACTTATCCCTTGATTGTACCTATTTGAGTTCATCCCAAGAAATATGCCACTGAACAGTGTAATACATTATCCTTTGGTTTCTTTTCAGGGTTACCTTGGAATTTTTAATGCGTAGCATACTAACTTTAAGAGGTGACAGATGAATTGTTGCTACTGTTTAGTCACTGTGTCATGCCCAACTCTTTGTGACTCCATGGCTGTAGCCCACCACAATCTTCTGTTCATGGGATTTTCCAGGCAAGAATATTGGAGTGGGTTGCCATTTCCTTCTCCTGGGAATCTTCCCCATCCAGGCATCAAAATTTTGTCTCCTGCCTGGCAGGTGGATTTTTTTTTTTTTTTAAACCACTGAGCCACCTGGGAGAGATAAATAGTTTAATTTTATTGGCTGTCCTCAAGGTGAAAAGATGAATAAGGAAATGCAATGACTTGAATAAAGGTGGTTTTAAGGATCAGTGTGGCTAAATTAGATCAATGGAGGAGGATGAGAAAGGTAGGAAGCCTAAGGTTTTGTCTCTGTGTCATTAATTCGTGGTCCAATTTGTCAAGTCTACATCAACCTTGACAAAGTAATTTCTGCATTGCTAATGTGGTTTACTAATGTCGTTACCTTTCTCTTGGACATCTTTTAGCTCCCTGGCATGTGAATCACACCAATTTATCTTGTGGGTCACACCTTCTATGTAACCTTTCACCATACTACAGTCTGTACTCTCTCTCAGACAGAACTGACAGCTTGCTCTTTGTTTCAACACTGAACAATATACAGACTCCTCTCCGAGTCCCTTTATTGCAGTTGTTCATTTAGAACAATGTTTTTGTCTAATTAATGTGTGAGCTCCTTGAGAGACGACGCCTTGCCATATTTCTATTTGTATTCCTAAAAATCATGCTTAGGATATACTCGATGTTTGACAACTCTGTATTTTATAAATGAAGGAATATATGCAAAGAATGGCCTTGTTTCCAAATTGAGAAGAAACCACACAGATTGTTCAAAGTGTCGCAAATACCAGGTGAGGATAAGATTCAGGTATTATTGCCCAGAGACTCCAAAAAATTAGTTACCTGATTACCTTCTTCAGTCCCTCAAAGTTAAAGATTTTATTATTTCATTAGTTACTGAAATTTAAATAAAGTGATTCAATTGCTAATTGTATGAGCATGGAATCTATTTATATTTGTTTTTCCTCAATGAACCTTAGATGTGAAACAAATGTAGTGATCTGCAGTTGAAATAGCACAACTGCTACATTTGTATATATCTTTTGTTCATTGTTTTCTTTTTCTCCTTGCATTACAAATAAGGTAATATATTTGTTGAAACTGGGACCAATTTTAATTCTTGATGAGTGCCTTCAGTATTTAGACTACTTGTCTTCAATCAGTCTGAAGCTGGTGAGGACTATGTTGTATAGTCATGATAAATTTAATTATGTCAATTGTTGCTTATATTCAGTTTGTTATATGAGACATTTGTAAACACTTAGCAGTATAATCAATTGTTTATGTAATAACTATCTTTCAAAAAGTATTTTCAAAGTATTGGTGTGTTCTCCTGCAATATTTCACATGATCATCTATTTCTGTTTTGATACTGGAAAAAAGTGTAATTCAGGCAGTTGTGAAGTGAATTTGGTGGACATCTGTCTTGAGACTAGCTGTGACAACAGTTCCTTAAAAATTGTTTCATGATAGTATACTAAGTGACACTGGAATACAGCTTAGTTTGTGGCAACCAGGCCAATTTTCAACTGCTTTTGCAGTAGCATATGTGTTTATTCAAGACTCAGAGACTCAGCTGGCATGATGTTATTGGTAAACTGTTTGAGAGTTATTCACAAGGCTATTTAGGAGCATACACCACCTAGAAATAGATATGGTAAATGCCTGAAACTGAATATAAATAGATCTTAATCTTAGAACTTATTTTGCAGGTAAAGCAAATTCTGTGTGTGCATTGTGCTGCCTGTTACACATAGGTTCTAGAAATGTACATCTGTTCCAAGGAATTACATCACAGAGGGCATCACTGTAGCAATTCGAGTGCTTTAACAAGATTGCTGGGGATGATACACTGGAGAATCCTCTGCTGGATGATTCATGGTATTCCTGGCAAGGATACCAAAGTATGCAGTGGGGCTATGATCATTTAATGATGATCTAGTTACCTGATTACCTTCTTCAGTCCCTCAAAGTTAAAGATTTTATTATTTCATTAGTTACTGAAATTTAAATAAAGTGATTCAATTGCTAATTGTATGAGCATGGAATCTATTTATATTTGTTTTTCCTCAATGAACCTTAGATGTGAAACAAATGTAGTGATCTGCAGTTGAAATAGCACAACTGCTACATTTGTATATATCTTTTGTTCATTGTTTTCTTTTTCTCCTTGCATTACAAATAAGGTAATATATTTGTTGAAACTGGGACCAATTTTAATTCTTGATGAGTGCCTTCAGTATTTAGACTACTTGTCTTCAATCAGTCTGAAGCTGGTGAGGACTATGTTGTATAGTCATGATAAATTTAATTATGTCAATTGTTGCTTATATTCAGTTTGTTATATGAGACATTTGTAAACACTTAGCAGTATAATCAATTGTTTATGTAATAACTATCTTTCAAAAAGTATTTTCAAAGTATTGGTGTGTTCTCCTGCAATATTTCACATGATCATCTATTTCTGTTTTGATACTGGAAAAAAGTGTAATTCAGGCAGTTGTGAAGTGAATTTGGTGGACATCTGTCTTGAGACTAGCTGTGACAACAGTTCCTTAAAAATTGTTTCATGATAGTATACTAAGTGACACTGGAATACAGCTTAGTTTGTGGCAACCAGGCCAATTTTCAACTGCTTTTGCAGTAGCATATGTGTTTATTCAAGACTCAGAGACTCAGCTGGCATGATGTTATTGGTAAACTGTTTGAGAGTTATTCACAAGGCTATTTAGGAGCATACACCACCTAGAAATAGATATGGTAAATGCCTGAAACTGAATATAAATAGATCTTAATCTTAGAACTTATTTTGCAGGTAAAGCAAATTCTGTGTGTGCATTGTGCTGCCTGTTACACATAGGTTCTAGAAATGTACATCTGTTCCAAGGAATTACATCACAGAGGGGCATCACTGTAGCAATTCCGAGTGCTTTAACAAGATTGCTGGGGATGATACACTGGAGAATCCCTCTGCTGGATGATTCATGGTATTCCCTGGCAAGGATACCAAAGTATGCAGTGGGGCTATGATCATTTAATGATGATCTAGGCAAAGCAAATAAACTGGAAAAGTTTAGCATTTTATTCTGGAAGCATATCTGTTGCATGGTTAAGTGGTAATTAGTTATCTCAGACAAAGTGCCATTGCAAAAGCATTGAGAATTGAAAGTTCTAAAATTCATTGATCAAATGCCCGAAGTTAGGCCTTTAATTTAAATGGCTTAATTAAATTTAGGGCAAAGCATTCATCCTCTAGCTACATCGTGTCATTTTAGGCAGAGAAACCAATCATTTAGATTTGTTGGAGGTATTTTGGGCTACTTTATTCATAAATTGATATTCATTGCTTTTGACAAGATTTTTGCATGAAATTGTTAAGGTTAACTGTCCCTCAGATAGTCTGCTTTTTCTAAGGGAGTTACTTGACCATGATGTTCTTGGTAATGTGTTTGGGAGTTGAATCAATGATGGATTTTAGGTCTGCTGATATGATGGTGGGGATCTTGGGTAAGGGGTATAGCTGCTAAAGTGATGCTTACTCTAGTGGACGACTGGGAGTAGCTGGGACTGCCTCCACAAAGTCTGTTTAAGATGGAGTGAACTGGATTCACCATCAGGTAGAAAGTGGTAAAGCCTGTATTCTACATTAGCCCTGTTGTTTACTTTTGGTAAGCTGCTTCATTATGCCAGTCTTCAGGGTCTTCACCTATAAAATCAGGTGGTTGAAAGATGCTAAAGATAGTTTTAGCTCTAGTCATCTGTGATTAGGAATTAGCATGGATACTGCATAGTTGATATACCACTCAGATTCTTTCTTTTTCTGGGAACACTGCTAGATTATGGTTTGTATTTTGTCTTATATTAAGGGGCTATATGACTGAGTTTGTGGCAGCATAGTTAAGAACCACATCTACCTTTTGGCACCTCTTTTCACTTCTGTTGGTGATCACAGACCAAGAAATGGCAACTCACAAGATTGAGGAAACTTGGGTCTCTTAATCACCATTAAGGAGGAAGAGTTAACTTTTGACCAAGAAGACCCCATGAAATTAATATGAATAAGAAGCAATAGAAATTTTAATTGTCTATCTGTATTAAATTGTTACTGTAACTAACAGTTTGGGAGTATCTAATTATAAGACAATATGCAATTGAGAGACTTCTCTGTTTTACCTGTCCTTAAAGAAAATCCTAAAGACTACCAAAAAAGTACTAGAACTAATAAAAATAATTGAGTAAATTTGCATGACTTTATTGAATCAGCATGCATAAAATAGTTGTGTTTTTATATGAAATAATAACAATAAATCATCTGAAAGAAATAAAGAAAATCGTCTAAATATAGCCTTTATGGGAAAGCTGCACTTATTGACTGGCTCAGATGGTAAAGAATCTACCTGCAATGTGGGAAACCTAAGTTTGATCCCTGTGTTGGGGAAATCCCCTGGAGAAGGGAAAAGCCAGCCACTCCAGTATTCTTGCCTGGAGAATGTCATGGACAGAGGAGCCTGAACGGCTACAGTCCATGGGGTTGACAAAAAGTCAGACACGTCTGAGCAACTTTCACTTGCTGTCACATCACATTGAATAGATAAGAGTTCTGAAAACATAATCTTTGATAATATTAAGGAAACAAATTCAATTTTTTTTTTAAAAGCTTCATTTTCTAAAAAAAATATTTAGCAGATTCTCTCAAAACCATCCAGAGTGTTAGAAGTACCCCTAACTAACCTAAATGATAGACTTGCCATTAAAAAAATAAAATTGAATGCCCAGGCAATAAAAACAGTCTGATTAGAGACATTGAGTGAGATGGAGATAAAAAGTATTTTTCCCATTTTAATTATTTCCTGAAACACTAAACAGGAAAAGGAAAAAAAATGGTGGAATCACCAGTTCCCTAGACTACAAGAGTTAGTGAATATTCTACTTCTGATACCCTTACCTCAAAATGAGGAAATTGCAGTAAAGATGAAATAATATATTCACCTTCCATTCTTAGTGGTAATATTAGAATTATAGTCCTGTATACTATTGACCAGTTAGACATTTGACACCATATCTGGCAGGCTTGTTTCCCATCTCACAGAGATTTCTATCCTAAGTTTACCTCTGATGATGATGCAATTTGATACTGGGTCTCTTAATCACCATTAAGGAGGAAGAGTTAACTTTTGACCAAGAAGACCCCATGAAATTAATATGAATAAGAAGCAATAGAAATTTTAATTGTCTATCTGTATTAAATTGTTACTGTAACTAACAGTTTGGGAGTATCTAATTATAAGACAATATGCAATTGAGAGACTTCTCTGTTTTACCTGTCCTTAAAGAAAATCCTAAAGACTACCAAAAAAGTACTAGAACTAATAAAAATAATTGAGTAAATTTGCATGACTTTATTGAATCAGCATGCATAAAATAGTTGTGTTTTTATATGAAATAATAACAATAAATCATCTGAAAGAAATAAAGAAAATCGTCTAAATATAGCCTTTATGGGAAAGCTGCACTTATTGACTGGCTCAGATGGTAAAGAATCTACCTGCAATGTGGGAAACCTAAGTTTGATCCCTGTGTTGGGGAAATCCCCTGGAGAAGGGAAAAGCCAGCCACTCCAGTATTCTTGCCTGGAGAATGTCATGGACAGAGGAGCCTGAACGGCTACAGTCCATGGGGTTGACAAAAAGTCAGACACGTCTGAGCAACTTTCACTTGCTGTCACATCACATTGAATAGATAAGAGTTCTGAAAACATAATCTTTGATAATATTAAGGAAACAAATTCAATTTTTTTTTTAAAAGCTTCATTTTCTAAAAAAAATATTTAGCAGATTCTCTCAAAACCATCCAGAGTGTTAGAAGTACCCCTAACTAACCTAAATGATAGACTTGCCATTAAAAATAAAATTGAATGCCCAGGCAATAAAAACAGTCTGATTAGAGACATTGAGTGAGATGGAGATAAAAAGTATTTTTCCCATTTTAATTATTTCCTGAAACACTAAACAGGAAAAGGAAAAAAAATGGTGGAATCACCAGTTCCCTAGACTACAAGAGTTAGTGAATATTCTACTTCTGATACCCTTACCTCAAAATGAGGAAATTGCAGTAAAGATGAAATAATATATTCACCTTCCATTCTTAGTGGTAATATTAGAATTATAGTCCTGTATACTATTGACCAGTTAGACATTTGACACCATATCTGGCAGGCTTGTTTCCCATCTCACAGAGATTTCTATCCTAAGTTTACCTCTGATGATGATGATACAGATGTAAAACTTACATAACATTTATATGGCATTCATGCTAAGTCGCTTCATTGTGTTCAACTCTTTGTGACTCTATGGACTTTAGCTCCTCTGTCCATTGGATTCCCCAGGCAAAAGCACTGGGGTGGGTTGCCAGCCCCTTCTCCATAACATTTATATGGAGTCAGGCACAATTTTATATGTTTTACAGATATAAACTTGTTCTCACAACAACTCAGGACTCATAGATCTTGCCTTCCACAATTCAAATCCCTGTGTAGTCTTGGTCTATGTGATATATGATGGGATATCACTTCTTAGATTAAGTTTTTAGAAGACACTGAGGATTTTGTCTTGAGTATATGCTCTTATTCTCTGTCTTTCTTGGATTATTCACCCAAGTGCCATATTATGAGCAGCACTATGGGAGGGCCAAGGGATGGGGAAGTAAAGCCTCTTGCCACGAGCTATCTGAGTAAGTTGAGAAGATCTTAGGACCCTAGTTTAGCCTTCAGATGCCTGCAGCCTCCATCAATAGTTTGACTGAAACTTCACAAGGTATCATGAGCTAGAACCACATAGCTAAGCTGCTTAGAGATTCCTGCATTGTATTTAGCCTATTATTCCTGGCTATGTTAATACCAGATTGTTATTATTGTTGTTGTTGATGACATCCATTGTTTCTAGTTTCTATGATATGTGACTTTTAAAGGCTGCAGTTTAAAGTCTGCCTCAACTGTAAGAAGGTTTGCAATTGCTGGATAATTTCAAAAATGGAAAGTTTAGCAAGTTGACCAGAGATAATATGAGGCAGAAGAGAGTTGTGCTGTAAGTCACTGATGCACGGAAGTTAAGGAAAGGTGAAAGAGTGAGATGCATTAGCTGAGAAGGGTACCAAAGATGCACCCTTATCTCAGACAGATAATTGCCTTCTGTCTGTTAAACTGGGATCTGAAAGCTGTTTCCTTGGTTACAGGGGATTTGATGCTCAATAGTCAAAAGTAAAATGATTTCAAGAGTGTTTGTTTCATAGCTGAGTGGGCTAAGAGAAAATATCAGCTTTCCTTGGCCTAATATATTCTCTTTATATGACTCTGGTGATGTCAAGCTTAGCACGTTATCTGGCTTGAATCACTGAAACTCAACAACTGAAGACATTGGAAAATGTGATGTGGTTCATATGACCGAGATATAAAAAAGATTCAAAATGAATGACTTTGAGAAACAATTCATGGGGAACAGTGCTAGTATTAATATATATACTTCAGTCACATTATACCTGTGATAGTTTCAAAAAGATATTTAAGAATTTGTATCAAGGATATGGACATGAAACAAATAAGAACTTCATAGTGGCCTGACTACTATATCTAAATGGAAAAAATGGAACAAATTAGAAAAACATTGAAAAAGTATTGCAGATTGGTTGCATTTTTAATTCTCGTGGGACTGACCTCATAGTTACTAAACCCTAGGAGATGTATTAAATCTCTGGAAAATCTTCCAGGATCCCCTGGTAGTTAGTTGACCTATCACCTTTGACCTGGTGTATGTCCCTGTAGACTTTCACATGGTGCTGTGATCATTGTTTTCATGTCTGTCTCTGACCATACCTGTCATGATACTGTTGGCTGGTGATAACTAAATATTTATATTTTTATCACACTGTGTGTGCATAGCTTGGGATATATTATGAGCAAAACAAAATGTTAGAGAGAATTGAAAAAAGATTAAAATGATAGAGTTTAGAAAAGATAGTGATTCATCCATTTTTATTACAAGTATACGTGACTTCTATTAGAGACTGTTAATTTTGGTAGAACTCTACAATGCCAGTTTTTTTTTTTTAATTTTAAATGAAGAAGATATATTGCATTTTCTAACAATACAAATATTTTCAAAGTTCAAACATTATAAGGAACTTAAACATGGAATTTGCCCTAATAATTTGATTCTGCATGCTATTTTACATGTTATTAAAAACCTACCTTTATGAGATTTAAGTAGAATCTAAAATAGATATTTACTTAAATTTTTCAGGATGTTTTAAATGATTCAACCTATTCTTTATTGACTTATACAAATTTCTAGTCTGCCTATCATGTGTCTGGCACTATTCTAAGCATAGAATCTTTGGAACATAGTGCCCAGTACAAAAAACTTCCCATAGTCAGAAAGATCACATTTCAGTGGTGTGAGATATAAAATGAAATTATGCAGAATATCAAGAGTTCTTGTTTAGACATGCTAAATTTAAGAAGCTGAATAGATTCACAGAAATACTGAGAAGGAAATATGTACATCTAGAGCTTAAGGCTTAAGGGAGAGATCAATGTTGGAAATCTAAAAATTTAATTCTACTATATCTAAATGGAAAAATGGAACAAATTAGAAAAACATTGAAAAAGTATTGCAGATTGGTTGCATTTTTAATTCTCGTGGGACTGACCTCATAGTTACTAAACCCTAGGAGATGTATTAAATCTCTGGAAAATCTTCCAGGATCCCCTGGTAGTTAGTTGACCTATCACCTTTGACCTGGTGTATGTCCCTGTAGACTTTCACATGGTGCTGTGATCATTGTTTTCATGTCTGTCTCTGACCATACCTGTCATGATACTGTTGGCTGGTGATAACTAAATATTTATATTTTTATCACACTGTGTGTGCATAGCTTGGGATATATTATGAGCAAAACAAAATGTTAGAGAGAATTGAAAAAAGATTAAAATGATAGAGTTTAGAAAAGATAGTGATTCATCCATTTTTATTACAAGTATACGTGGCTTCTATTAGAGACTGTTAATTTTGGTAGAACTCTACAATGCCAGTTTTTTTTTTTTAATTTTAAATGAAGAAGATATATTGCATTTTCTAACAATACAAATATTTTCAAAGTTCAAACATTATAAGGAACTTAAACATGGAATTTGCCCTAATAATTTGATTCTGCATGCTATTTTACATGTTATTAAAAACCTACCTTTATGAGATTTAAGTAGAATCTAAAATAGATATTTACTTAAATTTTTCAGGATGTTTTAAATGATTCAACCTATTCTTTATTGACTTATACAAATTTCTAGTCTGCCTATCATGTGTCTGGCACTATTCTAAGCATAGAATCTTTGGAACATAGTGCCCAGTACAAAAAACTTCCCATAGTCAGAAAGATCACATTTCAGTGGTGTGAGATATAAAATGAAATTATGCAGAATATCAAGAGTTCTTGTTTAGACATGCTAAATTTAAGAAGCTGAATAGATTCACAGAAATACTGAGAAGGAAATATGTACATCTAGAGCTTAAGGCTTAAGGGAGAGATCAATGTTGGAAATAAAGAATTGGTATATAGAAAATCATGACATTAGCTAGGTCTTGGATAAAATTGTCTAGAGAGACTGTGTCAATTATAAAGAAAGGAGAGAAAGAGAGGATGGGAAGAAAGAAAAGAAAAGTGAGATCAGAATATTACATGTATGCTTCAATATTTAGAAGTCTGGTGAAACAAGATAATCCAATAAAAAGACTTTGAGGTAGATGGTACCAAAAAACCAAGGGGAAGAAAGTATTTCAATAACATGAGAATAGCTTATACTGTGAAAAGTATAGTGAATAAGGACAGAAAATTAACCATTGGACCTTTACATGGGTCTTCAGTGACCTGTGTATTCTTCTGTTACTTGTGAAAATGGTAGTAAAACCATTCTTAATAGCAAGCACTCACAGACACTTAGGCCCAGATACTGTTCTAAGTGCTTAACAGGTATTGTACAATTTAATTAAGTATTGATATAAGAACCATCTTACTGGAGTAATGATTGAAAGTATCTAATTGGGTTGAGTTGAAACAAAAATGAGAGTTAGTTATATTAGTTATCTGTTGCTACATTAAAAGAATACCTTGAAACTTAGTGGCTTAAACACAGTAAATGTGTATTATCTTATCATTTTTATAGATAAGGAATTCAGAAGGATTGGTTGGTTCAGCTTCTGAGTCTCATGAGGTAGCAGTTTGATATCGGATGGAGCTGAAGTGGGCCTGAAGGATCCTGCTATAAGATAGTTATAAAGCTGCTGACTGGAGGAGTCAGGTCCTCACTGGCTGTTCTCAGGAGGCCACAGTGCCTTACACTTACGGCTTTGCACAAGGAAGTTTCCAGTGGGCATTAGGTTTTCCCATAGAGCAAGCAAACAAATGAGGAGAAAGTTGTGAAACTTTTTGTGACTTTTTCTCAAAAGTTGCATCATATCTCTTCTCTGTTGTTTCTGTGTCAAAAAGACGATTAATAAGAAAGTTTCTGCTCAACCCTTTTAAGCAAAGTTCAAGGATTGTGTGGACAAACTTTAAACCATTACTTCAGTGGTGAAGGAGTGAGGATTCCAGATATATGCAACTACTTTGAGAATTTTTTTTTGTAAAGGATAGTGGAGAAATGATATATTAACTGGAATAAGATTTGGAATGAAAGGTATGTGAGTCTGTGTGTTTGTGTGTGTGTGGGTGGGGGGGGAGTGTGCTCAGTCGTATCTGATGCTTTGTAACTCTATACACTGTAGCCCACCAGGCTCCTCTATCGATGAATTTTTCCAGTCAAGAATACAAAAGTGGGTTGCCATAATGGCAACTGAAGTGGGTTGTCATTTTCTTCTCCAGGGGATCTTTCATACTCAGAGATCAAACCCACATGCCTTGCATCGCCTGGACTGGCAGGCTGAATCTTTATATCACTGCTCCACCTGGGAAGTCCAAAAAGGAAAGTACTGAGGAGTTAAGAAAGGAAGTAAGATGTGGATGGCTTGGAGAAAGAAATGAGTTTACTGTGGAAGGTATAATAAGATGGTTTGACTCTGTGAGTGCCAATTTGAGATTTGTGATTATAAATATAAGTGAGTCCAGTCCGCACATTTGTGAAATTACATTTATTTTAGACCAGATGACCACATGCCTGAGTGATTATCATAGTTGTCCGAATGGTCCTCTTTCCCCCAGGTTTCTTTCCTCTGCTACTGGCATATCAATCTTCTCAAAGCAATTTTCTGCACAATTTAGTCTCTAGGCCAACAACTTCATTGTTTCTTCTTGATCTTCAAGGTCAAATGCTTAGATTTTGATTCCTAAGTCTATAATCAAATAGCCTTAGACCTTGTCTCCAACCACAGCAAATCATAAAGTACTTTCTATTAGATAGTGACCCTTTTACATTTTAATGATAAGTTTTGTATTTTAGATTGGTTATTTTGGTAATTGTATGGAAATATTTTGGAACAGGGCATTATTAGACTCAGGAAGACCAGCAGTTTCCAGTGGGCATTAGGTTTTCCCATAGAGCAAGCAAACAAATGAGGAGAAAGTTGTGAAACTTTTTGTGACTTTTTCTCAAAAGTTGCATCATATCTCTTCTCTGTTGTTTCTGTGTCAAAAAGACGATTAATAAGAAAGTTTCTGCTCAACCCTTTTAAGCAAAGTTCAAGGATTGTGTGGACAAACTTTAAACCATTACTTCAGTGGTGAAGGAGTGAGGATTCCAGATATATGCAACTACTTTGAGAATTTTTTTTTGTAAAGGATAGTGGAGAAATGATATATTAACTGGAATAAGATTTGGAATGAAAGGTATGTGAGTCTGTGTGTTTGTGTGTGTGTGGGTGGGGGGGGAGTGTGCTCAGTCGTATCTGATGCTTTGTAACTCTATACACTGTAGCCCACCAGGCTCCTCTATCGATGAATTTTTCCAGTCAAGAATACAAAAGTGGGTTGCCATAATGGCAACTGAAGTGGGTTGTCATTTTCTTCTCCAGGGGATCTTTCATACTCAGAGATCAAACCCACATGCCTTGCATCGCCTGGACTGGCAGGCTGAATCTTTATATCACTGCTCCACCTGGGAAGTCCAAAAAGGAAAGTACTGAGGAGTTAAGAAAGGAAGTAAGATGTGGATGGCTTGGAGAGAAAGAAATGAGTTTACTGTGGAAGGTATAATAAGATGGTTTGACTCTGTGAGTGCCAATTTGAGATTTGTGATTATAAATATAAGTGAGTCCAGTCCGCACATTTGTGAAATTACATTTATTTTAGACCAGATGACCACATGCCTGAGTGATTATCATAGTTGTCCGAATGGTCCTCTTTCCCCCAGGTTTCTTTCCTCTGCTACTGGCATATCAATCTTCTCAAAGCAATTTTCTGCACAATTTAGTCTCTAGGCCAACAACTTCATTGTTTCTTCTTGATCTTCAAGGTCAAATGCTTAGATTTTGATTCCTAAGTCTATAATCAAATAGCCTTAGACCTTGTCTCCAACCACAGCAAATCATAAAGTACTTTCTATTAGATAGTGACCCTTTTACATTTTAATGATAAGTTTTGTATTTTAGATTGGTTATTTTGGTAATTGTATGGAAATATTTTGGAACAGGGCATTATTAGACTCAGGAAGACCAGCAAAGTGCTCATATTGTGAAATGTGGTAATGACCTCAGTTAAAGCCTTAGCAGTGAGGAGAAAAATGAGTTGATAAGGATGAGAGGTACAGGGATAAACTGATAGGAAAGTGTCTAGAATCAAAAATAGAATTTTTTTTACTTACATGTTTGAAGAGATGATAGTAACATTCAATGAGAAATGGGATTAAAAAAAGGGAGAAACAGGATGAATAGAAAGTAATTCAATTTAATATGTATGTAAAATTTGAGACACTTAATTTAAAGGTATCTATAGATGTCCTACAAGCCCTAGGAAGAAATAAATCTAAAATTTCAAAGTGAGTTCAAGAATGCAGATCATAATTTGGGACTCATTAGCAATGAAATTTAAAGATAAAGAGATTTCCTGGAAGAAGAATAAAAACTAACAGTTATAGGGGGAGGAGAAATAAAATGATTAGTTATGAAAGGGAAGAGAAGGAGCTTTTTAAGTCCACTCATATTTATATTTAAAAAGAACTGAAACAAGTTAGACATGCTAGTTCTCAGTCATGACCATTTGCTAGTATCATGTGGAGACCTTTAAAAAACAAGCAATGTCTGGGTCACATGTGTGATCAATGAAATGAGAATGCCTAAGCAGTGGGAGGTAGAGATACTTCCCTTTTTGGAGCTCCCTAACAGTTCTCAGGCACATCAGCTGAAGTGATCTACAGAGGTAGAGTGATTTGGCTATCTGTATGTTACACATATTATATGTAGTAAGACAAACTTAAATGGGATAAGATTAAGTTTCATGTGGCAATAAAACTTAGTACTATTACTATGAATAGGGTAGGAATGAACTTTTCTGCACAATTTAGTCTCTAGGCCAACAACTTCATTGTTTCTTCTTGATCTTCAAGGTCAAATGCTTAGATTTTGATTCCTAAGTCTATAATCAAATAGCCTTAGACCTTGTCTCCAACCACAGCAAATCATAAAGTACTTTCTATTAGATAGTGACCCTTTTACATTTTAATGATAAGTTTTGTATTTTAGATTGGTTATTTTGGTAATTGTATGGAAATATTTTGGAACAGGGCATTATTAGACTCAGGAAGACCAGCAAAGTGCTCATATTGTGAAATGTGGTAATGACCTCAGTTAAAGCCTTAGCAGTGAGGAGAAAATGAGTTGATAAGGATGAGAGGTACAGGGATAAACTGATAGGAAAGTGTCTAGAATCAAAAATAGAATTTTTTTTACTTACATGTTTGAAGAGATGATAGTAACATTCAATGAGAAATGGGATTAAAAAAAGGGAGAAACAGGATGAATAGAAAGTAATTCAATTTAATATGTATGTAAAATTTGAGACACTTAATTTAAAGGTATCTATAGATGTCCTACAAGCCCTAGGAAGAAATAAATCTAAAATTTCAAAGTGAGTTCAAGAATGCAGATCATAATTTGGGACTCATTAGCAATGAAATTTAAAGATAAAGAGATTTCCTGGAAGAAGAATAAAAACTAACAGTTATAGGGGGAGGAGAAATAAAATGATTAGTTATGAAAGGGAAGAGAAGGAGCTTTTTAAGTCCACTCATATTTATATTTAAAAAGAACTGAAACAAGTTAGACATGCTAGTTCTCAGTCATGACCATTTGCTAGTATCATGTGGAGACCTTTAAAAAACAAGCAATGTCTGGGTCACATGTGTGATCAATGAAATGAGAATGCCTAAGCAGTGGGAGGTAGAGATACTTCCCTTTTTGGAGCTCCCTAACAGTTCTCAGGCACATCAGCTGAAGTGATCTACAGAGGTAGAGTGATTTGGCTATCTGTATGTTACACATATTATATGTAGTAAGACAAACTTAAATGGGATAAGATTAAGTTTCATGTGGCAATAAAACTTAGTACTATTACTATGAATAGGGTAGGGAATATGAACTAATCTTATGTCTCACATTGATGTTGGGGGAGAATGCCTTTTAGAGGTTTCATTTAACTCTGTACTCTTTTCAATTTATCTTTGCTGCTCTTCTTTCAAATGGTACATTTTATTTCTGTACCTCCCATCATTTGAGTTGGCTTTGGAACTTGCTTTGTCTAATAGAATATAGTTGTAATGTTTCAGAAGTTCCAGGCCCAGGCCACAAGAGACCTTGTAGCTTTTATTCTCTTTTTCTTGTCATACTGAGACCACACTATAAAGAAGTTCAGCTACTCTCCAGGAGAGAGAGGCCATGCAGAGAGAGACCTGACTGAGAGCAAGTGCCATCCTCCAGACTTGTGAATGGAGTCATTTGGGGCAAGGCAGCCCCAAGTGAACCACCTGATGACTGCAAGCACATCAGTGGCCCCACACAAGACTAGTAGAGGAACCTCCCTTTTTAGCACAGATCAAATTGCCTACCCACAAAATCACAAATAAAATCATTGTAGAAGTCACCAAGTTTTGAGCTGGTTGTTATGCAGCATAGATAACTCATACACTACGTAAGAAACAGTTGTCATTCCTTAGATGTAATTAACCAACCAATTGGTTATAAGTTTCATCGTGAATAAATACTTGATATTTCCTGAATACCCTACTTTTAAATCTCCTCAAAACACCCAAACCTTGTATCAAAACTATAAATGAAACATCAGAGTGTTTTTAGACTACTGTTTAGAATTATTTTAAGAGATAAAAAGCTAAAAAAACAAGTAAATAGGGGGAGGAGAAATAAAATGATTAGTTATGAAAGGGAAGAGAAGGAGCTTTTTAAGTCCACTCATATTTATATTTAAAAAGAACTGAAACAAGTTAGACATGCTAGTTCTCAGTCATGACCATTTGCTAGTATCATGTGGAGACCTTTAAAAAACAAGCAATGTCTGGGTCACATGTGTGATCAATGAAATGAGAATGCCTAAGCAGTGGGAGGTAGAGATACTTCCCTTTTTGGAGCTCCCTAACAGTTCTCAGGCACATCAGCTGAAGTGATCTACAGAGGTAGAGTGATTTGGCTATCTGTATGTTACACATATTATATGTAGTAAGACAAACTTAAATGGGATAAGATTAAGTTTCATGTGGCAATAAAACTTAGTACTATTACTATGAATAGGGTAGGGAATATGAACTAATCTTATGTCTCACATTGATGTTGGGGGAGAATGCCTTTTAGAGGTTTCATTTAACTCTGTACTCTTTTCAATTTATCTTTGCTGCTCTTCTTTCAAATGGTACATTTTATTTCTGTACCTCCCATCATTTGAGTTGGCTTTGGAACTTGCTTTGTCTAATAGAATATAGTTGTAATGTTTCAGAAGTTCCAGGCCCAGGCCACAAGAGACCTTGTAGCTTTTATTCTCTTTTTCTTGTCATACTGAGACCACACTATAAAGAAGTTCAGCTACTCTCCAGGAGAGAGAGGCCATGCAGAGAGAGACCTGACTGAGAGCAAGTGCCATCCTCCAGACTTGTGAATGGAGTCATTTGGGGCAAGGCAGCCCCAAGTGAACCACCTGATGACTGCAAGCACATCAGTGGCCCCACACAAGACTAGTAGAGGAACCTCCCTTTTTAGCACAGATCAAATTGCCTACCCACAAAATCACAAATAAAATCATTGTAGAAGTCACCAAGTTTTGAGCTGGTTGTTATGCAGCATAGATAACTCATACACTACGTAAGAAACAGTTGTCATTCCTTAGATGTAATTAACCAACCAATTGGTTATAAGTTTCATCGTGAATAAATACTTGATATTTCCTGAATACCCTACTTTTAAATCTCCTCAAAACACCCAAACCTTGTATCAAAACTATAAATGAAACATCAGAGTGTTTTTAGACTACTGTTTAGAATTATTTTAATTCTTTCACTTTAATGCATTTCTTTCATGATTTATTCTCCCAAATTTATTTCTCTCCTCTCACTGTGTGCATGTAAGTAAACAAAAGTAGCCCAAGAGAGTTTTCTGATGTTGCTGTTATTGCCACGACCACTGTTGTATCATAAACAACTAATTTACCAAAATTTTACTATTTGTCAGAACCCCTCCCATGAGCTTGGTCTTCAGTCTCTAATTTTATTCTAACAGTCTGTGACCTGAGCCCTTTTATAGCCTGTTTTATAGATAAGGAAACTGAGGCTCAGAGTGGATGCAATAACCTGACCAAAGCCACACAACTAATCAGGGCTGAAAAGTGACTTGACACAGCTTTAACTGATGCACAGTCTGTTTTCCTAACTAGTAGCAGTCCCTCACTTCTACTTCCAAAGCATTTTCATGACATACTTTGGAAATTTCCTTTTGTGAGTTTGTGAAAGGACAGAATTTTTGACCACTTTTTTTTTATATAGGAAAAGAAAATAATATTCTTCAAAGATTTGCTGTTATGTCAGACACTTTGTAGTATACTATATAATATATATATACGTATATATATATATATATATATATATATATATATATATATATCATATAATCTGCTCAATCATCCTAAATAGTACCTATCACCTTTACTTTTATGGCACATAAAGCAGAGAGACAAATAATTTCCCAAAGGTCATACAATCTTAGAGCTGGTAAGGCTAGGCCCTAACACAACTGTGTTTTACTCCTTGGCCCTTTTCTTGAATTTATATCTAGTTATAAACTTTATTTCATTTCCCAGGTCCTGGTTCTTCATCACAGAATAAATTGCTAAGAACTATCACATCTTTTAGGCTCGCCTCCTAAATGTCATTTTCTCAGGGAAACCGTTCCTGATCTCTTGTATTAGCTGAGTTTCTCGTGTTCCATCCTACCAAGGCACCTGTCCATTTTTTGAGCTTTATGCAACATTTGTTATATTTATGATCATTTCCATTTATGTCTCTTCTACTAAACAGGAATCTTCATTAAGATGGGGACATTTGGACTCTGGCACTGTTAACACCTAGCGCTAGCACAGCATCTGGTGCAGAGCAGTCCTTCAGTAAACATTTTGTGAATTAAATTTTGAGTTTTTGGACTATGGACAGGTCTGGAGAAATAACATTTGTGGGTTTAAGTTGATTATAACTTAAGATCTCATAGTACAGTAAGGAATCTTCTTAATAATAAGAGCAGAATAAATACAGTTTTGAAAGGGGACGATACTTTCAGGATGTAAAGGCCATATTAATGTGACATTCTTTTCTGCTTCATTACAAGCCTGTCATAGAGTTCTCAGAAATTTTTCAACGTGTGATGCCCCTGTTTTATAGATAAGGAAACTGAGGCTCAGAGTGGATGCAATAACCTGACCAAAGCCACACAACTAATCAGGGCTGAAAAGTGACTTGACACAGCTTTAACTGATGCACAGTCTGTTTTCCTAACTAGTAGCAGTCCCTCACTTCTACTTCCAAAGCATTTTCATGACATACTTTGGAAATTTCCTTTTGTGAGTTTGTGAAAGGACAGAATTTTTGACCACTTTTTTTTTTATATAGGAAAAGAAAATAATATTCTTCAAAGATTTGCTGTTATGTCAGACACTTTGTAGTATACTATATAATATATATATACGTATATATATATATATATATATATATATATATATATATATATATCATATAATCTGCTCAATCATCCTAAATAGTACCTATCACCTTTACTTTTATGGCACATAAAGCAGAGAGACAAATAATTTCCCAAAGGTCATACAATCTTAGAGCTGGTAAGGCTAGGCCCTAACACAACTGTGTTTTACTCCTTGGCCCTTTTCTTGAATTTATATCTAGTTATAAACTTTATTTCATTTCCCAGGTCCTGGTTCTTCATCACAGAATAAATTGCTAAGAACTATCACATCTTTTAGGCTCGCCTCCTAAATGTCATTTTCTCAGGGAAACCGTTCCTGATCTCTTGTATTAGCTGAGTTTCTCGTGTTCCATCCTACCAAGGCACCTGTCCATTTTTTGAGCTTTATGCAACATTTGTTATATTTATGATCATTTCCATTTATGTCTCTTCTACTAAACAGGAATCTTCATTAAGATGGGGACATTTGGACTCTGGCACTGTTAACACCTAGCGCTAGCACAGCATCTGGTGCAGAGCAGTCCTTCAGTAAACATTTTGTGAATTAAATTTTGAGTTTTTGGACTATGGACAGGTCTGGAGAAATAACATTTGTGGGTTTAAGTTGATTATAACTTAAGATCTCATAGTACAGTAAGGAATCTTCTTAATAATAAGAGCAGAATAAATACAGTTTTGAAAGGGGACGATACTTTCAGGATGTAAAGGCCATATTAATGTGACATTCTTTTCTGCTTCATTACAAGCCTGTCATAGAGTTCTCAGAAATAGCCTTGACAGCTTTTGCTTGCTGTGCTGTCAAAGTATATGTCTTAGGCAACTGTGCTGAAGAGCCTTAGCATTGACTACGGGTTTGTTTCCATGGACACGTATCAGTACCAGAAGATAGAAGATAAACTAGACCCCAACATAAGGCAATATCATTGAAGTTTTAATAAAGGCGGAATCAGCATAAAAATAGCTCACCTATGTGCTCCCTTTGGCACCACATATACTAAAATTATAACGATACAGGGAAGATTAGCATGGCCCCTCTACAAGGACGATATGCAAATTTGTGAAGCATTCCATATATTTTTAGGTTAATGTTCGATAGAAACCAAAACAATACTACAAAGCAATTATTCCCCAATTAAAAATAACTTTAAAAAATAGCTCACCTATCCCAATCAGAACAAGAAGACAGATATTGAGGTGATGAAAATAAGTCTAAGTTCTTTTTATCATTTTAAACTCTTTTTGCACAGTATCAATATTTAAATAAATAATTATGCAAGATATATGTCTCTTAATGTTTTAGTTATTAGTTCTGATGACTACAAAGATGAATAATTTCTCTTTTGGAGGAGATAAACCTCAAATAAATGACTTGGACCCAGGTAGAGAAAAAATATGATTGATTTTATTATTCACTTTCAAACTGGAACGTTAACACTGCATAAAGCCAATCATAACCACATTTTAGCACACGTGGAAATAATTAGTTCAAATAAATACATAAATGTGAAAAGCATAACCTATGTAAATCTATGTAAATATATAGTTATAGTGAATTAGTATACATTACTGAGTGGATTGCTCAGGGTTTCATTAAATAAAAAAGACTAAAGACCTGGGTTATCAAGAAAAAGCTTTTTTGCTCTATTTCAGTTACTTTAGGTTGTTAATCTGGTCTAAGATGATCAACTTCTCATTAATCATAATAATTAGGGTAGATTTACTGAGCATTAGTGTAATTTTCAATCATGCTAATAGTTGTGCAAACCTCCGTTCATTAATATAAATGAGGTAAATTAGAACCATGACATTATAAAGAAGAGGCAGAAGCTGCAGGAACTTTCACGGATCCTCCCTAAACCCCATTAATTTAATTGTAATATGTTGTTCCTCAATCCTTATTTTCACTCTCTTTATTTTCCATTGCTAATGATTGTTCAAATTGGTTAATGAGCATACTAACTTCTTAATTTAAGTGACTGCCATGGTGTGGTCTAAATTATACGTACTTATCTTGTCTTATTACCTTTAACTCTGTCCCACATGTTCACTCAACAAGCATTTACACAGTCACTCAAGGAATTTGGAACTGAATGCATGAGCGTAAAAAAAAGAGGGCTTCCCTGGTGGTCCAGTGGGTAAGGACACCGCCTTGCAGTGCATTCCATATATTTTTAGGTTAATGTTCGATAGAAACCAAAACAATACTACAAAGCAATTATTCCCCAATTAAAAATAACTTTAAAAAATAGCTCACCTATCCCAATCAGAACAAGAAGACAGATATTGAGGTGATGAAAATAAGTCTAAGTTCTTTTTATCATTTTAAACTCTTTTTGCACAGTATCAATATTTAAATAAATAATTATGCAAGATATATGTCTCTTAATGTTTTAGTTATTAGTTCTGATGACTACAAAGATGAATAATTTCTCTTTTGGAGGAGATAAACCTCAAATAAATGACTTGGACCCAGGTAGAGAAAAAATATGATTGATTTTATTATTCACTTTCAAACTGGAACGTTAACACTGCATAAAGCCAATCATAACCACATTTTAGCACACGTGGAAATAATTAGTTCAAATAAATACATAAATGTGAAAAGCATAACCTATGTAAATCTATGTAAATATATAGTTATAGTGAATTAGTATACATTACTGAGTGGATTGCTCAGGGTTTCATTAAATAAAAAAGACTAAAGACCTGGGTTATCAAGAAAAAGCTTTTTTGCTCTATTTCAGTTACTTTAGGTTGTTAATCTGGTCTAAGATGATCAACTTCTCATTAATCATAATAATTAGGGTAGATTTACTGAGCATTAGTGTAATTTTCAATCATGCTAATAGTTGTGCAAACCTCCGTTCATTAATATAAATGAGGTAAATTAGAACCATGACATTATAAAGAAGAGGCAGAAGCTGCAGGAACTTTCACGGATCCTCCCTAAACCCCATTAATTTAATTGTAATATGTTGTTCCTCAATCCTTATTTTCACTCTCTTTATTTTCCATTGCTAATGATTGTTCAAATTGGTTAATGAGCATACTAACTTCTTAATTTAAGTGACTGCCATGGTGTGGTCTAAATTATACGTACTTATCTTGTCTTATTACCTTTAACTCTGTCCCACATGTTCACTCAACAAGCATTTACATAGTCACTCAAGGAATTTGGAACTGAATGCATGAGCGTAATAAAAAAGAAATAAGAGGGGCTTCCCCTGGTGGTCCAGTGGGTAAGGACACCGCCTTGCAGTGCAAGGGGCGCCAGTTCGATCCCTGGCCTGGGAAGATCCCACGTGCCGCGGAGCAGCAGGACTGATGTGTCCAATTACCGAGCCGGAACTCTGGAGCGCATGCACTCAGAGCCGGCGCTCTGCGACGACAGACGCCACCGCGATGGGAGGCCCACAGGAGCCAAGGAACAAAGACGGATGAAAATAGAGAAAGACCAATAGAAGTGGCCCACCCGCTCCCCCCCCCCCCCCACCCCACCCCCGCCCAAAAAAAAAAAAAGAAAAAGAAAGAAATAAGAAGGATCCCACCATTCAGGAAGTAACAGTCTAGAAGACATTGTAGATTGGATTGATATCATTATTTAAATTATAATAGCAATTCCAAAGTAAAAATTTCTCTCTTTATGGTGTTCTTAAATTTTTTAGTTTATATCCAAAAGATGTCTTAATGAATTCTTGTCTTCAACTCTCATGTTGTTTAGACAGCTCCAGAGAAGCTTTTCCTAAAACACTGCCTAAATTGTATCCTCATCTCAACTTTTATGTTTTTCCTCATAACGTTTAACAAATTTTAAGATTTGTGTATGACTCTAAGTATATTATATACAGCGAAGTCTTTTAAGATTTTTCTGTTTTTTTTTTTTTTTTGGATGAACCATTCAGCATATATGGTCCCAGTTCTCCAACCAGGGATCAAACCTATGGCCGCTACAGTGGAAGCATGGAGTCTCAACCACTGGACCCCCAGGGAAGTCCCACAAGGCCTTTCTTAAACAAACAAACAAAAAAAGCTCGATCTAGTTGGAGCATCTGTACTATGAGATGAACAAGCAACTAGTAAATTTCATTACTGGAATTTGAACTTATTGCAGAGACTAACTTCTGTGCAATTTTCACTGAAGCAAAATTTGGAAAAAAACAGTCGTAGTACTTTTTTAATTGGCAAGTTGACTGTGGTCTAAATTATACGTACTTATCTTGTCTTATTACCTTTAACTCTGTCCCACATGTTCACTCAACAAGCATTTACATAGTCACTCAAGGAATTTGGAACTGAATGCATGAGCGTAATAAAAAAGAAATAAGAGGGGCTTCCCCTGGTGGTCCAGTGGGTAAGGACACCGCCTTGCAGTGCAAGGGGCGCCAGTTCGATCCCTGGCCTGGGAAGATCCCACGTGCCGCGGAGCAGCAGGACTGATGTGTCCAATTACCGAGCCGGAACTCTGGAGCGCATGCACTCAGAGCCGGCGCTCTGCGACGACAGACGCCACCGCGATGGGAGGCCCACAGGAGCCAAGGAACAAAGACGGATGAAAATAGAGAAAGACCAATAGAAGTGGCCCACCCGCCCACCTCCCCCCCCAACCCGACCCCCGCCCAAAAAAAAAAAAAGAAAAAGAAAGAAATAAGAAGGATCCCACCATTCAGGAAGTAACAGTCTAGAAGACATTGTAGATTGGATTGATATCATTATTTAAATTATAATAGCAATTCCAAAGTAAAAATTTCTCTCTTTATGGTGTTCTTAAATTTTTTAGTTTATATCCAAAAGATGTCTTAATGAATTCTTGTCTTCAACTCTCATGTTGTTTAGACAGCTCCAGAGAAGCTTTTCCTAAAACACTGCCTAAATTGTATCCTCATCTCAACTTTTATGTTTTTCCTCATAACGTTTAACAAATTTTAAGATTTGTGTATGACTCTAAGTATATTATATACAGCGAAGTCTTTTAAGATTTTTCTGTTTTTTTTTTTTTTTTGGATGAACCATTCAGCATATATGGTCCCAGTTCTCCAACCAGGGATCAAACCTATGGCCGCTACAGTGGAAGCATGGAGTCTCAACCACTGGACCCCCAGGGAAGTCCCACAAGGCCTTTCTTAAACAAACAAACAAAAAAAGCTCGATCTAGTTGGAGCATCTGTACTATGAGATGAACAAGCAACTAGTAAATTTCATTACTGGAATTTGAACTTATTGCAGAGACTAACTTCTGTGCAATTTTCACTGAAGCATAGCCAAAGGAGTTTGGGCTTCACTAAGAACAACAGTCGTAGATAATCCACTGTTTTGGATTGGTAATTTGGCAAGCAATGTGGGTTCAATCCCTATCTTGGGAAGATTCCCTAGAGCAGAAAATGGCAACCTGTTTTGATATTCTTAACTGGAAAATTTCATGGACAGAGGAGCCTGGCAGGCTACAGGCCATGGAATCACAAAAAATTGGGCACTACTGAGCAGTTACACACACACACACATACACACACCAGTTGCTACATTATGACTCTTGCAGAGTTAAAGTATAGGAGGCCTTGTTGTTACTTAGTTGCTAAATCGCGTCAGCCTCTTTGAGACTCAATGGACTGCAGCATGACAGCCTTCCCTGTCCTCCACTATCTCCTAGAGTTTGTCTCTTGTTTTTTTTTTTTTTAAAGATTTATTTATTTATTTTGGGCGGGGGTCGGGTTGGGGAGGGAGGGGAGCAGGTGGGCCACTTCTATTGGTCTTTCATTTCTCTATTTTCATCTGTCTTTGTTCTTTGGCTCCTGTGAGCCTCCCATCGCGGTGGCGTCTGTCGTCGCAGAGCACCGGCTCTGAGTGCATGCGCTCCAGAGCTCCGGCTCGGTAATTGGACACATCAGTCCAGCCGCTCCACGGCACGTGAGATCTTCCCAGGCCAGGGATCGAACTGGTGCCCCTTGCACTGCAAGGCGGTGTCCTTACCCACTGGACCACCAGGGGAAGCCCTGTCTCTTGCTTTTTAATACACTGTCTAGGTTTCTCATAGCTTTCCTTCCAAAAAGCAAGTGTCTTTTAATGTCGTGGCTGTAGTCACCATCAGCAGTGTTTTCCAACCCCAGGAAAATAAAATCTGTCACTGTTTGCACATTTTCCCCATTTATTTGCCTTGAAGTGATGGGACCAGGTGCCATGATCTTAGTTTTTTGAATGTTGACTTTTAAGCCAACTTTTTCACTTTCCTCTTTCCCCCTTCATCAAAAGGATCTTTAGTTCCTCTTCACTTTCTGCCATTAGAGTGGTATCATCTGTATATCTGTGGTTGTTGATATTTCTCCTGGAAATCTTGATTCCTACTTGGGAGGCATATAGTCAACATTTTCTTTGTTTACTGTTGGCTACTAAGAACAACAGTCGTAGATAATCCACTGGATTGGTAATTTGGCAAGTGGGTTCAATCCCTATCTTGGGAAGATTCCCTAGAGCAGAAAATGGCAACCTGTTTTGATATTCTTAACTGGAAAATTTCATGGACAGAGGAGCCTGGCAGGCTACAGGCCATGGAATCACAAAAAATTGGGCACTACTGAGCAGTTACACACACACACACATACACACACCAGTTGCTACATTATGACTCTTGCAGAGTTAAAGTATAGGAGGCCTTGTTGTTACTTAGTTGCTAAATCGCGTCAGCCTCTTTGAGACTCAATGGACTGCAGCATGACAGCCTTCCCTGTCCTCCACTATCTCCTAGAGTTTGTCTCTTGTTTTTTTTTTTTTTAAAGATTTATTTATTTATTTTGGGCGGGGGTCGGGTTGGGGAGGGAGGGGAGCGGGCGGGCCACTTCTATTGGTCTTTCATTTCTCTATTTTCATCTGTCTTTGTTCTTTGGCTCCTGTGAGCCTCCCATCGCGGTGGCGTCTGTCGTCGCAGAGCACCGGCTCTGAGTGCATGCGCTCCAGAGCTCCGGCTCGGTAATTGGACACATCAGTCCAGCCGCTCCACGGCACGTGAGATCTTCCCAGGCCAGGGATCGAACTGGTGCCCCTTGCACTGCAAGGCGGTGTCCTTACCCACTGGACCACCAGGGGAAGCCCTGTCTCTTGCTTTTTAATACACTGTCTAGGTTTCTCATAGCTTTCCTTCCAAAAAGCAAGTGTCTTTTAATGTCGTGGCTGTAGTCACCATCAGCAGTGTTTTCCAACCCCAGGAAAATAAAATCTGTCACTGTTTGCACATTTTCCCCATTTATTTGCCTTGAAGTGATGGGACCAGGTGCCATGATCTTAGTTTTTTGAATGTTGACTTTTAAGCCAACTTTTTCACTTTCCTCTTTCCCCCTTCATCAAAAGGATCTTTAGTTCCTCTTCACTTTCTGCCATTAGAGTGGTATCATCTTCATATCTGAGGTTGTTGATATTTCTCCTGGAAATCTTGATTCCTACTTGGGAGGCATATAGTCAACATTTTTCTTTGTTTACTGTAGCAAGAAAATGGGGGTGAATTGGAGAGCAGAGAGAGAGGGAGAGAATAAGTATCAGGAAACCAACTAAGAAACCATTGCTTTACAATATTATGTTAGTTTCAAGTGCATTTGTGACACTGTATTTAGAGATTTGTTCTGTGCTTTAAATTAATTCTACAGAGAAAAACAGAATGTGTGGTTCAAAATTTATTGTCTTTGGGGGTATTAAACTTCCCAGTGATATTTTTTTTCCTTTGAGGAAGAATCTATTAATCTGCTAGAAGTGCCATAACAAAATAATATAGACTGAGTGATGTAAATCACATGAATTTTTGTTATCTTCCAGTCTGGAGACTTGAAGTCTTAAGATCAAAGGTTTGGCAAGGTTGGATTATTCTAAGTTTCTCTTTAGCTGCAGTTGATTGTCTTCTCAGTATGTGTTTGGCCTTTCTCTATGTGTGGATCACTCATGTCTTTTCCTCTTCTTATAAGGAATTCAGTCATATTGGATTATGTCCCACTCAGAGCTTGATTATCTCTTTAAAGGCCCTATTTCCAAATATATTTATATTCAAAGATACTGGGCGTTAGGACTTCAGCATCAGAATTTGGAGGGAGCACATGCTATCTATAACAAAGAGTTTCTATTGAATGAGTAAAGGAATGTTGTTTTAAAATGATTGAGAGTTATCTTCCCTAGACAGCCCATATTGCACTATTTTTTTAATCTTCATTACTGCAATGGTTTATGTTACTGTAATTTTCATACTTGCATCATCTTCATTACAGGTTTGTGAGTATCTTGAGGACATAAATTATAAGCTTATGTCCATTGCAGAATATATCTTTAAGAAGAAATTATTTAATTAAAAAGTAAAAGGAACACTTTCAATCTCAATTTAACACTCCCTGGTCAGTTCTACTTCTACATCAGCATAAAATAAAGGTAAACTAAACAACTGTTTCAGAGGGAAGAATTACTTGAAAATGCTGAAATAAAACTAACTATATAGTCTAGCCAGTCTTATTAAAATTAAAGGTAACATGATTTTACTGAGCATGTGTTTATCTCAATCTTACTTTAGACTGTTATTTTTAGATTAGATGAATGTGATATAAATTCTAGGTGATATTTATTATTAAAATATTTAATTTTAAAATTTTATTTCATGTAATTATGTCTGTAGGAAAAAACATTACTAAGCTACCATGTATACTTTGCTTAGTTAAATAAATTATTTCAGGTTTGATTTTGTGTTTACAAAATCTAAATAGGAATGATATAACCTGTAAGAAAATTGGATCATTTAGTGGATTCCTCTACAGTGATACATAGGAAAAAAATTTAAAATATATGTGTATTAAGGTACATTTATTTTACCACTGTTGTAAATTTTTTTAGAGATTTTGTCTAACTGAGTGACAAAAATGATAAAAAACATGGAA
Source organism: Tragulus kanchil (assembly GCA_022376925.1). NCBI lineage: Eukaryota > Metazoa > Chordata > Mammalia > Artiodactyla > Tragulidae > Tragulus > Tragulus kanchil. The sequence goes on along the minus strand of JAIOJX010000028.1, from coordinate 116,065,775 downwards.
CTGTGGCTTTTATTTTTAATTTTTTCTTTAGCTGCAGTTGATTGTCTTCTCAGTATGTGTTTGGCCTTTCTCTATGTGTGGATCACTCATGTCTTTTCCTCTTCTTATAAGGAATTCAGTCATATTGGATTATGTCCCACTCAGAGCTTGATTATCTCTTTAAAGGCCCTATTTCCAAATATATTTATATTCAAAGATACTGGGCGTTAGGACTTCAGCATCAGAATTTGGAGGGAGCACATGCTATCTATAACAAAGAGTTTCTATTGAATGAGTAAAGGAATGTTGTTTTAAAATGATTGAGAGTTATCTTCCCTAGACAGCCCATATTGCACTATTTTTTTAATCTTCATTACTGCAATGGTTTATGTTACTGTAATTTTCATACTTGCATCATCTTCATTACAGGTTTGTGAGTATCTTGAGGACATAAATTATAAGCTTATGTCCATTGCAGAATATATCTTTAAGAAGAAATTATTTAATTAAAAAGTAAAAGGAACACTTTCAATCTCAATTTAACACTCCCTGGTCAGTTCTACTTCTACATCAGCATAAAATAAAGGTAAACTAAACAACTGTTTCAGAGGGAAGAATTACTTGAAAATGCTGAAATAAAACTAACTATATAGTCTAGCCAGTCTTATTAAAATTAAAGGTAACATGATTTTACTGAGCATGTGTTTATCTCAATCTTACTTTAGACTGTTATTTTTAGATTAGATGAATGTGATATAAATTCTAGGTGATATTTATTATTAAAATATTTAATTTTAAAATTTTATTTCATGTAATTATGTCTGTAGGAAAAAACATTACTAAGCTACCATGTATACTTTGCTTAGTTAAATAAATTATTTCAGGTTTGATTTTGTGTTTACAAAATCTAAATAGGAATGATATAACCTGTAAGAAAATTGGATCATTTAGTGGATTCCTCTACAGTGATACATAGGAAAAAAAATTTAAAATATATGTGTATTAAGGTACATTTATTTTACCACTGTTGTAAATTTTTTTAGAGATTTTGTCTAACTGAGTGACAAAAATGATAAAAAACATGGAACTGTGGCTTTTATTTTTTTAATTGTATATTTAGTGAATCACTGGCTTAAGTGCATGGCAATGATGACTGCTGAATGACCTGTCAAATGGAGGGATGGTAACCCATTCCCTATTGATATGTATAGGGATATTTATAAAATATGAAATGCTAAGTTGCTTCAGTTGTGTCTAACTCTTTGCAACCCCACGGACTGTAGCTCACCGGGCTCCTTTTTCCTTGGGATTCTCCCAGCAAAATACTGCAGTGGGTTGCCATTTCCTTCTCCAGGTATTTATAAAATAACTTTCCTAAAATAGCTGAATATATCTACTTTATACTCTCCGGTTAAATTTACAACATTTGAAAAGTAAATATTCTCTTGAGTCGTTTTAGCCTTTGACCCTAAATTGTTTGTGTATTCATTTGTTAACTGAGTCATCTATTTAACCTTTATCAAGGGCCTCTCTGGGGCAAGCAGTGCCTTTCCTAGCTGTGTGAAATGGGTAAATCACTGAATCCTCAATATGCCTTGGTTTTGTCACCTGGTAAACAGAGTTGTTAATGCTTCCTATAGTTGCTGAGGACATAAAGAGTTATTGTTGTGCCAGTTCCCACAACATTGGCTGGGCACATAGTAGGAATCACCCCTGTGGTTGTTTTTCCTTCCTTCCCATCTGACTCCTGGAACTATTGTTTTACTTGTGATTGTCTAGAATTTATTGTAGTGCAATAGAATTTTAGAACTATAAAGCAGGAGAATATTTTAGCAATAATATTGTTCTTCCTCCTCTTTTTAGAGAACTTAACAATGGCGCTGACCTATTCAGGAGATAAAATTGTTCAAGTGAAAGAACATTTATTTAATTTTATCCATATAGTTTTCTTAATCATTATAGCAATTCGTAGAGTGGAGGAGAGAAAGAGAGGAAAAGAGAAAGGAAGGAAAGGGAGAGCCCAAAAGTTTAAGGTATATTGACTTCTGCGGTTTTGCCACGTGGTCACACATCTAAGTATTCAGGCTTCAGAATGTTTTTTCCCTTGTTTTAAAAAACAAAAGCAAAAATTCTTTAATTCTCAAAATAGAGTACTTTTGAAATTTTGCTAATTTGAGAAATTATGAAAACTTTATAGTCCATTTGATTTTAATGAATTAATTGCCCTTTGAAAGAAAAATATTCGCCAGTTTCTTCTAGAACTGGTACACTAGCATCAGGTTGCCATCTGCTTTTTCTTAATATAGAAATCCTGCCGTAGTACAGAGCTAGGGAAACAGACTGAGTACAAGCACACTAGATTATGTTTCGACTGCCTTCCCTGAGCGACCTAAAAGCTCTCTGAAACTGGCATGACATCTTTCTGCTTCTGTCATCTCCTCATAGTTAAGGTTAATGATGATTGTTGATGACAGTAATAATGTTGTTAGTATAACTAGTAATTTCTATAAAGCAATCATTGGAAGAAGTCTGAAAAGGCTCCACTAGTTCAATCATATTGCAAATAAGACAGCATTGTTGTGGTAGGCAGAATTCTAAGATAGTCCCCAAGATTCCCATCACTTGATATACATACCTTTGGATAATTCTCTTCCCTTAAGTGTGGGCAGAGCCTTTGCATGCTGTTATAAGATAGTTTTTCCTTTGATTAGGTTACCTTACTTAACAAATGGTGATGAGATATGCACCACTGTGATATCTGGAGGAGGGGTGGGGTCAGAGAGAGGCTTTCTTGATGTCCTGGTAGAAAGCAAGCATCCCTGCTGTGAGCTGCATATGGGGGACATTTCCTAAGGAAAGGAAAGCAACTTCTTCTAGTTGCTGAGAGCAATCCCTGGCTGACAACTGACAGGAAGTCCAGAGTCTCAGTCCTATAATCACAAGGAACTAAATTCTGCCAACAGGATGAATAAACTTTAAGGAGGACTTCTGGCTCCAAATGAGAGCTTGAGTATGTCTAACACCCAGACTGCCGGTTTGTGCCACCCTGAGGGAGTGGATTAATCTAAGAAATTTGAAACTTTTGACCCAAGGAAACAGATAAGAAATGTCTGTTTATTGTTTTAAGCTGTTAATTCAGGGTAATGTGTTAGGTAACAATAGAAAGCTAGTGTAATTGTGTAGTATAAATATAATAGACATAGGTAATCCTCTACTTTTGAATATAATTGTATTCATGGAATTTTTTGGCAATTAGTATTTTATAAAATATGAAAAAAGAGTTATTCTTCACTTTTTGAAGAGTTTAAAGGGAGTTTTGAAAAATGATTAATTAGTTGTAATTAGTCATAATTTTGTAACTGCTCTCAAAGTCCACTCTCTGGCTTAGAGGAATAATTACCACTGTGTCCTCATCAAAGGACATAACAGTGGCATAGTCTTTAATCATTAAAACTTTTTAAAATTGAAATACAGTTGATTCAGTGTCATAATCTTAAATGAAGTGTAGCAAATCACAGTTAGAGGCCCACAGAAATTCATTGTGTGGTACCAAAATGTTTTCTTTCCCAGTCCCAGTGTAGATGTAGAAACAAGTATGTATTAATACCCCAGGTGTTAAATTCCTCACTTCAGTTGAACTCCAGAATGTGGAAAGAGATCAGGAGAGCCCATCGGACATTATTTTCATTTGTTTGAGGAATTTATTCCCATTTCCAGCTGTGAAAATTACCAAAGTCTTGAGGCAGCCATGCAGAAAAAGTCTGCATAGTTCAATCATATTGCATTTTAGGCAGAATTAAACCCCAAGATTCCCATCACTTGATATACATACCTTTGGATAATTCTCTTCCCTTAAGTGTGGGCAGAGCCTTTGCATGCTGTTATAAGATAGTTTTTCCTTTGATTAGGTTACCTTACTTAACAAATGGTGATGAGATATGCACCACTGTGATATCTGGAGGAGGGGTGGGGTCAGAGAGAGGCTTTCTTGATGTCCTGGTAGAAAGCAAGCATCCCTGCTGTGAGCTGCATATGGGGGACATTTCCTAAGGAAAGGAAAGCAACTTCTTCTAGTTGCTGAGAGCAATCCCTGGCTGACAACTGACAGGAAGTCCAGAGTCTCAGTCCTATAATCACAAGGAACTAAATTCTGCCAACAGGATGAATAAACTTTAAGGAGGACTTCTGGCTCCAAATGAGAGCTTGAGTATGTCTAACACCCAGACTGCCGGTTTGTGCCACCCTGAGGGAGTGGATTAATCTAAGAAATTTGAAACTTTTGACCCAAGGAAACAGATAAGAAATGTCTGTTTATTGTTTTAAGCTGTTAATTCAGGGTAATGTGTTAGGTAACAATAGAAAGCTAGTGTAATTGTGTAGTATAAATATAATAGACATAGGTAATCCTCTACTTTTGAATATAATTGTATTCATGGAATTTTTTGGCAATTAGTATTTTATAAAATATGAAAAAAGAGTTATTCTTCACTTTTTGAAGAGTTTAAAGGGAGTTTTGAAAAATGATTAATTAGTTGTAATTAGTCATAATTTTGTAACTGCTCTCAAAGTCCACTCTCTGGCTTAGAGGAATAATTACCACTGTGTCCTCATCAAAGGACATAACAGTGGCATAGTCTTTAATCATTAAAACTTTTTAAAATTGAAATACAGTTGATTCAGTGTCATAATCTTAAATGAAGTGTAGCAAATCACAGTTAGAGGCCCACAGAAATTCATTGTGTGGTACCAAAATGTTTTCTTTCCCAGTCCCAGTGTAGATGTAGAAACAAGTATGTATTAATACCCCAGGTGTTAAATTCCTCACTTCAGTTGAACTCCAGAATGTGGAAAGAGATCAGGAGAGCCCATCGGACATTATTTTCATTTGTTTGAGGAATTTATTCCCATTTCCAGCTGTGAAAATTACCAAAGTCTTGAGGCAGCCATGCAGAAAAAGTCTGCATAGATAATTCTATTCTGAAGGTCAAGGAAGGATGCACAAGATTGTAGGTGATTTTGTAGACAGCACAGTGGGCTATCAGGTCACATAGGATGAGAACAAACTGAAGCTTTAATCAGCTCTAGGGCAAGTGTCTGCATGGACATAGTTTTATCTCTTTTCCAGAATTTTTATGTTTTTACCAAATCATGACCAAAAAGACAAACACGGAGATTGTGAGTTCAAAGTTGGTAGAGGCCACACCTGTTGTTTTCATTTTTGTATTCCAAGGGCTCAGAGTAGTTCCAGGATAAGTAAGTGGTCAATAAATCTTTGTTAAGCTAAAAAACCAAATGATAACACTGGCTCATTTTCAAGTGAAACAGCTGATAGAACACGATGTAAGGATGCTGGTCTAGAGGTTGCATTGTGACTATACTTCTATATCATGGCTTAATTTTCTTTTAAGAAGTATGTTTACATCTGCCCTACTTAAAGGATTCTGGTAGATTCAAAGAAGGATGAAGATTATGTAAATAAGATCAATATTATCCTTTTCCTTAAAAAGCCAAACTTCCTTACTAGTATTTAATCTTATTTCTCCAGGCTATCAACTCCCAACTGCATGTTTATTTTCCACTGAATCTTGTCTACTGCCTTGTTTGTACTGTATTATGGAGCATGTAGTATCAGGTTAAACAGTTACTAAGACATGCTTTGCCTATAGCGGTTTTAGATTCTTAAGAAAGATTTGTATACATGCTCGGGTGTGTCTATTTTTCCTGCCTAAGACATCAGTCATAAAAACTGTTTTATAGTACTGAATGAAAAAGAAATTTGTGCTAAAAGAATAAATTATAAATGCCTTTATTTGTGGAAGATCAAAAACTTTTTCTTTTCCTGGCATTTAGTTAATCCTATCATTTAACAACCTAAAGAAGCAACTAGACAAATACTAACTGGAACAAAATGAACTGTGCTAACACACACAGTGGCACTTTTCCCAATGGCTATTTGAAGGATCTTGAGAGGATGATGTGTAATTTGAACTACGCTTATTTGGAATTGCTAGATATATGGATACATTTTTTTTCCAGAAACACATGTAGCACATATACAGACAGATAACCAACAGATTCAGTTTCTTTTAAAGCCAATCGGAATTTTAAAATTGGTTAATCATATTCATTGATTATACTTGGTTACATTAAAATCTAGGAAGGAAAAAACCTATAGTGATTATATAGCTGCTACTTAAAAAATTTTAAAAACTCTATATAAAATCCAATTCATATAGTGATTTTATTATAGCAATTTTTGCCCTTGAAGTTTTAAACTCCCTTTTCCTTTCTCCTTCTCTCCTCGCTCCTCTCTCTAACCATTTAATCTATGCTTCTGTTTTCCAAAGTGTTGCTTTAGCCTGTGGCAAACAGCTGTGATTTAAGATGTCAACTTCTCCATTAACATCAGCTGCTTCAATAACAACTCTGACTCATGTTTAAATAAATATGTCATGACTATGATTGCATTATTATTGGATGTGAATGGATAAGAGTCTTAGGGAAAGTGATAAAGATTAAAAGTTTTCTTTTAAGAAGTATGTTTACATCTGGCCGACTTCAAGTATTCTGGTAGATTCAAAGAAGGATGAAGATTATGTAAATAAGATCAATATTATCCTTTTCCTTAAAAAGCCAAACTTCCTTACTAGTATTTAATCTTATTTCTCCAGGCTATCAACTCCCAACTGCATGTTTATTTTCCACTGAATCTTGTCTACTGCCTTGTTTGTACTGTATTATGGAGCATGTAGTATCAGGTTAAACAGTTACTAAGACATGCTTTGCCTATAGCGGTTTTAGATTCTTAAGAAAGATTTGTATACATGCTCGGGTGTGTCTATTTTTCCTGCCTAAGACATCAATCATAAAAACTGTTTTATAGTACTGAATGAAAAAGAAATTTGTGCTAAAAGAATAAATTATAAATGCCTTTATTTGTGGAAGATCAAAAACTTTTTCTTTTCCTGGCATTTAGTTAATCCTATCATTTAACAACCTAAAGAAGCAACTAGACAAATACTAACTGGAACAAAATGAACTGTGCTAACACACACAGTGGCACTTTTCCCAATGGCTATTTGAAGGATCTTGAGAGGATGATGTGTAATTTGAACTACGCTTATTTGGAATTGCTAGATATATGGATACATTTTTTTTCCAGAAACACATGTAGCACATATACAGACAGATAACCAACAGATTCAGTTTCTTTTAAAGCCAATCGGAATTTTAAAATTGGTTAATCATATTCATTGATTATACTTGGTTACATTAAAATCTAGGAAGGAAAAAACCTATAGTGATTATATAGCTGCTACTTAAAAAATTTTAAAAAAAAAAACTCTATATAAAATCCAATTCATATAGTGATTTTATTATAGCAATTTTTGCCCTTGAAGTTTTAAACTCCCTTTTCCTTTCTCCTTCTCTCCTCGCTCCTCTCTCTAACCATTTAATCTATGCTTCTGTTTTCCAAAGTGTTGCTTTAGCCTGTGGCAAACAGCTGTGATTTAAGATGTCAACTTCTCCATTAACATCAGCTGCTTCAATAACAACTCTGACTCATGTTTAAATAAATATGTCATGACTATGATTGCATTATTATTGGATGTGAATGGATAAGAGTCTTAGGGAAAGTGATAAAGATTTTAAAGGTTTCTGAGTATAAACATGACACTTTTATCCTTTTCTCTTTTTATTTCAAAGTTGGCAATTTTAAGCTGTTATGAAGGATGAGGAAGGCACAAGTGACTTTCTCATTGTCCACCTCCATTTCTTCTTCCTTCTCTTCCTGCTCCTCCTTCTACTGCCCTTTGCTTCTTTGTAGTAGTATAAGTTGAAGGGAATTATTACTATTAATGTATAAGATTGAGGTGAACAACATGATTTCTCCTTTCCTCCACCTACTCTCACAACTTCTCTGTTTTTTGTGTAACACTGGAGTGGTATGGGAAAAGTGGAAGTTTGGTGAACAAAGAAAGAAATGGGAAGAAAATGAGAGAAATGGGGGGATATTTGCAGGAAGGGAAAGTTGAAAGTCTTCCCTGAGGAAGTAATGGTCAAGCTCTAAAGTACATACACTGAAGAGTGAGAGGACAAAGCCTATTGTCTCAATGGTATGTCATAGTGAATTTAACAATTAGCTCTAGAAATTCTAGAACCAAAATGTCGAGGTCCATGCACTGATTGGAAAAGAATTTCCAGACATGAGCCAGAATGAGAGGAGAAAACGTTTATTAGAGTGAGGAGATGCTGTTAGAGAAGTGGGCCGGCTCAAGGGAGAACCAACCTTGAATAGGGTTCTTTGACCCATTTTTACAGGGTCCAAGGAGAGGGTAGGGGTCTTATGACTCATTTCCTGATTGGGCGGTGTTTTTTAAAGCCAATTTTTTGGTTACATTAAATTTTCTAAAGGAAGGAAAAACCTATAGTGATTATATAGCTGCTACTTAAAAATTTTAAAAACTCTATATAAAATCCAATTCATATAGTGATTTTATTATAGCAATTTTTGCCCTTGAAGTTTTAAACTCCCTTTTCCTTTCTCCTTCTCTCCTCGCTCCTCTCTCTAACCATTTAATCTATGCTTCTGTTTTCCAAAGTGTTGCTTTAGCCTGTGGCAAACAGCTGTGATTTAAGATGTCAACTTCTCCATTAACATCAGCTGCTTCAATAACAACTCTGACTCATGTTTAAATAAATATGTCATGACTATGATTGCATTATTATTGGATGTGAATGGATAAGAGTCTTAGGGAAAGTGATAAAGATTTTAAAGGTTTCTGAGTATAAACATGACACTTTTATCCTTTTCTCTTTTTATTTCAAAGTTGGCAATTTTAAGCTGTTATGAAGGATGAGGAAGGCACAAGTGACTTTCTCATTGTCCACCTCCATTTCTTCTTCCTTCTCTTCCTGCTCCTCCTTCTACTGCCCTTTGCTTCTTTGTAGTAGTATAAGTTGAAGGGAATTATTACTATTAATGTATAAGATTGAGGTGAACAACATGATTTCTCCTTTCCTCCACCTACTCTCACAACTTCTCTGTTTTTTGTGTAACACTGGAGTGGTATGGGAAAAGTGGAAGTTTGGTGAACAAAGAAAGAAATGGGAAGAAAATGAGAGAAATGGGGGGATATTTGCAGGAAGGGAAAGTTGAAAGTCTTCCCTGAGGAAGTAATGGTCAAGCTCTAAAGTACATACACTGAAGAGTGAGAGGACAAAGCCTATTGTCTCAATGGTATGTCATAGTGAATTTAACAATTAGCTCTAGAAATTCTAGAACCAAAATGTCGAGGTCCATGCACTGATTGGAAAAGAATTTCCAGACATGAGCCAGAATGAGAGGAGAAAACGTTTATTAGAGTGAGGAGATGCTGTTAGAGAAGTGGGCCGGCTCAAGGGAGAACCAACCTTGAATAGGGTTCTTTGACCCATTTTTACAGGGTCCAAGGAGAGGGTAGGGGTCTTATGACTCATTTCCTGATTGGGCGGTGCACTGGGTGGGGAACAGTAATGGTTATAGCATGGGAGAGGAAAGGACAATAAGGATCTTGTTTATCTGTTCCTGTATTCCAAGACCCACCTTGTTCACCTTGTTCTTTCATCCTTGGGACACCACACTAAGTGTATTTTCAGACAGATCATTTTCCTTAAGCATATGTGCAGGGAAAAAAAACAACAACAACAACTTCATCCTTTGTTTGTCTTTCACCCTCCCACGTTGCCACACTCGCAACACTTCTGACACGAGATGTGTGGGAATTTTTCCCCAGGGCCAGTAGTTAATCTATAGCACCAGCTGGATGCCCTACAACCCAACTTTTTTGGCACTAGAATCATCATAGAAGACAATTTTTTCCACAGAAAGTTGGAGAGAGGTGAGAGATGGTTCAGACAATGGTGTTAACAATTGGGAGCAGTGGGGAATGGCAAATGAACACCGCTCACTGGACTGCCAGTCACCTCCTGCTATAAGGCCCAGGGGCTGAGAACCCTGTTGTACAAGGTAATTCATTTCTGGCACTGTTTATCCCCACAGGATAAGGGTTCAGTACGATGAATCTGCCCCTTAATCCCTGACTTCAGATGCCAGTCCTAAGTCCAGATCCTCACCTACCTTTCTAATCATCTAATCAATTGGCTATCAATTGGAGGTTCTCATGAACCCCTCACAGATTTGATTAATTTGCTAGAGGAGCTCATAGAACTCAGGAAAATGTCTACTTACGGTTTATTAGTTTTTTGTAAGAGGATATATCAAAGGACTCAGCTGAACATCTAGACGGAAGAGATATGGACAAGTTATGTGGAGAAGACTGGGAGCTTCCTGCACTCTCTGGGGCACCAGCTTCCCAAGGACCTCCATGTCCTCACCAGTCCCAGGGCTCTCCAAACCCCACACTTTGGGATTTTTATGGTAACCTCATCATATGGGCATGTTCAGTTATTAACTCCATTTCCAGCACCCCTACTTTTCTGGAGAATGGGAGAGAGCTGAAAATTCCAAGCTTTTATTTAGGGTTTGGTCTTTTTGATGATCAGCTCCCATCCAGGAGCTGTTCAGGAGCCCAAGACTTTCTTATAGAACATGAATGACTACTATTTATCAGGAAGTTCTGAGAAATTTAGGAACTCTGTCAGGAACCAGGATCAAAGACCAAATATTAGAATGAAACATGCTTTGGGCACTTCAGAAATTAAAAAAAAAACAAATTAGGAGTTTTGTGATAGAGACTGAGAGCACAGACATACACACATATATATGTATATGTGTATATGTATTTTTTTATTTTTCCTGTAATCTCACAGCACATTTTATTTATATTTTTAAGTCATAAAATTTTATCTCCTTTCCAGTTTTACATAAATCTCTATTATGAAATCTTCTAAAATATGTGGATATTTATATACTTAACAAGTCTGAATAAAGGAGTCCATTTTTTATGCTATTATAAAGATGAGTTAATAACATCAATTTGCAGAGAATACAATCTTATTTAACATAAAACTTAGACTCGATTAAAACATTTATAGTATTGGAAAAAATTCAAGAAAGACCATGAAAGGAGAATAAAAATTGAATACAAATATTTGTGATAAAAATAGAATTTCTGAAAATAATCTTTTCTTTAATTATACAATGACATGTGCTCATTAAAGGAAATTTTTAAGTAGTAAACTAATAGGAAACAAATAATCCCACCCCCTAGCTTTAACTGGTATTAACATTTCTATTTTCATATATACATGAGTATATATTTGTATACTTAATCTTTCTTGGTGTATGTGTCTTTCTCTTTATTTATATTCATTTATTTTTATATTCATATATATTACTTACCAAGTTATTCACACACTATTTTTGTGTATCTGTACATATGTCATATGTTTTAGAGTCATTTATGTTAGGGGAAGAGTTGGTAACAGGTAGAAATCAAAAAGAAAGAAGAAAAGAAAATATTGCCCACTCATGTCTAGCTCTTTGTGTGACCTTATGGACTGCAGCACGCCAGGCCTCCCTGCCCCTCACCATCTCCTGAAATTTGCTGAAGTTCTTGTCCATTGCATCAGTGATGCCATCCAATCATCTTGTCCTCTGATACCAAAACACACAAATCTGAACTCCCACGGGCTTGGATCACAGGCAAACACTTCCTCTGTGACCTCCATTAAAGTGATCTTTTTCTACTTCGGTTTCTTCATTTGTAAACTAGTGCGGTTGCAGAGATTAAATGAAATGATGAATTTAAAAGATGCAACTCCATGCCTGGTACATCTTATGCAATCATTTAAAGCTATATTGTCTTTATTATTGATAGTTATGGAGTGATGGATATTCCATCCACTTTAAAAACAGAATGGAAAACTTGGAATTAAGGACAACTTCAAATGAGATTATTTAATAACAACTTCTTTTGTAAATATGCTGGCTAGCCTATGAAAAGAGAGAATAATTTATAGAATATTAGACATTTTTTTTTTTTTTTAAGATTCAAGATTCAGGCTTTAGCAAATCTTTTCTTCAATGGGAAAGAGACAAGTTATGAGTCTATAGCTCATGAAGACTTGGGTATCCCACCTAAGTGATCACTATGGCCTTTCTATTCTGTCTTGTAAGTATTCATCCCTCTTCATGGAAGTCAGAGTAGCCCAGTAAAAGCACAGGAAGAAGACCTATGGCCTCAAATCCTAGTGGTATTATCTTAGAATACTTATTCAACTTTTTAGCTAAGGCCCCCACTTCCTCTCTAGAACCCATAATGACCTAGAAGTTCATTAGGAAAAGTAAATGAAATAATGTAGTAAAATAACATAGCTGTCAGTAATGGAGCATTTAATTACTAACTTGCCAGGCATCTCTAACACGGGTTCTTCTTTGGATTACTATTCAGCTGACAGTGATTTTTTTCATATATATTTGAAGTTATCTTAATGCAAAGTTTCATATAAATGTATAGCAGTAGGATTATGTAGAAAAATCTGAGATCTAATGTCAAGGAATGAGAGTTTGATCTTATCAGAACAGAGGGCAATGGAGGTATAGTAAAGAAATGTTTTACATGTATTCACATCATCTTCACAGTTATCTTATGAGGTAGGTATGATTATTATGCTCATTTTACAGACAGGAAAATAGAGACAGAAAGAAAGCTGAAATACAAAAAGAGATGAATATATTCACAGGGATATACAAGTAAATGGAGGCATCAGAATTTAATCCAGGAAATTTGCAATAAAATTTGGTGTTTTAACTCTGTCTTATGCTATGTTTTAGCATCAAACACACCAGTCTGTTTAGAAAATATGGTGGAATGGAGCATTCTTAATTTGTAAATTTCTCTCCCCAGTCTGTAACTCCCACGGGCTTGGATCACAGGCAAACACTTCCTCTGTGACCTCCATTAAAGTGATCTTTTCTACTTCGGTTTCTTCATTTGTAAACTAGTGCGGTTGCAGAGATTAAATGAAATGATGAATTTAAAAGATGCAACTCCATGCCTGGTACATCTTATGCAATCATTTAAAGCTATATTGTCTTTATTATTGATAGTTATGGAGTGATGGATATTCCATCCACTTTAAAAACAGAATGGAAAACTTGGAATTAAGGACAACTTCAAATGAGATTATTTAATAACAACTTCTTTTGTAAATATGCTGGCTAGCCTATGAAAAGAGAGAATAATTTATAGAATATTAGACATTTTTTTTTTTTTTTAAGATTCAAGATTCAGGCTTTAGCAAATCTTTTCTTCAATGGGAAAGAGACAAGTTATGAGTCTATAGCTCATGAAGACTTGGGTATCCCACCTAAGTGATCACTATGGCCTTTCTATTCTGTCTTGTAAGTATTCATCCCTCTTCATGGAAGTCAGAGTAGCCCAGTAAAAGCACAGGAAGAAGACCTATGGCCTCAAATCCTAGTGGTATTATCTTAGAATACTTATTCAACTTTTTAGCTAAGGCCCCCACTTCCTCTCTAGAACCCATAATGACCTAGAAGTTCATTAGGAAAAGTAAATGAAATAATGTAGTAAAATAACATAGCTGTCAGTAATGGAGCATTTAATTACTAACTTGCCAGGCATCTCTAACACGGGTTCTTCTTTGGATTACTATTCAGCTGACAGTGATTTTTTTCATATATATTTGAAGTTATCTTAATGCAAAGTTTCATATAAATGTATAGCAGTAGGATTATGTAGAAAAATCTGAGATCTAATGTCAAGGAATGAGAGTTTGATCTTATCAGAACAGAGGGCAATGGAGGTATAGTAAAGAAATGTTTTACATGTATTCACATCATCTTCACAGTTATCTTATGAGGTAGGTATGATTATTATGCTCATTTTACAGACAGGAAAATAGAGACAGAAAGAAAGCTGAAATACAAAAAGAGATGAATATATTCACAGGGATATACAAGTAAATGGAGGCATCAGAATTTAATCCAGGAAATTTGCAATAAAATTTGGTGTTTTAACTCTGTCTTATGCTATGTTTTAGCATCAAACACACCAGTCTGTTTAGAAAATATGGTGGAATGGAGCATTCTTAATTTGTAAATTTCTCTCCTGTCTCTTTTGCATACAAATCCTTTGAAATTACTTATTCAGTTTTAATGTCAGTTTTTATTTATTTATTCATGGTTGAAGGACTTGAAGAAAAGCCTACAAGTCAACTGATGGAGATTTTAGCAGAAGAAACAAAATTATTTGTTCAGAGATTACTTCCTCTTTTCTATAACTTTTTTTTTAAGGGAATGTTTGTTTTAAGAGAATATGGCTAACAGAATATCTATTGAGAAATATAAGAAGTCATTTACTAATTGCTACTTTATTGGTATATATGGCAATGTGCAGGGAAAATCTGATAAATTTGATTAACCTTACCTTGTAATTACCAATTATGATATAAAATATGTGTTTTCCCAATAATAGTAAAAATTCATGCTCATGAGTAAACTCTGGTAGGTACATTTATTTTTCTTCCTAAAATGGCCAAGATGAAAGCCTTAAAAATTGTCACTAGTATTTAAATATAATTAAACATTTAACTGTAAATTATTCTAGAATATTTTGAAACCTCATTATACCAGTAATTCAGAAAAGGGACCAATTATACTCTAAAGACAGTTAAGAAGAACTGAGAAATGATACAGTAGTTTTTATAGAGGCATGTGTATTTGATATTTTTATGTAGGTAAATGATTAATTTATCTTAAAAGATTTCAAATATCAACCAGAAAATGTCTGATGATAAATAATTTCAACTTTTCTCTCAACAAGTCAGGAAATAATTCACATGGATGATCATAATTTTTTTCTTTTATTTCCTTTTGGGTGAAAGGAGACAGAAAGGAGGATTATGATTACTCAAAAGAAATGTTGCATATTTAATCCATAAAAGAAAAAAAATATGCTTTAAAACAGTTTCTAAGCCATTCTTCAGAATTTCGTAGTAAATTGGTTTTGACTCTCTTGACCTTTTCCTGTAGCTTTTGTTTTCTTCAAAGAATTTTTATGCTCTTCTCTTGAGTATTCTAAATTTCTCCTAATTGTTCAAATCAGTATATTCTTCAAATAATCACAGCATTGTAATAAAAAACTGGCCAGTACCTGCTATGATGGCAATCTTGGTTTTTTTTTCATATTATACAAGCATTTTGCAATATAACATAAATATATTAAACATAAGGATAGGACAGTCTATTTCAGGCAATTTAAATATAGTTCTTACCTAAACAACAAAGAAAATTATTGTTTTAGATCGGTACAAAAGTAACTGTAGTTTTGATCCATGAATGTTAAATCATTATAACTAGGCTCAAACACATCTTTATTAATCAAAATAGAAACCATTATAATCAACACATTTTTGCCAATAAGAAATAAGTTTGTTTATTCTTGTAGAATAATAGTCTATACTTCGGGGTTTGGCAAACTTGGAAAGCACCCTCTGCCTCCTGGTGTTTGTGGAAGTGTTTTCCTCACAAAAAGCTGTTGAGATGCTTGAACAAGTGGTAGTGGTTGGCAAGAGGTCAGGTGAATAAGGTAGATGAGGCAAAACTTCATAGGGCAATTCATTCAACTTTTGAAGCATTGGTTGTGTGATGTGCAGTCGTGCATTGTGTGGAGAAGAATTGGGCTCTTTGTGTTGACCAATGGTAGCTGCAGGCATTGCAGTTTTCAGTGCATCTCATCAATTTGCTGAGCTTACTTCTCAAATGTAACGGTTTCCTTGAGATTCAGAAAGCTGTACTGGATCAAACAGGCAGCAGGACACTTACCAAGCTTTTTCACCTTTCCAATTTGCTACAAATGCTAAATGACCATGGAGTGGTTAATGCTGAGGTCTTTGGCAGCTACTCATTTAGTTGTTAGAGGATCAGCTTTGATGATCCTTCAATTGGTGATTGTCAAGTTCCGATGGCTGGCCACGGCACTTTCATCTTCAGAACTCTCATCTCTTTCGCAAAACTTCTTGAACCACAGCTGCACTATGTATTTGTTAGTGGCTCTTGGCCAAATATATCTTGGCATTGCAAGTTGTCTCTACTACTTTACGACTCATTTTGAACCCTCCCCCCAAAAACTTGAATTTTCTTTTTGTCTAACATCATTTCTGTAGTCTAAAATAGATATAAAATAAATAGTCATTAATAAATAATGTCATTAGCAAAAAATAAAATAAAGTACAAGTGTAGATTCAAATGATGTATAACATAGCCATGTCTATTTAAGAATGTATTCCAATATCAGATGGCAAATTGCAGCAGTGCAAAGCCGCAATAAGTTTTGCACCAACCTAATAATTTAATGACTAGGAATTATATAGAATAAATCATGCCATGAAAAAAACAGTTTACGTTACTGTTGAACTGATATAGTAACTAGCATTTGGGGCTCCGTAAATCTTAATTAAGCAGTGATCTGCCTCTGATCTTCAGCAGTATCCATCATTTCTCTCTGATGAAAATCTTTCAATGGCTCCCCATTCCCTTCAGGTTAATGGCTAAACTCTTCACGGCTCAAGAAACCCTGTATGATTTGAATGTTTTTGACCAGTTTGACTTTATGTGTTGCATCTGTCCTACTTCTTGGGGCCAACTTTTCTTTGTCTTTCCTCTGATTACACAGACCAGAAAGACTTCTACAATCCTGCTCGTTTTGTTGTTTCCTTTCTTAGAAGCGACCTTTGGTCTCTTCAGGCTATTCTAGCATACCTTTATTATAGAACATGCCACTGTGCATTTTAATTCCTATTTAATCATCTGCCCTTTGAGCAGATCTGTAAAATTCTGGAGAACAACAACTGTTTTACCTGTGGTTGTATTTCCAGAATCTAGTATGATATATGTCATGTTGGAAGCACTTGTTGATTGGATGCATAAATTAAAAATGATGATTATAATGTGTATTACCTCACCTTTCCTATTTGCTACAAATGCTAAATGACCATGGAGTGGTTAATGCTGAGGTCTTTGGCAGCTACTCATTTAGTTGTTAGAGGATCAGCTTTGATGATCCTTCAATTGGTGATTGTCAAGTTCCGATGGCTGGCCACGGCACTTTCATCTTCAGAACTCTCATCTCTTTCGCAAAACTTCTTGAACCACAGCTGCACTATGTATTTGTTAGTGGCTCTTGGCCAAATATATCTTGGCATTGCAAGTTGTCTCTACTACTTTACGACTCATTTTGAACCCTCCCCCCAAAAACTTGAATTTTCTTTTTGTCTAACATCATTTCTGTAGTCTAAAATAGATATAAAATAAATAGTCATTAATAAATAATGTCATTAGCAAAAAATAAAATAAAGTACAAGTGTAGATTCAAATGATGTATAACATAGCCATGTCTATTTAAGAATGTATTCCAATATCAGATGGCAAATTGCAGCAGTGCAAAGCCGCAATAAGTTTTGCACCAACCTAATAATTTAATGACTAGGAATTATATAGAATAAATCATGCCATGAAAAAAACAGTTTACGTTACTGTTGAACTGATATAGTAACTAGCATTTGGGGCTCCGTAAATCTTAATTAAGCAGTGATCTGCCTCTGATCTTCAGCAGTATCCATCATTTCTCTCTGATGAAAATCTTTCAATGGCTCCCCATTCCCTTCAGGTTAATGGCTAAACTCTTCACGGCTCAAGAAACCCTGTATGATTTGAATGTTTTTGACCAGTTTGACTTTATGTGTTGCATCTGTCCTACTTCTTGGGGCCAACTTTTCTTTGTCTTTCCTCTGATTACACAGACCAGAAAGACTTCTACAATCCTGCTCGTTTTGTTGTTTCCTTTCTTAGAAGCGACCTTTGGTCTCTTCAGGCTATTCTAGCATACCTTTATTATAGAACATGCCACTGTGCATTTTAATTCCTATTTAATCATCTGCCCTTTGAGCAGATCTGTAAAATTCTGGAGAACAACAACTGTTTTACCTGTGGTTGTATTTCCAGAATCTAGTATGATATATGTCATGTTGGAAGCACTTGTTGATTGGATGCATAAATTAAAAATGATGATTATAATGGTAACCCAAGGCATTGAGGGATCATGAAATATTTTCCAAATCAGAAAGGAAAGAAAATATTTTATATGAAGTTTTATTATGGATGTCATTCTTTAATCTGTCTATAAATATACTAACCAATATTTAGGATAACTCTGACTTTTATTAATTAAAAATTTAATTAATAAAAGAAAACTTTCTGATTATGTTACTTAGAGTTATCAAAGTGTGCTATATTTATAAGGTCATATTTTAATGTGTATTAGGCTTGTCTTCATGATGCAAATGATTCTTCCTTGCTTGATTATGGGTTTAATATGTGTTATGTATCTTATATTTTCAAATTAATTACTGACACAGTTTTAATCACATCCATTACATCTTCAAAATTGCACTTTTAAAAAGCTGGAGCCCTCAAGACTTAGTGTAAACTACACATATTACATTGCATTTGAAACTGAAGATTTATTTGAAGTTTGTATTTATTAGTTCATAAAATATAAAAATAAAGCCCTCAGGAAATTTCTTGATTAAACAAGCCTTAAATTGTGACAACAAAACTTACTTTTTCTCCTTAAAAAGTTCAAAATTCAAAATAGTAACAGAATGTTATCTTGATTTTCCTCACACTCATTGGAACTACTATGGGAAATGAAAACTTTTGTTCCCTTACTCTCCTAGGTTCAGTAACTGGAGCCTATGAACAAAACTGATTAAGATGAAGTAACAGAAAAAAAAAAAAAAAAAGCTGTTTTAATTATGGATATGTGGGTGTTTTAAAATGAAATGTGACCCTAGAAAGTAGCCAGATGACTGAGGCTTATATATCGTGTTAGGCTAAACAAAAGAAAAAAGAGATTTAGGCTTCTTGTGGAGAGAGGGAATTATAGAAAGGTGAGGAGAAAAATACCTTTATTATAGAACATGCCACTGTGCATTTTAATTCCTATTTAATCATCTGCCCTTTGAGCAGATCTGTAAAATTCTGGAGAACAACAACTGTTTTACCTGTGGTTGTATTTCCAGAATCTAGTATGATATATGTCATGTTGGAAGCACTTGTTGATTGGATGCATAAATTAAAAAAAATGATTATAATGGTAACCCAAGGCATTGAGGATCATGAAATATTTTCCAAATCAGAAAGGAAAGAAAATATTTTATATGAAGTTTTATTATGGATGTCATTCTTTAATCTGTCTATAAATATACTAACCAATATTTAGGATAACTCTGACTTTTATTAATTAAAAATTTAATTAATAAAAGAAAACTTTCTGATTATGTTACTTAGAGTTATCAAAGTGTGCTATATTTATAAGGTCATATTTTAATGTGTATTAGGCTTGTCTTCATGATGCAAATGATTCTTCCTTGCTTGATTATGGGTTTAATATGTGTTATGTATCTTATATTTTCAAATTAATTACTGACACAGTTTTAATCACATCCATTACATCTTCAAAATTGCACTTTTAAAAAGCTGGAGCCCTCAAGACTTAGTGTAAACTACACATATTACATTGCATTTGAAACTGAAGATTTATTTGAAGTTTGTATTTATTAGTTCATAAAATATAAAAATAAAGCCCTCAGGAAATTTCTTGATTAAACAAGCCTTAAATTGTGACAACAAAAACTTACTTTTTCTCCTTAAAAAGTTCAAAATTCAAAATAGTAACAGAATGTTATCTTGATTTTCCTCACACTCATTGGAACTACTATGGGAAATGAAAACTTTTGTTCCCTTACTCTCCTAGGTTCAGTAACTGGAGCCTATGAACAAAACTGATTAAGATGAAGTAACAGAAAAAAAAAAAAAAAAAGCTGTTTTAATTATGGATATGTGGGTGTTTTAAAATGAAATGTGACCCTAGAAAGTAGCCAGATGACTGAGGCTTATATATCGTGTTAGGCTAAACAAAAGAAAAAAGAGATTTAGGCTTCTTGTGGAGAGAGGGAATTATAGAAAGGTGAGGAGAAAAATATTATGATACTTAGGGTTGTCTGGGTTATGCAGATGAGAGTCTCTCAGGTAAAATTTAATTTTTAAATTTAAATTTAAAATTTTGCCACTATAAGTTAAATAAGAAAATACTATTATACAATAAAAATATCTGTCAATGAACTGAGTACGTAATCCCTGAATATTTAATCCCTACTCAAATATTCCTCCCAGTTTAATATGTCTATTTCTTTAAAAAGGTTAGTCTTGTTAGATCATCTAACAAGTTCATCTAACAGTCTTCTCAGTCTAATATTATTTACTATGACTGCACTATATAGTTAAATTGAAAGTGTAAAATCTAAACCTTAGAATAAATACAAAATTTTGTGATTTTGATGTTGGTGCTATTGGCAAAGTGATCAAATTGCATAGGAAACCATTTGTAAATGGTGACCTGTCAGAGGGCATTTTATCTAAGTTTGATTATACCGGGTATTTCCTTTTTTAAGGTGGATGATTGACAACATAATACTATTGAAAGAAATGTTATTACATACATTTTCCAAAAGAAAAAAATATGCCATGCCCTGAAAGTCCACATAAGGAAGTACCAGGTTAAGTTAGATAGGGGAAGAAAACTTTTCTTTTACCCTTTTAGGTTCTTTTTGCTGGTCTATCAGTTAAATTGACGTAAGGCTGATTTAAAAGAAAAACAAATTTGATTAGAAACATACAAGAACCAGCCCCCTACTGCCAACAAAATGAGACTCAAGGGCAAATCAGGCAATTGAGGCTTCTATGCCATTGTAAACTAAGAAATGGCTTAGGTGCCTGGGGCTTCATAGGGGATAAGGGTAATTCATAGGACAATAAGAGCAGATGTTTGGTAATTAGATGTTTGCCCTACCGTATAGGGGCTTCCCAAGTGGCTCACTGCTAAAGAATCCACTTGCCAATGCAGGAGACCAGTGTTCGATCCCAAGATCGGAAAGATCCCCTGGAGGAGAAAATGACAACCCATTCCAGTGTTCCGTCTGAAAAATCCCCTAGGCGGGCTACAGTCCATCAAGTTGCAAAAAGGCAGACATGACTGAGTGACTGAGCACACATACACACCTACCATATAGACAGGTCATTCACATAGAAAGTTATCTCCGGTAATAGGTCTCTCTCTAGCCAAAGCTCCCTATCTAAATTGTTTTCATTAGTTAAAGGAGAGACAAAAAACTCTTCCTGAATCTTTGAGGTCTTAACTGTCTCCAGGCCAAAGTAATCTATGTGTCAAAGTGGAATACTTGGGGGAGATTCATTCTGATCCTTTCAGTCAGCAATAAGGTATAATGAGTGGAGAGCATGGCCTGGGAGAAAGACAAGGTGGAATAAGGTGAAGAATTTAGAATTGATTAGTTTGAATAAGTTTGGGGGCTATTGGCTATAGGGATTTTTGGGCTGATAACTGACGCTGGGGTGAATATGGAAGGAGATATTGATTTGGTTGGGGGATAAAGGAGGCTGTGGAGATAGTGATCAAATTGCATAGGAAACCATTTGTAAATGGTGACCTGTCAGAGGGCATTTTATCTAAGTTTGATTATACCGGGTATTTCCTTTTTTAAGGTGGATGATTGACAACATAATACTATTGAAAGAAATGTTATTACATACATTTTCCAAAAGAAAAAAATATGCCATGCCCTGAAAGTCCACATAAGGAAGTACCAGGTTAAGTTAGATAGGGGAAGAAAACTTTTCTTTTACCCTTTTAGGTTCTTTTTGCTGGTCTATCAGTTAAATTGACGTAAGGCTGATTTAAAAGAAAAACAAATTTGATTAGAAACATACAAGAACCAGCCCCCTACTGCCAACAAAATGAGACTCAAGGGCAAATCAGGCAATTGAGGCTTCTATGCCATTGTAAACTAAGAAATGGCTTAGGTGCCTGGGGCTTCATGGGGGATAAGGGTAATTCATAGGACAATAAGAGCAGATGTTTGGTAATTAGATGTTTGCCCTACCGTATAGGGGCTTCCCAAGTGGCTCACTGCTAAAGAATCCACTTGCCAATGCAGGAGACCAGTGTTCGATCCCAAGATCGGAAAGATCCCCTGGAGGAGAAAATGACAACCCATTCCAGTGTTCCGTCTGAAAAATCCCCTAGGCGGGCTACAGTCCATCAAGTTGCAAAAGGCAGACATGACTGAGTGACTGAGCAAAATACACACCTACCATATAGACAGGTCATTCACATAGAAAGTTATCTCCGGTAATAGGTCTCTCTCTAGCCAAAGCTCCCTATCTAAATTGTTTTCATTAGTTAAAGGAGAGACAAAAAACTCTTCCTGAATCTTTGAGGTCTTAACTGTCTCCAGGCCAAAGTAATCTATGTGTCAAAGTGGAATACTTGGGGGAGATTCATTCTGATCCTTTCAGTCAGCAATAAGGTATAATGAGTGGAGAGCATGGCCTGGGAGAAAGACAAGGTGGAATAAGGTGAAGAATTTAGAATTGATTAGTTTGAATAAGTTTGGGGGCTATTGGCTATAGGGATGGTTTCTAGTTGTCTGATAACTGACGCTGGGGTGAATATGGAAGGGGAGATATTGATTTGGTTGTGGGAGAGTTAGATAAAGGAGGCTGTTGGAGATATGGGCTTTGAATTTGTTGGCTTGCCTATCAAAGCCATACTGGCAGGCAAGGTTTTTGCTATGTCTAGGAAACTGCTGACTAATGGATAGAGTAATCTTTCCAGGATTAGCAAGGCCCCACAATGTCAAAGTGTCATAAAATACAGAAAATAAAACCATGATTAATGCACACTGCCACATTACAGTCTCCACTGTTTCTCCTCCCAGTTCACTCCCAACATTTCATTTCCTAATTCTCATGCATGTCTATTTTTTAAAAATTTTTATTGTCTATGTGGTTATCATAAAATCCATCCACTAAAGACATTCAAGAAAATAGTAGGATAGTTGTTTCCCAAAACACTGCTGTCAATTAAGAGAGACTGTTGAAGAAATTGATGTTTTGAATATTATTGAAGAGACTTTTTAATGTTAACTATGCAAAATCAAGCATTAAGAAACTCACTTGTTATCAACGTTATTTTAAAAAATATTTTTTAAACTATAACATCTTGATTTGTTAGTTGTTTCATCATTAAAATTAGCATATTATAGCCTAAACTTTTTTTAATGTAAAATAAGCTTTAGTTATATTTCAAGATAAAGTGCTATTGAAACCATTTTCCTGGGTATTTAAATTTTGGTAATTCTTGTAAAGTAGTGAGTTTTCACTCAACTTGGATAATCAAATCTTTTAGTATAGAATATAAACAAAAGTAGAACTGTTAAATGAATGCAGGCTGGATAAACAAAACACATATAGACAGGTCATTCACGTTATCTCCGGTAATAGGTCTCTCTCTAGCCAAAGCTCCCTATCTAAATTGTTTTCATTAGTTAAAGGAGAGACAAAAAACTCTTCCTGAATCTTTGAGGTCTTAACTGTCTCCAGGCCAAAGTAATCTATGTGTCAAAGTGGAATACTTGGGGGAGATTCATTCTGATCCTTTCAGTCAGCAATAAGGTATAATGAGTGGAGAGCATGGCCTGGGAGAAAGACAAGGTGGAATAAGGTGAAGAATTTAGAATTGATTAGTTTGAATAAGTTTGGGGGCTATTGGCTATAGGGATGGTTTCTAGTTGTCTGATAACTGACGCTGGGGTGAATATGGAAGGGGAGATATTGATTTGGTTGTGGGAGAGTTAGATAAAGGAGGCTGTTGGAGATATGGGCTTTGAATTTGTTGGCTTGCCTATCAAAGCCATACTGGCAGGCAAGGTTTTTGCTATGTCTAGGAAACTGCTGACTAATGGATAGAGTAATCTTTCCAGGATTAGCAAGGCCCCACAATGTCAAAGTGTCATAAAATACAGAAAATAAAACCATGATTAATGCACACTGCCACATTACAGTCTCCACTGTTTCTCCTCCCAGTTCACTCCCAACATTTCATTTCCTAATTCTCATGCATGTCTATTTTTTAAAAATTTTTATTGTCTATGTGGTTATCATAAAATCCATCCACTAAAGACATTCAAGAAAATAGTAGGATAGTTGTTTCCCAAAACACTGCTGTCAATTAAGAGAGACTGTTGAAGAAATTGATGTTTTGAATATTATTGAAGAGACTTTTTAATGTTAACTATGCAAAATCAAGCATTAAGAAACTCACTTGTTATCAACGTTATTTTAAAAAATATTTTTTAAACTATAACATCTTGATTTGTTAGTTTTTTCATCATTAAAAATTAGCATATTATAGCCTAAACTTTTTTTAATGTAAAATAAGCTTTAGTTATATTTCAAGATAAAGTGCTATTGAAACCATTTTCCTGGGTATTTAAATTTTGGTAATTCTTGTAAAGTAGTGAGTTTTCACTCAACTTGGATAATCAAATCTTTTAGTATAGAATATAAACAAAAGTAGAACTGTTAAATGAATGCAGGCTGGTAGGATAAGAGGGAAGAAGGCAAGAAGGACTAGTTCAGTCCATCCATCCTATGCCAGGACTATAATCTTCTGGAAACCTCTATTTCTATGTAGAACATCTTTTATTTCTATGTAGAACATCTTTAAAAAAAAGAAAAACTGTAGGTTCAGAGCAGTGTTTTTAAAGTTTCATACAAAGTTTTACGGTTATGTCAGTTTGGGGTAAGACTGGATTAAGCAAAGTTAAAAGCAAAGGCTTAAAAAAAATTACATGTCTTCTTGGAACTATTAAAATGATTATAGGCTTTATGGATTTCTAAAGAGAAGTACAAAATTGCCCACAGAACTCCTTTTTTTTTCTTTCCTTCTGAGCATCACTTAGGTTGATTGCATGGCTAAATATACTTTGGGAAACATTGATCTAGAGAACTGAAAAATGGAAAACCATGTAAAATCTTTATCCTTTAGCTGGTTCATCTATCAAATCAAGAAATAAAAATCTAGTAAATTCTCTCCTGTTGTTTTGAAGGTCAGATTATACTGTTTTGGGAAATGTGTTTTGAAAAAATATTTAAGTGTAATAAGCTATACTGTTGATACTACAAGGCTTATCACTTGTTTTATGTGTTAAAACTTTCTACTGCACTGTAAACTTCAGTGTAAGATTTTGTCTTCTTCAGTGTATTCCCAATATCAAACCTTACTTAAGAGTAGGCCCTTAGTTACTTAATTTAATAATCTATGAATAGGCTAATGATATCTAGGCAGTTATATATCCTTCTACAATAATCAAAAAGGACTAGGTTCTAGTCTGTTTCCTGTCAGTTAACTATCTGTGTTATTCTAGGTAAGTTATTTATCAGTCCACAATGATTGTGAAGTGTAAAATAAATTTTGAATAAGAGCTTAAGATTTAAAAAATATATAAAAGAATGGGTCATGTAGCCCCTTTGGGAATAATACAAATAAATTATCAAAATTTAAAAAGGAGGTTGGTCAAAAACTTTATGTCATATAATATACGTTATATATTGCCATATGTTAGATTTAACTATGGAAATTTTACACTGGAAAATTATAATATTTCTTTTGTAAGAACAGAGATCAAATGGTAGCAAAGGACTGCCTATGTGTGTATGTTTATAGGTAATTTTTCAATTGTAGCAGAAGTGGTTTCCTAGTATACCAAATTTGGAGTGACTCTTGAATATAGGATGCTTGAATTATTACCAATAGATCATGTGTGTGTGCATGTGTGCTATGCTGCTTCAGTCATGTCCGACTCTTTGTGACCCTGTGGACTGTAGCCCACAAGGCTCCTCTGTCCATGGGATTCTCTAGGCAAGAATACTGGAGTAGATTGCCATGCCCTCCTCCAGAGGTTCCTTCTGACCAAATCCATGTCTCTTATGTCTCCTCCATTGGCAGGTGGGTGCTTTACCACTAGCGTCACCTAGAAAATCCTACAAATAGAACAGTTGTACTTAAAGTGTGGTTTAAGGACATCAGTATCACCTGAGAATGTTAGAAATGCAAATTATTAGGCCTCACCCTCACTTCTAATGAATCAGAAACTCTAATGATGGGGCCTAGCAATTGGTTTTAATAAATTTTCTGCTGCTTCAGATGAATATCTAAGTTTGAAAGCTACTGAAATAGAGAAAGAAATACAAATTAATACACAGTTTTTGGTTTTCTTTTTTAATGAGCTATT
Source organism: Tragulus kanchil (assembly GCA_022376925.1). NCBI lineage: Eukaryota > Metazoa > Chordata > Mammalia > Artiodactyla > Tragulidae > Tragulus > Tragulus kanchil. Next base: position 116,039,615 of record JAIOJX010000028.1, on the reverse strand, counting down.
ACAAATGAGCTATAAGGTCCTGGATACATGTCTGTAAAGAATTTGAGAAGTTTGAATACAGAAAATTGAATGCACTCACCATCTGTCAGACACTTATAATTGAAGGGAGAAGGATTATTCAAGAACTAAGAGAAGGCTGGTGTGTCTGTATTTCATGTATTGATCTTCTGCAGCACTCATAAGATGTCATGTAATAGAAGCATATGTCTTTCTGAATGTACTTTTAGCCATCAACATTTGGGAAGTATTTGGATATATGGTTGACTTTAACTCAGACATTTGGTGAGATTGTAGAAACTTCCAGAAGGTTATGTACGAAGCTGCTTTCCCAGATCATTGGCTTTTTAGAATTAAAGTGTACTTTGAAAATTCCAGTTTCCCCAACCCATGGTTCATGGATTTGTTCTTCCAAACAGACGTGTCATGACATCGAGCACACTGAACTTGGAATTTCAGAAAATAGTACCTAAAAGAAAACAAAGACATTGTTTACTATTCAGACTCAAACTGAAAATGCTAATGAATCTGAAGAGGATTAAAAGTCATGTTAGGTACTGATCACATTTGAATTGAACAGAATCATAAATTTTGAAGAATTACAGATCTATGTGGTGGGAATGATGTGAGGAGTTAATAATTTTAGAAGTGATTCAGAATACTCATGAATATGAATCATCCTTTCATTGTCTCTGGCCATCTTTGAATTGTAGGAAAGGAAAAAAAAAATTCATCTACCCTTCTAGGTTTTTTTGGTTCTTCTATTAATTAAGCTGACATAAGACAGATTAACAGAAGAAAAATGCATTTAATTGTGTCCATACAGGAGCCCCCCACAGAGACAATGAGATACTCCTTGATATTCAGGCAATTGAGCTTACTGCCATTCTGAGTTAAGAAAGGGTAGGGATCTTGGACTTGAAAAGGAAGAAAGACAATGCACAGGAGATGGGAAAAGCAAATGTTTGCTACAGAAGTGTTTGTGATATCATGCAGAGGAGAAAGACACAGAGGACTTTAGACAAACAGACTCTGCTGAGTTTCCCCTTTACCATCCCTAGCCCATACTCATTGTAGTTATCTGTGGTGATTGATGACTCTTTTCCTGGATAAGACTCCCTAGCTAAGTTCTTTTTTTTTTATTGTAACTTTTATTGGAGCATATTTGCTTTACAATGTTGTGTTCGTTTCTGCTATACAGCAAAGTGAATCAGCTATAAGTACCCACAATCCCCTCTTTTTTATATTTCCTTCCCATTTAGGTCACCACACAGCTTCTAATAAGAGCTCATTGTGTTATACAGTTGGTTATTGTTAGTTATTTATTTTATACATAGTAGTGTATATATGTCAACCCAAATTCTCTAATTCACTTCACCTTCACATCCCTCCTTGGTATCAGTGCTTGTTCTCTACCTCTGTGTCTATATTTCTGCTTTACAAATAGGTTCATCTGTATCAATTTTCTAGATTTCACATATAAGCAGTATTATACACTTTTCCCCCCTCTTTTTGACTTTCTTCACTCTGTTTGACAGTCAATAGGTCCATCTACATCTCTGCAAATGCATGTTTTTGTTCCTTTCAATAGCTTAGTGATATTCCATTGCATATATGTACTGATCACATTTGAATTGAACAGAATCATAAATTTTGAAGAATTACAGATCTATGTGGTGGGAATGATGTGAGGAGTTAATAATTTTAGAAGTGATTCAGAATACTCATGAATATGAATCATCCTTTCATTGTCTCTGGCCATCTTTGAATTGTAGGAAAGGAAAAAAAAAATTCATCTACCCTTCTAGGTTTTTTTGGTTCTTCTATTAATTAAGCTGACATAAGACAGATTAACAGAAGAAAAATGCATTTAATTGTGTCCATACAGGAGCCCCCCACAGAGACAATGAGATACTCCTTGATATTCAGGCAATTGAGCTTACTGCCATTCTGAGTTAAGAAAGGGTAGGGATCTTGGACTTGAAAAGGAAGAAAGACAATGCACAGGAGATGGGAAAAGCAAATGTTTGCTACAGAAGTGTTTGTGATATCATGCAGAGGAGAAAGACACAGAGGACTTTAGACAAACAGACTCTGCTGAGTTTCCCCTTTACCATCCCTAGCCCATACTCATTGTAGTTATCTGTGGTGATTGATGACTCTTTTCCTGGATAAGACTCCCTAGCTAAGTTCTTTTTTTTTTATTGTAACTTTTATTGGAGCATATTTGCTTTACAATGTTGTGTTCGTTTCTGCTATACAGCAAAGTGAATCAGCTATAAGTACCCACAATCCCCTCTTTTTTATATTTCCTTCCCATTTAGGTCACCACACAGCTTCTAATAAGAGCTCATTGTGTTATACAGTTGGTTATTGTTAGTTATTTATTTTATACATAGTAGTGTATATATGTCAACCCAAATTCTCTAATTCACTTCACCTTCACATCCCTCCTTGGTATCAGTGCTTGTTCTCTACCTCTGTGTCTATATTTCTGCTTTACAAATAGGTTCATCTGTATCAATTTTCTAGATTTCACATATAAGCAGTATTATACACTTTTCCCCCCTCTTTTTGACTTTCTTCACTCTGTTTGACAGTCAATAGGTCCATCTACATCTCTGCAAATGCATGTTTTTGTTCCTTTCAATAGCTTAGTGATATTCCATTGCATATATGTACTGCATCTTTACCGATTCCTCCGTCAATGGATATTTAGGTTGCTTCTATATCCTGGCTATTGTGGATAGTGGTGCAATGAATATTGGGATGTATGTATCTTTTTGACTTATGATTATCTCTTGATGTTTGCCCAGGAGTTGGGACTATTAAGCCATGTGGTAGTTATATTTTCAATCTTTTAAGAAACTTCCACACTTTCCTCCATAGTAGCTATATAAACTTACATTTCCACTGACAGGGTAGGAGTGTTCCCTTTTTTCCCATATCCTCTCCAGCATTTATTGTTTGCAGATTTTTTGATGATAGTAATTTTGACCAATGTGAAATGATACCTCGGTGTAGTTCTGATTTGTTGTTCAGTCGATCAGTCATGTCTGACTGTATGGACTGCAGCCTGCCAGGCTTACCTGTCCTTCACTGTCTGGTGGAGTTTGCTCAAACTCAGGTCCACTGAGCTGGTGATGCATCCAACCATCTTATTCTCTGTCATCCCCTTCTCCTCCTGCCTTCAATCTTTCTTAGCATTAGGGTCTTTTCTAAAGAGTTGGTTCTTCACGTCAGGTGGCCAAAGAATTGGAGCTTCAGTTTCAGCATCAGTCCTTCCAGGGAATATTCAGGGTTGATTACCTTTAGAATTGACTCGTTTGATTTCTTTGCAATCCAAGGGACTCTCAAGCGTCTTCTCCAATACCACAGTTTGGAAGCATCATATCTTGGGCACTCAGCCTTCTTTATGGTTCAACTCTCACATCTGTAAATGACTACTGGAAAACTGTAGCTTATTTTCAAAAACCCAAATTCTCTAATTCACTTCACCTTCACATCCCTCCTTGGTATCAGTGCTTGTTCTCTACCTCTGTGTCTATATTTCTGCTTTACAAATAGGTTCATCTGTATCAATTTTCTAGATTTCACATATAAGCAGTATTATACACTTTTCCCCCCTCTTTTTGACTTTCTTCACTCTGTTTGACAGTCAATAGGTCCATCTACATCTCTGCAAATGCATGTTTTTGTTCCTTTCAATAGCTTAGTGATATTCCATTGCATATATGTACTGCATCTTTACCGATTCCTCCGTCAATGGATATTTAGGTTGCTTCTATATCCTGGCTATTGTGGATAGTGGTGCAATGAATATTGGGATGTATGTATCTTTTTGACTTATGATTATCTCTTGATGTTTGCCCAGGAGTTGGGACTATTAAGCCATGTGGTAGTTATATTTTCAATCTTTTAAGAAACTTCCACACTTTCCTCCATAGTAGCTATATAAACTTACATTTCCACTGACAGGGTAGGAGTGTTCCCTTTTTTCCCATATCCTCTCCAGCATTTATTGTTTGCAGATTTTTTGATGATAGTAATTTTGACCAATGTGAAATGATACCTCGGTGTAGTTCTGATTTGTTGTTCAGTCGATCAGTCATGTCTGACTGTATGGACTGCAGCCTGCCAGGCTTACCTGTCCTTCACTGTCTGGTGGAGTTTGCTCAAACTCAGGTCCACTGAGCTGGTGATGCATCCAACCATCTTATTCTCTGTCATCCCCTTCTCCTCCTGCCTTCAATCTTTCTTAGCATTAGGGTCTTTTCTAAAGAGTTGGTTCTTCACGTCAGGTGGCCAAAGAATTGGAGCTTCAGTTTCAGCATCAGTCCTTCCAGGGAATATTCAGGGTTGATTACCTTTAGAATTGACTCGTTTGATTTCTTTGCAATCCAAGGGACTCTCAAGCGTCTTCTCCAATACCACAGTTTGGAAGCATCATATCTTGGGCACTCAGCCTTCTTTATGGTTCAACTCTCACATCTGTAAATGACTACTGGAAAAACTGTAGGTTTTACTGTAAGGAACTTTGTCAGCAAAGTAATGTCTCTGTTTTTTTAATGTGCTGTCTAGTTTTGTTGTAGTTTTTCTTCCAAAGAGCAAGTGTCTTAATTTCATGGCTGCAGTCACCATCTGCAATGATTTTGGGCCCCAAGAAAAAGAAAAAAAAGTTTGTCACTGTTTCCACATTTTATCCATCGATTTTTCATGGAGTGATGGGACCAGATGCCATGATCTTGGTTTTTTGAATGTTAAGTTTTAAGCTAGCTTTTTTACTCTCCTTTTTCACCTTCATCAAGAGGCTGTGTATTTGCTCTTTACTTTCTGCCATAAGGGTGGTATCATCTGCATATCTAAGGTTATTGATATTTCTCCCAGTAGGCTTGATTCCAGCTTGTGATTCATCCAGGCTGGCATTTTGCATGATGCATATAAGTTAAATAAGTACAGTGACAAAATACAGCCTTGATGTACTCCTTTCCCAATTTGGAACCAATCCATTCTTCCATGTCTGGTTCTAAATGTTGCATCTTGCCATGTTACAGGTCTCCAGGAGGCAGCTTAGATGGTCTGATATTCCCATCTGTTTAAGAATTTTCCACAGTTTGTTGTGATCCATACAGTAAAAGGCTTCAGCATGGTCAATGAAACAAAAGTCGATGTTTTTCTGGAATTCTCTTGCTTTTCTATGATCCAGTGAATGTTGGCAAATTGGTCTCTTGTTGCTCTGTCTTTTCTAAATCCAGCTTGTACATCTGGAAGTTCTTGGTTCATGTTCTACTGAAGCCTAGCTTGAAGGACTTTGAGCATTACCGTTCTTGCATGTGAGATGAGTGCAATTGTGTGATAGTCTGAACATTCTTTGGCATTGCCCTTTTTTGAGATTGGAGTGAAAACTGACCTTTGTCTGTCCTGTAGAGTTTTGATTTGGATTCCTCTAAATTGGAGCTTCAGTTTCAGCATCAGTCCTTCCAGGGAATATTCAGGGTTGATTACCTTTAGAATTGACTCGTTTGATTTCTTTGCAATCCAAGGGACTCTCAAGCGTCTTCTCCAATACCACAGTTTGGAAGCATCATATCTTGGGCACTCAGCCTTCTTTATGGTTCAACTCTCACATCTGTAAATGACTACTGGAAAAACTGTAGGTTTTACTGTAAGGAACTTTGTCAGCAAAGTAATGTCTCTGTTTTTTTAATGTGCTGTCTAGTTTTGTTGTAGTTTTTCTTCCAAAGAGCAAGTGTCTTAATTTCATGGCTGCAGTCACCATCTGCAATGATTTTGGGCCCCAAGAAAAAGAAAAAAAAGTTTGTCACTGTTTCCACATTTTATCCATCGATTTTTCATGGAGTGATGGGACCAGATGCCATGATCTTGGTTTTTTGAATGTTAAGTTTTAAGCTAGCTTTTTTACTCTCCTTTTTCACCTTCATCAAGAGGCTGTGTATTTGCTCTTTACTTTCTGCCATAAGGGTGGTATCATCTGCATATCTAAGGTTATTGATATTTCTCCCAGTAGGCTTGATTCCAGCTTGTGATTCATCCAGGCTGGCATTTTGCATGATGCATATAAGTTAAATAAGTACAGTGACAAAATACAGCCTTGATGTACTCCTTTCCCAATTTGGAACCAATCCATTCTTCCATGTCTGGTTCTAAATGTTGCATCTTGCCATGTTACAGGTCTCCAGGAGGCAGCTTAGATGGTCTGATATTCCCATCTGTTTAAGAATTTTCCACAGTTTGTTGTGATCCATACAGTAAAAGGCTTCAGCATGGTCAATGAAACAAAAGTCGATGTTTTTCTGGAATTCTCTTGCTTTTTCTATGATCCAGTGAATGTTGGCAAATTGGTCTCTTGTTGCTCTGTCTTTTCTAAATCCAGCTTGTACATCTGGAAGTTCTTGGTTCATGTTCTACTGAAGCCTAGCTTGAAGGACTTTGAGCATTACCGTTCTTGCATGTGAGATGAGTGCAATTGTGTGATAGTCTGAACATTCTTTGGCATTGCCCTTTTTTGAGATTGGAGTGAAAACTGACCTTTGTCTGTCCTGTAGAGTTTTGATTTGGATTCCTCTAAATTTTTCAAGGCAGTTGAGGAGGGGGCCAGAAAAACTCTTTTTGGGTCTCCATTGTCTTTCGCTCAAAATAGTTATGGGGAAGCTCATTCTGAACTCTCTCACAGTACATACATAAGGATGGTTCAGAAGTTTCAAGAAAAATTCTTTGAGGTAAATGTGCACTCTGTCCATTAAGTGAGCACCATCTGTCTAGAATCTTGTACACAAATGAGCACTTAAATTTTCTAGTTTTATGGTTAAACTTTGGATAATATGACTCCATGAAAACAGGCTTTCTTTTTTACGCTGCTACAGTGAAAGCAGGCTACCATTAATCATATTACCTTGAATTAGATTTAAAATGAGAGTTTTTGAGAAACTGTAGCATGTTAAATGTCAGAATTCTTATTAAATTGCTGGTAATTGATAATATTTTTTGTTTTGTTTGTTTTGTTTTTTTAAGATTTATTTATTTATTTATTTATTTGGGGCGGAGGTTGGGTTGGGGAGGGAGGGGAGCGGGCGGGCCACTTCTATTGGTCTTTCATTTCTCTATTTTCATCCGTCTTTGTTCTTTGGCTCCAGCGGGCCTCCGATCGCTGTGGCGTCTGTTGTCACACAGCACCTGCTCTGGGCGCATGCACTCCAGAGCTCCGGCTCGTGACTGGACACATCAGTCCAGCCGCTCCGCGGCACTTTGGTCTGCATTTTACAGGTCTCCAGGAGGCAGCTTAGATGGTCTGATATTCCCATCTGTTTAAGAATTTTCCACAGTTTGTTGTGATCCATACAGTAAAAGGCTTCAGCATGGTCAATGAAACAAAAGTCGATGTTTTTCTGGAATTCTCTTGCTTTTCTATGATCCAGTGAATGTTGGCAAATTGGTCTCTTGTTGCTCTGTCTTTTCTAAATCCAGCTTGTACATCTGGAAGTTCTTGGTTCATGTTCTACTGAAGCCTAGCTTGAAGGACTTTGAGCATTACCGTTCTTGCATGTGAGATGAGTGCAATTGTGTGATAGTCTGAACATTCTTTGGCATTGCCCTTTTTTGAGATTGGAGTGAAAACTGACCTTTGTCTGTCCTGTAGAGTTTTGATTTGGATTCCTCTAAATTTTTCAAGGCAGTTGAGGAGGGGGCCAGAAAAACTCTTTTTGGGTCTCCATTGTCTTTCGCTCAAAATAGTTATGGGGAAGCTCATTCTGAACTCTCTCACAGTACATACATAAGGATGGTTCAGAAGTTTCAAGAAAAATTCTTTGAGGTAAATGTGCACTCTGTCCATTAAGTGAGCACCATCTGTCTAGAATCTTGTACACAAATGAGCACTTAAATTTTCTAGTTTTATGGTTAAACTTTGGATAATATGACTCCATGAAAACAGGCTTTCTTTTTTACGCTGCTACAGTGAAAGCAGGCTACCATTAATCATATTACCTTGAATTAGATTTAAAATGAGAGTTTTTGAGAAACTGTAGCATGTTAAATGTCAGAATTCTTATTAAATTGCTGGTAATTGATAATATTTTTTGTTTTGTTTGTTTTGTTTTTTTAAGATTTATTTATTTATTTATTTATTTGGGGCGGAGGTTGGGTTGGGGAGGGAGGGGAGCGGGCGGGCCACTTCTATTGGTCTTTCATTTCTCTATTTTCATCCGTCTTTGTTCTTTGGCTCCAGCGGGCCTCCGATCGCGGTGGCGTCTGTTGTCACACAGCACCTGCTCTGGGCGCATGCACTCCAGAGCTCCGGCTCGGTGACTGGACACATCAGTCCAGCCGCTCCGCGGCACGTGGGATCTTCCCAGGCCAGGGCTCCAACTGGCGCCCCTTGCACTGCAAGGCGGTGTCCTTACCCACTGGACCACCAGGGGAAGCCCTGGTAATTGATAATTGACTATGACATCTATAAATTTACTTATGTATATATGAAATTATTTTTAGAAAATAAAACTCATGTTTGATACTTAGAGGGTTATATATCAACATTATGTGTTGTGCTCTGTGATTAATTGCTAGGTCTTGCTCAACTCTTTCGGACCCCAGGGCCTGTCCTCTCTTCATAGGAATCTCCAGGCAAGAATACTGGAGTGGGTTGCCATACCCTTCTCCCTCCAAGGAATCTTCGCGCCAGGGATCAAAACCAGGTCTCCTGCATTGCAGGTGGATTCTTTATCGTCTGAGCCAACAGGGAACTCAGTAATACTGGAGTGAGTAATCTGTCCGTTCTCCAGGGCATCTTCCAACCCAGGAATTGAACAAGGGCCTCCTGCATTGCAGGTGGATTCTTTATCAGCTAAGCCACAAGGGAAGCCTCATCACTACTTTAATTATTAAGTAATTTAAAATATGTACTATATAAAAGGGACTTGCCAGGTGGTGCCATTGGTAAAGATAAAATCTCCTTGCCAATCCAGGAGACTCAAAAGAGGCAGTTCAATCCCTGGGACATGAAGACACTTTGGGGTAGGAAATGGCAACTTACTCCAGTATTCTTGCCTGGAGAATTCCATGGACAGAGGAGCCTAGTGGGCTACAGTCCATGGAATCACAGACTTGGACACACTGAGCACACATGTATGCATTTTATAAAAAATAATAAAGCTTTATCTTTCTATATGTATGCATATTTCTGATTTTATAGATTACTATTAGAAAATATCTAGAATCTCTTGTTCAATTTTTTTGATGTTTAGACATGTGTGATATATACATATTCTTATATTTTTGTATGTATTAGCCTCCTAGTCCTGTCTGACTCTTTGCAACCCTATGAACTGTTGCCTCCCAGGGGCAACAGTTGCCATTTCCTTCTCTAGGGGATCTCCCCAATCTAAGGATCGAACTTGGATCTCCTGCATTACAGACAATATTCTTTATCTTCTGAGCTACCAGGGAAGACTATTATCGTATTTATCTGCTAACAATTATTATTATATTTGTATTTGTTTATTACTCTAAAGTTAAGAAAACTGTAGTTTTTAAACTATATGTTATTAAGCATAATAAAAATTTAATATTTGTATATTATATATGGTCCTCTAAAGTTTATTAAACTAGGGATATTTTCTAAATGGTGATTAATTCCTAAAACTGCTCCTTTTACAGTGTTTCAAAATGATTTGGAATTGCAACTTCATAAATATTGGTTAGCTAATTAATTCCTAATTAAATGGATGCTAAATTCTGAATTTTTGAGTAGCAGTGAGCAAAGATTAGTGCTGTTGTTCAGTTGTTAAGTCATGTCTGACTCTTTGTGACCCCATGAAGTGCAGCACACCATGCTTACCTGTCCCTCTCTGAGTTTTCTCAAACTCATGTCCAGTAAGTCAGAGGTGACATCCTCTCCTCTGTCACCCCCTTCTCCTATTACCTCAGTCTTTCTCATCATCAGTAGGGGGTATCTGTTTTTTAATGGGGAGATTCTACACTCTAGACACACATGGAACATAACACTAAGACTTTTAAGAAAATGAAGATGGCTCCATCCACTTCAACTACAAGAATTAGCACTTCTCCAAGTGGAAATGAAGAGCTTCTTTCATTCTTTCAGACAAAACATTTGATCATTCAGTTCAAATTTGGGAAAATTAATGCACTGTTCATGACCACTTTAGCCACTGACTATTCATTGTTAGAGTATTAAGACTAATACACATTCATAAATGGTCCTCTATTCCAACAATGCAAGTGCAGACATTTAGAGTTTAAAACATCTTTGCCAACCATGGTAAAATAAATATAACAATAAAAATATTTACTCTTGATTAAAAAAGAATGGCATATTTGGCCTTATAGAATTAATGTAAAATATGTTTTACCATAAAAATTTATAATCATGAGTGAACACTCTCAGGATTTTTTTAGATTTTAAAACCACATTGGATGGGAGGGAAGTTCAAGTGGGAGGGGTCAAGTGTATACCTATGACTGATTCAGGCTTATGTATAACAGTAAACAACAAAACTCTGTAAAAATAAAATAAAAATAAAATTTTAAAACCCACATTTGATATAGTTAATTCTCAGAATATGAAGAACAAAAGCTATTAATGTCAGCCATAGTTAAAGTTATATCATCACCTGAAGAATAAACTATCAAAAGGGACAAGCAGTTAAGATCAGGGATACAAGTTCTGATCATGAGCCAGAGAATGTTGACCCTGAGAGAATCACAGGGTTCCTCTGACACAGGTTGCTGTCAGATAAAGCATTTTTACCATTCTACAGTTCTAAGACACTTTACAACTAGTGTCTCAATTGTTGTTGAGTCATTCAGTTGTGTCTGACTCTTTGTGACCCCATGAAGTGCAGCACACCATGCTTACCTGTCCCTCTCTGAGTTTTCTCAAACTCATGTCCAGTAAGTCAGAGGTGACATCCTCTCCTCTGTCACCCCCTTCTCCTATTACCTCAGTCTTTCTCATCATCAGTAGGGGGTATCTGTTTTTTAATGGGGAGATTCTACACTCTAGACACACATGGAACATAACACTAAGACTTTTAAGAAAATGAAGATGGCTCCATCCACTTCAACTACAAGAATTAGCACTTCTCCAAGTGGAAATGAAGAGCTTCTTTCATTCTTTCAGACAAAACATTTGATCATTCAGTTCAAATTTGGGAAAATTAATGCACTGTTCATGACCACTTTAGCCACTGACTATTCATTGTTAGAGTATTAAGACTAATACACATTCATAAATGGTCCTCTATTCCAACAATGCAAGTGCAGACATTTAGAGTTTAAAACATCTTTGCCAACCATGGTAAAATAAATATAACAATAAAAATATTTACTCTTGATTAAAAAAGAATGGCATATTTGGCCTTATAGAATTAATGTAAAATATGTTTTACCATAAAAATTTATAATCATGAGTGAACACTCTCAGGATTTTTTTAGATTTTAAAACCACATTGGATGGGAGGGAAGTTCAAGTGGGAGGGGTCAAGTGTATACCTATGACTGATTCAGGCTTATGTATAACAGTAAACAACAAAACTCTGTAAAAATAAAATAAAAATAAAATTTTAAAACCCACATTTGATATAGTTAATTCTCAGAATATGAAGAACAAAAGCTATTAATGTCAGCCATAGTTAAAGTTATATCATCACCTGAAGAATAAACTATCAAAAGGGACAAGCAGTTAAGATCAGGGATACAAGTTCTGATCATGAGCCAGAGAATGTTGACCCTGAGAGAATCACAGGGTTCCTCTGACACAGGTTGCTGTCAGATAAAGCATTTTTACCATTCTACAGTTCTAAGACACTTTACAACTAGTGTCTCAATTGTTGTTGAGTCATTCAGTTGTGTCTGACTGTTTGTGGCCCCATGCGCTGCAGCACACCAGGCTTCCCCGTCCTTCACTATCTCCTGGAGTGTGCTCAAACTCATGTCCGTTAATTGATAATGTCATCCAACCATCTTATACAGTGTCGTCCCCTTCTCCTCTGTTCTTCAATCTTTCCCAGTATCAGAGTCTTTTCCATTGTCCTCATAACAATCATGTGATACAAATGGTATTTCATTAAAAATAGAAATTTTTTAAGGAAAATAATTCAACAAAAATATGTGAAATAATTATTCAATATATTAGTTTCCTAGGGTTATTGACATTAAGCGCTATAAACTAAGTGCTTAAATAACACAAATTTATTGTCTCACAATTTTAGAGGCTAGAAGTCCAGGATAAAGATATAGGCCAGGCCATTCTCCCTTTAAAGGCATTAGCGTAGGATCTATTCTGGAACTGTCTCTGTTAGCTTCTGATAGTTTGTTGGCATAACTCCGATCTCCACATGGCATTCTATGTATGTGTGTTTGTGTCTGTGTACATGTGTCCAAATGTCCCCTTTTTATGAGGACAGTAAGTTAGTATGACTGATCTTAACTAATTACTTCTGCAATGACAGTATTTCTAAATAAAGTCACCTTATGAGTTACAAAGAGTTAAGATTACAACATATGAATTTTGCTGGGACACAGTCAATAAGCTGGTAGTGCAGGTAATATTTAATTGTAATTTTTTCTGCCTTCACATTTTACATTATGTGATGTCATATAATGCACTTTGTCCTCATAAAAAGCAATTCAATGTAGTATTTCTTTGTTTAATAAATTAGAAGAAAGAAGGAAGAAAAGGTTGTGATGAACAATTTGTTGGAATAAAGTCATATAAGGTTTGAAATATCTGATGGCAGATTTTTGCTTTTATGTTGTTGGTCAGGAGGAAAAGGTTTTACCAGGACAAGATGCTAATAGTGGGATTTTTAAAATATTAATCTGCCAGTAACGTAAAAGATGATAGTAGGAAAGAAAATAAAAAGACAAGGTCAGAAGCTCTAACTGAAATTCAAACTTGAAAATTTTAGGCCCAAAAGAGGTAATGCAGTGAGAACGTAAAATGGTGGTAGGCAAACCTTTTCTGAAAGATGTATTTTATAAGAATTGGTTGTTAATTGCATGTGGAAATAAAAAAATTAGATATATTAGGGTTTCACGCCTTGACAACAAGGAAAATGGTAACCTTGATAGATAGCAAGTACATTTTCTTTTTTGAATTTTATTTTAGTTTAGTTTAATTTAGCTTTTACAGAGTTTTGCTGTTTACTGCCACACATCAACCTGAATCCGCCATAGATATAAGTATGTCCCCCCACCTCCTGAGCCTCCCTCGCATCTCCCTCCCCATTTTTTTTCGATTTTAATTTTTTAATTATAAGTCAGGATGTTCCCCGTTGTCCTACCATTATCTTTTCTTTTTTATAATTTTAGAGGCTAGAAGTCCAGGATAAAGATATAGGCCAGGCCATTCTCCCTTTAAAGGCATTAGCGTAGGATCTATTCTGGAACTGTCTCTGTTAGCTTCTGATAGTTTGTTGGCATAACTCCGATCTCCACATGGCATTCTATGTATGTGTGTTTGTGTCTGTGTACATGTGTCCAAATGTCCCCTTTTTATGAGGACAGTAAGTTAGTATGACTGATCTTAACTAATTACTTCTGCAATGACAGTATTTCTAAATAAAGTCACCTTATGAGTTACAAAGAGTTAAGATTACAACATATGAATTTTGCTGGGACACAGTCAATAAGCTGGTAGTGCAGGTAATATTTAATTGTAATTTTTTCTGCCTTCACATTTTACATTATGTGATGTCATATAATGCACTTTGTCCTCATAAAAAGCAATTCAATGTAGTATTTCTTTGTTTAATAAATTAGAAGAAAGAAGGAAGAAAAGGTTGTGATGAACAATTTGTTGGAATAAAGTCATATAAGGTTTGAAATATCTGATGGCAGATTTTTGCTTTTATGTTGTTGGTCAGGAGGAAAAGGTTTTACCAGGACAAGATGCTAATAGTGGGATTTTTAAAATATTAATCTGCCAGTAACGTAAAAGATGATAGTAGGAAAGAAAAAAAAAAGACAAGGTCAGAAGCTCTAACTGAAATTCAAACTTGAAAATTTTAGGCCCAAAAGAGGTAATGCAGTGAGAACGTAAAATGGTGGTAGGCAAACCTTTTCTGAAAGATGTATTTTATAAGAATTGGTTGTTAATTGCATGTGGAAATAAAAAAATTAGATATATTAGGGTTTCACGCCTTGACAACAAGGAAAATGGTAACCTTGATAGATAGCAAGTACATTTTCTTTTTTGAATTTTATTTTAGTTTAGTTTAATTTAGCTTTTACAGAGTTTTGCTGTTTACTGCCACACATCAACCTGAATCCGCCATAGATATAAGTATGTCCCCCCACCTCCTGAGCCTCCCTCGCATCTCCCTCCCCATTTTTTTTCGATTTTAATTTTTTAATTATAAGTCAGGATGTTCCCCCGTTGTCCTACCATACTGACTCTTTACTGATTCAGTTGGTGTTCTTAAATGACAATTGTCATAAATTACTTTTGGGAACTACAGAAGCAGATTTCCTGTTGAAAAAAATATGGTGTAAAATGTACATAAATCAGTTTGCATGAAGATAGAACAGAGCCTTATCCAAATGATGAATCTTGGAGTTCGTGTAGGAGAATTGAATTTCTGTGAATGCAGCCCCGCGTCCCTTTGATAAACACCTCCATTAGACACTCATCCCCACATTGGTCCTAAATTGAAACTATTGATTTAATGTTTCTTAAGTTATTGGAAACCTAGGGCATTTTTCTGTCTTATCTGATCATGTTGGCACAACTGTGGGCTCACTGCTGTCACACCGTCATGTCTGAAACATAATTTCTCTGTTATGTTATGCAGCGTACAATTTACACATTGTCCATTACAGAACTTGAGCCAAGAGAATGAATGAGAAAATGAAGCTTTGTGCCTCCTAGGAGATAAATATTATTTTCTAAATCAAGTCAGAGGATTTTAGTTCCAAAAATATGAGAGCTATTGGGAGGCTTTGTATGGAAGTTCTATTATAACAGATTAAAGTGAAGGATTGTTTTCTTTTTGAAGATAGCTTTAAATAAGGATAGCTTTTTAAAATTGTGTATGTAGAAACCTGAAAGGAACTTTTTAAAGTTGACAAAATGGGGAGAAAGCTGGGTTGCATAAAGATAAGATAAATTTTAAAAGCTCAAGACTCATAGAGGGTCCTGTTCTAGATGGACAAGTGGCTTTTCAGTGCTGTCCTAAGTTGGTGACTGTCAGTATTGCCTGCACAGTCTGACTCACTGGGAGCTTGTAAAAATGATGTGGATTGTTAGCCTTATTTTCCAGCAGATTCTGATTTGAATGGCCCAGGGTATGTGGGACTCGGGCATTACTATTATTTACATTTCTGCCAGTGATGCTATCTGTAATGGAAAGAGAAAAGCACTGCCTTAAAGCTTTTGCCCACTTGGAAATTGAATTACTGACTTTAAAACTTGCACTCCCCCACCTCCTGAGCCTCCCTCGCATCTCCCTCCCCATTTTTTTTCGATTTTAATTTTTTAATTATAAGTCAGGATGTTCCCCCGTTGTCCTACCATACTGACTCTTTACTGATTCAGTTGGTGTTCTTAAATGACAATTGTCATAAATTACTTTTGGGAACTACAGAAGCAGATTTCCTGTTGAAAAAAATATGGTGTAAAATGTACATAAATCAGTTTGCATGAAGATAGAACAGAGCCTTATCCAAATGATGAATCTTGGAGTTCGTGTAGGAGAATTGAATTTCTGTGAATGCAGCCCCGCGTCCCTTTGATAAACACCTCCATTAGACACTCATCCCCACATTGGTCCTAAATTGAAACTATTGATTTAATGTTTCTTAAGTTATTGGAAACCTAGGGCATTTTTCTGTCTTATCTGATCATGTTGGCACAACTGTGGGCTCACTGCTGTCACACCGTCATGTCTGAAACATAATTTCTCTGTTATGTTATGCAGCGTACAATTTACACATTGTCCATTACAGAACTTGAGCCAAGAGAATGAATGAGAAAATGAAGCTTTGTGCCTCCTAGGAGATAAATATTATTTTCTAAATCAAGTCAGAGGATTTTAGTTCCAAAAATATGAGAGCTATTGGGAGGCTTTGTATGGAAGTTCTATTATAACAGATTAAAGTGAAGGATTGTTTTCTTTTTGAAGATAGCTTTAAATAAGGATAGCTTTTTAAAATTGTGTATGTAGAAACCTGAAAGGAACTTTTTAAAGTTGACAAAATGGGGAGAAAGCTGGGTTGCATAAAGATAAGATAAATTTTAAAAGCTCAAGACTCATAGAGGGTCCTGTTCTAGATGGACAAGTGGCTTTTCAGTGCTGTCCTAAGTTGGTGACTGTCAGTATTGCCTGCACAGTCTGACTCACTGGGAGCTTGTAAAAATGATGTGGATTGTTAGCCTTATTTTCCAGCAGATTCTGATTTGAATGGCCCAGGGTATGTGGGACTCGGGCATTACTATTATTTACATTTCTGCCAGTGATGCTATCTGTAATGGAAAGAGAAAAGCACTGCCTTAAAGCTTTTGCCCACTTGGAAATTGAATTACTGAACTTTATACAGTAAAAACATTAGGACACTGTAGCATTAAAAGCATAGCATGATAAAATCCTGCTCACTATCAGAAATTAACATAGTTCAGTGAATAAACATATAAGCATTTGTCTATATACTGTACACAAATTCTGTTATCTATCACACTTTACAAGAGCCCCCTTTGCATTGGGGATGAATAGGAATTTATGGGGAGAAAAACTCATGCTATTTAGAAAATTACCTTTGTGGAACAGGAAAGCACAAAAGCAAAGAATATTTTCAATTTATCTTCCAGTATATTTACATTTTGTTCATTCAATATGTTTTTATCTGAGTAGTAACTATTTACCAGTACTACTGTTAAGTGCTTAGGGTAAAACAGTTAATAAAAGAAACAAAATCCTTGCCTTCCTGAGGCCTATATTCAAGTTGTGGAGATCTGAAATTCAGTTAACATTTATTATCATTGGTTTATCTTCTTTATATTTCCTTTTAGATTACCTATCGATTGAAATTTTCATAATGATAAAAAAGTACTTTTTAAAATGAATGTTTAACTTTTTAAATTGAAAAAAATATGTAAAATTACTAATGATCCAGGTAATACCTTAATGGAAATAGCCTTTGCAAATGTAATCAAGTTGAGACCTAAAAGTTATGGAAATATTACCTGGATGACAGATTCTTGGCCATATTTTTGGCATCCATATGTGCACTCTGAAATGTTCAAAGACATGGGAGAAAGTAAAGTTGGAAGCTTATATTTATGGAAGTATATTCTTTAGCGTCATTTATAACTTTCTTCATTCAGCATATGTTTTATTTAAACTTTGCATAAGCATATTAGCTGCCATTCAGTACCATCAGATATGTCCTCCTTCTATTCTGAAACGCATCATCATAATATGCAAAAATAACAAAAAAACTGGAAGACAGATGAAGGAGAAAAAAGCCAGAAGAGAATAAGCAATTAAAATATGCTTCTGATTTGAGATAGAAGTGATACAGGCTGTCCTTGAGAATACATTGATTTGAAACAGTGGAGCACAAGCCTTATTGTTCACTTGAGAGAATAGACACATAATGATCTTTACTATGAGTCAGTATTGTGTTTGGAAACATTAGCATTCAAATTAAGTGCCATGCATAAGATTACTGTGCATGTTCGCACATGACTAAATAAAACCCCCAGGAAAAGCAGTGGCTGTGTGAGTGCAGTGCTTCTAGCCTTATTTTTTGTAAGACTTTCTCTGGCAGTAGATCTGAGTCATTGAAAAGTCTCATTGTCATTTAAAAGGTTGTAGTAAAATTGACCTGAATAAATTATAAAATAAATCATTGATTACTATTTTATTTTACTAAGCAATCCCATGGCATATAAGCATGGCATAGTTTCCTAGAATGATCTATTAGAACAGTTAATTTTGATATCATGTGACCTATTAAAATTTAGTTCAAGATTTAACAAAGTACATCTGTGACTCTGAAGCTATGGCAGTAAATATGAGGCCAATTAATTTAAGAACAGTTAGGATGTAAGATTTTATCATTTCTGTATTTAGTGCTGTGAGGTTAACAATTTAATTTTTCATTGGTTTATCTTCTTTATATTTCCTTTTAGATTACCTATCGATTGAAATTTTCATAATGATAAAAAAGTACTTTTTAAAATGAATGTTTAACTTTTTAAATTGAAAAAAATATGTAAAATTACTAATGATCCAGGTAATACCTTAATGGAAATAGCCTTTGCAAATGTAATCAAGTTGAGACCTAAAAGTTATGGAAATATTACCTGGATGACAGATTCTTGGCCATATTTTTGGCATCCATATGTGCACTCTGAAATGTTCAAAGACATGGGAGAAAGTAAAGTTGGAAGCTTATATTTATGGAAGTATATTCTTTAGCGTCATTTATAACTTTCTTCATTCAGCATATGTTTTATTTAAACTTTGCATAAGCATATTAGCTGCCATTCAGTACCATCAGATATGTCCTCCCTTCTATTCTGAAACGCATCATCATAATATGCAAAAATAACAAAAAAACTGGAAGACAGATGAAGGAGAAAAAAGCCAGAAGAGAATAAGCAATTAAAATATGCTTCTGATTTGAGATAGAAGTGATACAGGCTGTCCTTGAGAATACATTGATTTGAAACAGTGGAGCACAAGCCTTATTGTTCACTTGAGAGAATAGACACATAATGATCTTTACTATGAGTCAGTATTGTGTTTGGAAACATTAGCATTCAAATTAAGTGCCATGCATAAGATTACTGTGCATGTTCGCACATGACTAAATAAAACCCCCAGGAAAAGCAGTGGCTGTGTGAGTGCAGTGCTTCTAGCCTTATTTTTTGTAAGACTTTCTCTGGCAGTAGATCTGAGTCATTGAAAAGTCTCATTGTCATTTAAAAGGTTGTAGTAAAATTGACCTGAATAAATTATAAAATAAATCATTGATTACTATTTTATTTTACTAAGCAATCCCATGGCATATAAGCATGGCATAGTTTCCTAGAATGATCTATTAGAACAGTTAATTTTGATATCATGTGACCTATTAAAATTTAGTTCAAGATTTAACAAAGTACATCTGTGACTCTGAAGCTATGGCAGTAAATATGAGGCCAATTAATTTAAGAACAGTTAGGATGTAAGATTTTATCATTTCTGTATTTAGTGCTGTGAGAACCATCTTTAAACTTGTTGACTTTGACCTACAACTCTTCATAGCCAGAGCTGAAGATTGAATTTTCTGTTACAGTGGAATAAGAGTTGGAAAAAAGTGAGGATCAGCTGTGATAAGATCATTGCTGATTTGAAGCAATGTAATTTCTTGGGTTTACTAACAATGAAACACTCAAGAAAGTTTTCTTACTTCCAAGTCCAATAAATATTTTAAAATAACAAGATAATGTACTGCTTTGGGGTACAGATAATATCTATTATTGGGTCAGATGTTCTCCTTGTGTGTATCTATTTGCTGCACTTCCATTCATACTAACTCAATACATTTTATACTTATTCTAACAAAAATAGAAATTCACTTTAGAGTTGATTTTATCGTTTATCCTTCATTTCTTTGAGATTATGCCTTATGTTTATAAATATGTTCTTCAGTTTTCTAATGGCCCTAAAATTATAAACAACTTCTTAAGAGTTTTCTTAGGAAAAACAATATTCAAAGTATTGAAATTTGTGATAATTTACTATTCAGGAACTGAATAAAATGCACTGATTGAAGTGTATATTAGTTTTCTTTGGAATGAAAATTTAAAGAAATGCATCAAATATTGCCATGCATGACTTTAAGTATCTCGATACAAAGAAATATATTTTTAAACATATAATTGTGTGAATCAGGGTATTTTTTGATGGATGTGTAAAAAGGCAGTGAATGGACCATTCTTCTTTATTTTATTTTGCTAGAAAGTGTTGGAACTCTAGAGCCCAATAGCAGGTATTCTGTTTTCATCTGGTCCCTTCTTCCAGAGAGGAAGAAAAAGAGGTATATAAAGGACACAAAGGAGTTTTTCAAAACAAAAATAACAAAAGGCCTCCTCATATATATCTATGGTCTTTTCTCTCAGGAGAAAATTATCAGTGTTGAAGGAGAGGAAGTCAGGCATATTTATTTTGAAAAGAACAAGTAGATTTTCCCTAACCTTTCTGGTTAAGAATCCCTATGATGCAGAATAATAGATATAGAAAGGAAATAAGTATATTGACAGAAGTTCTTAAAATATTACTCAATTCAAAAGGAAAGATAAGGACTTATGGTTAGAGGCATGAGAAGATGTTAACATTCATTCATTTGCTTACCATTTTTCTCCCTACTATGTGTCAAAAACTATGCTATATGCTGGGCATACAGGAGCAAGCAGAAAGAAATCTCAAGTATCTGTTCTCATGGGGCTTCTCTTGAAGTGAATGAGACAAACTGAAACAAACATAAAGTTGCAATTGTACCAAATGTTATGGGAGACTGAGATGAGGGAATTGCCTGAGTCACAGAGATTTGGTGAGATTTCTTATAGGAGGTAACGCAAGTAGCCTTCATGGAGAAACCTCCATTTCTTCAGACATTTTTTGTCTATATAGATAAATATTAGGATATAACCAGCATAGAAAGATGTGCCAGTCATTGCTATTTAGAGTTAAGAAAAATAAGGAATGAAAATAACAACATGAGTATGAGTTTTCCAGGGCTGTTCAGAAAAAGCAATATAAACTTGATGGCTTAAAACAACAGAAGCTAATTCAGTTACAGTTCTGGAGACTAGATGTCTGAAATAAAGATGTCAGCAGGGCCATAGTCTCTTTAAAATTGTAGGGACTGGTCCATATTAGTTTTCTTTGGAATGAAAATTTAAAGAAATGCATCAAATATTGCCATGCATGACTTTAAGTATCTCGATACAAAGAAATATATTTTTAAACATATAATTGTGTGAATCAGGGTATTTTTTGATGGATGTGTAAAAAGGCAGTGAATGGACCATTCTTCTTTATTTTATTTTGCTAGAAAGTGTTGGAACTCTAGAGCCCAATAGCAGGTATTCTGTTTTCATCTGGTCCCTTCTTCCAGAGAGGAAGAAAAAGAGGTATATAAAGGACACAAAGGAGTTTTTCAAAACAAAAATAACAAAAGGCCTCCTCATATATATCTATGGTCTTTTCTCTCAGGAGAAAATTATCAGTGTTGAAGGAGAGGAAGTCAGGCATATTTATTTTGAAAAGAACAAGTAGATTTTCCCTAACCTTTCTGGTTAAGAATCCCTATGATGCAGAATAATAGATATAGAAAGGAAATAAGTATATTGACAGAAGTTCTTAAAATATTACTCAATTCAAAAGGAAAGATAAGGACTTATGGTTAGAGGCATGAGAAGATGTTAACATTCATTCATTTGCTTACCATTTTTCTCCCTACTATGTGTCAAAAACTATGCTATATGCTGGGCATACAGGAGCAAGCAGAAAGAAATCTCAAGTATCTGTTCTCATGGGGCTTCTCTTGAAGTGAATGAGACAAACTGAAACAAACATAAAGTTGCAATTGTACCAAATGTTATGGGAGACTGAGATGAGGGAATTGCCTGAGTCACAGAGATTTGGTGAGATTTCTTATAGGAGGTAACGCAAGTAGCCTTCATGGAGAAACCTCCATTTCTTCAGACATTTTTTGTCTATATAGATAAATATTAGGATATAACCAGCATAGAAAGATGTGCCAGTCATTGCTATTTAGAGTTAAGAAAAATAAGGAATGAAAATAACAACATGAGTATGAGTTTTCCAGGGCTGTTCAGAAAAAGCAATATAAACTTGATGGCTTAAAACAACAGAAGCTAATTCAGTTACAGTTCTGGAGACTAGATGTCTGAAATAAAGATGTCAGCAGGGCCATAGTCTCTTTAAAAATTGTAGGGGACTGGTCCATGCCTTTCTTTCAGTGTTGGTATTGCTGGCAATCATTGGCATTCCTTGACTTGTGGACATATCATTCCAGTCTGTGCCTCCTCATCAAATGGTTTTCTTCCTGTCTATCTCTGTTTCTGTATCCAACTCTACTTTGTTTTATAGGATAGCAGACTTTCAGATTATAGACTCACCCTATTCCAATAGGACCTTACTTCACTTTATTATGTTTGCATAAACTCTTTCCAGTATGGTAACATTCACAGGTTCTAGGTGGATATGAATTGGTGCGTGTGTGAGAGACACTATTCAGTACAAAATGTAACACAAAAAAATAGCAGGTATATGTCCAGATTTTTTACTTGGGTGTCACTGTAGCTGAAAATAGTATTTGATTTGCTGTCTGCGAGGACATGATTCTAACCATGTATATGTTAGAGGCTGGCAGAGTGATGTGAAGGCCCTTGGAGGAAGAGGGGAAAAATGTCCTGGGCATAAAATCAGAATCAATAATTCATTTACTATTCATCTCTCTATGGCATTCCATATCTCTCAACATTCTTAACACTTTAAAATACAGCAACCAAAAACCAAAATAGACTATTTTTAGTAGGTAACAATGATGTGTAATTTTCTGGAATAATTACCTCATATAAACTTGTATTACAGTTTGTTTGACACTTAAATGTCTGAATTTTATTAACATTTATATGTTTTATTTCACAAATTAAACTCTTCCATTCTCTTAGGGCTTAACACAATTTAGTATAATGCAATTTAAGTGACAAAACAAATATGTAAGAGTACAGTAAAAAATAAATGGTAATAGTGGCTAGTTAACCAAATTCTCTTAGGGCTTAACACAATTAGAAATGCCATTCTAGACATTTTTGTGTCTATATAGATAAATATTAGGATATAACCAG
Source organism: Tragulus kanchil (assembly GCA_022376925.1). Lineage (NCBI taxonomy): Eukaryota > Metazoa > Chordata > Mammalia > Artiodactyla > Tragulidae > Tragulus > Tragulus kanchil. Next base: position 116,016,718 of record JAIOJX010000028.1, on the reverse strand, counting down.
CATAGAAAGATGTGCCAGTCATTGCTATTTAGAGTTAAGAAAAATAAGGAATGAAAATAACAACATGAGTATGAGTTTTCCAGGGCTGTTCAGAAAAAGCAATATAAACTTGATGGCTTAAAACAACAGAAGCTAATTCAGTTACAGTTCTGGAGACTAGATGTCTGAAATAAAGATGTCAGCAGGGCCATAGTCTCTTTAAAATTGTAGGGACTGGTCCATGCCTTTCTTTCAGTGTTGGTATTGCTGGCAATCATTGGCATTCCTTGACTTGTGGACATATCATTCCAGTCTGTGCCTCCTCATCAAATGGTTTTCTTCCTGTCTATCTCTGTTTCTGTATCCAACTCTACTTTGTTTTATAGGATAGCAGACTTTCAGATTATAGACTCACCCTATTCCAATAGGACCTTACTTCACTTTATTATGTTTGCATAAACTCTTTCCAGTATGGTAACATTCACAGGTTCTAGGTGGATATGAATTGGTGCGTGTGTGAGAGACACTATTCAGTACAAAATGTAACACAAAAAAATAGCAGGTATATGTCCAGATTTTTTACTTGGGTGTCACTGTAGCTGAAAATAGTATTTGATTTGCTGTCTGCGAGGACATGATTCTAACCATGTATATGTTAGAGGCTGGCAGAGTGATGTGAAGGCCCTTGGAGGAAGAGGGGAAAAATGTCCTGGGCATAAAATCAGAATCAATAATTCATTTACTATTCATCTCTCTATGGCATTCCATATCTCTCAACATTCTTAACACTTTAAAATACAGCAACCAAAAACCAAAATAGACTATTTTTAGTAGGTAACAATGATGTGTAATTTTCTGGAATAATTACCTCATATAAACTTGTATTACAGTTTGTTTGACACTTAAATGTCTGAATTTTATTAACATTTATATGTTTTATTTCACAAATTAAACTCTTCCATTCTCTTAGGGCTTAACACAATTTAGTATAATGCAATTTAAGTGACAAAACAAATATGTAAGAGTACAGTAAAAAATAAATGGTAATAGTGGCTAGTTAACCAAAATTTCTTCCATAAAAGGGTGGGAAAGCCATAAGATGTGGACTTGCTGATATAAAATTATAGAATCTTATCTGCAGAATGATTATCCAGATATTATATGGTTAATACAAAAGAAAATGTGAATTTCCTTAACCAGCTGTGATTTCAGTAACCTGAGTCAGCTTCAGTTTAGAAATTGTCAAAATTTTAATGTGATTTAAAAACTTTATATATTTAATATATCACTGTTCTAAAAATTATGTTCTCAATTTATATAATTTAAGACATGTTTATTATCTGCTTAAGCTGGCAACTATTCTTTTGATAGTTTCTTCATAATGCTTATTGCTTGTTGTGTTAAGTACTAATTAAAATTTTCTTTTGTACTAATTCCATCATAGGTGGAGAGATCTAACTGAATGTTGATTCTTTGCCCATTTATACTCAGGGTTTGGAAAACTATGTTTACATAAGCCTATAATATTTACTGATTCGGGCAGTATAGGGACAAAATAAAAAGGCCAGAGGAGAAGAGAAAAAACTAAAAAAAGAATGGCAAAAAAAATGTGATGAGAAAATATGATACCTGCAACTGAATAATTTTCTTTTTACTAAATATTTTCCAGGTAAGTCAGTTTAGGTAGGTTTACAAAGATAACCTTATTGGTTACAAAGTGAAAACATCAGTCAGGATTATCATTTCTCTTTCCAGTGCAGTAATGGAAGTAATCTCTTTGATTCCACAAGTATATTTCTTTCTTTCTTTTTTTAAAATTTGGCCTCTTTTATTGGTTTTTCAATTTTTTATTTTCATCCATCTTTATTCTTCGGCCTGTGTGGGCCTCCCATTACAGTGGCCCCTGTCATCGCAGAGCACCAGCTCTGGGCACATGTGTTCCAGAGCACTGGTTCATAATTGGACACACCAGTCCAGCTGCTCCTCAGCATATGGGATCTTCCTAGGCCAGGGATTGAACTGGCACCCCTTACACTGCAAGGTGGACTCTACCCACTGAACCATCAGGGAAGCTCTCTTTATTTTATTAGTTAAGAAAATTAAAAACTTATGGTATAAAATGTAAGCTTTATTAACTGAAGAATTTAGTTTTTTTTCTAAGAGAAAAAACTTCCATTAACCTTTTACCTAATGAATGAACACATTATTTGCTTAATGAAAGTCAATTGTGTTAGCTTTTTTGTTCTATTGTGTTGATGAATTGCAGATTTTTCAGACGTCATACTTGTATCACATAATTTTCTGACCTCAATTACTCTCAGAATACAACAAGTAATGAGTAATGGAATTGTTCACAGCCTTTTAAAAATTACATTTAAGAAAGGAGATAAAAACATACTATAGAATTTTCTACTAGGATATCTTGTATTCAGCTACATTGCAGATCAATTGAAATTTTTAAAATCTTCACCTTCTAAATTGCTCAGATTCTTGACTTTTAAATTTCTTAAAATATAGAGATGTAGTGATTTATTTCAAAATCTAAAAATAAACCTTATATAGATTGGTAGAGCAATTCAGGCAATAGGCAATGTGAAGAAAATAGCTATAGTCATTGCTCTGTGAGAAAAGGGGATCCTTCAGGGGTGCTGTTTGATGGTTGGGAGGGGTGGGAATGGGGGAATATACATATGACTAATCTGGGAACATACATATCTGTAAACAACAAAACTCTGTAAAACTTAAAAGTAAAATAAAGGTTAAACAAAATATATTCAAAAAGAGACACTTTCAACTGACTCTATGTCCTGGGACAAAGAGGGTCAGAAGAATTAGAAAGGAAGGGGCAGGACATTGGAGATTCAGTTGCCCATTGCACCAGAATATACATCAAACAGTTTTCTTTGTTTTTAGGACTTTAGAATTTTAAGAAAATCAGATGTATATTACAGTTTTAGGCTATATAAATTCTATTAGTTAGGTGGTATTACCGACTTAATGGACATGAATTTGAGAAAATTCCAGGAGATAGTAAAGCAGTGGGAAACTTGGCATGCTGCAGTTCATGGAGCTGCAAAGAGTCAGACTCAACTTGGCAACTGAAAAACAAGTTTTGTTGATGAGCCTTTCTTTAATCAAATAGATTGATTTATCTATAGTTCCTTTTTTCTTTTTAAAACTCACTGAATGAATGTTGCAGTATACTAAATGACTTCAGATTTGCCTGCCTCTGCTCCCTCTTCATGGGTTGCATGCCTACTTTAATGAAAGCTAGTAGAGTCTTGATTAATGAGAGTTCCCAGTTTTATTCACTGGTTTTCATTTGTACCTTCAAGCATTTATCTGCAATAATGGAAGACAGGTAAAGACCACTAATGCTTAAGGAAGAGGATAAATACTTATAAAAACAGCAACAAGAGAAAATGCTAAATAGAGGAAAGGGTAAAAAACAAAAGAGAGGGAGATTTAACCAAAAATCAAAAAAGAAAAAAAAAAGAGGAAAAATAAAAAAGATAGATGGTGATGACTGAAGATAAACAACAATGCTGTGTTCAATCATGTTCCCTAGGATTAAGGTTATTAGTATGATTTATAATTTGTCATCATTAAAGTTCTAGTCAATGTGAATGGCATTATCCAAAAACTCCCTTTAGGGGCTTCCCCTGGTGGTCCAGTGGGTAAAGACACCGCCTTGCAGTGCAAGGGGCGCCGGTTCGATCCCTGCCCTGGGAAGATCCCACGTGCAGCGGAGCGGCTGGACTGATGTGTCCAATTACCGAGCCAGAGCTCTGGCACGCGTGTGCCCAGTCAGTGCTCTGTGACGACAGTGGCCACGCGATGGGAGGCCCACAGGAGCCAAAGAACAAAGACGGATGAAAATAGAGAAATGGAAAATATATTCAAAAAGAGACACTTTCAACTGACTCTATGTCCTGGGACAAAGAGGGTCAGAAGAATTAGAAAGGAAGGGGCAGGACATTGGAGATTCAGTTGCCCATTGCACCAGAATATACATCAAACAGTTTTCTTTGTTTTTAGGACTTTAGAATTTTAAGAAAATCAGATGTATATTACAGTTTTAGGCTATATAAATTCTATTAGTTAGGTGGTATTACCGACTTAATGGACATGAATTTGAGAAAATTCCAGGAGATAGTAAAGCAGTGGGAAACTTGGCATGCTGCAGTTCATGGAGCTGCAAAGAGTCAGACTCAACTTGGCAACTGAAAAACAAGTTTTGTTGATGAGCCTTTCTTTAATCAAATAGATTGATTTATCTATAGTTCCTTTTTTCTTTTTAAAACTCACTGAATGAATGTTGCAGTATACTAAATGACTTCAGATTTGCCTGCCTCTGCTCCCTCTTCATGGGTTGCATGCCTACTTTAATGAAAGCTAGTAGAGTCTTGATTAATGAGAGTTCCCAGTTTTATTCACTGGTTTTCATTTGTACCTTCAAGCATTTATCTGCAATAATGGAAGACAGGTAAAGACCACTAATGCTTAAGGAAGAGGATAAATACTTATAAAAACAGCAACAAGAGAAAATGCTAAATAGAGGAAAGGGTAAAAAACAAAAGAGAGGGAGATTTAACCAAAAATCAAAAAAGAAAAAAAAAAGAGGAAAAATAAAAAAGATAGATGGTGATGACTGAAGATAAACAACAATGCTGTGTTCAATCATGTTCCCTAGGATTAAGGTTATTAGTATGATTTATAATTTGTCATCATTAAAGTTCTAGTCAATGTGAATGGCATTATCCAAAAACTCCCTTTAGGGGCTTCCCCTGGTGGTCCAGTGGGTAAAGACACCGCCTTGCAGTGCAAGGGGCGCCGGTTCGATCCCTGCCCTGGGAAGATCCCACGTGCAGCGGAGCGGCTGGACTGATGTGTCCAATTACCGAGCCAGAGCTCTGGCACGCGTGTGCCCAGTCAGTGCTCTGTGACGACAGTGGCCACCGCGATGGGAGGCCCACAGGAGCCAAAGAACAAAGACGGATGAAAATAGAGAAATGAAAGACAAATAGAAGTGGCCTGCCCATCCCCCTCCCTCCCCACCCCGCCTCCAAAAGATAAATAATAAATAAAATTTAAAAACAAACAAACAAAAAAACTCCCTTTATTCTCTTTTCTAATCAACTGCAAAGAAAATAGTCATCTGGTATTGAAAATTACTTGATCTGTTTTCTATAGTAATAACAGCAGCAAACATTTCTGTATCAGTAGTTATATGTTAGGCATTATGCTTTACGCATGACACATACAGCCATCAATACAGTGTGCTATTATATCCCATTTTATAGATAAGGAAGTGAAGGCAGCCAAACACTTGGGTGTATATATTGGCAACATAACCCTATCCTACTAAACACAAAAAAGTCAGATTATTTTGTAGGATTCAAAATGCAGATATGCTTTGTTAGCTGTTATTTGTCTTCTAAGCAAAATACCTCATTTTATCCCTGAAGAAACTCAAAGACCTGCAGTTTCTAAGCTTGTAAAGAGTGAATCTTGGGACTGTACTTAGATTTCCAGATTTTTTTTTTTTATTCTTTATTTTAAAGATTTTACAGAGTTTTGTTGTTCACCAACATGTATGTTCCCAGATCATTCATATGCATATACCTTGACCCTCCCCCCAGCCAGTTCCCCCCTCCCACCCTTCCAGACCATCACCCCAAGTGATTGTAAGCACTCCTATTCGCTTAAAACAATGACAATAGCTGTCTTTTCCACACATGACAGTATGTCCATGTTACTCCCTCCATGCTTCCCTCCCACTGTTTGGTCTCTACAATGTCCTTATGTCTATTCTCTGTTTTTCCATGAGTTCACTGTATGTGTTATCATGACCATTTTACTAGATCTCATATATATGAGTTAGTATACTGTACTTGTCTTTGTCTTTTTGACTTACTTCACTTTTTATGATAGGTTCTAGAGCTAGCCACCTCATTAGGACTGAGTCTTCTGCGTTTCTTTTAACAGCTGAGTAGTATTCCATTTGTAAACTTCTGGATCCATTCAGGTTCTAGGAGTGCCCAGTCAGTGCTCTGTGGCGACAGTGGCCACGATGGGAGGCCCACAGGAGCCAAAGAACAAAGACGGATGAAAATAGAGAAATGAAAGACAAATAGAAGTGGCCTGCCCATCCTCCCTCCCACCCCGCCTCCAAAAGATAAATAATAAATAAAATTTAAAAACAAACAAACAAAAAAACTCCCTTTATTCTCTTTTCTAATCAACTGCAAAGAAAATAGTCATCTGGTATTGAAAATTACTTGATCTGTTTTCTATAGTAATAACAGCAGCAAACATTTCTGTATCAGTAGTTATATGTTAGGCATTATGCTTTACGCATGACACATACAGCCATCAATACAGTGTGCTATTATATCCCATTTTATAGATAAGGAAGTGAAGGCAGCCAAACACTTGGGTGTATATATTGGCAACATAACCCTATCCTACTAAACACAAAAAAGTCAGATTATTTTGTAGGATTCAAAATGCAGATATGCTTTGTTAGCTGTTATTTGTCTTCTAAGCAAAATACCTCATTTTATCCCTGAAGAAACTCAAAGACCTGCAGTTTCTAAGCTTGTAAAGAGTGAATCTTGGGACTGTACTTAGATTTCCAGATTTTTTTTTTTTATTCTTTATTTTAAAGATTTTACAGAGTTTTGTTGTTCACCAACATGTATGTTCCCAGATCATTCATATGCATATACCTTGACCCTCCCCCCAGCCAGTTCCCCCCTCCCACCCTTCCAGACCATCACCCCAAGTGATTGTAAGCACTCCTATTCGCTTAAAACAATGACAATAGCTGTCTTTTCCACACATGACAGTATGTCCATGTTACTCCCTCCATGCTTCCCTCCCACTGTTTGGTCTCTACAATGTCCTTATGTCTATTCTCTGTTTTTCCATGAGTTCACTGTATGTGTTATCATGACCATTTTACTAGATCTCATATATATGAGTTAGTATACTGTACTTGTCTTTGTCTTTTTGACTTACTTCACTTTTTATGATAGGTTCTAGAGCTAGCCACCTCATTAGGACTGAGTCTTCTGCGTTTCTTTTAACAGCTGAGTAGTATTCCATTGTAGATATGTACCAGAGCTTCTGGATCCATTCATTTGTCGATGGACATCTAGGTTGCTTCCATGTTTTGGCTATTGTATAGAGAGCTACAATGAACATTGGGGTACAGGTACCTCTTCGTTTTTGATTTCATCAGGATATAGGCCTAATAGTGGGATTGCTGGGTCATAGGGTGCTTCTATTTTTAGTTTTTTAAAGAATCTCCATATTGTCTTCCATAGAGGTTGTATCAGTTTACATTCCCACCAGCAATGCAAGAGGGTTCCTTTTTCTCCGCACCCTCTCCAGCATTTGTTGTCTGTCGATTTGTTGATGATTTGTTGTCACACCATTTGTTGATGATTTGTTGTCACACCATTCTGACGGGTATGAGGTGGTATCTCATTGTGGTTTTAATTTGCATTTCTATAATAATAAGTGAAGTTGAGCATCGTTTCATGTATTTTTTGGGCCATCTGTATGCCCTCTTTGGAGAGGCGTCTCTTTAGATCTTTTTCCCATTTTTTGATTGGGTTGTTCGTTTTCACTGTCCTGAGTTGTCTGAGTTGCTTGTAGATTTTGGAGATTAATTCTTTGTCTGTTGTTTCATTTCCTATGATTTTCTCCCATGCTGTGGGGTGTCTGTTGAGCTTTTTTGTAATTTCTTTTGCTGTACAAAACCTTTTAAGTTTCATTAGGTCTCACGTGTTCACTTTTCTTTTCAGTTCCACTATTTTAGTAGGTGGGTCAGAGAAGATCTTGCTTTGAGTTATGTCCTTGAGGGTTTTGCCTATATTCTCCTCTAAGAGTTTGATGGTTTCTGGTCTTATGTTTAGATTTTTAATCCATTTTGCCTTGATCTTAGTGTATGGTGTCAGGGAATGTTCCAACATCATTTTTTTGCATGTAGCTGTCCAATTTTCCCAGCATCACTTGTTGAAGAGGCTGTCTTTGTCCCATTTTATATGTTCGCGTCCTTCGTCAAAAATAAGGTACCCATAGGTGTGTGGATTTCTGTCTGGGTTCTCAATCTTGTTCCATTGGTCTATAGTCCTGTTTTTGTGCCAGTACCATACTGTCTTGATGACTGTTGCTTTGTAGTAGAGTTTGAAGTTAGGGAGGCTGATTCCTCCAGCTCCGTTTTTCTTTCGCTGGATTGCTTTGGCTATTCAGGATCTTTTGTGTTTCCATATGAACTGTGTTATTCTTTTGTCTAGTTCTGTGAAACATGTCAATGGTAGTTGAATAGGTATTGCATTGAATCTGTAGATGATATTTGGTAGTATGGTCATTTTCACAATATTGATTCTTCTGACCCAGGAACATGGAATATCTCTCCATCTTTCTAAGTCTTCTTTAATGTCTCTCATGAGTGTCTTATAATTTTCTGCATATAGTTCTTTTGTTTCTTTGGGTAGGTTTATTCCTAGATATTTGATTCTTTTGGTTGCAATGGTGAAGGAGATTGCCTCTTTGATTTCATTTTCTGATTTTTCACTGTTTGTGTATAGGAGTGCCAGTGATTTCTGTGTGTTGACTTTGTATCCTGCGACTTTGCTGAATTTGTTGATTAGCTCTAGTAGCTTTGTAACCGTGTCTTTGGGATTTTCTATGCATAATATCGCATCTGCAAAAAGAGAGAGTTTGACTTCTTCCTTTCCAATCTGGATTCCTTTGATTTCTTTCTCTTCTCTTATTGCCGTTGCTAGGACTTCCAGGACTATGTTGAATAGTAGTGGTGATAGTGGGCACCCCTGTCTTGTTCCCGATCTTAGAGGGAATGCTTTCAGTTTTTCACCATTGAGGATAATGTTCGCTGTAGGCTTCTCATATATGGCTTTCACTATGTTGAGATAGGTTCCTTCTATGCCCATTTTCTGTAGAGTTTTTATCATAAATGGATGTTGTACTTTGTCGAAGACTTTTTCTGCCTCTATTAAGATGATTATGTGGTTTTTGTCTTTCAGTTTGTTGATGTATCACATTGGTGTTGGTGTTGGTGATGTATCACATTGGTGTTGGTGTATCACATTGATTGATTTGTGGATGTTAAAGAATCTTTGCATGCCTGGGATGAACCCGACTTGATTGTGATGTTTGAGTTTTTTGATGTGTTGTTGAATTCTGTTTGCTAGGATTTTGTTGAGGATCTTGGCATCTAAGTTCATCAGAGAAATTGGTCTGTAACTTTCCTTTTTTGTGTTGTCTTTGCCTGGTTTGGGTATCAGGGAGATGGTGGCCTCGTAGAATGTTTTTGGAAGTTTTCCTTCCTGTGCAATTTTTTGAAAGAGTTTTAGAAGGACAGGCATTAGCTCTTCTTTAAATGTTTGGTAGAATTCAGCTATGAAGCCATCTGGTCCTGGGCTTTTATTTTTGGGTAGAGTTTTAATCACAAATTCGGTTTCTGAGCTTGTGATTGGGCTGTAGAAAGTTTCTGTTTCTTCCTGGCTCAGTCTTGGGAGATTGATCTTCCCCAAGAAAATGTCCATTTCTTCCAGGTTGTCCAGTTTGTTGCCATATGGCTGTTCACAATAGTCTCTTAGCAAACTTCCCCAACATTGGAAAGGAAAGAGTCAACCAAGTCCAAGAAACACAAAGAGTTCCATACAGGAGAAACTCCAGAAGAAACACACCAAGGCACATACTAATCAAACTAACGCAGACTAAATATAAAGACAGATTACTAAAAGCAGCTAGGAGCAAACAACAAATAACGTATAAAGCAAACCCCATGCGATTAACTGGATCTTTCAACAGAAACCCTACAGGCCAGAAGAGAATGGAAAGACACATTTAAACGGCTCAACCCAAACAAAACCCTACAGTCCAGAAGAGGGAAAAAATGGATAATGTTGGCGCTTGTCCCGATCTTAGAGGAATGCTTTCAGTTTTTCACCATTGAGGATAATGTTCGCTGTAGGCTTCTCATATGGCTTTCACTATGTTGAGATAGGTTCCTTCTATGCCCATTTTCTGTAGAGTTTTTATCATAAATGGATGTTGTACTTTGTCGAAGACTTTTTCTGCCTCTATTAAGATGATTATGTGGTTTTTGTCTTTCAGTTTGTTGATGTATCACATTGGTGTTGGTGTTGGTGATGTATCACATTGGTGTTGGTGTATCACATTGATTGATTTGTGGATGTTAAAGAATCTTTGCATGCCTGGGATGAACCCGACTTGATTGTGATGTTTGAGTTTTTTGATGTGTTGTTGAATTCTGTTTGCTAGGATTTTGTTGAGGATCTTGGCATCTAAGTTCATCAGAGAAATTGGTCTGTAACTTTCCTTTTTTGTGTTGTCTTTGCCTGGTTTGGGTATCAGGGAGATGGTGGCCTCGTAGAATGTTTTTGGAAGTTTTCCTTCCTGTGCAATTTTTTGAAAGAGTTTTAGAAGGACAGGCATTAGCTCTTCTTTAAATGTTTGGTAGAATTCAGCTATGAAGCCATCTGGTCCTGGGCTTTTATTTTTGGGTAGAGTTTTAATCACAAATTCGGTTTCTGAGCTTGTGATTGGGCTGTAGAAAGTTTCTGTTTCTTCCTGGCTCAGTCTTGGGAGATTGATCTTCCCCAAGAAAATGTCCATTTCTTCCAGGTTGTCCAGTTTGTTGCCATATGGCTGTTCACAATAGTCTCTTAGCAAACTTCCCCAACATTGGAAAGGAAAGAGTCAACCAAGTCCAAGAAACACAAAGAGTTCCATACAGGAGAAACTCCAGAAGAAACACACCAAGGCACATACTAATCAAACTAACGCAGACTAAATATAAAGACAGATTACTAAAAGCAGCTAGGAGCAAACAACAAATAACGTATAAAGCAAACCCCATGCGATTAACTGCGGATCTTTCAACAGAAACCCTACAGGCCAGAAGAGAATGGAAAGACACATTTAAACGGCTAAAAGACAATAACCTCCAAGCAAGAATTCTCTACTCAGCAAGAATCTCATTCAGAATTGATGGTGAACTCAAAAGCTTCACAGACTAGCAAAAACTAAAAGAATTCTGTACCACAAAACCAGCCCTACAAGTGCTAAAGGGCCTGATATAGCCAATAAATAGAGTAGGAGAAGCCTTACAAATCAAACCCCAAACTTCTAAGAAGATGACAATAGGAACATTCGTATCAATAATTACTTTGAACATAAATGGACTAAATGCTCCAAACAAATGACAGAGGCTGGCTGAATGGATCCAGAAGCAAGACCCATATATATGCTGTTTACAAGAGACCCACTTCAGACCTAGAGACACTCATAGACTGAAAGTGAAAGGCTGGAAAAAGATATTCCATGCAAATGGAAATCAAAAGAAAGCTGGGGTAGCAATCCTCATATCAGACAAAATAGACTTTAAAGTAAAGAAGATTCTAAGAGACAAGGCAGGTCACTACATCATGATTAAGGGATCTATCCAAGAGCAAGACATAACAGTCATGAATATCTACGCACCCAACACAGGGGCACCTCAATACATAAGACAGGTACTTTCAGACATAAAAGAAGAAATCAACAATAACACAGTAATAGTAGGAGACTTTAACACTCCTCTCACACCAAGGGACAGATCATCCAAACAGAAAATTTATAAAGAAACACAAGCCTTAAATGCCACACTTGAAAGGATGGACCTCATCGATATTTTTAGGACGTTCCATCCAAAAGCAGAAGAATACACTTTCTTCTCAAGTCCAGTTTGTTGCCATATGGCTGTTCACAATAGTCTCTTAGCAAACTTCCCCAACATTGGAAAGGAAAGAGTCAACCAAGTCCAAGAAACACAAAGAGTTCCATACAGGAGAAACTCCAGAAGAAACACACCAAGGCACATACTAATCAAACTAACGCAGACTAAATATAAAGACAGATTACTAAAAGCAGCTAGGAGCAAACAACAAATAACGTATAAAGCAAACCCCATGCGATTAACTGCGGATCTTTCAACAGAAACCCTACAGGCCAGAAGAGAATGGAAAGACACATTTAAACGGCTAAAAGACAATAACCTCCAAGCAAGAATTCTCTACTCAGCAAGAATCTCATTCAGAATTGATGGTGAACTCAAAAGCTTCACAGACTAGCAAAAACTAAAAGAATTCTGTACCACAAAACCAGCCCTACAAGTGCTAAAGGGCCTGATATAGCCAATAAATAGAGTAGGAGAAGCCTTACAAATCAAACCCCAAACTTCTAAGAAGATGACAATAGGAACATTCGTATCAATAATTACTTTGAACATAAATGGACTAAATGCTCCAAACAAATGACAGAGGCTGGCTGAATGGATCCAGAAGCAAGACCCATATATATGCTGTTTACAAGAGACCCACTTCAGACCTAGAGACACTCATAGACTGAAAGTGAAAGGCTGGAAAAAGATATTCCATGCAAATGGAAATCAAAAGAAAGCTGGGGTAGCAATCCTCATATCAGACAAAATAGACTTTAAAGTAAAGAAGATTCTAAGAGACAAGGCAGGTCACTACATCATGATTAAGGGATCTATCCAAGAGCAAGACATAACAGTCATGAATATCTACGCACCCAACACAGGGGCACCTCAATACATAAGACAGGTACTTTCAGACATAAAAGAAGAAATCAACAATAACACAGTAATAGTAGGAGACTTTAACACTCCTCTCACACCAAGGGACAGATCATCCAAACAGAAAATTTATAAAGAAACACAAGCCTTAAATGCCACACTTGAAAGGATGGACCTCATCGATATTTTTAGGACGTTCCATCCAAAAGCAGAAGAATACACTTTCTTCTCAAGTGCTCATGGAACATTCTCCAGGATAGACCACATCTTGGGCCACAAATCAAACCTTAGTCAATTCAAGAAAACCGAAATTATATCTACCATCTTCTCAGACCACAGTGCAATGAGACTAGAGGTCAACTACAGGAAAAAAGCCCGTAAAAACACAAAGACATGGCAATTAAACAATACATACCTAAAAAAACCAACTGATCATTGAGGAAATCAAAAGAGAAATTAAACAATTCCTAGAAGAAAATAACAATGAACACACGACAGTGCAAAACCTATGGGATACTGCTAAAGCAGTTCTACGAGGGAAATTTATAGCAATACAATCCCACCTCAAGAAACTAGGAAAATATGAAGCAGATGACCTAAGCCTCCGCTTAAAACAACTGGAGAAAGAAAAACAAAAACATCTCAAAGCCAGCAGAAGAAGAGAAATCATAAGGATCAGAGCAGAAATAAATGAGAAAGAAACGAAAGAAACAGTAGTAAAGATAAATAAAACAAAAAGCTAGTTCTTTGAAAAGGTAAACAAAATTGACAAGACACTGGCCAGACTCATTAAGAAAAAGAGAGAGACGAACCAGATCAACAAAATCAAAAATGAAAAAGGAGAGATTACAACAGTTAATGCAGAAATCCAAAGGATTCTAAGATTTCCAGATTTTTAATCCCATTGCCTTCTATCACTGAATTTTGGTGCAAGTCAACAGCATCTGAAAAAAGAAAAAGAAAAACTTTGATACATTTTGACCTCATATTCAAATCAACATAACTATGACATATTTTCAGCTTATCCATATGAATCCTGGGAAGAATCTGCATGTGAGACCCAAGTCCTCTGAAAATATCTAGATGTAAACCAACTTTTCAATGCCTAGGAGATTCATTTTCAGCTAGATCCTTTTCCTATGTCTGAGAAAGTTCTTTTTTTATTAAGAGTCACCTCCAACTCCAGGCAAAACCTATATGTTAATTTACTCATATATGTAGTTCAGAACTAAAACTCTGTCTGCACTATTGTTGTCGAAGTATCTGCAGACTAATCATATATTATAAGTAAAACCATTCATCAACCTATTGAAATACTGAATTTTCTAAGAAAATCTTTTATCTATAGGATCCATCTTGCTTGAGAAATAACAGCTTAAAGACTGCAACTTTTATGATGATTGTAAAAGGCGAAAATGTTCAATTAAATTTTTAAAAACCAAAGTGTAAGCACAGTTGTTGATAAATTTACTAGTAGTTTCTCAGCATTTATGGAGTAAATTCCCCTATTTACTCTGAACTGAAACAAGGTACTAAGAGGGCATCTATTTTGTATCAAGCATTTTAAGATAAGTTAAATATATTTTCTCTCATCTACAGATCTGGCATTATAAAAGTTTTCCAAAATTGAGCTTACCTTATTAACATTACAAAGCAGGCTAATGACAGTAGCTAGTATGGAGAAATTATGTGTTTAAAATATAAGTATTTTTAATTTTCTCTCCAAAGATTTATTTGTCATTTTACACTGTACATGCTTTTCTCAAGGAGTCTTGGCCTTGGCAGTTATTAGATTTACTTGAAATGTGTTAAATTTTGTGTACTTCAACTTACTGAAGAAAGCAAATGTCTTGGAATGGGTAACTAATAAGTGAATCCATTATTTATAGAATACCCTCCCTAATTATTATCACTGGCCATAATATTCTCTAATATTAAAACAGTATGGTAAATCTGTCAAAATAGCAAGGAATTTAATTGTGGCAAAGACCTGTGTATGGAATAATAAATACATAGGGAGGTCAGTCTTATGAAGTGCTCCTGATAAGTACCTTTGATAAATTAGCTCCTAAAAGTGCACGTGTCATGTTAGCCAAGGCAGTTCAAACTTTGGATACAGGTATTTTTCAATATTAAAATTATTAAGCAAACTGTTATTTTAATATATAACCTTTTGCTTCCTGGGTTTTGTTAGATTTTGCAAGAGAATGCAAAAATGCTTTCTCACTTCAGATGGAGAACTTCCTGGTTTTAATTACCTTTCATTGGTGTGCCAGATAGGTAGATTGGAAAGACATAAAAATAGCAAATTAGCTGTTAGCTCAGAAGTCAGCTTTCATCCGAGGATCTAGTACCTATTAAAAGAAATATAAATTACTTTAACAGTTCACTACCCTGCCCTATATCTGAATGTGTAATATACATAAACTTCAATGGATAGCTCAGTTCAGGTCAACATGCATTTATTGACCAGATAATATGAATCAGGTTCTTTGTTAGGCTCTGGAGAAACAAAGAGAAGAAGATATCATTTCTGGCCTTGAGAAGCATTCAGTTCATCAGGGTAAGACAGATCAGTAAACATAGCATGGTACTACAGTAGAAGTATACAGTTAGAGTGAAAGTTGCTCAGTCGTCTTTGACTCTTTGGAACCCCATGGGTTGTAACCCATGAGGTTCCTCTGTCCATGAAATTCTCCAAGGAAAAGTATTGTAGTGGGTAGCCTTTCGCTTCTCCAAAAGATCTTTCCAACCCAAGGATTAAACCCAGGTCTCCCACCTTGCAGGCGAATTCTTTAATGTCTGGCCTACCAGGGAAACCCAATAGGCAAGCCTATCCTCAGTCTGGGTCTTCCCAGGAGGCTCTAGTGGTAAAGAACCTGCCTGCCAATGCAGCAGACCTAAGAGATGCGGATTTGATCCTTTGCTCTGAAGATCCCCTGAATGAGGGCATCGCAACCCACTCGAGTGTTCCTGTCTGGAGAATCCCACAGACAGCGGAGCCTGGTGGGCTACAGTCCACAGGTAGAGTTGCACATGATTGAAATGACTAAGCATGTATGCATGCTGAGTCTGACTATACTCTAGAGTCTTTTAGAAAGTCTTGCTAAGATTCTGTAGATCAGCAGTTCAAACTTTGGATACAGGTATTTTTCAATATTAAAATTATTAAGCAAACTGTTATTTTAATATATAACCTTTTGCTTCCTGGGTTTTGTTAGATTTTGCAAGAGAATGCAAAAATGCTTTCTCACTTCAGATGGAGAACTTCCTGGTTTTAATTACCTTTCATTGGTGTGCCAGATAGGTAGATTGGAAAGACATAAAAATAGCAAATTAGCTGTTAGCTCAGAAGTCAGCTTTCATCCGAGGATCTAGTACCTATTAAAAGAAATATAAATTACTTTAACAGTTCACTACCCTGCCCTATATCTGAATGTGTAATATACATAAACTTCAATGGATAGCTCAGTTCAGGTCAACATGCATTTATTGACCAGATAATATGAATCAGGTTCTTTGTTAGGCTCTGGAGAAACAAAGAGAAGAAGATATCATTTCTGGCCTTGAGAAGCATTCAGTTCATCAGGGTAAGACAGATCAGTAAACATAGCATGGTACTACAGTAGAAGTATACAGTTAGAGTGAAAGTTGCTCAGTCGTCTTTGACTCTTTGGAACCCCATGGGTTGTAACCCATGAGGTTCCTCTGTCCATGAAATTCTCCAAGGAAAAGTATTGTAGTGGGTAGCCTTTCGCTTCTCCAAAAGATCTTTCCAACCCAAGGATTAAACCCAGGTCTCCCACCTTGCAGGCGAATTCTTTAATGTCTGGCCTACCAGGGAAACCCAATAGGCAAGCCTATCCTCAGTCTGGGTCTTCCCAGGAGGCTCTAGTGGTAAAGAACCTGCCTGCCAATGCAGCAGACCTAAGAGATGCGGATTTGATCCTTTGCTCTGAAGATCCCCTGAATGAGGGCATCGCAACCCACTCGAGTGTTCCTGTCTGGAGAATCCCACAGACAGAGGAGCCTGGTGGGCTACAGTCCACAGGTAGAGTTGCACATGATTGAAATGACTAAGCATGTATGCATGCTGAGTCTGACTATACTCTAGAGTCTTTTAGAAAGTCTTGCTAAGATTCTGTAGATCAGGAGTTGGCAATCTTTTTCTGTGATGGTCCAGAAAGTAAATATTTTCAGCTTTGCCATACATGCAGTTTCTGTCACAACCACTCAACTGCCCCATTGCAGCTCAAGAAAAGTAAGCAATATTTCAAGGAAAAATCAGGAGGTGTCTCCAAGCCTATAGTGGAAATAATCTTGCTAGACTAGTAGCTGCTGCTGGAGTAGTACTTTGAACCTGTCTGTTCTCCCCACCACACTCATTTCTTTTATACTTTCTCCTTTTTAAATTTTTTTTGTTATTTGAATCCTTTTCTTTTTTCTTTCTTATCCTGACTTGAAGCTTGACTCCATAATCATAGTCATGCTTATATATCCTGGAAAAGAGATTTCAGTCCTTTCTTTCATGATAAGAACTCTCAATCATAATACCCAACATTTTAAAAACTTTTTTTGTATGCAGGCCATTCTTATTGACATTATATTCAATCCTTAAAATTAGGTATAATTTTAAGTTTATACACAAGTCAAGTATATAAAATTGGAGAGGGGAAGTGATTTGTTCTAGACTCTCCAGGTGGCAGAAGATGGGAAGCTGTGTGCTAATTGTACTATGTCACAACCATGATGTTCAACACACTGCAGCTTGGATAGAAGTCTCTAGTACCGATTAGGAAATACATAGCTAGAGTAACCAACACGTTTGTCCCAATTTGTCTGAGGCTCAGGGATTTCTGGTGCTTAGACTTTCAGTGCTAAAACTGAGAAGTTTTCAGGCCAACTGGGACAATTTGATCCTTATCAATAAATAGCCCTAGCTTCGATATCAGTGCTTCTTAACCTTGAATGTACTTAAGCATCACTTGGAAATCTGATCATCATATTCTGATTCAGATTCTTGTTGCTTAGACTGAGATGGGGCCTGGGAATCTTCATTTCTAGCACACTCCCAGTTGATGTCCTTGCTGTTTGTCTGTGTTTTCTCTGAATAACAAAGTATCCTTTTCCAATCTTAGGGCTCACCCTGAGTTTATCAATCAGAATCTTCCTTTTAGCAAGATTTCCCAGGTGATTTACATTTAAGTTTTTTTGTCTGGCCATGATTGAAATGACTAAGCATGTATGCATGCTGAGTCTGAAAGAAAAGTTTAAGCTGTAGATCAGGAGTTGGCAATCTTTTCTGTGATGGTCCAGAAAGTAAATATTTTCAGCTTTGCCATACATGCAGTTTCTGTCACAACCACTCAACTGCCCCATTGCAGCTCAAGAAAAGTAAGCAATATTTCAAGGAAAAATCAGGAGGTGTCTCCAAGCCTATAGTGGAAATAATCTTGCTAGACTAGTAGCTGCTGCTGGAGTAGTACTTTGAACCTGTCTGTTCTCCCCACCACACTCATTTCTTTTATACTTTCTCCTTTTTAAATTTTTTTTGTTATTTGAATCCTTTTCTTTTTTCTTTCTTATCCTGACTTGAAGCTTGACTCCATAATCATAGTCATGCTTATATATCCTGGAAAAGAGATTTCAGTCCTTTCTTTCATGATAAGAACTCTCAATCATAATACCCAACATTTTAAAAACTTTTTTTGTATGCAGGCCATTCTTATTGACATTATATTCAATCCTTAAAATTAGGTATAATTTTAAGTTTATACACAAGTCAAGTATATAAAATTGGAGAGGGGAAGTGATTTGTTCTAGACTCTCCAGGTGGCAGAAGATGGGAAGCTGTGTGCTAATTGTACTATGTCACAACCATGATGTTCAACACACTGCAGCTTGGATAGAAGTCTCTAGTACCGATTAGGAAATACATAGCTAGAGTAACCAACACGTTTGTCCCAATTTGTCTGAGGCTCAGGGATTTCTGGTGCTTAGACTTTCAGTGCTAAAACTGAGAAGTTTTCAGGCCAACTGGGACAATTTGATCCTTATCAATAAATAGCCCTAGCTTCGATATCAGTGCTTCTTAACCTTGAATGTACTTAAGCATCACTTGGAAATCTGATCATCATATTCTGATTCAGATTCTTGTTGCTTAGACTGAGATGGGGCCTGGGAATCTTCATTTCTAGCACACTCCCAGTTGATGTCCTTGCTGTTTGTCTGTGTTTTCTCTGAATAACAAAGTATCCTTTTCCAATCTTAGGGCTCACCCTGAGTTTATCAATCAGAATCTTCCTTTTAGCAAGATTTCCCAGGTGATTTACACTTTCAAGTTTCAAGAGCTCCGTTCTAGTTCATTTCTAATTAAAGATAATCTTCACCTGCCCATGTGTGTTTACTCCTGGTGTGGGCTTTTCTAAATACAGCTCAACTCCTTTCATTAATCTGCCTTAGTTCATCTTTCTGGGAATCGAGACATCTCTTTTCTTGCACATTTGCCTATTTGCTCGTTCCTTACTTTTCCTAATACCCTGTAACAGCCTTCAACTCATTTATTTAAGGTCAATCTTGGGTGCTTGTTTCTATGGCTGTTATTCCACAAAAAGACAATTATTCCACTTGAAAAAAAAACAAAACAAAAAATGTTCAACATTATTTTATTTTAGTTTTAAGATGTCAAAATTCAGTCATTTCTTATATTCAGTGGAGACTGGTCTCAGGACGCCCCAAAGGGAAAACCCAAAAACTGCAGATGCACAAGTCCCTTCTATAAAAGAGTAAAGTACAGTCAGCCCTGGGTATCTGACCCTTCTGCCTTCCAATGTGGCTGAAACCTTAGATGCAAAGCCTGTAATCAGTAAGGGTCGGCTGTAGTCAGTTTTTGCTTTCCTTTAAAGAAATCTTTTGGCTGATTTGGAAATAATTTCTGCCATAAGGCATCTTTAGAAGATTTAAAATCATGCTTTCTGCATTAATTTGTAAGATGTTGAAACAGCATTTGGCTTAAAGCAGTAACCTGAGTTTGCAGTACAGTTTGGAATATCTACTGTGGTTAAGATGAGCCTTGTGATAGCCTTAAATACTTTACTGCTCTGAAATTAAATCCTGGGATTCCAGCTTGCCAGGTTCCCTGCTTATTATGGCCTCTCTATCATTGTTCACAACTGTTCCCACAGACTTTCAGTGCTAAAACTGAGAAGTTTTCAGGCCAACTGGGACAATTTGATCCTTATCAATAAATAGCCCTAGCTTCGATATCAGTGCTTCTTAACCTTGAATGTACTTAAGCATCACTTGGAAATCTGATCATCATATTCTGATTCAGATTCTTGTTGCTTAGACTGAGATGGGGCCTGGGAATCTTCATTTCTAGCACACTCCCAGTTGATGTCCTTGCTGTTTGTCTGTGTTTTCTCTGAATAACAAAGTATCCTTTTCCAATCTTAGGGCTCACCCTGAGTTTATCAATCAGAATCTTCCTTTTAGCAAGATTTCCCAGGTGATTTACACTTTCAAGTTTCAAGAGCTCCGTTCTAGTTCATTTCTAATTAAAGATAATCTTCACCTGCCCATGTGTGTTTACTCCTGGTGTGGGCTTTTCTAAATACAGCTCAACTCCTTTCATTAATCTGCCTTAGTTCATCTTTCTGGGAATCGAGACATCTCTTTTCTTGCACATTTGCCTATTTGCTCGTTCCTTACTTTTCCTAATACCCTGTAACAGCCTTCAACTCATTTATTTAAGGTCAATCTTGGGTGCTTGTTTCTATGGCTGTTATTCCACAAAAAGACAATTATTCCACTTGAAAAAAAAACAAAACAAAAAATGTTCAACATTATTTTATTTTAGTTTTAAGATGTCAAAATTCAGTCATTTCTTATATTCAGTGGAGACTGGTCTCAGGACGCCCAAGGAAACCAAAATCTGCAGATGCACAAGTCCCTTCTATAAAAGAGTAAAGTACAGTCAGCCCTGGGTATCTGACCCTTCTGCCTTCCAATGTGGCTGAAACCTTAGATGCAAAGCCTGTAATCAGTAAGGGTCGGCTGTAGTCAGTTTTTGCTTTCCTTTAAAGAAATCTTTTGGCTGATTTGGAAATAATGCTGCTGCCATAAGGCATCTTTAGAAGATTTAAAAATCATGCTTTCTGCATTAATTTGTAAGATGTTGAAACAGCATTTGGCTTAAAGCAGTAACCTGAGTTTGCAGTACAGTTTGGAATATCTACTGTGGTTAAGATGAGCCTTGTGATAGCCTTAAATACTTTACTGCTCTGAAATTAAATCCTGGGATTCCAGCTTGCCAGGTTCCCTGCTTATTATGGCCTCTCTATCATTGTTCACAACTGTTCCCACCTGGAACGCCTTTCCCTTGATAAGCCCGGTTTGAGAGCTGCAGCTCTTAGAGGCCTACCCATAATCCCCCTGGGCTGTGGAGCCTTCCAGGACTACGCCCCAGCCTCCTGGCCTCTGCCTCCCGTGCCCTCTGGTGCTTTCGCCTTTGCCACAGCCCTTCCCAATTCATTTTGCGGGGTGAGTAGTGTTACTCTTTTGTTCACTATGAGTAATTCTTGTCTTCACAATGAGATGATACTTTCCTGAATGCAGGGACCATGTCTTATACATCCCTGAATCTTAGCAACCCCAAAACTGGCGGTATATCATATATACAGGAAATACTCCTTGGATGATTCATTTGCTTTGAATGTTGTCTAAAGTTGCACATGCACGTGTCATTTCTCTTGGAATGTGGAATGTTGTTTTTACCCCAGGGCTTTTTCAAGTCACTTAAACCTTCTAAACCCAAGTATAGCTGGTGCGAGGCGTTTTCGTTTTTCCTCATAAAATATAGTTCTTTGTGATTGGGAGTCTGAGGTAGAAGGAAAGCTGGGAGAAAAGTCACTTCATCTCCTTGCTACAGGGCCCTTGAGGCTTTTAAAAGCCCACTCTAAACCAGTTGGACAGATATTTTTTCATAAAAAGATGGGATGTAGTTTCTGAAATAGTGAAAAGTTCCTTTGTCAAACTGTTACTACTGTTTGCATTTTACATTCAACAGAACCCCAAACATATTTGCAAATACTTTTTATTAAGCGTTTTCTTTTGGATGTTGTAGGCATAGGACATACATTCTTATGTGTGTATAGCTTTCTGTGGCTGATTTAATAATGCTGCCATAAGGCATCTTTAGAAGATTTAAAATCATGCTTTCTGCATTAATTTGTAAGATGTTGAAACAGCATTTGGCTTAAAGCAGTAACCTGAGTTTGCAGTACAGTTTGGAATATCTACTGTGGTTAAGATGAGCCTTGTGATAGCCTTAAATACTTTACTGCTCTGAAATTAAATCCTGGGATTCCAGCTTGCCAGGTTCCCTGCTTATTATGGCCTCTCTATCATTGTTCACAACTGTTCCCACCTGGAACGCCTTTCCCTTGATAAGCCCGGTTTGAGAGCTGCAGCTCTTAGAGGCCTACCCATAATCCCCCTGGGCTGTGGAGCCTTCCAGGACTACGCCCCAGCCTCCTGGCCTCTGCCTCCCGTGCCCTCTGGTGCTTTCGCCTTTGCCACAGCCCTTCCCAATTCATTTTGCGGGGTGAGTAGTGTTACTCTTTTGTTCACTATGAGTAATTCTTGTCTTCACAATGAGATGATACTTTCCTGAATGCAGGGACCATGTCTTATACATCCCTGAATCTTAGCAACCCCAAAACTGGCGGTATATCATATATACAGGAAATACTCCTTGGATGATTCATTTGCTTTGAATGTTGTCTAAAGTTGCACATGCACGTGTCATTTCTCTTGGAATGTGGAATGTTGTTTTTACCCCAGGGCTTTTTCAAGTCACTTAAACCTTCTAAACCCAAGTATAGCTGGTGCGAGGCGTTTTCGTTTTTTTCCTCATAAAATATAGTTCTTTGTGATTGGGAGTCTGAGGTAGAAGGAAAGCTGGGAGAAAAGTCACTTCATCTCCTTGCTACAGGGCCCTTGAGGCTTTTAAAAGCCCACTCTAAACCAGTTGGACAGATATTTTTTCATAAAAAGATGGGATGTAGTTTCTGAAATAGTGAAAAGTTCCTTTGTCAAACTGTTACTACTGTTTGCATTTTACATTCAACAGAACCCCAAACATATTTGCAAATACTTTTTATTAAGCGTTTTCTTTTGGATGTTGTAGGCATAGGACATACATTCTTATGTGTGTATAGCTTTCTGTGGCTGAGTATACCAGTTCCTTATAGGCTTTTTAAAATTTTATTTTTGGCAAATCTCATTACTGGGAAAGTTCTATCTCCATTTAGTCACAATTATTGGAAAGGTGATTCATTTTATATATAACCTGTTACCTTCAATAGAAATTAGATTTTAAAGGTAAATAATCTTAGATTCAGATTAAACATTTTTGTGATGCCTTTCCACTCTCCCAAGTCTTACACATGTCTGGTTAATTTCTTTTATAGAGGAAGAAATGTTACCCTAGGGGCCAGAAATAAAGCCAGTGATATGTAACCAGTGGCACTGCTAGTAAATTGGGATCAGTTTACAAAGTAAGGGGTATCAGATTGAGAATTTTAAAGTATGTTAGTTTAGACCAGATTAGTTGGAGAAATGAGGTGCTAAAAATAGATATACCTATTAGGCTTTCAGAGAGGCTAACCCCATTGTAGAAAAACCTGGAGGAAGAACAGCAGCGCAAGCTTGCCTCACCCTTCAGGTGAATAGAATTAGGAAGGTCAGGTGACTATCCTAATCCATTCCTGGGTGGGACCAAGAAATATTAATAACACCCAGCTGGTCATCACGAAGTTCATGGGGCTACAGAGTTTAGGTTTGGGATGAGATCTGGGAAACTTTATTTTAGAAACATTCCCGCAAAGCATCAGATTATCATCTGTATTTGAGAATTACTAATTCCCCAGACTTTAGGAGGCCTAGCTTCAGGCAAATTTTGGAACTAGGAATTCGGGCAATTTCTTAGATTACTAAATCAGTTAGGCTTTCAGGCAAATTCTTACATGGAACTGTGTGTTCCATTTCGAGGAGTTTGGGTTTTATGCTTTACTAGGAATACAATGGTCCCCAACCTTTTGGGCCCTTGAGGCTTTTAAAAGCCCACTCTAAACCAGTTGGACAGATATTTTTTCATAAAAAGATGGGATGTAGTTTCTGAAATAGTGAAAAGTTCCTTTGTCAAACTGTTACTACTGTTTGCATTTTACATTCAACAGAACCCCAAACATATTTGCAAATACTTTTTATTAAGCGTTTTCTTTTGGATGTTGTAGGCATAGGACATACATTCTTATGTGTGTATAGCTTTCTGTGGCTGAGTATACCAGTTCCTTATAGGCTTTTTAAAATTTTATTTTTGGCAAATCTCATTACTGGGAAAGTTCTATCTCCATTTAGTCACAATTATTGGAAAGGTGATTCATTTTATATATAACCTGTTACCTTCAATAGAAATTAGATTTTAAAGGTAAATAATCTTAGATTCAGATTAAACATTTTTGTGATGCCTTTCCACTCTCCCAAGTCTTACACATGTCTGGTTAATTTCTTTTATAGAGGAAGAAATGTTACCCTAGGGGCCAGAAATAAAGCCAGTGATATGTAACCAGTGGCACTGCTAGTAAATTGGGATCAGTTTACAAAGTAAGGGGTATCAGATTGAGAATTTTAAAGTATGTTAGTTTAGACCAGATTAGTTGGAGAAATGAGGTGCTAAAAATAGATATACCTATTAGGCTTTCAGAGAGGCTAACCCCATTGTAGAAAAACCTGGAGGAAGAACAGCAGCGCAAGCTTGCCTCACCCTTCAGGTGAATAGAATTAGGAAGGTCAGGTGACTATCCTAATCCATTCCTGGGTGGGACCAAGAAATATTAATAACACCCAGCTGGTCATCACGAAGTTCATGGGGCTACAGAGTTTAGGTTTGGGATGAGATCTGGGAAACTTTATTTTAGAAACATTCCCGCAAAGCATCAGATTATCATCTGTATTTGAGAATTACTAATTCCCCAGACTTTAGGAGGCCTAGCTTCAGGCAAATTTTGGAACTAGGAATTCGGGCAATTTCTTAGATTACTAAAAATCAGTTAGGCTAAAGATATATCACTGGTCCAGTCAACTTGAATTCTTACAGTGGTAAGAACTGTGTGTTCCATTTCGAGGAGTTTGGGTTTTATGCTTTACTAGGAATACAATGGTCCCCAACCTTTTTGGCACCAGGGGCTGGTTTTGTGGTAGATGATTTTTCCATGCACTAGCATTTGGAGGTGGGGAAGGATAACTTTTGGGTGAATCAAGTGCATTAAATTTATTGTGTACTTTATTTCTATTATTATTACTACAACAGCTCCACCTCAGATCAGTCATTAGATCTGCAAGTTTGGGTACCCTTGCTGTAGGGGATAGAAAGTCACTCATGCTTCCAGGGTTCCTTCTAGTTGTGTGGTGGTCAAGCCATTGTTACTTACAAAGGGTCATTAGAGAATTATATTCATGCATTGAACAAACTGACTACTCTTAGCTCAGTAAAAACTGGTTTAAAGGAAAAGGGTTTCTTTTGTTTTTTAAAAGAATTATGCTTTATTTTATCCTTAAATGTACATATTTCATGCAAAAGTTCATTTTTATAGTATTTTTGTAATATATTAAAAAAATCAATCTAATGATGAACTCTAGCTTGTGCTGAATTTTGTCTGGAGCAGTGGTGAAGCTTTCACTGCCTCAAAACTACCTCAAGGACGTATTAAAGTACAACTCAGTCTCGGAGTTTCTGACTCAGAATGGGCTGGACATAGCATTTTCGTTTCTGGTAATTTTCAGGTGATTCAGATGTCACTGATCCTGGGACCATACTTGAGAACTGTAGCCCTAGAGTACAGAGTGAGAACAGAGGTGGCAGTAATTTTCATTAGAGTTTTTCAGAGTTAGTAAATTTAATACTTAATTTTTGTGAGAGTGTTGTCCAAAGGATGAAAGCTCCACATACCATCATTATGTTTCTTACAGTGCTAATCTGGTAATACATCACCATAAAAGAGAAACATTTTAAATCCTAACAAAGTAAAAACAGAACCAATTCATATATAGTAAGTCATTACCCAGTAACTGCACTGATTTGACATATGAGCTAATGTTTCCAATGTTACTATTTTGGCTTTTCTAAAGAAAAGCACTCTGTTTGAAAGAAGTTAGTAATTATCTGCAGACTGTATTTTTGTTATCAATACTGGAATCTATCCACGTGTATTTAAAAGGTTATTCTTTTTACTGAGAGAAATGATTTTATGACAAATTTGTGTGTGTCAATCTCTCAGTTGGGTCTGACTCCTTGTGACATCATGGACTCATCAGGTTGCTCATGGAATTTCTCAGGCAAAAATACTGGAGTGGGTTGCCATTCCATTCTCCAATAACAAATCTAGGAATTTGTAATATTTATAAAGCATTATTTTAATAATTTGGCATCAAAATTATTATTAAGAGATTAATGTTATAAAGTTGTGTTTTGTTTTGAGTGATTGCATTTACAAATATAATTTGAGACTATATGAAAGTAGCTTTGGCCAACAAAATGTAGATAAGTACTTTTAATTTTTTGGGTTGTAGGGATAGAAGTCACTCATGCTTCCAGGGTTCTTAGTTGTTTTAATTTCTTACAAAGGGTCATTAGAGAATTATATTCATGCATTGAACAAACTGACTACTCTTAGCTCAGTAAAACTGGTTTAAAGGAAAAGGGTTTCTTTTGTTTTTAAAAGAATTATGCTTTATTTTATCCTTAAATGTACATATTTCATGCAAAAGTTCATTTTATAGTATTTTGTAATATATTAAAAAAATCAATCTAATGATGAACTCTAGCTTGTGCTGAATTTTGTCTGGAGCAGTGGTGAAGCTTTCACTGCCTCAAAACTACCTCAAGGACGTATTAAAGTACAACTCAGTCTCGGAGTTTCTGACTCAGAATGGGCTGGACATAGCATTTTCGTTTCTGGTAATTTTCAGGTGATTCAGATGTCACTGATCCTGGGACCATACTTGAGAACTGTAGCCCTAGAGTACAGAGTGAGAACAGAGGTGGCAGTAATTTTCATTAGAGTTTTTCAGAGTTAGTAAATTTAATACTTAATTTTTGTGAGAGTGTTGTCCAAAGGATGAAAGCTCCACATACCATCATTATGTTTCTTACAGTGCTAATCTGGTAATACATCACCATAAAAGAGAAACATTTTAAATCCTAACAAAGTAAAAACAGAACCAATTCATATATAGTAAGTCATTACCCAGTAACTGCACTGATTTGACATATGAGCTAATGTTTCCAATGTTACTATTTTGGCTTTTCTAAAGAAAAGCACTCTGTTTGAAAGAAGTTAGTAATTATCTGCAGACTGTATTTTTGTTATCAATACTGGAATCTATCCACGTGTATTTAAAAGGTTATTCTTTTTACTGAGAGAAATGATTTTATGACAAATTTGTGTGTGTCAATCTCTCAGTTGGGTCTGACTCCTTGTGACATCATGGACTCATCAGGTTGCTCATGGAATTTCTCAGGCAAAAATACTGGAGTGGGTTGCCATTCCATTCTCCAATAACAAATCTAGGAATTTGTAATATTTATAAAGCATTATTTTAATAATTTGGCATCAAAATTATTATTAAGAGATTAATGTTATAAAGTTGTGTTTTGTTTTGAGTGATTGCATTTACAAATATAATTTGAGACTATATGAAAGTAGCTTTGGCCAACAAAATGTAGATAAAGAGTACTTTTTAAATTATATTTTTCTCAATCTAGGATGAATAACTTGTGCAGGCAGGTGCTAAAGATACAATTATAAATCTTTACTATTTCATTATGGGCAAGCATTAAGTACTATATTTTTACATTGTCAGGACACTTGGTACTTCTGACATTTAGCAGTTTGTGATACTCATTCAACTTAAAAATATATAAATTCTAAATATATATTTTTTAAAATACGAGCAATGATACAATGTATCAAACAAAAGATAAAGGGCTATTTACTAGCACTTTACATCATGTGGGTTTATATTTAAGTTTCTTAAATGATAAATGAAGGGGGTAGACTATCATCAGATAGCCTCAATAGTTTCTCATTTATTTATTGCCGCCAAGAATTCCCCAGCAATATTGATTAGTTTATCTTTTCTTATAAGTGCAAAGTCTGGATATTTCTTGATATTTATCTTTATGCCAATTTGACTTATTGGTTTCATATCCAAATAATATTTTACCAAATGTGTATAATAGAAAGAAGCAAAGCAAAATGGTGATGAAATAGTGCTTTATTGTTTGAGCCACCAGGGAAGCCCTATGAAATAGTGCTTTAAAAAATGAAGGTTATTTGCTGAAGTGTTTCTTGATTGCCTTTGAGTTTAGTCACATAGAGTAAGTATATGTAGTGGATAGGAATTTAAACCCCTCTAAAGGTAACAGACAGTCATTGGAATCAGTATATTTACATTTGAGGGATGGATTTTGATTAATCCCTTACAGAATATCATTACAGTCTTACATAACACACATATATTTTTAATAATTATTTTTATTTTGCTTTTATAGAGTTTTGTTGTTTATAGCTATACATAAACCCAAATCAATCATAGGTATACACTTGACCCCTCACAACCCCTCCCATCCCATCCCTCCAGATTGTTGCATAGCCCCCATATAAGTTCCCTTAGTTTTACAGTATATTCACAATGGTTGTCTCGTTTACATATAGTAGTGTAGGTTTCTATTTTAATAATTTGGCATCAAAATTATTATTAAGAGATTAATGTTATAAAGTTGTGTTTTGTTTTGAGTGATTGCATTTACAAATATAATTTGAGACTATATGAAAGTAGCTTTGGCCAACAAAATGTAGATAAAGAGTACTTTTTAAATTATATTTTTCTCAATCTAGGATGAATAACTTGTGCAGGCAGGTGCTAAAGATACAATTATAAATCTTTACTATTTCATTATGGGCAAGCATTAAGTACTATATTTTTACATTGTCAGGACACTTGGTACTTCTGACATTTAGCAGTTTGTGATACTCATTCAACTTAAAAATATATAAATTCTAAATATATATTTTTTAAAATACGAGCAATGATACAATGTATCAAACAAAAGATAAAGGGCTATTTACTAGCACTTTACATCATGTGGGTTTATATTTAAGTTTCTTAAATGATAAATGAAGGGGGTAGACTATCATCAGATAGCCTCAATAGTTTCTCATTTATTTATTGCCGCCAAGAATTCCCCAGCAATATTGATTAGTTTATCTTTTCTTATAAGTGCAAAGTCTGGATATTTCTTGATATTTATCTTTATGCCAATTTGACTTATTGGTTTCATATCCAAATAATATTTTACCAAATGTGTATAATAGAAAGAAGCAAAGCAAAATGGTGATGAAATAGTGCTTTATTGTTTGAGCCACCAGGGAAGCCCTATGAAATAGTGCTTTAAAAAATGAAGGTTATTTGCTGAAGTGTTTCTTGATTGCCTTTGAGTTTAGTCACATAGAGTAAGTATATGTAGTGGATAGGAATTTAAACCCCTCTAAAGGTAACAGACAGTCATTGGAATCAGTATATTTACATTTGAGGGATGGATTTTGATTAATCCCTTACAGAATATCATTACAGTCTTACATAACACACATATATTTTTAATAATTATTTTTATTTTGCTTTTATAGAGTTTTGTTGTTTATAGCTATACATAAACCCAAATCAATCATAGGTATACACTTGACCCCTCACAACCCCTCCCCATCCCATCCCTCCAGATTGTTGCATAGCCCCCATATAAGTTCCCTTAGTTTTACAGTATATTCACAATGGTTGTCTCGTTTACATATAGTAGTGTAGGTTTCTATGTTACTTTTCCCATACTTCTTCTCATCCATGCCTCCCTTCCCCCCAATGACCATAAGTCTATTCTCTGTGTCTGTTTCTCCATTGCTTTTCTGCATGTGCATTTATCGATAGCATCTTTCTAGAGTCCACATATATGTATTAGTATATTTGTTATTCTCTTTTTGAATTACTTTATATTGTATAAAAGGTTCTACATTCATCCACCTCTGCATTTCCTTTTATGGCTGAGAAATATTCCATTGTATTTATTTACCACAGCCTGTATCCATTCATTTGTTGATGGGCATCTAGGTTGTTTCCATGTTCTAGCTATTGTAAAAAGTGCTGCAATGAACACTGGGGTACATGTGTCTCAATTTTGATTTTCTCAGACTACAAGCCTAATAATGGGATTACTGGGTCATATGGTGCTTCTATTCCTAGTTTTTAAAGGAATCTCCATACTGTCTTCCCTAGTGGCTGTATCAGTTTACATTCCCACCAAGAGTGCAAGAGTGTTCCTTTTTCTCCACACCTTCTCCAGCATTTATTGTCTATAGATTTCTTGATGATGGCCTGAGGGGACCTTCTGCAGAAAGGAAGGCAGCAGGATTGCCCCCCGCTGAACTGGGAGATCTCGGAGAGAGGCACGTCTTGCTGCCGGCCCCCCAGTCACCCTGCGCACGCAGGGGACAATCAGACTCTGCAGGGGTTCTGTCAAAGCAGTTCCATTTTATTAGTGCAGACTTATAGCTTATATAGGCAAGTGAAGGGAGTTTTGCACGGGACTTCCTATAGATTACACCAATCAAGCTAAAGGTCAAGCAATCATCCATGAGTGCGGAAACCAGGGGAACCAATCAGAAATTTTGCCCATCACTTAACAATTTAGATCACGCCCTCGTCTCTTCCTGTAGGCGCCATCTTAGCCCCAAACTGCAAACATGTCCTCAAGCTTCTTGCGTAAGCTTCCTTTCACTCCCACGTCCCTTCCTGTAGGTGCCATCTTAGCTCCAAACTGAAACAATGTGCTTAAGCTACCTTATGCTTGCAACGGTCCTCTTTCAATTCAGAGCCCCACAATGGCCATTCTGTCTGGTGGTGATATCTCATTGGTTTTTTGCCCCATATAAGTTTTTTCTTCGTTTTACATATAGTAGTGTAGGTTTCTATGTTACTTTTCCCATACTTCTTCTCATCCATGCCTCCCTTCCCCAATGACCATAAGTCTATTCTCTGTGTCTGTTTCTCCATTGCTTTTCTGCATGTGCATTTATCGATAGCATCTTTCTAGAGTCCACATATATGTATTAGTATATTTGTTATTCTCTTTTTGAATTACTTTATATTGTATAAAAGGTTCTACATTCATCCACCTCTGCATTTCCTTTTATGGCTGAGAAATATTCCATTGTATTTATTTACCACAGCCTGTATCCATTCATTTGTTGATGGGCATCTAGGTTGTTTCCATGTTCTAGCTATTGAAAATAGTGCTGCAATGAACACTGGGGTACATGTGTCTCAATTTTGATTTTCTCAGACTACAAGCCTAATAATGGGATTACTGGGTCATATGGTGCTTCTATTCCTAGTTTTTAAAGGAATCTCCATACTGTCTTCCCTAGTGGCTGTATCAGTTTACATTCCCACCAAGAGTGCAAGAGTGTTCCTTTTTCTCCACACCTTCTCCAGCATTTATTGTCTATAGATTTCTTGATGATGGCCTGAGGGGACCTTCTGCAGAAAGGAAGGCAGCAGGATTGCCCCCCGCTGAACTGGGAGATCTCGGAGAGAGGCACGTCTTGCTGCCGGCCCCCCAGTCACCCTGCGCACGCAGGGGACAATCAGACTCTGCAGGGGTTCTGTCAAAGCAGTTCCATTTTATTAGTGCAGACTTATAGCTTATATAGGCAAGTGAAGGGAGTTTTGCACGGGACTTCCTATAGATTACACCAATCAAGCTAAAGGTCAAGCAATCATCCATGAGTGCGGAAACCAGGGGAACCAATCAGAAATTTTGCCCATCACTTAACAATTTAGATCACGCCCTCGTCTCTTCCTGTAGGCGCCATCTTAGCCCCAAACTGCAAACATGTCCTCAAGCTTCTTGCGTAAGCTTCCTTTCACTCCCACGTCCCTTCCTGTAGGTGCCATCTTAGCTCCAAACTGAAACAATGTGCTTAAGCTACCTTATGCTTGCAACGGTCCTCTTTCAATTCAGAGCCCCACAATGGCCATTCTGTCTGGTGTGAGGTGATATCTCATTGTAGGTTTGATTTGCATTTCTCTAATAATGAGCAATGTTGAACATCCTTTTCATGTGTTTTATGGCCATCTCTATGTAATCTTTCAAGAGACCTCTGTTTAGGTCTTGGTCACATTTTTTTTTTTTTTTGGCCACTTATATTGGTCTTTCATTTATTTCCATCCTTGTTCTTTTGGCCTGTGTGAGCCTCCTGTCACAGTGGCCTCTCTTGATGCAGAGCACTGGCCTGGTAGTTGGACCCATCAGTCCAGCCGCTCTGCAGCATGTGGGATCTTCCCAGGCCAGAAATCAAACTGGCGCCCCTTGTGCTGCAAGGTGGTGTCCTTACCTACTGGACCACCAGGGAAGCCCTTGTTCCCTTTTTTTTTGATTGGATTGTTTTTTTTCAGTGTTTAGTTGTATGAGTTACTTTATATTTTGGAAATTAATTCTTTGTTGTTTCATTTGCTATTTATTTTCTCACATCCTGAGGGTTGTCTTTGTACCTTTTTTATAGTTTCTTTTGCTGTCCAAAAGCTTTTAAGCTTAATTGGGTTCTACTTGTTTATTTTTGTTTTTATTTCCATTACTCTAGAGGGCAGTTCATAGAAGATCTTGTTTTGGTTTATGTCATCAAATATTCTGCCTAGGTTTTCCTCATTTTTCATTGTTAGTATATAGGAATGTAAGTGATTTCTGTGTATTGATTTTGTATCCTACAACTTTGCTAAATTCACGGATTAGCTCTAGTAATTTTCTAATACTGTCTTTAGGGTTTTCTATGTATAGTATCATGTATCTGCAAACAGTGAGAGTTTTTGTTCTTTTCCAATCTGGTTTCTTTTTACCTCTTTTTCTTTAATTACTGTAGCTAGAATTTCAAAGACTATGTTGAATAGTAGGGGTGATAGTGGACACTCCTGTCTTGTTCCTGCTCTTAGAGGGAATGCTTTCAGTGTTTCACCATTGAGAATAATGATTTCTGTGGATTTATCATATATGGCTTTCACTATTTGAGATCTATCCTCATTTTTTGAAGAGTTTTTATCATAAATGGGTGCTGGATTTTGTCAAAGGCTTTTTTCCTGCATCTATTGAGATTATTATATGGTTTTTGTCTTTCAGTTTGTTGATACGATGTATCACATTGATTTGTGGATATTGAAGAATTCTTGTGAGCCTGGGATAAACCCAACTTGATCATGGTGTATGAGCCTTTTGATATGTTGATGAATTCTATTTCATAGAGTTTCGTTGAGAATTTTTGTGTTTCTACTCATCAATAATACTGGCCTGTGGTTTTCTTTTTTTTGTATTGTCTTTGCCTGGTTTGGGGTATCAGGGTGATGGTGGCCTCGTAGAATGTGTTTGGAAGTATTCCTTCTTGTGCAGTTTTTTGGAAGGATTTTAGAAGGGTAGGCATTTTGAAAGAGTTTTAGGACAGCTCTTTAAATATTTGGTAGAATTCACCTGTGAAGCTGTCTGGCCCTGGGTTTTTATTTTGGGGGGAGATTTTTGATTACAGATGTGATTTCTGAGCTTGTAAATTGGGTTATTCATAATTTCTATTTCTTCCTGGTTCAGTCTTGGGAGAGTAAACTTAAGAATCTGTCCATTTCTTCCAGGTTGTCCAGTTTATTGCCATAGAGTTGTTCATAATAGTCTCCTATAGTCATTTGTATTTCTGTATTGTGTGTTGTAACCTCTCTGATTTTATTGATTTGATTCTTTTTTTGTCTTGATGAGTCTGGCTAGAGGTTTGTTGATTTTGTTTATCTTTTGAAAGAACCAACTTTTGGTTTCATTAATCTATACTGTTGTCTCTTCCATTTCTTTTTTCATTTAATTTCTGCTCTGATCTTTATAATTTTTCTTCTGCTAACTTTAGGGTTTCTTAGTTCTTCTTCTTTCCAGTTGTTTTAAGTGTAAAGTTAGGTTGTCTTTTTGATATTTTTCTTGTTTCTTGAGGTAGGATTATATTGCTATAAACTTTAATACTGAGCTAGAATAAGTAGGGGTGATAGTGGACACTCCTGTCTTGTTCCTGCTCTTAGAGGGAATGCTTTCAGTGTTTCACCATTGAGAATAATGATTTCTGTGGATTTATCATATATGGCTTTCACTATTTGAGATCTATCCTCATTTTTTGAAGAGTTTTTATCATAAATGGGTGCTGGATTTTGTCAAAGGCTTTTTTCCTGCATCTATTGAGATTATTATATGGTTTTTGTCTTTCAGTTTGTTGATACGATGTATCACATTGATTTGTGGATATTGAAGAATTCTTGTGAGCCTGGGATAAACCCAACTTGATCATGGTGTATGAGCCTTTTGATATGTTGATGAATTCTATTTCATAGAGTTTCGTTGAGAATTTTTGTGTTTCTACTCATCAATAATACTGGCCTGTGGTTTTCTTTTTTTTGTATTGTCTTTGCCTGGTTTGGGGTATCAGGGTGATGGTGGCCTCGTAGAATGTGTTTGGAAGTATTCCTTCTTGTGCAGTTTTTTGGAAGGATTTTAGAAGGGTAGGCATTTTGAAAGAGTTTTAGGACAGCTCTTTAAATATTTGGTAGAATTCACCTGTGAAGCTGTCTGGCCCTGGGTTTTTATTTTGGGGGGAGATTTTTGATTACAGATGTGATTTCTGAGCTTGTAAATTGGGTTATTCATAATTTCTATTTCTTCCTGGTTCAGTCTTGGGAGAGTAAACTTAAGAATCTGTCCATTTCTTCCAGGTTGTCCAGTTTATTGCCATAGAGTTGTTCATAATAGTCTCCTATAGTCATTTGTATTTCTGTATTGTGTGTTGTAACCTCTCTGATTTTATTGATTTGATTCTTTTTTTGTCTTGATGAGTCTGGCTAGAGGTTTGTTGATTTTGTTTATCTTTTGAAAGAACCAACTTTTGGTTTCATTAATCTATACTGTTGTCTCTTCCATTTCTTTTTTCATTTAATTTCTGCTCTGATCTTTATAATTTTTCTTCTGCTAACTTTAGGGTTTCTTAGTTCTTCTTCTTTCCAGTTGTTTTAAGTGTAAAGTTAGGTTGTCTTTTTGATATTTTTCTTGTTTCTTGAGGTAGGATTATATTGCTATAAACTTCCCTTTATAGAACTGCTTTTTCTGTATCCCATAAGTTTTGAGTTGTCATGCTTCCATTGTCATTTTCTTCTAGGAATTTTTAAATTTCACTTTTGATATCCTCAGTAATCTGTTCATTATTTTGAAATGTATTGTTTAATCTCCATGTTACCCAACATATGGTTTTAACCTGGTCAGCAATGTTGCTATTAATCTTTAATCCATACAGAAAAACTGATAGTCAGATACTATTGGCTATCTGTAGTCCAAATAAGTAAAATGTTAGACAACAACCATATGGCTTAAAACTATTTAGGTTTATTTTATTTACTTGAAGTCAATTATGCCACATATTCCTAAGGGATAAGTGTACACTGGGGAATATTCTGCTAAGAGAACATTACTATTGAAGAGTCTAACACTTGACCTTTATTCCCCATCTACAGTCTGTTCCCATTGTTTGTTCTAGTATTACACCCTTGCTTCTGTGTTATTGCTTCAAAACACTTGTTTAATTGTGAAATTCTTTTTATGTAGCTTTGTGTGGTGTCATTTTCTATCTGAACTTAAGTAATGCTTATTTCAAAGGATTAAAACGGAGGAACCCAGTAGCTTTGTCTGTAGTAATAGATTTACCAGCTTTCATCAAATAGTTCTTGGCCAGCTGAGGAAAAGTGAAACCTGTTTTGCCGATGAGATGCTACTGCCTAGTGGATTTTAATGGAATCTTTTTTCGAAAGATTGATTCTGGTTCCAGTTTATTGCCATAGAGTTGTTCATAATAGTCTCCTATAGTCATTTGTATTTCTGTATTGTGTGTTGTAACCTCTCTGATTTTATTGATTTGATTCTTTTTTTGTCTTGATGAGTCTGGCTAGAGGTTTGTTGATTTTGTTTATCTTTTGAAAGAACCAACTTTTGGTTTCATTAATCTATACTGTTGTCTCTTCCATTTCTTTTTTCATTTAATTTCTGCTCTGATCTTTATAATTTTTCTTCTGCTAACTTTAGGGTTTCTTAGTTCTTCTTCTTTCCAGTTGTTTTAAGTGTAAAGTTAGGTTGTCTTTTTGATATTTTTCTTGTTTCTTGAGGTAGGATTATATTGCTATAAACTTCCCTTTATAGAACTGCTTTTTCTGTATCCCATAAGTTTTGAGTTGTCATGCTTCCATTGTCATTTTCTTCTAGGAATTTTTAAATTTCACTTTTGATATCCTCAGTAATCTGTTCATTATTTTGAAATGTATTGTTTAATCTCCATGTTACCCAACATATGGTTTTAACCTGGTCAGCAATGTTGCTATTAATCTTTAATCCATACAGAAAAACTGATAGTCAGATACTATTGGCTATCTGTAGTCCAAATAAGTAAAATGTTAGACAACAACCATATGGCTTAAAACTATTTAGGTTTATTTTTATTTACTTGAAGTCAATTATGCCACATATTCCTAAGGGATAAGTGTACACTGGGGAATATTCTGCTAAGAGAACATTACTATTGAAGAGTCTAACACTTGACCTTTATTCCCCATCTACAGTCTGTTCCCATTGTTTGTTCTAGTATTACACCCTTGCTTCTGTGTTATTGCTTCAAAACACTTGTTTAATTGTGAAATTCTTTTTATGTAGCTTTGTGTGGTGTCATTTTCTATCTGAACTTAAGTAATGCTTATTTCAAAGGATTAAAACGGAGGAACCCAGTAGCTTTGTCTGTAGTAATAGATTTACCAGCTTTCATCAAATAGTTCTTGGCCAGCTGAGGAAAAGTGAAACCTGTTTTGCCGATGAGATGCTACTGCCTAGTGGATTTTAATGGAATGATTTTGCATGTCTTTCAGCATCCTTTACCCAAGATGTCTATTCTGAGCTTGTTTAGGATGTCTGGTATTATAAAGTGAAAGTTTTATCAGTACAGGATAGTTCTAGGCTCTCAGATGCCACTAAATTTTGCATCTTGCACTGGGTTCCCACATAAACCTACTTGTTCACCTACTTTAAAAATTATTAACAATTAGATTATATAATTGGTGAAAAGTAATAAAGATGATCACCTTTTGAAAATGTATAGGCACTATAGCTTCAGAATTACTAGATTTAAACTTCCTACTAAAGTGTCTTGCCTGCTGAGATTTGTACTATTTCTTTAAATTAAATTTTTTAAAGTTTAATAGGAGTATAGTTGCTTTACAACTAGTTATATTAATTTCTACAGTACAACAAAATATATATCACCTCCTTTTGTAACTTCCTTCCCATACAGGTCATCACAGTGCATTAAGTAGATTTCCTTGTACTACATAGTTTGTTATCATTTGTGTGCTATTTCTTGACTTTTACTATATAACATAACTCTCATTCTTTCAGAAACAGACTTTATTTACAGAGTTTTCTTCCAGTGATGAGGGGTGGAAATGTCCAATAATTGTATATGGTGCTCTTCCCTTGGCCATACTTTCTGGCCCCAAAGATGAGCTTCTAATATAATCTTACAGACTCAACCACTAAAGAGAGACACATTCTGACTATCCCAAGTTTCACAGCCTGAGGAACTCTCTCAGTGACTGATGTCTGTCAATAGAGTACTTCCCATATGAAAAGTCACTCTCAAGTAGGTCTGTTATTGGCTCTCCTTATTATCTACAGTCTGTTCCCATTGTTTGTTCTAGTATTACACCCTTGCTTCTGTGTTATTGCTTCAAAACACTTGTTTAATTGTGAAATTCTTTTTATGTAGCTTTGTGTGGTGTCATTTTCTATCTGAACTTAAGTAATGCTTATTTCAAAGGATTAAAACGGAGGAACCCAGTAGCTTTGTCTGTAGTAATAGATTTACCAGCTTTCATCAAATAGTTCTTGGCCAGCTGAGGAAAAGTGAAACCTGTTTTGCCGATGAGATGCTACTGCCTAGTGGATTTTAATGGAATGATTTTGCATGTCTTTCAGCATCCTTTACCCAAGATGTCTATTCTGAGCTTGTTTAGGATGTCTGGTATTATAAAGTGAAAGTTTTATCAGTACAGGATAGTTCTAGGCTCTCAGATGCCACTAAATTTTGCATCTTGCACTGGGTTCCCACATAAACCTACTTGTTCACCTACTTTAAAAATTATTAACAATTAGATTATATAATTGGTGAAAAGTAATAAAGATGATCACCTTTTGAAAATGTATAGGCACTATAGCTTCAGAATTACTAGATTTAAACTTCCTACTAAAGTGTCTTGCCTGCTGAGATTTGTACTATTTCTTTAAATTAAATTTTTTAAAGTTTAATAGGAGTATAGTTGCTTTACAACTAGTTATATTAATTTCTACAGTACAACAAAATATATATCACCTCCTTTTGTAACTTCCTTCCCATACAGGTCATCACAGTGCATTAAGTAGATTTCCTTGTACTACATAGTTTGTTATCATTTGTGTGCTATTTCTTGACTTTTACTATATAACATAACTCTCATTCTTTCAGAAACAGACTTTATTTACAGAGTTTTCTTCCAGTGATGAGGGGTGGAAATGTCCAATAATTGTATATGGTGCTCTTCCCTTGGCCATACTTTCTGGCCCCAAAGATGAGCTTCTAATATAATCTTACAGACTCAACCACTAAAGAGAGACACATTCTGACTATCCCAAGTTTCACAGCCTGAGGAACTCTCTCAGTGACTGATGTCTGTCAATAGAGTACTTCCCATATGAAAAGTCACTCTCAAGTAGGTCTGTTTTCCATTGATTACATACATATCTAATATGTAGAAAAAGAGGAAAGGAAAGCCAGTGTTTGCATAGACAGAGAAGAGAGTTGGAGAATGTTGGTGGTGTTCAAGTTGGTAGCTCAAGTTGTACCCAAAGCCTTGGTATATTCTGGCCTATAGTTCAGCTTGGTGGTTTGAGATACCCCAGTATCCTACTACAGGTGCTTGTTTGTTTGTTTGTTTGTTTGTTTCAATTTTGGCCACTTTTACTGGTCTTTCATTTCTATTTATTTTCATCCATCTTTTTTCTTTGGCCTGTGTGAGCCTCCCATCGTAGTGGTCTCTCCTGTTGCAGAACACAGGCTTCAGATGCATGCGCTCCAGAGCACTGGCTAGTAATTGGACACAGTGGTCCAGCCGCTCCACCGCATGTGGAATCTTCCTGTGCCAGGGATCGAACTGGCACCCCTTGCACTGCAAGGCAGACTCTTTACCCACTGGACCGCCAGGGAAGTCCCCTACTACAGGTTTTTTAATTTTGCTTTTTCAAGTCTGGATTGGCCACACAACAGAGGTTCTTATGTCAGGTGAGTGCCAAGAGAGTGTAGTCCAACACAGCTTAGGGTACAATGACAAATGTACCGTTCCTAGCATCTTCCCGGCAGAATACCCTATTTGGATACTGTAAACCCATGCTTTGTGAACTAATGTGTTTATTAAGGGTTATTATTTTATTGAAGTATTATCCCTGCACAATGAAAGCACAGAAGAATAGACAAAGCTACGGTTATAGTCAACACAAAAGGTTATCAGCTATATTGTAATAAGACTACTCCTTAGAAAAAGCACAGGACAGCAATGCAAGTAAGATTAATGAATGTATTTTGTCTAGAACATACTGAATGTACCCAAGCAAAGATTCTGATATGGGGAAGAAATGGACAGACTGTGGCTAATATCTTTTGAGGCATTGTGAGTTACTCCAGAAGTATTTATTCCTGAATAAACATTTTGGACAGTCACTATCCCAAGTTTCATCAGGCCCCAAAGATGAGCAAAAGACTCAACCACTAAAGAGAGACACATTCTGACTATCCCAAGTTTCACAGCCTGAGGAACTCTCTCAGTGACTGATGTCTGTCAATAGAGTACTTCCCATATGAAAAGTCACTCTCAAGTAGGTCTGTTTTCCATTGATTACATACATATCTAATATGTAGAAAAAGAGGAAAGGAAAGCCAGTGTTTGCATAGACAGAGAAGAGAGTTGGAGAATGTTGGTGGTGTTCAAGTTGGTAGCTCAAGTTGTACCCAAAGCCTTGGTATATTCTGGCCTATAGTTCAGCTTGGTGGTTTGAGATACCCCAGTATCCTACTACAGGTGCTTGTTTGTTTGTTTGTTTGTTTGTTTCAATTTTGGCCACTTTTACTGGTCTTTCATTTCTATTTATTTTCATCCATCTTTTTTCTTTGGCCTGTGTGAGCCTCCCATCGTAGTGGTCTCTCCTGTTGCAGAACACAGGCTTCAGATGCATGCGCTCCAGAGCACTGGCTAGTAATTGGACACAGTGGTCCAGCCGCTCCACCGCATGTGGAATCTTCCTGTGCCAGGGATCGAACTGGCACCCCTTGCACTGCAAGGCAGACTCTTTACCCACTGGACCGCCAGGGAAGTCCCCTACTACAGGTTTTTTAATTTTGCTTTTTCAAGTCTGGATTGGCCACACAACAGAGGTTCTTATGTCAGGTGAGTGCCAAGAGAGTGTAGTCCAACACAGCTTAGGGTACAATGACAAATGTACCGT
Organism: Tragulus kanchil; assembly: GCA_022376925.1. NCBI lineage: Eukaryota > Metazoa > Chordata > Mammalia > Artiodactyla > Tragulidae > Tragulus > Tragulus kanchil. Next base: position 115,976,357 of record JAIOJX010000028.1, on the reverse strand, counting down.
TCCTAGCATCTTCCCGGCAGAATACCCTATTTGGATACTGTAAACCCATGCTTTGTGAACTAATGTGTTTATTAAGGGTTATTATTTTATTGAAGTATTATCCCTGCACAATGAAAGCACAGAAGAATAGACAAAGCTACGGTTATAGTCAACACAAAAGGTTATCAGCTATATTGTAATAAGACTACTCCTTAGAAAAAGCACAGGACAGCAATGCAAGTAAGATTAATGAATGTATTTTGTCTAGAACATACTGAATGTACCCAAGCAAAGATTCTGATATGGGGAAGAAATGGACAGACTGTGGCTAATATCTTTTGAGGCATTGTGAGTTACTCCAGAAGTATTTATTCCTGAATAAACATTTTGGACAGTCACTCTTTTAGTAAACCATTTTTTCCTTATAATTAGTGTGTTATGGCCATTATCTTTTTATCCTTCTAGGAAAAGATCGACAGCCAAATCTGGCCCATAACCTTTTTTTGTAAACGTTTTTTGAAACAAATCCATTCTCATTCATTTAGCATTGTCCATGGCTATTTTCACACTCTAAAGGCAGAACTGAGTGGTTGTGACAGAACATATGCCCTGCAGGGTTCAAATACACTACTAGTTTGCATATCAGGAAATATTTTTGATCCCTACTTTAAAAATTATTGTCCTATTTTGTGTAAAGATTTAATTTCTGTATGTTTACAATATGTTTTAGGAATAAAGCCACCATAAATTTAGAAATAGATGCATACATTTTATCTCTTTTGTCTGGTACATTCTATGTGTATAAACTTGTTGGGTTCAATTCTTGTGACAGCTCTCTTGAGCCTTGCCTTTGGGGAAAATAAGTCAGAATTTGAACTACATTTCTGAATGTTTTCTAATTTTCCAGTCCCTTTAGAAAGAGTCCTTCTTAATATATAAATCTCCTGGTTATTAATATTTATAGGAGCAGCAAAAGTTTTCCAAAATTCCCTCCTTTACAGATTTCTGCTCCTTATGTTTTGATCGGCCTGGAACTACCCTAAGATTATGCCTTTTCACAAGCTTGAGGGACAGCAGAGTTGAATTTGATCCCATGATACTGAAGGTTCATGCATTCTATCAGCTCTAGGTGACATACTCTTAAAAATTTTTGACAAGCTGACATACAAGTTAAAGTCTCACCTCTGACTTCTACGAGTATGCTATTAGGTAAAGTTATTATTTTATTGAAGTATTATCCCTGCACAATGAAAGCACAGAAGAATAGACAAAGCTACGGTTATAGTCAACACAAAAGGTTATCAGCTATATTGTAATAAGACTACTCCTTAGAAAAAGCACAGGACAGCAATGCAAGTAAGATTAATGAATGTATTTTGTCTAGAACATACTGAATGTACCCAAGCAAAGATTCTGATATGGGGAAGAAATGGACAGACTGTGGCTAATATCTTTTGAGGCATTGTGAGTTACTCCAGAAGTATTTATTCCTGAATAAACATTTTGGACAGTCACTCTTTTAGTAAACCATTTTTTCCTTATAATTAGTGTGTTATGGCCATTATCTTTTTATCCTTCTAGGAAAAGATCGACAGCCAAATCTGGCCCATAACCTTTTTTTGTAAACGTTTTTTGAAACAAATCCATTCTCATTCATTTAGCATTGTCCATGGCTATTTTCACACTCTAAAGGCAGAACTGAGTGGTTGTGACAGAACATATGCCCTGCAGGGTTCAAATACACTACTAGTTTGCATATCAGGAAATATTTTTTGATCCCTACTTTAAAAATTATTGTCCTATTTTGTGTAAAGATTTAATTTCTGTATGTTTACAATATGTTTTAGGAATAAAGCCACCATAAATTTAGAAATAGATGCATACATTTTATCTCTTTTGTCTGGTACATTCTATGTGTATAAACTTGTTGGGTTCAATTCTTGTGACAGCTCTCTTGAGCCTTGCCTTTGGGGAAAATAAGTCAGAATTTGAACTACATTTCTGAATGTTTTCTAATTTTCCAGTCCCTTTAGAAAGAGTCCTTCTTAATATATAAATCTCCTGGTTATTAATATTTATAGGAGCAGCAAAAGTTTTCCAAAATTCCCTCCTTTACAGATTTCTGCTCCTTATGTTTTGATCGGCCTGGAACTACCCTAAGATTATGCCTTTTCACAAGCTTGAGGGACAGCAGAGTTGAATTTGATCCCATGATACTGAAGGTTCATGCATTCTATCAGCTCTAGGTGACATACTCTTAAAAATTTTTGACAAGCTGACATACAAGTTAAAGTCTCACCTCTGACTTCTACGAGTATGCTATTAGGTAAAGTTATTTATTTTTTAAAATAGATCACAAGGCTCTACATGATGAGAAACATATATGCATATAAGTGCAGTAGCAGGCATTCATATTAAGCTTTTCTGACCTCATCTATGCATGATTCTCTGCCTTCTTGCTGTTCCTCACAGGACAGGTTGGCTTTTTGCCCATGATGTTTTCTCCCTGGGATGTGTACTCCTAGGTGTCTGCGTGGTCAATTTTCTCATATCCTAGAGGTCTTCCCTTGAAACTATATTGAAAATTGTGCAACTCCTTGCAATATACACATCTCTATTCATCCCCTGTTCCTATTTCTTTTCTTTAGCACTTATCATTGATGTAGTATTTTACTGCTCCCTTTTATCTACTCGAAATTAACCCTTTTGAGTTTAAGAAATGATTAGTTTGCTGGGTTCCTAGTACTTATAATGGAAGTTTCTCTTAAAATATAGGGTGAACAAATGAATAAATGACATAAAATATTTGGAAGTGAATGAATGACACAAATTGGAAAGGATGCAAATGATATAAGTTAAACATGTACAAATTATAAAAGAACAGATTTATGTTGCAGTTTGTTGAAAACATTTAAAGTTAATTTTTCCCGAGATGAGAAAATGTTCTTGTACTACTAGACTAGTTGACCAGAATAAAAATAGCCAACAGCTCTGTTCTTCACTTCAGGGTCAAATACTCACTCTAACAATTTATATTCTTAGGGGGCTGAAATCTTAACCAGTTATGTTTTAAAATCCACAGTATTTTCAGTAAGGAAGTACACAAGTTATTTTGCACTTTTATTCTCCCTCCCTCTTTTCACTCCTCTTTCCCAGTTTTTTCACTTGCATTAGGGCCCTGAATCTCTTATATTCCATAGTGCTTAGGAATGCTACCTTTGTATTTTCAAGGCAGATTTTTCTTTTTATTCATACAATATTAATATGCACATCAGATTTTTCAATAAAAAATGTGTCAAAAAAGCAAACACTGTATAATTACAGAATAAATCCGTAACACATCATCTTATGGAAGCACAGATTATAAAGGTCATAATTAGGCACAAAGAAAACTGCATTTTAAAATCCTATTATATTTTGCGATTAGGCTTTATAACACACCATTTGGGGAACTTAACACTTCAGTACCGTGTTCAGCTTCACTGTTTGCTATGTGAAATGAAACCCTGACAATATTTGAATGCATTTTTTGCAAATTTTTCTATTAATCAATGTAGGTATGTGCATGCATTTTAAAGTTTTTGCAATCAATTTTGAGTTTATCTAGTTTATCTTTGTGTATGGTGTTCAGCAGTGTTTCGCCTTCATTCTTTCACATGTAGCCTTCCTGTTTTCCCAGCACCATTTATTGAAGAGGCTGTCTTTAAATTTTTTTGAACTAATTGTGCAACTCCTTGCAATATACACATCTCTATTCATCCCCTGTTCCTATTTCTTTTCTTTAGCACTTATCATTGATGTAGTATTTTACTGCTCCCTTTTATCTACTCGAAATTAACCCTTTTGAGTTTAAGAAATGATTAGTTTGCTGGGTTCCTAGTACTTATAATGGAAGTTTCTCTTAAAATATAGGGTGAACAAATGAATAAATGACATAAAATATTTGGAAGTGAATGAATGACACAAATTGGAAAGGATGCAAATGATATAAGTTAAACATGTACAAATTATAAAAGAACAGATTTATGTTGCAGTTTGTTGAAAACATTTAAATTTAAATTTTTTCCCCGAGATGAGAAAATGTTCTTGTACTACTAGACTAGTTGACCAGAATAAAAATAGCCAACAGCTCTGTTCTTCACTTCAGGGTCAAATACTCACTCTAACAATTTATATTCTTAGGGGGCTGAAATCTTAACCAGTTATGTTTTAAAATCCACAGTATTTTCAGTAAGGAAGTACACAAGTTATTTTGCACTTTTATTCTCCCTCCCTCTTTTCACTCCTCTTTCCCAGTTTTTTCACTTGCATTAGGGCCCTGAATCTCTTATATTCCATAGTGCTTAGGAATGCTACCTTTGTATTTTCAAGGCAGATTTTTCTTTTTATTCATACAATATTAATATGCACATCAGATTTTTCAATAAAAAATGTGTCAAAAAAGCAAACACTGTATAATTACAGAATAAATCCGTAACACATCATCTTATGGAAGCACAGATTATAAAGGTCATAATTAGGCACAAAGAAAACTGCATTTTAAAATCCTATTATATTTTGCGATTAGGCTTTATAACACACCATTTGGGGAACTTAACACTTCAGTACCGTGTTCAGCTTCACTGTTTGCTATGTGAAATGAAACCCTGACAATATTTGAATGCATTTTTTGCAAATTTTTCTATTAATCAATGTAGGTATGTGCATGCATTTTAAAGTTTTTGCAATCAATTTTGAGTTTATCTAGTTTATCTTTGTGTATGGTGTTCAGCAGTGTTTCGCCTTCATTCTTTCACATGTAGCCTTCCTGTTTTCCCAGCACCATTTATTGAAGAGGCTGTCTTTGCCCCATTGTATATTCTTGCCTCCTTTTTCAAAACTAAGATACCCATAAGTGTGTGGGTTTATCTCTGGGCTCTCTATCTTGTTCCCTTGGTCTATATTGCTGTTTTTGTACCAGTACCATGCTGTCTTGATAACTGTTGCTTTGTAGTAGAGTCTGAAGTCAGGAAGGTTGATTGCTCTAGCTCTGTTCTTCTCTCTCAAGACTGCTTTGTCTATCTGGAGTTGTTCATGCTTCCATATGAGCTGATATTTTTTTGTTCTAGTTCTGTGAAAAATGCCATTGGTAATTTGATATGGATCACACTCAATCTATAGATCACATTTGGTAGTATAATCATTTTTACAGTATTTATTCTTCCAACCCAGAAACATGGACTATTTCTTCATCTGTGTATGTCTTCTTTGATTTCTTTCATCAGTGTTTTATGATTTGGTGTGTATAGTTTTAGGTAGCTTTATTCCTAGATAATCTTTTTGTTACATTGGTGAATGGAATTGTTTCCTTGATTGCTCTTTCTGATTTTTCATTGTTAGTATATAGGAATGCAAATGATTTCTGTGTATTGATTTTGTTTCCTGTGACTTTGCTAAATTTGCTGATTAGCTCTAGTAATTTTCTAATAGTGTCTTTAGGATTTTCTATGTACCATATCATGTCATCTGCAAACAGCGTGAGTTTTACTTCTTTTCCAATCTGCATTCCTTTTATCTCTTTCTTTTCTAATTGCTATAGCTAGAACTGCCAAGAGTATGTCAAGTAATAGTGGTGAGAGTGGATACCCCTGTCTTGTTCCTGATCTTAGAGGAAATTCTTTCAGTTTTTCACCATTGAGAATAAAGAACATGAGAAACATATTCCAGGTAAAAGGATGTAAAACTTAGAGGAAAGCCTTTCCCATCTTTAGAGCTATTTTGTCAAATGTTTAAAAAATATATTTAAGTTTTATAATGGCTAAAAGCTTTTATTTTAAAAAATTAATTTATTAATCTATTTTTGGCTATTCTGGGTTTTCACTGCTGCCATAGGCTCTTCTCTAGTTGCAGAGAATGGGGGCTACTCTCTAGTTGAGGTGAGCAGGCTTCTTGTTGCGGTGACTTTTCTTATTGTGGAACTCTGGCTCTAGGCACACAGGCTTCAGTAGTTGCAGCACATGGGCTCAATCGCTGCTGCTCCAAGGCTCTAGAGCACAGGCTCAGTAGTTGCGGATCAGGGGCTTAGTTACTCCGCAGCATGTGGGATTTTCCCAGATCAGGGACTGAAACTGTGTCTTCTGCATTGGCAAGCGAGCTCTTTATCACTGAGCTGCCAGGGAAGGCCTTAAAAGCTTTTAAAATACCATATATCAAATGATAACATTTATACCTTTTAAAATAAATTATGTAGTTAATTTAGGTTATTTTTGTTGATAGTAATTTTTGTTAAATTTTGTTCAGTTTTTTTTTTTTTTTTTTTTTTTTTAAGAGGTTGGAAGACCTTTAAGTTCCTTCTTACCAAGAACTCATCTGTAATTTTGGGCAGGGGGAAAATTGATATCCTGAATAGTATAATGCTCACCTGATTTCTTTAACATTAATATTTTCAGTTAAGCAGACATAAATGGTTATAGCAGAAGCAAATAATTATGACATGTATTATACATTATAATAAGAGCAAATTACCTTCATTCATCCTTTCATTCACTAAATATATATTAAATACTCAATGCAAGTTTAATTAGAAATATTTGCATGGCATTTCAGGAATTCTTAGGAAAAAAATTATATTCATTTTTTTTAAAGTCATCAAGAGAGCTTGATAAAAATGATTACAGTTAAGTCAATTGAAATGATAGATGCCAGAAGCTTTAAAAGACTTTATAATTTTTTCATAAAATATAAAATAGATACATTTATTCAGACTTTTTCCTTGAAATTCAACTTTGTATATCACAGCATTTGGAAATTTAAAGAATGTAAAGTGTTAGGAGTTGATAAAATACAGATATTTAAAATAAATGTTGTAGCTTGTGTCTACCACAAAAGATACATTGAAAGTCTTATGTTCAGTACCTGTGAATGTGGCCTTCCTTGGAGAGAGGATCGTTACAGATGTGATCAACTTAGAATGAGGTCATAGTAGTTGAAGGTGGACCCAGAGTGACAAGTGGAGAAGCCATGTGAACACACAGAAATATGATGTCTCATCACCTGTGACATGTGGGAGAAGGCCATGTGACAATGGAAACAGGTATTGGAGTAGTGGTTCTTCAAGCCAATAAAGTGAGGGGTCTCTGGCCACCAACAGAGGCTAGGAGTGAGACATGGGACATGTTTTTCCTCAGTTTCCCCAGAAGGAAACAACCTTGCCAACACCTTGATTTTTAGATTTCTTGCCTCCACAACTGTGAGAAAAAAAATTTTTTTAAGGTACCCAGTTTGTGGTAATTTGTTATGGCAGCCCCAAGGAAATTAATATAGCAACTCTGATTTGTAAACAAAATCCCCTTATGGTCAATTAAAGAAGAATCTCCCTAAATTTATTTAAAATTGCAAAAGACATAAGCATATGGTTCTCATTGTAGGAAATTTAGCTGTTAAATAGTGGTTATAAAATTAAGAATATCCCCCACCCTTGCCCAATGTAACAAAAGTAGATGCTGCTGCATAGGACAGAAACCACAATAAGTTCATTAGAGTAAAAATTCTGCTATTACTGAAAGTAACCCAGAGGTAGTTAGAAAGGGAGGCCTTGGCCTGATGCTCTGTCTTACTGCACTGTCTCACACGGCCTTCATTCTAGGTCAAGATCATTGGTTGAGCTTCAGCCATTACGTGCGCATTTGTCAGTTGGAAGAAACCAGCTGAAGGTCACACACCTTCCTTTTAGGATACTTCTCAGAAGCCACACAGGATACTTCTGTGCCTATCCCATAGACAGATGTTAGTCCCATGGCCAGAGTTTGCTGCACAGTGTGCTAGTAGCTTTTTATTTTCCTCCAGTGGCTACATGCCTAACTGAAAATCAGGGATCCTAATAAAGGAGAGAAAAATGGACATATGGGTACAACAGCAGTTTCTGCCACACCCAAGTATACAAAAATGAAACAAGCCCTTTTGAGCACAACTTTAAAAAATCTATCTTCACATTATGAGATTGCAGTTGAAATTAAGGCACAGAGTGAAACGGACCACTCATAGGCAAAACTCTCTATTCTACCTGTGAATGTGGCCTTCCTTGGAGAGAGGATCGTTACAGATGTGATCAACTTAGAATGAGGTCATAGTAGTTGAAGGTGGACCCAGAGTGACAAGTGGAGAAGCCATGTGAACACACAGAAATATGATGTCTCATCACCTGTGACATGTGGGAGAAGGCCATGTGACAATGGAAACAGGTATTGGAGTAGTGGTTCTTCAAGCCAATAAAGTGAGGGGTCTCTGGCCACCAACAGAGGCTAGGAGTGAGACATGGGACATGTTTTTCCTCAGTTTCCCCAGAAGGAAACAACCTTGCCAACACCTTGATTTTTAGATTTCTTGCCTCCACAACTGTGAGAAAAAAATTGTTTTTAAGGTACCCAGTTTGTGGTAATTTGTTATGGCAGCCCCAAGGAAATTAATATAGCAACTCTGATTTGTAAACAAAATCCCCTTATGGTCAATTAAAGAAGAATCTCCCTAAATTTATTTAAAATTGCAAAAGACATAAGCATATGGTTCTCATTGTAGGAAATTTAGCTGTTAAATAGTGGTTATAAAATTAAGAATATCCCCCACCCTTGCCCAATGTAACAAAAGTAGATGCTGCTGCATAGGACAGAAACCACAATAAGTTCATTAGAGTAAAAATTCTGCTATTACTGAAAGTAACCCAGAGGTAGTTAGAAAGGGAGGCCTTGGCCTGATGCTCTGTCTTACTGCACTGTCTCACACGGCCTTCATTCTAGGTCAAGATCATTGGTTGAGCTTCAGCCATTACGTGCGCATTTGTCAGTTGGAAGAAACCAGCTGAAGGTCACACACCTTCCTTTTAGGATACTTCTCAGAAGCCACACAGGATACTTCTGTGCCTATCCCATAGACAGATGTTAGTCCCATGGCCAGAGTTTGCTGCACAGTGTGCTAGTAGCTTTTTATTTTCCTCCAGTGGCTACATGCCTAACTGAAAATCAGGGATCCTAATAAAGGAGAGAAAAATGGACATATGGGTACAACAGCAGTTTCTGCCACACCCAAGTATACAAAAATGAAACAAGCCCTTTTGAGCACAACTTTAAAAAATCTATCTTCACATTATGAGATTGCAGTTGAAATTAAGGCACAGAGTGAAACGGACCACTCATAGGCAAAACTCTCTATTCTACCCTATAAATATCTCAGGGATTTTTCTACTGCTATCTCTCTTGATGACATTTTTCACCTGGACCATTATAAGGGCTTTCTCCTGATGAATTGCCCTGGCTCTCTCTTCCTGCATCTTGCAATGTATCTTTATTCTTTAGTTTTCAGTATCCTGAAGATGTCGGAGGTATGAGGCATGTCTTACAAGTCCTTTGTGAGCTTCTTAGCACCCATCTTCATGTTCTGCTCTTCGTTGTGTCTCCTGCTTCAGCCAGGTTGTCTTCTTCTCTTTCATTGTTGACTAGTCTCTTAAATCTTCATCATTGTACCCATTGTTCCCACTGCCTGGATTAATCTTATCTACCAATTCTACCCAGACAACTTCTACTCATTCTTTAAACTTCAGCCTAAAATTTGCATTCTTAGGGAACCCTTCTTTAGCTTGTTTTTATTGGCTCTGTAGGCTCCCTGTGTATATGTATGTACTTTTGCTCTTTTTAAAAAAAAAAATTATAAAATTTAGAATTTTTTTGTTTAATATTTATCTTCCTCCTAGAGAAGGTCATCTTTTGTTGACTTCTTTCTCTCTAATACCTAATATAAGACCTGGGGTATATTAATAGTGAGAGCTCACTAATCACTGTTAGATTACAGATATTCAAGTTTCTCATAAATATCTAATTTAGTAAATAGTCTTTACCCCTACTAATTATTGTTCATTGCTTTTCCAGATTCAAGTATGATTTTTGGCCTATAGTAGTACTTTATGACTACTTTCTGAATGAATAAAATTGCAAAACTTTTAAAGAATATTAACAGACCTGCTTCTTGTATATGGTAGGCACGGTGCTAGAATCTGGATATACACTAGTGTACAAAAGCAACATCCATTTCATCCTTACTGAGCTTCATTCTTGGATAAATTATTTATATGTCGAATAATATAAGGCTTTAATAATAGAACATGGTGTATCTGTATAATAGAATATTCTGTGGCCTATTAAAACAATGTGGCAGAAGCATACCCTTTAGCCAGGAAAGGTGTATTGCTAAGTGGAAGAAAATTCAAGTTACACAATAATACACACTACAGCATTCTAGTTTTGTATGTGAGTATAGCTGGAGTAAACTGACAATACCAGAAGTGATTTCTCAGATAGCATTAAAAGTGGTTATCGCTGAGGTTTTGCTTTTGTCTTCCTGAAATATTTATTTTTTTTTAAATATATAGAATTAAGTTTCATTAAAAAAGAGTAGAATATTTTTATTATTATTCGCCTCTTGTTTTTTAGCAATTAAATGCTACCTTTGACCTGAAAGAGTCAAAACTATTTTGTATGGATGGTCATGTGAATCATAATGCAGTTATGCTTCTTGCATAGAGTGTTTTAGGTGGAGAATCATAGCCACTTACCCATAGAATGCATATGGCAGGAATAAAAACTTAATAATTTTGAATAACTTATGTTAATTTACATAGACATGTATGTTGCACCCTATATCCAATGGAACTGACTTGTGACACAGTGGAATTAAACTAATTAAAATAGCTAGTCACTAAGTACCTGTTTTGTTGTGAGCTTTAATGTGAGCATCAGACTAAATAGTTAATGCATTCTGTTGCTAATTCTTACAACCATCCTGCAAGGTGGATGCAGGTAACTTGCCCAAGGTTACTCACTAAGTGGCAGGCCAGGGATTTGAATCTGTCCAACCAATTCTGGCACAGCGTGGATGTCAGCAGGAAGAGGGGAAGGTCATGCAATTGTTTGCATAAATGGAATCCTCCTTCTTGGAACCTTATTACTTTGACAGTGTGTCCTAGTTTATCCTCCAAAAGTTCTCAGGAGTCAGCAGGCCTATTTTTATATGATTGATACTATGTTTTCTTGAAAGTATTCTCACCTAAATAAGATGATTTCCAAGTCCTTAGTTTGAATGAAGACTCAAACTAAGAACGGAAATACAAGCATCTTCCCCGAATAATTTTATCTTTTAACATTGTTTTGTTCCCACCTTGGGCAATGTCCAGTCATCACTAATGTTTCCAGTTGCTGTATTTTGGCACTAAATAGGTTTCTACTCTCTTCTGTGCTTCAGAATAAAGAAAAAAAAAATCGGGTTAGCACATCAGCCAGCCAGCCCTTGCTGTCTTCCCTGGGCAGTGTTTGAGACACATGTGCATTCCTTATGTTTCATGGCTTTTGCTATCAAGTAAAACTTCTGAAGTTCATTACTGCAGGAAATCAGACTGGCAAGTATATGAAAGGTGGTCCTGCAACACCATCCCTCACTTGTTTAGAGTCTCATAACACCTGTCAAAAATGATATCCGCATCCAGTGCAGTCAGGCCACCTTCTGGGTAAGAAGTCTCCATGTTGATACTCAAAATTATCAATCATTGTAAATACTGACTCAGGCTTGTCTTTTAGTAGCAGTATTTCCATTTGCAGTAAAGATATACGGGGAGGACTCTTCCATGTTCACAGCTCTTATATCACTGTCAAAATTAGTGTATAAAGCATCCATCAAATACACACACAAGGTGAACTGGGCATGTCGTTACAAAGTCTTGTTATATTCGTGATTTTACTAGGCTTTTTCAGATACCTTGAGAAGTGGGCACACTGACAGGTGCTAGGCTACTTTTCATAAATGAAATACTAAAAATAATAGGATTTGGCCTAGGAATTTTATGACTATATCTATCCAGAGTTTTGCCTTTTTGATTTTTGAATTACACTAGAAGTGTTTATAAATGACAGAAGTACTTTAAGACATGGGAAGCAAGATGTTCATAAATAGGTATATACTACTTATTGTTTGGCGTACTGAAAATGGATATTAAGTAAATTTAACTCTGGTTACCCCCAGCTCACTAAATACACACATATGTTAATGATTATAAAAGTAATTTATCAACTGGGGTATACTTTTATTATCATACATTGCATGGAATTCAACTTTTTAAAAGTGAAAGGTGTCACACTGCTACATGGTCTTCTTTGTACATGAGTGAAGTGAATCCTAACATTTAAGAGCCAGGACATTTCAAAAGTATATGACCAGTTTACACAACACCTTCATTCCATACAAAGTCTGATGTTTTAAACCCATTGTTATAGTTAGCCAGACTCAGAAAATGGCAGCATAAAGGCAGGCCACTGAAACAGGAATCTTCATGAAGGATTATCTCTTTTGACAAGTATTCACACCAAAGAAACCGCTGTATTTTGGCACTAACTAGGTTTCTACTCTCTTCTGTGCTTCAGAATAAAGAAAAAATCGGGTTAGCACATCAGCCAGCCAGCCCTTGCTGTCTTCCCTGGGCAGTGTTTGAGACACATGTGCATTCCTTATGTTTCATGGCTTTTGCTATCAAGTAAAACTTCTGAAGTTCATTACTGCAGGAAATCAGACTGGCAAGTATATGAAAGGTGGTCCTGCAACACCATCCCTCACTTGTTTAGAGTCTCATAACACCTGTCAAAAATGATATCCGCATCCAGTGCAGTCAGGCCACCTTCTGGGTAAGAAGTCTCCATGTTGATACTCAAAATTATCAATCATTGTAAATACTGACTCAGGCTTGTCTTTTAGTAGCAGTATTTCCATTTGCAGTAAAGATATACGGGGAGGACTCTTCCATGTTCACAGCTCTTATATCACTGTCAAAATTAGTGTATAAAGCATCCATCAAATACACACACAAGGTGAACTGGGCATGTCGTTACAAAGTCTTGTTATATTCGTGATTTTACTAGGCTTTTTCAGATACCTTGAGAAGTGGGCACACTGACAGGTGCTAGGCTACTTTTCATAAATGAAATACTAAAAATAATAGGATTTGGCCTAGGAATTTTATGACTATATCTATCCAGAGTTTTGCCTTTTTGATTTTTGAATTACACTAGAAGTGTTTATAAATGACAGAAGTACTTTAAGACATGGGAAGCAAGATGTTCATAAATAGGTATATACTACTTATTGTTTGGCGTACTGAAAATGGATATTAAGTAAATTTAACTCTGGTTACCCCCAGCTCACTAAATACACACATATGTTAATGATTATAAAAGTAATTTATCAACTGGGGTATACTTTTATTATCATACATTGCATGGAATTCAACTTTTTAAAAGTGAAAGGTGTCACACTGCTACATGGTCTTCTTTGTACATGAGTGAAGTGAATCCTAACATTTAAGAGCCAGGACATTTCAAAAGTATATGACCAGTTTACACAACACCTTCATTCCATACAAAGTCTGATGTTTTAAACCCATTGTTATAGTTAGCCATACTCAGAAAAATGGCAGCATAAAGGCAGGCCACTGAAACAGGAATCTTCATGAAGGATTATCTCTTTTGACAAGTATTCACACCAAAGCATTTAACATGTTTCTGCCTATTTATCTCCTAAAAGAGTCAGTGTCCTGATTTCTTTTTATATTTTGTGAAATATCCTAGTTTAACTAACGAATCACCATCCTCTCCATCATTGCTGAAGATTACTATATGGCATACTATTATGTCACTTTTGCTGTTGTGATTCATTTTTTAACCTTTTCCTAAATTATGTGGCTTACGCTGCTTTTTATTGAACTGCATCAAGTTGCCTCTCAAGGGTGTTGATGTCATGATGTCATGTCATGACTCTGCAGGTCATGTTTATCCCATTTACAGTGCTGAGCATGGTGTTTGCCTTACCTATGGCGGATGTTCAGTGTATTGAATGGATGACTTAGGCAATTATTATCCACTAAGAAAATGAGAAAACAATTCTGTGTAATCATTTTTACTTGTTTTTATTGTCAACCACTGTGTATTCATCTGTCTACTCAATAGTGGAGCTACAACACATAAAAAGTATTTTTAGTTTCATTGCTCATAAGCTTCAGTTAGACATGGCTTTGGCAGATTCTCATCAGTAATATGATACAGAACATTGAACATGCACTTATCCTTGTTCCCAGGAAACTAATTGAATCATTAAGTTAGAGCCATTAGAAAACTGACCAAATGGTACGAACTTAAGTTATGAGCTTACCAATGATCTAATTTCACTTATCATTTTTAGCTCCTTCTCTCTTCTGTTTCCTGTGGAACTATGGAAGCAGTTGAGCATAACTATATCCACTTTACATTAATCTGGGCTCCTGAATCTATTGATGTAAGGTGGAAAAGTAATTTATCAACTGGGGTATACTTTTATTATCATACATTGCATGGAATTCAACTTTTTAAAAGTGAAAGGTGTCACACTGCTACATGGTCTTCTTTGTACATGAGTGAAGTGAATCCTAACATTTAAGAGCCAGGACATTTCAAAAGTATATGACCAGTTTACACAACACCTTCATTCCATACAAAGTCTGATGTTTTAAACCCATTTTATAGTTAGCCATACTCAGAAAATGGCAGCATAAAGGCAGGCCACTGAAACAGGAATCTTCATGAAGGATTATCTCTTTTGACAAGTATTCACACCAAAGCATTTAACATGTTTCTGCCTATTTATCTCCTAAAAGAGTCAGTGTCCTGATTTCTTTTTATATTTTGTGAAATATCCTAGTTTAACTAACGAATCACCATCCTCTCCATCATTGCTGAAGATTACTATATGGCATACTATTATGTCACTTTTGCTGTTGTGATTCATTTTTTAACCTTTTCCTAAATTATGTGGCTTACGCTGCTTTTTATTGAACTGCATCAAGTTGCCTCTCAAGGGTGTTGATGTCATGATGTCATGTCATGACTCTGCAGGTCATGTTTATCCCATTTACAGTGCTGAGCATGGTGTTTGCCTTACCTATGGCGGATGTTCAGTGTATTGAATGGATGACTTAGGCAATTATTATCCACTAAGAAAATGAGAAAACAATTCTGTGTAATCATTTTTACTTGTTTTTATTGTCAACCACTGTGTATTCATCTGTCTACTCAATAGTGGAGCTACAACACATAAAAAGTATTTTTAGTTTCATTGCTCATAAGCTTCAGTTAGACATGGCTTTGGCAGATTCTCATCAGTAATATGATACAGAACATTGAACATGCACTTATCCTTGTTCCCAGGAAACTAATTGAATCATTAAGTTAGAGCCATTAGAAAACTGACCAAATGGTACGAACTTAAGTTATGAGCTTACCAATGATCTAATTTCACTTATCATTTTTAGCTCCTTCTCTCTTTCTGTTTCCCCTGTGGAACTATGGAAGCAGTTGCGGAGCATAACTATATCCACTTAAGAATGACATTAATCTGGGCTCCCTGAATCTATTGATGTAAGGAGGTCGAGTCCATTCTGCAGCATCAAATATTATTCAGTATATTTATAATGTATGTTTATTATGTGGCTTCAATTAGTTACTACCAAAATTTACATGCCTGATAATTTCCTCAGTGTCAGCCTAAGATATCTGTAGGGAAAAGCTTTAATTGTACAACATTGGGAAAAACAAAGGAGTTTGTTTTTCAGTCCACAAAATATGTGACATCCATGAGAACAGGAACCAGATCTTCTCTATTTCTTGAGTAAATTCCAGAGTCCAGAACAGTTTATTATACATAATATGTAGTCACTCCACATATGTGAGTGAATGGACAAATGAATGAATGTTGGAAATTCAAAGACCCTATTAAGGCATGCACAGTATTTAGCATTCATGGACCACATTCTTCCATAGGGCCCAGCACTAACTGTGCCAGTCTTCCAAAGCTATGATTTATATTGGAGCTTCCTTGGTGGCTCAGATGGTAAAGAATATGCTTGCAGTGTGGGAGACCTGGGTTCAGTCTCTGGGTTGGAAAAATCCTCTGGAAAAGGGAATAACTGCCTACTCCAGTATTCTTGCCTGAAGAATCCCATGGAGCCTGGTGGGCTACAGTCCTTGGGTTCGCAGAGTTGTACACAGCTGAGTGGCTAACACTTCCATGATTTATGTTACTGTAGTATACATGAAGAATTGGTAGGTGTTGGTTCTTGTTTGTTTCAAGGAAAATTCAGAAGTTACTTTTCAATTGTTAAATATACTATTTATAGTATGATTTATGAAGAATTTTGGTAGTTGACATTTTAAATGTTAAAGTGGAGCTACAACACATAAAAAGTATTTTTAGTTTCATTGCTCATAAGCTTCAGTTAGACATGGCTTTGGCAGATTCTCATCAGTAATATGATACAGAACATTGAACATGCACTTATCCTTGTTCCCAGGAAACTAATTGAATCATTAAGTTAGAGCCATTAGAAAACTGACCAAATGGTACGAACTTAAGTTATGAGCTTACCAATGATCTAATTTCACTTATCATTTTTAGCTCCTTCTCTCTTTCTGTTTCCTGTGGAACTATGGAAGCAGTTGAGCATAACTATATCCACTTAAGAATGACATTAATCTGGGCTCCCTGAATCTATTGATGTAAGGAGGTCGAGTCCATTCTGCAGCATCAAATATTATTCAGTATATTTATAATGTATGTTTATTATGTGGCTTCAATTAGTTACTACCAAAATTTACATGCCTGATAATTTCCTCAGTGTCAGCCTAAGATATCTGTAGGGAAAAGCTTTAATTGTACAACATTGGGAAAAACAAAGGAGTTTGTTTTTCAGTCCACAAAATATGTGACATCCATGAGAACAGGAACCAGATCTTCTCTATTTCTTGAGTAAATTCCAGAGTCCAGAACAGTTTATTATACATAATATGTAGTCACTCCACATATGTGAGTGAATGGACAAATGAATGAATGTTGGAAATTCAAAGACCCTATTAAGGCATGCACAGTATTTAGCATTCATGGACCACATTCTTCCATAGGGCCCAGCACTAACTGTGCCAGTCTTCCAAAGCTATGATTTATATTGGAGCTTCCTTGGTGGCTCAGATGGTAAAGAATATGCTTGCAGTGTGGGAGACCTGGGTTCAGTCTCTGGGTTGGAAAAATCCTCTGGAAAAGGGAATAACTGCCTACTCCAGTATTCTTGCCTGAAGAATCCCATGGAGCCTGGTGGGCTACAGTCCTTGGGTTCGCAGAGTTGTACACAGCTGAGTGGCTAACACTTCCATGATTTATGTTACTGTAGTATACATGAAGAATTGGTAGGTGTTGGTTCTTGTTTGTTTCAAGGAAAATTCAGAAGTTACTTTTCAATTGTTGAACAGTATTACTATTTATAGTATGATTTATGAAGAATTTTGACATGAAAAGACTGCTTACAGTTGACATTTTTAAATGTTAAAGTGGTCTATTTTCTCTGCTTTAATCATAGAACTCTACATAAATGCATTTAATTATTCTTAAAAATAAGTCATTGTCTAGATACTCTTATTCTCTAATTCCAAGTTGGTTGCATTTCCTGATGGATCTGGTCTGCTGTGTTGCACTGCCATTCTACACAGCTGTGGGCTAAAATCCCAAGTTCTATTTCTAGTAAGTACCTCTGGAACCATCATTATTTAGGCATTTGAAAGTTGCTTCTTGAATGACTGTGGTAGTGTCCTAAATGGCCTTCCTTAAGTTGATTTGTAACAACATAGGCTCTGTAACTGCTGGATTCTTATCTCAAAGTGTCACTCTGATGCTGCCACTTCACAGTTCACAAGCCTGCAAGTACTTTTCAGTTTTTCAGGGTGAATACCCAAACTACCTGCATTTAGAGTCCATTAGAATGGGCCCTGGTTACACTTCTCTTGTTTTTCATACTCACTCTTTCCACATGGCCTCTGCCTCTGGGATTCCTGGCCAGTGCAGCCTACCCCCAGCAGAAATATTAGTGCCTCCAGACAGTGTGGTTTGCAAAAGCATATACAGTATTACGGGCTTCCATGCTGGCACATACGGTAAAGTATCTGCCTGCAATGTGGATGACCTGGGTTCAATCTGAGGGAGGGCATACAATACATGTGTATTCCTGCCTGGAGAATCCCCATGAACAGAGAAGCCAGGTGGGCTGCAGTCCATGGAGTCTCAGAGTCGGACAGGACTGAGCGACTAGACACAGCACATACAGTATTATAATACATTTAGTCTTTGGAGGAAAACCACTCATTTTCAAAATACTGACTACAGAATATAAAACTTGGCAACAATTTTTGGCTGGTAGGAGTAAAGTGGAACGACAAATGCTTAGAGTTCGGGGACGGGGAAGTTGTACACAGCTGAGTGGCTAACACTTCCATGATTTATGTTACTGTAGTATACATGAAGAATTGGTAGGTGTTGGTTCTTGTTTGTTTCAAGGAAAATTCAGAAGTTACTTTTCAATTGTTGAACAGTATTACTATTTATAGTATGATTTATGAAGAATTTTGACATGAAAAGACTGCTTACAGTTGACATTTTTAAATGTTAAAGTGGTCTATTTTCTCTGCTTTAATCATAGAACTCTACATAAATGCATTTAATTATTCTTAAAAATAAGTCATTGTCTAGATACTCTTATTCTCTAATTCCAAGTTGGTTGCATTTCCTGATGGATCTGGTCTGCTGTGTTGCACTGCCATTCTACACAGCTGTGGGCTAAAATCCCAAGTTCTATTTCTAGTAAGTACCTCTGGAACCATCATTATTTAGGCATTTGAAAGTTGCTTCTTGAATGACTGTGGTAGTGTCCTAAATGGCCTTCCTTAAGTTGATTTGTAACAACATAGGCTCTGTAACTGCTGGATTCTTATCTCAAAGTGTCACTCTGATGCTGCCACTTCACAGTTCACAAGCCTGCAAGTACTTTTCAGTTTTTCAGGGTGAATACCCAAACTACC
Organism: Tragulus kanchil; assembly: GCA_022376925.1. Lineage (NCBI taxonomy): Eukaryota > Metazoa > Chordata > Mammalia > Artiodactyla > Tragulidae > Tragulus > Tragulus kanchil. Next base: position 115,957,440 of record JAIOJX010000028.1, on the reverse strand, counting down.
TGCATTTAGAGTCCATTAGAATGGGCCCTGGTTACACTTCTCTTGTTTTTCATACTCACTCTTTCCACATGGCCTCTGCCTCTGGGATTCCTGGCCAGTGCAGCCTACCCCCAGCAGAAATATTAGTGCCTCCAGACAGTGTGGTTTGCAAAAGCATATACAGTATTACGGGCTTCCATGCTGGCACATACGGTAAAGTATCTGCCTGCAATGTGGATGACCTGGGTTCAATCTGAGGGAGGGCATACAATACATGTGTATTCCTGCCTGGAGAATCCCCATGAACAGAGAAGCCAGGTGGGCTGCAGTCCATGGAGTCTCAGAGTCGGACAGGACTGAGCGACTAGACACAGCACATACAGTATTATAATACATTTAGTCTTTGGAGGAGGAAAACCACTCATTTTCAAAATACTGACTACAGAATATAAAACTTGGCAACAATTTTTTGGCTGGTAGGAGTAAAGTGGAAGAACAGAAAACAAACATTCCTGCATTTTCTTAATAATCAGGGGAAATATTAATGTACCAGAACCTCTAACAACTGAAAGAAATTTATGATCAAAAGGAGAAAGAGTTGGGAAACAGTGCTGTTCTTTAGATATCCCTAATACATTCCCTTATTCCTTCAGCTGTGCTTGCTTTCCTTCACAAGATTGTCCACTTGTTGAGCAGGAGTCTTGTGTCTTCAGGTAAACTCTCTGGTCCCTGTGTCTGGCTCAAAGTATTAGTGTTCAATAAATAAATGAACAGATTTTGTTGAACTAGCAAGAAGCACAATACTATGCTACGTCTTGGATACATAATGTTAAAAAGAATCCAACTATGGCCCTAAAACAGCTCACAAGATATTAGGACAATAGAACAGTAGGAATACTTAAAAATCAATATGAATGCTATAATAAAGAATCCAGTGGTTTCCGTCTTCCCCTCATATATTACACATTGAACTTGTAGACACATAAAACTGTCAAGTTTTTTCCATGTAATCTTATTTTAATTTGCAGTCTTCTGGATTCAGTCCTTCTTACCTGTAAAACTGCCTTCTGTGCCTTCTTGCAGGTCATATTGTTCTTTGATAGTTGTGTCTGAGTGGATAGGGGGTACTAATATTTCTGAGTGTATACCTCAGTTTTTTAGATTTGGTTGTAAATTCCTTGAAAGCACCATTTGTCATCATTTGTATCTGGGAGGAATGTGAAAGAGAGACTTTCTTTATAGGTATTTGACCATTGTTTCCAAATTGTTAGATTCAATGAAGAAAAATCCATTTATTGCAAAATGTGTTGCATTTGAAGAACTTGGATATTATAAGGGTACTAATAAATACCATATAACTATTAATAAAACATTCCTGGATTTGAGGAGGGGCTGTAGGCTCTAACAGAGAAAATTTAAGGACCTTAATAGATTACTTAATTTCAGAGAACAGAGCACTGGATATCTAAAAATTCATTTCTAATTTTGGCTTGGAAAACAGACTTACAATGTAACATATGCTATACCATTAATATCTTTTCAAATGTGCCTCTCATCCAAGTCCATAACATTTGGACAGGGAGAGAATGGTATAATTAGAGGTTATGAACGTTGCTGCTCCCTATAGCCATGGCTGGTTAACTCAGTTAGTTAAAGCATAGAGTTAATAAGGCCAGGTTAATGCCCTTTACAGTCCAGTTACCTTTGATTCTGTTTCTGGCCAGCGACTAAACACCGAGTCTTAGCCTGCCAACTCTCAAAGGCATGCTTCGGCGGAGGGAGATTGGCTGGGAATATATTGATGAATCAGTGGGAATCAATCTTACTAGGGAAAAGCAGCTCAAAGCACATTTTCTGTTATTATCATCTTAAATGACCCATTTGTGCATCCGTTCATAATTTGTGGGGCGCCTACCTTGCGTCTGAGACCCGACTAGACCCTGGGGATAAAATGGAATATGATTGTATATCTGCTCTGGAAGAGCACTCAGATTTACATCTTTTAAGGACCTTGTCTTAGTCCTTCAGGCTAAGGACACCACAGTCTGAGTAGCTTATAAACAACCAAACTTATTTCTCATAATTCTGGAGACTAGAAACCTGAAATCAGGGTGGAAGTATGGTCAATAGAGAGTCCTGTTCCAAGCTATAGACTTCTCATATGTTCACATTGTTGAAGGAGCTAGGGGAGCTCTCTGGAATCTATTTAATGAGAACATTAATTCTATTGATGAGGACTCCACTTTATCTTCTAATCACCTCCCAAGGACCACCCCATCACCTAGGTCACTAGGATTTCAATGTCTGAATTTGGGGGGAATACAAGCATTTAGACCGTAACAGACCCTAAATTACCTAGAGTCAATTGTTTTGACTGATAGGAGGGTTGTGAGACATTTTTGGTTGGTTGTTTGATTGGACTTAAGTCCCTTTTTATTTTAATCTGAAAAACTTTCAATATGATCTTCAAATATATTCCAGACCTAAATAAATAACATTTAACTGTTGAGGAAAACATCCTATAAAATGTTTGTAAGTTGAAGCATTTAAGAAAGCCAAAATTGATGCCACTGGATATCTAAAATTCAGTTCTAATTTTGGCTTGGAAAACAGACTTACAATGTAACATATGCTATACCATTAATATCTTTTCAAATGTGCCTCTCATCCAAGTCCATAACATTTGGACAGGGAGAGAATGGTATAATTAGAGGTTATGAACGTTGCTGCTCCCTATAGCCATGGCTGGTTAACTCAGTTAGTTAAAGCATAGAGTTAATAAGGCCAGGTTAATGCCCTTTACAGTCCAGTTACCTTTGATTCTGTTTCTGGCCAGCGACTAAACACCGAGTCTTAGCCTGCCAACTCTCAAAGGCATGCTTCGGAGGGAGATTGGCTGGGAATATATTGATGAATCAGTGGGAATCAATCTTACTAGGGAAAAGCAGCTCAAAGCACATTTTCTGTTATTATCATCTTAAATGACCCATTTGTGCATCCGTTCATAATTTGTGGGGCGCCTACCTTGCGTCTGAGACCCGACTAGACCCTGGGGATAAAATGGAATATGATTGTATATCTGCTCTGGAAGAGCACTCAGATTTACATCTTTTAAGGACCTTGTCTTAGTCCTTCAGGCTAAGGACACCACAGTCTGAGTAGCTTATAAACAACCAAACTTATTTCTCATAATTCTGGAGACTAGAAACCTGAAATCAGGGTGGAAGTATGGTCAATAGAGAGTCCTGTTCCAAGCTATAGACTTCTCATATGTTCACATTGTTGAAGGAGCTAGGGGAGCTCTCTGGAATCTATTTAATGAGAACATTAATTCTATTGATGAGGACTCCACTTTATCTTCTAATCACCTCCCAAGGACCACCCCATCACCTAGGTCACTAGGATTTCAATGTCTGAATTTGGGGGGAATACAAGCATTTAGACCGTAACAGACCCTAAATTACCTAGAGTCAATTGTTTTGACTGATAGGAGGGTTGTGAGACATTTTTGGTTGGTTGTTTGATTGGACTTAAGTCCCTTTTTATTTTAATCTGAAAAACTTTCAATATGATCTTCAAATATATTCCAGACCTAAATAAATAACATTTAACTGTTGAGGAAAACATCCTATAAAATGTTTGTAAGTTGAAGCATTTAAGAAAGCCAATGATAATACAATAAACTTGCTTTTATTAAAATTCTGACTTACCAAGTATTCTTTGACTGTCCAGGTATGCTTATAAGAATATGGTAAGGACAAAAGCTCAAATAAGAGAAGTAGTAAAAGCAAAGGAAAGAAATGATAATAACTAAAACAACTAAATACCACTAAAGAGTAGACTACAAAAATAAAAAAAGGTCAAAGTAGTAATTTTTGTATAATAATTTGAAATAGATGGTGCATGACTGATCTCTTAATGATAAAATGCAAAGTTGTTGTATTTCTTGGTAGTAAATTTCATTGACAGTCAAAGGTAAGAGAAGATAAGGATAAGGCTTATGTAAGGGTAAAATTTTGCATTTTTTATCAGAATATTATTGTGTGTATTATAGTAGAAAAAAAAAGCCAAAACCTTTTAAAAATTGAAGACATTTGCTTTCACAGTGTAGGAGAAGATATGAGTGAAAAAGAGCAGTAATAATATTTTCATGGTTTTTCTTTTTAATAAGCTGAAGACAAGTTGACAGAATGGCATACATTGTAGCGAGGGTAGCAGCTTTCTGTTGTCAGAGCAATATATACATTTTATAGAATTGAGATCTAATCGAGTCACTGCAGTTCTTAAGTGATACACAACAATAAAGGAGATGAGTCTGGGGGTGGTACTGCCTCCCACACAGGCATGCAAATAGCATTTCATGTATAAAAATGTTTATTAGGTACGAAAATGAGAGGAAAATGAGTGTCTAAAAGCATCTGTTACCTTTAGAGATGATTTAAGTTAGATAACTAAAATGCTACTTTCCAAAACTGAATTTGAATTAAATTCCACTTTTTTCTCTTCAGTTGGTAATAATGATTGCTTTTGATTCTAGATAGTCACACTGCAATCCAGTGATTTGCTTTTAAAATGACATTAGGGCATCTCCGATGGAGGATGGCAAAATGTCTGTACTCAGTCGTGGGTTGTGATGAGGGTTTTAATGTCAAGTTGAGCAGCAGGCATGTGAAAGAAGTCCTTATGTGCATGCATCTTGTGTCAGTGATGGGTGAGCTTGGCTAGCACTACCCACTGCAAAGCTGTCGAATGATGAGACAGGATGCTGGGTGATGAATGGACCACCTTTCAAGTCAAACATATACCAACAGTTATTCAGTCACTAAGTTGTATCTGACTCTTTGTGACCCAATGGAGTGTAGCATGCCAGAATTCTCTGCCCTCCAGTATCTCCTGGAGTTTGCTCAAATTCATGTCGATTGTGTTGGTGGTGTCATCCAATCATCTCATCCTCTGTCACTCCCTTGTCCTCTTGCCATCAATCTTTTCTAGCATCAGGGTCTTTTCCAGTGAGTCAGCTCTTTGCATCAGGAAGCCAAAGCATTAGAGCTTTAGTGTATCAGTCCTTCCAATGAATATTCTGAGTTAATTTCCTTTAGGAACCAGCTCTAGCTCTACCCGATTCTCACCATGTGATCTTCTTCATGTTACTTGACCCTTTTGTATTTCTTCATCAGAAAGATAATATTATCCCCCCTTAGGGTCATGAGTTTGAGCAAGCTCTGGGAGATGGTGAAGGACAGGGAAGTCTAGCATGCTGCAGTCCATGGGTTTGCAAAGAGTTGGACACACTGAGTGCTTGAACAGCAAAAGGGTCATTTTGCATATTCAGTGTTTCAAGTGCACGATTTTGGCAACTGCTGATGTTACTGTGGAAACTTTATAAATTTTTTGTAACTATAGATTTTCAAACTTGGACAAGAGGTATCTTCAGATTCATAAAGGAGGGAGTTATAAGTGAATTAGATAACAAAAATATAATTTTCATAGAAAATACTAGAAGTATTTTAATGGAAAAAATAGAGACTCTGAGCACGTTTTTTAGGGGAAAATTCATGTCTGTATTTACCACATCTCCATCTTGGTTCTGTCTTCCTCTAGCCATTCTAGCAAATGGAATATTAACAATAGAAGAAAAATTCTTTACTGACAACAGTTTTGATTGTGCAGATTGCATAAGTTCATAAAGTTACAGGCACTATGGGTGAGAAAATACACACCTCTATATTTAGTGTCAGGTAATTTGCAGGTCAGTGACGTTTTTAAAGAATGGACAAGAGACGAGTATTTGGCCAAATGTGGGGAAGGGACTAGGGAATGTACCCAGAAAGTCCAAATTGCTAACCCACTGGGAAAGGATTCTCTTCCCATTAAATATGAAAATCATCTGTGGTTTAAAGTAAAGGAAAAAACCGCCTAACAGAGGTACCAAACTCCAGTACCTTCATGTGCAAAGCAGCTCCAGCAATGGATGAGGCTGGGTGTTCGGCAGTTACGGGTGGAGGTGACTGTGATGTACTGGAGAACATACCTAAAAAGATTCTAATGGGCTCTTTTGAAAACTCATGACCCTGCCTGACAGTTTCTGCAGGCTGAAGTGAGCTTTTAGCATTTCCTATGTCCCTTGCATATGGGATCCTCTGCATATGGCAATGATCCCACTAGGAACCTCCATGCATCAGCATTTGCATCTATTTCAGTGAAGGATGAATGGATGAATTCGGAGGGTTTACGTTTGTGTATTCTTTATTTCTTCAAATACCATCCTTGGGAAAAATTAATTTTTGCTCTGTGCACACACATACATGCAAACACATGACACACTTTTCCTCCATGAAACAAAATCTTCACTTATTTCATATGTTCTGCTTTCAGTTATAGCAGGTGCAAATATATCTAATGAAAGAATGAACTTAGTGCCCATAGATGATAAATGAAGTCACACACAAGGAACTTCTCTTATGTTCCCAGATCCAGAATAGCACAGGTGGAAAAGTACTGTACAGAATCCAAAATCGCATTCCAATGTGAACTGCAAACATATCTCCTCACAAATTCTCTACAAAATCAAGACCATTAGGGAAAAAACAATGTGTGGTTTCATTATGTACCATAATCAGTTCAATTGAAAAGGCTTTGTGACCAGATGCTTAAACGACAATAAAAATTTAGCTCTGATAACCCTGATGAGACCATGTTAATTCCAAATTAAGATAATTTGAGCATTCAATATGCTTTTCTCTAAATCGCTTTGATTGTGCAGATTGCATAAGTTCATAAAGTTACAGGCACTATGGGTGAGAAAATACACACCTCTATATTTAGTGTCAGGTAATTTGCAGGTCAGTGACGTTTTTAAAGAATGGACAAGAGGCAGTATTTGGCCAAATGTGGGGAAGGGACTAGGAATGTACCCAGAAAGTCCAAATTGCTAACCCACTGGGAAAGGATTCTCTTCGCATTAAATGTGAAAATCATCTTTGGATTAAAGTAAAGGAAAAACCGCCTAACAGAGGTACCAAACTCCAGTACCTTCATGTGCAAAGCAGCTCCAGCAATGGATGAGGCTGGGTGTTCGGCAGTTACGGGTGGAGGTGACTGTGATGTACTGGAGAACATACCTAAAAAGATTCTAATGGGCTCTTTTGAAAACTCATGACCCTGCCTGACAGTTTCTGCAGGCTGAAGTGAGCTTTTAGCATTTCCTATGTCCCTTGCATATGGGATCCTCTGCATATGGCAATGATCCCACTAGGAACCTCCATGCATCAGCATTTGCATCTATTTCAGTGAAGGATGAATGGATGAATTCGGAGGGTTTACGTTTGTGTATTCTTTATTTCTTCAAATACCATCCTTGGGAAAAATTAATTTTTGCTCTGTGCACACACATACATGCAAACACATGACACACTTTTCCTCCATGAAACAAAATCTTCACTTATTTCATATGTTCTGCTTTCAGTTATAGCAGGTGCAAATATATCTAATGAAAGAATGAACTTAGTGCCCATAGATGATAAATGAAGTCACACACAAGGAACTTCTCTTATGTTCCCAGATCCAGAATAGCACAGGTGGAAAAGTACTGTACAGAATCCAAAATCGCATTCCAATGTGAACTGCAAACATATCTCCTCACAAATTCTCTACAAAATCAAGACCATTAGGGAAAAAACAATGTGTGGTTTCATTATGTACCATAATCAGTTCAATTGAAAAGGCTTTGTGACCAGATGCTTAAACGACAATAAAAATTTAGCTCTGATAACCCTGATGAGACCATGTTAATTCCAAATTAAGATAATTTGAGCATTCAATATGCTTTTCTCTAAATCCTTTAGCTTTACAATCTCTCCTTATTCCATAAATAGAATATATCTGCTATTGAAAGCTAGCCTTAGTATAGTGTTTTTTTTTTTTTTTTTTTTGTAGTCTAAAAAAGATATGGGACAGATAAAACACTAGTAGGGAGTGCTTTCCTTGACCTTACTTAGAATTTTATATTTTTGACAGTGACTCAGGGTCATGTGCAATTGAAATGTCAATTTTTTTTTTCTTTAAGTCTTCAGGTCAGAGTGGACTTTTATTTTGAACACCTAGCTAAGGTAAAACATCTATTCATTTGTTTTTGGAACCCTTTTTCTTATATCTAGGTGGAACTGACCTAAAACTGTATCTGGAATTATTCACTTGTTAGAAGGCAGTTCAAGTCAATACAAAAAAGGACATTTTAGCCAGAAGCTGAAGTTAACCTTCAGAAACTTTGCAATCTAGATGTGAGCTGCTCCATATCAGCAAAGAGAACAACTATCACTTAACTGAGTAAAAGGTTTCCTGTGCCAGTCAGAAGGAAACAAGGTGCGGAGATCCTCATCCTCTTCCTTGATGTGTTTGAGTCACTGATTTCTTCTGCTTCAACAAGCCAAAACAATTTTAAAAGCATCTTTTACTTTGAGGGGAAGTTGATCTGAAATATGTATCACAAAGTAAAATACCCAAAAGAGCAGATATAGTTATGATTTAATCATTTCATTACTTTATATTTTTGCTCACTTTAAAATCAAGGATTAAGATTTCTAACAGGTACTTGACAGAACTGGATTTGGAAGCTAATTTGGTATTCTCAAGACCAGAGGTAATTGTATGAAGTCTATTAATTCAGACCAAGACTTCAGATATTTTAAATGCATTTACAAGTAAATATTAAAGATTTTCATGAAAAATTTACCTCAAAAGTTTGTTTTACCTATAATCTAAACATTTTTATACACTTAAAGCAATTAGAACATCTTCTAAATTACTAAAGGAAAGTTGTTTCATAAATAGTATTAAATTCATGAGATAAATTATCTAGAAACATATAAGCACATGTTCAGAAACTAAATAAGAATAATACTTAACTAATTCAACTCTCAGTGCTTTCTTTAGCAAATGAAATTTGGGAAAAAAATCAGTATTATATAATTTGCAAATTGAAGTAAAACTTAGTCGAGTTTAAATGAGAAACATTTTAATCTGTTTCTATATTTTGCATTTATAATGGATACACTTAGAGAATAAAAAGTCCCATAGTTCATATATTTTAATAATTGTGGAGTTATAGATTCCGTTGAGGAGTAGATAAATATGTTGTATACACTCTCTCCAGAAAGTATGCATGTGTGTATAAAAACAAAATTCACATGCAATTTCACACTTGTCACCACTTGAAGACTATCAATAGTTTATGAACCCACGATTGAGAACTTTCTAGGAAAGATGAAAGATATCTTTTCAGCTGCTCATTCAAAGCTTTAAAATTTTTTCATAGTTCAACATTCCTTCACGATAGAAACCCAATAGTTCCCTTAACAATGTCCATTCAGGTAAAGATAACATTTCCATAGAATGTAATCTCTTAGACATATGAGTTTAATTTTAACAGTTTGGAGTATTAAGCTTGATTCTAAGTGAAAGTTCTGGGTTTTTTTTGTCAAAGGTTGAGGCGTGTAAGGCTCACTAGAAACACGGGCTGACATCTGAGTGACTCTGTGCTCCATTGAGGGCTCTTATGGAGAACAAAGGCTGGAAAAAAGAGGTATTAACAGAGCCAAGACATAGTCGCAAATGTTCACGAGCAAACTGAAAGATAAAAAGTCATCATAGTAAAAAGTAGGAAAAATATAATTTGATAAATTACATTTATCAGTATACATTTATAATTTAATATGATTAATATGATTATATTGAAAATGAATTAAATCTAACTTGAAATATCTTGTGATAAAATGTCATTATAGGCGAGGAAAATGGAACTCAGACTCATTAAACTGCTTTGAAGTTTTTTCGTGCAATAAATGTTACAAAATGATTCTTATTATAAAAGAAAATGTGTTTTCCATGCCTAAGAAGAAAAACGCCCAAAGAATCTTGGTGTAAACACTCCAAAACTTTCTTTAGCATCTTGCAGTAGGTGATTTAAACACTTATTTTTATAAAGTGCTTTTTTGTCAGGCAGTATATATGTTAGAAATTAGTCGTTCCTCCCGTTGTAAAACCTTGACATTGACTATAATTGAGGAGGTTAGTCGAGTTTAAATGAGAAACATTTTAATCTGTTTCTATATTTCGCATTTATAATGGATACACTTAGAGAATAAAAAGTCCCATAGTTCATATATTTTAATAATTGTGGAGTTATAGATTCCGTTGAGGAGTAGATAAATATGTTGTATACACTCTCTCCAGAAAGTATGCATGTGTGTATAAAAACAAAATTCACATGCAATTTCACACTTGTCACCACTTGAAGACTATCAATAGTTTATGAACCCACGATTGAGAACTTTCTAGGAAAGATGAAAGATATCTTTTCAGCTGCTCATTCAAAGCTTTAAAATTTTTTCATAGTTCAACATTCCTTCACGATAGAAACCCAATAGTTCCCTTAACAATGTCCATTCAGGTAAAGATAACATTTCCATAGAATGTAATCTCTTAGACATATGAGTTTAATTTTAACAGTTTGGAGTATTAAGCTTGATTCTAAGTGAAAGTTCTGGGTTTTTTTTGTCAAAGGTTGAGGCGTGTAAGGCTCACTAGAAACACGGGCTGACATCTGAGTGACTCTGTGCTCCATTGAGGGCTCTTATGGAGAACAAAGGCTGGAAAAAAGAGGTATTAACAGAGCCAAGACATAGTCGCAAATGTTCACGAGCAAACTGAAAGATAAAAAGTCATCATAGTAAAAAGTAGGAAAAATATAATTTGATAAATTACATTTATCAGTATACATTTATAATTTAATATGATTAATATGATTATATTGAAAATGAATTAAATCTAACTTGAAATATCTTGTGATAAAATGTCATTATAGGCGAGGAAAATGGAACTCAGACTCATTAAACTGCTTTGAAGTTTTTTCGTGCAATAAATGTTACAAAAATGATTCTTATTATAAAAGAAAATGTGTTTTCCATGCCTAAGAAGAAAAACGCCCAAAGAATCTTGGTGTAAACACTCCAAAACTTTCTTTAGCATCTTGCAGTAGGTGATTTAAACACTTATTTTTATAAAGTGCTTTTTTGTCAGGCAGTATATATGTTAGAAATTAGTCGTTCCTCCCGTTGTAAAACCTTGACATTGACTATAATTGAGGAGGTTAGTGTCGGCGTGTTCCTAAGTATTACCTGTCATTTGAAATATGACAGTGCTGTAACTGCAAGACCTTGGGGAAGCTGGTGCGCTGGCACTGCCATCTGACTGCCTTAGGAACTGCCAGACTGTATTCTTAATGCCTGCGACCCTGAGATAATTAACATGGCCCTAGAGGCTTCTTCCTTTTGCATTTGCACACTTGTTGTTTAATAAGATGTTTGCTGCAAGCTATGCTTTCCTTTCATTTAAAAATGGACCTTAAAGGAGAATGGTACTTCAGTTCACTAAGTTTTGTTATAGATATTGCCTTAGTGTACAAGTTGTATATAAATGAATTTTGTTGCTTTCCTGAAAGTTAAAATATATCCTATTTTTTTCATCTTGTGTTTGATTCCTATAAATGCCTGTCATAATAAGGCAAATGACTGATCTGAAACACAAGCACTTTGACAGTTGTGTTCTACATCACAGAGACTAGTGAATGATAAAATAGGAGCCAAAAAGAAAAGCACATTTAAAAGGTTGCAGGGAAGATTCGATGGGATTTTTTTTTTTTTTTCAGATGGATGCTCTGTATTTTTCTGTTTTGGATGTACATCTAGATTGTTTCCAGTTTCTAGCTATCAGTGGTCAAAATGAAACAGTCTCTGTTGTCCCCAGTATCTTGGTCCTCTTTCCTGATGATCAGTTTAACACAGATTCCTTGTATGTGGAGGTCAGAAGGCAATCGATGGGATTTTTAATTTCTGCATTCTGAAGGATAATAGAAGGAATCAAAACAACCTGCTTCTACTTCATTTAAGATTAGAGTTATTGATTTACAATTAACACTGTTGAATTTGCAAAATGAATTTGTAAATTCTGAATAACTCCTTGAAAATCAAATTTAAGAAACTTGCAGGGGGTTCTCTAGTGTGTTAGTATAAATTTTTAAGGAAGCATAAAATTGCAGAACTTACTATTATTAAACTGCTGAATTTGAACACATTTTTTAAAGTGCTTTTTTGTCAGGCAGTATATATGTTAGAAATTAGTCGTTCCTCCCGTTGTAAAACCTTGACATTGACTATAATTGAGGAGGTTAGTGTCGGCGTGTTCCTAAGTATTACCTGTCATTTGAAATATGACAGTGCTGTAACTGCAAGACCTTGGGGAAGCTGGTGCGCTGGCACTGCCATCTGACTGCCTTAGGAACTGCCAGACTGTATTCTTAATGCCTGCGACCCTGAGATAATTAACATGGCCCTAGAGGCTTCTTCCTTTTGCATTTGCACACTTGTTGTTTAATAAGATGTTTGCTGCAAGCTATGCTTTCCTTTCATTTAAAAATGGACCTTAAAGGAGAATGGTACTTCAGTTCACTAAGTTTTGTTATAGATATTGCCTTAGTGTACAAGTTGTATATAAATGAATTTTGTTGCTTTCCTGAAAGTTAAAATATATCCTTTTTTTTTCATCTTGTGTTTGATTCCTATAAATGCCTGTCATAATAAGGCAAATGACTGATCTGAAACACAAGCACTTTGACAGTTGTGTTCTACATCACAGAGACTAGTGAATGATAAAATAGGAGCCAAAAAGAAAAGCACATTTAAAAGGTTGCAGGGAAGATTCGATGGGATTTTTTTTTTTTTTTCAGATGGATGCTCTGTATTTTTCTGTTTTGGATGTACATCTAGATTGTTTCCAGTTTCTAGCTATCAGTGGTCAAAATGAAACAGTCTCTGTTGTCCCCAGTATCTTGGTCCTCTTTCCTGATGATCAGTTTAACACAGATTCCTTGTATGTGGAGGTCAGAAGGCAATCGATGGGATTTTTAATTTCTGCATTCTGAAGGATAATAGAAGGAATCAAAACAACCTGCTTCTACTTCATTTAAGATTAGAGTTATTGATTTACAATTAACACTGTTGAATTTGCAAAATGAATTTGTAAATTCTGAATAACTCCTTGAAAATCAAATTTAAGAAACTTGCAGGGGGTTCTCTAGTGTGTTAGTATAAATTTTTAAGGAAGCATAAAATTGCAGAACTTACTATTACTTAACTGCTGAATTTGAACACATTTAGTTTCAACAAAGAATTAAATGATTGTGCATAATTAAATGTATTGGAAACTGTATCTATCTATCTATCTATGCATACTAGAAAAGGGAATGGCAACCCAGTATGCATATATATGGTATTCTTGCCTGGAAAATTCCATGGACAGAGGAGCCTGGCAGGCTATTGGCCATGGGGTTTCAAAGAGTTGAACACGACTGAGCAACTAACATATATGCACATATATATATACACACACACACACACACGCACACATACGCACAAAATATGCTTCTTTGCAATGAATTCACTGTGGTTAACTTGAAAATTATTGAGATGTAAACAAAATATAAAATTTCTGAGTTCTTGAACTCTAGAATTAGTGGTAGTATATTTTTATTCTCATTTGTTTATATTTATACTTTGTAGTCTTTGTGCTGGAGTATTTGACCACTTACATTATTTTTCTAGTTTTAAGCTTACTGGAGAGGTAAGTAGAAGAGAATAGTTCATAATTCTTTAACTATAGGAAGTTCTATTTGCAAAATGTTTACTGAGTACTAAAAGTTCAGTACAGAGCAGGAAAAGTATGTTCCATTTGCCCATACCACTTTATTTTATAATTTATATAGACCTGGCTTTGAAAGAGAGTGTTATGTGTATGTGTACATACATATGTACATAAACATCCATATTTGTTCTTTCATTTATTCAAGTATTTTCATTCCTTTACTTTTACAGTTTAATATGTGCAGATAACCAATATTTTGTACTACTTCATACTTTTACTTTACAAGCCTTTATAGATCTTACATTTGTAAAAGGATGCATATCTGTACACAGTCATGTACCTCATTTCTATACACATACTCTCTACTTGGGCCAGTGTCCATCTGCCTACATATCATCTCTTTTGGGATGTTTCTGTCCAAGTCTGAATTTATAATCATTTCTTTCCAAACTGCTCCTCTCGCACTGCATCATTTTAAAATAAAGTGGCCCCACTGTCCATCCAAATACTCACTGGATGGAAACCCATTCACTAGAGGAATAATGTCTTGCTTTTTCTCTCCCAGCTAGCCTGTAAACCTTATGAGAACAAGGTCAGGTTTTGTTTTATGTTTTCTTATTATATTTCCAACATTTAGCAGAGTACTTGCTATAAAATTGGCAGTCAGTATTTGAGGCATCAAAGTCTAGACATGTAATTCTGTCTTCCATCCAAATGGCAGTATACTCCCTCAGTGTCTGTGTGGTGAAGACACACATATTCCAGAATAGTAGAAGACTGGCTTTGCTGCTCTTTGCCCAATCTCCACTCCCAGTGCTTAACTTGGTGGCATTTACTGTCATTTTTCTTACCCCTGTAACATTAGTAAACTCTTTTCCATTTATTGCAAGTGAATTATTTCCAGGATCAGTTAAGATAATAAATTTGGAATTTTTAAACGGAAAAAAAATTAGTAAACTCTATAGGCAAGTTCTTGAACTCTAGAATTAGTGGTAGTATATTTTTATTCTCATTTGTTTATATTTATACTTTGTAGTCTTTGTGCTGGAGTATTTGACCACTTACATTATTTTTCTAGTTTTAAGCTTACTGGAGAGGTAAGTAGAAGAGAATAGTTCATAATTCTTTAACTATAGGAAGTTCTATTTGCAAAATGTTTACTGAGTACTAAAAGTTCAGTACAGAGCAGGAAAAGTATGTTCCATTTGCCCATACCACTTTATTTTATAATTTATATAGACCTGGCTTTGAAAGAGAGTGTTATGTGTATGTGTACATACATATGTACATAAACATCCATATTTGTTCTTTCATTTATTCAAGTATTTTCATTCCTTTACTTTTACAGTTTAATATGTGCAGATAACCAATATTTTGTACTACTTCATACTTTTACTTTACAAGCCTTTATAGATCTTACATTTGTAAAAGGATGCATATCTGTACACAGTCATGTACCTCATTTCTATACACATACTCTCTACTTGGGCCAGTGTCCATCTGCCTACATATCATCTCTTTTGGGATGTTTCTGTCCAAGTCTGAATTTATAATCATTTCTTTCCAAACTGCTCCTCTCGCACTGCATCATTTTAAAATAAAGTGGCCCCACTGTCCATCCAAATACTCACTGGATGGAAACCCATTCACTAGAGGAATAATGTCTTGCTTTTTCTCTCCCAGCTAGCCTGTAAACCTTATGAGAACAAGGTCAGGTTTTGTTTTATGTTTTCTTATTATATTTCCAACATTTAGCAGAGTACTTGCTATAAAATTGGCAGTCAGTATTTGAGGCATCAAAGTCTAGACATGTAATTCTGTCTTCCATCCAAATGGCAGTATACTCCCTCAGTGTCTGTGTGGTGAAGACACACATATTCCAGAATAGTAGAAGACTGGCTTTGCTGCTCTTTGCCCAATCTCCACTCCCAGTGCTTAACTTGGTGGCATTTACTGTCATTTTTCTTACCCCTGTAACATTAGTAAACTCTTTTCCATTTATTGCAAGTGAATTATTTCCAGGATCAGTTAAGATAATAAATTTGGAATGGTTTTGTAAACTGTGAAGTTATATATAAAAATGAATCCATGTATTTATAAAATTCTCTATCATACTACTATAGGCAAGTCCACAACATAATAATCTCTGTGAAGAATGTTCGTTCTTTATTTCTTTTGAGCTACATAGTATTAACCCTGTGCTAAGATATGCAGAACCCTACATTAAAAAACATGCATCAACTCAGAGACCAGAAAATGTTCATGCCTGGGCACACACAAAATAACTGTAGATACAATGTCTGCATGCCACTGCATATTTACAATACATTTTTATTCATTCGCTCTTTCCTGCCTTAATGTTTCTGTCAGCCTGAGAAGTTGCTTTTTATTCATGCCATGGCCTTATTTTCTGCAACTGTCTCTTGGAATACATTATTACCAATATTTTGCATATTGTGGATATAGCACTTTTCAGTCTGAAAATTCACTTTTCACGCTGATGCTATGTTTTCTAGGTCTAGTGTCTAGAATACATTATTATTAGCAACATCTTGGAATCTACAGCTCTTCATTTGGCAAATTTTATTCTCAAGATTTCTCTAAATATATCCAGTATAATTAATGCTGTTAGCACCTCTAAAATGTTGGTGTATAAGGAAATCTACATTTGAGAACTGGAGGTGGAGGAAACTGTTCAGTGTTTGCTGTTTTGGGAAATTTGTCTGCAGAATGACTTGAAGTTTTCCTAAGAGCAGCTTTTCTCTCCCAGCTAGCCTGTAAACCTTATGAGAACAAGGTCAGGTTTTGTTTTATGTTTTCTTATTATATTTCCAACATTTAGCAGAGTACTTGCTATAAAATTGGCAGTCAGTATTTGAGGCATCAAAGTCTAGACATGTAATTCTGTCTTCCATCCAAATGGCAGTATACTCCCTCAGTGTCTGTGTGGTGAAGACACACATATTCCAGAATAGTAGAAGACTGGCTTTGCTGCTCTTTGCCCAATCTCCACTCCCAGTGCTTAACTTGGTGGCATTTACTGTCATTTTTCTTACCCCTGTAACATTAGTAAACTCTTTTCCATTTATTGCAAGTGAATTATTTCCAGGATCAGTTAAGATAATAAATTTGGAATGGTTTTGTAAACTGTGAAGTTATATATAAAAATGAATCCATGTATTTATAAAATTCTCTATCATACTACTATAGGCAAGTCCACAACATAATAATCTCTGTGAAGAATGTTCGTTCTTTATTTCTTTTGAGCTACATAGTATTAACCCTGTGCTAAGATATGCAGAACCCTACATTAAAAAACATGCATCAACTCAGAGACCAGAAAATGTTCATGCCTGGGCACACACAAAATAACTGTAGATACAATGTCTGCATGCCACTGCATACTTACAATACATCTTTATTCATTCGCTCTTTCCTGCCTTAATGTTTCTGTCAGCCTGAGAAGTTGCTTTTTATTCATGCCATGGCCTTATTTTCTGCAACTGTCTCTTGGAATACATTATTACCAATATTTTGCATATTGTGGATATAGCACTTTTCAGTCTGAAAATTCACTTTTCACGCTGATGCTATGTTTTCTAGGTCTAGTGTCTAGAATACATTATTATTAGCAACATCTTGGAATCTACAGCTCTTCATTTGGCAAATTTTATTCTCAAGATTTCTCTAAATATATCCAGTATAATTAATGCTGTTAGCACCTCTAAAATGTTGGTGTATAAGGAAATCTACATTTGAGAACTGGAGGTGGAGGAAACTGTTCAGTGTTTGCTGTTTTGGGAAATTTGTCTGCAGAATGACTTGAAGTTTTCCTAAGAGCAGCTTTTTCCCTTTGTATAATTAATGTATATAAATATGTATGTTTATATAATTTATATAGTTATCAACCAAACAAAGCTTTGGAATTTTTGAAATTTTATTCAGATTGGGGAAAGCCAGGATTAGGGGCAGAAAAGTAACTCCTTTATTTGGTGAATCCTAATAATTCTCTGCTCATGGATGACACTCAGACAAGAATACTTTTAAAACATAAAGAGATAAACATCCTTAGAAGTATGGTCCCCATGCATTTCCTCAATATATTTACCCTATGATGCTTTGTTAGATGTTTGTTTAGTTCCTTCTGAGCCTAATTTACACATGTAGGTTTTGGAGGTACGTGTTACTTGCTAGTAAAAAAAATGAACTATATAGTTGCTTCAAAAGGGACTTTTCTATTTTAGGCTTAGATCTTGAACAGGGATCGAAGGTATCAGGGGTGCAAAGAATGAGTAGAATGCAGTTTTTTTCCCTCCTCTCCAGTCCAAGACCATTCTGCTGTTAGGATGTTGATGTTGCCTCAGTTACCTCATTTTTTTTTTTCAAATATGCAGTCCATAAGCACACTTCCAATTGGTTATTATTTTTGCAAGGAAGCACTGCAACTGTTATCTTTTTGGTAATTGATTATGAGTGTTTTGATCTGCCACAAGAAACTCAGTTAAGACCTTCATGAATGTATATCCATATAATCTTAAACCAAAAAAATGAGTTGCATGTTTGTCATTGGTAACTTTTAAAACATAAAATCTGACATCGTTGAAGAGACAAAATCCTAATTTCAGTTGTTGACGGTATTTTGAATGACAAGTGGATTGTCATTGTAAAGTATCATTTGTAAAGTATCACTCATTTTGTAATAGCTTTAGGTATTTTTGGTCTCTAAGAATGCATGAGTGCACCAGTGTAAATTTAGAAGGTCGTGCTTCTATCAGTTTTTTTTTTTTTTTTTTTTTTTAAGCACAATTGGTAGATTCTGTGTTCAACTATTGAAAACTAGTAAACTTTATTTTTCTATGTTTATATAATGTCTTTTGTACCATGTAGTTTTAATAGACCCATAAAAAAATACAATGACAGAGAATCTTAAACCTATGAAAGTCTAACAAATTTTTTTTTTTTTTTTTCAAAGATTCAGAAAGCCAAGGAATGCAGGCTTTCTTTTCTTTTTTCTTTTTTCTTTTTTTTAAATATTTTATTTATTTATTTACTTTGGGCGGCGGTCGCGTTGGGGAGGGAGGGGAGTGGGCGGGCCACTTCTATTGGTCTTTAATTTCTCTATTTTCATTCGTCTTCGTTCTTTGGCTCCCATGGGCCTCCCATCGCGGTGGCTTCTGTCGTCGCAGAGCACCGGCTCTCGGCGCATGCGCTCCAGAGCTCTGACTCGGTAATTGGACACATCGGTCCAGCCGCTCTGCGGCACGTGGGATCTTCCCAGGCCAGGGCTCGAGCCGGCGCTCCTTGCACTGCAAGGCGGTTTCCTTACCCACTGGACCACCAGGGGAAGCCCGATTTTTTTTTTTTTTTACCATAGCATCTTTCACTCCTGAATCTTACTCACTTGTTCTTACTTCTTAAAGCCTAAATTGTTCTTTTTTGTTATACTTCATTTTTATTTTGATGGAGTTTATCCTTGAGTGATTCTAGTTACAAAATTATGGTATGAACTTTCTAATTTTTTTAAAAAAAAGATGTTTGAAGATGACTTTCTATTCCCTTCAAAAAAAATGAGTTGCATGTTTGTCATTGGTAACTTTTAAAACATAAAATCTGACATCGTTGACGAGACAAAATCCTAATTTCAGTTGTTGACGGTATTTTGTATGACAAGTGGTTTGTCATTGTCACGTATCATTTTTCAAGTATCATTCTTTTTGTAATAGTTAGGTAATTTTTGGTCCTCTTTAAGAATTTTTTGGCCAAATGAGGTGCACCAGTGTAAATTTAGAAGGTCGTGCTTCTATCAGTTTTTTTTTTTTTTTTTTTTTTAAGCACAATTGGTAGATTCTGTGTTCAACTATTGAAAACTAGTAAACTTTATTTTTCTATGTTTATATAATGTCTTTTGTACCATGTAGTTTTAATAGACCCATAAAAAAATACAATGACAGAGAATCTTAAACCTATGAAAGTCTAACAAATTTTTTTTTTTTTTTTCAAAGATTCAGAAAGCCAAGGAATGCAGGCTTTCTTTTCTTTTTTCTTTTTTCTTTTTTTTAAATATTTTATTTATTTATTTACTTTGGGCGGCGGTCGCGTTGGGGAGGGAGGGGAGTGGGCGGGCCACTTCTATTGGTCTTTAATTTCTCTATTTTCATTCGTCTTCGTTCTTTGGCTCCCATGGGCCTCCCATCGCGGTGGCTTCTGTCGTCGCAGAGCACCGGCTCTCGGCGCATGCGCTCCAGAGCTCTGACTCGGTAATTGGACACATCGGTCCAGCCGCTCTGCGGCACGTGGGATCTTCCCAGGCCAGGGCTCGAGCCGGCGCTCCTTGCACTGCAAGGCGGTTTCCTTACCCACTGGACCACCAGGGGAAGCCCGATTTTTTTTTTTTTTTACCATAGCATCTTTCACTCCTGAATCTTACTCACTTGTTCTTACTTCTTAAAGCCTAAATTGTTCTTTTTTGTTATACTTCATTTTTATTTTGATGGAGTTTATCCTTGAGTGATTCTAGTTACAAAATTATGGTATGAACTTTCTAATTTTTTTAAAAAAAAGATGTTTGAAGATGACTTTCTATTCCCTTCATAATAGAATGATGATTTAGATATTTATAGATTGCTCAGTTCGTATTTTATTTCTCCAGTCCAGTTCCACCTCTGAAGACTTTGTCTTCGAACATAAAACATGGCTGATAAGACCTCTAATAGTTGTTTGAATCTTGTTCATTTGTAGAAAATCTGTTTTTCCTGTAAAAACTTTCAGAAATTTTTTCTCTGAACTTGTAAAAATTAATTGTCTAACTAAGCTGGAGTCATTCTTATAGCAATTTCCATGACACTCCATCTCATGGTATAAATTACTTTTTAAAGAAAATTTTCTGATCATTTAAATATTTTCTGTTCTCCTTCCTTATCCTTGTTTTGTTCTAGTATTCATATCATGTCTTTCAGGTCTTCAAGTTTGTTTGTTTTTTACCTTTTATATACACATATTTTTCTTCTCCCATTTTCCCTGACATACAGAGAGATCTCCTTGATTGTTTCTTGTTTAGGTTATTAGTTTGGTTTTCACTGGTGTCCATTTTATTTTTGTCAAAAACTATAAATGATCTGGGATTTTAATCTACTTATGGCCCACAAGTTAGCCTCTCAATGTTCCGTAGATACAGAAAACTGAGTTAGAGACTATGAAATGGAGAAAGAAATGGAGTACCCATGGCTTCACAGGTAGCAGAAGCAGCAATATATTTGTCTTCATTCCCGTCCTCCTATGGGGTGACTACTCAAACATGAGAGAAATCCTGACCTTAAAAAAAACACTGGGTTTATAAAGAGAGAGTGAAGCATGCCTGCCCTCTGCTTCTAGCAGTAAGTGCCAACTCTATCATCCAAGGCTATAAGCAAATGGATACTTTACCCTGAAGGGAAACACTTCCACTATTTTCTAAGGCTTCCTCCTATTCAAATATCATTGAAGAAAAAGTGGTCCCAAAGAAAAGGCAGTTAGTGCATTGTTTTACAAGATGTACTGAAATAAGAGAGACACAAGTATCTTTCACTCCTGAATCTTACTCACTTGTTCTTACTTCTTAAAGCCTAAATTGTTCTTTTTTGTTATACTTCATTTTTATTTTGATGGAGTTTATCCTTGAGTGATTCTAGTTACAAAATTATGGTATGAACTTTCTAATTTTTTTAAAAAAAAGATGTTTGAAGATGACTTTCTATTCCCTTCATAATAGAATGATGATTTAGATATTTATAGATTGCTCAGTTCGTATTTTATTTCTCCAGTCCAGTTCCACCTCTGAAGACTTTGTCTTCGAACATAAAACATGGCTGATAAGACCTCTAATAGTTGTTTGAATCTTGTTCATTTGTAGAAAATCTGTTTTTCCTGTAAAAACTTTCAGAAATTTTTTCTCTGAACTTGTAAAAATTAATTGTCTAACTAAGCTGGAGTCATTCTTATAGCAATTTCCATGACACTCCATCTCATGGTATAAATTACTTTTTAAAGAAAATTTTCTGATCATTTAAATATTTTCTGTTCTCCTTCCTTATCCTTGTTTTGTTCTAGTATTCATATCATGTCTTTCAGGTCTTCAAGTTTGTTTGTTTTTTACCTTTTTATATACACATATTTTTCTTCTCCCATTTTCCCTGACATACAGAGAGATCTCCTTGATTGTTTCTTGTTTAGGTTATTAGTTTGGTTTTCACTGGTGTCCATTTTATTTTTGTCAAAAACTATAAATGATCTGGGATTTTAATCTACTTATGGCCCACAAGTTAGCCTCTCAATGTTCCGTAGATACAGAAAACTGAGTTAGAGACTATGAAATGGAGAAAGAAATGGAGTACCCATGGCTTCACAGGTAGCAGAAGCAGCAATATATTTGTCTTCATTCCCGTCCTCCTATGGGGTGACTACTCAAACATGAGAGAAATCCTGACCTTAAAAAAAACACTGGGTTTATAAAGAGAGAGTGAAGCATGCCTGCCCTCTGCTTCTAGCAGTAAGTGCCAACTCTATCATCCAAGGCTATAAGCAAATGGATACTTTACCCTGAAGGGAAACACTTCCACTATTTTCTAAGGCTTCCTCCTATTCAAATATCATTGAAGAAAAAGTGGTCCCAAAGAAAAGGCAGTTAGTGCATTGTTTTACAAGATGTACTGAAATAAGAGAGACACAAGTATCTTCATTGTTTCATCTATCCTTTAATTTTTTCCACTTTGGAAACTTTTTAGTTTTTTGAATGTAATGTTTGTTCTCTGATTTATGTTTATAATACTGTTCTTTTAGGATAGGGGGGAAGTATAATAGTAATTCAAAGCACTTTACAGTGATTTTCCTACAGGAAAACATAGGTAGAATACTCTCTGATATAAATCACAGCAAGACTGTCTGTGACCCACCTCCAGAGTAATGGAAATAAAAACAAAAATAAACAAATGGAACTTACTTAATTTAATTTAAAAGCTTTTGCACAGTGGAGGAAACTATAAGCAAGGTGAAAAGACAGCCCTCAGAATGGGAGAAAATAATAGGAAATGAAACAAATAACAAAGAATTTATCTCCAAAATATATGAGAAGCTCATGTAGCTAAACACCAGAAAAATGAACAATTCAATCAAAAGTGTGGGTAAAAGACGTTTTGTCAAATAATATATGCAGGTGGCTAATAAACACACAAAAAGATACTCAGCATCACTCATTATTAGAGAAATTCAAATCAAACCGCAGTGAGGTATCGTCTCACACCGGTCAGAATGGCCATCGTCAAAAAGAACCCAAACTGGTATAGCCACTCTGGAGAACAGTGTGGACAGTCCCTAAAAACTGGGAATAGAACTGCCATATGACCCAGCAATCCCAATGCTGGGCATATACGCAAAGGAAACCAAAATTGAAAGAGACACACATACCCCAGATGTTCTTTGCAGCACTATTTACAATAGCCAGGACATGGAAGCAAGCTAGATGACCATCAGCAGATGAATAGATATGGAAGCTTGTTCTATGTTGTACTATAAAATGCTTTTGTCATGAGTGGTGAATATGCCTGATACTATAAAAGACTATAAACAGGAATGCTCAATGAGCCCCCCCCCCCCCCTTTTTACTCTAGGGCCCCCATTTTAAATAATCATTGCAAAAAGGCTATAAGCAAATGGATACCTTACCCTGAAGGGAAACACTTCCACTATTTTCTAAGGCTTCCTCCTATTCAAATATCATTGAAGAAAAAGTGGTCCCAAAGAAAAGGCAGTTAGTGCATTGTTTTACAAGATGTACTGAAATAAGAGAGACACAAGTATCTTCATTGTTTCATCTATCCTTTAATTTTTTCCACTTTGGAAACTTTTTAGTTTTTTGAATGTAATGTTTGTTCTCTGATTTATGTTTATAATACTGTTCTTTTAGGATAGGGGGGAAGTATAATAGTAATTCAAAGCACTTTACAGTGATTTTCCTACAGGAAAACATAGGTAGAATACTCTCTGATATAAATCACAGCAAGACTGTCTGTGACCCACCTCCAGAGTAATGGAAATAAAAACAAAAATAAACAAATGGAACTTACTTAATTTAATTTAAAAGCTTTTGCACAGTGGAGGAAACTATAAGCAAGGTGAAAAGACAGCCCTCAGAATGGGAGAAAATAATAGGAAATGAAACAAATAACAAAGAATTTATCTCCAAAATATATGAGAAGCTCATGTAGCTAAACACCAGAAAAATGAACAATTCAATCAAAAGTGTGGGTAAAAGACGTTTTGTCAAATAATATATGCAGGTGGCTAATAAACACACAAAAAGATACTCAGCATCACTCATTATTAGAGAAATTCAAATCAAACCGCAGTGAGGTATCGTCTCACACCGGTCAGAATGGCCATCGTCAAAAAGAACCCAAACTGGTATAGCCACTCTGGAGAACAGTGTGGACAGTCCCTAAAAACTGGGAATAGAACTGCCATATGACCCAGCAATCCCAATGCTGGGCATATACGCAAAGGAAACCAAAATTGAAAGAGACACACATACCCCAGATGTTCTTTGCAGCACTATTTACAATAGCCAGGACATGGAAGCAAGCTAGATGACCATCAGCAGATGAATAGATATGGAAGCTGTGGTACATACTCAATGGAATATTGCTTAGCTATAAACAGGAATGCATTGTAGTTAGTTCTAATGAGGTGGATGAACATGATGCCTGTTATACAGAGTGAAGTCAGAAAGAGAAAGGCAAATACTATATATTAACACATGTATATGGAATTTAGAAAAATAGTACTGACATTCTTACATGTGGAGCAGCAAAGCAGACACAGATATAAAGAACAGACTTTTGGATGCAGTGGGTGAAGGCGAGGGTGAGATGATTTGAAGATAATGTATTGTGATGGTTTTTGCCATAATGAACGTGAATAAGCCATAGGTATACATGTGCCCTCCCATCCTGAACCCTCCTCCCACCTCCCTCCCCACCCTATCCCTCTGGACTGAACCTACTTGGAAAGGTCATCAATTAAAAACTCATAGCTAACATCATACTTAATGATGATAGACGAAATGCTGTTCTCTTGATAGCCAGATAGAGACCATAATGTCTACTATCACGACTTCTGTTTAGTATTATACTGGATGTTCTAGTCAGACAATCAAGCAAGAAAAGGAAATAAAATCACAGTTGGTAAGAAAGCAGTAAAAATAGCTCTAGTTCTGGATGACATCTTTTTTATAAGACAGAGTGAAAAAATGGATAGGCAATAACTGCTGATAGGTGAAGGATGGTGTTTGGGAGGGGTGATAAAAATGCTCTGTAAGGATTATTTAAATTTGATTATGGTAAAAGCTCTCAAAATTGTTCACTTTGGTAAACTTTATGGTGTGTGAATTATATCCCAAACATTCTATGAAAGAAGTATAATAGAAAGATTAATGTTTTTAACAAAAAAGTTGACTATTGAAGAGAATCCTTCAGTTTTAAAATAGATGATCATGACTATCAAGTCTTTATGGTATTTAGATCCTGTTTCAAGTAGAAATGGAATGAGTTTTATGTCAATATATACAATAGATTGAAAATTGTATCTCTCATTATTTAAACTTGTGATAAAAACCTACATCAAATTAAAATGGGTAATAGGGAAAGAAAAGTTCCTTGAGCTTCTCAGGCATGGGACATTGAAATGAATCTCTAATTTCCAGGGTATGGAGAGTTTTAGGCTAGGTATGAAAAAGTTTTTTCTTGCCACTCAAAGGAAATGTTAAGATCAGCAGTGTGGGAATCCTTTGGGAGCTCATGACAAATGCAGAATATCTGGCCTTAGCCCAGAGCCACTGAGTCAGACTCTCTATTTTAAAAAGCTGCTTCATGAGTACATTGAAGTTTGAGAAGCAAGACCTACCTTTGACTCCTTAGCTTTTAGCTATCCAACCTTTACCCCTGAGCCACCAGGGAAGCCCCAACATTTAATCTTTTTGACTTACAATTATTGCTTGTTTATATATATAGAAAATTTAAAATTTGATTCTCCAAAGTATCCATTTTAATGTGTTTTTTGTCTTTTATTCTGTGTACATGTATACACATATACCTTTTTCTTCTGGGTAATTATTAAAAGGTTTTCTGTAATATGCATGAACTTTTTAAAATCCAGCTGAGGTTGATGTTCATGATTATTGTATAGTAAGTGTTTAAGATGACTGTTCTTTATGTTTCTGATGTCATTAACCAGTTTTCTAGCTTTTTCATATTAAATCTCTTTTGTAGTTTTAAAACACTGCCTTTTTCATATTATGACAAATTTATTTTTGATATTTCTATAGTTCTACCAATTTAAAAAAGCACAGTTGTTTTAACCTGTTTATCCACTGAGGCTAAATGAATTTCATGTAAATGAAATTGAATAGGTATTTCTTTTAGCAGTGGGACAGTGGTGGTTGTTCATTCAGGGACATTGTTAAGTAAAGTTACTAGGTTCTTCTTGGGTTGACAGGTATATAATAATTTCATTCTTTAAATATTTGAAAGTGCACTTAAAGTTGTGGCACATATGTAAACATGTAGCTTCCTCCCTGAAAACTCTAAAATAAAAGAAAGAGTAAATAAACTTAAAGTTTATTCAAGCTCACTTTCAAATTTGAATAAGTCAGAGTCTTTTGTTAAAATTTTCAGTATAATTTTCCCTCGAATGGAAAATTTCCATTTCATTTTCAAATAATGAAATGACCTGCCACGAAATTTCCTTTTCATTTTCAAATAATGAAATGATCTGACTCAATGTTTTATGTTTAAAACATAGGTGAAAAGCCCTGGCATTTTATAAACAGTTTATCCCGATCCCTGTATCTGATATTCACCCTTCATATAGTCACAACTGGCAAATTCCTAGTTTTAAATAACACATTTTAATGGTGTGTGACCTTTTAAGAAAATTGCCAATATCTTTGTTTAGACGGTAGAGGGCATGGGATTCACAGAGCATTTCCCACTAAATGGAGTATATTGCTCCACTATCAACAGCCATGTTGTCAGAAAGTGGCGCTTCATTAAGATAATATGACCTTTAGAATATTCTTATAACCTTTTATTATGTTTTTGATATTGGGACATTTACTTTAATTGCTGTGGCTTTCTGATAAGTTGCAAATAAGAGTATAGCTTTCAATTACATATTATTTCCCTTCAACTATACATTGTGTGTGGGTTTTGTTTTTTTCCTTCTAAATGGCAAAAAAAACAATAAAAAATGTCAGATGAAGGATTTTTGTTCAAACTAGGGATTATCTTCCAGGAAAGTCTTTCAAAGTTAAAATCAATTTGAAAAGTGTATGCTTATTAGTAGAGAAAAAGAGAAGATGGCTATATAGAAGAAAGTAAAAATGGTTCTTCACTCCATTTTTTAAAAGTAGTTGATACGAATCCCAGAGATTTTTTTTATTTCATGGTCACAATGAGACTATATTTTTTCAGTATGCTTACTGTGATAAACTTAAAATTGTTCATTCAAGGTCATCATTGAAATAGAAATTTAGCTTCTAAACCCACTTTTATGAAGGAGCCGAAAAATACAATTATTTTTTTTTTAAGATTTATTTATTTATTTATTTTGGGCGGGGGTTGGGGAGGGAGGGGAGCTGGTGGGCCACTTCTATTGGTCTTTCATTTCTTTATTTTTATCCGTCTTTGTTCTTTGGCTCCTGTGGGCCTCCCATCGTGGTGGCGTCTGTTGTTGCAGAGCGCCTGCTCTGGGCGCATGCGCTCCAGAGCTCTGGCTCGGTGATTGGACACATGGGTCCAGCTGCTCCGCGGCACGTGGGATCTTCCCAGGCCAGGGATTGAACCGGCGCCCCTTGTACCACAAGGTGGTGTCTTTACCCACTGGACCACCAGGGGAAGCCCCGAAAGATACAATTTAATAGAAAGAGGGACAGATGACTGTTCTGGTTAGGCCAGAGTAGCATTTCCCAGGAACCATTTCTGGGTCACTTGTGTTTATTTATTGGTTTGAATTTTATGATCATAATTGAAGCTTTCACTTGAATATCTTGAAATATATCTAGGTATTATTTCTATATTTGTACACATTCCTATGTGCCAGAGTGTGTATTTCTCAGTCACATCTTGGTTTTAACATTGAAATTGTCTTTGTAACATTATATATATAATGTTACATTATATATATAATATATAATATATATAATGGAGCATTCATATTACACTCTTAGAGTGACAACATCATGTAAAATGGCAAAACCATATGGTAGAAAAAAAGTTGAGCTAGGAAGCTCATGGTTCTTCTACTAGGCATGTGGCCTTTGGCAAACACTAGCTTCCTGAACTTTAGTCTCTGTTTTAAAAAATAATAACTGCAAGTTTGGAATGCATTCAGTTAAAAGTAACAGAAAACCCAGTTAGTGGTTTTAAAAATAGAGGTTGATTTTTGTCATAGAACCAGAAGAGAGAAAGTGGGTAGTCCAGGGCTGATGGACCTACTTAGTGCTGTCATTAGGGACTCCATAATTTGTCTTTCCTCTCTGTGTTTGTAGCCCTGTAGTCACAAGATAACTTCCAAACTTTCATGTATCATGTCTTCCTTCCAAGTAGGAAGAAAGGAAAGGCAATATTTTTTTTCCTGATGAGGTTTCATTGTTTTATTGATGGAAAAGATGATTAATCCCTAGTAGACTTGTTGCTCTATGCTTCATTATCCAGCATGGTATCACTTAATGTCTCCTAGAGGCAAAACAGGCTACGATACTATTTTAGCTTTACAGACTCTATATTAGAAGAAAGAAAAGAGAAAGTGGTGGAGAACAGATCCTGATTAAACTAATCTATAAGATGGGCCACAATTAAATACTACATAAGCCAAGTCTTTTAAACACACTGAAGTTCTAGACAGAGTATCAGTTCAACTGAAAAGAGTTAATATGATTGTGTGGTCGTATTTAGTTGAGAATGCTGTTTATGGTTCTGAGTGCATAGTGGAGTTAAAGTACTTTCAAAAATACGTGGAGTGAATGCGAGTTGTGCTGAAATTATGTCATATAGGAAACAACCGAAAGGAGTAGGGATGTTTCATTTGTTTAAGGTAAGATTTAATACAGCTCAAAGAGTTATCCAAATATTTGAAACAGAAAATATATTAATACTTACTATGAACTGATAAAATTAGAGGAAGATAGTTTTTGGGTCAGTTCAAAGGTATTTCATAAGAAATCAGGGCTGTAAACTTGTGAGGAAGATAGTTTTGGGGTCAGTTCAAAAATATTTCACAAGGAATCAGGGCTGTAAACTTGTGCTTTTGTTAAATTAGAAATGACCTAATAATCTAAAGAGTTTGCAGAATGAGGATGGAGATTGCTCAAGATGATGTTTACAGGTCTCTCCAACTCTGAGGTTTGGCAATTCTTTGCATTTGAGATTATGGTTTGTGTTAGTCAAGGTTATCTAGAGAAAAAGAAACAATAGAATAATTTTGTTTGTATGCATGTGTATGTGTTAGAAGGAATTGGTTCATATGATTGTGGAGGCTGGCAGTCCCAAGATATTCAAGGTGAGTGAGCAAGCTGAGGGAGCTGGCAATGTCAGTCCAGTTCAGAAGTTGGAAGGTCAAGAACCCCAGAGGACCTGCTATTTCAGTTTAAGTCCAAAGGCAGAAGAAAAGCTGATGTCCAACTTCAAAAGCTATCAGGCAGGAAGAATTCTTTCTTACTTGGGAGGAGGTCAGCCTTTTTGTTCTTTTCGCTGATTGGATGAGTCCCATTCACTTTAGAGAAGGCAATCTACTTTACTTAGTCGGCCTATTTAAATGTTCATCTTACCCCAAAACATCCTTATGAAGACACCCAGAATAATGTTTGATCAAATATCTGAGAAACCCGAGGCTCAGTTGAAATATAAAAGTAGCCATCACATGGCCAAAATGAATAATTCTTCAGTGGTGTATTTTATATTGTTACACAGCAAATTGCCACAACTTACTGGCTTAATACAAATTTATTTTCTTAGTTTCCACACGTCAGGAGTTCCAGTGTTGCTCTGCAGAGTCTATGACTCTGAGTTTTACAAGATTAACCAGGCTGCATTTCTTTCTGGAGCTTGTGGTCCTCTAGAGGTGGTTGTTAGAAGAATCCAGTTCCTTGTAGTTACAGAAATGAGGCCCTTGGCTCCTAGAGGTCATCAGTTCTCTGCCCCTTGACCCTCTCCATAAGCAAGAAGAGGAAACTGCTCTGCTGGTACAAAACCACAACCTAGAAGCAGGTCACCAAGCTACCCATGAACATGTGGTGTGTGATGGGAGAGGAGCAGCTGCCTTTTTGGCTGCGCCCTTGTCCCAGGATGAAGAGATGTCCACACAGGACCCTGGTCTCACCTGCCAGTGGCCAACCAAGGCTCCCGCAACATTTCCTTATTGTTCAGTCTGGGTGGAATTCTGACTTAGAGACATCCGCTCATAATCCACAGATGGTAGCTTTACCCTGTTAGCTCCTCAACCAAGCACGTAGACCAACAAATAGTCTTATATAACACAGTCTAATCACGGAGGTGACCTTTATATATATATATATATATGTGTGTGTGTGTGTGTGTGTGTGTGTGTGTATATATATATATTTAGAAGGTAGATACATTAATGAAAACAAGGTTGCACAAAGATAAGGACACTAAGAGTCAAAGATTATTGGGGCCATCCTAGAGTTTCCCACAGATGGTTCTTGAAACTGACTTTTGAAGTATAATGAAGGCTTAATTCTTGCTTTCATATATTCATAGGGCTCCAAAACTTAAAGACCAGCTAAAGAGAAACCTTGACAAAAGGAAAGATTTTCATTCTTTATTGTTGTTAATAGAACCAGGTTGCTTTGATACTGATTACTTTGCAATAGTAAGGACATGACTTAGTCATGGGAGGTCATGAGAGATAGTAAGGTCATGGGAGATTGTTTCTTACTAAGATATTACTCATTCAAAAATGCCCTAATTAGGCAAAGTCTTACCTGCTCCAAATTATATACAGTAGGAAAATTAAAAAGGCTGAAAATAAGAGATACAAACTATGAGCCTGGTCAGGCTTTAATGATATTGTCATTCTTTTACAGCCATTATCAACCTTATAAAAGTACTTGAAATAATCTTTCCAATACTCAGTTTGATAAGAGTGATATTTATTGGAAAAACCAAAGCAACTCTAGATGTGTTCTTACAGCTCAAAGTAAACAGAATATGCTAGTACTTCTTATACCTTGTCACTGAATCTCCAACTATTTTCATGGTGGGACTAATATCTCTGGAAATTCCAATACTGTAGGAGTCTGTGTTTTCCTGCTCTTACCCTATTGACAATTTATAATCCTTCACTGTCTGCTGGTACAAAACCACAACCTAGAAGCAGGTCACCAAGCTACCCATGAACATGTGGTGTGTGATGGGAGAGGAGCAGCTGCCTTTTTGGCTGCGCCCTTGTCCCAGGATGAAGAGATGTCCACACAGGACCCTGGTCTCACCTGCCAGTGGCCAACCAAGGCTCCCGCAACATTTCCTTATTGTTCAGTCTGGGTGGAATTCTGACTTAGAGACATCCGCTCATAATCCACAGATGGTAGCTTTACCCTGTTAGCTCCTCAACCAAGCACGTAGACCAACAAATAGTCTTATATAACACAGTCTAATCACGGAGGTGACCTTTATATATATATATATATATGTGTGTGTGTGTGTGTGTGTGTGTGTGTGTGTATATATATATATATTTAGAAGGTAGATACATTAATGAAAACAAGGTTGCACAAAGATAAGGACACTAAGAGTCAAAGATTATTGGGGCCATCCTAGAGTTTCCCACAGATGGTTCTTGAAACTGACTTTTGAAGTATAATGAAGGCTTAATTCTTGCTTTCATATATTCATAGGGCTCCAAAACTTAAAGACCAGCTAAAGAGAAACCTTGACAAAAGGAAAGATTTTCATTCTTTATTGTTGTTAATAGAACCAGGTTGCTTTGATACTGATTACTTTGCAATAGTAAGGACATGACTTAGTCATGGGAGGTCATGAGAGATAGTAAGGTCATGGGAGATTGTTTCTTACTAAGATATTACTCATTCAAAAATGCCCTAATTAGGCAAAGTCTTACCTGCTCCAAATTATATACAGTAGGAAAATTAAAAAGGCTGAAAATAAGAGATACAAACTATGAGCCTGGTCAGGCTTTAATGATATTGTCATTCTTTTACAGCCATTATCAACCTTATAAAAGTACTTGAAATAATCTTTCCAATACTCAGTTTGATAAGAGTGATATTTATTGGAAAAACCAAAGCAACTCTAGATGTGTTCTTACAGCTCAAAGTAAACAGAATATGCTAGTACTTCTTATACCTTGTCACTGAATCTCCAACTATTTTCATGGTGGGACTAATATCTCTGGAAATTCCAATACTGTAGGAGTCTGTGTTTTCCCTGGCTTCCTTCACTGCTCTTACCCTATTGACAATTTATAACCCCTGGACCATCTGGGGAGCAGACTGTTGGCTGCCAAATAGACTCATTAACATTCCCCTCCAGGAACGCTTGCTGTTTAATTAGGCTGTCTGCTGGATTCAGGCAGTGAGAGCCTTAGGTGGCTGTGTAACAAATCCATGACTCCATGCATTCAGATGTCAAGGTCACTAAGATTCTTATTTCATACTCAATACAAGAAAGGGAATCCAGATCATTGACTGCTAAATCCAAATCATCAATGACTTTACCTTAAAGGGGATTTTCCATACGTAATTGAGACACTAAGTTATCCCCCCACTGAACTCACAGCTGTCTCTTTAGTGTCATTTGACAACATTCTAACCCCTAGGCCATCAGATCTGGCCTTCAGACCGACCTTCTTGTGAAAACTAATCAATAGTGTTAGTAGGATACTATCCAGACCCAATACTGAGATTACTATACGTGCCATAATTAAATGCATCTGATTAATTACATTCTCTGAGGACAGATTGTTGAAAGTGTTAGCATTCCAGACATATTTAAGTAGAACAAATGTTCTCCCTTTCAAATGCCAAATTGATGAAGTTCTATTGTAAGAAAAATACCTCCCAAATGAGTGATTTGGTTAATTTGAATAAACATTTTCTAACCATCAACAGTTTAAAGAAAAAGGAAGATGGTCATAATGTAAACTCTGTCAACTCAGGGTCTTCCATGTTTAACAAATACAGTAACGATGCCCTAATTGGGCTAAAGGCAAATCTCCCCAAATTATATACAGTAGGAAAATTAAAAAGGCTGAAAATACGAGATACAAACTATGAGCCTGGTCAGGCTTTAATGATATTGTCATTCTTTTACAGCCATTATCAACCTTATAAAAGTACTTGAAATAATCTTTCCAATACTCAGTTTGATAAGAGTGATATTTATTGGAAAAACCAAAGCAACTCTAGATGTGTTCTTACAGCTCAAAGTAAACAGAATATGCTAGTACTTCTTATACCTTGTCACTGAATCTCCAACTATTTTCATGGTGGGACTAATATCTCTGGAAATTCCAATACTGTAGGAGTCTGTGTTTTCCCTGGCTTCCTTCACTGCTCTTACCCTATTGACAATTTATAACCCCTGGACCATCTGGGGAGCAGACTGTTGGCTGCCAAATAGACTCATTAACATTCCCTCCAGGAACGCTTGCTGTTTAATTAGGCTGTCTGCTGGATTCAGGCAGTGAGAGCCTTAGGTGGCTGTGTAACAAATCCATGACTCCATGCATTCAGATGTCAAGGTCACTAAGATTCTTATTTCATACTCAATACAAGAAAGGGAATCCAGATCATTGACTGCTAAATCCAAATCATCAATGACTTTACCTTAAAGGGGATTTTCCATACGTAATTGAGACACTAAGTTATCCCCCCACTGAACTCACAGCTGTCTCTTTAGTGTCATTTGACAACATTCTAACCCCTAGGCCATCAGATCTGGCCTTCAGACCGACCTTCTTGTGAAAACTAATCAATAGTGTTAGTAGGATACTATCCAGACCCAATACTGAGATTACTATACGTGCCATAATTAAATGCATCTGATTAATTACATTCTCTGAGGACAGATTGTTGAAAGTGTTAGCATTCCAGACATATTTAAGTAGAACAAATGTTCTCCCTTTCAAATGCCAAATTGATGAAGTTCTATTGTAAGAAAAATACCTCCCAAATGAGTGATTTGGTTAATTTGAATAAACATTTTCTAACCATCAACAGTTTAAAGAAAAAGGAAGATGGTCATAATGTAAACTCTGTCAACTCAGGGTCTTCCATGTTTAGGGACAAAACTATCACAAATATTTGTCAACTGACTCCAGTACTTCTTGGCTGAGTTTAGTACTCATTCATCTGTTGCTTCATTAAATAACAATGAAAACAAAATATGATCACAATGGTAAGGAGATATACCTAATTCCATGAGATCTCCATTTGAAATGTAAACCTTGTTTGGTAAATAGGGATGTATTCCCTGAGGAAGTGATTTGAATGATAAAATAGGAATGAAAGTTTGGGATACTGAGGCAACATTTAGGGCTGGGAGACAAAGTCTTCTGAAAAGAGAAAAACGCATACAGATGCCCTGTTGTAGGGGAGTTATGCATGTCTGAATGAAGGCTGATAATTTGGTGTTCAGAGAGGATGAGGAATTATAACATGTAAGGAAAGGCTTAATTGGCCTAAAATACTAGTCTTAAACTATTTTATCTATTGCAACTAGAGAAACAGTCCAGAACTATCCTTAACATTAGGACCTGCTCTCTTTTCCTCAGGTGCCTAAACTCAACCCTGCCTCTCACTAAGAGAAGAATTAGTGAACAGATTAATGGGTTCAGTCTTGATTTTTTCCCCCCACCTACCAGTCTTGACTAATAAACAATCTTCATAATCCTCATAGTGAATTTAGAGGGATTCACCAGTGGTCTTGCTCTAAAATGAGCATCAAAGTAGGGCATCAAAAGGCTTGCATCAGGAAATAATTCTTGGTGTTAACCTTTAAATCAAATATCATTACCTTGTGGGAAGACCAAGCTTTTCAGTTATTTTGCCTGTGTCTGTATTTACTTACGTTTTTTACTTTTCTTCAAATATATTTTATTTATCTCCTTTCCCCAGTTTTACATAGGAAATGAGATATTCTGTTATAAAATTAGTTTTCCTTGGAGATTACACATCAATAGTGGACCTTGAGCTGTATTTAATTCATCTGTATTTTCTTTTTTTTAAATGACATCCCCGCTCCACACTGGATTAATCAAGCACTCATTTACTTTTTGTTTTTTCTTTTTTTTTCCAAGAAAAAGATGGAAGTTCCTTGGTGACAAGAGATAACAAGAGAAATTCTTGGGAATCAGCGTATTAAACTTCACTTTTCTCCAAGATACCTGGAGGAAAAAAAAAGAAAGCTTTTAAAGCACAAATTGAATTTCCTCTACTTATTTCTAGAGTGCCGTAGGCTTCACTTACCAAAAAACTTACAAAAAGTGACTGATCCTGCAAATACTGAGCAACTGGCAGATGCTACATCTGACATATAGCATTCTTTGAAAGGCATTCAACTTAG
The DNA here is from genome assembly GCA_022376925.1 of Tragulus kanchil. Taxonomy (NCBI): domain Eukaryota; kingdom Metazoa; phylum Chordata; class Mammalia; order Artiodactyla; family Tragulidae; genus Tragulus; species Tragulus kanchil. The sequence continues at coordinate 115,922,137 of JAIOJX010000028.1, read as the reverse complement.
GCTTTTGTCCTGGATATTTCTTAAAATTTTGACCTTATTGTATTTATAATGCTCTCTTTTAATAATTTTTAATATTAATATTTATATAGGTAATATAAATGAAAATAATGCAAATATAACATAAAATGATCTTTAAAATATGAACATATAGTTCTTAGCTGTATTATACTAATTATTCCATTAGCTACAAGGTATATGCAGTAGAATAAGATCTGGGAGTCAGAGTGGCCCACAAACTGTGAATTTTTAAAGATATCTTTTAAAAAGGCATATTTTAGAAATTTTATAGTCATGCAGTCATCATCCACCTTTTCTTTCTAAATTGTGAATATGACACATTTAAGAAAGGAGCAAGGCCATAGTACTCATTAAAGTGCCAGGAAATATTACCAACCAGACAGGCTTAAATGAATTGGAATTGGTTCATGGGCAAATGAAAAGCTAATGGTCTTTTCATAAGTCAATAATAATTTTAAGCAGCAAGAGAGTGTTTTATGAGCAAGATTGCGATCAGCTAGTTTTATTATTCACTGAAAATAAAGTATGAGAAAATAAATCTAAACCAGAATTTTAAATAGGGAAATATTCAATTACAGATGTCTGTTGTTGTTATGTATATTTTCCTGTTACAGTCCTCATTCATAAACACTTCAAATTCACAGGCCTGTGTTCTTTCTCTAGGGCTGCCTACACTGGTGAAAAAAGGAATTAAGTACTCTTGTTCCGTTCAGGGCAAGACAAAGAATGTGAAGAATAAGATGCTAGCAGTCCCCACATTTGAGTCAAGACTTCTGACCTGTTTTTAGCCTCAGGAAATTCAGATTAATTTTTTTGGCCTTCTGTTTATTTCCTATAGGTATGAAGTAAAATCAATTAACTCATTTTAATCTGGTTAATCATGCAAAAATTTTTTAAACCACAAAATTGCATATGGTAGCTAACCCAAGAGCTGTCAGTGTTCGTGTGATTTTGTGTTTTGTCCATACCCAAGTTGTTCTAATGACACCTTGCATTAAAAAGACACATAGATGCACTTGAGTAAATATAGAAGTCTCCAACTGGATTCAAACAGATGGGGTTTAACCACAACTTGTGCCCATATATCACGCTAACAGAAGAGCTTGAGCACAGGTGTGCGAGAGGCACAGACGTTTCTTTGTAAGTTTAAGAAAAAAAGCAGGAAAGGAATTTTTATTTTCTTTAACACTTAAATTTAACAGTTGTTAGAACGTTAAAAAAAAGACAGTGTTACATTAACTTAGAACCAAGAGAAAATTGACATCCAGTGCTCTGAGTCTTTTCTGTTTAGCCTAACTTTTGGGTGAGGTAAAAGAAATAACAACTTCATCTGGAAGGAAAGCCAGAAGAACTTGTTTTGGTTACAAATTGTACTTTTGTCATTCTGGCAGGATTATAAATAGAGGAGACTCAAGGTCATAGGTAGGCCTTGATGTTTGGCTCATTCTATGGTAATCTTATTTCTGGAGATTGTTGGCTCAGCTAGTGTTTAGCTAGATGCTGGGAAGATAAATCTGAACTTGGGCTTGTGACACCACTTAACTGGTAATAATGATTGTTATCAGTGTCTCTCCATTTTGTTTCTGGGGCAGGAAGTTTAGCTATGTGTGTGTGCACTTTTTTTTTTTTTTTTTTCCCAAATGTGAATGACGTTTGAAATATCCAGCTATTTCTCCCAAAGTGGTGGCTAGAAATTACTACTATTATAGAACTATAAATTCAATTTATTATTTAGAGCAAGAAAATGCTATTGAACCATTTCTCTCTAGCTATAATGAAGTTAGTGCATTTTTGTTGTTGTTTATTTTTGGATTAAGTACTCTTGTTCCGTTCAGGGCAAGACAAAGAATGTGAAGAATAAGATGCTAGCAGTCCCCACATTTGAGTCAAGACTTCTGACCTGTTTTTAGCCTCAGGAAATTCAGATTAATTTTTTTGGCCTTCTGTTTATTTCCTATAGGTATGAAGTAAAATCAATTAACTCATTTTAATCTGGTTAATCATGCAAAAATTTTTTAAACCACAAAATTGCATATGGTAGCTAACCCAAGAGCTGTCAGTGTTCGTGTGATTTTGTGTTTTGTCCATACCCAAGTTGTTCTAATGACACCTTGCATTAAAAAGACACATAGATGCACTTGAGTAAATATAGAAGTCTCCAACTGGATTCAAACAGATGGGGTTTAACCACAACTTGTGCCCATATATCACGCTAACAGAAGAGCTTGAGCACAGGTGTGCGAGAGGCACAGACGTTTCTTTGTAAGTTTAAGAAAAAAAGCAGGAAAGGAATTTTTATTTTCTTTAACACTTAAATTTAACAGTTGTTAGAACGTTAAAAAAAAGACAGTGTTACATTAACTTAGAACCAAGAGAAAATTGACATCCAGTGCTCTGAGTCTTTTCTGTTTAGCCTAACTTTTGGGTGAGGTAAAAGAAATAACAACTTCATCTGGAAGGAAAGCCAGAAGAACTTGTTTTGGTTACAAATTGTACTTTTGTCATTCTGGCAGGATTATAAATAGAGGAGACTCAAGGTCATAGGTAGGCCTTGATGTTTGGCTCATTCTATGGTAATCTTATTTCTGGAGATTGTTGGCTCAGCTAGTGTTTAGCTAGATGCTGGGAAGATAAATCTGAACTTGGGCTTGTGACACCACTTAACTGGTAATAATGATTGTTATCAGTGTCTCTCCATTTTGTTTCTGGGGCAGGAAGTTTAGCTATGTGTGTGTGCACTTTTTTTTTTTTTTTTTTCCCAAATGTGAATGACGTTTGAAATATCCAGCTATTTCTCCCAAAGTGGTGGCTAGAAATTACTACTATTATAGAACTATAAATGCATTTTTATTATTTAGAGCAAGAAAATGCTATTGAACCATTTCTCTCTAGCTATAATGAAGTTAGTGCATTTTTGTTGTTGTTTATTTTTGGATTCCATAGACCTAATTCTACCCAATCCACTGGACAAAGTTTATTTAGCTGTCATACTCTTTAACCTAGGAAGCTCACTGTATTTACTAAAGAGCTTTTCTTTTTCTTTTTTTTTTTTACTTTCTGATTAATCTATAAAGTGATTTTTGTCCTACCTATATTTTGGAAATGGGGCAGAATAAAGTCTTGTGCAGAAGCAGTGTATTGTACAGTACTGAGAAACTCAGTCTAACAGGTGAGAGTTCAGAGATGGCAGATAACAGAGTGATAAAGTAAAAGTAAAGTTTGTTTTCGAAGTTTGTTCTTCCACCTTTTCAGCAGTTTAAAGTCAACACTTCTAGGATAAGGCCATTTGTGTTAAGCAAGTACAATCAAATTTATCTAAGTAAGTTTAACAATGACACCATTTTTAAACAACCGTTTTTAACTGCTGAGTGATCCACATGTTTTCATAATCCTCAGTTCTGCTCTCTAAACAGCTCAGCTGTCACTTAATAGTCAAATGTTTTGACCATTAAAGCATCAGAAAAGTCAGAAATCCTGTATATCCAGGAGTATGGATCACTCCAGGAAACACACCAGGTCTCTTCACCCTGAAGTTGTTTGAATCTTATGTGGACTTTAGAGAATGGAATTGACAAGTCATGGTTATGGAGCTGCATTCTGAAGATGGCATTGTTATTGGGATTACAGTAGGCTTTTGTCATGAGGGAAATAGTTAAAGTCAGGGAAAAGGAAAATAGGAATAAGCAAAGTTGTTTCTAGTCTATAAACACAGGAAGAAGTCCGGTGACGATGGCTCAGCTAGTTTAGCTAGATGCTGGGAAGATAAATCTGAACTTGGGCTTGTGACACCACTTAACTGGTAATAATGATTGTTATCAGTGTCTCTCCATTTTGTTTCTGGGGCAGGAAGTTTAGCTATGTGTGTGTGCACTTTTTTTTTTTTTTTTTTCCCAAATGTGAATGACGTTTGAAATATCCAGCTATTTCTCCCAAAGTGGTGGCTAGAAATTACTACTATTATAGAACTATAAATGCATTTTTATTATTTAGAGCAAGAAAATGCTATTGAACCATTTCTCTCTAGCTATAATGAAGTTAGTGCATTTTTGTTGTTGTTTATTTTTGGATTCCATAGACCTAATTCTACCCAATCCACTGGACAAAGTTTATTTAGCTGTCATACTCTTTAACCTAGGAAGCTCACTGTATTTACTAAAGAGCTTTTCTTTTTCTTTTTTTTTTTTTTTTACTTTCTGATTAATCTATAAAGTGATTTTTGTCCTACCTATATTTTGGAAATGGGGCAGAATAAAGTCTTGTGCAGAAGCAGTGTATTGTACAGTACTGAGAAACTCAGTCTAACAGGTGAGAGTTCAGAGATGGCAGATAACAGAGTGATAAAGTAAAAGTAAAGTTTGTTTTCGAAGTTTGTTCTTCCACCTTTTCAGCAGTTTAAAGTCAACACTTCTAGGATAAGGCCATTTGTGTTAAGCAAGTACAATCAAATTTATCTAAGTAAGTTTAACAATGACACCATTTTTAAACAACCGTTTTTAACTGCTGAGTGATCCACATGTTTTCATAATCCTCAGTTCTGCTCTCTAAACAGCTCAGCTGTCACTTAATAGTCAAATGTTTTGACCATTAAAGCATCAGAAAAGTCAGAAATCCTGTATATCCAGGAGTATGGATCACTCCAGGAAACACACCAGGTCTCTTCACCCTGAAGTTGTTTGAATCTTATGTGGACTTTAGAGAATGGAATTGACAAGTCATGGTTATGGAGCTGCATTCTGAAGATGGCATTGTTATTGGGATTACAGTAGGCTTTTGTCATGAGGGAAATAGTTAAAGTCAGGGAAAAGGAAAATAGGAATAAGCAAAGTTGTTTCTAGTCTATAAACACAGGAAGAAGTCCGGTGACGATGTTAATCACATTCTTTTATCCAAGGCCCAAGTGCAAAACATGCTTATTTTCAACTGTATCAATCAGGAAACTTGGCATACTCAGGTGGCATAAAGTTGTAAGTGCATTTAAGGAAAGTATCTCAGAGCTAGCAACAAGGAAATCTCCATTGCCCTTTTCCTTGTGGATAAGCGGGGAATGGAGTAGTAGTTAGAGTGTTGTGTAGAGGACATTGACAAAGGGGCTGTGACCATTCAGTCAAGAAACTGGGCCAGGCTATTGTGACCTGGGAGAGAGGAAACTGAGATAAGCCCTCTGGTCTTGCTCTCTTTTCCTGCTCAGTTATCTGCTACCATTGCTTTTCACTGGACAAATTCAACTAAAAGCCAGAGGACAAGAGAGCTTGTGGATGGAGGCCTCACAATAAAGCTTCTCCAAGCAGAGTTGGGTGGAGAAGTGTATAGGGACAATACAAATTCTGCATATAAACCTTTCCTGATATGGCTGTGTGTGTAAAATTTAAATTGTCTCAGCTTTAAGTGAAAGGAAGTCTTTTGTTGCTTTAAGAATACGATTTAATAATATATAGTGTGAAAAGTTCTTCAGATAATCATTTATTGATTTAAAGATTCTTGTTCAACAGTGATAATACATATTAATAGTACTTACTGGAGTAAGAAGTGAGGATAAAATTATAGATCTTTGAACTGGCATCTAACAAGAAGGGAGAGACATTGTAAGGCAGCTAGGAGACTTGGGAAGCTGGGGGGCTGGTGTCAGAATTGAGTGTGGATCCTGATTGGGGCATTGCTACTGAGAACTTAGACATTTGACTTAAACCACTGGGCATTTTGTTGCCTGCATGACTTCGTACTTTTTTTTTAATCAGAATTCCATTGCTGAATGTACATCACAGAATATTCAAATATCAATTTTATGGATCAGAAAAGGTTTTTTTTTCATGTGGACTTTAGAGAATGGAATTGACAAGTCATGGTTATGGAGCTGCATTCTGAAGATGGCATTGTTATTGGGATTACAGTAGGCTTTTGTCATGAGGGAAATAGTTAAAGTCAGGGAAAAGGAAAATAGGAATAAGCAAAGTTGTTTCTAGTCTATAAACACAGGAAGAAGTCCGGTGACGATGTTAATCACATTCTTTTATCCAAGGCCCAAGTGCAAAACATGCTTATTTTCAACTGTATCAATCAGGAAACTTGGCATACTCAGGTGGCATAAAGTTGTAAGTGCATTTAAGGAAAGTATCTCAGAGCTAGCAACAAGGAAATCTCCATTGCCCTTTTCCTTGTGGATAAGCGGGGAATGGAGTAGTAGTTAGAGTGTTGTGTAGAGGACATTGACAAAGGGGCTGTGACCATTCAGTCAAGAAACTGGGCCAGGCTATTGTGACCTGGGAGAGAGGAAACTGAGATAAGCCCTCTGGTCTTGCTCTCTTTTCCTGCTCAGTTATCTGCTACCATTGCTTTTCACTGGACAAATTCAACTAAAAGCCAGAGGACAAGAGAGCTTGTGGATGGAGGCCTCACAATAAAGCTTCTCCAAGCAGAGTTGGGTGGAGAAGTGTATAGGGACAATACAAATTCTGCATATAAACCTTTCCTGATATGGCTGTGTGTGTAAAATTTAAATTGTCTCAGCTTTAAGTGAAAGGAAGTCTTTTGTTGCTTTAAGAATACGATTTAATAATATATAGTGTGAAAAGTTCTTCAGATAATCATTTATTGATTTAAAGATTCTTGTTCAACAGTGATAATACATATTAATAGTACTTACTGGAGTAAGAAGTGAGGATAAAATTATAGATCTTTGAACTGGCATCTAACAAGAAGGGAGAGACATTGTAAGGCAGCTAGGAGACTTGGGAAGCTGGGGGGCTGGTGTCAGAATTGAGTGTGGATCCTGATTGGGGCATTGCTACTGAGAACTTAGACATTTGACTTAAACCACTGGGCATTTTGTTGCCTGCATGACTTCGTACTTTTTTTTTAATCAGAATTCCATTGCTGAATGTACATCACAGAATATTCAAATATCAATTTTAGTTATACCACTGAGCCTTGTAATCTTGTTTTAAAAATATTAATACCTGCTACTAGACTCATTTTAGAGTAAAAAAAAAAAAACAGTGAATTTACATGGCACTTGTAAGGGAATATGCTTTTGTTGACTATTGGTGATCAGACTCTTTGATACTCATTAAAACATTCTAAGATGATATATAAGGTCTGGATAATCCTAGTTGAAATGGATGATTCCCTACCAGGCCCATCCCTGTAACCAGTGATGAGAAGCAAGCCTGTATCCATTTAGACACATGTTCATGTTAGAAACAAAGAATGTACGAGCAGGTGTCAGAAGACAATTTTCAACATATGGTAAGCTCTTCCAGTGTAGCTGCCTGTAATCCTTGTCAGAGGTCAAAGAGACAAAATGGGCACAGTCAGAAGTGGCTAGGTGCTTCAAAAGCCCATTTAGGAAATGACACTGTTAAAAGCCATACTACCTGAACCAGAGAAAAATTACCCTTTTATCAATAATGTAAAGTTAATGGAAAGAACAATCTGATTTTGGTTGTATAAGTTTCCATGTTTCAGGAGCAGCAGAGAAACAGATGAATCAAGAAAGTCAGGAAGGCATAGAGGGGTAACAGCATGTACTTTGATATTCAGAGAAAGCTGAGCATCACAAGAACGGTGTAACAGCATGTACTTTGATATTCAGCAGTTGATACCCAGAGACTGGTCTACCACTCCAGACAGGAATGAAGGAGTTGGAGTCTTTTGTTGCTTTAAGAATACGATTTAATAATATATAGTGTGAAAAGTTCTTCAGATAATCATTTATTGATTTAAAGATTCTTGTTCAACAGTGATAATACATATTAATAGTACTTACTGGAGTAAGAAGTGAGGATAAAATTATAGATCTTTGAACTGGCATCTAACAAGAAGGGAGAGACATTGTAAGGCAGCTAGGAGACTTGGGAAGCTGGGGGGCTGGTGTCAGAATTGAGTGTGGATCCTGATTGGGGCATTGCTACTGAGAACTTAGACATTTGACTTAAACCACTGGGCATTTTGTTGCCTGCATGACTTCGTACTTTTTTTTTAATCAGAATTCCATTGCTGAATGTACATCACAGAATATTCAAATATCAATTTTAGTTATACCACTGAGCCTTGTAATCTTGTTTTAAAAATATTAATACCTGCTACTAGACTCATTTTAGAGTAAAAAAAAAAAAACAGTGAATTTACATGGCACTTGTAAGGGAATATGCTTTTGTTGACTATTGGTGATCAGACTCTTTGATACTCATTAAAACATTCTAAGATGATATATAAGGTCTGGATAATCCTAGTTGAAATGGATGATTCCCTACCAGGCCCATCCCTGTAACCAGTGATGAGAAGCAAGCCTGTATCCATTTAGACACATGTTCATGTTAGAAACAAAGAATGTACGAGCAGGTGTCAGAAGACAATTTTCAACATATGGTAAGCTCTTCCAGTGTAGCTGCCTGTAATCCTTGTCAGAGGTCAAAGAGACAAAATGGGCACAGTCAGAAGTGGCTAGGTGCTTCAAAAGCCCATTTAGGAAATGACACTGTTAAAAGCCATACTACCTGAACCAGAGAAAAATTACCCTTTTATCAATAATGTAAAGTTAATGGAAAGAACAATCTGATTTTGGTTGTATAAGTTTCCATGTTTCAGGGAGCAGCAGAGAAACAGATGAATCAAGAAAGTCAGGAAGGCATATACAGCAGAGAACGGTGTAACAGCATGTACTTTGATATTCAGCAGTTGATACCCAGAGCTTCTATGTCACTGCACACCAGAAAACAAGTGGAAATTCAGAAATGTGGCCATCCCAGAATGGCTGAAAGAAGATGGCTCGTCTACCATTCTCCAGGACTAGGTATATGGAAGGAGAGTTAATGAAGCTCTCCTCAAATGTGAGGATAGCCACATTATAGAGAGGGCTTTCCAGGTGGCACTGGTGGCTTTAAAAAAAAAAAAAAAAAAAAAAAAAACCACATGTCAATGCAGGAGAAATAAAAGATGTCGGATTTGATCCCTATGTTGGCAAGATCCCCTGGAGGGAAGGGCACAGCGACCTACTCCAGTCTTCTTGCCTGGAGAAGCCCATGAACAGAGGACCCTGGCAGGCTATGGTCTATAGTGCGGGGGCCTTCCACAGAAAGGAAGGCAGCAGGATTGCCCCCGGCTGAACCGGGAGATCTGGGAAAGAGGTGGGTCTGCTGCCCACCAACCCATCCCCCTGGCAAGCGGGAGACAATCAGACATGACAGGGGTTCTGTCAAAGCAGTTCCGTTTTATTAGTGAAGACTCACAGCTTTTATAGGCAAGTGAAGGGGGTTTTGTAAGGGACTTCCTATAGATTACACCAATCAAGCTAAAGGTCAAGCAATCATCCACGAGCGCGGAAACGAGGGGAACCAATCAGAAATTTTGACAATCAATTTAACCATTTAGATTACGCCCTCGTCTCTTCCTGTAGACGCCGTCTTAGCTCCAAACTGAAACAATGTGCTTAAGCTTGCTTTCACGCCCACATCCCTTCCTGTAGGCGCCATCTTAGCTCCAAACTGAAACAATGTGCTTAAGCTTCCTTATGCTTGCAACGGTCCTTTTTCAATTCGGAGCCCCACACATAGGGTCACAAAGAGGCAGACACAACTGAAGTGACTTATCATACACCCATGTTATAGGGAAAGACACCCATATTATAGGGAAAGACATTTCACAAAGAAAATGACATTGTAGCATGAAGAAAGAAGTGGTTTCATCAATTACGATTCTTTTCTGATCCTTTAAAACTTCAATTAGGCTGCTCTTCCAGGTAATCTCACCTTTAACATCATGCTGTCCTGCATGTAGTTATTTGAGTTTTGCAGTAAACTGGACATTCCAAGAATCATCTGCTATGTGTTCTATCAGGTAGGTGCCTTGTATTGAACAAAGTAGACGTTCAGCACAGGTTTGAACAGTAGGAACAACCAAAAGATCTTCTAAGTGGACCAAAAGAGGATCAACTGGGGCCTTGCAATATTGAGATTTATAATAATAACTATATATACTTTATCTACTTTTCTGGGCTCAGAGCTTCTAAAACCCTTGGAATTTCCTAGAATGAAGGTGTCTTTTGTGTAAATCAGTTAACTTTGAAACACATCTAAGGATCGGGCTGATTGTCAGGGAAAGCACATGATTAATGTGTCAAGGAAAGCACATGATTAATGTGTTGGAACTTTAAGTGCAGCTTCGCTCACCCCTGTGTTGAGTGCCCATGTAATGACGCTTCTGTGAAATCACAAGTAGATGAGGTTTGAGAGCTTCCAGGTGGGTAAACACCTGGAGATCTGCAAAGAATGGTACCTTCTGAAGATGTAGACACTCATAGTCCTTTCCCCGTACTTTGCTTTATTTGTCTTTGTACATCTGGCTGTTCCTCACTTATATCCTTCTATAATAGACAGGTAAACTAGTAGGCAAATCGTTTCTCTGAGTTCTTTGACCCATTCTAGCAAATAAATTCAAGAAGCGGTCTTAGTTATGGAAGACAGTATGGAGATTCCTCAAAAAACTAAAAATAGAGGCAGCCTTTGACCCAGCAATCCCACTATTAGGCCTATATCCTGATGAAATCAAAACTGAAAGAAGCACCTGTACCCCAATGTTCATTGCAACTCTCTATACAATAGCCAGAACATGGAAGCAACCTAGATGTCCATCGACAAATGAATGGATCCAAATCTCTGGTACATATATACAATGGAATACTACTCAGCTGTTAAAAGAAGACTCAGTCCTAATGAGGTGGCTGGCTCTAGAACCTATCATAAAAAGTGAAGTAAGTCAAAAAGAGAAAGACAAGTACAGTATACTAACCCATATATATGGAATCTAGTAAGATGGTCATGATAACACACGCAGTGAACTCATGGAAAAACAGAGAATAGACCTAAAGACACTGTGGAGAATGAACAGTGAGAGGGAGGCATAGAGGAGGTAACATTGAAACCCATACTGGCACGTGTGGAAAAGATATATATTGTCACTGTGCTAAGGGAATAGGAGTGCCTACAATCACTTGGGGCGATGGTTTGGAGGGATGGGAGATAGGGAACTGGGTGGGGCGGGGGATCCAGGGATATGCATATGAATGATCTGGGAACATATATGTCGGTGAACAACAAAACTCTGTGAAATCTTTAAAATAAAAATAAAAAAAGAAGCAGTCTTAGAACCTCCAGTCTGTGGAGATGATCAAAAGAATGGAGAACAACCTGGACTTCTGATAGGCATCTAAAGTCATGGGGGTCGGGAGTGATAGGGCAATTTTGAAGGACTGAGCCCTTACCCTGTGGAACCTTGCACTATCCCTAGGTGTTGTCACAACTGAGATGAATTGAAGGACCCTTAACTAGTATCTAAAAAAAGTTTGGTGGTGACGAAACTCTGCTTTCAATAGGAGTTAATGGCTAGAATTGTAGACTAGTAGAAGACTGACTTCTTTTTAACCCTGATTGATTTTTGGTAAGATGAAATTGTTCCTTGGTTAATTTGAATACTCCTCCTGGAAGATATTATTAATAAATGCTTGTTTGGTGAATAGATACTTGAATTTAGAATTTATTCTGACGGGTATAGTCACTCTAATTTATTCTTAAGTTTTATTAAGATTATAAATCTTTCTGAATATTGAGGTGTTACTGACCCAGAATCCCACTATAGGCTACCTGAAATCATGAAGCACCTGTACCCCAATGTTCATTGCAACTCTCTATACAATAGCCAGAACATGGAAGCAACCTAGATGTCCATCGACAAATGAATGGATCCAAATCTCTGGTACATATATACAATGGAATACTACTCAGCTGTTAAAAGAAGACTCAGTCCTAATGAGGTGGCTGGCTCTAGAACCTATCATAAAAAGTGAAGTAAGTCAAAAAGAGAAAGACAAGTACAGTATACTAACCCATATATATGGAATCTAGTAAGATGGTCATGATAACACACGCAGTGAACTCATGGAAAAACAGAGAATAGACCTAAAGACACTGTGGAGAATGAACAGTGAGAGGGAGGCATAGAGGAGGTAACATTGAAACCCATACTGGCACGTGTGGAAAAGATATATATTGTCACTGTGCTAAGGGAATAGGAGTGCCTACAATCACTTGGGGCGATGGTTTGGAGGGATGGGAGATAGGGAACTGGGTGGGGCGGGGGATCCAGGGATATGCATATGAATGATCTGGGAACATATATGTCGGTGAACAACAAAACTCTGTGAAATCTTTAAAATAAAAATAAAAAAAGAAGCAGTCTTAGAACCTCCAGTCTGTGGAGATGATCAAAAGAATGGAGAACAACCTGGACTTCTGATAGGCATCTAAAGTCATGGGGGTCGGGAGTGATAGGGCAATTTTGAAGGACTGAGCCCTTACCCTGTGGAACCTTGCACTATCCCTAGGTGTTGTCACAACTGAGATGAATTGAAGGACCCTTAACTAGTATCTAAAAAGTTTGGTGGTGACGAAACTCTGCTTTCAATAGGAGTTAATGGCTAGAATTGTAGACTAGTAGAAGACTGACTTCTTTTTAACCCTGATTGATTTTTGGTAAGATGAAATTGTTCCTTGGTTAATTTGAATACTCCTCCTGGAAGATATTATTAATAAATGCTTGTTTGGTGAATAGATACTTGAATTTAGAATTTATTCTGACGGGTATAGTCACTCTAATTTATTCTTAAGTTTTATTAAGATTATAAATCTTTCTGAATATTGAGGTGTTACTGTATTTCTTTCATTTTTTATTATATAAATTATAGAGGAACAGCATTTTAATTTGAATCCAAGTACACTACAGAATAATCACTACCCCAAGTCTAGTTACCATCCCTTGCCATATAGTTGACTCCCTTCATCCATTATGCTTAATCCCCAACCCCTTCCCTTCTGATAAATACTATTCTGTGTGTATATGTATATATATATATATATATATATATATATATGAGTGAATTTTTGTTGTAGTTTTTATTCTTTTGGATTCCATATATGAGTGAAATTGCATGCTTTTTGTCTTTCTCTGACTTATTCCTTTTAACATAATACATCCAAAATCCACTTATAGCTAAAGGCAGATGTCATTTGTTTTTATGGCTGAGTGGTATTCCATTGTGTGTATATGCGTGGGTGGGTGTGTGTGCACCACATTTTCTTTTTCCATTCATCCATCAGTGGACACTTAAGTTGTTTCTATGTCTTAGCTACTGTAAATAATTCTGGAATGAACCTAGCGGTGCATGTATCTTTTAGAATTAGTGTTTTTCAGATAAATACTCAGAAATGAAATAACTAGATCATCTGGTACTTCTTGCTTTTTTGCCCAGTCTCCATGAAATTTTCCGTAGTGACTGTACCAACTTATGGTCCCACTTACAGGACTGTTCTCTACCTCCTCTCCAACATCTGTTATTTCTTGTCTTTTTGATAATAGGCATTCTAACAGGTATGAGGTGATAGCTCACTGTGGCTTTGATTTGCATTTTCCTAATAATTAATGACGTTGAACATCTTTTCATGTGTCTCCTGGCCATCTGTATGTCTTCTTTGAAAAAAAAAATGTGTACTCAGATATTGTGCCCATTTTCAGATAGGGCTTTATTTATTTATTTATTTATTTGGTTGTTGCTGAGTTATATGAACTACTTACTTATTTTCAATATTAACCCCTTGTCAGATAGGTGATTTTGAAGTATCTTCTCCCATTTAGTAGGTCTTTTAGATGTGCTATTTAGAATAAATGCTTGTTTGGTGAATAGATACTTGAATTTAGAATTTATTCTGACGGGTATAGTCACTCTAATTTATTCTTAAGTTTTATTAAGATTATAAATCTTTCTGAATATTGAGGTGTTACTGTATTTCTTTCATTTTTTATTATATAAATTATAGAGGAACAGCATTTTAATTTGAATCCAAGTACACTACAGAATAATCACTACCCCAAGTCTAGTTACCATCCCTTGCCATATAGTTGACTCCCTTCATCCATTATGCTTAATCCCCAACCCCTTCCCTTCTGATAAATACTATTCTGTGTGTATATGTATATATATATATATATATATATATATATGAGTGAATTTTTGTTGTAGTTTTTATTCTTTTGGATTCCATATATGAGTGAAATTGCATGCTTTTTGTCTTTCTCTGACTTATTCCTTTTAACATAATACATCCAAAATCCACTTATAGCTAAAGGCAGATGTCATTTGTTTTTATGGCTGAGTGGTATTCCATTGTGTGTATATGCGTGGGTGGGTGTGTGTGCACCACATTTTCTTTTTCCATTCATCCATCAGTGGACACTTAAGTTGTTTCTATGTCTTAGCTACTGTAAATAATTCTGGAATGAACCTAGCGGTGCATGTATCTTTTAGAATTAGTGTTTTTCAGATAAATACTCAGAAATGAAATAACTAGATCATCTGGTACTTCTTGCTTTTTTGCCCAGTCTCCATGAAATTTTCCGTAGTGACTGTACCAACTTATGGTCCCACTTACAGGACTGTTCTCTACCTCCTCTCCAACATCTGTTATTTCTTGTCTTTTTGATAATAGGCATTCTAACAGGTATGAGGTGATAGCTCACTGTGGCTTTGATTTGCATTTTCCTAATAATTAATGACGTTGAACATCTTTTCATGTGTCTCCTGGCCATCTGTATGTCTTCTTTGAAAAAAAAAATGTGTACTCAGATATTGTGCCCATTTTCAGATAGGGCTTTATTTATTTATTTATTTATTTGGTTGTTGCTGAGTTATATGAACTACTTACTTATTTTCAATATTAACCCCTTGTCAGATAGGTGATTTTGAAGTATCTTCTCCCATTTAGTAGGTCTTTTAGATGTGCTGACAGTTTCCTTCTCTGTGCAGAGGTTTTTTAGTTGGATGAAGTCCCTCTTATTTTTGTTAGTTTCCCTTGCTTTTGAGTAAGGTCCACAAAATGTCACTGACTGATATAAATGAAATTGTGGCCTATGTTTTCTCCTAGGAGTTTTATGATTTAAGTCTTACTTATATTCAAGTCTTTAATACATTTTGAGTCAATTTTTCTGTGTGGTGTACAATAATGACCTGGTTTTATTTCTGTATGTAGCTGTCCAATTTTCTCATTACCATTTATGGAAGAGACCATTCTTTCTCATTCTATGTTTTGTAAATTAATTGTCTGTATATGTGTAAATTTATTTTGGTGCTTTCTATTCTGTTCCATGATCTATATATCTTTTTTTGTGCCAGTACATTTTTTGTTTAAATACTATTGCTTTGGAATCAGTGAATGATACCTCCAGCTTTGTTCTTTATCAAGGTTGTTTTGGTTATTTGGGATCATTTGTGGTTCCATACAGATTTAGAATCATTGTTCTAGTTCTATGCAATATACCATTGGAATTTTGATTGAGATTGCATTGAATCTGTAAGTTGCTTTAGGTAATATCAACATTTTAATAATATCTTTCCTGCGGGGACCTTCCGCAGAAAGGGAAGGCAGCGGGATTACCCCCGGCTGAACCGGGAGATCTCGGAGCCGCCCCGCAGCCCCCTGGCTGAGGCAGGGGACAATCAGACGCGACAGGGGTTCCATCGAAGTAGTTCCGCTTTATTGAAGAAGATCCACAGCTTTTATAGGCAAGCGAAGGGGGTTTTGCACGGGACTTCCTATAGATTACACCAGTCAAGCTAAAGACCAAGCAATCATTCACGAGTGCAGAAACCAAGGGAACCAATCAGAAATTTTGACCATCAATTAACAATTTAGATCACACCCTGCTTCTTCCTGTAGGCGCCATCTTAGCTGCAAACATGTGCTTAAGCTTCTTTAAACAATGCGCTTAAGCTTCCCTTCATTTCCATGTCCCTTCCTGTAGGCGCCATCTTAGCTCCAAGCTGAAACAATGTGCTTAAGCTTCTTTATGCTTAAAACAGTCCTCTTTCAATTCAGAGCCCCACACTTTCCAATTTGTGAGCATGGGATATCTTTCCATTTATTTGTGCCTTCTTCAATTTTTTTTATTAGTGTCATAGTTTTCAGTGTACATGACCTTTGTCTCTTTGATTGAGTTTATTCCTAGGTATTATTTCTAATGTAGTAGTAAATAGAATTTTCTCAATTTCCCTTTCCGATATGTTGCTAGTGTACAGAAATACCACAGATTCCTTTATATTGATTCTGTATTTTGTAACTTTTACACATCCTTTAACTACTTACTGTAATTTTAGTAGGTTTTATTAATTTTGTCTTAACCTGTATGCTTGCTTTAAGTAATTTACTGTCTTTATCATATGTTTATCTTTCCCAGTGAGATTTGTTTGATTCATTGTGCTATTAGTGCCATTTCTTTCAGCTTATTGAAGTCCCTTTACTGTTTCTTGTAGGACTGGTTAAGTTATGATGAAATCTTTTATTTTTTGCTTTTATAGGAAACTCTTGATCATGTCTTCAGTTCAGATGAAAACCTAGCTAGTCAGAGAATTCTTGGTTGAAAGTTTCTGCTTTCAGCACTTTGAAATATATGTCATGACATGTGGCCTGTAAAGTTTGAGCTTAAAAAAATTCTGAAAGATTTATAGGATTCTCTTTGTATATAACAAACTTTCTCCTGCTGAGTTTAGGATTTTCTCTTTATCCTCAAGCTTTACCATTTTAATTATAAGGTTTTTGTTGTATGTCTCTTTTCAACTTCTTTGAAACTCTGGGATTCCTGGACATTGGTATTTTTTTCCTTCCCCAAATCAAAGAAGTTTTCAGCCACTTCTTCTTTTTTCTTTCTTCCTTTACTTTTCGCAGTTTCTTTCTCTCTCTCTTTTCCTCTGAGATTTCTGAATATGGATATCATTCTTCTTGTTATTTCAAAGGTCCTTAAGATATCTTCAATGTTTAAATTTCATTTTAAATCTTTTTTCTCTGTCTCAGTGACTTGAATCATTTTTGTTCCAGTGTGCTGACTTGGCCTTCCTTCCTCCTCAGTTAGTCTGCTATTGAACCCCTCTCGTATATTTTTATATTATGAAACTTCTGTTTGATATGTCCTTATATTTTCTATCTCTTTGCTGTGGAGGCTCTGTGCATCCAGTTTTTGGGTCCCCTTTTGAGGGGGATTGTTCTTGTGTTGTTGTAGATTTGCTTTGTCAATGGGAGAACTTGAATTTAGACTCCTCCTTTACCACTACATTAACCCTCTTCATTTCCCTTTGTTTTTAAATTCTAATAATATTAGCTACAGTTCATACTTGTTTTGCTAAAAATAGGTTGTTGACTCCTATGTTGGGTGGAGAAAGAAAGGTCTTGATAGAAATATACTGATATATCTTGGTAGAATTGGACTGACTTTTACCTTACCTTGTAAAAACACTTACTTGCGCTTCTGACTCCTTGAAGCAATGGATGATTAAAAAAGTTTTGTGTGGATACTATTCAAAATATGTAAGAAGTTTTACAACTAGAAGTGGTACTACTAAAAAAAAAATATACTTTAGAATTTATTCTTATATGGATACTATTCAAAACACAGGAAATACGAGGGAAGTGAAGACAAAATACTGAAGGCAGTAATAGGATATCTTACAACAAAGATATTTGTGATTATTTTGAAGGACTAGGAGATTCTTCCTACCAATGTTACATCTGCCAAACTTGAAAGGGGGATTCCCAGGGGTGCTCTGAGACTGGGAGCAGACTCCATTTAATGCAGTTCTTTTCATTATGTCTACTTGGTAATGAAGTGGAAAATGTAGCATCAAAGAGTTGTAACTCTGGTACTTGAACTGAATATATGAAAATTTAAGAAGAAAATGGTACTGGAGATAGCATTCCTTGGATTTTAAGAACAGGTCTACTTTTATTTTAGCACAATGAGTGAGTATTCATCTAGTAGATACATAAAATTTTCAATCAGAAAGCCTTTAGAAAAGTATATACTTATTACTCCCTTCAAGGCAAAACTCCCCTGGAAGCATGGGCCTCTCTAAAATAAATCAACCATTAAGAAAATCACCAGCTAATTTTTGTTGGCTGAATTTGTTATATGCCATATGTTTTAATTATTTGGAGGAGAGGAGAGCAATGAAAAATCTTTTATTAAGAATGATCTATAATCTATGTCTTAAAAGTATTATCTTAAGCATTTTGTGTAATTCTACCCAAATGTGTAAATTTTCATTAGGACTTGAGTGTAAAATTACCAGACCTCTGTGGTGATTAGGTGAAATGGGGAATTTTAAAACATTATTAGGTTAGTTTTTATTGCACATAATGAGGATCTCCCAGATGGTGTAGAAATCATTAAAAATTAATTTTATAACCACTGGACGTGTCCTAAAGTGTCTTGAACTGATAAGCCTTTCTAATCTTCTAATACTGTTCTAGTTCATTGATGAAGTAAAGTGCCTGGCTTTGTAAAATTGATAATCCTATTACAACCATTAAAGTGTAGCACATTCATTTTGTCTCAGGTGTTTAAAGTGAGTTCCCAACTCCCTCAAAGAAAATTATGCTATAATGTAGTGAAGTCTCAAACATTTCAGATTTGAAGACACATGGTAGCATAAACCACTTTATTATAGCCCCAGGCTATTGTAGCTGGCTGTTGATTCAAAAGTGCATGCTGAAGTGGTACTGTGAATTTAATATTGATTTAAAGTAAATATGTCTGTGTTAATATAAATAACACTTATACTCATTTGAAAATGAATATATATGCATATATTTTTGTGGGTGATTGATTAGTTCTTGGAATAGCTCTACTACCCTGTTAGGAGTTTGTGAGTTATTAAATCATTGCTCAAGACCTTCTTTGCAAATGGTGTTGGGAAAGCTGGACAGCTACATGTAAATTCATGAAGTTAGAACGCATATTCACATCATACACACACACAAAAGCTCAAAATGGCTTAAAGACTTAAATATAAGGATTTCTTTGTGGTCCAGGTGGGCTTAGGCAAGGGGACTTTTTTTGTTGGCATGAATACATAAAATTTTCAATCAGAAAGCCTTTAGAAAAGTATATACTTATTACTCCCTTCAAGGCAAAACTCCCCTGGAAGCATGGGCCTCTCTAAAATAAATCAACCATTAAGAAAATCACCAGCTAATTTTTGTTGGCTGAATTTGTTATATGCCATATGTTTTAATTATTTGGAGGAGAGGAGAGCAATGAAAAATCTTTTATTAAGAATGATCTATAATCTATGTCTTAAAAGTATTATCTTAAGCATTTTGTGTAATTCTACCCAAATGTGTAAATTTTCATTAGGACTTGAGTGTAAAATTACCAGACCTCTGTGGTGATTAGGTGAAATGGGGAATTTTAAAACATTATTAGGTTAGTTTTTATTGCACATAATGAGGATCTCCCAGATGGTGTAGAAATCATTAAAAATTAATTTTATAACCACTGGACGTGTCCTAAAGTGTCTTGAACTGATAAGCCTTTCTAATCTTCTAATACTGTTCTAGTTCATTGATGAAGTAAAGTGCCTGGCTTTGTAAAATTGATAATCCTATTACAACCATTAAAGTGTAGCACATTCATTTTGTCTCAGGTGTTTAAAGTGAGTTCCCAACTCCCTCAAAGAAAATTATGCTATAATGTAGTGAAGTCTCAAACATTTCAGATTTGAAGACACATGGTAGCATAAACCACTTTATTATAGCCCCAGGCTATTGTAGCTGGCTGTTGATTCAAAAGTGCATGCTGAAGTGGTACTGTGAATTTAATATTGATTTAAAGTAAATATGTCTGTGTTAATATAAATAACACTTATACTCATTTGAAAATGAATATATATGCATATATTTTTGTGGGTGATTGATTAGTTCTTGGAATAGCTCTACTACCCTGTTAGGAGTTTGTGAGTTATTAAATCATTGCTCAAGACCTTCTTTGCAAATGGTGTTGGGAAAGCTGGACAGCTACATGTAAATTCATGAAGTTAGAACGCATATTCACATCATACACACACACAAAAGCTCAAAATGGCTTAAAGACTTAAATATAAGGATTTCTTTGTGGTCCAGTGGTTGGGAATCTGCCTTGCAAGGCAAGGGGTGTGGGTTCAATCTCTTAGTTCAGGGAACTAAGATCCCACATTGTTGGGGAGCATCTAGGCCTGTGCTTGCAACTACTGAGTCTCCACACTGAAACTAGAGAATCTGTATGTTGCAGTGAAATATCTTATGCACCAAAGATCCTACATTCCACAACTCAAAGATCCTACATTCCACAACTAAGACCCCAACACAGCCAAATAAATTAGTATTTTTAAAAAGACTTAAATGTAAGCCATAGCACCATAAAATTCTTAAAAGGGAACATAGGAAAAACATTCTCTGACATAAATCCTACCAATGTTTTCTTAGGTCAGTTTTCTAAGGCAATAGAAATAAAAGCAAAAATAAACAACCTAGTCAAATTTACAAGCTTGTGTACAGCAAGGGAAGTCATAATCAAAATGAAAAGATTTATGGACTCACCTATGGACTGGGGGATAATATTTGCAAATGGTACAACTGGCAAGGGCTTAATCACCAAAATATATAATCAGCTCATACAACCCAGCAACAAAAGTCCAATCAAAAATGTACAGAAGACCAAAATAAACATATCTCCAAGGAAGACATACAGATGACCAACAGGCACATGAAAGACCATCAAATGGCTAATTATTAGAGAAGTGCATATCAGAACTTCAATCAGGTATTGCCTCACAGTGGTCAGAATAGCCACTAATGAAAAGTGTACTAATAATAAATGTTGGAGAGAGTGTGGTGAAAAGGAAACCTTTCTATGCTTGGTGGGAATGTAAACTGGTTCAGCATCTATGGAGAACAGTAGAAAGGTTCCTTAAAAAAGATAAACATAAAGATGCCATATGATCCAGCAATCCTACTCCTGGACATATATCCATAGAAAACTCTTAATTTGAACAGGTACATTCACTCCAATGTTAATAGCAGCACTATTTACAATAACCAAGACAAGGAAGAAGCCCAAATTTCCATGGAGAGATGAATGGGTAAAAAAGCATGTGGTATTTATATATAATGAAACATTACTCAGCCACAAAAATGAAATAGTGACATTTGCCACAACACGCATGGATCTAAAGGGCTTCCTAATAATTAAAGTAAGTCAGATACCTTGTATCATTCACATGGGGATTAGTTCAGGGAACTAAGATCCCACATTGTTGGGGAGCATCTAGGCCTGTGCTTGCAACTACTGAGTCTCCACACTGAAACTAGAGAATCTGTATGTTGCAGTGAAATATCTTATGCACCAAAGATCCTACATTCCACAACTCAAAGATCCTACATTCCACAACTAAGACCCCAACACAGCCAAATAAATTAGTATTTTTAAAAAGACTTAAATGTAAGCCATAGCACCATAAAATTCTTAAAAGGGAACATAGGAAAAACATTCTCTGACATAAATCCTACCAATGTTTTCTTAGGTCAGTTTTCTAAGGCAATAGAAATAAAAGCAAAAATAAACAACCTAGTCAAATTTACAAGCTTGTGTACAGCAAGGGAAGTCATAATCAAAATGAAAAGATTTATGGACTCACCTATGGACTGGGGGATAATATTTGCAAATGGTACAACTGGCAAGGGCTTAATCACCAAAATATATAATCAGCTCATACAACCCAGCAACAAAAGTCCAATCAAAAATGTACAGAAGACCAAAATAAACATATCTCCAAGGAAGACATACAGATGACCAACAGGCACATGAAAGACCATCAAATGGCTAATTATTAGAGAAGTGCATATCAGAACTTCAATCAGGTATTGCCTCACAGTGGTCAGAATAGCCACTAATGAAAAGTGTACTAATAATAAATGTTGGAGAGAGTGTGGTGAAAAGGAAACCTTTCTATGCTTGGTGGGAATGTAAACTGGTTCAGCATCTATGGAGAACAGTAGAAAGGTTCCTTAAAAAAGATAAACATAAAGATGCCATATGATCCAGCAATCCTACTCCTGGACATATATCCATAGAAAACTCTTAATTTGAACAGGTACATTCACTCCAATGTTAATAGCAGCACTATTTACAATAACCAAGACAAGGAAGAAGCCCAAATTTCCATGGAGAGATGAATGGGTAAAAAAGCATGTGGTATTTATATATAATGAAACATTACTCAGCCACAAAAATGAAATAGTGACATTTGCCACAACACGCATGGATCTAAAGGGCTTCCTAATAATTAAAGTAAGTCAGATACCTTGTATCATTCACATGGGGGATCTGTGATACAAATGGACTCATTTACAAAACAGAAAGACTCAACAAACACAGAAAAAAAATTATGGTTAGTAAAAAAAAAAAGGGGGTATAAAGATAAATTAGGAATTTGAAATTAACAGAGAACTACTGTATATAAAGTAGGTAAGCAAGGATTTACTGTATAGCACAGGGAAGTGTGATATCTTCTGGTAACCTATAATGGAGAAGAATCTGGAAAAGAATGGGTATATATATATGTATGTATAGCTGAATCACTTTTTTGTACATCAGAAAGTAACAACATTGTAAATCAACTACAATTATTAAAAGAGATACTGCAAAGGGCATGAAACAAAGGCCATCCAAGAAAATGCTCTATCAGTAGATCAAAGGTATACCTGAAACATTCCTGTGCTGAGGACTTAGCTGGTTTATCCTCTGTCACAATATTGCTAGGGAGGAGAATCCTCTGCACCTATTGTGGTACCATTTACTGCACTACAGGAACAAAATATACAATCTTTCATGTTCTATATAAGTGTAAGTGTCTCCTACAATTCCTTAATACCACAGACCAATGTCATGCAGTAAGTCTGACCTGTTTTAATAATTTTTTCAACTCTATTTTAGTTGTATAAATTGGATTAAGGTCCTTTAGATTTCCTGCCATTATATCCTGAGTCTCTTTACATTTATTTTTGGAGGCCTACTTTAATAATTTGCTTTTCAAAGGCTGACTTACTGGGAAGTCATTTTTGTTTTTTGTGTCTGTATTTTTTTTTTTTTTTAAGATTTATTTATTTATTTATTTATTTTGGTGGGGTGGGGGGGGAGGGGAGCAGGTGGGCTACTTCTATTGGTCTTTCATTTGTCCATTTTCATCCATCTTTGTTCTTTGGCCCATGTGGGCCTCCCATCACGGTGGCCTCGGTTGTTGCAGAGCACCGGCTCTGGGCACATGTGCTCCAGAGCCCCGGGTCGGTAATTGGACACATCAGTCCAGCCGCTCCACGGCACGTGGGATCTTCCCAGGTCAGGGATCGAACCGGCGCCCCTTGCACTGCAAAGCGGTGTCCTTACCCACTGGACCACCAGGGAAGCCCATGTCTGTATTTTATGTGTATACTTTTTCATATAAAAATCTGTTTGTTTACATATAAGGTATATATGTGTTAAATATTTGAAACTATTTACATATATTATACTTACCTCCTGACGAGAGTAACACATTTATAATGCTCTTGTATAAAATGATTATAGTATCTAAACTATATATCTGCATGACAACCTTGTCAGGTTTGGTGTGTGTCTATACCAGGCACTAATGTGTTGGTTGTATCTGTTGGCTCCAGACTGTTATCGGGCCAAATGCACACAGCCACAAATGACTGATAGCAACATTGGTTATGGTATATATTTGAAGGAAATGAGACTTGTGAAAGAGTTGAGAGAAAAATGTGAGAAAAGAATCAAAAGGGTGATGAAGAAATAGAATTAGAAGGTTTGCACAATGCAAAATATGAAGAGATGAAATGATTATTCAAGTACCAAGTAGTTTATTGAGTCTTGTCCTCAGTGTTTCAGGAGTAGATTTCAGATCTTTTTAAATACCACATGCTGCATTTTCAGCTATCTGGTACCTTAACTGTATGTCTACCTTTCCAGGGCTGTTTCCACTTCATATATTCTGTATTTTGTGGTTTAAGACTGCTTGAGCTTGTCAGATCATGTAAGCAAGTCTTGTGACTCAGAAAATACAGGACTGGTGTAAAAGCCACATCACACTAGGCTGTAGAGTTTACCATGGAAAATTTACTTTGACTATCATTCAAGGATGCTGAAAGAGCTTGAGAGCATTTACAACAAGATGACAGTGTAACACTGGGTTAGGAATTAGGAAATCTTTTGTCTTAAATTTGCTTCTTCATCCTGCCATTTGGCCTATGACCATGGCCAAGTGGCCAACCCTTCAAAGCCTTGGTTTCCTCATCTGAATATGAGGGTGATTAAAGAACAAACTTTAAAATGGTTTTAATGAGACTGAATGCATAGAGTAAGGGGTAAATTCTTCATAAATGCAGTTATTTTTATAGTTAATTTTATTAGACTAGACAACAAATAATTGGATATCAACATTTGAGGCCATGTCAAATTATCTGGGCATGTCTAAAACAAAATGGTCATATGAAAGACCTCTGGTAAGAATTCTATCCCTTCTCTGGATTGTATATTATAGACTGAGTTCTGTCTCAAATATAAAATGGAGGATGACCTCCCCATCTTGGCCCTAAGAATTCTATCCTCCTGGATTGTATAAATATAGTATCTAAACTATATATCTGCATGACAACCTTGTCAGGTTTGGTGTGTGTCTATACCAGGCACTAATGTGTTGGTTGTATCTGTTGGCTCCAGACTGTTATCGGGCCAAATGCACACAGCCACAAATGACTGATAGCAACATTGGTTATGGTATATATTTGAAGGAAATGAGACTTGTGAAAGAGTTGAGAGAAAAATGTGAGAAAAGAATCAAAAGGGTGATGAAGAAATAGAATTAGAAGGTTTGCACAATGCAAAATATGAAGAGATGAAATGATTATTCAAGTACCAAGTAGTTTATTGAGTCTTGTCCTCAGTGTTTCAGGAGTAGATTTCAGATCTTTTTAAATACCACATGCTGCATTTTCAGCTATCTGGTACCTTAACTGTATGTCTACCTTTCCAGGGCTGTTTCCACTTCATATATTCTGTATTTTGTGGTTTAAGACTGCTTGAGCTTGTCAGATCATGTAAGCAAGTCTTGTGACTCAGAAAATACAGGACTGGTGTAAAAGCCACATCACACTAGGCTGTAGAGTTTACCATGGAAAATTTACTTTGACTATCATTCAAGGATGCTGAAAGAGCTTGAGAGCATTTACAACAAGATGACAGTGTAACACTGGGTTAGGAATTAGGAAATCTTTTGTCTTAAATTTGCTTCTTCATCCTGCCATTTGGCCTATGACCATGGCCAAGTGGCCAACCCTTCAAAGCCTTGGTTTCCTCATCTGAATATGAGGGTGATTAAAGAACAAACTTTAAAATGGTTTTAATGAGACTGAATGCATAGAGTAAGGGGTAAATTCTTCATAAATGCAGTTATTTTTATAGTTAATTTTATTAGACTAGACAACAAATAATTGGATATCAACATTTGAGGCCATGTCAAATTATCTGGGCATGTCTAAAACAAAATGGTCATATGAAAGACCTCTGGTAAGAATTCTATCCCTTCTCTGGATTGTATATTATAGACTGAGTTCTGTCTCAAATATAAAATGGAGGATGACCTCCCCATCTTGGACAAATACCACTACTAGAATGAATATTGTGACATGTATTTTTAAGAGGTTCCCAATTGTTTTCCTTGCTGTTGATAATAAGTGTAGTATAGGTTATTGGGAATTAAAAAGGTAAGTTGAGGTTTAAAAAGAAAAGAGCCATTCTACTTCTTTACAAATTGCAATGACAATTTTATTCCTTTTTCTTGCAATTCCTTAGGCTAGATTGTAAGAAGCAGATTATAACTGTAGACAGTTTAAGACCTTTGATACATTTTCTTAAATTGTTTTCCGAAAGTGTTGGACTCACTGATATTCCTGTCAGCAGTGTTTTGAGACTGCTGGCCTTTTTACAACTTCCTTGGCACACAGTGTTTTTTTTAATACCATTAAAGATTTTTGAGGCCAAACTTGCAAACTGAATAACACAATCGCTTTCAGTACTCAGTTATTAATGAGACACTATTGGGTCTTTTTTCTGAAACTAAAGTCAGTTTTGCTTTTTTTTTTATATTTGAAGGGTTAAATGGGACCAACATTTATTATGTTATTAGAGTTTCCTTGAAAAAGGCTTATTTGGTCCTGCAGCAAAGAAAATGATTGCAACAGAGGTGATCCTATAGCTTTGAGATCACTCATGGGGAATACAGAGCAACTCTATATTCTCTAGTAAATCATAATTCTAAGTCATGTTGAAGGTAGTCATACAGTTGTAATTCAATAGCTCTGAAGAGGGTTCACCATGCTTTCCTGGAGTATCATGCTGGAGGCTTCTTCCTAGGCTCTTTGGCTTAATACAATTGCTTGTCTGAATTGAACTGAAAATGTTTGCCATTTTTTAAACCTCGTTTGAGGCATGAATTATACTTTCTCTTAATTCTGAAGTTTTGTGAGGGGTATATTTGAATCCAGTGCTGTAGTTTTATTTCAGGTAAATCCTGGATGACCTGCTTGACCTATGGCTAAATTTCAGTTTATATTCACTGCTGCCCAAGAGAATTTAATGGAAACCAGTGTTATGTGCCCGTAAATATTCTTTATTTGTAGATATCTTCCTTATACAAGACAGTGAATGGAATGGGGCTATTATAAAAAGAACCTCTGTTAAAACTTCTTTGACCACCTATTTAAAATTGTAAGCCTGTCCTCTACCCCTGACTACAGCCCCAGTTTCTATCTCTATTCAGGATTTTTTTCCCAGCTGTGTGCCACTTTACATACTATGTTTATTTATATTAGATGTTATGTTGTACTACACATACTTTTAAATTTTTGTTTCATTGTTTTTCTTACCACATAAGAAGGAAGTTTTATGAGGGCCAGGATTTTTGCTGTTCTTTTCATTGCTGTATCTCCTGTGTCTAGAACATACCTATGAGCACACAGTAGATGTTATAACCATTTATTAAATTAATGAATAAATTTTATCAAAACATATTTATAAAAGATACAACAAAGAACAAGATGAACTAGATGTGACTAGTTTTTGTAATAAATGCTAATAACTTTTGACTAGCATCTCTCACAGTTATAACCATCTAACATAGTGATGTGTATGTGTGCTCAGTCACTTCAGTTGTGTCTGACTCTGTGCAGCCCTATGGACTAGAGCCTGCATGGCTCCTCTGTCCATGGAATTCTCCAGGCAAGAATACTCGAGTGAATTGCCATGTCCTCTTTTAGGGGATCTTTCTAACCCAGGGATTGAACCTGAGGCCTCTTGCATCTTCTGCATCACAGGTGAATTCTTTACCTCTGAGCCCCTGGGGAAGCCCAACACAATGCTGATCAAAGCAATTAAAATACAAGGTATACTTGGTGATATATAAGGTATCCTAGGTCAGTATTTAACAAATCTTTTTCCAAAACCAGATTTTGTAAAACCTATTTGGGGCTGGAGGCTTCTTCCTAGGCTCTTTGGCTTAATACAATTGCTTGTCTGAATTGAACTGAAAATGTTTGCCATTTTTTAAACCTCGTTTGAGGCATGAATTATACTTTCTCTTAATTCTGAAGTTTTGTGAGGGGTATATTTGAATCCAGTGCTGTAGTTTTATTTCAGGTAAATCCTGGATGACCTGCTTGACCTATGGCTAAATTTCAGTTTATATTCACTGCTGCCCAAGAGAATTTAATGGAAACCAGTGTTATGTGCCCGTAAATATTCTTTATTTGTAGATATCTTCCTTATACAAGACAGTGAATGGAATGGGGCTATTATAAAAAGAACCTCTGTTAAAACTTCTTTGACCACCTATTTAAAATTGTAAGCCTGTCCTCTACCCCTGACTACAGCCCCAGTTTCTATCTCTATTCAGGATTTTTTTCCCAGCTGTGTGCCACTTTACATACTATGTTTATTTATATTAGATGTTATGTTGTACTACACATACTTTTAAATTTTTGTTTCATTGTTTTTCTTACCACATAAGAAGGAAGTTTTATGAGGGCCAGGATTTTTGCTGTTCTTTTCATTGCTGTATCTCCTGTGTCTAGAACATACCTATGAGCACACAGTAGATGTTATAACCATTTATTAAATTAATGAATAAATTTTATCAAAACATATTTATAAAAGATACAACAAAGAACAAGATGAACTAGATGTGACTAGTTTTTGTAATAAATGCTAATAACTTTTGACTAGCATCTCTCACAGTTATAACCATCTAACATAGTGATGTGTATGTGTGCTCAGTCACTTCAGTTGTGTCTGACTCTGTGCAGCCCTATGGACTAGAGCCTGCATGGCTCCTCTGTCCATGGAATTCTCCAGGCAAGAATACTCGAGTGAATTGCCATGTCCTCTTTTAGGGGATCTTTCTAACCCAGGGATTGAACCTGAGGCCTCTTGCATCTTCTGCATCACAGGTGAATTCTTTACCTCTGAGCCCCTGGGGAAGCCCAACACAATGCTGATCAAAGCAATTAAAATACAAGGTATACTTGGTGATATATAAGGTATCCTAGGTCAGTATTTAACAAATCTTTTTCCAAAACCAGATTTTGTACCTATTAAATATCATGTGTTACTGTTTATTGGGCTTCCTAGGTTCTATAGTGGTAAAGAATACCAGCTGCAGGAGATGTGAGTATGATCCCTGATTTGGAAAGATACCCTAGGGGAGGGCATGGCAACCAACTCCAGTATTATTGTCTAGAGAATCCCCATGGACAGAGGAGACTGGTGAGCTACTGTCCATAGTGTTCAGAGTCAGTCAGCCAGCAATTTAGCATGCATGCAAATCATCCATTAAAGTTAAGGGAAATCTGACATTTTGGATAATGCTGTTACTATTTCTTCCTTCACGAAATAATGTTAATCTTTACCATGGAAAAATGTTTGTGAAATAAACACATTGACTTTACAGCTTTTAACTGGAGTACATTCTTCAAAACCATTTGTGATTTGAATACTCTCTACATACATGATAATCTTAGAAAATTAGTGTTAGGTGAATAACTGTATTGCATTTATATTAAAAATTTAGTTCTTATAATTTAGAAATATATACTAAAATAATTACACATAAAATCTGTCAGAGTTTCTTGGTTTGGGATTGCTTACTTTTTATTATTTCCAAAATAATATGAGTGAGAGTTCATGGGAATGTGGGTATGGTTAGGTTGATGGTAAGCTTGACATGATTACCAGGGGAAATACATTTCTACTTCCATGTATGTTAAATATTCTCTGTAACAGAACAAAATAAAGAGGAAAAGTGGGCTTCCCTGGTGGTCCAGTGGGTCAGGACACTGCCTTGCAGTGCAAAGGCTGCCAGTTCGATCCCTGGCCTGGGAAGATCCCACGTGCCATGGAGCAGCTGGACCGATGTGTCCAATTACTGAGCCGGAGCTCTGGAGCGCATGCACCCAGAGCCGGCGCTCTGCAACGACAGAAGCCACCACGATGGGAGGCCCACACGGGCCAAAGAATGGAGATGGATGAAAATAGATAAATGAAAGACCAATAGAAGTGGCCTGCCCGTCCCCTCCTTCCCCAATCCACGCCCCCCCTCCAAATAAATAAGTAATAAATATTAAAAAAAATTCTCTTTAAAAAAAAAAAGAGGAAAAGGAGGAGGAGGATGGAAGGATAAGAAGAGAAGGAAGAAAATAAGTATGAGAAGACGAAAGCATAGTGGAATTGAGTAGCAGCCATATTCTGTATCGTCTGAGTCATGAAGGGAAGCTCTAGACATAGAAGAAACACTGTATGAAGATTTACCTCATAGCACAGACTGTTTAAAATGCTGTAATTTTCATGAAAACAGTATGAGCTGGATTCTAGTATTATCACCAATTTTCAGATAAGGAAATTGAAGTTCAGAGTGGTTAAGCAATGTGTCTAAAACATCAGCAATGAAGCTGTTGAACTGTTAGTATCACTGAGTCATTCTCATGTGCACTATTTTATGTATTTTAAGAAAGTATAATAGAGAGTTCTTATACTTATTTAAAGAACTCTTTTAGGGTTCTTGACACAAACTTGAATTATTTATACATTTTATATCATACATAAAAAGGAAAACATAAGCCTTTTCTAAAACAGTTTACATCAGAGAATGAGTCATTCAAATCTTTTTTGACTCAGAATGGCCTGACTATCTCTGACTATCTTAATGCCTATTTATCTTCATGAAGTACCCGCTCTGTGCCAGGAAGAGAGGTAGTGATGCAGGATTTATTAAAAAGTTCTGCATAGTTGTCTCTGGGCCTTTCTTCTGAGCCTGTGACACTCAGTGTGCAAATTTCAATGCTAGTATTTTCTTGGTACCTTATCAAAAGTATCAATGAAAGATTTTTAATGACAACAAGGATTCTAGTTTGTTTTTTGTTTTTTTTGTTTTTTTTTTCCTGAAATTATTCTTCAGTGGTTCAATAATTTGAAACCCAGAAGAGACTACAACTGCCTAATGAAGTCTAGAATAATAACAGAGTTGGCACAAACTAGTCAAACTATGTCATGAATGCCACCTGGGTTAGGGTGATTGTAAGGATTTGCTCTGAATTTGGTTGTATTATAGTGTGGGGAAAATAAGCCTCTCAGAATAGATAAAGTAGATTTCTCAGCTGGGTAATGGGGGTATGGGCATTCACTAGGTGTATAAAACATGTTTGTTAGAGGAGATCCATGAAAGGATATGACTGCTGGTTGACCCATGAGGTGCACCTTAGTAATCAGAGGTTCCTCATCTCCTCTTGTCTATGGAATGTAAAATATCTGCAGTCAAGGGTGCAGCCTTGAGAGAGTATGCTCTTGTGACCATCTGCATAGCATGTATGACTAAGCCCAGTTAAGGCCTCCATTAGCAGTGATACAGAGCCCTACCCATCTTGTGCCATCCCAAAACAAGCCTTGTAATCTTTGCTTATTAAACCTGCCATCTAAGGGTCTGAAGCAGTCTGCAGCCCTCCTTACCACCATGTAAGAGGGCAGTTTACAAACTAGCATGGCATCACGAAAGATTAGATACGATATGAAAGGTAGATTGACACTGCTTAGGCTAAACCTTGTATTTCATGCTAAAATATACTTTAAGTGATTCTAGGGAATGGGTATTTAAAGAAGTTTCTTAAGGAGAGAAACAAAACTAAAAATGATGCATTTTAAGAGATCACTCTTTCAGTGGTGTGTAATCAAAACAAATTATGGCTAAAAGCGCTAAGGACTGAGAAAAACAAAGGGCAGACTGCATGAGGTAGATTTGGGTCACTATCAAGACAGACAGGACACTGGATGAATGACAGATCCTCCAGTATTTCTTTAACGAGTTTCAAGCTTGACTCGTTATTTCATCTTTCAGAAATGCAGATATTAAATTACTTTGGACTCAACATGTCTTGATGTCAAAATGCAATGACCAGTCTGATTTCTTTTAGAAGTTCTACTTGATACGTTGAAATGCAGTCTAATATCAAGACAAAAGTAAGGAACAGTCAACACTGATATACTTAAAACCATATTTAGCCTTAAAATCTATGATGTATTTAGTCAGTGTCTTAAATCCAAATATGAATGCTCTAAAAGTACCATTTCTTTTCAAAGATACTGTTGAATTTTAGGTCTATAGTACAAGTGATATGTGTGTGCAGATGTGTCATTATTCAGTATCTATTGAAGTCCCCTGGTAATGGGCATATGGTGTTATATAATAGCACATAATAACATATGATGACTGTAATTAAATGGGCTGACTTAAGACTATGTTGAATGAGGAGGTATGAAGGATTTGCTGCCTCTCAGAATAGATAAAGTAGATTTCTCAGCTGGGTAATGGGGTATGGGCATTCACTAGGTGTATAAAACATGTTTGTTAGAGGAGATCCATGAAAGGATATGACTGCTGGTTGACCCATGAGGTGCACCTTAGTAATCAGAGGTTCCTCATCTCCTCTTGTCTATGGAATGTAAAATATCTGCAGTCAAGGGTGCAGCCTTGAGAGAGTATGCTCTTGTGACCATCTGCATAGCATGTATGACTAAGCCCAGTTAAGGCCTCCATTAGCAGTGATACAGAGCCCTACCCATCTTGTGCCATCCCAAAACAAGCCTTGTAATCTTTGCTTATTAAACCTGCCATCTAAGGGTCTGAAGCAGTCTGCAGCCCTCCTTACCACCATGTAAGAGGGCAGTTTACAAACTAGCATGGCATCACGAAAGATTAGATACGATATGAAAGGTAGATTGACACTGCTTAGGCTAAACCTTGTATTTCATGCTAAAATATACTTTAAGTGATTCTAGGGAATGGGTATTTAAAGAAGTTTCTTAAGGAGAGAAACAAAACTAAAAATGATGCATTTTAAGAGATCACTCTTTCAGTGGTGTGTAATCAAAACAAATTATGGCTAAAAGCGCTAAGGACTGAGAAAAACAAAGGGCAGACTGCATGAGGTAGATTTGGGTCACTATCAAGACAGACAGGACACTGGATGAATGACAGATCCTCCAGTATTTCTTTAACGAGTTTCAAGCTTGACTCGTTATTTCATCTTTCAGAAATGCAGATATTAAATTACTTTGGACTCAACATGTCTTGATGTCAAAATGCAATGACCAGTCTGATTTCTTTTAGAAGTTCTACTTGATACGTTGAAATGCAGTCTAATATCAAGACAAAAGTAAGGAACAGTCAACACTGATATACTTAAAACCATATTTAGCCTTAAAATCTATGATGTATTTAGTCAGTGTCTTAAATCCAAATATGAATGCTCTAAAAGTACCATTTCTTTTCAAAGATACTGTTGAATTTTAGGTCTATAGTACAAGTGATATGTGTGTGCAGATGTGTCATTATTCAGTATCTATTGAAGTCCCCTGGTAATGGGCATATGGTGTTATATAATAGCACATAATAACATATGATGACTGTAATTAAATGCACTGACTTAAGACTTTGTCTTTTAACGACGCTCGGTGGATACTGAACAAAAGGTAAATTAAAGGTTCATTAAGCTGTGTTCAGAAGAGGAAAAAAAATTTTTTTCAAATGGCAGATGTACTGTGAAGTTAAATGGATTTTATTAAGATTTGCTATTCAGTGTTTTTTTTTTTTTTTTCCAAGTGACAAGTCTAGCCCAAACGATTTGAAGTGTTTCAAGAAATTTTAAAAAGATCATTTCTTTTCACAGTTTATGTAACATTTTTAGCTTTAAATGTGTAAAAACAACAGGGGAGGACATAGGAAATTTGACTGTCTCTATGTCCAAGTGACCTTTAGTGTGGTTTTGTTTAATATTCTGATGTCTGAAAGGAAAATCAAAGCAGGAAGAAAAATAACAATAATATATGCAGTGTACTTAGACAAAACAGATGCACCACCCAACAGTTTTTCCATCAGGTTACCCTGCATTTAAACTTATTAAAAAAAAAAAAAAAGTTGTGCTTCATAGTTTGTATGGGAAGTCAAAGAAAAGCACACACGGGAATATTTCTAGCTTGAATCCTTATTCCTGTTAATACAGCATTTAAAAATACTAAAAATGGGGCTTCCCTGGTGGTCCAGTGGATAAAGAGTCTGCCTTGCACTGCACAGGGTGCTGGTTCGGTCCCTGGCCCGGGAAGATCCCATGTGCCGCAGAGTGTCCAGTTACGAGCCAGTGTTCTGGAGCACATGGGCCCAGAGCTGGTGCTCTGCAAGGAGAGAGGCCACTGCAATGAGAGGTCCACATAGGCCAAAGAATAAAGATGGATAAAAATTTAAAATAATAATAATAAAAAAAAACTAAAAATGTGATGCTTTGACCTTTCTGAATACCTGCTATTCTAATAGCATTATTAAGTGTGCAATAGAAACAATGCTACCTATTTAATTAGGTTATAAATATAATTTCACCTCCTGATATTTTGGCACATGAATATTTATTAATGGAGGCATCTGCTCCTTAAAAAAACTGCCTCTGATTCCAGCACCATATGGATAAGAAAAGACTTAACTTTGCTTTAAAAACACACAAATAAAACCTTGTATGTGTCCACATTTCCTCTTGTTTTGAATAGCATATTTTTTTTTATCAATTATTAATAGTCCCTATTACATTTATTTTCTTCATCACTAATTTTTTTCTGTTCTTTTTTTAAAATTACTTTTCCCATTTAGGTTATTACAAAATATCAAAGTTCCCTGTGTTATACAGTAGATTCCTGTTGGTAATCTTATGTATATATATCAGTGTATACATGTTAATTTCAAACTCCCAATATATTCTCTCCCCCTACGCTACACTACTACTACATCCCTTTAATCATAAATTCATTCTCTAAGTTGGTCCTGATTTGTAGTTAAGTTCATTTGTTTCTTTTTTCCTTTCTTTTAAAAGAATCCACATATAAGTGATATCATATATCTCTCTTTGGCTGTCTGGCTTCATTTAGTATGATTTCTAGGTCCATCCATGTCACCGCAAATAGCATTATTGCATTTTTTTTTTAATGGCTGAGTAATATTCTATTGTATATATGAACCACATATTCTTTAATCATTCGTCTATGGATGGTCATTTAGGTTATTTGTATGTCTTTGCTATTGTAAACAGTGCAGCAATGAACATTAGGATGAATGTATACTTCTGAACCAAACTCTTCTTCAGAAATAAGCCCAACACTGGGATTGCTGGATCATATGGTAGCTTTCCTTTTAGTTTATTAAATACACTTCTGTACAGTTTTATACATTTCTTTCTCTAGCAAACATGAAGCTGTGGATAGGGAGATGAAGAAACATGCATTTTATCAATGGGCAACAGATTCTGAAAACAAAATTTTCTCCTGCCTAACGGTTTTCCTGGTGTAAGTTTGGAATATTTAGATTTGCTTCTGTATACCATTTTGGAAGCTTACTGCTTCTAACCCGTATAAATTAGTTGTGTTCTTATTCAGAACAATCATAAAATGAAGAAATTTTGGCTGGCGTTTAGGAAAGCAAGTTCTAACAAAAAAAGCTACTTAATTTTTTTAAAACCTCTTTTGGCACATGAATATTTATTAATGGAGGCATCTGCTCCTTAAAAAAACTGCCTCTGATTCCAGCACCATATGGATAAGAAAAGACTTAACTTTGCTTTAAAAACACACAAATAAAACCTTGTATGTGTCCACATTTCCTCTTGTTTTGAATAGCATATTTTTTTTTATCAATTATTAATAGTCCCTATTACATTTATTTTCTTCATCACTAATTTTTTTCTGTTCTTTTTTTAAAATTACTTTTCCCATTTAGGTTATTACAAAATATCAAAGTTCCCTGTGTTATACAGTAGATTCCTGTTGGTAATCTTATGTATATATATCAGTGTATACATGTTAATTTCAAACTCCCAATATATTCTCTCCCCCTACGCTACACTACTACTACATCCCTTTAATCATAAATTCATTCTCTAAGTTGGTCCTGATTTGTAGTTAAGTTCATTTGTTTCTTTTTTCCTTTCTTTTAAAAGAATCCACATATAAGTGATATCATATATCTCTCTTTGGCTGTCTGGCTTCATTTAGTATGATTTCTAGGTCCATCCATGTCACCGCAAATAGCATTATTGCATTTTTTTTTTAATGGCTGAGTAATATTCTATTGTATATATGAACCACATATTCTTTAATCATTCGTCTATGGATGGTCATTTAGGTTATTTGTATGTCTTTGCTATTGTAAACAGTGCAGCAATGAACATTAGGATGAATGTATACTTCTGAACCAAACTCTTCTTCAGAAATAAGCCCAACACTGGGATTGCTGGATCATATGGTAGCTTTCCTTTTAGTTTATTAAATACACTTCTGTACAGTTTTATACATTTCTTTCTCTAGCAAACATGAAGCTGTGGATAGGGAGATGAAGAAACATGCATTTTATCAATGGGCAACAGATTCTGAAAACAAAATTTTCTCCTGCCTAACGGTTTTCCTGGTGTAAGTTTGGAATATTTAGATTTGCTTCTGTATACCATTTTGGAAGCTTACTGCTTCTAACCCGTATAAATTAGTTGTGTTCTTATTCAGAACAATCATAAAATGAAGAAATTTTGGCTGGCGTTTAGGAAAGCAAGTTCTAACAAAAGGTGGAAAAAGAATAAAAGGAGTTTTCAATAAAGTTTAAGAAGTTTTATTGAGATAAATTGACAGATCATAAAATCCACCTGTATGCCTTAAACAACAACAAAAAAAATCCACATGTATGAGGTATACCATTTAATAGTTTTTACTGAATTCAGAGTTTTACACCTATCACCATTATCAAATCAACTTTAGAACTTTATTTTTTCAAAATAAAAAATTTCAAAAATCTCCCATTCATTAGAAATTCCATGGTTATTCCTCATTTCTTCCAAATTAGCTTCCTTCTCAGCATCATGTAAGCACTAATCTACTTTCTATAATCACTAATATAGCTCCATAAACTTGCCTAATCTGGACCGTTAGCATAAGTAGAATCTTATGATATGTGGTCCTTTGAGATAAACTTAACTTTCACTTAAAATAGTGTTTTTGAGATTCATTCGTGTTGTAGTGTGTAGTAGCACTTTCATTTTCAGTACTATAATAGTCCTTTGTGTAGATATACTATATTTTACTTATTTTATTTATCTTTTCATTATTTAGTGAATATTTGGAGTACTTTCTCTCTGGATTTTATGACTAATGCTGTTCTGAAACATTGTGGATAAATTAAGAAATTTCCATTTATCTTAGGTATATTCTCAGAAGTAGAATTCCTCAATCATATAGTACTTTAATGCTCAATTTTATGAGGACATGCCACACTATTTTCCAAAGTAGATGCACTATTTCACATCCCCACTAGCAGTTTTTCAGAGTTCTAATTTCTCCACATTCTTAGCACTTGATACTCCTGCTTTTTATTATAATCACCCTTAATAAGAGTATAAAGTGGTGACTCATTGTGATTTTGATGTGCATTTCCTTAATAGACACTCAATGTCTTTTCATGTGGTTATTATCTATTCGTATAACTTCTTTTGAGAAGTAGCAATTCAGATCCTTTTTTTTTAATTTCTTGTTATTGAGCTGTGTATGTTCTTTACGTATGCTGAATGAAGTCCCTTATCAGATATGATTTATAAATATTTCATTTCTGTGTGTTGCCTTATCACTTTCTTTATGGTGTTCTTTGAAGTACAAATGTGCCTTTGAATGAAGTACAACTTTTTGTTGCTTTTTTTTGGCAATAAAATTTTGATAGACAATATAGAGAAAAACAGTGGGTCTCATGTGTATTAATTTTTCTAAAGTGTTTTTTGGGTATACTAGTCCCGATTAGTTTAAATGTCTGCAACAAAAATGGGAGGTGGGATGTTAAAGGCAGTTCCAAGTTAAACAAAAAATGGTTTTAAACCTTTGAAACAGGGAACAGGCCAAGGAAAATATCTTTTCATATGCATGTTTCCTAGACCAAATTAAAATTGATATGCAAGCTTTTTTTTTCTGAAACTCTAGAGGAAAGATCCCTGAAGAAGCAAAAGATGCAAAAAAAATCACTTCTAAAATAACTCTTCCTTACTTAAATTGTGTAGGACACACATGTTTTCTTAGCTTGCTGTCTAACATTTCATTTTTAATGAATATGAGAATTATTAGATGCATTGTTTCATGTATTTTAGAAATATACCATTAAAAGATTATTTATGTGGATATTTTAGTTCCTAGCCCTAATTTTTCATTTAAGATCTTCAATTCTTACCCGGGAAATTATGCTATCTAAGTAGCTTTCAGTTTTCTGGATTTGCCTCAGTTCTAACCCTAATTCTCTAAGTTGGTGAGGGTCAACTATGTCAATAGGATAACTAGAATGTCTAGTTTTCTTTGTAAAGTATCTACTCTTCCAGACTTAACACCCTTTGCTTATAGGAAATTTCCATTTATCTTAGGTATATTCTCAGAAGTAGAATTCCTCAATCATATAGTACTTTAATGCTCAATTTTATGAGGACATGCCACACTATTTTCCAAAGTAGATGCACTATTTCACATCCCCACTAGCAGTTTTTCAGAGTTCTAATTTCTCCACATTCTTAGCACTTGATACTCCTGCTTTTTATTATAATCACCCTTAATAAGAGTATAAAGTGGTGACTCATTGTGATTTTGATGTGCATTTCCTTAATAGACACTCAATGTCTTTTCATGTGGTTATTATCTATTCGTATAACTTCTTTTGAGAAGTAGCAATTCAGATCCTTTTTTTTTAATTTCTTGTTATTGAGCTGTGTATGTTCTTTACGTATGCTGAATGAAGTCCCTTATCAGATATGATTTATAAATATTTCATTTCTGTGTGTTGCCTTATCACTTTCTTTATGGTGTTCTTTGAAGTACAAATGTGCCTTTGAATGAAGTACAACTTTTTGTTGCTTTTTTTTGGCAATAAAATTTTGATAGACAATATAGAGAAAAACAGTGGGTCTCATGTGTATTAATTTTTCTAAAGTGTTTTTGGATATACAAGTCCAGATTACATTAAATGTCTGCAACAAAAATGGGAGGTGGGATGTTAAAGGCAGTTCCAAGTTAAACAAAAAATGGTTTTAAACCTTTGAAACAGGGAACAGGCCAAGGAAAATATCTTTTCATATGCATGTTTCCTAGACCAAATTAAAATTGATATGCAAGCTTTTTTTTTCTGAAACTCTAGAGGAAAGATCCCTGAAGAAGCAAAAGATGCAAAAAAAATCACTTCTAAAATAACTCTTCCTTACTTAAATTGTGTAGGACACACATGTTTTCTTAGCTTGCTGTCTAACATTTCATTTTTAATGAATATGAGAATTATTAGATGCATTGTTTCATGTATTTTAGAAATATACCATTAAAAGATTATTTATGTGGATATTTTAGTTCCTAGCCCTAATTTTTCATTTAAGATCTTCAATTCTTACCCGGGAAATTATGCTATCTAAGTAGCTTTCAGTTTTCTGGATTTGCCTCAGTTCTAACCCTAATTCTCTAAGTTGGTGAGGGTCAACTATGTCAATAGGATAACTAGAATGTCTAGTTTTCTTTGTAAAGTATCTACTCTTCCAGACTTAACACCCTTTGCTTATATGTCATAATATAAACTTATCTAGGCAGAATTACAGCAGACTCACACAGTGGCTTTTGTAGACAAGGCATTGAAATCTAAGATATTGCTGATTATAGGAAAAAGAATGTTTTCTTAATTAAGAGTTCATTTTACATGCTTAAACATTTGGAACAGTACTCATTACGGGTCTAAGAAAAAGTAGGATTCAACACATTGTAAATTCTGTTTACATGATTATTAACCAAAACTGAGAATGTGAATGTAAAAAATGCATTGCTAGTATCATTATCACTAAATACAAGGCAAAGTTTTTAAATATATACCGTATAAAATTTAAATCTATTTTTAATTTTCAGTAATTGTATGAAATGTATACATAATAATTTAGTATTCATAGATATTAAATATACCATGTAACATAGTATAATTATAAATGATGATAAAATTAGTAAGGCAAGTTTATAACTTTGAGTTCTAAATAACCCAATTTTCATAAAGGGCATCACTGTTTAGTATAAATTGACTCAATCTTATCTCTTATCAATTCTGTACCTTTTTATTGTTACTTGTTGTTTAGACACTA
Organism: Tragulus kanchil; assembly: GCA_022376925.1. NCBI lineage: Eukaryota > Metazoa > Chordata > Mammalia > Artiodactyla > Tragulidae > Tragulus > Tragulus kanchil. The sequence goes on along the minus strand of JAIOJX010000028.1, from coordinate 115,882,454 downwards.
AGTCATATCTGACTCATCTGCAACTCCATGGACTATATTCCACCAGGCTGCTCATTCCATGGAATTTTCCAGGCAGGAATGCTGGAGTGGGTTGACATTTCCTTCTCCAGGAAATCTTCCAGACCCAGGGACCGAACCCACATCTCCTGTTTGGCAGATGGATTCTTTACCACTGAGCCACCTTGGAAGCCCCGTAGGGTTATGTTTCTCTGAAATAATGTTCTTGGTGCTAGATGTCCTTGCCCCATATCATCATTTTTGTGAAATGCAATTCTCACAAAATCTTTATCCTTGAAGAATGTGATCACCTTTCACATAGGTAGACTCTTCCTGTCCCATTAATCTAAATTTATTTTCTACTGGCCTCTGTTACTTTTTCTCGACTAAGAGAAGGCCTCCATAGACTGTTAGGTGCAAATTACTCATTCTTGTCTTCCTGTTGGAGCACATCTTTACTTCTTTAGGGACTTCTTCCTTCTTAAGCCCTACTCATTTTTCAAAGCATAGCTTTAGTTCCTATTGTAAGCCTTCTTAATTTAATTTCTCCATTCCTGAATTCTTTTAGACTCCACAGATTACTACTTGATAGTGCTTCAAGTATGTATATATATGAGTTCATCTTTGCAATTAGATTGTAATTTACTTAAGCATGTTCTATGTTTGTGTTCTTATTTTCATAGTTCCAGTACTGTGCACTTTTCTTATTGCATAATTCATTTTAAAGGTGAAATGCTTGGCAGTACTCATTACGGGTCTAAGAAAAGTAGGATTCAACACATTGTAAATTCTGTTTACATGATTATTAACCAAAACTGAGAATGTGAATGTAAAAAATGCATTGCTAGTATCATTATCACTAAATACAAGGCAAAGTTTTTAAATATATACCGTATAAAATTTAAATCTATTTTTAATTTTCAGTAATTGTATGAAATGTATACATAATAATTTAGTATTCATAGATATTAAATATACCATGTAACATAGTATAATTATAAATGATGATAAAATTAGTAAGGCAAGTTTATAACTTTGAGTTCTAAATAACCCAATTTTCATAAAGGGCATCACTGTTTAGTATAAATTGACTCAATCTTATCTCTTATCAATTCTGTACCTTTTTATTGTTACTTGTTGTTTAGACACTAAGTCATATCTGACTCATCTGCAACTCCATGGACTATATTCCACCAGGCTGCTCATTCCATGGAATTTTCCAGGCAGGAATGCTGGAGTGGGTTGACATTTCCTTCTCCAGGAAATCTTCCAGACCCAGGGACCGAACCCACATCTCCTGTTTGGCAGATGGATTCTTTACCACTGAGCCACCTTGGAAGCCCCGTAGGGTTATGTTTCTCTGAAATAATGTTCTTGGTGCTAGATGTCCTTGCCCCATATCATCATTTTTGTGAAATGCAATTCTCACAAAATCTTTATCCTTGAAGAATGTGATCACCTTTCACATAGGTAGACTCTTCCTGTCCCATTAATCTAAATTTATTTTCTACTGGCCTCTGTTACTTTTTCTCGACTAAGAGAAGGCCTCCATAGACTGTTAGGTGCAAATTACTCATTCTTGTCTTCCTGTTGGAGCACATCTTTACTTCTTTAGGGACTTCTTCCTTCTTAAGCCCTACTCATTTTTCAAAGCATAGCTTTAGTTCCTATTGTAAGCCTTCTTAATTTAATTTCTCCATTCCTGAATTCTTTTAGACTCCACAGATTACTACTTGATAGTGCTTCAAGTATGTATATATATGAGTTCATCTTTGCAATTAGATTGTAATTTACTTAAGCATGTTCTATGTTTGTGTTCTTATTTTCATAGTTCCAGTACTGTGCACTTTTCTTATTGCATAATTCATTTTAAAGGTGAAATGATTGGCAGCCATTTGTAAAATACTTACCCTTAAGAATGTGCCAAAGTGCTTGAAATCTGTCCACTAAAGTCTCAGAATGGACATTATAAATACAGCCATTCTGTGAGTGTGTGTGTGTGTGTGTATGCAGGTATAGGCTAGGAAACAGAGTCTTAGAAGAATTAATTTCTTGTCCTAAAGTCACAGAGTTAGTAAGTGGCAGAAGTGGGATTCATACTCATTTCTGTCTTAAACCCAAGTGAATGATCTTTCCTATATTTTGCTGTAACAGTTATTGTTTTCCACTGTAATAGCATTTTAATCCATGTATCACAGGGGTTTTTAAAAAGCCTCCAACTGAAATAAAAGACTGTTTTTGTTTATTAAGAATCTGAATTTTAGATAGTTAGTTTATTATTTCTATATTGTTCAGTCCATGAAGTACATTATAGAACTTAATTGAACTATAAAAAATAGTCCTACTACAAAAATATATGAATTCAACTCTATCAAAAGTATTTTGTATTAGCTTAAACTTATTTCTTAAAGGTGAAAAATGAAACTTGGTGAACAAGATCAATATCATTTGAGACAATTTTGATTCCATTTTAGGAGGGAGGCAGAGAGGGAGAAACACTTTGATTTTTAAGAATAAGAGATTTAGTAAACTCTAGTTTTGTTGCATTAAAGGTCAAACTTGATTTAGTGTTTTTTCTACCCCTCCCTATTTTTAAAGAATAAATCAAAAAATATTTTCTTTCCTTTGGAACAATTTGTTCGTGCTTTAGGAGCCACTTAATTAAATTATTACCTGCTGGAACACCATCTGTTTTTGTCCTAGAAATAAGAGGCATGGCTTTCTTTTCCATAGGCTTGGTAAATATGTAGTAGGTGCCAAAAAGCAGTAAATATCATCAGCAGATGGACTGAGGCACTCCCATCTCTACACAGTCATTCTTGATTGTTCTGGGCATAGCTAAATGGATTTTTCTGGATTGATTCCTTACAAAATGTATTATGTGCAGGGGCAGAGTTGATGCATTTTCTCCTATAGATCTCTTCTTCACATTCCCCACCCCACCCCCCACCCAAGAGACAGGGCCTGATTTCACTTTTAACAGTGTGTATGCCTACATTACAGACATCAGTTCTGAAAGGCATAAGTAATTTTATAAAGCATCTTAGGGGCTCAAAGTTGGTAAATCCTCCAGGGATTCTGCACAAACCCTCTCCTTAGAAACTGCGTCCTTTCTCTCCCTACTCCTGTGTGTCCATCTCCCTGGATACGCTCTATCCATCAGACACACTCCAATCTCTGTTGTGTTCTCACATTCCAGGCTCTGTGTCCTGTTAAGGGATAAAAGAAACTCAAGCATTTGTGCTACAGACTCACTTGTGGTTTTTCTCTCTCAGCAGCAATATTTAGGAATCGAGGGGCTTCCCTGTGATATAGAAATGAGAATGATTAACTGAATTTGGATTAATCAGTGTTATTCATCATTGATAATCTTTAAACATATAATAAATAGTTCTTAAAACATTCTACCAATGTGTTTGGTTTTCCACACACACAAATCCACATTAACCCATGAAGGTGACTTGCTCTGGGGTTCATAGCTACTAACTGTGTACCCAAAATGTAATCCAAGCACTCTTGATACCTAATAGTTTATAATTTTAAAACAATAGCAGTTAACATTGAGTTTTACAGTTTATCAGTTACCTTTAGTTAAATATTTAATTTATTCATCAGTTAACATGTAGAGATACCTGGAATAGATATTACATCTTCTTTTAAGGCTAAAGGAGCTGATGCATTTGCTATAAGACAACTTTGCTGGTAAAATGTCAGTTACTTACCCTAACTTCTATACTCTTCAAGACTCTATGTCTATTTGGAGCCTATTGTTTATTGAGCAGCTATAAAGTTTCAGATACTGTGCTAGGCTCTAAAGATAAAAGCTTAATTAGACAAATTACCTTCAAGAATTTGAACCTGAAGGCAAATCAGGCAGAGGAAGAGCACAGGCAAAAATGTATGACTGTGTTGCTAAAAAAAGATGGAGAAGTTGAAGCAGGCACGAAATAGCTAAATGGATTTTTCTGGATTGATTCCTTACAAAATGTATTATGTGCAGGGGCAGAGTTGATGCATTTTCTCCTATAGATCTCTTCTTCACATTCCCACCCCACCCCCACCCAAGAGACAGGGCCTGATTTCACTTTTAACAGTGTGTATGCCTACATTACAGACATCAGTTCTGAAAGGCATAAGTAATTTTATAAAGCATCTTAGGGGCTCAAAGTTGGTAAATCCTCCAGGGATTCTGCACAAACCCTCTCCTTAGAAACTGCGTCCTTTCTCTCCCTACTCCTGTGTGTCCATCTCCCTGGATACGCTCTATCCATCAGACACACTCCAATCTCTGTTGTGTTCTCACATTCCAGGCTCTGTGTCCTGTTAAGGGATAAAAGAAACTCAAGCATTTGTGCTACAGACTCACTTGTGGTTTTTCTCTCTCAGCAGCAATATTTAGGAATCGAGGGGCTTCCCTGTGATATAGAAATGAGAATGATTAACTGAATTTGGATTAATCAGTGTTATTCATCATTGATAATCTTTAAACATATAATAAATAGTTCTTAAAACATTCTACCAATGTGTTTGGTTTTCCACACACACAAATCCACATTAACCCATGAAGGTGACTTGCTCTGGGGTTCATAGCTACTAACTGTGTACCCAAAATGTAATCCAAGCACTCTTGATACCTAATAGTTTATAATTTTAAAACAATAGCAGTTAACATTGAGTTTTACAGTTTATCAGTTACCTTTAGTTAAATATTTAATTTATTCATCAGTTAACATGTAGAGATACCTGGAATAGATATTACATCTTCTTTTAAGGCTAAAGGAGCTGATGCATTTGCTATAAGACAACTTTGCTGGTAAAATGTCAGTTACTTACCCTAACTTCTATACTCTTCAAGACTCTATGTCTATTTGGAGCCTATTGTTTATTGAGCAGCTATAAAGTTTCAGATACTGTGCTAGGCTCTAAAGATAAAAGCTTAATTAGACAAATTACCTTCAAGAATTTGAACCTGAAGGCAAATCAGGCAGAGGAAGAGCACAGGCAAAAATGTATGACTGTGTTGCTAAAAGATGGAAGTAGGAGAAAGGATGAAGGAGAAGTTGAAGCCAGGGCACAAAGGTGTTCTGTGCCTTGGAAAGGAATCTATGAAATGCCCTGTTATTGCAGAATAAAACCCCTCATGGAATTTTAAGTGATTAAGTCGTGTGGTCAGACTTCTGTTTTGGGACTACATTTTACTGGTATTCTGGTTTGTTCCCCAGTGATTCAGCTGTAAGAATCCATCTGCAATGTAGGAGTGTGGGCTCAATCCCTGGGTGGGGAAGATCCCCTGGAGAAGGGCATGGCAACTCACTTCAGTATTATTGCCTAGAAAATCCCATGAACAGTATTCTTGACTAGAAAATTCCATGGGCAGAGGGACCTTGATGGGCTACTGTTCATAGGGTCACAAAGAGTTGGACATGAGTAAATCAGCACACACTGTTTATTGCTGAGTTCTAACCACTGCCCCCATATTACGTAACCTTGAACAACCACTGTTTTATTATGTCTTCTTATTTGATCAGTATTATGATCTTTTTTATTTTTATTTTTGATAAAGATACTTATTACTTTCATGACTTAAAATCATAAAGTCAGGCTACATTTTTAGGAGGTATAAGCAAGAACATACCATTTGGGCCATCCCTTCTTACTTGTGGCCAACCTCAGTTCTCTACATTTTTCACTCCTCATTCTCCCGTTAAAGCTATTAGTCTTAAATATCATTTATTATCTAAAGTTGCAGTCCTGGAGCTGCCATGAAAAACCTTTCAAAGAAGTCTTGCTTTTAAGCCACTGACTGTATCCAGCACTCAGGTATCAGTTGAGAACATTTTACATCTCTCTAGTAGATTAATTCACTTCATAAGAAAACATGCCAACATAAAAACATTACTTAACATAAAAAGACTATTAAAAGATTCTAGTGTGTCAGAGTAGTTATGGAAACCTAAACCAGTAATGTATTCATTGAAGTGACTTGAAAAGACTTACATTAAAACTGCTTACTAGTGTTTACTAAAAAAGAATTTGAACCTGAAGGCAAATCAGGCAGAGGAAGAGCACAGGCAAAAATGTATGACTGTGTTGCTAAAAGATGGAAGTAGGAGAAAGGATGAAGGAGAAGTTGAAGCCAGGGCACAAAGGTGTTCTGTGCCTTGGAAAGGAATCTATGAAATGCCCTGTTATTGCAGAATAAAACCCCTCATGGAATTTTAAGTGATTAAGTCGTGTGGTCAGACTTCTGTTTTGGGACTACATTTTACTGGTATTCTGGTTTGTTCCCCAGTGATTCAGCTGTAAGAATCCATCTGCAATGTAGGAGTGTGGGCTCAATCCCTGGGTGGGGAAGATCCCCTGGAGAAGGGCATGGCAACTCACTTCAGTATTATTGCCTAGAAAATCCCATGAACAGTATTCTTGACTAGAAAATTCCATGGGCAGAGGGACCTTGATGGGCTACTGTTCATAGGGTCACAAAGAGTTGGACATGAGTAAATCAGCACACACTGTTTATTGCTGAGTTCGAAACCACTGCCCCCATATTACGTAACCTTGAACAACCACTGTTTTATTATGTCTTCTTATTTGATCAGTATTATGATCTTTTTTATTTTTATTTTTGATAAAGATACTTATTACTTTCATGACTTAAAATCATAAAGTCAGGCTACATTTTTAGGAGGTATAAGCAAGAACATACCATTTGGGCCATCCCTTCTTACTTGTGGCCAACCTCAGTTCTCTACATTTTTCACTCCTCATTCTCCCGTTAAAGCTATTAGTCTTAAATATCATTTATTATCTAAAGTTGCAGTCCTGGAGCTGCCATGAAAAACCTTTCAAAGAAGTCTTGCTTTTAAGCCACTGACTGTATCCAGCACTCAGGTATCAGTTGAGAACATTTTACATCTCTCTAGTAGATTAATTCACTTCATAAGAAAACATGCCAACATAAAAACATTACTTAACATAAAAAGACTATTAAAAGATTCTAGTGTGTCAGAGTAGTTATGGAAACCTAAACCAGTAATGTATTCATTGAAGTGACTTGAAAAAGACTTACATTAAAACTGCTTACTAGTGTTTACTAAAAATAGGTACACATCATACTACAAAATTAACCTAATAACAACAAGAACAACAAAACACTTCAATAAAACACTCCTCTTCCTCCCAGAGTTAGACTGTGCTGATATTCCATAGATAGTACTATAAAAGGATTTTACTTTTGAGATATGCTGGGCTCACTGTATATTAATACACAAATCATGGATGTACTATTACTGTAAGAATGTTATTAGTGATCCATGTATAAAGCATATAGAAAACTAGCATTAAAACTCTTAAGGGCAATGATTCAAACTGGAAGCTGCTAGAAAAGGTGTTGCCAGGAATAAAAATGCATTAAATCTAATTTTTTTAGTGCTTCCACAATAAAATGAATTAATTGACTCACGTAAATTTCTGTTGCTGGAACTAATGGACGAAAACAGAATAGACTTTTGCCCCCTTTAAGTAGTAGCCCAATCTTGAAAATGGAAGCAATCGCTTGCAGTCTTCCACATGATGCTCTCAGGAGTAGTGTGCGCAGTTAGGAGGAAACGCTGGTTGAAGTAGCGTTGCTTGTTTCCATGAAACATCACGATTCTGCTGGTCACCACAAGAACTGTGGTCTGGCCCTGAGTAGCTTGCTCATCAACTGGCTGACAATCTAGCATGCTGATGTGGAATTTACTAGAAGGCAACGTGTCAAAAAAAACTGGTGAGGGCATCCATCCCTAAAACAGGATTTCCATTCCATATTAAATCGGCGTTGTCCATATACAGCCTGGGTAGTGCTTGTCTTCTTTTGTCCATTGTCTCATAGTTAATATAGACAAAGTTCTCCGCAGCTCTGCATGCCTGATCCACATAAGTTTTAAACTCCACGGCCTTGGCCATCGGGGAGCTTGAAGCACCCTCTCCCAGCAGTGGCGGAATCACTGCCTTCTGTCGTATGCGCCTCTCTTGCCTTGAGCATCCAGGCTTTCTCCCTGGCTGTTGAGATGAAACATACCTCTGAGAAACAGGATGCTGATCTGGGAAGAGCTGCTCTTTTTTTCTGAGCCCAGTCTGTAGGCACTCCGACTTCAGTAGTTGCAGCACGTGACTCCGTAGTTGCAACTCGAGGGACCTTGAGGAGCTCGAGGGCTCAGTTGTTGTGGCTCCTGGACTTAGTCGCTCCTCAGCATGTGGAATCTTCCCAGTAATATGATCTTGTCTCTTATGGCCAATTGATTCCAAATGCCTGTTGCTTGAAAATCAGTGACTCATCTGTGATCACGTGTGTGACACATAGGTTTGAATACCTGGACTCAGCTTCTGTTCCATATGGTCTCTGCCTCTCCCCTTGTCCATTCCAACAGTGGCTGGACTTCCTGTGCTCAGGGCTTCAAATATGCCTCAGTTCTTGGACAAGATTGAAAAAGAAAAGAAGAGACAAGCAATGCTTTGGTTTCTAAAATCTGTTACTGAGAGAGACGTTGTATGAGGATTATAGCTATGAAGAATGAATGGAATGAGAAGGTCCACACCATCTTCAATAGCTGAACGAAGTCTGTCTAGAAGTGTGGAGAGAAGGCCTTTCTTTTTTCCTACAGAGGGTCAGAGAATAGAACTGTCAAGCAGTAGTTTAAGGGTATGCTGAGTTTTATTATAATTTGGAAGACTCAGATTTGGTGTGGTTGGAATGGTAAAGCCAAACATAATATTTAATTTCACCATCAGGTCCTCATTTCAAATAAAGCCACTGATTATTGTTAAAGATATATCATGCCTAATACATAGGAAAAAATGAAACGAACTCTTTAGGCTCAGTTATTTTGTTTTCAACAATTTCCTGAGACATCACTAGTGAAATAAGAAGGGAAAACTGAAAACAAAATAATGGGAATGACAAAAGGGAGGCAAAATATACAAAGTAAAAAGAGAAAAAGTGTATCATAGGAAGAAAGACAATAAGAAGCTAAAGTTCATGTTGGTAAAGTAATATTAGACATTTTAAATTTGAAGTGCTAGGTGAATTTTAAAAGTTTGCATGTATTATAGTAAACTACTGTTAAATAGTGTCAATGATATGAAGGTTCTGTTAAACATTTTACACTTAATGCTTTTGTGAATATTGCATTTTCATGCCTTTTGTCTGACATTTAATTTCATATCAGCATTACTTTTATGTGCCATTGGAGGTCTTCCGTTTTTTATAATATTCCTGTTCATAAATAAAATATAAATGACATAACTAATGCCTAGAATAGTGTTTATTAAATTGTTTAGTTGCTTTAATTTATGTATGTATGTAAATTAGTAATAAAAATTAACTTCTTGGACTTTCCTGGTGGTCCAGTGGATAAGGACACCGCCTTGCAGTGCAAGGGGCGCCAGTTCAATCCCTGGCCTGGGAAGATCTCACGTGCCACGGAGTGGCTCGACCAGTGTGTCCAATTACTGAGCCGGAGCTCTGGAGCATGTGCGCCCAGAGCTAGTGCTCTGCGACAACAGAGGCCACTGCGATGGGAGGCCCACACGGGCCAAAAAAAAAAGAACAAAGATGGCTGAAAATAGATAAATGAAAGACCAATAGAAGTGGCCCGCCTGCCCCCCTCCCTCCCCAGCCCGCCCCCACCCCCCAAAATTAACTTCTCAATGTCAAACATAAAGATGTAAGATGCTGCTTATTTTATGTCTCATCCTGTTCCTACTTCAATAAAATCCTTTTTTGTAATTGAAAAGGTTAACAGTTACTAGTACTATCATACTTAAAGAAAGGTCACTTACAGAGAGAACTTGGATTTTGCGTGTTAAAATAATAATCTTGTCACCTTTTTTCCTAGATAACAATCCATTTTTTTTTATGAGTAGGAGATCTGGAAAATACTGCAAAAAATTTATTTTGTTTTCAACAATTTCCTGAGACATCACTAGTGAAATAAGAAGGGAAAACTGAAAACAAAATAATGGGAATGACAAAAGGGAGGCAAAATATACAAAGTAAAAAGAGAAAAAGTGTATCATAGGAAGAAAGACAATAAGAAGCTAAAGTTCATGTTGGTAAAGTAATATTAGACATTTTAAATTTGAAGTGCTAGGTGAATTTTAAAAGTTTGCATGTATTATAGTAAACTACTGTTAAATAGTGTCAATGATATGAAGGTTCTGTTAAACATTTTACACTTAATGCTTTTGTGAATATTGCATTTTCATGCCTTTTGTCTGACATTTAATTTCATATCAGCATTACTTTTATGTGCCATTGGAGGTCTTCCGTTTTTTATAATATTCCTGTTCATAAATAAAATATAAATGACATAACTAATGCCTAGAATAGTGTTTATTAAATTGTTTAGTTGCTTTAATTTATGTATGTATGTAAATTAGTAATAAAAATTAACTTCTTGGACTTTCCTGGTGGTCCAGTGGATAAGGACACCGCCTTGCAGTGCAAGGGGCGCCAGTTCAATCCCTGGCCTGGGAAGATCTCACGTGCCACGGAGTGGCTCGACCAGTGTGTCCAATTACTGAGCCGGAGCTCTGGAGCATGTGCGCCCAGAGCTAGTGCTCTGCGACAACAGAGGCCACTGCGATGGGAGGCCCACACGGGCCAAAAAAAAAAGAACAAAGATGGCTGAAAATAGATAAATGAAAGACCAATAGAAGTGGCCCGCCTGCCCCCCTCCCTCCCCAGCCCGCCCCCACCCCCAAAATTAACTTCTCAATGTCAAACATAAAGATGTAAGATGCTGCTTATTTTATGTCTCATCCTGTTCCTACTTCAATAAAATCCTTTTTTGTAATTGAAAAGGTTAACAGTTACTAGTACTATCATACTTAAAGAAAGGTCACTTACAGAGAGAACTTGGATTTTGCGTGTTAAAATAATAATCTTGTCACCTTTTTTCCTAGATAACAATCCATTTTTTTTTTTATGAGTAGGAGATCTGGAAAATACTGCAAATATATATTCTTGTTTGGCCTCATATATAAATATATAATTATGGATATGGCATTTTATTTTTATTTTTTTAACTTTATTTATTTATTTGGCTAGTTTGGATTTTTCACTACTGCTGCAGGCTGTTCTCTAGTTGCAGAAAGTGGGGGCTACTCTCTAGTGGAGGTGAGCAGGCTGCTTGTTGCTGTGATTTCTCTTATTGTGGAACTCGGGCTCTAGGGCACATGGACTTCAGTAGTTGAGGCACATGGACTCAGTAGTTGCATCTCCGAGGCTCTAGAGCACAGGGTCAATAGCTGTGGCTCAGGGGCTTAGTTGCTCTGCAGCATGTGGGATCTTCATGGATCAGGGATTGAACGCGTGTCTCCTGCATTGGCAGGCAAACGTTACCACTGAGCTACCAGGGAAGCCCTGGATATGGCATGTTAGAAGTTAGAAAGAATAGCAAATTTTGGGGCAAATTGTTGCTCTTTTATTGTGCTTGAGATAATCTTAAAAAAATTTTCAATTTTGACTCTGCCATCAGTTGTCAATTGAAGGCTTCACAATTTTTAATGTTTTTAATATTATTGTATTTCTATTACTTACAAAAATATAATAATTTACTTAAATTCATTTTTAGCTCTAAGATTGTGAATTAATATACAAAATCTTTGTCTTAAAGGGAGCATACCGTGCTATTAACTATAGTGACTTCTTCTCATTGTATTTTGTGTTAAGCCCCAATATTGATTTTCTTATCTCTATGGTCCAACAGTTGATAAGATGAATACTAAATGTTTTGCATCTGGATCTTACTCTTGGATTTTTAATTGAAGAATTGTTTTTCAAAATTTATCCAGTATGGATTCTGGATGGTTCATATGATATATATTCTCTAGCTAACTGAATTTTAAGTGAATATAAACATTCTCTACCCATGTACTTTTCTGGACTGCTTATTTTCCCACCATGTATTAACACTTTTTCCTAATAACACACTTAACAAACAAGTAGAAGAATCATTTCAGAAAGCTTAAAGTACAGATTCTTAAAGTACAGATTGAATTACCAAACTGAGCCTTTCTGTGTTACGATTTTAGGAAACATAAGGTCACAAGTTTTAAAATAAAGCACTTCCAGTTGATAGAAAGAGTAAAGAGTAAAGCTATTTCAAAAGTAAGCCAATAAACTACCCCTGAAAAAAAAGGGAAAAAAGTGCTTAGTGGCCACATGTAGATAAAAGCTTCATCTGTCTGTTCCTAGAAACCCAAGAGCCGTCGTCAAAAAGCAGCAATTTAAGATCACACACGTTGGCTGAAAGGATAAAAGATTGCCGTGTATCTGTCAAACTCTAAGAGGCTCCTTGAGGAGAGGTCTCAAAGAAGAACAGTGACTGAATTGACAGGTTAACTCTTGACATTGTCTAAGCCCTCTTGGACTTGTGTAAACCACACATAGTAGGGATTGAACCAAAGGGTGTGAATGTCTGGAAACAGGACAGCAGCAGGTTGAATGTGACCTGTAGCTTTCAAGTTCTAAGCACAGTTATTTTGCTTTTTTTGTCCTCCAGCAGCAGGAGCAAAGGCATTTTGAAAGTGTTGCTAAGAAGAGATCATAAGGTGGAGATGGTGTTTTTCTCCTCAGAGCAATGGACATGGAAGCTATTCTCCTTCATTCAAAACTGCAGTGCCCAGAAGCATTAGTGCTGGCCAGGGCACTGTGAAAAGCAAACCACAGAGATCTTTTTAGGCCCTGGAGTCAGCGCAGCCCCCAGGGGATCTAAGGAACAAGTCAGGATCATTCAAATTTAATGGACATCTAGACTCCTGGTGCTTGTAGTCATATTGGTGACCAAAAAAGGGGCAAATAAGCTCATCAGATCTCTGAATTTGATATCGTCACACCAACTTTTGGGGATTTTCAAGAGTCTAAATATTGTAAGGTTTGAGCAGGCAGGCTACTTCTATTGGTCTTTCATTTCTCTATTTTCATCCATCTTTGTTCTTTGGCCTGTGTGGGCCTCCCATCATGGTGGCCTCTGTTGTCACAGAGCACCAGCTCTGGGCGCATGCACTCCAGAGCTCCGCCTCGGTAATTGGACACATGGGTCCAGCCGCTCTGCGGCACGTGGGATCTTCCCAGGCCAGGGATCGAACCGGTGCCCCTTGCACTGCAAGGCAGTGTCCTTACCCACTGGACCACCAGGGAAGCCCTGTTGTAATGTTTAAAAAGAGTAGGTTTTGGAATTTTACAGGTCAGCTGGGGTACTCCAGACTGCTTGGACTTTAGTAGCTGTGAGAACTTGGGGTAATGACTGAATTCCTTAGTTGCAGGTGTGTGCTGGGTCACTTCAGTGCTGTCTGACTCTTTCTGGCCCCATGGGCGATAGCCTGCCAGGTTCCTCTGTCTATAGGATTCTCTAGGCAAGGATCTGGAGGCGGTTGTCCTCCTCAGGGGATCCTCATGTCCTCCTCATGTCCTCCTCAGGGGATCTTCCTGACCCAGAGATCGAACCCATGTCTATTATGTCTCCTGCATTGACAGGCAGGTTCTTTACCACTAGTACCACCTAGATACCTCATCTGTAAAATGGGGATGTTAACAGTATGTAACATGTAGGATTGTTTGATTAAATGGCATCATGTATGTATTAGCCTTAAAAGTTCTGGCTTATTTTAAAGGCTCCACGAATCATCTATCAGCATATGGTTTTGAATACCGTAGCATGGGCACGTTATATATTCAAACCTTAGAGTAAAAGATAAAAGAGACTCTAGATTTCTCTGAGTTGATAGACAAAAATAGCTTACCGATATGGAAATTGGCAACTGCAAAAAGAGATAAATCAGAAAAAATAAACTCTTCAACTAAAACCGACAGTCCTATGATTAACAAGTGAGATTAGGGGAAGACTGACTGAGCCCGAGAAGACTCACATGCCCTTCTGCATCCTGACGGCAGTGAAGCTCACAACTACATTAAAACTGAATTTCAGTGGCTTTCCTTAGACATTCAGAGGTTTTTTCTCCTCTCCTTTGTTTTATGGCTTGTGGTGTCTTTTATCTCATGTATGTGTCCATTTTTGGAGGCCATGTCCATTTTTCTGAAAGAGGACAGAATGTAAATTATGTACAAGTTAATGGATACTTTAAACACAATAAATGGGATGATGACCAGGGAGTGAGGAAAAAAGATACTCTAGGACCTAGGGTGAATCAACACTAAAAGCAACCAGGAAAGGAGTCATGGCAGAAACAGGAATGGTGTACACATCCCTAAATAGAATTTTATGAGGCTAGTGGAAATTTAAACTCACATAATAACTTGAACACCTAGTACTACCTAGAGTATCTACCTGTTGAAGTGACCCATAGAGTATATTCCATTATTTCAATTCAGTTAATTCTTTTCTTTGCCAAGTTCTATATTGAATTATATCATTCTAATATTGGAAAACCTTACTGTAAATACAGGAAATCGGGCGGGCCCAAGAAACCATTCAGTTAGAGTATGTTACACCCAGTACCCAAAGGAAGGCCAGCCCACTCAGGCAACTGGCAAGTGGTCATACCTACGCAAGCAATATAAAACACATTTACACAGATCTATTGGATTTCATCAAATAGTTCTCCCTCAATTGATTTTGACTGCATTTCTCAGTTTAAAGCTCATTAATTTGGCATCCTAAAAGCATAACTTTTACATGTCATTTAGAAGTCAAGGTCCTCAGGCCCCAGAGTTAACTTTTAGTTACATACTCTCCAGCTTGATAATCTGCTCTGCCTAAATTCAATGTACAGTTACCTGTTGCAGGGTAGATTTGACCTTTTTTTTTTTTTTTTTTTTGCTGAAAATAAACCACAGATAATAATTTCCCCTTGCTTTAAAGATTTTTTTCAATTAGTGAAGCATGAACAATAAATAATTATTGTCATTTCTTTTACACAGTTAATATATAAAATGACAATAAAATAAGGAATTTTTGCTGCCTTTCTAGACACTGTAACCATTGCCAGATTCCATTTCATTATACCAGATGGAAAAAAATCTCATTATACTGAAAAATTAAGTCAGGGAAGAGAGTCTTCTGAATTACCCTTTTTATAGTTTTATCTTTGGCCCTGCTCTCAAGTTGAGACCATTAAAGCTTTCAACAACAAAAATTTATTCCACAAATATGGACTTTATTTGTACAAACTAGGTTTATACTGAAAAATTTATGTCAAATGTTTTCAGCCTATAAGGAATATCCTTAAACTTAAATTTAAAGATTCCTCTGGGCACTCCTGGTTCACTGGTGCAGCATCTAAAGCGATGCTGCATGGAGGTGCATAATGAATGTCTTTTGATGGTGCACTGACATTTCTAAGAAACGCCGTTGCCTCAAATCAATCTGCTCCAACCAGCAAATGATTTGACATTCAAAGCTTCAGGAAACACTATATGAATATATTTTTCCCCATTGTACCATCAAGATTCAATCATAGAGCTGTCAGAGGAAATTGAGATTCTGCCTTATGTTTTCAAGTTAATCTGCCAGACTCATTTATTTATTTTACTTGTAAAATAAGTTTTACAAGTAGAAAAGCCTTTGGCTGTGTTCGTAATTCTAATAAGATCTGCACAGCTTTTTATACTGTTTGAAGTAAAATACTATCAGTATCATCATAGTCAAAGGATCAAATCAACCACCTAGAGCCAACATGGTTTTCTACAAAAACCGTACATAACCCATGTTCATGATGAATTATCACTAATCCCTGGAACTGTTAAACTGGATTCTTGAGCATTATGCAAAAGCTATTGCTTCCGTACATTGACTGAAAACAAACTCACTTCTGTAATGGCATGATGTAGAATTGGCAGTTGCAGGTCGAATGTAACGGTAACTTTTATGTACATCCTAGCCTCCCTTCCCTCCGATCTCTCTGAAGCACAGCTAATG
Organism: Tragulus kanchil; assembly: GCA_022376925.1. Taxonomy (NCBI): domain Eukaryota; kingdom Metazoa; phylum Chordata; class Mammalia; order Artiodactyla; family Tragulidae; genus Tragulus; species Tragulus kanchil. The sequence goes on along the minus strand of JAIOJX010000028.1, from coordinate 115,866,534 downwards.
ACTAACAGATGCTTCCCATTCTCAAAAGTGCTTGAGTGCACTGCTCCATCTCATTATCTCCAGGTTCTTGTTATTGAAACTTAAGCCCTTTGGTCATAATTTAATTTAATTAAGTCTGTATTTTAAAGTCATATGCCCCAAATACTTTATTTTCTTAAACTCCAGAGATGTGGAGTGGTGCTGTGCTTGCCGATCACCTACATGGTGTCAGTTCTAAGCACCTTTAATAGTTTATATTGCTTACTTGTAGTAAGTAATGCTGCAAATACAGTGCTCTTATTATATATACTTTACAAATATGGAATTTAAACATAAAGATATTAAGTGATTGGTCTAAATTACATAGCAGAGCTAGGATTTGAACCAGGTAGTCTGACTATAGAGTCTGCTAATTTAGAGATTGATAAGGTCAGGGCATTCATGTAGAAAATTCCAACATTGTATTGGCTCAGAAGGGAGGTAATGTTGTCATAATCTTATTTCTAAGTGGCGTTCATAATACATAATTTATTAAAATGAAGCACTTATTTATTGTGTATTTATCTTCTAGAGTATTTGACAACTGTTGTTCTAAGTTGGATTTCAGAGATTGCATTTTCTATATTGAAATTTTAGCCTATTTCTGTATTCATCTTTTATGTTTATATAATTTAGTTACTTTTTGTCAATAAAAATGTGTGCAAGAAGGCATTCAGAAGTATCAATTTATTTTAAACTACCCATATGTCTAGTAAGAATACAAATTCATTTTTATTGATCTAAGCTTGTCATAGTGTAGAAAAATATCTTTTAGTCTTATATTTATTTTCCTTACAAAAGAATAAGTGTGTTTAAATGTTTGAGTATATTGAATTTTAAAAAGAATTTAGCCTACACTGTGGGCCTGAATGGGAAGGGATTCCACCTAAACAAATGAGATATTTGAGAATATGGAGAATATATTCTGCTTTTCATAAAAAATGAGTTTTATAACAACTAAAACAGACCAAGCATTATAACATAGAATGTAAGAATGCTACAAATACTTCCATTTTAAGAAATGTAACAAGTTTCTATGACTTGGTGTATACCTAAGTACATCTCTTTTAGAGAAAAATTCATGTGATAGGTTCTAAAATCTACCATATGTATTTTTAAAAATTACTCATAGCTGTAAATTGACATGACAATATAAATTAAAATGAATCATGTACAACAGTTATAGAAAATACATGAGGTTTGGTGTAATATGCGATCATAACCAAGGCATGCTGATTTTGCAGAAGATTTCTTTTTATAATATAAAATTTCCACTGTATTTGGGAATTTGAAAATTTTGGTGGAATAAAAAATGTGGTATTTCCTTTGCTTGACCTCATGGGGAATAGGTTTATAAACAAAACTACATTCTTTGTGAGACAGCTGAAATAATTCATCCTTACTTAAAACTGAATGTACTATTAATTTTATTCAGCTTAATTTTTAAGGAACTCATTTTAAATAAGTGAAACAAAACTGTCAGGACTGAGGTTTATATTTTTATAGAAAGTTATATTATTCTTGTGTGTGTGTGTGTGGTTAGTTGCTCAGTTGTGTCCAATTCTTCACAGCCGCGTGGACTATAGCCCTCCAGACTGTTCTGTCCATAGAATTTTCCAGGCAAGAATACTGGAGTGGCTTACCATTCTCTTTTCCAGAGGATCTTCTCAACCCAGTGTTTGAACCTGAGTCTCCCGCATTTCATGCAAATTCTTTACCATCTGAACTATTGGGAAAGTCCCATTATTTTCCTTAAGGCAAGATAATTTTAAAGAAATGAATTTCTCATGATCTATAATATGAATTTATCAAATATGTGGTTAAATGCTTTATTATATGTTATCACATACTTATTTCTGTGGAAATTTTCCTAAAATACTGGGTTTTGTTAAATCAAGAGGCTCAATCCATGCATATACTGCTCTCTAGGAAGACAGAATTTAGTGTAAATTTATAAATCTGTAATGAGTCCAAAAAAGTGGTAGTAAGGGTGTCAGCCAAATATCCATCATGGTGAGGAGTTAATATCTGTATCTGCATTACATTCTAATTGATGGCTCTGTCTGATGTTTGAAAAGCGTTAAATTGCTGATGTACAGGTGATGGAATGCCTATTGTCAGGCTAGAAATGAAAACTCTGCCTCATCACTGCAGTTGGTTTGTAAATGATTCGTAGAGAAATGACTTTCAGTGTTTGTATTAGAGGTTAGAATTAAAGATCTCACATTTCTGTAGTTAACTCCTATGTGCCAAATTTTCCTTGAGCTTAAACCACATTATACAATTCAGTTAAATTCAGTTAAAAAAAATCCTCTAGAGAGACCCTGATTCATTGAAATGGGAGGCAAAATCTAGAAAACTATATTGAGATAGTGTCTAAATAAATTAATGATGCATAAACTTGAACTGTGAAAAAAGTGAATAATCATAATATGTCATGGTAAGTCAGACAAGGAAATAAAAGTGATTGCAGCGAAAAAAATTGTAGTATTTTGCAATGTACATGCAAATCTGGATTGTGGGGTATTTAACACATTCTATGTTTATCACTAATTTATTAGTCTCGTAGTTTTAAAAAACTACAAATGACCCTAAGCATGTACCCAAATATAATTTTCTAAGCCAAAACAAAGATTAGACTTTGGACCTCAGTTTCCTCTTTTGTAACAGAAGACAGGTTAGAATCATGGATTTTAAAGATACTTTGTTTTGACTGCCTTCAGGTTTTTCCTATTCTCTATCTAGTAATGAACTATTTTTTGTTTTTTTTTTTGACCAAGTGTGATTTGAAGTTTTCTTCTATCAGTTAATCCACCATCTCCTAAGCTGTTTGAAAAATTATCACTAACTCCATAATCAGTCCTTTGCTTTGTTTGTCTGGATATGACCAAACTCAGAATGCAAATCATGCACTTTCTTGAATCATTGCGGAAACCAGGCCAAGCAGAAAAAAAAGGGAGAGGGAAGGAGGCAGGGCAGAAAAGATGGAGGGGAATAAAAGAATCACTCCTATGGCTGTTTTAATACATGGTAACGACTAAGCATCTTCATGATAACAGTTGGGATGTCATGTAGTACATAAAAAAAAAAAAATCTGTATAAAGACTAATTGAAAAATAACAATCATACTGTAAATGTTAGTGTGGGTAGGTGGTGCTAGTAGTAAAGAACCCGCCTGCCAATGCAATAGACATAAGAGATGTAGGATCCATCTCTGGGTCGGGAAGATCCCCTGGAGGAGGGCATACAACCCATACCAGTATCCTTGCCTGAAGAATCCCATGGACAGAGGAACCTGGTGGGCTACCGTCCATAGGTCCATAAAGAGTAGGACACTCCTGAAGTGACAGCATGCATACTCATACATGTGTGAGCATATTAGGCAGTTTACCCCCTTTTCTACAATATTCTGAAGGATTATATATTTTCTTGTCCATTATTTAACTGATTTTATTTCTTCCAACAGTCTTTGACAATCCTTCCTTCTCTGATGTAAGGAATGTCTCTTCAAACCCATCAGCTTATGTGGTACTCAATTAATGTTTTAGGGTCACTATCTAACTTAATTCTACTGACAGCACTATGTTGTTGTTGTTAATCAGTGGCTCTCTCATGTTGGACTCTGTGCAGCCCCATGGACTGCAGCACGCCAGGCTTCCCTGTCCTTTACTGTCTCTCTAAGTTTGCTCAAATTCATGTGCATTAAGTCAGTGATGCTCTCCAACTATTTCATCCTCTGTTGTCCCCTTCTCCTCCTGCTCTCAATATTTCCTAGCATCAGGATCTTTTCCATTGAGTCAGCTGTTTGCATCAGGTGGCCAAAGTATTGGAGCTTCAACATCAGACTTTCTAATGAATATTCAGGGTTGATTTCTTTTAGAATTGGCTAGTTTGATCTGCTTACTCTCCAAGGGACTCTCAGGAATCTTCTTCAGCACTGTAGTCCAAAAGCATCAGTTCTTCAGTGCTCACCCTTCTTTATGCTCAGCTTCTTTATGGTCACATTCATACACAAATATAGGACAAACCATAGCTTTGACTATACGGACCTTGTCAGTAGTGATGTCTCTTCCTTTTAATAAGATGTCCATGTTTGTGATAGCTGTTCTTCCAAGGTTTATATTATTCCCATGCCCATTTCGCAAAGGATGGCCATGAGTTGCAGAGAAGTTAAGCCTTTTACCCATAATTACCCTATCTTAGTTTTTCCTCTGACTCTAATGTTTCATCCTCTGTCATAGCATGCCAGTCTGGGTTTTTCAGGTGGTCCATGTACCATGCACTCACATTCCTTTGTGTGCTGATACATTTATCCCAACCTGGTTGCTCTCCTTTCATACCTTTCCTCTGCCTTAGTTGAACACGTCCCTCCTCTCCAGTAGTATTTCAGAAATAACTTGGACAGGAATCATTTCCCACATTTTCTGCTAGAATCTGTCTCCACTGAGTCTCCCTTACACTTTGCATATTTTATGTGACTGACTTGTTTGTTTCAAATGTCTGTTTCTCTTATTGAATCATTTCCTGCTTGAAGGGACCTTTTCATCTTTGTTTTCACTGCCGATCTCAATACCTGATATCTATTAGATACTCATCTTTATTAGTCGGTTCTGGATGAGCATAAAGCCTAGATGATACGTTAACAAATGAGACATTTAAGCACAATTACAATTTTTATATGGTAAAGTTAATATTTAATTATACTTGAACTCTCTTAACTATTCAGAACATTTTAATGTATATGGACTTCTGCCAGCCAGGACTGGAATTGTATGTACCCACAATTCTGCACATAGTGCCACTCTTTGTGAAGTCTTTGTATCTGTGTCATTAGAGTTCACTTGTTAAAGCCTGGTCCTAAGGCACTTAGCAAATCAGTTGTTAGTTGAGCTCTTTTTTTCCTTCCACCACAGAGGGGCACAGAGAAAAATCATAAAACGTAGTGAGGGACCTTAGAATCCAGCTGCGATGACAAATCTAATACACAGAAAATTTAAGGATAAATACTCTTAATCTGCAACCACAATACACCAGTGAGTTCATGAATACAGACTGAAGCCCACTTGTAGTTAATTAGCCCAGTTATCCTAATACCACTCTGCAGGATACAGCAAATTGTCATCCAAAACTGTGTAGGGGAGAAAAGCTTCCATCTGCCACTCGGTAGCAAGGTTATGAAAGTAAACTCTCCTATCCTGGCAAAAGCCTGCCCTCTTTGGATGGATGCCATCCCAGACTTTTATTTAAAGTTCAGTGAGCCTGGCCAATTCATGTCACTAATCCCATGGTACATGTTAGCTTTCTATGGTAGCATTAAAGTTTTCCAATAATTTTGGTAACTCATGAGTAGACAACACACTGTATTTTGCTTCTTGGATTTCTATACATGTGCTACTTCATTTTACTGTTCTCATTCTTGTCTGCACTTGTATTTTTAAAGTGAGCTCTAGCAATGTAACTGATTCTAGGATCTTTACCTCCCGCACCAACCCACCTTAACTAAAAAATTCACAGCTTTGTTGCTTCTGTTTTTTAGTTTCTCTTAAAAGTGACCTTGGGGAGAAAAAGAGCTTAAAGTTTTCCTTCATTACATACATTATTTTCAATTCAGTTGTGCATTTGTGAGTGTAATTCTCCTAAGTTTCACAGGAATACTGTGTGTATTTTCTGTTTTCTCATAGCTTTTGCATCAGGTACCTTTTATTTTTATTTATTGTCTTTTTTCTTGTAGTAAACATCAATAGCACAACATAAGATTAAACAATTAATAAGTGATTCTCTATACAGATGATGTAGTTCTCTTGATTGTAATTACTACAATTTTTTAAAGAGCTAATATAGGTAGAGAAGGTCCCCTGGAGGAGGACATGGCAACCCAATCCAGTATTCCTTGCTGGAGAATCCAATGGACAGAGGAGCCTGGTGGGTTATGGTCCACAGGATTGCAAAGAGTTAGACATGACTAAGTGACTTAGCATGCAATATAGATTACTCTTTGTTTTCAACTTGGAGGTTTTCTTCATTGGTTTGTTTTCAGAAAATATATTTCTCTTATTTTCACAGGTAAAAAGATGGCTTATCAGAAGGTCAGTGCAGACCAAAGAGCCCCAGGGCATTCACAGTACTTAGACAATGATGACCTCCAAGCCACTGCCCTTGACTTAGAGTGGGACATGGAAAAGGAACTGGAGGAGCCTGGTTTTGACCAGTTCCAGCTAAATAGTGCTGAGAATCAGAACCTGGAGAATTCAGAGACTGCAGACCTCAGTCTTGATCCCATTCAACCAGCAACTTCACCCAAAGGAAGGTTTCAGAGACTTCAAGAAGAATCTGATTATGTGACCCATTATACAAGATCTGCACCAAAGAGCAATCCCTGCAGCTTTTGCCGCCTTTTAAAAATATCTGGCATGGCAATCATTTTATTTATTTCTGGAATTTTGATAGGCTATTATGCACATAAAAATTGTCCTTCAAATGCTACATCTTCAGGACCACTTGATCTTCAGCTATACCAGGAGGTTCTCAAGACAATCCAAGCAGAAGATATTAAGAAGTCTTTCAGGTAGGTGTGTGAGAAATGGATGTTGGTGGGATGCATCTCCTGAGAAAAATGTCTTACAGGGAACATCCTACTGGAGGTATTTCCATGGTTCAAGGTTAGCCTGGTAAGCTGAGAGACATAACTTACCAGCAGCCCCTTCACAGAGAGGGGTGCATGTTTTCAGATTTATGATACTATAAAACAAATTTATGATGCCACTTTTATAATTGATAATAAGAACCATAACCACTGTGGAGACTTAAAGACTTGAGCTAGGGTATTTTCTCCCTCCTGGGAAAGGTCAAATTGGGATGCAAAGATTGCTGGATGTACATGCTATAAAAACTAGGGCATTAACCATATGATTGAAATTTTTAATGACATCAGAATAAAATAAATGTGCTTTATGGACTGAAATAACTGTCAGGAGCTAAGACAAGCACTGGTAGTATTTGGTCCCCTGCATCAGTGAGCTTCCCAATGAGTATTTGTATTGAAACCCATTGAGTTCCATGTATCAGACATTTCTGAAAGGTCATGTCTCTCCTTAAGGTAAGTCTGCCTATGACCTCTTTAGCCAGAATGTGTTATTGATAAGTTAAATGATAAGAAAATATTTTTATCAGGTCTTAAGACTGAGTTCTTGGGAAAAGCTCCAGTCAAGTCATATAACTAATGGGTGACTTCAGTTTTATTGCTTATTATATCATTAACATGTGTGTTGAATTGTAAAAGTTTCCTTAGTTGACATTTTTAGAGAATTGAGGAACTAGAAAAAGAAGATGAGACATTATGCTCCACTTGTGTCTTCCCATACTTGGTAATAAAAGGAAGGTTTCAGAGACTTCAAGAAGAATCTGATTATGTGACCCATTATACAAGATCTGCACCAAAGAGCAATCCCTGCAGCTTTTGCCGCCTTTTAAAAATATCTGGCATGGCAATCATTTTATTTATTTCTGGAATTTTGATAGGCTATTATGCACATAAAAATTGTCCTTCAAATGCTACATCTTCAGGACCACTTGATCTTCAGCTATACCAGGAGGTTCTCAAGACAATCCAAGCAGAAGATATTAAGAAGTCTTTCAGGTAGGTGTGTGAGAAATGGATGTTGGTGGGATGCATCTCCTGAGAAAAATGTCTTACAGGGAACATCCTACTGGAGGTATTTCCATGGTTCAAGGTTAGCCTGGTAAGCTGAGAGACATAACTTACCAGCAGCCCTTCACAGAGAGGGGTGCATGTTTTCAGATTTATGATACTATAAAACAAATTTATGATGCCACTTTTATAATTGATAATAAGAACCATAACCACTGTGGAGACTTAAAGACTTGAGCTAGGTATTTTCTCCTCCTGGGAAAGGTCAAATTGGGATGCAAAGATTGCTGGATGTACATGCTATAAAACTAGGGCATTAACCATATGATTGAAATTTTTAATGACATCAGAATAAAATAAATGTGCTTTATGGACTGAAATAACTGTCAGGAGCTAAGACAAGCACTGGTAGTATTTGGTCCCCTGCATCAGTGAGCTTCCCAATGAGTATTTGTATTGAAACCCATTGAGTTCCATGTATCAGACATTTCTGAAAGGTCATGTCTCTCCTTAAGGTAAGTCTGCCTATGACCTCTTTAGCCAGAATGTGTTATTGATAAGTTAAATGATAAGAAAATATTTTTATCAGGTCTTAAGACTGAGTTCTTGGGAAAAGCTCCAGTCAAGTCATATAACTAATGGGTGACTTCAGTTTTATTGCTTATTATATCATTAACATGTGTGTTGAATTGTAAAAGTTTCCTTAGTTGACATTTTTAGAGAATTGAGGAACTAGAAAAAGAAGATGAGACATTATGCTCCACTTGTGTCTTCCCATACTTGGTAATAAAAGAACAATCGTAGGCAAATCATATTTCTTGTTTGTAGGTAAATGAGAAAGGGATAGTAAGTCATAAGTGTATTTCTTGTAGGTTACACTGACTTATTACCATCAAGGTGTTCTTGTGTATTTCTAGGTATCTTCTAGGGAACATGCCCGGTGTAGATGCATCATTTAATCTATGTGCTGAAATATCACATGTACTGCTGTTGGTGAATTATAGTTCTTTTTGAACATCACATCTCAATGGCTCACGGCCATTGTTTTCTACCTCCTTCTATGTCTGTGTCAAGTGCAGAAACCAACAATTTCCATGGTATTTCTCAATGTCAATTATTCATAGTGAATTCAGTGAAAGATACAATATTGTCTTATAGTGAGTGGTTGTATCAATTGAGACCCATCCACAGCAGAAAGCTCCCTGAAACAGAAGGGTTAAAGTAGGGGAAAAAATTCAACAGAGATGAAAAACTGAAAAGCCAGTCAAGGGCTCTGAGGCAGCCAACAAATGAACAACTGAACTGAGTCATTACTAAACCTAGGCTGGAGAAATAAAGGGAATTGGGGTAACTAGGTGGAAGTTGGAACTTTCTGTTTACACTCATGCAGGGTTGGAGTGGTGGTGGGGACGGAACCTCAGTCAGACTAAGAAGTACCTTGGCTTCTCCCTTCCTCTTGCCCTCCTACTGGTTGTCCTGTTGGCTGGCTGAAACCCAAAGAGTTTAGATCCCTGGAGCAGGCAGAAGGCAAGGGATCTATCAAAAAACAGGTCTAACTGGCACAGGGATGGCATTTTAAAAGAGAGTGAGGAGAGAGAGGGAAGGCAGAAAGAAAATAGAAGAATTCCATAAAACTTTGGGTACTGTAAATTCATTGTGGATATACATTTCATTACAAAAGTGTCTTCTGGAGAATTATCCACGGATTTAATGCCTTTTTCCTGAGCAACTCTTTAATTTTTACTTATGGATATAGTGAATCTTACGGCCTAGCTTGCTTCCCTCTTTACAAAGCTAATTTTCTTTTTGCTTATTATATCATTAACATGTGTGTTGAATGGGTTTTAATTTTGAGAAAGGCTAGAAAGGAAGATGAGACATTATGCTCCACTTGTGTCTTCCCATACTTGGTAATAAAAGAACAATCGTAGGCAAATCATATTTCTTGTTTGTAGGTAAATGAGAAAGGGATAGTAAGTCATAAGTGTATTTCTTGTAGGTTACACTGACTTATTACCATCAAGGTGTTCTTGTGTATTTCTAGGTATCTTCTAGGGAACATGCCCGGTGTAGATGCATCATTTAATCTATGTGCTGAAATATCACATGTACTGCTGTTGGTGAATTATAGTTCTTTTTGAACATCACATCTCAATGGCTCACGGCCATTGTTTTCTACCTCCTTCTATGTCTGTGTCAAGTGCAGAAACCAACAATTTCCATGGTATTTCTCAATGTCAATTATTCATAGTGAATTCAGTGAAAGATACAATATTGTCTTATAGTGAGTGGTTGTATCAATTGAGACCCATCCACAGCAGAAAGCTCCCTGAAACAGAAGGGTTAAAGTAGGGGAAAAAATTCAACAGAGATGAAAAACTGAAAAGCCAGTCAAGGGCTCTGAGGCAGCCAACAAATGAACAACTGAACTGAGTCATTACTAAACCTAGGCTGGAGAAATAAAGGGAATTGGGGTAACTAGGTGGAAGTTGGAACTTTCTGTTTACACTCATGCAGGGTTGGAGTGGTGGTGGGGACGGAACCTCAGTCAGACTAAGAAGTACCTTGGCTTCTCCCTTCCTCTTGCCCTCCTACTGGTTGTCCTGTTGGCTGGCTGAAACCCAAAGAGTTTAGATCCCTGGAGCAGGCAGAAGGCAAGGGATCTATCAAAAAACAGGTCTAACTGGCACAGGGATGGCATTTTAAAAGAGAGTGAGGAGAGAGAGGGAAGGCAGAAAGAAAATAGAAGAATTCCATAAAACTTTGGGTACTGTAAATTCATTGTGGATATACATTTCATTACAAAAGTGTCTTCTGGAGAATTATCCACGGATTTAATGCCTTTTTCCTGAGCAACTCTTTAATTTTTACTTATGGATATAGTGAATCTTACGGCCTAGCTTGCTTCCCTCTTTACTTTGACTTTTAGTAAGTTCAAATTTGTGTTGAAATCATAAAGAACTCACAGGTATGCATTTTGTACACTAACTACATGTTTTCTCTGTTAAATTTCTTTGGCTTCTTTGGCTTATTTTTTTTCACCAACATGATAGACATCTATAAAAATTGACATGTCCTTTTTATGAATAGGCAGCTGGTTCTAAAATGTTGAAAAAAATAATAAACATATTCATTTTTTCCATTAGAATTGGAGTTGTAATACAATAAGGCCTATAACCTCTTAAAATGAGCAAACTATGTAAAAAACATAATCACTTGCAATTTTACTTCTTAACAATATTCAGTGGTTGGACACAAATTCACAATTATGTTCTATCAGATAGCCATGCTTTTTCCTGACTAATAGATCTTTTTCATCAAAAATAATATTTTGGTACAAATTTGTTTGGCTTCTCAGGTGGCTCAGTGGTAAAGAATCCACCTGCCAGGCAGGAAACATGGGTTCAGTCCCCGAGTCAGAAAGATCACCTGGAGAAGGAAGTGGCAACCCACTCCAGCATTCTTGCCTGGGAAATCCCATGGACAGAGGAGTCCGGCAGACTACAGTCCATGGAGTCACAGAAGAGCTGAACACAACTTAGTGACTGAAAAATAGCAACAAATATATTTACAATAACTTTCTCTGAATTACAACTCTTCATTTAAAGACAAATGTTCCCCAGTAGCCATGCTAACTACACATCTCGTTGTGAATTCCTGTTTTTACTAAGTCATTTTGGCATTGACTCTATATTGTGGGTTCCTACTATTACTTTTCATCAATTTAGAGTCTGTTTGGAGCTTCTTTCTGATCTACTGTTTTGTTCATTAGTTGTTATATCTCTTCTTTTTTTTTTTATTTACTTATATATTTTATTTATTTATTTATTTATTTATTTATTTATTTATTTATTTTTGTACATGTATGTTCCCAGATCATTCATATGCATATCCCTTGACCCTCCCCCCACCCAGTCCCCCCCCCACCATCCCTCCAGACCATCGCTCCAAGTGGTTGTAGGTAAATATTTCTTCTTTATTGGTTCTCCATTCCTGCCTATCCTCTAAGACCATGTCATATTTTGCCAAACAGCCTTACAGCCATGCTGTAGAAAAAAATACTCTTTTTAGTGGATTGCAGATTCCATGAGCAAATGGACAAAAGTTTTCTGTCCATCATTAGACTATTTTCCAGCAGATGCTAAGTATTTTTTCTAAGGAAGAAAACAACAGGGATGAATAAGTGAGAAAACAGATCTGGGGTTCATTTATCAATGATTCTATGCATTTTGAAAATCATTTTACTTACCAGTTAGGTTTTTCTTAGGAATTATAATCAAAACATTATAAATAAGTTATTTATCATATAATTAAAAAATACTCTTATATAACTATAATGAATCAGAGGCTACATTCTGGTTTCAGGTAAGTGACAAGTTGCCTCAGAAGTAGATATGGCAGAAATGCTGACATGTCACTATGGATGTCTCATTTCCAGCCGAAGCTTAAAGACAATTGATAATTAGTACCAGTATGTGGAAGTTTGGAGGAAAAGAAGATAGAATAAAAGTCTGAGATGGTGAGCTTTTTGTAGTCTAGGAGAGGTTAGAGCTGGTGAGAACTAGTGGAGCAAAAAAAATGGACCTTTGGAGAAAATTTCTAATGGTGCTGTAAGCACCAGTCTCTTCTCATGGAGGAAGCCTCGAGTTTAGTGAAAAAGGAATTTAATAGAACTGTTTTCAAGAACTGGATATCTGCATTACACATATACACAGAGATTCTGCCTTTCTACCTGGGAAATCTAAAGAATAAGTCATGCGCCTGGCAAATTGTGGATAAAAGTGCAAAGGAAGAGTTGGTGGTTCTGGGTGACCTATGCCCAAGTTTGCATCTATCATCTCTATCCGTGCAAAGAGAGGCAGAGAGAAATCACTGTGGTTAAATGTTTGTGTCCCCCCAAAGTTCATGTTGTTGGAATTCAAATGCCCAATGTGATGATATTAGGAGATGGGGCCTTTGGGAGGGAAGTGATCAGGTCATGAAGATGGATAGGATCAGAGATTTTATACAGGTTACCTCATGGAGCTCCCCAGTTCTTCCGTTACTGGTTGTAGGTAAATATTTCTTCTTTATTGGTTCTCCATTCCTGCCTATCCTCTAAGACCATGTCATATTTTGCCAAACAGCCTTACAGCCATGCTGTAGAAAAAAATACTCTTTTTAGTGGATTGCAGATTCCATGAGCAAATGGACAAAAGTTTTCTGTCCATCATTAGACTATTTTCCAGCAGATGCTAAGTATTTTTTCTAAGGAAGAAAACAACAGGGATGAATAAGTGAGAAAACAGATCTGGGGTTCATTTATCAATGATTCTATGCATTTTGAAAATCATTTTACTTACCAGTTAGGTTTTTCTTAGGAATTATAATCAAAACATTATAAATAAGTTATTTATCATATAATTAAAAAATACTCTTATATAACTATAATGAATCAGAGGCTACATTCTGGTTTCAGGTAAGTGACAAGTTGCCTCAGAAGTAGATATGGCAGAAATGCTGACATGTCACTATGGATGTCTCATTTCCAGCCGAAGCTTAAAGACAATTGATAATTAGTACCAGTATGTGGAAGTTTGGAGGAAAAGAAGATAGAATAAAAGTCTGAGATGGTGAGCTTTTTGTAGTCTAGGAGAGGTTAGAGCTGGTGAGAACTAGTGGAGCAAAAAAAATGGACCTTTGGAGAAAATTTCTAATGGTGCTGTAAGCACCAGTCTCTTCTCATGGAGGAAGCCTCGAGTTTAGTGAAAAAGGAATTTAATAGAACTGTTTTCAAGAACTGGATATCTGCATTACACATATACACAGAGATTCTGCCTTTCTACCTGGGAAATCTAAAGAATAAGTCATGCGCCTGGCAAATTGTGGATAAAAGTGCAAAGGAAGAGTTGGTGGTTCTGGGTGACCTATGCCCAAGTTTGCATCTATCATCTCTATCCGTGCAAAGAGAGGCAGAGAGAAATCACTGTGGTTAAATGTTTGTGTCCCCCCAAAGTTCATGTTGTTGGAATTCAAATGCCCAATGTGATGATATTAGGAGATGGGGCCTTTGGGAGGGAAGTGATCAGGTCATGAAGATGGATAGGATCAGAGATTTTATACAGGTTACCTCATGGAGCTCCCCAGTTCTTCCGTTATATGAGGATGCAGGGACAAGGTATCCTTTGTGAACCTCGGAGACGGCCCTTATCGGTCATCACATGGAGTCTGCCAGCACCATGACCTTAGACTTCTCACACTCCAGAACTATGGCATTTTGTTCCCCAAAGAACTGACATTGCAGAGAGGTGGTGTTTATGTCTTTGCAAGCAAGTTTCCCACATGGCTGGAAAGAACATAGAGGCGGGGCTAGAGGTCTGGTCAAATGCCTGGAAGGAGGAAATAGAAGGTGGAGGAAAGTGTAATACCCAGGGGAAAAAGAAGGTGGAGGAAAGTGTATTACCCTCATCAAAGGAGGGTGAGAAGTTCCTGTTGTGGATTACATGGGTGAGTCTCCAAAGTGGAAAACTCAACTGAATACTCTGGTAGCTTCAGAGTATAATGTCAGTTGCTGAGAGCTCTTGTCAAATGAGAGCTCTTGCTTTATCTCTTCTCACTTGTTACATTGCAGCCCTGGAGGGGTAAAAACACAAAGCAGAGAAGACATTGACTATTCTTTCTTTGATTGTAAATTGCCAAATCTAGAAATGGTCAAAATGTGGAGAATATTTCAAAATTCTGGATACCAAAGGACAGTGAACCTTTTAATTACTCACTGGAGGGACTCCATTCACTTAAGAGTGACCAGAATTACTGAAGTTTTAAGTCCAGAAACAGGAAAAAAAAAAACTGCGTTAATGTAAATGAGGGGAAACCATACTTTATAATTACATTCCATGAGTCATGCTTGCTCAAGGTAGAGGTCACACACAGTACTTTTATGTGTAATGTTTTAGAAAAGAGCATATTTGATTAATATGTTGGTTGATTGAGAGAATCATTGAGAGACATACTGACTGCATACTCCAGTTTAAGGACTTAGTTACCCCCATAATAAAGCCCAAATAAGCCAACTACTTGATACCATGTTGATCAAATCAAATCATGGAACATTAACACAGGAATATGTAGACCATATGCGTGTGTATGTGTGTGTGTGTGTGTATTAATCAGTCTTCAGTTAGAATCTCCTGGTGTTGCTATTTGAAAAATGCATTCTTACAGTGTTGGTTGATTTCTTTAATGTATCTTCTGTGTAAACAGGACATATTCAGATACATGTCAGACACATTCAAATGTGTGAGACTTAAAATAGGCCACTAAAAGTTGCTTTAATGTATAATTTTGGTGTCTTGGAACAGTAACTAGATAGATAATTCAGATTTATTGCGAGCATCAAAACAGGAGTCTAGGCTCACACACAAATCTATAAATAAGAATTCATTTAATTGGGCTTTAGTGATACCAGATTTGGATCCAGTCAGCTCCAGGGACCCCCATAGTCACAGTCTTCTCATTTTCTTTAAAGCGTTGAACCACTACATTGACTTACCTCCTTTTCCATCTGTACTAGTAATACTTCTTGTTTGTCTTATTCTTCTTCCAGTACCGACTGCAATGTTACCCAATATGTTATTCCTCCATTCCTATTCCCCTGAATGAAGTATGATTGTTCTCTCATTGGGGATCAGAGATGTTTGTGATTCTGTAAAGTGCTTATCCCTTGTCTAATCAGCTGTGGCCATTTGGGATCCTGGTTATCTTGTAGGGCTATTAAGAGAGTTCTTTAACTTAGAAGATGTTTAACTTGGAACATGTTTTATCCCTACTATATAATAAAGTCAGAGCCTTTATCGTGTATATTGTTGAATGAAGGGCCTGGTGTGTGTGTGTGTATGCATACTGAACATCATAAGCACATTGCTGAGCACAGTAACGCATGTTGAAAGCTTCAAACTTTAGTTACCAATATTATAATAATAATTGAAGTAAATAAGTCAATAAGATCAAGTATATTTTTGAATGCAAGAATGTTGCCTTTCGACAGCTGTAGATGCTGTGAAATGGTGAGAAGGAAAGGAGAAAATGTGTTGTATTCTAATTATGTTTAATATATCATTTTTAATGAAGGGAATGCTAGTATTTCCCCTTCTTATAAGTAAAATATATACAGAATGTTAGAAAAAGTAAAGTAAAACACCCGTAACCTTACCACTTTTTCTGATAATTTCATTATTTCTATCTTTTACTATCAAGCAGCAAAATTGTATTTGACCATGCATATTTTTTGATATCTGCTTTTGAATTTTTTCCACTTAGAATATACTGAGAACCATTTTGAAACCAATAAACACAGAATTGAATCATTACATTAAAATGTTGCCAATAGTCCCTTATGTAGAGGACATGAATTTATTGAGCCTGTTCTTTGTAAGTTTACATTTAGGTTGTATCTACAAACTTGTTCATGTTGTTCTTATTTAAGTATTCTCTTCTGATAAATTCCTAGAAGCATATCAAGATTCAGAAAGTTTGAGTTTGTTTAGTTGTTAGCTTTGTGTTACCAAATTGCCTTGTAGGACTGCTAACCTTCTAGGTCCTCATTATTTTTTGTTTTGATAAGGCCAAAAATAATGTTGACAAACTTTTATGTTTTAATGGACCACTTGTGTTTATTTTTGCATGTATGAACTACTTTTGTAACTTAAAATTTTATATTTAATGAATATTATAGTAGTGACATAGTCTATTACTTCATATATGGTGTCCCATCTTTCTGGATTTCATTAAGTTGATACATTTGATTTGTTAACAAATAAAAATGAAATGAACAATAAAGTAAAATCCCTAGATTTTTAAGATATTTGCCTTATTTGGACATAGGCATTATTTTTCATCATTTTCTGGCTTAGTACTTATAAGTAATTAGCCATGAGTTAAGTTATACTGTGAAATGATTTTCACAAACACTAAGCAAAACACCATATTTTCTTACCTGCTGATTAAACTCTTCAGAAGTTTTGGAAATGTTATAAATTATCTTCAGTGATTTCTCTCTCCTCTGATCCTGCAGCACGGGTGTGCGTGCTCTTGCTCTCGCACTCTCTCTCACTCTCTATATGCATATGTGTGTGTATATATATATATATTTGCTGTGACACTTTTAAAATGCCAGGTTTGATGGTGATGGCATGAGCAACTGCTCTCTGGTGTCGAGCTGTACTTTCCAGCCATCTTGCTGCTCCTCCTTTATCTTAAATTATATTTTAACCTCTGTCTTTTCTACTGTCTCTGTGTGTGATCCTATCCAATTTTAGTATTGGGGAATACAAATAAGGCAGTAAAGGAACTGAGATTTGAAGTGGAAAAATAATGTGTAAATGTAGTTAGTTCACATAATTCAATTTATGCAAATGAGAGCAGAATAATTTTAACACTAATAGTGATGGTTGCTAAAGGAAGTAATTAGCTATTCTATCATTGATCACTCTAGATAGCAAATGCATATTGTCTCAAATTTAATCACAAAAGGAATGCAAAGGATAAGAATTATTTAATTATCAATAATACTTTATTGCTCTGCACTTTAGATAAAGCAACGTCTTCACTTAGTTTCTCAGTGTTATGTAGAGTGACATTAATTTTCTAAACTGACTGCTAACCTTCTAGGTCCTCATTATTTTTTGTTTTGATAAGGCCAAAAATAATGTTGACAAACTTTTATGTTTTAATGGACCACTTGTGTTTATTTTTGCATGTATGAACTACTTTTGTAACTTAAAATTTTATATTTAATGAATATTATAGTAGTGACATAGTCTATTACTTCATATATGGTGTCCCATCTTTCTGGATTTCATTAAGTTGATACATTTGATTTGTTAACAAATAAAAATGAAATGAACAATAAAGTAAAATCCCTAGATTTTTAAGATATTTGCCTTATTTGGACATAGGCATTATTTTTCATCATTTTCTGGCTTAGTACTTATAAGTAATTAGCCATGAGTTAAGTTATACTGTGAAATGATTTTCACAAACACTAAGCAAAACACCATATTTTCTTACCTGCTGATTAAACTCTTCAGAAGTTTTGGAAATGTTATAAATTATCTTCAGTGATTTCTCTCTCCTCTGATCCTGCAGCACGGGTGTGCGTGCTCTTGCTCTCGCACTCTCTCTCACTCTCTCTATATGCATATGTGTGTGTGTATATATATATATATTTGCTGTGACACTTTTAAAATGCCAGGTTTGATGGTGATGGCATGAGCAACTGCTCTCTGGTGTCGAGCTGTACTTTCCAGCCATCTTGCTGCTCCTCCTTTATCTTAAATTATATTTTAACCTCTGTCTTTTCTACTGTCTCTGTGTGTGATCCTATCCAATTTTAGTATTGGGGAATACAAATAAGGCAGTAAAGGAACTGAGATTTGAAGTGGAAAAATAATGTGTAAATGTAGTTAGTTCACATAATTCAATTTATGCAAATGAGAGCAGAATAATTTTAACACTAATAGTGATGGTTGCTAAAGGAAGTAATTAGCTATTCTATCATTGATCACTCTAGATAGCAAATGCATATTGTCTCAAATTTAATCACAAAAGGAATGCAAAGGATAAGAATTATTTAATTATCAATAATACTTTATTGCTCTGCACTTTAGATAAAGCAACGTCTTCACTTAGTTTCTCAGTGTTATGTAGAGTGACATTAATTTTCTAAACTGACTGGCTCAACTCACAGGTGAAAGCTTATGTCTTTCACAGTTCCTAGGCATTTAGCAGGAGCAAGAGCAACACCCACCAATAGGATGAATGAGGAGTATTGACAGGGTGGCTTTGACTGTAAAGGCCACTTTCTCCAATCCTAGGTATCCTTTGATGATGCTCAAGTGCCTCAGTGAAAGCCTGAGTTCTAACCACCAGACCTCCAGCAAATCGCCATGATTGCCTTTTCTGATCTACCATCAACTGAGTTCTTTCTTTCCCTACAATAATCAGAACTTTATTTTTCCTCTTTCTGTTGACATAGACCACCTTTTACTTGGAGTAGAGAAAGAACTGTGAGTTTGGCTCAATCCTTGGTCACAGTACATGATCACTCAGTAAATCTTTATTGCAGGAGACAATGTATTGAAAACATAGACCTTCTTACAAAGTTTTCTCTTCTGTGTGGATGGTCAGTTTTTAAAAGAAAAGAACATGTACTTCTGGCTATTCATATATAGTACTGAAATTGAAAATTATATATACATATATATATGTACACACACATATGTATATGTATCAAACCTTTGATTTTTTAGTATGCATAAATTCTTATAACATATGCTAAAAAGTTGATTTTGAGGGTAGCAGATTTTCTTTTCTCCAATGAAAACATGTGCTGTGTCTGCTGTTTTCCAGGCAGTCTGCCAATCACTTGACAGTTTTTAATGATATTCTGTTTAATCTAGAGAGTTTTTCCTTTCTTAAAAAAATAAATAAAATAAAAAATTGCACAGAAAAGTACATCTATGATAACAGGTTGGATGGAGGTGCAAAGTAGATTGCCTCACAGATATTTTCATGCCCTGCCAGTGTCAGGAAAGGATTGCCTCAGTCTAGGGCCATTGCAGCCAGAAGCCTTGCTTTCTTACTTCTCAGTGGCCAAGTAGAATCAAAGGATTCTCCCTCCATCTTTTCTTTCCTTCAACCCCATCTCTGCTCCTTGCACACACAGTCATTTTATCTTTAAGGCTACATACTACAATTAGGTTACTTTCTTTGCTAGTAAGGAAATTTTCTTTGACTACATACTACAATTAGGTTACTTTCTTTGCTAGTAAGGAAATTTTCTTTATTTTTTTTTTTTTTTTTTTTTTTTTACTAAATCTATCTCTGATGTGAAACACCAGGAAGAAGTTGGATTGTTAAGGATCAAGACACAGGAACTCTTAGCTTTTCAAATTTAATGTTTTTCTTAAAGAGAAGAGTATATTTTGCATAATGAAAAGACTCTTTTACAGTGACGGTCAGTGAAATATTTTTGTCAGATATATGAAGGTCATCTGTGCTTACTGACTGCCTATCCCAAAAATTGCTCAATCTTAGGCTCATCACATTTTTCTTATATCTTTCCTACATTGACTATAATAGGTTTTTTCATCAATTCACTTCTTGTTCTTATTCATTTCAAAAAAAGAGAATAATATCAGTCAGATGTAGTACAAGGGAAAAATAAACCTTCTCCTCTGAGGAGAGGAGTATGTTAGTTTCCTGTGGATTCGCTTGACTTTCTGACACTCTTGTGATAGAAAAGTTGGTAATGATCACATTCAGTAGAGTGAAGTATAGTTAAACATGGAAAGGTTGGGAACTGATCACATACTTCTCTCTTTCATGTTTCTTTTTTAATGTCAATGAAATCAAGGTTCAAATAGCCTACATGGCCCTTTGAGATTTGCAATTTGAAAATTTCAACCCATACTTTAGAAATTAAGCATAATATTTGAAGGTTGTAGCTAAAAGCATGAATCCCCTAATCTCATCAGGGTAGTTTACAGGAGAAATTTAAAGTATTGCAAACATTGCATAAAGCATTTTATGACAATCATCTTAAATTTTTTTAACATGTGTTGGTAGCTTATGGGGGAAAAAGTAGAGTTAACTGGTAATGCTGATATTTAAAAATGGATGGTGAGAGCTTCCTCTCCACTGCCCCCATCTTGGGAAACTCTAACAAAATGTAGAGAGGAATTCCTTTTCCAGATGTTAGATGCTTATGTAACTGCACTGTGATATTTATTTTTATATATCAACTTTGCTAGATCACAATGTGCAGATGTCATCAAACATTATTGGATATTTCTGTAAAGATATTTTTGAATGAGGTTAACATCTAAATCAGTAGAGTTTGAGTAAAGGCGATTATCTTTAATAATGTGAATGGGTTTCACCCAATCAGTTGAAGACCTTAATAGAAAAAGACTAACTTCTCAGGGAGAAGACGGAATACTACTGTCACACTTACTGCCTTTGGACTTTTACTGAAACACTTCTGAGTCTCCAGCCTACTGGTCTACCCTATAAATTTTGAGGATGCCAAGCTTCCATAATTATATAAACTGACTTCTTAAAATAGATATTTCTCCCCCCCACCTCTGTCCTTTTCCTGTCTCTCTCTGTACACACACACACACGCACATACACACATGTATATATGTATATATATATATATATATACATCCTGTCCTTTTTCTCTGGATAAACCTAACTAATCATACATTCAAATTTAGGAGACTTAAATAAACCAATACAATTTGAATAGGTTTTATTTTCACTCTAGAATAATTTAGTCAATCTTTAGGATTAAATGGAATAAAATGGAAAATTGATATTTAATTTTTTTTGAAATCCATGATCATCATCCTTATTTTATTAATTTGAGATCTTATTTTTAAAAATGTAATAGTAAATTTATAGGGTAGAATTTTACATTCTAAGTGTCTACCAAGTATTTAAAATATTTTTTAAATGCTTTATCTTTTCAACTTACTCAGTTTGGTGGCATTAAAATGTAGCCAACTCCCAAAGCATAAATGCATTTTGCAAATTTTACAAAAAATCAGTCTTATCTAGAAAAGAAATGGCATTGAAATTCCCTTCCCTTTCATTATAACTGGAGCAAATATATTAAATTTTATATGCCTGATTTGGGAAATCAGTTTCTGTCTTCAATAACTGATTGTGTGTTATAGCTGGATCCTTTACAAATGAAGAGCACTTCTATTGCTTAAAAATTGCTTTCCTGTGCAACATGATGTAGTAATGAATTAAATCCAAATGAGCTTTATATTCACAATGTCATAATATGTAACTTTTCCCCTGTGGAACTTTTTATTATCTCATACAAGGCAAGCTAATGTTAGGCTTATGTAACTGCATCTTTAAATCAGTAAAAGATATTTCTGTAAAGATATTTTTGAATGAGGTTAACATCTAAATCAGTAGAGTTTGAGTAAAGGCGATTATCTTTAATAATGTGAATGGGTTTCACCCAATCAGTTGAAGACCTTAATAGAAAAAGACTAACTTCTCAGGGAGAAGACGGAATACTACTGTCACACTTACTGCCTTTGGACTTTTACTGAAACACTTCTGAGTCTCCAGCCTACTGGTCTACCCTATAAATTTTGAGGATGCCAAGCTTCCATAATTATATAAACTGACTTCTTAAAATAGATATTTCTCCCCCCCACCTCTGTCCTTTTCCTGTCTCTCTCTGTACACACACACACACGCACATACACACATGTATATATGTATATATATATATATATATACATCCTGTCCTTTTTCTCTGGATAAACCTAACTAATCATACATTCAAATTTAGGAGACTTAAATAAACCAATACAATTTGAATAGGTTTTATTTTCACTCTAGAATAATTTAGTCAATCTTTAGGATTAAATGGAATAAAATGGAAAATTGATATTTAATTTTTTTTGAAATCCATGATCATCATCCTTATTTTATTAATTTGAGATCTTATTTTTAAAAATGTAATAGTAAATTTATAGGGTAGAATTTTACATTCTAAGTGTCTACCAAGTATTTAAAATATTTTTTAAATGCTTTATCTTTTCAACTTACTCAGTTTGGTGGCATTAAAATGTAGCCAACTCCCAAAGCATAAATGCATTTTGCAAATTTTACAAAAAATCAGTCTTATCTAGAAAAGAAATGGCATTGAAATTCCCTTCCCTTTCATTATAACTGGAGCAAATATATTAAATTTTATATGCCTGATTTGGGAAATCAGTTTCTGTCTTCAATAACTGATTGTGTGTTATAGCTGGATCCTTTACAAATGAAGAGCACTTCTATTGCTTAAAAATTGCTTTCCTGTGCAACATGATGTAGTAATGAATTAAATCCAAATGAGCTTTATATTCACAATGTCATAATATGTAACTTGTCCCCTGTGGAACTTTTTTATTATCTCATACAAGGCAAGCTAATGTCTTCCTCTCATGACTCACTTCTCAGAAGGGTGTGCAGCTTTCAGTATTAGAAAGAAAGAAAGAAAACTATAATTTGAGATCAAATTACCTTTTTATAAACTCTTTAAATCACAGAGAGCACCTTATCATGTCCCCAAATATGCAAATCAAATTCCGATAGAACAAGAAACAAAAGAAATTGTTCCAGTTCTGTGGAGTACATTTATGTCTGTGAGAGAAAAATGAAACTGAACATTTTTCTTTGAAGAGAAATATGTGCAGGTGGTTTTTACCTTCAATAAAAATAAAATCAGTGTGGGCGTTTTCTCTCTATTTCTTAACTTGGTTTCATCATATTAACTCTATTCTGTGGGGAACAACTTGTAAAATCTGCTTGTACCAATATTGTAGTTCAAGCTGCTCCATATATTTAAAAGTTCTAATTGATTAGCCTGATAAGTTTTCTAATTTGATGAAACGTCAGATATTCTCTTATTACAGCTATCTTCACATGTCTAGGTGACAGTATTTAAGTGGGTATTTCAGAATACTCTTGCTACACATGGACAAAGAAGAAAGGGAAAAGAAAAATGTTTGTTTCAGGCCATAGAGGCTGCCAAGATAGTAACAAACTGTATCAGGTTTTCATAGACTGCTGCTTCTTGTGGCTTTCTGTGGTTCTTTCTCTTGGCCAAACCCTTACAGATTTTTTTCTGCATCTTGCTCTTATGAGCCATGGCTGAATCACTTGCTGCTGGCATGCCACGTAATAGAGATCTGAGCCCTCCTTCTGCTCTTCAAATTTTACAAAAATCAGTCTTATCTAGAAAAGAAATGGCATTGAAATTCCCTTCCCTTTCATTATAACTGGAGCAAATATATTAAATTTTATATGCCTGATTTGGGAAATCAGTTTCTGTCTTCAATAACTGATTGTGTGTTATAGCTGGATCCTTTACAAATGAAGAGCACTTCTATTGCTTAAAAATTGCTTTCCTGTGCAACATGATGTAGTAATGAATTAAATCCAAATGAGCTTTATATTCACAATGTCATAATATGTAACTTGTCCCCTGTGGAACTTTTTTATTATCTCATACAAGGCAAGCTAATGTCTTCCTCTCATGACTCACTTCTCAGAAGGGTGTGCAGCTTTCAGTATTAGAAAGAAAGAAAGAAAACTATAATTTGAGATCAAATTACCTTTTTATAAACTCTTTAAATCACAGAGAGCACCTTATCATGTCCCCAAATATGCAAATCAAATTCCGATAGAACAAGAAACAAAAGAAATTGTTCCAGTTCTGTGGAGTACATTTATGTCTGTGAGAGAAAAATGAAACTGAACATTTTTCTTTGAAGAGAAATATGTGCAGGTGGTTTTTACCTTCAATAAAAATAAAATCAGTGTGGGCGTTTTCTCTCTATTTCTTAACTTGGTTTCATCATATTAACTCTATTCTGTGGGGAACAACTTGTAAAATCTGCTTGTACCAATATTGTAGTTCAAGCTGCTCCATATATTTAAAAGTTCTAATTGATTAGCCTGATAAGTTTTCTAATTTGATGAAACGTCAGATATTCTCTTATTACAGCTATCTTCACATGTCTAGGTGACAGTATTTAAGTGGGTATTTCAGAATACTCTTGCTACACATGGACAAAGAAGAAAGGGAAAAGAAAAATGTTTGTTTCAGGCCATAGAGGCTGCCAAGATAGTAACAAACTGTATCAGGTTTTCATAGACTGCTGCTTCTTGTGGCTTTCTGTGGTTCTTTCTCTTGGCCAAACCCTTACAGATTTTTTTCTGCATCTTGCTCTTATGAGCCATGGCTGAATCACTTGCTGCTGGCATGCCACGTAATAGAGATCTGAGCCCTCCTTCTGCTCTTCTTATTTAGAGAACCTACATTCCCATACAATCTGTTTCTCCTGGTTCATATTTCAAAAGTATGTTTCAAAGACTTTAAATCATACACAACTGTAGGCACGTTGTATGTTAATATAGAAAAGTACTAAGGAATTCAGAGGCTGTCAAAGCTATTCACTGTTAGAAGGAAAGGAGACACCTCAACTTTCTAGTTTAGGGGTTGGTATTGTTCCTAATCGAATTTGTATTCCATTAAAATGACATTTGATGGCCTACCATCAGAAACTTATTCAAGGGGCTTCCCTTGGTGGTCCAGTGGATAAGGACACCGCCTTGCAGTGCAAGGGGCGCTGGTTCGATCCCTGGCCTGGGAAGATCCCATGTGCCGCGGAGCGGCTGGACCGATGTGTCCAATCACCGAGCCGGAGCTCTGGCGTGCATGCGCCCAGAGCCAGCGCTCTGTGACGACAGACGCCACCGCGATGGGAGGCCCACAGGAGCCAAAGAACAAAGACGGATGAAAATAGAGAAATGAAAGCCCAATAGAAGTGGCCCGCACGCTCCCCTCCCTCCCCAACCCGACACAAGCCCAAAAATAAATAAGTAAATCTTTTAAAAAATAAAAATTCTATAAAAACACTTATTCAAGGTGCCTTTTCACATCAGTGTATTTCTTTATCCATGTGTTTATTTAATGACTATTTCTTATGGGCCTACTGTGTGCTGAGTTAGCGCACCAAAACAATGTACAAGGCATACAAGATGCCTTCATTTGTGGTGTTTATGTTTCCACTCTCCAGAGGGGACCGATGGGACATAGTTGTTCTGTAAACTAAGCATAATGACACAAAATTATGCATTGTGGTCAGAAGAAAGGACGGGAAAGAGGGAGAGATTGGCTAATTTGCAGAGGTTTCTAGGGGTTAATTTTGGACGAAGTGGTCAAGTCAGTTTCTAAAGACACTTACTGTGCTCCAGAAGGGTAGAACAGTTTCTCTGGATCTCCAGCTTGAGTGGCCTGTGGGACTATATGTTGCTTAGCTTGCCCTCCTCCTTGCTTCCAAGGAGTTCTTACCCTGCTAATTTGTTTGCTCTCTGTTGCTATCTTGCAAATAAATGACAACAAAAAGTACAAAACTAACCCACTTGTAAAGAGTGGGTTCAGTTGTAAGCAGCAAATGGGAGGAGATGGTTACCTCTGACCACCCCTTGAATTTCTATTTATTTGCCATATCCAACATGGCATTTAATTTTTCCAAATAAGTAACACTGTGCTTCATTGCAGTGTCTCTTTAAAATTACTGAAGAAAGGGTCACTTAAAAGTTCCTTTTTTCTTCCCAAAATAGCCTCATTTCTAGCAATTGCCTCATTACTCCTGGTTGGTTTGTTTAGTTTAGTTTTTTTTTTTTTTTTTTTTTTTTTATTAACTCCACATTACACAATAAGTATAATCTTTCTTATAGCTAAGTCTTATTCTGAGATAACTGTTCTAAGAATGATTTGTTAATGCTGGATTCTTTAGTTCTTAGTTCTTGTTTAATCAGTTGCAGTCTTTTGAAAGTGTTACAGTTTGCTAATGATACGTAATAATGGTCTGACAGTGGTGTGTGTTAGCTTTTTTTTTTTTTTAAGATTTATTTATTTATTTATTATTTTGGGGAAGGTGGGGTGGGGAGGGAGGGGAGCGGGTGGGCCACTTCTATTGGTCTTTCATTTTTCTATTTTCATCCATCTTTGTTCTTCGGCCCGTGTGGGCCTCCCATCGCGGTGGCCTCTGTTGTCGCAGAGCACCGGCTCTGGGCTCATGCGCTCCAGAGCTCCGGGTCGGTGATTGGACACATCGGTCCAGCCGCTCCGGGCACGTGGGATCTTCCCAGGCCAGGGATGGAACCAGTGCCCCTTGCACTGCAAGGCGGTGTCCTTACCCACTGGACCATCAGGGAAGCCCCGTGTGTTAGCTTTTCAGGACTGCAGGCAGTTTCAGTGAGAGTGTTGCTTTTACAAACAAGAAAAGTAAACAAAAAATGTTCAAGTGAATTTCTTAACATCTACATATATTGCAACTGAGTCCGTCATATGGATAGGAACAGGGTATTGGAAGTTTTCCTACTTTACCCTTTTTGGTGGAAAATGTGCCCTGAATGCAGGACATGTCCAGAAGAAATTGGGACTTGAGGATTTCAAAAGTCTCAAGGGTTTTCAGAATTAAGAAAGTAGCAGCTTTGGGGTAATCACAAGGATAGAGAAGAGAGTGATTGCTGCTTGTGACTTTTATTCTATAAATAAAAATCTTTTCCTGTGCTGGAAATAGGGGCAAACAGAATGACAGATAGGACTGGTATTAAGTATTGGTACAGTAGTCATTACATAGGAAAAAGAAATTTGGGCATTGGGAGAAACATCACTTGGAAAATAATTTGCTGCCTGGTTGGGGGAAAATCTGTGAAAATAAGATAGGATGACCAAAAGAAAAACTGGAAAACTAGATAACAATTTGAAGTGAGAGAAACAAAACGTCAATCACTAACAAAACAAATTAAGTTTTCTTTCTACCGGGTTGTTTATGAGAAAGTTTCTAAATTAGAGACCTGGGTTAGAGAATAACTAACCGTAAGAATGCTACCATGAGAATCTAGTCTAGAAAATTCTTAGAAGGGAAGAGAAGAGGTGACAATGGAAGATAATGGGAGAAAGAGGCAACGATAGAGACTTGGAGAAATGGCAACTCAGCTGTTCAGATCTGAGAGGCCCTGCTCCCATATTCTGTGTGGGCTGTGTATAGGCTCTGGGAATATGGTGAGTATTTATTAAGGGCAGATTTATCCAGCCTGAGTGGAAGTGAAGTGAGCCTCTGAAGAGAAACCTAGAGAAAGCTGCAAAACTTATCAGTAACATGCTTTTAGGTCTCACTTGGTCTTGGAATGTTGCCCAGGAATGGCTTTCCAAAATCTATATCTGAACTGCATACTCAGTGTCGATAGAGGTCTTGCAGTAGTTTTCTTCTGATGAAACTATGTAATGTAAATTTGTCATAGGAGTATTAATCTTCTAGTGTTTCTGAAATCCTTCAGAGTGATGGGAAGTAGGAATACGCACTGTTGAACAGCTGCCGTTGAACTTATTGACTCAGATGTTACACTCAATCTATGATCCTTTGGAGGCAAGTACTAATAGTTTGGGGCTTTCCTTATAGCTCAGCTGGTAAAGAATCCACCTGCAATTCAGGAAGCCTCAGTTCAGTTCCTGGGTTGAGAAGATTCCCTGGAGAAGGAATAGGCTACCCACTCCAATGTTCTTGGAATTCTCTGGTGGCTCAGATGGTAAATAATCTGCCTGCAATGCAGGAGACCTGGGTTTGATCCCTGGTTTGGGAAGATCCCCTGGAAAAGGGAATTGCTACCCACTACAGAATTCTCGCCTATAGAATTACATGGCTTGGCCACGGGTCACAAAGAGTCAGACATGACTGAGCGAATTTCCCTACTAGTTTATTTGGGAAAATAATAAAAACTTGGATTTCCATATGCTCCTGAGTTACTTTACCTTGAAGCTGCTGCTCACAACTCAGCTGCTGTCCACAGATAACTTTAGCACAGATCACTTCCGGGAATACATAGACTCATGACTCTTGTGATTCAGTACCACCAACCTTTGCAGTCAGGCAGTTGGAAAAAGGTAAATTAGGGACATTCCACACAAATCGTTGTTCCCTGAAGTGCCAGTACTATGTTTCTGTAATGCCAATACCCTTGAAGTCAGGGGAATTTATAGCACAGCAATGCAAACAACTTGGACTTGGAATCAGTCTGCATGTGATCAAATCTCAGCTCCACTATATTTGGCTGTATGATCTTGAGGAATTTCTTAAACTTAAGATAACATTCTTTTTCAGTTATAAAATGTAGGTAGTAGCTGTCCCACTTTCATATAAATGTATTTTATAAAAAAGTACTTAGGGACTGGCATATAAAGCACAATGTTTTTAATTTTTGTATTTATTTTTGGCTGTGTTGGGTCATAGTTGTAGCACGTGGGCTTCTCTCTAATTGTGGCACATGAGCTCCAGAGTGCACAGGTCCAGTAGTTGATGTGCCCTAGTTGTCCCATGGCATGTTGCATTTTAGTTCCCTCACTAGGATTTGAACTGTGCCCCTGCTTTTTTCACTCCAGAGTGATGGGAAGTAGGAATACACTGTTGAACAGCTGCCGTTGAACTTATTGACTCAGATGTTACACTCAATCTATGATCCTTTGGAGGCAAGTACTAATAGTTTGGGGCTTTCCTTATAGCTCAGCTGGTAAAGAATCCACCTGCAATTCAGGAAGCCTCAGTTCAGTTCCTGGGTTGAGAAGATTCCCTGGAGAAGGAATAGGCTACCCACTCCAATGTTCTTGGAATTCTCTGGTGGCTCAGATGGTAAATAATCTGCCTGCAATGCAGGAGACCTGGGTTTGATCCCTGGTTTGGGAAGATCCTGGAAAAGGGACTTGCTCCCCACTACAGAATTCTCGCCTATAGAATTACATGGCTTGGCCACGGGTCACAAAGAGTCAGACATGACTGAGCGAATTTCCCTACTAGTTTATTTGGGAAAATAATAAAAACTTGGATTTCCATATGCTCCTGAGTTACTTTACCTTGAAGCTGCTGCTCACAACTCAGCTGCTGTCCACAGATAACTTTAGCACAGATCACTTCCGGGAATACATAGACTCATGACTCTTGTGATTCAGTACCACCAACCTTTGCAGTCAGGCAGTTGGAAAAAGGTAAATTAGGGACATTCCACACAAATCGTTGTTCCCTGAAGTGCCAGTACTATGTTTCTGTAATGCCAATACCCTTGAAGTCAGGGGAATTTATAGCACAGCAATGCAAACAACTTGGACTTGGAATCAGTCTGCATGTGATCAAATCTCAGCTCCACTATATTTGGCTGTATGATCTTGAGGAATTTCTTAAACTTAAGATAACATTCTTTTTCAGTTATAAAATGTAGGTAGTAGCTGTCCCACTTTCATATAAATGTATTTTATAAAAAAGTACTTAGGGACTGGCATATAAAGCACAATGTTTTTAATTTTTGTATTTATTTTTGGCTGTGTTGGGTCATAGTTGTAGCACGTGGGCTTCTCTCTAATTGTGGCACATGAGCTCCAGAGTGCACAGGTCCAGTAGTTGATGTGCCCTAGTTGTCCCATGGCATGTTGCATTTTAGTTCCCTCACTAGGATTTGAACTGTGCCCCCTGCATTAGAAGGTGGATACTTAACCACTGAACCACCAGAAGATCCTAAAACACAGTATCATCTATTTATTATTGTTATTTCTTGTTAGTAAACAGTCTTCTCCTATTCTCCAGTGGTAATTTCTCATTAATCACCATCCTTCACAGGCTGGCTTTTTGGAGTGTGGCCCAAACCCTGTCTGTTTCCTACCTCACTCTTCTTCTCTCAACTTGATATTCATGTTATGTTTCTTTTCTTTTTCCAAGTCATGATCATCAGAGTCTTCCTATTCATATTCTAAGTATTTTCCTAAACAGTCATCAAAGAATTTTAGTGTCTCCCCAAATAATACTTGTACCAGTGCTTGATAATATTTGTAAAAAAAAAAAATTATTCCACCTTAGAAATAAAATAGCTTAACTCTCAACATGTACAGAGGAAAAATCCAGCCTCCCTAGTGCAAACCGCCTTCCTATGGACTGGCAGCAGTAGGCAGACTAGAAGCAGCAACCCATTTTTCTTAAGTCATACTGTAATGACTGGGGAAATAAGGATAATCTCATGAGGAATTTTGGAGCCAAGTTGGTTAGAAGTTGATTCTAATATAATGATAAATTATCAACAGTTTCTGAGTAGGAGAAAACAAGACAAGAAGTCTTCTTTTCAGAAGATCACAGGTTAGGGACAGAGACTGGACACAGGAAGGGAAGCACAGAGATCATTGTATGTGTCCCCTTTACAGGAGATGCTTAATGTTCATCAGTGCAGAATCAATCAGTTATGTGTTGGTAGAGCGTCAGTGAAGAGGTGTACAAGTGTTAAAATGCTGAAGTGAGAGGTATAATTTACAAATTTGAATTTGTATCTCCTGCCCAATTTTGATACAGACTAAAATTCTCAGGCTTTGAGACTAGAGAATCTTGAATCATTCTTCTTGCTGATCTGTGAAAAATCTGAGATATTGCTGAGCTCACAAGTGAATACATCAGTCTGTCATTGTTGCACGGGGACTTGGAGAAGACATGAGGCCCCTGGATCAAAGATAGAAGGTTGTTTGTTATAGCACAGCACAGGCAGCCTAAGCCTTATGCTTGCTTGAGTTTTTTGAGAACAGCTTCCCACAGGGTGATGTAAAGAGGCCTAGCTGACACCAGAACATGTAGTGGTTGCATCACAGAAAAGAAGCCTTCTATTTAGGGATCTTGAATATTTTATACTGGAAAATATTCATACTTGTGAAGGAAACACGATATTTCTCTTATTAAGGCTGTAAATGGATCTGACTTTTTCTCTGGGGTAAACACTCCCTCTATATCCTAAGGCTGTTTTCTGTATACATACCCCTGGAAAGATCATTCTAAGTAAAGGCAGTCTGTGCCTTTTCTCATAAGATGCAGAAACGTGAGTTTCACCTTTGGCTTCTCAGGCCATAGTAAGTTACCTGGATACATTAAACATCTGCTTTATACAGAAGGTAGGAATGGAATTCTCAGGAATATAATGTAGTTTCTGATTTCAAAGAACTTGAAGTCTTGATGAAGGGCAAAGAGAAAAAATACATCCCAATAGATGTTGACTGTCACAATTTCAGTAAAACAGACATAGACAAAGTGTCATAGGAAAAAAAGATTCTCATCAGAGGATTAAATCACACAGGTGTGGCAGTATTATTTTTCAATAGGTAGACCAAACCTGAGAACTCAGGCAGCCTGGTGGCGTTATGGATATCAATGTATGGAAATGGGATTTTGACAGAGTACCCTCTTTATTCTGTGGGCTTCATGGTATTATTAGATCAAAGTGAATATAACTAATTTATCTTTTATTGTCTTCAATGGATATTTATTTTATAAAGGTATATTAACCATGTGTTAGTAGTGTTAGAGTTACTTCGGGCATTGAAAAACTAACTAGCTATGCTTTATGATACTCTGATGAGGCATTACTAATCATGGAAATTAAACACAGGAAAGCAGAATGTTAGAACTAAATAGACTTTCTAGGATATGCTCTAAACCCTAAACTCTTTAGCAATGGTTGGAATGTCACAGTAATCCATTGCAATTTAGAAATTCTTAGAATGAAAATGTCTGCTTAAAATTGGAGAAGATTGTGATGTTATTCATTAGTGTTTTGTGAGGCAGAGACTTAGACTAATTATGATATAAAAACAATGGTAAAATCTTTAAGTAGATGTGTATAGGCCATAGTAATTCATTTCAACCCTTTCCAGTCAGAAAACTTTTCATACTTGTGCTTTCTTTGTAAAAATTAATTTATTAGTTTATTGATCTGTATCCCTTCCCAAATTTTTATAGTAAACTAAAATGGGTTTTTGGAGCTGAAACATCTGTAAACTTAGGTTTAAATGGAAACTAAAAATGTTAAAATGTCATTGACCAAGTAGCGAAATACTTCTATGTTTACTTATTCAGACTTTCATCATATCTATTATACATTTGCAGAAAGAAATACCTATTTCTACATTAGTTCTTAAAATTAGCTCTGATCCCCACGTACAGAGTTTAAGCTAGTAACAGGAGCACTTGACTAGTCTTTGATAGCCTGAGCAAACCAACAAACAAAAGCTTACTGAGTTAGTATTTGAGTCCAATTTGTTATTTGTGTGTGTTTTTCCAATTAAATATTATTACAGATGTCACAGAGGTTAAGTATAGTTTCTTGACATACAGGTACCAAAATCTATTCAAGATCCATGGTGATTGGCGTAGAAACTTGGCTTTTTTATTTATTTATTTATTTATTAATAAAAGATGCTAATAAAACATCTTTGCAAGTTATGTATAAAACTCTGAGCATTATAGCAGATAGCATTCTTGTCTTAATACTTTTTATACTAAGTCTACAATAAGTGTTAGCAAATAAAAAAATCTTCTATATTTGATTTTCTAAAATGATTCACTTTTAAAGCATTTGTTAGAAATATGGGTTGTGAGAATCTCAGGGTCTTTAAGTAAGAGACTGATAATAGATATTAATACTTTGATAAGATACTCACTTACTTTGCTTCTCCCAAGTTAGATTTAAGAATTTCAACACTCTGAATAGCTCAAAATGTCCTCCCAGGTTTCAAGAGTGGATTTGGAGAGATCACAGAAATAAAATGAATTGACTGTCTATTTTGTATATCAATGATGAGTTAGTGGGGGTTTGGCACATCAAAAAAACAAGCACATAAGGCATAAAGAATAACAAAACTAGCCTTGGGAACAACAATGAATTAGCACTTTGTAATCACCAAATGATGTGTTTTAAGGACAACAGCATGTAGGAAGTGGTAAACAAACCATCAAGTTGTGAATGACTAGTCAGCATAAGATACAGTGGTGCCATGCACAAGAGAGCCATGACTGACTTGGTTGTCTGTTTTATTCAATACTCTCTAATGTCTAAATCAAAGTTTCTAATGCATTTTTAAAAATGCAAGTTATAAAATTCTGCAGTAGGGTTCTGGGTCAGTGAGCTCTGTCAGAATAGATTATAGTTGTGCACAGTCTCTGCTATAACAATATCATGATGAATAGAGAATGACACCAGCTGCCCATTTATTTCCTAAGATTACTGCCTTGATGATATTGATTCTTCCTGTGGATTCTTAGACTCAAGATTACAGCACACATACAGAGATATAATCAGTTTTGTAAAGTATGCTTTTAATATAGTCTAATTTTTGCTTCCCTGGCTTTGATGTGCTGGTCAATATCTATTGAGAAAATAAATTATTGCATATTATAACACTTAAGGATATCCCTAATTTAAAATATATTTATTTTCTATCAGTTGGATAATAACCTCAAATTCCTAAATTATTTTCACACATGTATATAGCAGACATTATTAAGCATATATTTATAGTGCAAGTGATATCAGGGCACAGAACATTTTCAAATATATAAAGTATGCTTCATGGTATCAAAAAAAGCACAGGGCTTCCCCTGGTGGTCCAGTGGGTAAGGACACCGCCTTGCAGTGCAAGGGGCGCCGGTTCGATCCCTGGCCTGGGAAGATCCCACGTGCCGTGGAGCGGCTGGACCGATGTGTCCAATCACCGAGCCAGAGCTCTGGCGCGCATGCGCCCAGAGCCGGCGCTCTGCAACGACAGACGCCACCGCGATGGGAGGCCCACAGGAGCCAAAGAACAAAGACAGATGAAAATAGAGAAATGAAAGACCAATAGAAGTGGCCCGCATGCTCCCCTCCCTCCCCAACCTGACCCCCGCCCAAAATAAATAAATAAATAAATCTTTTAAAAAAAAAAAAGAAAAGCACAGAATATTAGGAGGTAGGAGGTGAGCATGTTTGAAATGATACAATTTGAATAAATTGTGAAATAACTAAGAATTATGGAAATTTCTAGGTAAGAACCAGTAACAAGGTTTTAAAGAATGGGGAGTGCATCACAGAGAAAGTGAGTTTTCAAGGAGACTTCCAGGAAAAAAGAGGGGCAGAGGAAAGTTCAAGGAGCAAAATTACATGGAAATTATACTTGAAAAAGGCCTTTAGTGCTATGTGGCTGAAGAGCAGCATATATGGAGGTAAGCTGATGTGAGAAAGAGGGGGAGAGATGAGTGGGAAAGAGGAGGAGAGGGGAGAGGAAGAGCGGAGAGAGGTACATGTCACAGATTATGAAGGACCTTTTATGGCATGTGTTAAAATCCTTTTGGTTTGTTTTACTGTATTTTTAACATGACCATTAAAATACTTAAGCAGATACAGGCTTTAAAACAAGAACAGGAGACAATGTTGAGGACAGATTATATGAGGAAAAGGCTGAACGAGGTTAAGAACCTAGCAGTCTGTTGTAGTTATTCAAATGATTGCTTGCATTGCTGTTGAAGGTTGAATCAAAGTCCATGGTCACCGAGGTACAGAACAGACTTCCATGATGTTTTTGGAGTTAGCACCAAGGGGAGTCACTGCTTTAGCAATTGACAAAGAAGTTAAGTAGCGTGGTCTTTCCAAATTCTACTTTCCTGATTCTGAAGAAAAGAAGGTTTTTAAGTTAGATAGTATTAATTTTCTTTGTCATCCAATCACATAACAACCTTTTCTTGGGTGTGTGCTTTAAGTAAAGCCCAATGCTATGGACTTACATATGCATCATATGTAGTTACAACCCCTATTAAATGCAATTTTTTTTCTGGCATTTAAAACATAAAAATCCATCAAAGCAAGTTCTCTGAAAGGTATGGATTTCTAAACAGTGCTTGTGGAAGCCTCAGGTCTTCTGTCTTTTGCAGTTTATTCATTTGGGGCTCGTTGTTTAAGCAGAGAACTTAATCCTACATAAAAGGATTGTGTGGTGTTCCACTAAGGTCGCATTCATGCAGTTCTAACTGAAATGACAAAAGTGAAGGCCATTAAAAAGTAATGCTTGAAATCGATCAGAGATAATGAAACTGCATTGACCCAAGTATTAATCAATTTTAATAATTGTGTGTTACAATGGTCTTGCAATAAAAAGACAGTTGTTTTCAATTCAGTTCACTTAAGCTATGTCTGCATGATTGTAACACAACTTGTTGAAAAGTGTAGCTGTTTTGAACACCTGTGCAATAATCTGTTTGATGGTTGATCCTTTTTTCCTTTGCAAGCTCCAAATTCTGTCTTAGCTAATTGGTTGATCAGATTGTTCACACTAACTCTTATTTTAATGTCATACAGATATAATCTTAAAAATTAAACTTCAAAGAGCAAGACTAGTCTGGGCTAATAAAAAATGTCATCTAACAAAGGTGCCTTGATTCATAATTTAGAAAGCTATAAATTAATTCATTAAAACAATTATTGATGGAGGTTGTAGACAGTCTATTTTACTGATAATTCCCCTTTTGCCTCAACTTTTTAGGTGGTGTCCAGCATTCTCAAATGGTTATTAAGAATTCTTTCCAATCTAGATTAATGTTTTTCTCTGATCTTGACTCAAGTAATAAGGTTGAACCTGTTCACATAGTGATATTTTATTTTTCCGTTAAATTAAAAGGAATTTGACTCCATGGTCACCGAGGTACAGAACAGACTTCCATGATGTTTTTGGAGTTAGCACAAGGAGTCAAGCAATTGACAAAGAAGTTAAGTAGCGTGGTCTTTCCAAATTCTACTTTCCTGATTCTGAAGAAAAGAAGGTTTTAAGTTAGATAGTATTAATTTTCTTTGTCATCCAATCACATAACAACCTTTTCTTGGGTGTGTGCTTTAAGTAAAGCCCAATGCTATGGACTTACATATGCATCATATGTAGTTACAACCCCTATTAAATGCAATTTTTTTTCTGGCATTTAAAACATAAAAATCCATCAAAGCAAGTTCTCTGAAAGGTATGGATTTCTAAACAGTGCTTGTGGAAGCCTCAGGTCTTCTGTCTTTTGCAGTTTATTCATTTGGGGCTCGTTGTTTAAGCAGAGAACTTAATCCTACATAAAAGGATTGTGTGGTGTTCCACTAAGGTCGCATTCATGCAGTTCTAACTGAAATGACAAAAGTGAAGGCCATTAAAAAGTAATGCTTGAAATCGATCAGAGATAATGAAACTGCATTGACCCAAGTATTAATCAATTTTAATAATTGTGTGTTACAATGGTCTTGCAATAAAAAGACAGTTGTTTTCAATTCAGTTCACTTAAGCTATGTCTGCATGATTGTAACACAACTTGTTGAAAAGTGTAGCTGTTTTGAACACCTGTGCAATAATCTGTTTGATGGTTGATCCTTTTTTCCTTTGCAAGCTCCAAATTCTGTCTTAGCTAATTGGTTGATCAG
This sequence comes from Tragulus kanchil, assembly GCA_022376925.1. NCBI lineage: Eukaryota > Metazoa > Chordata > Mammalia > Artiodactyla > Tragulidae > Tragulus > Tragulus kanchil. The sequence goes on along the minus strand of JAIOJX010000028.1, from coordinate 115,830,020 downwards.
ATTGTTCACACTAACTCTTATTTTAATGTCATACAGATATAATCTTAAAAATTAATCTTCAAAGAGCAAGACTAGTCTGGGCTAATAAAAAATGTCATCTAACAAAGGTGCCTTGATTCATAATTTAGAAAGCTATAAATTAATTCATTAAAACAATTATTGATGGAGGTTGTAGACAGTCTATTTTACTGATAATTCCCCTTTTGCCTCAACTTTTTAGGTGGTGTCCAGCATTCTCAAATGGTTATTAAGAATTCTTTCCAATCTAGATTAATGTTTTTCTCTGATCTTGACTCAAGTAATAAGGTTGAACCTGTTCACATAGTGTATATTCCTTGTTTACTTCTTGGCTCACAAAGTGAGGGGTAAAAGCTTCATAACCAGATCTTGGAGGAAATTAATGGACAGGGAAAAAGCAGAAACTTATCTTGGTGGCTTCTTGTGGACACAGAAGCAACCACACCCTGATTAGTGGGCTCCACTGGTTGCAGCTATACCTACAGTATGTCCCTGCTGATTCAGAAAACTGAGGGGCACCTCCTTCTATGGAATTAGATGGAAACAGTTGTTATTCTTTAAGCAGAGTCCACATGGTCCCAGCATCCATTTAAAGTTCAAACCTACAATTCCATCAACAGAACAATTTTAGTGTATGGTTTGGTTCATAAGGCTTTTGCTCTTTATAACTTGTCTACCCTTCCCTTGCTGGGGCTTGTACCACAACACTTTGAGGTAAGGCAAATCCAAAGATAAGGTGGCCTGTTCTAAGCTTTCTCTCTGGTTACAGTTTTGTTTGCCTCTTGAACTTAACCAGAATATACTCTGTTCCTTAATCTTTGTCAAACTAGAGGCCAGTATTTGGTAGAGACTCTTAGTCTCAAAGCCAGGACCAACCCCTGTTGCTTTCCATTTATTGCATTTTCTTGTCTGTGATCCCTGTGTTTATTCTGATTCTTTCCTATTGTAGTGGTGACTTGTTGCAGTAGTTGAAAAGAAATAAGAATAAGAAACAATTATGTTGGCTTGAATTGGGAGTTGATTAAACTCAGCTTTGTATTGTTAGAGGAATTTACACAGTGAAGAGGCAGAATACACCTTGTGAATCTACTTTCACAAAGGATTTTTTGTCATGTTCTATGACTGTCTATACTGATAGGAAGTCGTGTTCATGATTGCCAACAGACAGAATCATGTGCCCATTCTGCTCCCTAGTTGATTGCCACCTGGCCACTGCAATCAAAAGTGACATGGACATGCGATGCATTGATTCATGCAGTGGAAAAATCTGATTGTATGGATGAAAGTCCTGAATTACACTTGGCTGTGAACAAAGCATTGCTTTCTTCACTTAGATCTTATTTTTCTTTAAATGCTCCTGAAAGGTGTGTTGAGATATCAGTGTATTATACTAAAGTGAGGGGTAAAAGCTTCATAACCAGATCTTGGAGGAAATTAATGGACAGGGAAAAAGCAGAAACTTATCTTGGTGGCTTCTTGTGGACACAGAAGCAACCACACCCTGATTAGTGGGCTCCACTGGTTGCAGCTATACCTACAGTATGTCCCTGCTGATTCAGAAAACTGAGGGGCACCTCCTTCTATGGAATTAGATGGAAACAGTTGTTATTCTTTAAGCAGAGTCCACATGGTCCCAGCATCCATTTAAAGTTCAAACCTACAATTCCATCAACAGAACAATTTTAGTGTATGGTTTGGTTCATAAGGCTTTTGCTCTTTATAACTTGTCTACCCTTCCCTTGCTGGGGCTTGTACCACAACACTTTGAGGTAAGGCAAATCCAAAGATAAGGTGGCCTGTTCTAAGCTTTCTCTCTGGTTACAGTTTTGTTTGCCTCTTGAACTTAACCAGAATATACTCTGTTCCTTAATCTTTGTCAAACTAGAGGCCAGTATTTGGTAGAGACTCTTAGTCTCAAAGCCAGGACCAACCCCTGTTGCTTTCCATTTATTGCATTTTCTTGTCTGTGATCCCTGTGTTTATTCTGATTCTTTCCTATTGTAGTGGTGACTTGTTGCAGTAGTTGAAAAGAAATAAGAATAAGAAACAATTATGTTGGCTTGAATTGGGAGTTGATTAAACTCAGCTTTGTATTGTTAGAGGAATTTACACAGTGAAGAGGCAGAATACACCTTGTGAATCTACTTTCACAAAGGATTTTTTGTCATGTTCTATGACTGTCTATACTGATAGGAAGTCGTGTTCATGATTGCCAACAGACAGAATCATGTGCCCATTCTGCTCCCTAGTTGATTGCCACCTGGCCACTGCAATCAAAAGTGACATGGACATGCGATGCATTGATTCATGCAGTGGAAAAATCTGATTGTATGGATGAAAGTCCTGAATTACACTTGGCTGTGAACAAAGCATTGCTTTCTTCACTTAGATCTTATTTTTCTTTTAAATGCTCCTGAAAGGTGTGTTGAGATATCAGTGTATTAAGTACTAAATGAAGTACTAAGTACTTCTAAATGCTTTTGATTAGGTATGGTGAAATCATCAAATATTACAACTCAATAAAGGCTGGCTAGAGGACTTTAAGAACAAAGCTATTGGCATCTCATTAGACCAGAAAAAAAAAAAAAAGATAAAACAACGTTAAGCACCACTACCTAAGAACTGTTAGAAATTTTAATCTAGTAATAACTTAAGTTATAAATTGGAAATCTCCTGTTCGGTTTGGCTTGCTTCCCTCTTGGATCTGGGTTTGGCACAGAACAGCTTTCTCTTTATTATTTCTTCCCCATGACCTTGTCCCCCACACACTATTTTCAATATTCAGGTAGAGAAGAATGGATTAGGACATCTTTTAAAATTATTTTTTCAGTGTTTAAAATAGGAGACACAAAAATCACATGGAAAAGCCCTTAAACTTAAGGGAAGAATCTAGACTATGGAAATATTTTCTGAAGATGTGCAGATGTCTGAGATGTGCCAATGACAAATGCAGTCAGTTCGGGACTTGTATTCATGCTTATGGATAGCAGTGCGAATGGATGTGAGGGCGATGGAACCTTTTTAGGTGCCCAGTGTTTGGCACAGTGCCTCTCCACACTAGTGCTTGGGTGATGTTCCAGTTAATGATAGTTCTTGACAACGATCTTAATAACTTTGTTGTTCCTTGTTGCTTATAGGAAGACGCCCAGATTCCTGAGCATGACTTCACAGTATGACCTGGTTCATTTCTATTTCTGACTGTCTCTTGCTACTGTGGCTTTTAGCTGGGCTACCTGCCATTGTCCAGATGTCCCTTGCTTTTTCCTGTCCCTGTGTCCTTGGCTCAAGCTACTGCCTGTGCTTCAGATGCCCTTGTCTGTATGTCTGGTGAATACTTATCTTTCAAGAGTCTGCTCAAGCATTTCCTCCTCTGAATACTGTCCAACCTTTACCAGCTTTCTATCAAACAGTGATGAACATATTGAATTCTGTGCTCTTATAGTATAGTAGTACTGAACACTTCAATATTCTTGATAATTGGTTTTGTTTTCTTCTACCAAACTGTAAGTTTCTTAAGAGTAAGGACTATGCTTCAGTAGTAAACAATTTTTGTTTGCTTTTTGTCTAACAGTATGATCTACTTTCTCATAAAAAGACTTTTTCCCCTCTGAACATGAGAGTAATCCTCTAAGGTTCCCTCTAAATCAGGTTGCAGGTGTCTTGATTGTTATTGCCCCTCCCTTACTTTAGTGTGTTGGTATCTGTGTTCAAGTGAACAATCCAATTTGGTCCCACTCAGTTGAAATGGTAGTCCTTAACTTGTTTGGCAACAGGGATCAGTTTTCTAGAAGACAAATTTTCCATGGACCAGGGGATGAGGGAATGGTTTCAGGATGATTCAAGCACATTGCATTTATTGTGCACTATATTTTCATTCCCATTACATCAGCTCCGCCTCTGATCATCAGGCATTAAATCCAGAGGTTGGGAACCCCTGAGTTAAAACACATATTGGACCTCCTCCTTGTTGCAGGGGTCTCTGCTACATTCAATAGAAGTACATAAATGACTCGGGTAGAGTAAATCTTACAATCTTTATCATCTTTTTTTAGCTACAAGAAATAGAAATTCAGTGAACAGTGACTCAAGAAAACCAAACAAGATAGTTAGAACTAGCTGGTGGCTGATGTTGGTTTGGCTCTTCAGTGATATCATCATGGGCCCAAGCACAGTCTTTTTGCCAACGTCAGCCTCTCAAGTCTCTTTGTCCTTAAGCCTTTCCCCTCATGGTGACAGGAAAGCTGCTGCACATCTAAGCATCTATATAGGAAAAGTAGGAAAGGTAACACTAACCACATCCATCACTTTGATCAGAGAGAGGAATGCCTTCTCAGAATCTCTCAGCAAGTCTTCACTTTGGCCACATTTCTGCCACATGGTTTTCCCTAAGAAAGAGAGCTTTTCCAGTCTCTTTAGAAAGTGGAGCAAGAAAGAAAAGAGGGAGTGTTCATTAACCAAGTGTGTGGGCCACATATTAGTAGGATGTTAAGACAAATGTTTAAGTGATTATTCTATATGGTAGAATAACCATATGTATCTATGACACATCCAATCAGGACACTATGGATGTTCTAGGAATGAAAAGATTGTAACTGAGTAGAGAGAGTGTTGTATTCGAGAGATGCCTTATGAAATGAGGTTGTCTGATACAGAACTTTAAGAGAAATACAACTTCAACAGTCATAAATGATCATAGGCAATATATTGAAGTAAAGGAAGGAACAGTAAACATATTCAGAGGTCAGCCAGTATAGAGATCAATCTTCAGCTTGCAGATGTGGGTTTAATGAGAAAATGAGGTCATGGGAAGGAGTGGACTGTATGGGACAACATCATCCAATAAGGTTCTCTGTGGTAAAGAAAATGTCCTTTCTGTGTTGTTTAGTGGGATGAACATGAGTCACACGTAGCTGTTGTACACTTGAGAACTGAATTTAAAATTTTTCTGTTTCCATTTAACTAACTACACATGTCTGGTAGTTACCATACTCAGTGTTACAGATTAAAGCTGTGAAAGCCATTGTAACTGAATTTGATTTTTCTTCTGAGAAGTTGGAGAAGCATTGCAGGGATTGTGCAAAGGAATAACCCAATCAAAACTGTGCTCTGACAGGACTGCTGTACTAGTTTGTTAAAACTAGTGCAAAGTGGAGGGACAGAGGCTATCACTGTAATCAAGATGTAGATGGGTGCAGCTTTCACTGGTTAGAATGGCATAAATGCAAGTGTTTTGAAAAGACTGGATTCTGCATACATCTTGAAAGTCAAATCAACACAATTTCCTGATGGATTAGATCGAGGACATGAGATAGAAGGAGAGATAGAGAATACTTCTACATTTGGTGGCCTGTGTGTTTCATAGAAAGCAAGATTTCTTAATGAGAATGAGGATGACCAAAGGAGGCATAGAGTTTGTTGAACAGCAGAAGCTTGGATCTGGAGTCTGGCGAGTTGATAGGCCTGCTAGACACCCAAGAACATATGGTAAATGCATAATTCAACAGGATCTAATTTCGAGATGAAAGTTTTAGAGTTGTTTGTACATTAATGGTGTTTAAAATCAAGAGACTAGTCGAGGTCAACAAAGGAGTGAGAGTAGTATGTGTGGACTGAATATTGAGACACTCCATCCAATAGCATTGGATGAGGCAGAGCACCCCCAGAGAGACTTGGAAAGAAATGTTAGTGACGCAGGAGGAAAACCAGGATAGGCAAGAAGGGAGAAATGTTCGGCTATGTCAAAATGTTCCATCTAAGAGAATGAAGTCTAGGGACTGACTATTGAATTTGGTAAGGGTGTGTGTGTATGTTTGTATGTATGGGGTATGATTGTTATTGGTGATAGCAGTAAACATCCTTTCTGAGGACTAGGGGTGACAAAGGCCTGGTCAGAGTAGATTCAACGGAGATTAGAAGGGAAAAACTGGAGATAGGATAGATACCAAGAGGTGACTGACTTAGGGAAAAATAAATTCTGATTGTGCAGGATATAGTCTTAATTTGACAGAGGTAAAGGAAGACCAGTACCTTTTAAAGCAGACATAATTCGTTTTACTGGCTCTTGGATCAGCTGTACTAGTTTGTACACTTGAGAACTGAATTTAAAATTTTTCTGTTTCCATTTAACACAATGTCTGGTAGTTACCATACTCAGTGTTACAGATTAAAGCTGTGAAAGCCATTGTAACTGAATTTGATTTTTCTTCTGAGAAGTTGGAGAAGCATTGCAGGGATTGTGCAAAGGAATAACCCAATCAAAACTGTGCTCTGACAGGACTGCTGTACTAGTTTGTTAAAACTAGTGCAAAGTGGAGGGACAGAGGCTATCACTGTAATCAAGATGTAGATGGGTGCAGCTTTCACTGGTTAGAATGGCATAAATGCAAGTGTTTTGAAAAGACTGGATTCTGCATACATCTTGAAAGTCAAATCAACACAATTTCCTGATGGATTAGATCGAGGACATGAGATAGAAGGAGAGATAGAGAATACTTCTACATTTGGTGGCCTGTGTGTTTCATAGAAAGCAAGATTTCTTAATGAGAATGAGGATGACCAAAGGAGGCATAGAGTTTGTTGAACAGCAGAAGCTTGGATCTGGAGTCTGGCGAGTTGATAGGCCTGCTAGACACCCAAGAACATATGGTAAATGCATAATTCAACAGGATCTAATTTCGAGATGAAAGTTTTAGAGTTGTTTGTACATTAATGGTGTTTAAAATCAAGAGACTAGTCGAGGTCAACAAAGGAGTGAGAGTAGTATGTGTGGACTGAATATTGAGACACTCCATCCAATAGCATTGGATGAGGCAGAGCACCCCCAGAGAGACTTGGAAAGAAATGTTAGTGACGCAGGAGGAAAACCAGGATAGGCAAGAAGGGAGAAATGTTCGGCTATGTCAAAATGTTCCATCTAAGAGAATGAAGTCTAGGGACTGACTATTGAATTTGGTGATGGGTGTGTGTGTATGTTTGTATGTATGGGGTATGATTGTTATTGGTGATAGCAGTAAACATCCTTTCTGAGGACTAGGGGTGACAAAGGCCTGGTCAGAGTAGATTCAACGGAGATTAGAAGGGAAAAACTGGAGATAGGATAGATACCAAGAGGTGACTGACTTAGGGAAAAATAAATTCTGATTGTGCAGGATATAGTCTTAATTTGACAGAGGTAAAGGAAGACCAGTACCTTTTAAAGCAGACATAATTCGTTTTACTGGCTCTTGGATCAGCTGAGCTGTCTCACTCACTGCACACAGTATTGGCAGTTTCACTCATTTAGAGCTGTCTTTTTAAGTTTATCAGCCTATCAAACTGACATTTCAAAAGTAACTGGATAATTCCATTTTAAAAATTCAATCTTATTTCAAAGATATAAAGGAAAATATTTTCATTTCAAGTGAATATTAGCTTATTTTTGGAGAGAAAGTAAGCAATCATGTGTCATAATGGAAAACTTTATTGCAGATAAACAAAAATTATTTTTCCCTCAGCTGCTAAGAATAGTACTTCATCAGGGAAAATGTATTTAGTGCATAAGTTCATGAAGTATCCTAAATTCTTCAGATGAAAATATAAATGTTCGCAACTTAAGTCTCGGAGAGTCTAGACTTATCAAAACTCAGAGATTAAATAATATGCCCAAGGACATTCAGCTTGGTCAAGGAACATTTTTGTTTTTTCTTACTGAGCATCCTGAAAGTTGAATGTGAGATATTGGTGATGTTAAGCAATCATGGCTCAATTTTGTGAACATCTAAGGTAGAAAAGTTGTCATTTGACATGTGTCTAAGGAGAGAAAAAAGTGTCCTTAACTGAAACTGCTGGAAGCAGCCTGAGGAATCCTGAGGCCTTGACATTCATCTTTCTTGAAGGAAATCTCTTAGAAATGTTGGTCTGTTGGCCACTTCTGGGAGATACTGTATTATCTGTATTGGGTTCATAGATATGCTCACCATGAGCATCCTAGTTATCATTCAAAGGGGGGTATGATGGGGGTTTATGTCAAAATGTTCCATCTAAGAGAATGAAGTCTAGGGACTGACTATTGAATTTGGTGATGGTGTGTGTATGTTTGTATGTATGGGGTATGATTGTTATTGGTGATAGCAGTAAACATCCTTTCTGAGGACTAGGGGTGACAAAGGCCTGGTCAGAGTAGATTCAACGGAGATTAGAAGGGAAAAACTGGAGATAGGATAGATACCAAGAGGTGACTGACTTAGGGAAAAATAAATTCTGATTGTGCAGGATATAGTCTTAATTTGACAGAGGTAAAGGAAGACCAGTACCTTTTAAAGCAGACATAATTCGTTTTACTGGCTCTTGGATCAGCTGAGCTGTCTCACTCACTGCACACAGTATTGGCAGTTTCACTCATTTAGAGCTGTCTTTTTAAGTTTATCAGCCTATCAAACTGACATTTCAAAAGTAACTGGATAATTCCATTTTAAAAATTCAATCTTATTTCAAAGATATAAAGGAAAATATTTTCATTTCAAGTGAATATTAGCTTATTTTTGGAGAGAAAGTAAGCAATCATGTGTCATAATGGAAAACTTTATTGCAGATAAACAAAAATTATTTTTCCCTCAGCTGCTAAGAATAGTACTTCATCAGGGAAAATGTATTTAGTGCATAAGTTCATGAAGTATCCTAAATTCTTCAGGCGAAAATATAAATGTTCGCAACTTAAGTCTCGGAGAGTCTAGACTTATCAAAACTCAGAGATTAAATAATATGCCCAAGGACATTCAGCTTGGTCAAGGAACTTTTTTGTTTTTCTTACTGAGCATCCTGAAAGTTGAATGTGAGATATTGGTGATGTTAAGCAATCATGGCTCAATTTTGTGAACATCTAAGGTAGAAAAGTTGTCATTTGACATGTGTCTAAGGAGAGAAAAAAGTGTCCTTAACTGAAACTGCTGGAAGCAGCCTGAGGAATCCTGAGGCCTTGACATTCATCTTTCTTGAAGGAAATCTCTTAGAAATGTTGGTCTGTTGGCCACTTCTGGGAGATACTGTATTATCTGTATTGGGTTCATAGATATGCTCACCATGAGCATCCTAGTTATCATTCAGGGAAAGGTAGGTCTTATGATACTTCCATGTCATTAGTCCTCACTCAAACAGAAAGCACTTTTGGTTGAGGCAGCCTAAGTTGTATTTTAAATGAATGAGGTAACCTTTTCCTATAAAATATAATCTGGTAATTTCCAAGTATTCTTAAAGCTTACATATGAATTTCATGAATAATGAAAATAATAGTTACCTTCAGGATTGACCTGGGACAACTTTGAACCTTATAAATTATGTTCACTCTGTCCGTAGGAGGACTTCTGCAGGTGTGCCAAAGATAGGCCTGTTTACATTACGCTGTTGAGCATAGTATTTGTTGAATATGAAGAGGAAGAAATATTTTTTGTGTTTCTTTTAGGTGGACTCTATTCCTAATTGGACTTTTTAGAGAGCCTTATTTCGAGATAATACTATTAATTACTGTTTCCATTGTTACATTTTTACTGATTACACTCATGTAAATTCAGTAATTTGAGTTACCACATAAAATGTTTTATACTATGTATACACTATAAAACAAATATTATGAAATATGCAATTTAAAAAGTTGTAAATACAAAGAAAACTATAATAAAAGTTGTATAATTATGGGTAATCAACTGAATTCTTTATACTTTCATGTGTTTCTTTTTATGTATTTTGGGTTTGTCCTTATAATCCTAAATTATATGAAAAGAAAAGGATTGTGTGTGGATGCATAGGTCTATGACTATAATCATCACTCTGGTATGTAACGTAACGGGTTGTCAGGGTTATTCTCCTGAGAGATAATCTTGCATTATTATTGGAGAACAAAAGATAAACACAGGAATATTTTAGAAAATAATTTAATAACTTAATTATATTTACTATATTATATTCAAAGTATTTCAATTGGAAAGGAATTGGTTACTGGTAAAATTAGCTTTGATCATCCTTTAGAAGGAAAAATATAGGGTTAACTTAAAAGTTTCCAAATCCTTAGATGTATTAAAAGCAAAGTTGTCTAATTTTTCAGCCTTTAGAGTGAATAAAATAATGGTCAATAGTTAAAGACTGGCTGCTTTAAAGAATCACAGGATCTTTGATTAGTATCATTTCCCCAATTTATTCTTTCTCTCCTCCCTGTGTTGCAAGTAGGAAGTTGAAAGTCTAACATCTACCAAGATTTTATCTCTTTGATAGTATTCTATAATTCTCATCATTCCACAGAGAATTGGCAAAATGTCCTATTGTATTGTTTCAGTTCATTTGGAAATTGAATAAGCAGAGGGCATTACAAGGTGAAATGCAGCTCAATATTATGATTTAGATATGAGAGAATTATAAATTATGTTCACTCTGTCCGTAGGAGGACTTCTGCAGGTGTGCCAAAGATAGTTTACATTACGCTGTTGATCATAGTATTTGTTGAATATGAAGAGGAAGAAATATTTTTTGTGTTTCTTTTAGGTGGACTCTATTCCTAATTGGACTTTTTAGAGAGCCTTATTTCGAGATAATACTATTAATTACTGTTTCCATTGTTACATTTTTACTGATTACACTCATGTAAATTCAGTAATTTGAGTTACCACATAAAATGTTTTATACTATGTATACACTATAAAACAAATATTATGAAATATGCAATTTAAAAAGTTGTAAATACAAAGAAAACTATAATAAAAGTTGTATAATTATGGGTAATCAACTGAATTCTTTATACTTTCATGTGTTTCTTTTTATGTATTTTGGGTTTGTCCTTATAATCCTAAATTATATGAAAAGAAAAGGATTGTGTGTGGATGCATAGGTCTATGACTATAATCATCACTCTGGTATGTAACGTAACGGGTTGTCAGGGTTATTCTCCTGAGAGATAATCTTGCATTATTATTGGAGAACAAAAGATAAACACAGGAATATTTTAGAAAATAATTTAATAACTTAATTATATTTACTATATTATATTCAAAGTATTTCAATTGGAAAGGAATTGGTTACTGGTAAAATTAGCTTTGATCATCCTTTAGAAGGAAAAATATAGGGTTAACTTAAAAGTTTCCAAATCCTTAGATGTATTAAAAGCAAAGTTGTCTAATTTTTCAGCCTTTAGAGTGAATAAAATAATGGTCAATAGTTAAAGACTGGCTGCTTTAAAGAATCACAGGATCTTTGATTAGTATCATTTCCCCAATTTATTCTTTCTCTCCTCCCTGTGTTGCAAGTAGGAAGTTGAAAGTCTAACATCTACCAAGATTTTATCTCTTTGATAGTATTCTATAATTCTCATCATTCCACAGAGAATTGGCAAAATGTCCTATTGTATTGTTTCAGTTCATTTGGAAATTGAATAAGCAGAGGGCATTACAAGGTGAAATGCAGCTCAATATTATGATTTAGATATGAGAGAATTTTACAACAAAAAGTGAGAGGACTGACGTTCTTTTCTTTGCTTATTTCATTGACCTGTTCATTTCTTTTCTTTCTCTCTCTCTTTCTTTCTTTTTTTTTTAAATACTCGTGAGGAGTCTGTGTTTCACTAGTACATCTTTGTGTGCTAAGTTGCTTCATTGATGTCAGGCTCTTTGTGAACCTATGGACTGTAGCCTGCCAGGCTCCTCTGTCCATGGAATTCTTCAGGCAAGAATACTATTTCTTCCTTCAGAGAATCTTCTCGACCCAGGGATTAAACCCATGTCTCCTGTAGCTCCTGCACTGCAGGTGGACTCTCTACCTCTGAGCCTACCTGAAACTCCATTGACATTTTTCTGAGTGTGTCTTTTTATTTTCGGTAGACCACTAGCCTCCAGTGGCTAGTGAGTTATCTGCACTTTGGTGTCTTGTTAATTTCTGCAGACTTGGAGCATGTTGGAACTAGAAGAGACCTTAAATATCATCAAATCCTTTGCTTTGTTTGTAGACGATCGTATCAAAGGTTAGACATTAAATAACTGGCTTATGATCAAACAACTACATAGGCCTCTTCTTTAGGCATATAATGCAACCTTTGAATTCCTCAGAAAATGACTTACCTGTATGATCTTGCGCAGTGAAGTTTGGATGTATGCACACACATGTTGACAGTATATCTTGTGTGTGTGTGCGTGGCCTGTCTACCATCATAGTGCACTTCTGTTTTGACTTAGTTTCTCCCCCCTCCATATATTGTAATAAACACTCATGTGTTATTTGACATAGCAATAAAGAAATTGGGATCCCTTGGAGAATTTTCTTGGACAAATAGCTTCAGGGTTACGTATAACTTAAGTTTAATGTGCACTTGCTGCTTTCTTTTTCCAACTGTAGAGTTATTTGTTCACACACATTTCTATTGTATCTCTTGGAAGTGATGATACTCATCTACATAAATCATACCTATAATTCACTATAAGTTCTATCAGTTTCCCAGCTTCTTTTTATTCTTTCATGATCCCCTTTAAAAAAACTTTTTAATTTATGTTGGAATCTAGTTAATTAACAATAGTATAATAGTTTCAGGTGCACAGCAAAAAAATTCAACAGTGCATATACTTGCATGTGTTCTCCCCCAAACTCCCCTACTATTCAGGCTGCTATGTAACATTGAGCAGAGTTCCTTGTGCTATATTCAGTAGGTCCTTGTTGGTATCCATTTAAATATAGTAGTGTGTACATGTTGATCCCAGATTCCCTAACCATCCCTTCTGCTTACCCTGACCCCCTTGATAATCATAAATTCATTCACTTTTTAGCCTATGGACTGTAGCCTGCATGATGGATCTTCAGGCAAGAATACTATTTCTTCCTTCAGAGAATCTTCTCGACCCAGGGATTAAACCCATGTCTCCTGTAGCTCCTGCACTGCAGGTGGACTCTCTACCTCTGAGCCTACCTGAAACTCCATTGACATTTTTCTGAGTGTGTCTTTTTATTTTCGGTAGACCACTAGCCTCCAGTGGCTAGTGAGTTATCTGCACTTTGGTGTCTTGTTAATTTCTGCAGACTTGGAGCATGTTGGAACTAGAAGAGACCTTAAATATCATCAAATCCTTTGCTTTGTTTGTAGACGATCGTATCAAAGGTTAGACATTAAATAACTGGCTTATGATCAAACAACTACATAGGCCTCTTCTTTAGGCATATAATGCAACCTTTGAATTCCTCAGAAAATGACTTACCTGTATGATCTTGCGCAGTGAAGTTTGGATGTATGCACACACATGTTGACAGTATATCTTGTGTGTGTGTGCGTGGCCTGTCTACCATCATAGTGCACTTCTGTTTTGACTTAGTTTCTCCCCCCTCCATATATTGTAATAAACACTCATGTGTTATTTGACATAGCAATAAAGAAATTGGGATCCCTTGGAGAATTTTCTTGGACAAATAGCTTCAGGGTTACGTATAACTTAAGTTTAATGTGCACTTGCTGCTTTCTTTTTCCAACTGTAGAGTTATTTGTTCACACACATTTCTATTGTATCTCTTGGAAGTGATGATACTCATCTACATAAATCATACCTATAATTCACTATAAGTTCTATCAGTTTCCCAGCTTCTTTTTATTCTTTCATGATCCCCTTTAAAAAAACTTTTTAATTTATGTTGGAATCTAGTTAATTAACAATAGTATAATAGTTTCAGGTGCACAGCAAAAAAATTCAACAGTGCATATACTTGCATGTGTTCTCCCCCAAACTCCCCTACTATTCAGGCTGCTATGTAACATTGAGCAGAGTTCCTTGTGCTATATTCAGTAGGTCCTTGTTGGTATCCATTTAAATATAGTAGTGTGTACATGTTGATCCCAGATTCCCTAACCATCCCTTCTGCTTACCCTGACCCCCTTGATAATCATAAATTCATTCACTAAGCCTATGAGGCTATTACTGTTGTATAAATAAGTTTATTTGTATCATTTCCTTTTATATTTTGTAGCTAGAAAATGTGCAATGGTTGTCATGCATTGATCCTATGTATCTGGTATTTTCAGTATATTATTTTTAATCCTCAAACAACTCTGACACTGAGATATTATTTTCCCCAAAATATAGTGGAATTCAAATGTAACATCCATTTATGAATTAATAAAGCTGTCCTGAAGACTTGGAGAGGTGGGTGGAGTGTTAAATATGGGAGATCAAGAATCATGGTCAAATACTGAGCATGGAAGAACTTAAATTTTATAGTTTATATAGTGAAACAAATACCTGTTTACCCCCTTAGTCTTGGCCTATTGCCATATTCCTGACTCTTTAAATACTGATTAAATTTAAGTCCAATATCATGAGTACATAAAACACAGTTTAAGTGTCATTTCCTAAAGGTGGCTTACCCCATGAAATTCCACTCAGAATGGTCCTCACAAGGAACAAAACAGAACTCATTAAGCCATTAATTATGCCTTTTGTCCCTGACCCATATCTGTCTTCTAGCAATGTGCTTGCTTTGCTTTCTTCCTACTTGATTGATTCCAAGGTAATTGACACACACACAGAATGCCTGTAAATGTTATCATAATAAAGCCAAAATCAATTTAACAAAGGTAATGGTTATATATAGGTTTGAACATATTATAGTTCAAATACTAAGACATCAAATATAGCCTCATAGAGTAAAATGATAATACTGTATTAACCAATGATTAAGTTTTTCCCTTTATGTTTTCTTTTCACATAATTGAGATATAATTATTTCCTTATCTTGTCTGTAGCTCTTTATTCAACAAATGAATGGCTCCTGTCCTACTACTAATGCAAATAATCAGTTTTGTTCAACAAATAATATCCTCAACAGTTTAAACTCCTATCATTACAATCACCAGAAATATTCTGGAGAGCTGATTTCCCCACTGGGAGGAATGGGTTAATTCTCAGTTAATGAGAAGAATTCTAATAGAGTATCATCTTTACCTGTGAGAGATTTGTTTCAAAATCGTTTAACATACTTGCCAAGAAAATTGATAATT
The DNA here is from genome assembly GCA_022376925.1 of Tragulus kanchil. Taxonomy (NCBI): domain Eukaryota; kingdom Metazoa; phylum Chordata; class Mammalia; order Artiodactyla; family Tragulidae; genus Tragulus; species Tragulus kanchil. The sequence goes on along the minus strand of JAIOJX010000028.1, from coordinate 115,815,013 downwards.
CATTGTGCTGGGAAGATGAATGAAGGCATATATTTCTTTTTACAGTAATGGGAAAATTCTTGAATTTCCTTTGCTAATATCCCTAGGCTCCTCTCACAAAATGACATATGCATCAAACACATAAACATGGATTTGTACAGTAAGCATAAGTAAATAACCAATACAGTAAACCTTTTAGTAGAATTTTGCAGGCATCCAATTTTTACCAAACAGCCACCATTATAGCTAAATAAAATGGTTAAGAATTGCTGGTGAAAAAAGTCAATAAGAAAGAAAGATATAGATCTCAAAGCCCACATTCAACCGGTAACAAGAGACCCATAGCAATAAAATTCAGAACATGGATATGATAATATCTTTCACAGCAGGTAACCTTGGAAGGTGTTAGTACCTAGGGGATAGACAGAGTTAAAATCCTGTGAAAATATACATATTAATAAGATATACAAAGTTAAGAGAATAAGTATAGTTATGTCATAAATACCAGAAAAATTGGCAGTTTGTCTGAGAGCACAATTTTAGAAAGCAGACAGAAGTTTAATCCAGGAAAAATGTTAAGAATAAGCTCTGGGAAGTGCATTCTAGCAGATGCTGGAAACTATTTGCAGACCCAGCATTCAAGTGTTGAGGGGAGAAGGAATGCCTGTAAATGTTATCATAATAAAGTCAATTTAACAAAGGTAATGGTTATATATAGGTTTGAACATATTATAGTTCAAATACTAAGACATCAAATATAGCCTCATAGAGTAAAATGATAATACTGTATTAACCAATGATTAAGTTTTTCCCTTTATGTTTTCTTTTCACATAATTGAGATATAATTATTTCCTTATCTTGTCTGTAGCTCTTTATTCAACAAATGAATGGCTCCTGTCCTACTACTAATGCAAATAATCAGTTTTGTTCAACAAATAATATCCTCAACAGTTTAAACTCCTATCATTACAATCACCAGAAATATTCTGGAGAGCTGATTTCCCCACTGGGAGGAATGGGTTAATTCTCAGTTAATGAGAAGAATTCTAATAGAGTATCATCTTTACCTGTGAGAGATTTGTTTCAAAATCGTTTAACATACTTGCCAAGAAAATTGATAATTCATTGTGCTGGGAAGATGAATGAAGGCATATATTTCTTTTTACAGTAATGGGAAAATTCTTGAATTTCCTTTGCTAATATCCCTAGGCTCCTCTCACAAAATGACATATGCATCAAACACATAAACATGGATTTGTACAGTAAGCATAAGTAAATAACCAATACAGTAAACCTTTTAGTAGAATTTTGCAGGCATCCAATTTTTACCAAACAGCCACCATTATAGCTAAATAAAATGGTTAAGAATTGCTGGTGAAAAAAGTCAATAAGAAAGAAAGATATAGATCTCAAAGCCCACATTCAACCGGTAACAAGAGACCCATAGCAATAAAATTCAGAACATGGATATGATAATATCTTTCACAGCAGGTAACCTTGGAAGGTGTTAGTACCTAGGGGATAGACAGAGTTAAAATCCTGTGAAAATATACATATTAATAAGATATACAAAGTTAAGAGAATAAGTATAGTTATGTCATAAATACCAGAAAAAATTGGCAGTTTGTCTGAGAGCACAATTTTAGAAAGCAGACAGAAGTTTAATCCAGGAAAAATGTTAAGAATAAGCTCTGGGAAGTGCATTCTAGCAGATGCTGGAAACTATTTGCAGACCCAGCATTCAAGTGTTGAGGGGAGAAGGAATGGGAGTTCTGTACAAAAGCAAGGCTCTGAAAAGCACATCTTGTAGGTTGGTAATCAGCATGAGCCAGCTCCTCAGGATGAGAAGAAGGAAGATCAGGTGAAGTGGACGGAGTTAGTGAGGGGCCAGAGTACCTAGGTGCTGATGGAGTCAAAGTAAGTTGATTGAGTTCAATAGGAAAGAAAGACTGACATACATGCACGCACACACACACTAACTCATTCACTCACTCACACACCTCCTGAAGATAGAGCCAGGGTGTGGGCCCGAGAGTTTTGAGTTGACCTGAGGGCAAGTAGTGGTTTGAGTCTTATGACTATGTGAGTGGGTCAGTTTCACTCATCCTTAGGCAACGCTTAACTGCTAGATAAAGCTTAAGTATCCCAGTTCTTTATACTTCCTCTGAAAAGGACCTGGGTTAGGATGGCAGTGAGGCTGTATGTGGCATATGAGCCATCTTAGGTGTAGAGCAAAGGATTTGATTAGTGGAACTAGAGCCAGGCATATTGGAAAGAGAGAGGAAGAGACAGCTTTCCCCATACCTGTGTGCTCTCCTTATTGAAGCCTTCATTATTACAGACATTATTGTGCACATTTTTTCTAAGTACTGTCCAAAGAGAAAACTTTTTTTTGAGAAAACTTTTAAATCCAGCATTTTTATTTTTGAGTCTGGAGATGCTAAATGGAATTTTCACAGTAATGAGGCTATTCTTCAAAAGTGACCTCATACTTTAAAATTCGCTACCAATTAAAGACTTGATTGATGTAGGGCAACACTATTTAGCAGATTTCTACTTTCTAAAAGGTCTGGTATGGTTACCAGCTTGGATAGCTAAGAGGACACAGTGACCTTGTATTTGCATAATTCAATAAAATTATGATGTTTGAAATGATTCATCACATAAGTCTTTGGATTACTCCAGGAAATATAATTTTTGGAAAAAAAAGTGCATACATCATCAGTGCTCAGAGATAACTGTCCATATAACAGATTTCTCTTCCTAAATTACTAGTTGAGCTTTTGTTCTGGAAACTGTAGAATTCACCAAAATTATACTTTGGAAGATGATTCACGGTATGAAGGATTGGCATTTAGTGCTCTTAAGCTCGTTTCTTTCTTTCATTTTACAAAAATATGTTTCTCAGTGCACAGTAATATTCTCCTCAGGATGAGAAGAAGGAAGATCAGGTGAAGTGGACGGAGTTAGTGAGGGGCCAGAGTACCTAGGTGCTGATGGAGTCAAAGTAAGTTGATTGAGTTCAATAGGAAAGAAAGACTGACATACATGCACGCACACACACACTAACTCATTCACTCACTCACACACCTCCTGAAGATAGAGCCAGGGTGTGGGCCCGAGAGTTTTGAGTTGACCTGAGGGCAAGTAGTGGTTTGAGTCTTATGACTATGTGAGTGGGTCAGTTTCACTCATCCTTAGGCAACGCTTAACTGCTAGATAAAGCTTAAGTATCCCAGTTCTTTATACTTCCTCTGAAAAGGACCTGGGTTAGGATGGCAGTGAGGCTGTATGTGGCATATGAGCCATCTTAGGTGTAGAGCAAAGGATTTGATTAGTGGAACTAGAGCCAGGCATATTGGAAAGAGAGAGGAAGAGACAGCTTTCCCCATACCTGTGTGCTCTCCTTATTGAAGCCTTCATTATTACAGACATTATTGTGCACATATTTTCTAAGTACTGTACAAAGAGAAAACTTTTCTATGAGAAACCTTTTAAATCCAGCATTTTTATTTTTGAGTCTGGAGATGCTAAATGGAATTTTCACAGTAATGAGGCTATTCTTCAAAAGTGACCTCATACTTTAAAATTCGCTACCAATTAAAGACTTGATTGATGTAGGGCAACACTATTTAGCAGATTTCTACTTTCTAAAAGGTCTGGTATGGTTACCAGCTTGGATAGCTAAGAGGACACAGTGACCTTGTATTTGCATAATTCAATAAAATTATGATGTTTGAAATGATTCATCACATAAGTCTTTGGATTACTCCAGGAAATATAATTTTTGGAAAAAAAAGTGCATACATCATCAGTGCTCAGAGATAACTGTCCATATAACAGATTTCTCTTCCTAAATTACTAGTTGAGCTTTTGTTCTGGAAACTGTAGAATTCACCAAAATTATACTTTGGAAGATGATTCACGGTATGAAGGATTGGCATTTAGTGCTCTTAAGCTCGTTTCTTTCTTTCATTTTTACAAAAAATATGTTTCTCAGTGCACAGTAATATTCTCCCATTATGGAAAAATTGAGAATACGTTAAGTATGAATAATAAAAGATATCTTCATTAGTCCCACCACAATTTGCATATTGATGTTTCCTTTGCATAAGCATGCATACTTCAAGAAAAAAAAGTTGCATCTCTCTTATGTGTTTTATCCAGTTTATTTAACCTGGCTTTGTATCATTAAATTTTTATAACATATTCTCCCTAATTTTGGTTTGCTTATTCTCAGTAATCTTTATTTATAATGGTTCATAATATACTATAAAGGTGCATGCTGTAATTTTTTAACCACTTATTATTGTATATGCAATTTAACTCTGTATTTTCCAACTTTATAATTAATACTTCTATCAAGAACCCTTGTGCAGAAAATACATTTCATATTTAGAATTTTTTCTTAAAATTTTTATTGAAATAGAGTGAATTTGCAAAGTTTTAGTTTAAGGTATACAGCAAAGTGATTCAGTTGTACACATACATACATCTTTTCTTTTTTTCCATTATAGGTTATTACAAGGTATTGAGTTTAGTTTCTTGTGTTATAAAGTAGGTCCTTGTTGGTTATCTATTTTGTATGTAGTAGTGTGTAAGATTGTTTCTTTAGATAACCTCAGCAGGATTAACATGATGAAAGCCTGACTCAATTTTTAAATCTCATAATAAAAATGTCAGAAATTATCTTTCCAAAAGAGATTTTTACCACTTTCAAAAATTTGCTCAATTAGAACATGTATTTATTTTCTTTCACCAAATGTCTACCCATGGGGTAAGAGGCCAGGTCTACAGGATTAAAGCCAGAGAAGGGAGTCTCAAGGCAGAGGAGGGAGTGAGAAACAAATGTTAGAAAGGAAAGTAAATCTGAGAGTTGACTGGAGTTTAAGAACTAACAGGAGGATGAGGTAGAATGTCACAGTCCTGTTCTACAAGACAGGACACAAAGATACAGAGACTAAGAGACACCAAACAGAGACTCAGTCGATGCTGAAAAACTAACTTGGATCATGGGCAGTCACCCAGAAATACAGTTACTATTTTTTTGTCCAAAACTTTTAGGAACAGGTATGTTTGGAGTCCAGATGTTTTGAGACTTTTTTTTTTTCTTTTTTTCAGATTTTCTTTAGAGCTCTGATTTATAAATAGGTAAGCTACACTATAGGGTCTAGACTTTTAAACTTTTTTTTTTTTCTTTCTTAAAGATTTTTAACCTTTTTTTCTAGAGGAAATAATAAGGATTTCATTTCTGTTTTATTTTGTTTTCTCATACTTTTTAAAAAGTCATATTAATTATTTTAAATGTACTTTGTTGTGAGAACTGGAATACTTTTCTCTCTGAATTTTTTATTCAGTGAGATATTAAAAGTAAATACACATTTTACCCTATGGGAGTAGGGGCTTTTTTTTTTTTTGAAATGTTTCCCTCTAGAAATTAGATTTTGCAAGCATATCTGGATGATTAAATATATAGATGGTGAAAACTGTCATATTTAGGAAGAAGATAAATTTACTCTTAGATTAGCTAATTTCCTTGATAATAACTGCTTCTGTATAAAATATATTCTTGTTCTAATAATTATGAAACAAAATGTTGGCTTGGATATTTTTGTAATACCTGAAAAAGTGAGTGAGGGAGAGAAGAGTTTGATTCATTTCTACTTTGTACTTTGTGTTGTGGAAATGTTCTTTGTTCCCTTTTTATATATAATACAATTTGATCTTTCTTAGTTAATACAAAAGTCATCATTATCAGATAAGAAAGATATGGATATGCAATCATAAGCTTAGGAGAAGTAATTTCTTTCCCATGTCTTTGCTATTCTAATATTTTTCAATCTGTATTATTTACAAATGCTACATAGATGTTAAATCATGGATCTCTTGCCATCATCTTATATTTCATTTTTCTTATTCTGACATTTTTTCCTACTGTAATCCATTCTTTCTGTAATTCAAATTCATTACCATTAATGCTAACTTCATTTGAAACAAAGAGTGAATGTTATCACCCTTCACATTCTATCCTGTTCTACAAGACAGGACACAAAGATACAGAGACTAAGAGACACCAAACAGAGACTCAGTCGATGCTGAAAAACTAACTTGGATCATGGGCAGTCACCCAGAAATACAGTTACTATTTTTTTGTCCAAAACTTTTAGGAACAGGTATGTTTGGAGTCCAGATGTTTTGAGACTTTTTTTTTTTCTTTTTTTCAGATTTTCTTTAGAGCTCTGATTTATAAATAGGTAAGCTACACTATAGGGTCTAGACTTTTAAACTTTTTTTTTTTTCTTTCTTAAAGATTTTTAACCTTTTTTTCTAGAGGAAATAATAAGGATTTCATTTCTGTTTTATTTTGTTTTCTCATACTTTTTAAAAAGTCATATTAATTATTTTAAATGTACTTTGTTGTGAGAACTGGAATACTTTTCTCTCTGAATTTTTTATTCAGTGAGATATTAAAAGTAAATACACATTTTACCCTATGGGAGTAGGGGCTTTTTTTTTTTTTGAAATGTTTCCCTCTAGAAATTAGATTTTGCAAGCATATCTGGATGATTAAATATATAGATGGTGAAAACTGTCATATTTAGGAAGAAGATAAATTTACTCTTAGATTAGCTAATTTCCTTGATAATAACTGCTTCTGTATAAAATATATTCTTGTTCTAATAATTATGAAACAAAATGTTGGCTTGGATATTTTTGTAATACCTGAAAAAGTGAGTGAGGGAGAGAAGAGTTTGATTCATTTCTACTTTGTACTTTGTGTTGTGGAAATGTTCTTTGTTCCCTTTTTATATATAATACAATTTGATCTTTCTTAGTTAATACAAAAGTCATCATTATCAGATAAGAAAGATATGGATATGCAATCATAAGCTTAGGAGAAGTAATTTCTTTCCCATGTCTTTGCTATTCTAATATTTTTCAATCTGTATTATTTACAAATGCTACATAGATGTTAAATCATGGATCTCTTGCCATCATCTTATATTTCATTTTTCTTATTCTGACATTTTTTCCTACTGTAATCCATTCTTTCTGTAATTCAAATTCATTACCATTAATGCTAACTTCATTTGAAACAAAGAGTGAATGTTATCACCACATTCTATCTATTTTCATGTTTGAAGATTGCATTAGTCTTCGGCTCTTCATTTCTCAACATGGAAAAGCATTAGTTTAAAAATTACACATTTCAAATTAGTTCTTTGTTCTTTGTAGCTGGGGTAAAAGCAAAATAAAAATGGTCTCATAAAAGGATTTCAGGTTGTTATGAAGAATAAAGTTGAGATTAGAGTCCATAAATACATGTTCTGGGAGATGCAGAAGTATACTTACCCAAATTCCCTGTCAAGCAAGGATCACTACCCAGCTTCAGGGAGTGTGTTCAGTATGTGGGCCCCCATTGTCTGCTCTGTCAGTCTGCTCCAGCTGCAGAGATGTGTCTCCCTGTTTCTGGAGAATCCATGCTGCAAAATCTGGTGATGTCAACCTGAGAAGTTTTTCAGCAACTCTCAGCAGAGCAAGTTCAGATATAATAGGCAGACCATTGCTGCAGTCTGGGGTTCAGGGGTCTTATAAAGTAGGCAAGGCAGAGAAACAAATGAGAATATAGGCAAGAGATAATTTCAATGATTAAATACTTAGCCTACTTGAACATAGAGGAGGGTATGAAGACAGGAAAGGTCATCCAAATGATTCCATAGACTAAAAGCAACTGTGGGCAAAACAGAGCCTCTCTGAGATATCCAACAATCCAACATGCACTATTTAGGAAATACTATACATTTATTTCAATGCAGAGACTTACATATTTTATAAGAAAGTACAAGTAAGTCTGCTATAGCATTTAGAAATATGCGTGATCAGATTAGATAACAAATGTGCTGACAAAGGTTGATATGATAGCCTGATATTAGGAGTATTCATCCTGTTTTTCCTCTCTGAAATTCTCAGTCTAACTGAACAATTAAATGAGCTAAGTGTTTAATGTGCTCTGTTTCCAGAGAGTGTTTACTGTATAACAAGGGACTCTACCTTTTTATCAAAGAATTAAGGGATTTTAAGCACCGATAGAAGCAGATGAGGATGTAATTAAGCAGGTAAGGAGAATCTTCAACATCCCTAGAGAACGTTTCTTTTTATCAAATTCATTCTTAATGCTCTTCTTTTGGGTAGTTCACCACATTCTATCTATTTTCATGTTTGAAGATTGCATTAGTCTTCGGCTCTTCATTTCTCAACATGGAAAAGCATTAGTTTAAAAATTACACATTTCAAATTAGTTCTTTGTTCTTTGTAGCTGGGGTAAAAGCAAAATAAAAATGGTCTCATAAAAGGATTTCAGGTTGTTATGAAGAATAAAGTTGAGATTAGAGTCCATAAATACATGTTCTGGGAGATGCAGAAGTATACTTACCCAAATTCCCTGTCAAGCAAGGATCACTACCCAGCTTCAGGGAGTGTGTTCAGTATGTGGGCCCCCATTGTCTGCTCTGTCAGTCTGCTCCAGCTGCAGAGATGTGTCTCCCTGTTTCTGGAGAATCCATGCTGCAAAATCTGGTGATGTCAACCTGAGAAGTTTTTCAGCAACTCTCAGCAGAGCAAGTTCAGATATAATAGGCAGACCATTGCTGCAGTCTGGGGTTCAGGGGTCTTATAAAGTAGGCAAGGCAGAGAAACAAATGAGAATATAGGCAAGAGATAATTTCAATGATTAAATACTTAGCCTACTTGAACATAGAGGAGGGTATGAAGACAGGAAAGGTCATCCAAATGATTCCATAGACTAAAAGCAACTGTGGGCAAAACAGAGCCTCTCTGAGATATCCAACAATCCAACATGCACTATTTAGGAAATACTATACATTTATTTCAATGCAGAGACTTACATATTTTATAAGAAAGTACAAGTAAGTCTGCTATAGCATTTAGAAATATGCGTGATCAGATTAGATAACAAATGTGCTGACAAAGGTTGATATGATAGCCTGATATTAGGAGTATTCATCCTGTTTTTCCTCTCTGAAATTCTCAGTCTAACTGAACAATTAAATGAGCTAAGTGTTTAATGTGCTCTGTTTCCAGAGAGTGTTTACTGTATAACAAGGGACTCTACCTTTTTATCAAAGAATTAAGGGATTTTAAGCACCGATAGAAGCAGATGAGGATGTAATTAAGCAGGTAAGGAGAATCTTCAACATCCCTAGAGAACGTTTCCTATATTGCCATTTTCTCTGAAAACTTCAAAGTATGGCATCAATGAAAAACGCAATAGGTGTTTGCCTTCTTGTCATCAGTATTAGTTGATGAATTCCTGAAGTCTTGTTTATTCTTAGACACTTCCCACCCCTGCCCTGGTGTACAGCACAAGGCACAGGACTAATGAGGTTCTCTATCTGTGTTTGAAAAAAAAAATCAGAGTTTTGTAGCTGTAGCAAAGTATTTAATACTATTCTTGTCTGCCCTGGATAAGTTTAATTCTCTCTCATTGGTGTTAGTTTGAGAAATGTTCTGAAATGAACTAAACAAAGTCTCAGTTGGCATTGTTAAACCCAATGTGTTGTAGACTAACTTGCTGTTGAGGCTAGTAAAGTATGAAGGTAAAAAGAGAAGAACGATGCAGAGGATGAGATGGTTAGATAGCATCACTGACACAATGCACATGAATTTGAGCAAACTTGGAGACAGTGGAGGGCAGAAGAGTCTGGTGTATTGCAGTGCAAATGGTCACAGAGAATTGGACACAACTGAATAACAACGGTGATGTGTAGTTTTGAGTCAGCCATGTTTTGAATTTTAAGAACATGTGTTTGCCTATAGTATATGGACATACTCCCCTTTTAGTATAAACAGATCTTGCTACTTTCCTTGCTATATATTTACTTTTAATCCTTTTAACAAACTTCTGAACTATAACTATTATTGTCCTCTTTTACAAATGGGGAAGTTGAGGCACAGAGCTGTGAATTTGCTTGAGACTTCTAGTGAGAAACAGAACCTAGATTTAAACTCAGGAGTCTGCATCCAGAAGCAGTGCTCTTTTCCACTGAAGTCCCTATAGCCTCAGTTCTTCTTTCAAAATACAGTTTGAGTACTTTTTCATGGGTTCATTGAACTGCGACCTATGTCAGGTAACATTTGCAATCTGTCTCATCCAGTATTTTATGGAGACAAGTCAGTTCTTGGGCTAGGGCTTCACTTCATTCTCTGAGGACAATAAATCTGTTAATATTTGATTCTCACTTCATTTTGGCTGCTTGAAAGATATTTCAGCTTGTCAAATTCTATTTGAAGAGGAAGATGAATACCTGTCATTAGTATATCTTTTCATAAGTGCTATAGAATATTTTTGTATTTTATCATATTTTAACTTTTAAAAATGCTATATATTGAAAAGACTTTGTCTTAAAATACTTTTAAGTTAGATAATTCTATTCTTTCTAGAGGAAATCATGCAGGCCTTGGAGGCTGGAAGATTTGCCTATAGAAGTGAGAGTGAACACTACCACAATACAGTGTATGACTCTGGGCAAGGTACCTTCCTCAATTTCTTCCCACATAAGTATACTGAAGTGAACATGTTGCTCAATCATATCCAACTCTTTGAGACACCACGGAGTATAGCCTGCGAGCCTCCCGTGTCCATGGAACTCTCCAGTCAGAATATTGGAATGAGTTGGCATTTCCTTCTTCAGAGGATCTTCCTGATCCAGGGATTGAACCCAGGTCTCCTGCATACCAGGCAGATTCTTTACTGTTTAAGCCACTAGGGAAGATGAACAGTATACTACTTATTTTAAAAGGATAAAAGTAAAAATTTAGTAATTATGCATATATCAATAATTACACACATGTGAATAATTATATATATGTGTAGTACACTATCACTTTCTCTCTCTCATATGTATTACTACTAATCAGGTGTCCATAACTGTTCTCCATATCTTAGTGCACATAAGCATTTCCCCTTGTTAACTCATGCAAAGATAAATTGCACTGATATGTATTAGACAATAATCTATTTGACTCTAAAAATCATTTCTTTGCATTCAAAAGTTTTAATCAGGGAATACTTTTTGCCATGTCTGAAAGCTGACCAGTTGCACAACTGATAAGTGTGTCCTGTACTGATCCTAAATGGTCAACAAAAATGGGAGATTTTGTTTGGCATCTCAATATAAACGAAATATCAAAACTTCCAGTCATTTAATTGTTACTGTTAAAATGTAAGTAATACTCTAGCATTCACTTTAAAGGATAGTTTTGTTGAAAAGCTAGTATTGGATAAGGGAAGTATTTTTAAAAATTCAGCTTGTCAAATTCTATTTTTGAAAGAGGGACAGATAAATCTGTTAATATTTGATTCTCACTTCATTTTGGCTGCTTGAAAGATATTTCAGCTTGTCAAATTCTATTTGAAGAGGAAGATGAATACCTGTCATTAGTATATCTTTTCATAAGTGCTATAGAATATTTTTGTATTTTATCATATTTTAACTTTTAAAAATGCTATATATTGAAAAGACTTTGTCTTAAAATACTTTTAAGTTAGATAATTCTATTCTTTCTAGAGGAAATCATGCAGGCCTTGGAGGCTGGAAGATTTGCCTATAGAAGTGAGAGTGAACACTACCACAATACAGTGTATGACTCTGGGCAAGGTACCTTCCTCAATTTCTTCCCACATAAGTATACTGAAGTGAACATGTTGCTCAATCATATCCAACTCTTTGAGACACCACGGAGTATAGCCTGCGAGCCTCCCGTGTCCATGGAACTCTCCAGTCAGAATATTGGAATGAGTTGGCATTTCCTTCTTCAGAGGATCTTCCTGATCCAGGGATTGAACCCAGGTCTCCTGCATACCAGGCAGATTCTTTACTGTTTAAGCCACTAGGGAAGATGAACAGTATACTACTTATTTTAAAAGGATAAAAGTAAAAATTTAGTAATTATGCATATATCAATAATTACACACATGTGAATAATTATATATATGTGTAGTACACTATCACTTTCTCTCTCTCATATGTATTACTACTAATCAGGTGTCCATAACTGTTCTCCATATCTTAGTGCACATAAGCATTTCCCCTTGTTAACTCATGCAAAGATAAATTGCACTGATATGTATTAGACAATAATCTATTTGACTCTAAAAATCATTTCTTTGCATTCAAAAGTTTTAATCAGGGAATACTTTTTGCCATGTCTGAAAGCTGACCAGTTGCACAACTGATAAGTGTGTCCTGTACTGATCCTAAATGGTCAACAAAAATGGGAGATTTTGTTTGGCATCTCAATATAAACGAAATATCAAAACTTCCAGTCATTTAATTGTTACTGTTAAAATGTAAGTAATACTCTAGCATTCACTTTAAAGGATAGTTTTGTTGAAAAGCTAGTATTGGATAAGGGAAGTATTTTTTAAAAAATTATTTATTTATTTGACGGTGCTGTGTCTTATTTGTGGCATGTGGGATCCAGTTCTCTGCGCAGGGATCAAGCCCAGGCCCCACTGCGTTGGAAGCATAGAGTCTTAACCACTGGATCACCTGGGAAGTCCCCAAGGGAAGCACTTTAAAAATTCACAGATAGATGCTATAGAAAATAATTTATTAAATCCCAAAGTGCCTCTAAATAGAATGGTGTTTGGCACAGAATCTGTGGAATAAATATATCAGCAGTTATTTTTTTAATTTATTTTTTATGAAACAATGTTGTTATTTTTCTTATCTTCATGAAAAATTAAAGGAAGTTTTCTTAAATTTTAATTATGAGAAACTGAGGAATATATAAGGGAGAACTTTAAAATGAAGATTAAGATAATTTTACAGAATAACAAAAATGTTAATCTTAGAGATGATATTTTTCAAATTATCCTAGCTTATTTCCTCCTGGGCAATTAAAGAAGACATATAAAACAGTATCTTTCTTAAATAGCATAGCCAAGAAGCATCCAGCATGGTTTTACAAGTTAGAATGAATTCTAAGCACCAGCTTCATGGAACTTTAAAGTAGGTAGAGTTGAAAGGGAGAAGAAAAGAGCCTGGGTTCATTAAACTTTATTATTGTAATTTACAGACTTCCCTATAAGGCTTCCCTGGTGGCTCAGTGGTAAAGAATCCACTCATACTGGTGGAGATTGCCTGCAGTGCAGGGTCAGGAAGATCTCTTGGAGAAGGAAGGAAGTATTCTCCAGTATTCTTGCCCAGGAAATCGCACGGACAGAGGAGCCTGGTGGGCTACAGTCCATGGGGTCGCAAAGAGTCAGGCACAATTTAGCCCAGTAGTCTTTGTAATTTAAAAATAGCAGCTTTACAGAGGCTCTAATCTAATACTGATCAGACAGTCTGCCTGGGTTCTAAGTTGCTTCAGTCTGGAAAGCTATGGACTTTAGCATCCTGGGTTCCTCTTGTCCATGGGATTCTCGGGAAAAGAATACTGAGCAGGTTGCCATGCCCTCCTTCAGGGGATCTTCCTGACCTAAGAATTGAACCTGCGCCCTCCCTCAACACTGAGACAGTCTCCTGCATTGCAGGAAGATCCTTTACCCCTCATGTACCTGGGAAGTCACTGGTTATTGCAGACAAAGTCAGTCCATCAATAGATACGCCAAAAATATGTGCTAGTTCACTTGAGCTGGTATGTCTTTTCTTTCTAATTATAAAAGTAGTACATACTAACTGAAAAACTCATTATACTGAGGAAATATAAAGAATATGAGCAAAATTCTCTTATGATTGCATAGTCCAGAGATGGTCACTACTAGCACATTTGGCTATTTCCTTTGTTTATTCTTGGAGAGTGTAATCCCCACATGTAGAATCATGTTGGACACAGAACTGAACATGCTGCTTGCTCTACTTGATCTTTTTTCTCTGTTTTTTTTTGGAAAGCACCTCAGACTTACTCTCTAAATCCCTGATTTAATTTTCTCCAGTTCCATTTATGGTATTTAATATCTCCAGTGCTGATTCTAAGTTTGCTGTTGTGTTTTTAAATTTCTTAACATTTTTACTCATTTTCAGAAGCACTTTGAATCAACTTGATGCCAATCACGTACAAAATTACATTTAGAGACCATGTAGTCTTTTAAATTTTTGTAACAGTAGTTTCAGAATTCTTCTTTACTTACTGGTATTAAATCTTTTTTTTTTTTTTTCTTCTTAAAACTCATCCCCCTTTTTTTGGTTATTCACCATTCTCTCCTTCCTTAATTTGCTACTTTTCATACCAAATTTTAGATCTTTGAATTCATCTTTGGATAGTGAGGAATTTTGAAGAATCTAGTATTTACCAATAGGCAGAATATTTGACTAAGATTTCTCACTGTTCATTTAGGTGGTAGGAAATTTTTCTGTAGTTAATATATTCCTTGTTTGGATGACTTCTATACATCAATGTGCATTTCCCTCCTCTCTGGCAATATCTGCTGTGTCCTCTAAAATGCTAACATTCCTTTCCTCTACCTGGACTCTTCACTTAGTAAATTGCTCATATTTCATCAGTTAGATTTAGAGACACTTCCATTAATATTTCCCAGTGTACCTACTTAGTGGTGGCATTCAATAAATGTAAACCTACTAGCAGATCTAGACTTTAAGGCCTTTGAACAAGTTACCTTCAGAATTAACAAAGTTCCTGTAGGTTTGGAGACCTGTGGATAAAATTTACCATAAAGAAAATTATTTTTTTCCTTTTTCATTTTTGTCCTTCTTGAGCCTGTATTTATAAATGTAGACTCAAACATAAAATTTTTTAAAAACAGTAGTGAAGTACATAACATGAAATTTTGTGTTACTTTGTGAAATTCCTCAATAGTTTTTCACCTGCATTAGTGCTATTGCAAAAATGCCTCCTTTTATTAATTTTCCATAAAATTATTTTGGGAGTAATAATTTACTGTTCCTTATTATTGTAGTACTGAAAGTTTCCTAAAATATATTCTAGAATAATCCTCCCTCTATTTCAAAGAAGTTTGAATTTGAAGGGAATTCTCTCTTTGGACAAAGACGCTATTAAACCTTTCTTATGTCAGACTGATACCTGAAATCAAGTACTGATAGACTCCTGTATGAGTAGAACTCATTTCATATACTTTTGTAATGTGCACATTGGATTAACATAACTGTCTGTATTTGTCTTTGTCAGAACTCTTGTAGAAAACATGACACATCCTGTGTTTAGTAATAAGTATGGTTCATGATTCCTACAAGATAGTAAAGATCTCACCAGTTGAAGTCTCCATATTGTTTTATTATGATGAACTGTTCTTGAATTTTAACTTTGGCTAATGTGTGTGTCTTGACACTAATCTTTGTACAAAATAAACTTAGTCCCACTAAAATTTATTCTAGATAATTATTAGATCACAAAGAGAGTTTCTGATCTTCTCTGAGAAGACTATGGAAAACCTTGCAAAATGGTTTAAAATAGGCGTTAAAAATTTCCCTGTCTTTAATAGGAAAAATGAATAAATAACAGTATTATGCTTATTTGAGATTTTAGTCTGAGCTTTCCTCTGTCTGCCCTCTGGTGGGATTACTAATAAGTAACTGCTAAGCTAAAATAATTTAGCTCATAGTGAGATGATGCAGAAGTATATAAATAAAAGTGAAATGAAACTCAACTTGATTTATCTTACTTTAAAGCATTGGGCATATCATGTATATTCCTAATTGTGGTGGGAGAAGTAGATTTTGAAGAATGAATGGATTCATTCACACAAACTGAATAGAAAAAATATTTAAAAGAGACACAAAGCTACTATTTTCCTTCATAGTGTGTATGTTTTCCCTATAGTTACTTGATGACAAGATAGAAGTAGGAAGATCAATGACTGAAGTAATTTGCTTTCAAAAAGTGCTGGTTTGATTTTTCCATTTTTGAAAAAAAAATAGTTTTTAAAAACTAAGTTTAAATAAATTCTAATATACTGGCATCATCTTCTTCCACATTCTGAAATGTATCACTCATTTAATCTCAAAAAATGCATAAAGTAATTTTTTTTTTTAACACAGTTCCCAGATTATTTGCATTTAAGCAGTTTTTGCTAGAAAGAAGCACTGACTTGAGACTTTCTTTTAGGAAAAGGTTAGTATCTTCTGAGGTAAATGTAAAGTTAAACAAATGACTTAAATCTTAGTAAAACAGTATTTTAATTTCTTCAAAATTTTTTATGTTTATAAATTCTTTAGTCAAGTGAAACTATGATCTACTATCATTATTTTATAAATTGAAGCCATTTTAATATCAAAAAGAAAGAATCCCTAGTTTTAAGAATTGCATCTAATTTTAGGAAGCACTTTATGAAACCTCACTGCATCTCCTAATCAACATTTTAATGGCTTCCTAGCACTGACTGTATTATGTAACTAACCTTTCACAGTCTACCTAAAATAATACCATTGCATCTTTTTCAAAAGTTATTTCTAATCTGACAAAATCATTTATTTTGTTGCCATGGCAATGAGATGTCATATATTTGAGGGAAAATAGTGACGTATTTTCAGTTTATAATTATTTATCCTTTCTTATTAATGAGGAAAATAGTTTTTTTAAAAAAAGTATTTTCATTATAAATTGATTTTCTGTCTTCTCTGAGTGGGAATTTAAAACTAAAATAAAAAAGAATTTTGAGCTTTCCTCTGTCTGCCCTCTGGTGGGATTACTAATAAGTAACTGCTAAGCTAAAATAATTTAGCTCATAGTGAGATGATGCAGAAGTATATAAATAAAAGTGAAATGAAACTCAACTTGATTTATCTTACTTTAAAGCATTGGGCATATCATGTATATTCCTAATTGTGGTGGGAGAAGTAGATTTTGAAGAATGAATGGATTCATTCACACAAACTGAATAGAAAAAATATTTAAAAGAGACACAAAGCTACTATTTTCCTTCATAGTGTGTATGTTTTCCCTATAGTTACTTGATGACAAGATAGAAGTAGGAAGATCAATGACTGAAGTAATTTGCTTTCAAAAAGTGCTGGTTTGATTTTTCCATTTTTGAAAAAAAAATAGTTTTTAAAAACTAAGTTTAAATAAATTCTAATATACTGGCATCATCTTCTTCCACATTCTGAAATGTATCACTCATTTAATCTCAAAAAATGCATAAAGTAATTTTTTTTTTTAACACAGTTCCCAGATTATTTGCATTTAAGCAGTTTTTGCTAGAAAGAAGCACTGACTTGAGACTTTCTTTTAGGAAAAGGTTAGTATCTTCTGAGGTAAATGTAAAGTTAAACAAATGACTTAAATCTTAGTAAAACAGTATTTTAATTTCTTCAAAATTTTTTATGTTTATAAATTCTTTAGTCAAGTGAAACTATGATCTACTATCATTATTTTATAAATTGAAGCCATTTTAATATCAAAAAGAAAGAATCCCTAGTTTTAAGAATTGCATCTAATTTTAGGAAGCACTTTATGAAACCTCACTGCATCTCCTAATCAACATTTTAATGGCTTCCTAGCACTGACTGTATTATGTAACTAACCTTTCACAGTCTACCTAAAATAATACCATTGCATCTTTTTCAAAAGTTATTTCTAATCTGACAAAATCATTTATTTTGTTGCCATGGCAATGAGATGTCATATATTTGAGGGAAAATAGTGACGTATTTTCAGTTTATAATTATTTATCCTTTCTTATTAATGATGGTAAAAGCTTAAGTTTATATTCTGTTCATTCAAAACATAGTTATAAAAGTATGTGTCCATATCCGCAAAGTAGTAGCTTGAACCAGAACAGATTCAATCTATCACTAGAGAAGACCATTTCTTCCTTATGAAAAGGGCTTAGTGTGGTCTGATACTTAAAATCTTGGACTCCAGGAAGCCACCTGCTTTTTCTGTGAGGTATTCAGACAAAGATTCCTGGAAGCTAAACAGGTTTGTGCAGTACTCAAACCCATTGCTTACGTGTTTGACAGTAACATCTGGTGGCACAGATGCTGAATTCTAGAGAGCCATAATTATTTTGAGAGAAGGGAAAAATTGTCTTACACAGTTATTATCATGCTCTGACCGCAGGTATTAGAAAGAAGCAATCATTTCATAATTCCCTGCCAGCATATGTTTTCTCAGTTTTGGAGATAAAATTTCTAGATCATAGGCAACAGTAAGATTAAGAATCATTATGTGTTTTTAAGTAATTGAATCAAAAGAGGGTAAAGGATATGATAGAAATGTTTTGTTGTCTCTAAGTGCCTGTTCAAAACCCATTGAGCTAAGTGCCAAAAATTCATAGGCTTACTTATTCGAGAGAAAGTTGATGACAGTAACCTCTGGTTTCAGACTTTGTCTTGAAGCCATTCATAAATGAGACTGTCAGATTTTGTACCAGTGAAAGGAGTTTGTCCTAGCTTTGTTTATCTCAGCTGTTAAGGATCCCCTTGCCCGATTTTTCTCTCTCTCTGAGACAGATTATTATTTAAAAGGGTATGACAGCTGACATTGCAGCTATATGTTGTTTGTCTTTTAGAAGCAATGTATTATAAGCTGAGTGTACTCACACATATAATGGTCTGTATTCACTTGGTAACGTTCCCTTCCAGGACTCAGAAACTGACGTTTATCATTTGGTGTCAGAGTAACTGATTTAGATGATCTGCCTTCATTTGCATCTGTTGGCCAGAGTTAAAGGGAACAAGCCATGGTCACTTTTAAGGAATATAGAGATGGTCTGAGTAGGCATATGTAGATTTTACTTGTCTGCTGCTCTCTTGGCAAATTTGAATACAAGGCTACCATTCATCGATTTATACATTCTTCACTTCATCAAATATTAATGATAGCCTGCGATGTATAAGGTATTCTGGAAGGTGCCAGATACACATTAGTGAATGAAACTGACATAATCCCTGCCCTCCTGTAGTTGACAGGTTAGTAATGGGAGTCGTAAATTCGAATGCCTTCAGGGCCAAATAACGAAGATGAGGGAGGCTGTGGGAAAAAAGCTTATAATTAGTGGAGGAGGCAGTGGCTAAAGGACGGTAAATGTTCTACTGGACAGAACTCAAGCTCAAAATTTGTTTAAACAATAAGGCCTAGGTTAACAGAAGAGACTCAGGTGGGGTTTGAGCACTTTATGGGGGTCTCTACTTTTTTTTGGTAGTGGATTAGAGTAAGGTATCCCAGTGACTGAGAGAACTGTGTCTGCATTTTAGTGAGTTGCTTCTCCCATTTATCACTTTGCTAGTCACAAGTAATGTGCATTCAGGAGCCTGGAGGGGCCAGGATGAGTGATCAAGTCCCTGATCACTGAGTAACTACATTATGCCTCACTGAATGGGCAGCCACCTTAGGCCCTGCTGGCTAACCACTGTTTGGTGCCCATGGGGCGAGCTGAACTGCTGTCTGCTCTGCTCAGGTTCAACAGCTCTGGCCAGTGTGCTTTGTCGGCAGTGGCCTTTCTGCCATTAACATCCTATCTATCCTCCTATAGACTGGAAATGTCTTTTCATTCATAGCAAATGGTTTGTTTTCTAAAGGGTAAACTATCCTGAAACTAGCTTGGATGTAAATCTGATTACCTTTAGCTCAGAAATTGCCATACATTTTGACTGAAAATTTAAAGAAATACAATAAGATAGCAATGATTTGACTGTACTTCTTATGTATACATTATACCTCTCTTCCATATACTGTGTGAATTTCTTATGCCAAAGCGTAGACATTTTTAAAGAATGAAGTGTCTTAGTATATTATTTGCATACTTCTAAAGATTATCATCTATTTGCATCACATCAAAGGGTAAAAATTAATGATAGCCTGCGATGTATAAGGTATTCTGAAGGTGCTTTGCTGCTCTCTTGGCAAATTTGAATACAAGGCTACCATTCATCGATTTATACATTCTTCACTTCATCAAATATTAATGATAGCCTGCGATGTATAAGGTATTCTGGAAGGTGCCAGATACACATTAGTGAATGAAACTGACATAATCCCTGCCCTCCTGTAGTTGACAGGTTAGTAATGGGAGTCGTAAATTCGAATGCCTTCAGGGCCAAATAACGAAGATGAGGGAGGCTGTGGGAAAAAAGCTTATAATTAGTGGAGGAGGCAGTGGCTAAAGGACGGTAAATGTTCTACTGGACAGAACTCAAGCTCAAAATTTGTTTAAACAATAAGGCCTAGGTTAACAGAAGAGACTCAGGTGGGGTTTGAGCACTTTATGGGGGTCTCTACTTTTTTTTGGTAGTGGATTAGAGTAAGGTATCCCAGTGACTGAGAGAACTGTGTCTGCATTTTAGTGAGTTGCTTCTCCCATTTATCACTTTGCTAGTCACAAGTAATGTGCATTCAGGAGCCTGGAGGGGCCAGGATGAGTGATCAAGTCCCTGATCACTGAGTAACTACATTATGCCTCACTGAATGGGCAGCCACCTTAGGCCCTGCTGGCTAACCACTGTTTGGTGCCCATGGGGCGAGCTGAACTGCTGTCTGCTCTGCTCAGGTTCAACAGCTCTGGCCAGTGTGCTTTGTCGGCAGTGGCCTTTCTGCCATTAACATCCTATCTATCCTCCTATAGACTGGAAATGTCTTTTCATTCATAGCAAATGGTTTGTTTTCTAAAGGGTAAACTATCCTGAAACTAGCTTGGATGTAAATCTGATTACCTTTAGCTCAGAAATTGCCATACATTTTGACTGAAAATTTAAAGAAATACAATAAGATAGCAATGATTTGACTGTACTTCTTATGTATACATTATACCTCTCTTCCATATACTGTGTGAATTTCTTATGCCAAAGCGTAGACATTTTTAAAGAATGAAGTGTCTTAGTATATTATTTGCATACTTCTAAAGATTATCATCTATTTGCATCACATCAAAGGGTAAAAATTAATATGAACAATGAAAAAATAAACACTAGCATTTATTAGGTGTTTATTACCTTCTAGGCATAGTTAACATCAGAGAAATTGAAAAAAGTAATTACCAACATATCTTCTAACCATTTTTAGTGTAAAATAAAGTTGTTAATGTCTTTTACCAACATTCTCTTTCATCGTTCAGCAGATTAAAAGTAATGTTATCTTTGG
Organism: Tragulus kanchil; assembly: GCA_022376925.1. Classification (NCBI taxonomy): domain Eukaryota; kingdom Metazoa; phylum Chordata; class Mammalia; order Artiodactyla; family Tragulidae; genus Tragulus; species Tragulus kanchil. The sequence goes on along the minus strand of JAIOJX010000028.1, from coordinate 115,793,952 downwards.
TTTGTTGTTGTTAATAGCTGGTGTAAATTGAATAATGCCTTATTAATCTAGCATGAGCTGTGTTTTCTTTGATTAAGAGTTTATAAGTATGGACATATTGTAGAAAGTTATCAGCAGTAATTTCTAAGACTTTGAATGAAAAAAAAGGCATATAAATAACACAGTAAGGATATATACATTTCCTTAAAAGGTAGATTGTCCTTCTGACGTGGTGTTCACTGATGCGATGAAGCTTCTCTCACCCACAAGCATTTCAAGACTGCCCTGATTCTGTAAAAGGATAATTGCACCTTTGTAGTTTAACAGCAGAGGTTGCCTGTGCTCAGGTCCTCACGGAGGACCCATCTTCATATGTAGCTTTGTTTATTCACCTAGGAAATTTCATCTGTGAGTGCCACTCAACCAAATGGTTACTGTTGCTTGATCTTCATCATGCACTTAGAACTATTGTGACTGGGTGTGGTCTAGGGTTGGAACAGCATTACATTTTTTTAATAATTATTTTTATTTTACTTTTTGCTTTTACCGAGTTTTGTTGTTTACAGATAGCATTACATTTTAAGCTTTTAAAACAAAAATGTTAATGCTTAAGTGAATTGCCTGTTGGAAAAAGAGACCACCACATTTAACTTAACAAAATGTATGCTTAAGTGAATTGCCTGTTGGAAAAGCACCACTCCATATCTAAACCAGAATCAAATTAAGGAAATGCTGTGCTGCTCAGGCAGTCTTGCTGAGCAAAGCAAACTTTATGATCTCATTTAGATCATTAGCTCAGGAATAACAGACTCGAGACTATGTTAATGAGGACTCAGTTTTTCCACTGAAGTGAGACTGAGCTGCTTATGTATCAGATTTTTATTGCATCACATCAAAGGGTAAATTAATATGAACAATGAAAAAATAAACACTAGCATTTATTAGGTGTTTATTACCTTCTAGGCATAGTTAACATCAGAGAAATTGAAAAAAGTAATTACCAACATATCTTCTAACCATTTTTAGTGTAAAATAAAGTTGTTAATGTCTTTTACCAACATTCTCTTTCATCGTTCAGCAGATTAAAAGTAATGTTATCTTTGGTTTGTTGTTGTTAATAGCTGGTGTAAATTGAATAATGCCTTATTAATCTAGCATGAGCTGTGTTTTCTTTGATTAAGAGTTTATAAGTATGGACATATTGTAGAAAGTTATCAGCAGTAATTTCTAAGACTTTGAATGAAAAAAAAGGCATATAAATAACACAGTAAGGATATATACATTTCCTTAAAAGGTAGATTGTCCTTCTGACGTGGTGTTCACTGATGCGATGAAGCTTCTCTCACCCACAAGCATTTCAAGACTGCCCTGATTCTGTAAAAGGATAATTGCACCTTTGTAGTTTAACAGCAGAGGTTGCCTGTGCTCAGGTCCTCACGGAGGACCCATCTTCATATGTAGCTTTGTTTATTCACCTAGGAAATTTCATCTGTGAGTGCCACTCAACCAAATGGTTACTGTTGCTTGATCTTCATCATGCACTTAGAACTATTGTGACTGGGTGTGGTCTAGGGTTGGAACAGCATTACATTTTTTTAATAATTATTTTTATTTTACTTTTTGCTTTTACCGAGTTTTGTTGTTTACAGATAGCATTACATTTTAAGCTTTTAAAACAAAAATGTTAATGCTTAAGTGAATTGCCTGTTGGAAAAAGAGACCACCACTCCATATCTGAAACCAGGAAAGTCAACTTAAGGAAATGCTGTGCTGCTCAGGCAGTCTTGCTGAGCAAAGCAAACTTTATGATCTCATTTAGATCATTAGCTCAGGAATAACAGACTCGAGACTATGTTAATGAGGACTCAGTTTTTCCACTGAAGTGAGTCTGCTTTTCGCTGACATTCAGAGGAGGTGAGGCTGTTATTGATTGGTTGGCTGTTCACTGGAAAGCATTGTCATTGATTAATTTTTTTTTTTTTTTTTTTTTATTTTACTTTGGGCGGGGGTCGGGTTGGGGAGGGGAGTGGGCGGGCCACTTCTTCTATTGGTCTTTCGTTTTTCTATGTTCATCCGTCTTTGTTCTTTGGCTCCTGTGGGCCTCCTATCGCGGTGGCGTCTGTCGTTGCAGAGCACCGGCTCTGGGCGCATGCGCTCCAGAGCTCCGGCTCGGTGATGGACACATCAGTCCAGCCGCTCCGCGGCAAGTGGGATCTTCCCAGGCCAGGGCTCGAACCGGCGCCCCTTGCACTGCAAGGCGGTGTCCTTACCCACTGGACCACCAGGGGAAGCCCAGATTAAAATTTTTAAAACCAGTTCTGAAACTTAGAACATTTAAACTTTTACTACTATTTTGGAAACTTTGTTCTCATCACTTTGCCCAACTCATTGAAATTTCCATGTTGATCTTAGCAACTTTTTTGATGGGACTTGCCTGTGTTTACTAAGAGTGACTCCTTTTTAAAGGACTTTCAACATGACTTACTTTTCTAACATATAGATAGTTCTTATATGATTCCAACTTAAGGTGTCTGTTTTTCTAAGGACTAGAGGATACCTATAGAGCTTTCAAGGTGATTTTTTTTTTTTTCCTGATGACTTTATCAATCAGAAAAAATACTATAAAACATGAATGTTGTTACTGTTGCATTATCCCACTAGACTATGAAGACTGAATCCATTAATTATACAATGGTATGCATATAATTAATAGTATGTTTATAATAATCTGTCTATTCTAGGAAGATAAGTCTTCATTCTCATGGAGGCATAACAGACTGTAGTCAAGGACATAGATTTTAAATGAGTTGTTGTCTGCTATGTACTTGTTGGTGACCTCGAGAAACTTAACCTTTCCATGCCTCTTTTCTCATTTTAAAATGGTTGTAAAATATTACTTTTGTTATTGAGTTATTATTAAGATTAAATGAATTAATATAGTCAAAGTGTTTAGTCCTGTTATACGTTGCTTTAAAATAGTATGTGTATGTTTAATTTCATTACAAATATCAAAAACTTAAAAAAAAATGTCCGTTTTGCATCTGCATAGTTGAGACGAAAGGAAAGAAGCTTTGCAATTTGTCATCACATTTGTTATGTAATTCTCACTTCTGAGGAATGACATAGGGTAACTTTGATGCCTAAACTGTGAAGAATTGAGAATGAAGATAAGTTAAACTGAATATAACAGAAGGATCAAAACCTCAAATATGTATTTCGCTCTGATAAAAGCTACTCGGTGAGTTACAGAATTCATAACAACTCAACAGTACTTTCCTTACGTCAAACTCCTATTATTTTAGAGTTAGTGTATGTTCGAAATGGATAGAAAAACAATGAAGAGATGGCACGTCAGAAAGGAAAGTTAAGGGTGTATGAGTGAAGAGGAATCCCTCCAATTTAGTCCTCAAGAGGATATTACAATTGGCTGTATTCACATGGCCTTTAGGATTTTTCAAACCTATCTGAGTCAGTAGTTCTCAACACCGGCTCCACACAGCAGACCCTTGGAGAGGTTTCAAAACATATGATGCTGTTGCTCCTCTTCGTATCTCTGATGCAGTGTGGCCTTGGGATCAGGAATTTTTCAAAGCTACCCTGAGAGTGCAACCAGAGCAGAGAATCACTGAAGTGTTTCAGGTTTGCCATGGCTGGTTGGTACCTACGTCTGCAATAGCTGCAGCCATTGCTCTGTTGACATCTGCTTCTTGACCACATCTCCACCTGCTTCTCTGACCTTTGGCATCTTTGATTCTTTAAGGCTCAAAATGAGAGAAATAAATGTGCTTAGCTACAGAAAAGTTACAGAGTCTTGACCACTACAGTAGTTGAGGAAACTTTCGGTAGTAAAACAAGGGAAGAGTAAGATTAATGACAGTGTTTATATTGGAAATTAGTTCCTGCTACTTTGAGTATATAGAAGTTTGTTGTTGTTTTTTTTTTGTTTTTTAAGTGCTTTCCTAATTGTTTTAGACTGAGGCTTGCATGCAGCTTTTAGTCAAAGTGTTTAGTCCTGTTATACGTTGCTTTAAAATAGTATGTGTATGTTTAATTTCATTACAAATATCAAAAACTTAAAAAAAAATGTCCGTTTTGCATCTGCATAGTTGAGACGAAAGGAAAGAAGCTTTGCAATTTGTCATCACATTTGTTATGTAATTCTCACTTCTGAGGAATGACATAGGGTAACTTTGATGCCTAAACTGTGAAGAATTGAGAATGAAGATAAGTTAAACTGAATATAACAGAAGGATCAAAACCTCAAATATGTATTTCGCTCTGATAAAAGCTACTCGGTGAGTTACAGAATTCATAACAACTCAACAGTACTTTCCTTACGTCAAACTCCTATTATTTTAGAGTTAGTGTATGTTCGAAATGGATAGAAAAACAATGAAGAGATGGCACGTCAGAAAGGAAAGTTAAGGGTGTATGAGTGAAGAGGAATCCCTCCAATTTAGTCCTCAAGAGGATATTACAATTGGCTGTATTCACATGGCCTTTAGGATTTTTCAAACCTATCTGAGTCAGTAGTTCTCAACACCGGCTCCACACAGCAGACCCTTGGAGAGGTTTCAAAACATATGATGCTGTTGCTCCTCTTCGTATCTCTGATGCAGTGTGGCCTTGGGATCAGGAATTTTTCAAAGCTACCCTGAGAGTGCAACCAGAGCAGAGAATCACTGAAGTGTTTCAGGTTTGCCATGGCTGGTTGGTACCTACGTCTGCAATAGCTGCAGCCATTGCTCTGTTGACATCTGCTTCTTGACCACATCTCCACCTGCTTCTCTGACCTTTGGCATCTTTGATTCTTTAAGGCTCAAAATGAGAGAAATAAATGTGCTTAGCTACAGAAAAGTTACAGAGTCTTGACCACTACAGTAGTTGAGGAAACTTTCGGTAGTAAAACAAGGGAAGAGTAAGATTAATGACAGTGTTTATATTGGAAATTAGTTCCTGCTACTTTGAGTATATAGAAGTTTGTTGTTGTTTTTTTTTTGTTTTTTAAGTGCTTTCCTAATTGTTTTAGACTGAGGCTTGCATGCAGCTATGTCATGTGTGATTACTATTTATACTGGTACCTTAATAAATACATTTCTTTAGATATTTATAAATATTGCATTTAAAGGATCAAAGGTGGTGTGTCCCAATGACTGTGCTAGAATCAAGAAGCTTTTAAGAGATACAAATACTTGGGCTTCATCCTAGGCCAATTAAATTAGAATCTTTGAAGTTGGTAACACAGATATTGAAATTTTGTTTTAGAAGTTTCTCAAATAACAATGTACAACCAAATTTGAGAGTAATCTATTTAAAAGGTATAGATCAAGCAGAAATTGAAAAAAACAGAGAAATATATACTAAAAGAAGAAGAAAATAATGCAGTTGAAATATGGCAATATTTGAGGGAAAAATATAAAATACATTTTTATGTAAAATTCCAGACTCGCTTTATAGGTGACTATTACTAAAGTTATGGATTAAATTCAGACTTGTTCAAGGAGGTGATGTAAAAAATATTTGAGGAGATTTTCAGACCAAGGGTTCATGTTTCAAGGTTAAACTGATCATCAGGAGTATTTTTCATTTTAATGCTATCCCAATATCAGAGTGAAATACTGAAGTGAATCACAGAATTAAAATGAGACCATAATTTTTGAACACATGTTAGACTCCATGTTCTTTATTCTCAAGCATATCTTGAGATAAATAGTTCTACCACCTCAGTGAAGATAATATTTTAATAATTTCTTGCTTGAATGAAGTTTATTATTTGAAGATGAGATGTGTGATTAGTATATATTGAATTACATATAATGTGATCAGTGATTGATTATGCTTATTATTTCCTACATTTCTTTTTTATTTGAGCACTATGTTGAAATCACACTCATCACTGGTTATGAAAAGTGTGAAGAAATGAGACTCTAGAAGATGATGTAATCAGTTCTTTGGTGTATCCTTTGATTTTTGTGTTATATTAAAATGTCAATCAATGATGCCATACTGATTGAATTACTAAATCCTATTCTTTCTTAAGACAGTGAAAGTTTGTAGTAGAAAAAATAATAGATTGTCTATTCTTACAATATACTGTCTGGAGGCCTATTCTTTCTTTAAGACAGTGAAAGTTTGTGAGGCTTGCATGCAGCTATGTCATGTGTGATTACTATTTATACTGGTACCTTAATAAATACATTTCTTTAGATATTTATAAATATTGCATTTAAAGGATCAAAGGTGGTGTGTCCCAATGACTGTGCTAGAATCAAGAAGCTTTTAAGAGATACAAATACTTGGGCTTCATCCTAGGCCAATTAAATTAGAATCTTTGAAGTTGGTAACACAGATATTGAAATTTTGTTTTAGAAGTTTCTCAAATAACAATGTACAACCAAATTTGAGAGTAATCTATTTAAAAGGTATAGATCAAGCAGAAATTGAAAAAAACAGAGAAATATATACTAAAAGAAGAAGAAAATAATGCAGTTGAAATATGGCAATATTTGAGGGAAAAATATAAAATACATTTTTATGTAAAATTCCAGACTCGCTTTATAGGTGACTATTACTAAAGTTATGGATTAAATTCAGACTTGTTCAAGGAGGTGATGTAAAAAATATTTGAGGAGATTTTCAGACCAAGGGTTCATGTTTCAAGGTTAAACTGATCATCAGGAGTATTTTTCATTTTAATGCTATCCCAATATCAGAGTGAAATACTGAAGTGAATCACAGAATTAAAATGAGACCATAATTTTTGAACACATGTTAGACTCCATGTTCTTTATTCTCAAGCATATCTTGAGATAAATAGTTCTACCACCTCAGTGAAGATAATATTTTAATAATTTCTTGCTTGAATGAAGTTTATTATTTGAAGATGAGATGTGTGATTAGTATATATTGAATTACATATAATGTGATCAGTGATTGATTATGCTTATTATTTCCTACATTTCTTTTTTATTTGAGCACTATGTTGAAATCACACTCATCACTGGTTATGAAAAGTGTGAAGAAATGAGACTCTAGAAGATGATGTAATCAGTTCTTTGGTGTATCCTTTGATTTTTGTGTTATATTAAAATGTCAATCAATGATGCCATACTGATTGAATTACTAAATCCTATTCTTTCTTAAGACAGTGAAAGTTTGTAGTAGAAAAAATAATAGATTGTCTATTCTTACAATATACTGTCTGGAGGACTTCTGTAACTATCTCTTAGCTAATTTGAACTATTTAGACTTCTCATGCTGTCACACAGCTGTGTACAGCTGACCTCCAGAAAAGCAGGGGTCACATTTTTCAAATTGTGGTCAAATTTAAAAAAACATATATTCTAAATTAGTTCATCTATTACATCCCACTAGACTATTTAGAGTTCTGTTTCTAAACAGAAGCAATAGGATATACACAGACATGTGTGTTATCATGTATACACATAGAAATATGTATGTATACATACATATATAGGCTTCCCAGGTGATGGTAGGAGTAAGGAACCTGCCTGTCAATGCAGGAGACATGAGAGATGCAGGTTCAATCCCTGGGTAGGAATGATCTCCTGGAGGGCTTGGCAAACCACTGTAGTATTCTTGTCTGGAGAACCACAGGTTCCTCAGACAGAGGAACCTGGCAGGCTACATAGAGTGGTGAAGAGTCCATGAATAAAGTGACAGCAAGCATATATACATACACATATGTATGTACATAAAGAAAGAGATGAGAGAGAGAGACAGAGACAGAGAGACATCTATTATAAGGAATTGACACATATGGTTATTGAGATTGAGAATTCCCCAGTCTGCTATCTGCAAACTGGAAACCTCAAAAGCTGGAATCATTATTCCAGCCTAAGTTGGAAGACCTGAGAACCTAGAGTTTGATGGTGTAAGTTTTACTGTGAGCAGAAAATGACCAATGTCCCAGTTCAACTTGTCAGAGTAAATTCTTTCTTGCTCTGATTTTGGTTGTGTCAATATTTAAGCCCTCAGTGGATGCCCACTTACTTTGGAGAGGGCCATCTTTATTCAGCCTACTAAATCAAATGCTGATCTCCTCCAGAAACGCCCTCACAGACACTTCTGAAGACAGTGGTTAGCTAAGAATTCTGGCCCTCTGTGGCCTGGTCAGATTACCTACCCACCCTTTGTTCAGAACACCAGACTTAATCAAGGCAGGTCCAAATCATTTTCTTAATGCTATAATGAAGTTTTCCATAATAAAGACACTGCTCTAGTGGTACGGGTTTTATCCTTTGATTTTTGTGTTATATTAAAATGTCAATCAATGATGCCATACTGATTGAATTACTAAATCCTATTCTTTCTTAAGACAGTGAAAGTTTGTAGTAGAAAAAATAATAGATTGTCTATTCTTACAATATACTGTCTGGAGGACTTCTGTAACTATCTCTTAGCTAATTTGAACTATTTAGACTTCTCATGCTGTCACACAGCTGTGTACAGCTGACCTCCAGAAAAGCAGGGGTCACATTTTTCAAATTGTGGTCAAATTTAAAAAAAAACATATATTCTAAATTAGTTCATCTATTACATCCCACTAGACTATTTAGAGTTCTGTTTCTAAACAGAAGCAATAGGATATACACAGACATGTGTGTTATCATGTATACACATAGAAATATGTATGTATACATACATATATAGGCTTCCCAGGTGATGGTAGGAGTAAGGAACCTGCCTGTCAATGCAGGAGACATGAGAGATGCAGGTTCAATCCCTGGGTAGGAATGATCTCCTGGAGGGCTTGGCAAACCACTGTAGTATTCTTGTCTGGAGAACCACAGGTTCCTCAGACAGAGGAACCTGGCAGGCTACATAGAGTGGTGAAGAGTCCATGAATAAAGTGACAGCAAGCATATATACATACACATATGTATGTACATAAAGAAAGAGATGAGAGAGAGAGACAGAGACAGAGAGACATCTATTATAAGGAATTGACACATATGGTTATTGAGATTGAGAATTCCCCAGTCTGCTATCTGCAAACTGGAAACCTCAAAAGCTGGAATCATTATTCCAGCCTAAGTTGGAAGACCTGAGAACCTAGAGTTTGATGGTGTAAGTTTTACTGTGAGCAGAAAATGACCAATGTCCCAGTTCAACTTGTCAGAGTAAATTCTTTCTTGCTCTGATTTTGGTTGTGTCAATATTTAAGCCCTCAGTGGATGCCCACTTACTTTGGAGAGGGCCATCTTTATTCAGCCTACTAAATCAAATGCTGATCTCCTCCAGAAACGCCCTCACAGACACTTCTGAAGACAGTGGTTAGCTAAGAATTCTGGCCCTCTGTGGCCTGGTCAGATTACCTACCCACCCTTTGTTCAGAACACCAGACTTAATCAAGGCAGGTCCAAATCATTTTCTTAATGCTATAATGAAGTTTTTTCCATAATAAAGACACTGCTACTAAGCATCACATTTAGCTTCTCTCCCTCTCTCTCTGTGCCATTAAAAGAGAGAGACTTAAAAATTGCTGTCAGTGTACCTATTCTCTATTCTCTGTGAGTACTCTAGAAAATCTGGAAAATACTTAGCATCTAGTGAATTAGAAGAATCATTAAAACTCAAAAAGTCTAAAAATGAAAAGTCTTTAAATCAGAATCATAAAAATGAATAGACATCTTAGCCTTGGGACAGCATACTTCGAGTTGCTGTACTCAAATTGATTAATTTGTGACACATTCCAGCATCAGAGCTTTCTATCACCAGAATAAAAAAATCCTCTACATCTAGGTAAAATACAGCATGGAGTACAGAGGGCTGCATTGTGTAGTTATAAAGCTGGGGTTTTGAGCTGTATCTTTGTTCAAATCTTGGATCTAGTTTTTATATCTTTTAATTCTCTAAGCCTGAGTTTTATCTTTGTAAAATGGAAAGAATACCACTTATTGGAGTTAGGATTAAGTAATATAATATTTTTAAGTACTGGAATGCTAAAGCCATTGAGTCATAAATGATACTATTGCTATTTTGATTCTGTGTGAATTTGGAAAACTAACAAACCATTCTGAACTAGTCCCATTATTATTATGACAGTCTAGGAGGCTCTAAGCTTGATTTTGGACATCTATTCCAACCATATTTGTATAGGTCACAGAAATCATCTTGCAGTTACCTGACACACACACACACACACACACAGACACACACAGACACACACACACACACACAGACACACACACACAGACACACACACACACACACACACACACACACACACACACACACACACACACACACACACACACACACACACACACACACCCACCCACACACCCACCCACCCAAAGATGAAGAGGAACAGGGAATGATGTCTTCATTAGGATTCTCAATGCAGTCTTCCTATGTTTAATTTGTGTATGTGTGTTAGTCTCTCGGTTGTGTCCAACTCTTTGTGACGCCATGGGCTGTAGCCCACCAAACTGATTTGTCCATGGGATTCTCCAGGCAAGAATATTAGAGTGGCTTGCCATGCCCTCCTCCAAGGGATCTTCCTGACTGAGGGATAGAACCTGAATATCCCACATTGCAGGCAGATTCTTTGCCACCTGAGCCACCAGGGCAGCAAAATTTTAACTTGAAGGCTAACATCTCAGTTTTTATCCTATGAGGTGAAAATAATTCAGTGTAATTCCAGGTAACAATTAACAACCCTCCTCCCAAAATAGGACTCCTATTGATTGACATAAATTATTTCCACAGTTATTAACATGCTGTTTATTTAATCAAAATAAAATTTCACCCCAAAATATAAATTGATAATTCAGCCTAATACTCAACTTAAAACAGGCAAAACCTTACAGAAGTGACTTATATTTTCCTTTTGAAAACAAAATAAGTATTTTATGGAAGAAAATTATAATAATTTGGTACCTAAATATCTTAGTTTTGGAGTTTTCTTTAGATGTGGAACCAGAATTTAGGTGGAAGCATTTGTTTCTTCAGTCATCTAAAGACTATTATGCACATGACACATTCCACTTTTAGCTGAGTTATCTTTACTGTGAGTTTTAGGCCCAAATCAATAGAGTTACTGATTTTATGACTTCATCTTATGAGAAAGAAAGTCATTCCTACATCTCTCTCAAAGTGAGTATAGTCTTCATATCACCAGTGGAAACAAAAACACAAACTGCATTATTCATTGTGGTTTATCATATTCCATTTAGCACAAATACTATGACCCTGAATTGGTAGATCAACAGATGACACAATCCTTGGGAGCCCAGAGCTTGATGGCACAGTGTATTGGTAAGATAAGGAGTCAGGTTGGATCTGTCTGAAGATTGGAGGTTAGAATTTCCAGATTCCACATATGATGATTAATTTTATGTCAGCTTGACTGGGCCACAGAGTGCCCAGACATTTGGCAAAATACTTTTCTGGACTGGACGTGTCTATAAGGGCATTTATGAATGACATTAAATTTGAATCAATACACTGAGTAAAGCAGATTGTCTGGCTCAGTGTGGGTGGACATCACCCAGTCAATTAAACACCCAAATAAATGAAAGAAACTGAGTAGAGGGAATACCTCTTGCCTGATCACTTCGGCTCTGACCTTGGTCATTTCTAACCTTCTGACTGGGTCTAAAACTGATTATTTTTGGTTCTTGATCCTGCTGGCTTTTGGACTGGAATTTGCAGTACCAGTTCTCATAGTTCTTAGGCTTTTAGACATGGGCTGGAGATACATATCAACTCTCCTTCATGTCCAGCTCACTTGCTACAGGTCTTGGGGCACCTGAGCCTCCCTAGTTTAATTAGGCAGTTCTTTAGAGTCTGTTTTCATGTACATAAACAGACACATTCACACACACCCTGTTGCTTCTATTTCTCTGGAGAATTCTAATATCACAGGTTTACCCCTTCAAATCTTAAGAGATTTGTTTTATTTTCAGAACAGATCAAAAAATTAGCAATAGAGATATTTCACTCTGTCAAAACAAATAACTCAAATTGAGAGAGAGAGGATCATTTGCCTGTGAACACTGAGAAAAATTAAAAGCTGATTCCGTGTTTAAAGATGTGTTTTAAATCATAAGATCCTGGGTAAGCTTCCTGACATTGGCGCTTAGTAACTTTGATTACAGGGAAGTTTGTTTCTTAAGGTTCACTTCTTCATTTATAAAGTGAATATTTGGGACTATGTCACTGGTTCTTGTTATATTAGTATCACTTGGGCGAACTGTTTAAAAACAGTCTGAGTGCTTCATTAGAGATTCTGAGCCCATCAGAGATTCTGGTTTAATTGGTGTGATCTTGTTAAATGCTAGTGCATTTAATTTGATCTCTAAGTGATTCTATCCTACAGCTGGACTTCTGTACTGCTAGACTAAATCCTAAGGTTCTTTATGTCAGAACAGAGTTAGTATTGACATGAAGCTAGTACTGGAGAGGATTAATATACACCAAACTCAATTCAGATAATATGTTTAAATTGTTAAATTTTTATGTCAGCTTGACTGGGCCACAGAGTGCCCAGACATTTGGCAAAATACTTTTCTGGACTGGACGTGTCTATAAGGGCATTTATGAATGACATTAAATTTGAATCAATACACTGAGTAAAGCAGATTGTCTGGCTCAGTGTGGGTGGACATCACCCAGTCAATTAAACACCCAAATAAATGAAAGAAACTGAGTAGAGGGAATACCTCTTGCCTGATCATTTGGCTCTGACCTTGGTCATTTCTAACCTTCTGACTGGGTCTAAAACTGATTATTTTTGGTTCTTGATCCTGCTGGCTTTTGGACTGGAATTTGCAGTACCAGTTCTCATAGTTCTTAGGCTTTTAGACATGGGCTGGAGATACATATCAACTCTCCTTCATGTCCAGCTCACTTGCTACAGGTCTTGGGGCACCTGAGCCTCCCTAGTTTAATTAGGCAGTTCTTTAGAGTCTGTTTTCATGTACATAAACAGACACATTCACACACACCCTGTTGCTTCTATTTCTCTGGAGAATTCTAATATCACAGGTTTACCCCTTCAAATCTTAAGAGATTTGTTTTATTTTCAGAACAGATCAAAAAATTAGCAATAGAGATATTTCACTCTGTCAAAACAAATAACTCAAATTGAGAGAGAGAGGATCATTTGCCTGTGAACACTGAGAAAAATTAAAAGCTGATTCCGTGTTTAAAGATGTGTTTTAAATCATAAGATCCTGGGTAAGCTTCCTGACATTGGCGCTTAGTAACTTTGATTACAGGGAAGTTTGTTTCTTAAGGTTCACTTCTTCATTTATAAAGTGAATATTTGGGACTATGTCACTGGTTCTTGTTATATTAGTATCACTTGGGCGAACTGTTTAAAAACAGTCTGAGTGCTTCATTAGAGATTCTGAGCCCATCAGAGATTCTGGTTTAATTGGTGTGATCTTGTTAAATGCTAGTGCATTTAATTTGATCTCTAAGTGATTCTATCCTACAGCTGGACTTCTGTACTGCTAGACTAAATCCTAAGGTTCTTTATGTCAGAACAGAGTTAGTATTGACATGAAGCTAGTACTGGAGAGGATTAATATACACCAAACTCAATTCAGATAATATGTTTAAATTGTTAAATTTTTATTTTTTTGGAAGCTGTTAGGATCAAATCATGATTCTGATTTTCTCTGTCAATGCTAAATCAGTATTTATTAAATTTTCTAAAGTTTTCATCCATCTTTATTCTTCAGCCTGTGTGGGCCTCCCATCGCAGTGGTCTCTCTTGCTTCAGAGCGCCGGCTCTGGGCACATGTGCTGTAGAGCACTGGCTTGTAACTGAACACACCAGTCCAGCCCCTCTGAGGCACGTGGGATCTTCTGGACCCTATGCCCTTAGCACTGCAAGGTGGACCCTTTACCTACTGGACCACCAAGGAAGCCCAATCAGTATATTTTTAATCTGAAAGAAGAAAGGCATGTATTTTGTTGTTTAATTAACAATGACTTCACTGTCTCATTATTTATATTTGTCTACTACTCAAATTATTGCATACATGAAATTTTATGGTTACATCCTGTTTGGTTTTGCATTGCTCAACTCACAAATTGCTTGTTCTTTTTATGTTATTAGATATTTTCACTTCTGTGGTAAATGGAAAAAAAAATGAAATTTATGGTCTTTTTCCCCAAAAATACACACACACACACACAAACACAGACACACACACATACACACATACACACATACACATGCCCATGGCAAATCACATTTTCAATAGTAGTTGTATATTGGAATGACACAGTATTCCCAGTATTATCAATATGTTCATCAATCAATATAGAGAGAATTCTGATCACTGAAATCTGTAAGAATGATTGAAATGTACTTTACTGGTTAAAAATATGTAAATCACAATGTTTGTCTGGAACTCTGGTATCTAAAGTACAAATAGTGATAGGTTTAGCAGTGAAAGTTGTTTTACCAAGAAAAGGAAACAAAAGGAGTTTCTAATTAGAAAGTAAAGTGCTTGAAATGGTCTGAAAATGTCAATAGAATTAAGTGTGTCTGAAATCATTGCAATGTCATACTGAATAGCTATCGTAAAGATTCTATCCTTAAAAAATGATCATATGCTCATCCGATGCTTGAAAACAGATTTTCACGAAGAAAATTTATCGGAACTTCATTGTTAGTGTATTCTGTTGTTGAAATATGCTAATCATAATGAACATATGATTTATCTGTGAATTAAAAAATGGTTTTGAAATCAAATAGAGATAAAAGAACAGAGTTAGTATTGACATGAAGCTAGTACTGGAGAGGATTAATATACACCAAACTCAATTCAGATAATATGTTTAAATTGTTAAATTTTTATTTTTTTGGAAGCTGTTAGGATCAAATCATGATTCTGATTTTCTCTGTCAATGCTAAATCAGTATTTATTAAATTTTCTAAAGTTTTCATCCATCTTTATTCTTCAGCCTGTGTGGGCCTCCCATCGCAGTGGTCTCTCTTGCTTCAGAGCGCCGGCTCTGGGCACATGTGCTGTAGAGCACTGGCTTGTAACTGAACACACCAGTCCAGCCCCTCTGAGGCACGTGGGATCTTCTGGACCCTATGCCCTTAGCACTGCAAGGTGGACCCTTTACCTACTGGACCACCAAGGAAGCCCAATCAGTATATTTTTAATCTGAAAGAAGAAAGGCATGTATTTTGTTGTTTAATTAACAATGACTTCACTGTCTCATTATTTATATTTGTCTACTACTCAAATTATTGCATACATGAAATTTTATGGTTACATCCTGTTTGGTTTTGCATTGCTCAACTCACAAATTGCTTGTTCTTTTTATGTTATTAGATATTTTCACTTCTGTGGTAAATGGAAAAAAAAAATGAAATTTATGGTCTTTTTCCCCAAAAATACACACACACACACACAAACACAGACACACACACATACACACATACACACATACACATGCCCATGGCAAATCACATTTTCAATAGTAGTTGTATATTGGAATGACACAGTATTCCCAGTATTATCAATATGTTCATCAATCAATATAGAGAGAATTCTGATCACTGAAATCTGTAAGAATGATTGAAATGTACTTTACTGGTTAAAAATATGTAAATCACAATGTTTGTCTGGAACTCTGGTATCTAAAGTACAAATAGTGATAGGTTTAGCAGTGAAAGTTGTTTTACCAAGAAAAGGAAACAAAAGGAGTTTCTAATTAGAAAGTAAAGTGCTTGAAATGGTCTGAAAATGTCAATAGAATTAAGTGTGTCTGAAATCATTGCAATGTCATACTGAATAGCTATCGTGTAAAGATTCTATCCTTAAAAAATGATCATATGCTCATCCGATGCTTGAAAACAGATTTTCACGAAGAAAATTTATCGGAACTTCATTGTTAGTGTATTCTGTTGTTGAAATATGCTAATCATAATGAACATATGATTTATCTGTGAATTAAAAAATGGTTTTGAAATCAAATAGAGATAAAAGAAAAGTATGTTAGGGGTTCAATTTGACTGCCAACAGAAGCATATAAATTCAAGCCAAATTTGTTAGCTTAATAAAGATGGATAACTTAAAAGTTTTAGAATTAATTTATTCTCAATTTTAGTTGCAAATATAAAATTAGCTGCAAATGCAATGAAAAATCAGTCATCTATACCTGTAAGATTCTCACAAATATGTAAAAATAAATCTTAATTAAAAGGAAGTCTTGGGTTTCACTGATATTGAGAATACAGCAAAGACTAATTTAGCCAGAATTACAGAGCAGACCTGCAGCTGAAAGTAGCTGGTTTGAGTACAGAGTATGTCTAAATCTATTAAAGATGCCATGATTGGGAGCTGAAATTTTATCAAGCTTGTAGCCAAGTTTAAAAAAATAGTGTCTAGATTTCTGTCTTAATCTGTCTTTCTCTATAATATGTGTGCTTGATTTTAGCCTTGAGATTTTTGATAGGAAGTGAAAGAATTTAAAATCTCCCTGCTATGTCCAGCCTTTGCAGGATCAGATTCTTGCATGTGATAACTGGCAATTTTTCAGAACCTTTGTAAGTAGCACAAAATTGTGGCATAGGGTAAATTCATTCGGTCTTGACTACATGTGACTTACTAGCACTATCTTAGTTCCTAGAGTTGACAGAAATAATGGAGGGTGTGGAAAAATTGATTAAAAAAAACCCATTAATTATTCACTTAAATAACATTAGCTACCAATTTTGAATTTATATTGTTTTAAGATTTAGTTTACTAGATGATAAATATTATAGCACTTCTTTAGAAAATACTTCTCAGTTGTATACATGTATATGTATATATAAAGTTATATGTATATAAAGATATATGGTTATGTACATTGTTCACAAAAGTATAAACAATATTCATTGTTAGAATATTTGTAATTAAGAGAAAGAACTTAGATTATGAGTAATCTCTAAGTGTTTCAAAGCTGGATAGCATTCAGGAGAGGTACAATTTTAGAACAGAATTCATGCCAATTTGGAAATTATTTTTTCCTATATTTTACCAGAAGGTATCTGTAAAATTAAAATGTATCCCTGTGGATGAACTTTCTGTCAGTAAATTCATACTTGCTTTTTGGGAGAAAATAATTATAATAAAAGAAAACAAGTTTTTGAATTGCTATTTTAGTGGGTTACCTATTTAAAGAAAAAAACTGTTCATAAATACTTGCTAAAGAGGGGAAGACAGACTTATTTGAGTGGACTGTCTCCCCATCTCAGTAAATATAGGGACCACTGCAATGGGGTTTTTCAGTAGAAGACAGATTAAACTCAACTCGAAATACCAGAAAAAATAGCGTTTTATGGCCAAGGAAAAGAGTTTGGATCAGTGAATGGAATATTATTAGAGAACACATCGGTGATCAGAGGAAATTTTGGCAAAATAACCCAAAAAAGACTCTTCCTGAAGGCAGACCAAGGTGACCAGACATTCCCTAGGAAGTGGTAGAGAATGAGGAACTAGATGAGGTATAAGGGTGATGATCTACTGAGAATGAGGGGTTCTGGTTAAACTGAGTTCACAGGATTCCTGCTAATATTGAACAACACAGAGAGGAATTCACAGGCTCAAATGTAAAGGACTAGTTGTTAGAGTTCAGAGGTACCTGAATATTTTGATCATGGAAAGAATCTTTGTCACTTGTTATATTAATCAGAGTCAAATAGGTGTAAACATTTTACAAAAAAAATGCAAATAAAAGCATAAGATTTCAGTTGTACCAGAATAAAAAGAAAATTTTTCTATGAGCGTTTGATTTCAACTTAATTGTAAGGTCCTAATGTTCACAGATTTGTCGTAAAGTATAACCTGAGTTTTAGGGAAAAGTCTATTAAATTTTTCCTTCTTTCTTCTTCTTTACCAAAATTGGTGTTATATCATCTGTCTTCCTAAATGCTTCAGTCTTTACTTTTTCCTGAGACCATTTTTTATTTATCTAAAATGTTTATGTGCCCTTTCCTTCAACCTCAGCATGTTGAAAATTTATATAGCACTACGTTGTGGTGTCTGCACAGGTGTTAGAATATTTGTAATTAAGAGAAAGAACTTAGATTATGAGTAATCTCTAAGTGTTTCAAAGCTGGATAGCATTCAGGAGAGGTACAATTTTAGAACAGAATTCATGCCAATTTGGAAATTATTTTTTCCTATATTTTACCAGAAGGTATCTGTAAAATTAAAATGTATCCCTGTGGATGAACTTTCTGTCAGTAAATTCATACTTGCTTTTTGGGAGAAAATAATTATAATAAAAGAAAACAAGTTTTTGAATTGCTATTTTAGTGGGTTACCTATTTAAAGAAAAAAACTGTTCATAAATACTTGCTAAAGAGGGGAAGACAGACTTATTTGAGTGGACTGTCTCCCCATCTCAGTAAATATAGGGACCACTGCAATGGGGTTTTTCAGTAGAAGACAGATTAAACTCAACTCGAAATACCAGAAAAAATAGCGTTTTATGGCCAAGGAAAAGAGTTTGGATCAGTGAATGGAATATTATTAGAGAACACATCGGTGATCAGAGGAAATTTTGGCAAAATAACCCAAAAAAGACTCTTCCTGAAGGCAGACCAAGGTGACCAGACATTCCCTAGGAAGTGGTAGAGAATGAGGAACTAGATGAGGTATAAGGGTGATGATCTACTGAGAATGAGGGGTTCTGGTTAAACTGAGTTCACAGGATTCCTGCTAATATTGAACAACACAGAGAGGAATTCACAGGCTCAAATGTAAAGGACTAGTTGTTAGAGTTCAGAGGTACCTGAATATTTTGATCATGGAAAGAATCTTTGTCACTTGTTATATTAATCAGAGTCAAATAGGTGTAAACATTTTACAAAAAAAATGCAAATAAAAGCATAAGATTTCAGTTGTACCAGAATAAAAAGAAAATTTTTCTATGAGCGTTTGATTTCAACTTAATTGTAAGGTCCTAATGTTCACAGATTTGTCGTAAAGTATAACCTGAGTTTTAGGGAAAAGTCTATTAAATTTTTCCTTCTTTCTTCTTCTTTACCAAAATTGGTGTTATATCATCTGTCTTCCTAAATGCTTCAGTCTTTACTTTTTCCTGAGACCATTTTTTATTTATCTAAAATGTTTATGTGCCCTTTCCTTCAACCTCAGCATGTTGAAAATTTATATAGCACTACGTTGTGGTGTCTGCACAGGTGCTCAAAATGATACTGCAAATCGAAATCTCATCTTAATGTTTAATAGGCAATGGAGTAGGATGCATTTCGCCATGTTTATAAAGGTTTCTGTTTTCTTCACTTTTGACTGATTGTATCTCTTTCTCATACGTAGTTAATTCAAATTATTTATGCCTCTTGAGTATATAATATGAGCCCAAAAGTTGCACTACATTTTCACACTGTTTGCAAACTCTTTTAAGTGATTCTTGCCAAGAAATAGCACTCAAGGGGAAAGTTAATATTCCAGGATATTCTAAAAGCTTGATTTTACTTTGAAGGTGTAAAATTAAAGGTGTAAGAGAAGCATATCTCAAAATTCTTGTTCATATGAATTTGTATGTTTCTTTGCTGTTTTTTTATATTCTGAGATACCTAGTCAGTATTTAAATATTTTAAAGTATAAAAATTTGTGTTTTAGAACATTTTTCTGGCCATAGACATATATAAGATCTCAATCTTCAAGCGTGCAATGATGTTTATATATAAATAAAAGCTAGATGAAATTATATTGCCTGGAACTGACCACTTATTTCTTTTATCCAGGCTTGAGAAAGGACATCACAAATGATCTCTGTGGTTTGGATCATCATGACCTACATTGTTTCTTAAGAGTGTTTGAAGTGAACTAGTGTGTACTTAGTTCATAGAGTCAGGACAATTTTCATGTTAGGCTTCAGGTATATATGAAAGAAAATTCATGTTACAACTGCAGGATGTAGCACATTAGATTAGAATAACCTGAAAAACATTTGCTAGTTTTTTCCTTTGAAAAAGTTCAGAATCATTGTGTATGCTCTTTCTATGTGCAGATTATATAAATTTACTGAAAACAAATCTATATCCTTTTCAAACAATGAATGGCATTTTACTGAGACATTTGGGTGAAAAGTTGTAAAGTCATTTTTTTGTTTTTTCAAATGGAATTGCTGATTTCTTTGCTCCTCTTCATCAGATTTCTTTTGTGTGGTATCCTCTTCTAAATGGCAAGGAGTTAAATATGTTAAGACTTTATAGTAGCTTACATAGATAGGAAAAATATGGAAATTTAGCATCAACTTAAATTGGTAGAGAGAAATAGAAGCGCAAGTGTGAGGAATGGAGGAGAACCAGGGGTAAGGCTAAAATACACATCATAATATTCTACCAATCTAGTGAGAGTAGGGGGCATTCAAGACTTTGATTTTCTGCATTTGCTTATTACAATACTATCTCTCCATATTTGACTTTTATAGAGACTCGTGGGTCCTTGGCATTGATATTTTTTTCACTTTGTATTGTATTGTAAATTGATCTGTTTTTTAGTTCATCTATTTGAGTTCATGTGGTAGGTTGCATAGTTCCTTTTCTGTGCCTCATTGCACTGTTTGGTTTGTACATGCCTTGGGTGAGTACCAGAAGGGCAGCTGCTCATATGCTGGGGAAGGAAATCAATTGATTCATGAGGATACTCAGAAAATAGTGAAGACAGTGATTGTTCTCAAATATAGTGCACAAACTTCCACTCTCAATGATGCAGAAATTTGAATGGAAAACAAGTTCTCTTTTGGCATTTTGCCAGAAACTTATAGTTTCGTTGGAGTCTATAAGGAAAACTGTATATAGGTTCACTTACTTTATATGGAAGTTAAAATGATGGCATATCTTACCATGTGTAGTGGTGTTTTTGTATATCTCATCAGCATAAGAATCAATCTTAAGTCCATTTCCAAAACATCACTTTTAGAATAGCCTTTAATTGTTTTTTAATTAACAAAATAGTCAATGTGCATTAATACATCCACGCGAGAACAGAAGGAAAAGAAACTTTTGTTCTTTCTATTCTAATTTCTCATTCCCTCCCAAAAAGATGTGTATGTAACTATATATAATGAGTATGTAAAATGTAACTTTTCTAGTCAATCAATCAGGCAAGACACCTTTCCATCATTTATGACTTATGTTTCATCAATATTCTCTTCCTCTTTCCCTCAAATAATGATAATAAAAGAGAAGAATCTCAGAAATTGGATTGCACTAATAATTTAATTTCTTTAGAATAATTTCTAAAAAAGTATTGATTTTACTACTTATAGCACTTCACAATGCCAATTGGCAAGAGCTGTAGATATGATGTAGAAGTGAGTATAACAAATTAAAATGTGTATGAAAAAAAAAACAAAAATCCAAGTCACACCAGTCTGTTTTTTTCTATGGAAGTTATAAGAGCCAATGGGTTGGGGGCATCCCCCAAGAAGGAAAAATCACAGTGAGCATTGTCTAATGTGTATACCACCTCTACATGTTGATTCTGTATGACTAATTCCCTGAACTTCAACTAAGTCTAACAGAAGACAGAATGTTAGAAGCAGATAAATTGTAGAAAAAGACAAATAGGTGTGCTTATGCTGTGCACATATTATGTGCACATATATATGTGAATATATTATACTCTGTAATTAAAATTGTTTTTTGTCCTAGAATTTTATTGTTGTCCTATGTAAGTTTGAGATCTTCATATTACTCGTGAAAAACAAATTATTAGAGCAAAGCAAAGGATTTTTGGTAGCTCTATGGTTTTTTGAAAAGTATAAGTCACCCAGATTAATTCTACTACTTAAATTTATTACCTTTAAAAACAACTCCATTAAATCCCAAGGAAGTGTTGAGTTGGTATTTTGGCTGATCTTAATTATTAATTTGGACTTACTGCTAAATGCTCCTTTTAGAATAATATAACCTTAAATACGAATTTTTGTTTTTGCATAAACTTGAAGAATGTGCTTTCTATGAATGATTTCTTGAGATATAAGCTTCTCATTGATTTTTGCCACTGATTTGCTTACTTCTTTTACTTTATACCAACATTTTTTTTGTTTGTTTTGGAAATGATAAGAGCAAATTATTTCTGGGATTTAGGACAGCTGGATTTGTGTTCTGGTTTTGCTACCTTCTAGCACTCACGATGGCCAGGTGGTTTAGTTTTTTGAAATTGCAGTTTTCCGAGTGGAACTGCCATGGAAATCCATGAAGGCATAGCTAAGAATGTGGTTGTAAGGACCGGTTAAGGTATTATACATATGCTCTCTTGACATATGTAAATACTATTGCAACTGTTGATGATAGCATCTTGCCCAGTGGTTTTGTAAGACTCCAGAAACATGGTGGTATAGTTTTATTGCTTTTGGTTTACTGTGATTTTTAAAATTGTGTAGGCATTTTTTTTTTCTAATTATAAGGTTCTTTCTTTATTTTTTTATTGCTTTCTTCGTTCTGTCCATGATGTATCCCTTGTTATATTCTGTATTGACAGTTTGAAAATATCCCAGAGTATATCATTAAACAGGTAAAACCAGACTTTGATGATAGCTATTTTGTTGGATGGGGCTATTCCAATGATTTGTTACATGTTTCATAGGAATAGATACCTGGAGACACATATTTGTTAACTTACTGATAGAACTTGCAGTTGCAGGTGGTGGTTTATACAATTTAACATCATTTTCAACTCTCAGGTTGAGAATATTTTAAAGCATTTCCTTGATATAAGTGAGTTCTACACATTTTATTCCCTTATGTTCAACTTTTTACAGCCTGGTTGAGTTTCCCACTTAATGGAAGTATTCCGATAAACCTGCTTTGACAACTTTTAACTGTTTAGATTTCACACTGTATTTTTGTTTTTATTATGTGACTAATAAGCAATTTGTTATTAAAAGTACTGAAATTAATTCCTAATTTCCACACTGTATATTTCTCTTTTTCTTTTTTAAAAAAGAGAGAATCATAGGATTAAAAACGAAAAATTATACAGTTTTCTTGTTAACCATCTGAATCAACACATGAAACTAAATTGGTGTTTGGCAAGAGGATTTTCTGTTAAAAATCTTTAAAGATAAATTATGACACAACATAGATATATATGTGTGTGTATATATATTATTTGCTTTGAAAAGAGATGAAACCTACATTTATCATTTTCTTATTTATCATTTTTATATGAAAAGTATGTATTTGCTTTTATATGAATATTATTTTAATAGTAAATAATCTATACTTTGTGAGTACATAACTACTACTATAATTTCTAAGGAAGTTAGTGCATATGCATATGGAAATTCATGTAAAGATAGTCATATGGAAATTCATCTATAGATATGTTAATTTTGATATTTACAATATAGATTTTGGAAATAAAAAGTAATAGACCATCTTGGAGAAAGATTAAACTATGGAACAGTTTTGTACCTTAATGTTGTCATTAAACTGTATGTTAAGAGACTTCACTGGTGGTCCAATGGTTAAGATTCCAAGCAACCAATACAGAGGGCCAGTGTTCAATTCCTAGTCAGGGAACTAGCTCCCACATGCTGCTACTAAGGCCCAGTATAGTCGTATAAATACTAAAAAAAATAAATGTTTAGGTGTATTCATTGGTACATGTTTAGAATATAGTATAAAGGATATTTTTATATTTTTATATTCAGGATGATTCAAGCAGGGAAAAATATAATGTATATGAGAGACTGGGTGGGAATAAAAGAAAATGATAGTGATTACCATCAGTTATAATACAGATGATTTTACATTTTTTAATGCATTTTCACTTGTTTCCTTGGTTTCATAATGAATATGTAAGAGTATAAGATAGAAGTGTTATCATTGGATAAAATGCAATATATAGTCAGAATGTTTTATTTTTTCTCTTATATGTTACCTTTTCAAGCATTTAAAAATTCTTACAATATTTCAGAATCATAATTAAGTTAGGAGCTGCTATTCTGTTTTTCTATTCCATTGCCTTATTATGTCATAAATGTATATCATGCAGAAGCAGTGCACACTGAACTAATTGGTGTTAAAAAATACAGTTTTCTTGTTAACCATCTGAATCAACACATGAAACTAAATTGGTGTTTGGCAAGAGGATTTTCTGTTAAAAATCTTTAAAGATAAATTATGACACAACATAGATATATATGTGTGTGTATATATATTATTTGCTTTGAAAAGAGATGAAACCTACATTTATCATTTTCTTATTTATCATTTTTATATGAAAAGTATGTATTTGCTTTTATATGAATATTATTTTAATAGTAAATAATCTATACTTTGTGAGTACATAACTACTACTATAATTTCTAAGGAAGTTAGTGCATATGCATATGGAAATTCATGTAAAGATAGTCATATGGAAATTCATCTATAGATATGTTAATTTTGATATTTACAATATAGATTTTGGAAATAAAAAGTAATAGACCATCTTGGAGAAAGATTAAACTATGGAACAGTTTTGTACCTTAATGTTGTCATTAAACTGTATGTTAAGAGACTTCACTGGTGGTCCAATGGTTAAGATTCCAAGCAACCAATACAGAGGGCCAGTGTTCAATTCCTAGTCAGGGAACTAGCTCCCACATGCTGCTACTAAGGCCCAGTATAGTCGTATAAATACTAAAAAATAAATGTTTAGGTGTATTCATTGGTACATGTTTAGAATATAGTATAAAGGATATTTTTATATTTTTATATTCAGGATGATTCAAGCAGGGAAAAATATAATGTATATGAGAGACTGGGTGGGAATAAAAGAAAATGATAGTGATTACCATCAGTTATAATACAGATGATTTTACATTTTTTAATGCATTTTCACTTGTTTCCTTGGTTTCATAATGAATATGTAAGAGTATAAGATAGAAGTGTTATCATTGGATAAAATGCAATATATAGTCAGAATGTTTTATTTTTTCTCTTATATGTTACCTTTTCAAGCATTTAAAAATTCTTACAATATTTCAGAATCATAATTAAGTTAGGAGCTGCTATTCTGTTTTTCTATTCCATTGCCTTATTATGTCATAAATGTATATCATGCAGAAGCAGTGCATACTGAAATTGAAAGAACTGGCAATTTGAGACTACAGTATAGAGAAGTGAGTAACTATGTAAGTCACCACGGATCTCCTTTTAGAGTCACACACAGCTCCTTAAAATACGTTTGCATTATCTTCCAAATACAGTTGTGTATATAGTACATTGTTTTTTAATCTCTTAAAATCTGTACTTAGAACTCCTACAGTACCAATAGCAGATATTGGAGAATGAAAAATCACATATTTGTTCATTTAGTCCTTAATTCAATGAAACATGTATTGAAACTCATTGACCCTTGCCACTGTGTTGCCACCTGGAACAGCAGAGTTTATTTCTTCTGACAGTGCTGGACCTTTGATCTTGGTGATCTGAAAAAATATTCCTTATTGTTTTCTCCTAATCCATATATAATTTCCTGAATGTGGGTATTACTGCCATGGTTGGATTTGTACATCATAAAGATGAAATGAATAACAGTTTTAATTTAGGGATTATGTTTCTTAGTTAAAGGTGTTTTAGAAATGGGTTTAATGTGATCTTTAGAGACAATCCACTGTTTTTTTTACCAGTTTATTGAGAATATGTTGCATATCTGGCACTATTATAGATGCTGAATTGTTTGAAAAAAGTTACTTTGCTGTTCAAGGGGCTTTATAGTTTAAGGGGAGAATGAAAGTTTATCTATTAGTGAAACTTATCTACACTCTTTTTGCTTCCCTTTGGGTAATAACCTTTAAACAGATTTTGTATCCACTTAAATGAAAAAAATCTCACTTTCTGTGCTAGAAGAAAAAATATGATTCTACACAGCTAGAAAAGAATTCTTATGACCTAGATTTATCTTGTAGAAGATCACTATATTTTAAGACATTATATGCTGACTGAAATATGAAGGTTCAATATTTGGGTCTTGAGTAAAGTAGATACATAAAACTTATAATTTAAACATGACAAAATATTATAAAAAAGCCATAATCTCCATTACATTGAGTGCTCTGGGTCAAACATAGCATCTACATCTTAAGTCAAGTTGTTGGGACCACTAAACACTGCCTGATAATGTTTCTTTGTACTTGGTGAGAGAGGGACACCCTCCAGTTAGCATCTTTATTTTTGTGTGTTGATTAAGGTTTATTTGGAGCATAATTAGGACTGCAGCCCAGGAGGTAGCACCCCAGATAACTCTGAGAGACTGCTCCAAAGAGGCAGTGGGAGTAAGATCAATATTTAAGGATTTTGGTGCGGGGGGCGTTCAATATTATTAAACAGTCATTTTACAAAGGGTCTTCGGTTAGTCACGAGGATTTGATGTCACCATGAGGAGATTTAGTGCTTTTCTAAATATGAGGAGATGCAAGGATTGAGATAATAAAATCTGTTCCTAAAAGCACCTATGTAAAGACCTGCCCTGCCAGATTCTGTGGAGCACAGAGTGCCTACTCCACAGTAAGCATCTTAAGGAAAATGCTGATTATATTATTTGCTAACTACTATGTGGTGCTAATTAGAAATATTTTCAGCAATGTAGACCAAGTCCAGTATTTTGGCACTCTATCAAATAGAGTTATTCCTCCCTGGCATCTTTTAAAAATGTTCCAATGGGTTTTTAATAGTTTGAGAGAAACTACAGTGACCTTGTTTTAACCTTTATTTGTTCACTGTATTATGTTTGATTTCTGATCTCCTAGGACATTTACTCATCTCCTACATTAACTACAAAAAATACATAATAACACTGCTTTATTTTCCTGTTCCCTGTCCTTCTGTTTAGTGTTCTTCTTATTCAGTGCATTCAAGCCTCCTACCTGCAAGAACCTTGATCAGTGAAAGTTGCAACCCGTGTTTCCAATGTTATCAGCATAGTTTTGTATATAGCAGCAAAGATGATAAATTGCAGTAATATATTCTTAGTTCCACACATATTACACAAAACATGTACTGTAAAAGGTGGGCATAGTTTCATATTCTAATTTATTTTGTGCATCACATTATTGACCAATCCATATGACAAATGTGTTAAAAATCTTTTATTATTACAAGATAACCAGTGTTAAATAGGCTTCCCCATCTTTCAGCTAGTACTAGTACCCGTTAGCATCAATAAGTTACCATATACATTTCCAGCTAAACAGACATTTTGGGCCACCACATGTTAACACGTCTTGATAATGATAATTACAATTTTGTGGTATTTTCATCTTCTTTAATAACCAAAACCAATGTTTTGTTCAATTATTTGAATATCTAATTGCATTTTTCATACTGTACTCAGTATTTTATATAAGAACATGAAAATGGGAAAGTTCTATCACTGATGCAAGTAATAAAAGCAAATTTCTTGTACTTACTAAAAAGCAAAAAATTGATGCTATGCTTTAACTCTGAGAGACTGCTCCAAAGAGGCAGTGGGAGTAAGATCAATATTTAAGGATTTTGGTGCGGCAATATTATTAAACAGTCATCTTACAAAGGGTCTTCGGTTAGTCACGAGGATTTGATGTCACCATGAGGAGATTTAGTGCTTTTCTAAATATGAGGAGATGCAAGGATTGAGATAATAAAATCTGTTCCTAAAAGCACCTATGTAAAGACCTGCCCTGCCAGATTCTGTGGAGCACAGAGTGCCTACTCCACAGTAAGCATCTTAAGGAAAATGCTGATTATATTATTTGCTAACTACTATGTGGTGCTAATTAGAAATATTTTCAGCAATGTAGACCAAGTCCAGTATTTTGGCACTCTATCAAATAGAGTTATTCCTCCCTGGCATCTTTTAAAAATGTTCCAATGGGTTTTTAATAGTTTGAGAGAAACTACAGTGACCTTGTTTTAACCTTTATTTGTTCACTGTATTATGTTTGATTTCTGATCTCCTAGGACATTTACTCATCTCCTACATTAACTACAAAAAATACATAATAACACTGCTTTATTTTCCTGTTCCCTGTCCTTCTGTTTAGTGTTCTTCTTATTCAGTGCATTCAAGCCTCCTACCTGCAAGAACCTTGATCAGTGAAAGTTGCAACCCGTGTTTCCAATGTTATCAGCATAGTTTTGTATATAGCAGCAAAGATGATAAATTGCAGTAATATATTCTTAGTTCCACACATATTACACAAAACATGTACTGTAAAAGGTGGGCATAGTTTCATATTCTAATTTATTTTGTGCATCACATTATTGACCAATCCATATGACAAATGTGTTAAAAATCTTTTATTATTACAAGATAACCAGTGTTAAATAGGCTTCCCCATCTTTCAGCTAGTACTAGTACCCGTTAGCATCAATAAGTTACCATATACATTTCCAGCTAAACAGACATTTTGGGCCACCACATGTTAACACGTCTTGATAATGATAATTACAATTTTGTGGTATTTTCATCTTCTTTAATAACCAAAACCAATGTTTTGTTCAATTATTTGAATATCTAATTGCATTTTTCATACTGTACTCAGTATTTTATATAAGAACATGAAAATGGGAAAGTTCTATCACTGATGCAAGTAATAAAAAGCAAATTTCTTGTACTTACTAAAATAGAACAAAGATGAGAATTAAGCATGCTAATGATAACATATTTTAGGCAAACTTAAGTACCTATTGGACTTATACAATTGACAGGTATTTATAACTATGATGAAAAATTAGAAAAACTTAAAAAGACTATACACAAAATTCAGTTAATATATCAATAGAGATTGAATATATATATATATGTATGTATATATATATATATATATATATATATTTCTCTTTCTTTGAAACATTTGCAGATTGAAAGCAAAACAGAGATCTGATCCTATTGTTCAAATTTTGCCCATCAACTTTCTTGCACAATATTAGGGAGATACATACTCTGGCGGTTAGTAGCTGAAAACTCAATGATAGCAGTCTTAAAAGCAATACTTAACTCTATATTTTAGAACTAAGTTTTTTCTTTTTTTCCTTTTCAAATTGTTGTTGCAAATTTCATGACCAGATATTACAGAAATCAGTTTTAAGACATTTATACAAATTCCAAGGAAGTTCTTGGTTTTTGACTAATTAGTAAATAAGACACACTGTCATGTAAATTTGCAGAGCTAAAATAATTAACCTGTTCTATATATATATATATATATATATATATATATATATCTCCAACTTAAATTTCAGATCGTTGACAACTGAATTCATATTTCACATACACAAGCAGCTTTCTCATTGTCTCATCCAGTCTACTCAATTGCTCCATTCTACTCTTCTAACTTTTGAAGATAGCATTTTCCAAAATGATTTACGTCTTTCTGTTTGCTTATATTTCTTAACTAGGTTCTGTATTGCTTGACATCTTAACTGTTCTATTCTTTAAACGAGTTTTACAAAGTATTAATCATCTGTTTTTGTCTCTGTTAATTACATGTGGTTTTATATTCTTGACATCACACAGTATTTTCAGTACAAGTATGTGGATTTTTAACCATTTGTCTAGTTTTTATTCAGAGTACCCACTGCTTTCTTGCTGTTTTAGCAATTCATCGTGTGATATGGAATAACTGAGCTGGATTTTGTTTTTCTCATTCACTCTCAGTAGTTTAATAATCTGATTTTTAGCCAATGATACATTTCTTTTATATACTCAGTCTGTACAAGTGGACCCAACATTAGTTTCCAACCATACAAAAATTATCATCTTAATATTCAGTTGCCATACTTGGAAGAGAAACATACAGGTACAAAATTAGATGTAGCAGTGAATCATAAAATATCTGCTTTATTTGTATCACATATCTTCAAATTGTATCTATGCTTGCCATCCTTTTGTATTCAGGCAGTTATTTATGTGCTATCAAATATACGTTATGATATGCTATTCATCTGGAAATTGTTTTGAAAAGGCAACATTCTATTTTGATGGTATAAAAGGCAATTTTTATAAAGCCCATTTTCATCAAGAACTGGTTTATTTGAATATATGCATTTAATACTGAATGATTTTTATGTTTCATGAGTGAAATAATTATAAATATATCTTCTGTGGCTTTAGAACTGTAACTCTTTCCTGCTGCCTCGGAAACCACCTTTAAGAAAATTTAGATTTCTCTGCATTTTAATGAATCATTTTTTGTCATACAATGCATAGTTATTTGTTATTATGTTGTATCAGTTATGATGTTATAATAGCAACATATGGATGTACTTAAAAGAGAAATGTTTTGCATAAACTTGACACAGTTCTATGAGTCTTGAAGCAGTCTTGCAGGATGACATTATTTAAGACCCTAGCCCTTTGGTAGGTGTGCACTTAAATCAGGTATTGTCAGGGAAGATATTGGAACTTAATTCTAGTAAACAATTATTATGCCCCTCCCAACCACCAATGATGGGCCCATAAGTGATCCCTGCAGCCCTCTGAGTAGGTTACCTGACATGACAAATGGGAATTGGTAGATGTGGTTAAGGAGTTCAAGATGAGAAGAGTATACTGAATTAGTTGGGCGGGACTAATAGAATCTCAGCATTCTTAGAAAGAAGGCAGCAATGAGTCAGGGAAAGCAGTGTGGTGATGAAAGCAGAGATAGCAGAGGGAGAGAATATGAATTACTGAATGAATCTGAAGATGCAGCATTGCTGCCTTTGGAAGTAGGGTAAGAGGTCATGAGCCAAGGAATGTAGGAGCTTCTAGAAGCCGGAAAATCAAGGAAACTGATTTTTCCCGTAGAAACATCAGAAGCAGCAAAGTCCTGTCAACGTCTTGACTTTGGTTAAAACCAAACAACCCAGTAAAACCTATTTTGGACTTTGACCTTCAGAATTGTAAGATAATAAAGTTGTGTCATTTTAAACTACTAAGTCCGCGATGATGTTCTACAGCAGTAATAGGAATCTAATACAACAATGAATCATATTTAGGAGGATGACGTGTAGAAAAGAAAAGCTAGTCAAAGTATAATTACAGAGTAGATAAATTTCATTCCTAGGTGTCTCCTTCTGTTGAATGTTTTCTGAGAGAAATGAATCATTTCTCCAGACTCTTCCTTCATGCCCTAGCTTATCTAAATTGCTCTTCCTTTTCTGCCCTAGCTACCATTGTCTTTGTATAATACTTTTCTCTTTTCCAACCACCTCCATTGTACCTCTCTTCATGAACCCCCATCAGCACAACTTTGTGTTTGACCACTGTGCCTGCCATAAAGTAACCTTTTTATGAGAACTTTTCTGTCGCCATCAGTCTCTTTATACCTATTCTCTAGCCTAACAGTGAGACATTTCAAAACTATTAATAGAGAAAATTTTAATTCAAACCTACTTACTAAATTGGAAGTCAGGGTGAGCAGGCCTTTTTTGACCTTATTTCTATCACGTATAAAACTACTAGAGCTAATTAAAGAAAGGGTTGGGGAGAATAGCAGTAGGCAACTATTTGAAGCAAATGATGAAGAATTTTTCAGGAAGAAACAGTTATAATCAATGTAAGAATTATTGGCACAGGCCATAAAAATACAAAATACAGAAGGAGCATCCATTATATATGCACTGAGTTTTCATTTCCGATGGCAACAAAACAATGATAGAAGCTATCCTAACCACTGTTCTAAATAATTTACATATATGTATTTAATGAATGCTTAGAACTCTGTCCTCATTTATCACAAGAGGAACCTGAACCAGAAAGAAGTGAGTTTATTTTTCCCAAGGTAATGAGAGTGACAAAGTGTGTGTGTGCATGCATGCGCATAGTCTAGGTACTTACTGAATACCATAGAAACAGCCACATTATTTTCCAATGCTGTAAAGCATGCTCAGTTTAAACAAAAATAATATTTAAAATACCTCTTGCATTGATTGGTTGCAGTGTAATGAGGTGATTAGACCATGGAGTCTGAAACCATACTGTCTATGCACTGCCCAGCTCTCACTACTCAGAGTCAAAACATTACTCCCTAGAAGAGTCATTTGACTGTACCGTGTTTCAGTTGCTTAGGACAGTATTGTGTTAGGGAAGTTGATCTGTGTAAAATATTCTGGAACATTGTGTGACACTGTTAAGTTCTGTATCATTATTAGCTCTTACAGTTATTCTAATTGAAGCTAAATGATCTAATATACATGTGCAGTTTAACAGGAAAAAATATGTATACACATACTTCTTAAAATACTTCTTTCATTTTTACGAAATGTATATTGTGGTCCTCATTATCTTTAATCTCTGTCACATCAAATAATCTTAGATAAACTAACATGATCAATTATGTATTTAGGTACAACAAAATTGAGATTAGTTCAAGTATAAATGGCTAATCTAGGCTATTATAAAGTTGAGTTTTCCTTCTCTCAAGATTGTGAGGAGATTCATATGAAAATGAACATGTTAATGCAGGAGTGAGTGATGGTTTACCTCAATCATTGTCAAACTCTACATCGCAGTGATATAGAAGTCTTTTTTAAAGCCCAGGAGTTCTGGTCTGCATTTTCATAGCATTGGATTCATCACTAGAATTTCCAGCTAGTGATGCTGGTTGCCCAGGGGCATACTTTCAGAATCACCGCTTCACATCTTTAAGCCATAGCAGGACCAATTGTGTGGAAAACACAAATCTTTTAAAAAATAATCTTTTATTGACTTCCATTTTAAATGACTCTAAGCAAGACATGTTAATACTATATTAGGTTAGAAAATTTAGACTTGGATACATTTTCTCTATCAGAGTTATCTACTGGAATATCAGTGTTTCTACAGGAGATTTACATATATGTATTTAATGAATGCTTAGAACTCTGTCCTCATTTATCACAAGAGGAACCTGAACCAGAAAGAAGTGAGTTTATTTTTCCCAAGGTAATGAGAGTGACAAAGTGTGTGTGCATGAATGCGCATAGTCTAGGTACTTACTGAATACCATAGAAACAGCCACATTATTTTCCAATGCTGTAAAGCATGCTCAGTTTAAACAAAAATAATATTTAAAATACCTCTTGCATTGATTGGTTGCAGTGTAATGAGGTGATTAGACCATGGAGTCTGAAACCATACTGTCTATGCACTGCCCAGCTCTCACTACTCAGAGTCAAAACATTACTCCCTAGAAGAGTCATTTGACTGTACCGTGTTTCAGTTGCTTAGGACAGTATTGTGTTAGGGAAGTTGATCTGTGTAAAATATTCTGGAACATTGTGTGACACTGTTAAGTTCTGTATCATTATTAGCTCTTACAGTTATTCTAATTGAAGCTAAATGATCTAATATACATGTGCAGTTTAACAGGAAAAAATATGTATACACATACTTCTTAAAATACTTCTTTCATTTTTACGAAATGTATATTGTGGTCCTCATTATCTTTAATCTCTGTCACATCAAATAATCTTAGATAAACTAACATGATCAATTATGTATTTAGGTACAACAAAATTGAGATTAGTTCAAGTATAAATGGCTAATCTAGGCTATTATAAAGTTGAGTTTTCCTTCTCTCAAGATTGTGAGGAGATTCATATGAAAATGAACATGTTAATGCAGGAGTGAGTGATGGTTTACCTCAATCATTGTCAAACTCTACATCGCAGTGATATAGAAGTCTTTTTTAAAGCCCAGGAGTTCTGGTCTGCATTTTCATAGCATTGGATTCATCACTAGAATTTCCAGCTAGTGATGCTGGTTGCCCAGGGGCATACTTTCAGAATCACCGCTTCACATCTTTAAGCCATAGCAGGACCAATTGTGTGGAAAACACAAATCTTTTAAAAAATAATCTTTTATTGACTTCCATTTTAAATGACTCTAAGCAAGACATGTTAATACTATATTAGGTTAGAAAATTTAGACTTGGATACATTTTCTCTATCAGAGTTATCTACTGGAATATCAGTGTTTCTACAGGAGATTTCCTATTGTGAGAGATAAATGGCTACTTTCAAATGCCACTTGGTTAATGATTAAAAATGTATAACGCTTGGGCTTTCCTGGTGGTCCAGTGGGTAAAGAGTTTGCATTGCAGTGCAAGGGGCACTGGTTCAATTCCTGGCCCTGGAGGATCCCACGTGCCTCAGAGCAGCTGGTCTGGTGTGTCTAATTATGAGCCAGTGCTCTAGAACACATGCACCCAGAGCCATTGCTCTGCAAGGAGAGAGGCCACTGAAATAGGATGCCCACACATGCCAAAGAATAAAGATGGATGAAAAATAAATGATGGCTTAGAGGCAAAAAAAAAAAATGTATAGCTGTTGTTTTCATAGGCACTGTTCACTGATGTTTACCACACCAGTCCTTTGTCTCAAAATTACTACCCTGTCTGATCTGCTGGACAAGCTCGCTCTTTAAGAATTGTTTTTAGTATTTCTTTTTTCTGGGGTGCCTTCTCTTGTACACAAGAAGTTATTTTCCTTTTCTGACTTGTAACACATAAAATATACTTCTGTTTATGGACTGACTAAGTAGTAGTTTAATTGGTTGATTTGTACATTTATTCCCCTTTATAAAATATGAGTTCTTATTTTTCTTTATATTTCCAGCAACTAGCTCAGTGCTGGGAATAAGGGAGACCATAAATAAACATTAAATGAATAAGTAAATAAATAACACCGAGTGAGTTGGGGTAACTTCTTACTTCTGTTAAATATTGATGCAAATGC
Organism: Tragulus kanchil; assembly: GCA_022376925.1. Classification (NCBI taxonomy): domain Eukaryota; kingdom Metazoa; phylum Chordata; class Mammalia; order Artiodactyla; family Tragulidae; genus Tragulus; species Tragulus kanchil. The sequence continues at coordinate 115,759,283 of JAIOJX010000028.1, read as the reverse complement.
TATCCCTTCTCTCTCCCATTTTGCCTCCCTCCCTGCACACGCACACACACACACACACACACACACACACACACAGAGGCATGCTTATGTACAGTGAGTGGTGGGGCATGATGGCTTCCAGAGTTCTTTTCATCAAAACCAAGATCAGTATTCAATGCTATTTACTCAGGAATCATCATCGCACGTTTAAGAGCGTCCTCATGAAGGAACAAGTAGCCTATAATAGTTCACTGGTTCTTCTTAGAAATTCAAGATACTTGCATATTTCCTCCTTTTATAGCATAAATATCTGTGGAGTGCTCTTGGTTGTTTGGAAACCTTTAGCTACTTGTAAAACTTTATAGGCTTTTGTAGGCTATTTGTAGGTTTCCCCAGATATGTTTTACTGTGGAGATAACGAAGTTTTATCCATTGTCATTGTTATAAGGATTCTGACTGAATTGCTGGCATTTTAAAGGATGGCAATTATGTATTTATTTTTATATTTACCATAGTTTACTTTGTTGAATTTAGGCTACTTTATGAGCTACTGTGGCATGACTTATAAACAATACATTTTAGATTAGGCTGAGCCTTGGAAAAACCATTTCTGCCAGTCAGAATGATGGCACAGTGTGGGTTTGCATAGGTTTTCATTTGTTTCAGGTACATTTACTGGCAGCACTCAGATTGTAAGCACGTTTCAGTTTGTATAATTATGTTGATTGTCCAGATAAGCATTTTGAGGCTCATTTAGCAGGCCATAGGGTGTTTGTTTCCTGACGGAGGAACCAGGAAAAGGTAGTTGGACCCAACAAAATGAAAGTATTCAGCCTCTAGTTAATGTGCAGTTACTACGTTAGAATACATTGACTTAAATAATTGAATGTTGCTGAATTGTTATGCTCTGAGTATGTATTTTTGTCTGCTTAGGCTCTATAACAAAATATCACAGACTAGTGGCTTAAACAACTGACATTTATTCTCACTGTTCTGGAGGTTGTGAAACGAAGATTAAGGTGGTGGCAGATTCGGTTACTAGGGAGGGTCCTCTTCCTGACTTGAAAACAGCTAGCTGCCTTCTCACTGTACCCTCACATGGCAGAGAGAGGGAAGTTTTGGTATTCCTGTTCTTATAAGAGCATTAATTCCATCATGGGGCTTCTCATTTATAGCCTAACCAAGATCAGTATTCAATGCTATTTACTCAGGAATCATCATCGCACGTTTAAGAGCGTCCTCATGAAGGAACAAGTAGCCTATAATAGTTCACTGGTTCTTCTTAGAAATTCAAGATACTTGCATATTTCCTCCTTTTATAGCATAAATATCTGTGGAGTGCTCTTGGTTGTTTGGAAACCTTTAGCTACTTGTAAAACTTTATAGGCTTTTGTAGGCTATTTGTAGGTTTCCCCAGATATGTTTTACTGTGGAGATAACGAAGTTTTATCCATTGTCATTGTTATAAGGATTCTGACTGAATTGCTGGCATTTTAAAGGATGGCAATTATGTATTTATTTTTATATTTACCATAGTTTACTTTGTTGAATTTAGGCTACTTTATGAGCTACTGTGGCATGACTTATAAACAATACATTTTAGATTAGGCTGAGCCTTGGAAAAACCATTTCTGCCAGTCAGAATGATGGCACAGTGTGGGTTTGCATAGGTTTTCATTTGTTTCAGGTACATTTACTGGCAGCACTCAGATTGTAAGCACGTTTCAGTTTGTATAATTATGTTGATTGTCCAGATAAGCATTTTGAGGCTCATTTAGCAGGCCATAGGGTGTTTGTTTCCTGACGGAGGAACCAGGAAAAGGTAGTTGGACCCAACAAAATGAAAGTATTCAGCCTCTAGTTAATGTGCAGTTACTACGTTAGAATACATTGACTTAAATAATTGAATGTTGCTGAATTGTTATGCTCTGAGTATGTATTTTTGTCTGCTTAGGCTCTATAACAAAATATCACAGACTAGTGGCTTAAACAACTGACATTTATTCTCACTGTTCTGGAGGTTGTGAAACGAAGATTAAGGTGGTGGCAGATTCGGTTACTAGGGAGGGTCCTCTTCCTGACTTGAAAACAGCTAGCTGCCTTCTCACTGTACCCTCACATGGCAGAGAGAGGGAAGTTTTGGTATTCCTGTTCTTATAAGAGCATTAATTCCATCATGGGGCTTCTCATTTATAGCCTAGCCAAGAAATGATTTCTCTAAGCCCCCACCTCCTAATACATCACATTACACGTTAAGGCTACAACATGTGAATGTGGTTGTGGCAGGTGGAGGCATAAATGTTCAGTTCATAATAGTGTGCATTGAGAATAAATTATTTAGAATTATTAAAGAATGAAAGGAATATCATATATTCTTTCTCTTGATGTTTGAAAATATGTCATACAATTATATGTTGCCTACTGAAAAATCTTGAAAGTGATAACCTTACTAGCTATATATCCAACAACACTGTTTTATTGTTTTCTGCATTACATGGAAATCTTTTGCCATTACAGAAATTCAATAAAAATGGACAAATTGCTGTAATTTTCCCATCTTAATGATTGATAAGGAAGGAGTGAAATCAGACCCACAAGTGATCCCTCTGAGGTCAAAGTTCAGTTCCCACGCAGTGTTTCTGTTGTTATTTTCTTGGCAATATGTTAGGGAAGTGATAGAAAATTTAAATTTATGCCGTTCATTCAAGAAATGAGAAAGAGGACTTATGACAGTTTTTTCTAATTACCATTTAGTTATCATCATCTTTGTGAATTTTAATTATGATTTATGAGACAAAAATTAACAATATTATTGTTTCTTAAATGTACTATATGGCTGGCACTTCTATAAATCCTTTAATCCTTATAATGGGTCTCTTAGGTAGATGTTTTTATTATCCTCATTTTACAGTTAAGGAATGTGAGATATGAATAGTTTGCCCAAAGTCCCATAGATAATAAGAGGTTGAACTGAAAATCAGAGTCCCAGTCCTTGAACTCTAAAGCTCTTTGAATCACCATGTTATAAAGCTGCCTGGAGTGAAGTCCCCAACAAAGCAAAATTTTCTGCTGTTTCACACCTCCCATGACATTTGGACACAACTACTACATTCTTTAAGACCTATGTCTGTTAGCATTTTGGTGGATGGTGGGGGAGGGTGTCACTGGTCCAAAATATATCTCTGTGTAAGGTAGGTCCATTGAACCAAGCTTTCTCACATGGCATAGTAAATAACAGTAATAACAAAAAATTTCAAAAAAAAAGAAGAGAAATACTTTTATATTTGAAAACAGATCACGTCATACCCCTTAAATTTTCTATTTTCCAGGCTCTTTACTTTGATAGTGTTTGGAGTCCTGTTATTTCTTATCATGTAATAAAGAGTACGAGGCTTAGTATACGCCCAACAGTTGTATTTTATGAAATATGTAAAGAAAGAAGCTAAGTTTGAGAATGCTACTTTCGGTCATCAAGTAGACATACTTTCCTGATCCTCAAAATGAAAATATATATTTCCTTCCTTTTCAAGCTCTTCAGATTTTCACCTTGATCAACAGATTTGCACTCTGTTGATCTCAACCCTTCGCCTGATCCAATTTTAAAATTTTTTCTATATTGTCCTTTTGCCATTACAGAAATTCAATAAAATGGACAAATTGCTGTAATTTTCCCATCTTAATGATTGATAAGGAAGGAGTGAAATCAGACCCACAAGTGATCCCTCTGAGGTCAAAGTTCAGTTCCCACGCAGTGTTTCTGTTGTTATTTTCTTGGCAATATGTTAGGGAAGTGATAGAAAATTTAAATTTATGCCGTTCATTCAAGAAATGAGAAAGAGGACTTATGACAGTTTTTTCTAATTACCATTTAGTTATCATCATCTTTGTGAATTTTAATTATGATTTATGAGACAAAAATTAACAATATTATTGTTTCTTAAATGTACTATATGGCTGGCACTTCTATAAATCCTTTAATCCTTATAATGGGTCTCTTAGGTAGATGTTTTTATTATCCTCATTTTACAGTTAAGGAATGTGAGATATGAATAGTTTGCCCAAAGTCCCATAGATAATAAGAGGTTGAACTGAAAATCAGAGTCCCAGTCCTTGAACTCTAAAGCTCTTTGAATCACCATGTTATAAAGCTGCCTGGAGTGAAGTCCCCAACAAAGCAAAATTTTCTGCTGTTTCACACCTCCCATGACATTTGGACACAACTACTACATTCTTTAAGACCTATGTCTGTTAGCATTTTGGTGGATGGTGGGGGAGGGTGTCACTGGTCCAAAATATATCTCTGTGTAAGGTAGGTCCATTGAACCAAGCTTTCTCACATGGCATAGTAAATAACAGTAATAACAAAAAATTTCAAAAAAAAAGAAGAGAAATACTTTTATATTTGAAAACAGATCACGTCATACCCCTTAAATTTTCTATTTTCCAGGCTCTTTACTTTGATAGTGTTTGGAGTCCTGTTATTTCTTATCATGTAATAAAGAGTACGAGGCTTAGTATACGCCCAACAGTTGTATTTTATGAAATATGTAAAGAAAGAAGCTAAGTTTGAGAATGCTACTTTCGGTCATCAAGTAGACATACTTTCCTGATCCTCAAAATGAAAATATATATTTCCCTTCCTTTTTCAAGCTCTTCAGATTTTCACCTTGATCAACAGATTTGCACTCTGTTGATCTCAACCCTCTGTTCGCCTGATCCACTACTGTTGCCATTCCCCAGAGGGCAGACTGCCGCGCTGTCTGTTGCTGTCTCTGTGCATTCTTAGGAAGCTCCTTTGATGCTCTTTGCTTGGATGCCTCATTTCTTAAAAGTCTTATGTAGAACAGAAACCATTTGGCAGAACAGAGTTTGAAATGGGAATGATTTTCATTCTGTTAGATTCATTCTTCTTTAGAGGCTCAGAGTTCCTATTCCCTTTAACATTAAGCAAGGCTTAAGGTGCTGACTGAGCAGTTGAGTAATTAAGTAAATGTGGAAGAAGGATGTTTTAGGTAAGTTTATTCCACAGATAATGACCCAAATTCATTTTAACTGTTGACTTTCTGCTGCAGCTTTTAGCAATATTGTGACTTTTTAGTACAATTGACTGAGTTTGTTTGAATTAAGTTATTTTATTTAATGATCCCTTATCTCCTTCTGAAGAGTAGTGAAATTTTACCACCAAAATAATGCAACAACAGGCAATAGGAGAATCCTGTGCATCTGTACAGGCCTTTAAATGTTAAGTAAAGTTAATTAAAGCTACTTGTCCTTCTCAGAACTTTATAGACTGTTGTGGAGAGTGAATGCTTTGAGAACAGAGTTTGGAACATAACTACTTCAGTTAAATGCTGATTCACACTAAGTAGCTATATTGTTTTGGGTAAGTAAATGAACTTATGATTCAACTTCTGAAATGCTTTCTCATATAAAACAAAGATGACAATAACTGCATTGCTGGCCCCTTTCAAAGGACATGTTTAGATAATTCATATTGGGTACCTACTACTGTGCTTGGCAAATAATTGCCTCAGAGTAAATAATACCTATTATTATCATTTTCCCTTATCTCTGATCACTTATATATTGTGACTGTTGTTTGGTACTCTTGTTTCTTTTGCTTCTAAGCATTTTAGGGATGAGGAATAGGAAGATTCTTTGGTTTTTCTTGATGCTGGGAAGTGATGTTCAGTTTTTAAAACATACTCATTACCAGTCATTTGTTACTCTGGGAGACTCCAGTACAGAGAATTAGAACCTATAGAACAATTGAAATATGTTGAAACCCTACTAAATGAGTCCTGGGGAGACCACAGAAAGTCTTTCCCATTCTGATAAATTGGGGCACCCACTTGATGTTATGTACAAAGCTGAAGATACACACAGCAATGCTACTCCTAGTTGTACATCCTAGAGAGATTTGCCCACAAATGGACAAGGAGATGTATGCCAGACTCTTCTTAACAGTGTAGTTTATAATTGGAAAAAAAGGAAACATAGATGCCCCTTTCTATGTAGGTAAATTATAGTGTATTCATACAACAGTGAAAGTGTATGAAATAAATGTTTCAGTATTAGCATGGATGAATCTTGCAAACATAAAACTGAAAAAAAAAAAAAAACGATACAGAAGCATGCACGTAGCATGGCACATTTATATAATGTTTTACTATATCAAAGCAGTATTGCATAGATATGTATTAAAGTAAGCATTATATATTATATATATATATCTAAATTCATCCATGGAACTGGAACTAGTATCAAACTCAAGATAGTTTTCTTTGGGGAGGCAGAAGTGTGATCGTGCAACTGAAAATGTCATTTTTCTTAAGCCAGTATTTATCATATAATTATTTTAAGCCTTTCACATATGTAAAATATTTAGTAAAATAATGTTATGCAGTATATCAATTATAAATATACAGCTCCAAAAAAGTCCTTGAAACTTGCTATTTTCTTAAAAAGTATACCCTCAAAAGTATATTCTTTTTATACTGAAACTTTAAATATTCGATTTGATAGGTATTTTCTTAAATATTATACCTTCAAAAGTATATTCCTTTTATATGGATACTTTAAATATTCTATTTGGTACTTATTGGGTAAGATTTCAGTTTTGAATTTTAGAAGTCATCTAATTTTCACCCCTAGTAACTTATCTCTGTATTACTTTAGACCTAATTATTAAACAGCTGGAGATGTCAGCCTGTGATATTGAATGACATAACTCTGTAAGGCATGAGTTTAAATATTTGACCATTTGAGTGATGTCTGACATATTGTAAATGTTAAAAAGATGAACTTAGAGGACTAAAATGATGAAAATTAATTTTAGTGTCTGTCTTCTTTATTCAGTAATCTTGCCTATGACCATTCTGTATTCTGAGAAAATTATCTTCCTGGCATGGTATTCCAGATGCAGCCTTGACTTTCTTATTATCCCACAGGATTTCCAGCCACCGTTCAAAAACTAAGTGCAAATACTTCATCAGATGTCCCTGCCTTTTACTTGTAATTGCGTCTTGCCTTTCCTTTGACTTAAAAATAATTATTGCTTGGTTAATTTAAAAATAAAAACATCCAAGTGCCCCCTTTGTTGAAATCTTTCTTAAAAAGACCAGGATTATAAAATACTGATGGCCCATTATTTAAAATCATTATAGAAAGAAGTATTGAAATTAATACCTAAAGTATTAAGCTCTTTCTTTATTAAACATGACTTGCTTTTTCTTGATTGCTGCAAAGTTTTAGCATTAAGTACAGAATGCTTTCTGGCCAAATATCTGGACTCTTTGGTTACCTAAAGGTCAAATTCCTTATTTATTTCTGAAGTGCTGGTCATCTTTCCATCTCTCAAGCAGTTTCAAAGGAATTAAAAGAGTGTCCTGCTGCCTTTTTCTAGGAGTTAGAGCCCTTCTACAATGGAACAGTAAGAGAGAATTCCTCCATGTGGAGAAAGCAAAAATAATACAATAACAAAACAAAGATCATCTTAACAGCTGCTTAGACCATTATTTTATTTTCTGACTTTTCCTTTTATAATAAATAAAATTTAAATTCACACTGCTTAATAACATCTAAGACCTGATATTCTGGTATGTCATCCAAACTGCTGCAGTTGGAAGGCTTTGATGACTGAATTACCCTTCCTCTAGGAGATGTGTTTCTACCTTCCACAGATAGCTCTTCATTCATGGGTGTATGCATTCAGGCATTCATTCCATTAACATTTTTAAGCATCAACTGTGTCTCTGGTAATTTTCCTACAGAAATTAGCAGGGATGAGAGTTTACTGGGATGTAAACAATTTCAAAACAGTAACAAGTGCTGTAACAGAAGCAGATACAATAGTGTGAACATTCAAGGTTGAAGATTGCCTACCTTTGTTTGTTGATCCTAGCATTTACATTTTTATGTTGTTTAGAATTTTATGATAAATTTAAAAAAAATAGTGTACACTTTAGATTTGAATATTTTTTTATTTTTAATGGTTTCTTTTTTGGGGGGGCAGGTTGAGGAGGGAGGGGGTGGGCGGGCCACTTCTATTGGTCTTTCATTTATTTATTTTTCATCCATCTTTGTTCTTCAGCCCACGTGGGCCTCCCATTGCAGTGGCCTCTGTTGTCGCAGAGCGCCAGCTCTGGGCGTATACGCTCCAGAGCTCCGACTCGGTAATTGGACACATCAGTCCAGCCGCTCTGCGGCACATGGGATCTTCCTAGGCCAGGGATCGAACCGGCGCCCCTTGGTGTGCTTACCCACTGGACCACCAGGGAAGCCCTAGATTTGAATCTATTTTTAGAAATTTCCCCCACAAATCTTTGATTAGATCCAAAGCATTGTAGAATAAAACTCAAACAAATTATTATGTTATCGATACATGTTGATATCACCATAATTATAAAAACTAAACTTTTATTCAAAATGAGTAAAAAATCTATTTTCAGTATCTCAGGGAGCCAAGTTATCAACCCTAGTATGTCTCTCCCATAAGGGCGTATGAAAATAGTCTGATCAGGAGAATATGCACCCACACAAGAAGCATTAAGTGCCTTCCATATTTTGTGCCAAGTATAGTTCTGGGGCCTCAGTTCTTGGGAAATGAGACTATTGAGATTAGCAGAGAAATAATAAACCCATTATTAGTGTGAAATGTAAGCACTTGAATTGCTTATGGCCACTTGCAGGACTAACTCTTCTCCATTTGTCTTTCATATATCTTGCTTAGAATTTGTTTTGTTGTAATTTGAGTAAACAGTATTCATGTGCTCTTCTTCCCTACCATGGGTTAATGCATCAAACCAAACTGCAATTCTAAATCAGCAAGGATTAATGATCAACATATCAAAAAGTCTCCTGATTCTTCAAAACACATTATTGACTCAGTTATGAACTCTCTGTCATTAATTTTGTACTCTCCTAGGCAATTTTGACCTATAATGCCTGACTGCAGTAATTGCAACTGCAAGGTTTGAATAATTTTGATCCTAGCATTTACATTTTATGTTGTTTAGAATTTTATGATAAATTTAAAAAAAATAGTGTACACTTTAGATTTGAATATTTTTTTATTTTTAATGGTTTCTTTTTTGGGGGGGCAGGTTGAGGAGGGAGGAGGGCAGGTGGGCCACTTCTATTGGTCTTTCATTATCTATTTTTCATCCATCTTTGTTCTTCAGCCCACGTGGGCCTCCCATTGCAGTGGCCTCTGTTGTCGCAGAGCGCCAGCTCTGGGCGTATACGCTCCAGAGCTCCGACTCGTAATTGGACACATCAGTCCAGCCGCTCTGCGGCACATGGGATCTTCCTAGGCCAGGGATCGAACCGGCGCCCCTTGGTGTGCTTACCCACTGGACCACCAGGGAAGCCCTAGATTTGAATCTATTTTTAGAAATTTCCCCCACAAATCTTTGATTAGATCCAAAGCATTGTAGAATAAAACTCAAACAAATTATTATGTTATCGATACATGTTGATATCACCATAATTATAAAAACTAAACTTTTATTCAAAATGAGTAAAAAATCTATTTTCAGTATCTCAGGGAGCCAAGTTATCAACCCTAGTATGTCTCTCCCATAAGGGCGTATGAAAATAGTCTGATCAGGAGAATATGCACCCACACAAGAAGCATTAAGTGCCTTCCATATTTTGTGCCAAGTATAGTTCTGGGGCCTCAGTTCTTGGGAAATGAGACTATTGAGATTAGCAGAGAAATAATAAACCCATTATTAGTGTGAAATGTAAGCACTTGAATTGCTTATGGCCACTTGCAGGACTAACTCTTCTCCATTTGTCTTTCATATATCTTGCTTAGAATTTGTTTTGTTGTAATTTGAGTAAACAGTATTCATGTGCTCTTCTTCCCTACCATGGGTTAATGCATCAAACCAAACTGCAATTCTAAATCAGCAAGGATTAATGATCAACATATCAAAAAGTCTCCTGATTCTTCAAAACACATTATTGACTCAGTTATGAACTCTCTGTCATTAATTTTGTACTCTCCTAGGCAATTTTGACCTATAATGCCTGACTGCAGTAATGCAACTGATGGTGCTGGATCTACAACAGTGAAACAAAGGATAAATACTAAGCATGAAGTTAAAATGCCAATTTCATAGAAGTTTCAGGAAGGTTGATGCAGTTGAGGCAAGAGCGAGTGCGTATAATCGCCAGTTAGCGAATGGAAGGAGTCTTTTGTTTTTAAGAACGTCATCGTAAATTCATTGCACCTTAGAATTCAATCAATTCATATGTGAGTGGTGACCTAAGGTATTCTGGCCATGGAGATACTCTGATTTAGGGAAATTTTCAAAGAGCAGAGGGACAGTTGTCAAAGATGATGTCAGGGATTCATTTCTGCAATAACTAACCCCAGAGGGCATGCCCTCAATCAAACAATATATGTGTATATGGATGAACTACTCTCTGGTTCAGAGACAAGAGAGGGCTAATGCCAGTCAGAGAGTAAGAAAGGCTTCGCTAAGCAGTAAGTTCTGGACGAGTCCCAAAGCATAGCTATAGTCTTCGTGTTTTGATTTTACTTTACAGGAAGCTTTATGTTGAGGAGATGCAGTCTAAGGTCAAACCTTTTATGTAACAAGGATTCTTATTGATCTGTTGAAGAAGTGGATGAAACACACAAGGCTATTTTGATCTCACTTATTAGAATCTGCTTGAAGTAAGATGATTTTTATCTATTTCTAAAGAAAGGATAGGAGTTAGAGTACCCTGATGCAAAAGCTTCCCCAACAGCACCATTGAGATGTTGTATCATCAGTGGTCTCCCAAACAAACACATTTGTCTCCACCAAAATAGAATAATTTTTAAAATGCATCTTAAAAATAAAGACTAAAAAAAAAAAATAAGGACTGAAAGTATGTTAGAGAACTGACTATGTTATTTGGCAAAAGATCTCATTTAGCTTTTTCATGTTTTAATGTCTTATATCTTTATTTAACCACAAAATAGGTAAAAATAAATGTCATTAATACATCCAGCTTTACTTTGAAAGTGTTGAAAGTGGTGTACTCCATCTTGTGGCAAGATGTATTTCAAAGAAAAAGAGCCTCAGAACTAATATATGTTGTGTTTATAAATAAATATAATGCTAGTTTTGAAAATAGTGGTTTGATTAAGAAAAATAGATCTTTACTATCAGAAAATTAAACTTAGAATTTTATGTTTTCAAGATTCATAGGGGGTTATTTTTTTTAACAAATTTATTCCTGTGCTCTGAATGAAATTATATGCTCTATCATTTCATTCATAAATTCATTTTGTTATACCAGTTGAACAGAAGATTGATTATTACCTTGTCACATTTGAATAACTTAGTATAGGTTTATTTAATGTATTTTGTCACCACTTCCTAGGTGATTTGGAGCTAAAATTTGGTTCATAATAACTACAGAGTGTTCACTAATTGGCCTCCTGAGTTAAGTAAATTGGTCATCAAAGACAGAAAGTAAGGAATTATAATTATTATTCCAAGCAAAAAAAAAAAAAAAATCACCACATGCATTTTAATTATGACATGTGACTACTTACATATTTTTTTCTGAATCATAGCTAATGTATGTATTAACTGTCCTTGGCACCATTTCTGTTTACTCCTAACTACATTGCCCAAGTCAGTGGTTTTGGATTTTATTGTTTACTGAGATAATACTCTTATCAGCATATCAGTGATATTTAACATTATCTAGGGTAATATGGAATGAATGTTTCAGTTTATGAATTTAGTTATAGCCAACATAGAATAAAAGCATTATACATGTTAGGACCAGAAGAAACTGGGTGAATAACCTCGTTTGTATTTTTTTACTTTTCAAAAAAATGTGACTCAAATAGACCAAGAGACTTTTGGGAATTTGTGTATGTATCACTGGACTGAAAATCTCCTTAGATTTTTGATGTTTTGAAAGTCACTTGACTTTTGTGAACTTTTTATTTTCCATTTCCAGAATGTCAGGGATGCGTGTTTAAGCATGTGTAGCAGAACAATTGGATTAAATGCCAGTAGCCCTGCGTAGATTCCAGCTGTCTCTTATTAGTTATATGCCCTTGTCGACTTACTTATTCTTTCTGAGTCTTGATTTCCTTTATGTAAAATGGAAACATATAAATTCACAGAAATGTTTTAAGTGAAGAATGTACTAGTATGTGTGCAAGATGTATTTCAAAGAAAAGAGCCTCAGAACTAATATATGTTGTGTTTATAAATAAATATAATGCTAGTTTTGAAAATAGTGGTTTGATTAAGAAAAATAGATCTTTACTATCAGAAAATTAAACTTAGAATTTTATGTTTTCAAGATTCATAGGGGGTTATTTTTTTTAACAAATTTATTCCTGTGCTCTGAATGAAATTATATGCTCTATCATTTCATTCATAAATTCATTTTGTTATACCAGTTGAACAGAAGATTGATTATTACCTTGTCACATTTGAATAACTTAGTATAGGTTTATTTAATGTATTTTGTCACCACTTCCTAGGTGATTTGGAGCTAAAATTTGGTTCATAATAACTACAGAGTGTTCACTAATTGGCCTCCTGAGTTAAGTAAATTGGTCATCAAAGACAGAAAGTAAGGAATTATAATTATTATTCCAAGCAAAAAAAAAAAAAAAATCACCACATGCATTTTAATTATGACATGTGACTACTTACATATTTTTTTCTGAATCATAGCTAATGTATGTATTAACTGTCCTTGGCACCATTTCTGTTTACTCCTAACTACATTGCCCAAGTCAGTGGTTTTGGATTTTATTGTTTACTGAGATAATACTCTTATCAGCATATCAGTGATATTTAACATTATCTAGGGTAATATGGAATGAATGTTTCAGTTTATGAATTTAGTTATAGCCAACATAGAATAAAAGCATTATACATGTTAGGACCAGAAGAAACTGGGTGAATAACCTCGTTTGTATTTTTTTACTTTTCAAAAAAATGTGACTCAAATAGACCAAGAGACTTTTGGGAATTTGTGTATGTATCACTGGACTGAAAATCTCCTTAGATTTTTGATGTTTTGAAAGTCACTTGACTTTTGTGAACTTTTTATTTTCCATTTCCAGAATGTCAGGGATGCGTGTTTAAGCATGTGTAGCAGAACAATTGGATTAAATGCCAGTAGCCCTGCGTAGATTCCAGCTGTCTCTTATTAGTTATATGCCCTTGTCGACTTACTTATTCTTTCTGAGTCTTGATTTCCTTTATGTAAAATGGAAACATATAAATTCACAGAAATGTTTTAAGTGAAGAATGTACTAGTATGTGTGAAAGGGTTAATGTTGGAGGATTTTTCTTGACAACAAGACAGCTCTTCCTCTGCATGCTTGTGTACTGATGAGACGTGGGGGACTAGACACTCCAGCATTAGCCTGACTTTCAGACTCGAATGGATGATGGTCTCTATGAGTATCCTACATAGACATAACTTCTTATATCCTGTTGTAGCCTCCTTCCTCTGGTGCAGGGAGTAGATAAAGTCTTCTCTATTATTTTTTAAAATATATTCATTGTTTTACCTGCCCCAGGTGGGATCTGGATCTACATTACAGCATGTAGGTTGGAGCATGTGGGACTTAATTCCCTTGTCAGGGATTGAACCAAGGCCCCCTGCATTGTGGGAGCAAGTTTTTAGCCATTAGGGAAGTTCCTATCTCACTATTCTGTCTCTCCTCTCTTCTCCTTCAGGATCTAACACTCTTCCATCCTTACCACAGTCCACAGTCCACAATCCACTACCTTCTTTAAGAACTGTCAGCGAAATTTCCAAAAGTACTGCATGGAAAAACAAAAGCAAAAACAGCCTCCCTAGGTCACTTCTTCTTTTACAAAGAGTTCTGAATTCTTCTGCTATTTTATCAAGGTATTGCTTTGTATCACAAAATTGATCTGCTATTTCTTGGACCTTATTTTTTTCAGACATAAAATCTGAGGGGCCTTAAAGAAAAATGTATAAAAAGATACAAAGTGTTTAATGAAATGTTAATCACTATTTCGTATGAACCAGATGTGGTAAATATTATACCATTAGGACTTTTCAAAAGACAGAAATGTAAAGTGCTATAACAGCCCTTTTGTCCATGTATGTGTACCATCGTGTTACTGTAAAAGATATTCTGTACATACATGCATTTGGTATAAACTGAAGTGCAGAGGGAGGTTGTTGTAAAGAACTTTGTTAAAATATTGAGCATAAAATTCATTACCTCATATTCTAGAAGCAGATGTTATTTTTTAAAAATGATATTAAAAAACTAAGACTTTTAATTAAATGATTCTTACATTGGAACCAAAGTTAACAGGTTGAATAAAATTTTGCTTATGGCATCTGTTGCCATTTTTAGTAGGTGATTAGTCATTTTCTTTTTCTGCAAGTATCTGACAGAAACTCAAACAGAAATGAATCATAGTTTCAAGCTGTTGCTCACCTCATCCCCCCAAAGAAGGAGAGCTTGGAAATTATCCCAACAAATCCAAGAACTAAATTCTGAAAATGCCTTAAGGGGCTTGACAGAAGTATTTGGCAATCCAAAAATTGCAGCAGTCTGTCACATCAGCTTGTAATGAAAGGTAGGCTACAGCAATTTAGAAATGATATAGCAAGAAAAAATCCAAGTGGAAACCTCTCTGAATATTTTTAGACATATTTGCCCTTATAAATAGTGTGTTGTAACTGAGTTAACTTTTACAGAGGTGGGCTGATTATTAATCCTGTATTTATTATGCAGATTAGATGTTTTTATAAATCCAAGGCATTAATAATTATGATTCAGTGAGTATTTGCAATATTATTACTGCATATCCATTTAAAAATCTTATTTAGTTTGTTAAAAATATTTTTCTATTTGAGACATTGCATCCTTGTAACTCTGAAGTAGTCGTAATATTAAAAGTGTCTGCCTCATTTAATAATGCAGTTTTTCCCTCAAGTCATTTTAATTTGGGCAACAGACTTAAAATTTAAGAAGCTGCCATTGTATAAGAACAAAGCTTACCTGAAGTCTGAACAATGTAGTGGGTTTCTCAGCTGGATCAGTGATAAAGAATCCATCCATGTGCTATGAAGGAGACTCTGGTCTCCCTGGGCAGAAAGATCCCCTGGAATAGGAAATGGCAACCCAGTATTCTCACCTAGAAATCCAATGAACAGAGGAACCTAGCGATTTATAGTCCATGGGGTTCCAAAAAAGTTGGACACGATTTAGCAACTAAACAACAAGAAACAATATAGTATTATTATTCCCTTAATGCTTGGGTTAAGTGAAACTTTAATTTCTAATACTTTATTTCTGTCTCTTTCTGAGACTAATTCCCCAGCATCAATAATTGTGCACTATTCTCTTAAATTTTTTTTTTTTAATTATTGAAGTCACAATATGTGTGCAAAGAAATGCTGCATGGAAAACTGGCTTACACTGGCAGTGCTACTTTCTTTGGATAATATCTGAAGACAGTGAGTCCTATAATGTCTTCCTTTTGTTTATATATTCATTCATTCAATTAAAACATCTTTAGAAGCACTGTGTTCCAGGCACTGTTCTAGTTACTGATGGGAAGAGGAGCAGTGAATACAATAATTTCCTGATTTTATAGCATTTACATTCTAATGGAGAATACAGACAATAAACAAATACATGCCCAAATATCAGATGGTGTAAAATAGTTTTTAAAGTTATGGAAAAATCAAGCAGACATTTTGGGATGATAAAGTTGTGAGAAGAGGATATGGGATAATTTTTCATATAAGATGGTATCTGAAGGCTCTTCTGATAGGGGGTTTTGTAACATAAACTGAATAATAGCAGGCATGATTCAAGCAGTACCCCAAGCTGGGAGCACGCTTATATTTAAAGAATGGTGAGGTGCTGATTTACTGGCATTGCAGAAGCATAATGGTAAAGAAGTCAAGGAGCTGGGCTGAATTTAAATAAATCCATTTAAAAATACTTATTACTGCATATCCATTTAAAAATCTTATTTAGTTTGTTAAAAATATTTTTCTATTTGAGACATTGCATCCTTGTAACTCTGAAGTAGTCGTAATATTAAAAGTGTCTGCCTCATTTAATAATGCAGTTTTTCCCTCAAGTCATTTTAATTTGGGCAACAGACTTAAAATTTAAGAAGCTGCCATTGTATAAGAACAAAGCTTACCTGAAGTCTGAACAATGTAGTGGGTTTCTCAGCTGGATCAGTGATAAAGAATCCATCCATGTGCTATGAAGGAGACTCTGGTCTCCCTGGGCAGAAAGATCCCCTGGAATAGGAAATGGCAACCCAGTATTCTCACCTAGAAATCCAATGAACAGAGGAACCTAGCGATTTATAGTCCATGGGGTTCCAAAAAAGTTGGACACGATTTAGCAACTAAACAACAAGAAACAATATAGTATTATTATTCCCTTAATGCTTGGGTTAAGTGAAACTTTAATTTCTAATACTTTATTTCTGTCTCTTTCTGAGACTAATTCCCCAGCATCAATAATTGTGCACTATTCTCTTAAATTTTTTTTTTTTTAATTATTGAAGTCACAATATGTGTGCAAAGAAATGCTGCATGGAAAACTGGCTTACACTGGCAGTGCTACTTTCTTTGGATAATATCTGAAGACAGTGAGTCCTATAATGTCTTCCTTTTGTTTATATATTCATTCATTCAATTAAAACATCTTTAGAAGCACTGTGTTCCAGGCACTGTTCTAGTTACTGATGGGAAGAGGAGCAGTGAATACAATAATTTCCTGATTTTATAGCATTTACATTCTAATGGAGAATACAGACAATAAACAAATACATGCCCAAATATCAGATGGTGTAAAATAGTTTTTTAAAGTTATGGAAAAAATCAAGCAGACATTTTGGGATGATAAAGTTGTGAGAAGAGGATATGGGATAATTTTTCATATAAGATGGTATCTGAAGGCTCTTCTGATAGGGGGTTTTGTAACATAAACTGAATAATAGCAGGCATGATTCAAGCAGTACCCCAAGCTGGGAGCACGCTTATATTTAAAGAATGGTGAGGTGCTGATTTACTGGCATTGCAGAAGCATAATGGTAAAGAAGTCAAGGAGCTGACTGACTGAAAAGGAGGAGGAAGTAAAATAGAGGCATTTTATGGACTCAGGCTTGAAATTTGAATGAATAGGAAAATTGTTAAGATTGTTTTCAATAGAAGAGCTGTATGATGTGATAGATTTTTGAAGGGGGTCACTCTGGCTACTAATTACAGAAGATACCAGCTGGACAAGGAGAATAGCAACCAAGAGACAAATTAAGAGGCACCTGTAGAAATCTAGGTCTCATATATAGTGATCCTTTATATCAGAGTCCTTCTACTGGAGGAAGTTCACATTCCAAATATATTTTAGAATTAGATGAAACAGAATTTGTCAGTGGATTTAAACTGGGATGGAAAGAAAAGAATTTAGTGGATGATGGTGCAAAGGTTTTGGTATTAGAAATTGTAAAGAGTAGAGTGGTCCCAAAGCTTACATGAGAAAGAATTAGAAAGAGATGTTTATGTGCAGGTTCTTGATCAGATCCTGTGGCCTCACTGATTTGCAGGCTGATTGACTTCAATCAATCCAGTTGGAAGTGTTGAGTATGGAGTTGGATATTTGCATCTCGAGTTTAGGAGAGAAGTTGAGATTAGCTATAGAAGTTTGAATGATCAAGGAATGATCAGCATATTCTTGTCCCTTGATCCAACCATGAGCCGGGAAAATTGAGAATGGAACCATGGGGCATGCCAGCATTCAAAGATTGAGAAGATAATAGAAACTTGCAAATGAGATGGAGACATGCTCTGGTCCTTTTTTGTAATTGTCTTTGTTTTAAGAAATTTTTCTTTCAAAAAGTTTGTGTAACTTTACATTGAAGCATTTGATTCGAGGAAGCCATAAATCCTACCCTTAAATGCTTTCTGGGATAATTTTCCTCTGTCCTAAACAAGTTTGCTTTATGAGTCAATTCTGGTTTACACACTAGCTTTTCAGCATGTCTGTGCTTTCTCATCCTTAAAAATCAGTTTGTTTCCAAATAGCTTCTTCCCACCTCTCTGTCTACCCCAATTGTCAACATTTTCCACATTACCTACTTCTCATCGATATCACTTCCACCCACCTCAGTTCACTGAACTCTGCCTCTTCTTTGGATTTAAGACATTGCACACAATATGCTTCATGAGACAAATTTACATAACCATCGAACTGGAAATTAGAATGTATGGTTGGGTTGTTCATTCTGTAGAACTGATATGTACATGAAGAATTTGAGTCATTGAAAAGTAGATTGATGTGTCCAAGGTCACCCAACCTTTAATCATAAATGCTAACTAGTTAAGATTTATAGAGCTTCCCAGGTGGTGCTAATGGTAAAGAACCTGCCTACCAATGCAGGAGACATAAGAGATGTGTGTTTGATCTCTGGGTTAGAAAGATCCCTTGGAGGGAGGGCATGGGGAGCTACTGAGGAAGTACATTTTAAAAATAAATTTCCATTGCTTGTAGATTATTTGAAACTTTCTATTATTATATCTGACAGAAACGAAATTATCCTGTAAAATTGCTGTAAAGGTTTTCAGTCACTCGCTCAATTTCCATATGTATTTAAGCATGAATCAATAGTAAACCCTTCTCAGAACACTCTTTGACTCTGGTGTAGAATGCACATTAGAGTTGTCCCTTGGGCTCTGTTCCTAGTAAGGGTATAAGAAGCCTTATACTCACGGTAAATTTTAGACTCTAGGTATCTGTTTTCCTAGGTTTATAATTTGAAATATATATAAATGGAAAGCATGTTTTCCTATTTCTGTATGGTAATTCATTTGTGGTAACCTTTACATGCCATGAAAAGCTATTGAAACATGGTCTTACTAGTCTACCCCAAATTTGTAAATGGAGCATAAATTAGACACATTAGATATTAATATATAAGTAAATAAATGTACAAATATATGAAGTGTACCTGCATGGACATAGGATTTATGTATTTGTAAAATCCCATAGTGTAATCAATAACTTGTCCATATACTTGAGCTCTTTCTTCACTTTGCCTGAATGTGATAATGTTGGAGAAGGATTTCCTGGAAGAGGAACAAAATGAGAAGAAACAAATTAAAATAAAGGGCTTCACACTCTCCAGACTGAAACTTCAGTAGTACTGACAGGAAACGTGCCTGTGACCTAGTATATTTCCTGGTTTTTAAATTTAAGGGCTAGCACTGCTCTAAACTCAGGGAATTTTTATAAGGTTGCCTTCATTTTTTTATGTAAAAGAAATATAGTGAGCATTGATAATTAATATGTAGATGTAAACCTCAAGAAGATCCCATTCATGCATCTCAAAATTAAGATCTGTTTTATCTCAGGAAGCGCAGAACTGAGGTTAACTTATTCAGTGCATATTTACATCTGAACATTCTAAACTTGCATCTTAAGAACAGTTAAGATTTATAGAGCTTCCCAGGTGGTGCTAATGGTAAAGAACCTGCCTACCAATGCAGGAGACATAAGAGATGTGTGTTTGATCTCTGGGTTAGAAAGATCCCTTGGAGGGAGGGCATGGGGAGCTACTGAGGAAGTACATTTTAAAAATAAATTTCCATTGCTTGTAGATTATTTGAAACTTTCTATTATTATATCTGACAGAAACGAAATTATCCTGTAAAATTGCTGTAAAGGTTTTCAGTCACTCGCTCAATTTCCATATGTATTTAAGCATGAATCAATAGTAAACCCTTCTCAGAACACTCTTTGACTCTGGTGTAGAATGCACATTAGAGTTGTCCCTTGGGCTCTGTTCCTAGTAAGGGTATAAGAAGCCTTATACTCACGGTAAATTTTAGACTCTAGGTATCTGTTTTCCTAGGTTTATAATTTGAAATATATATAAATGGAAAGCATGTTTTCCTATTTCTGTATGGTAATTCATTTGTGGTAACCTTTACATGCCATGAAAAGCTATTGAAACATGGTCTTACTAGTCTACCCCAAATTTGTAAATGGAGCATAAATTAGACACATTAGATATTAATATATAAGTAAATAAATGTACAAATATATGAAGTGTACCTGCATGGACATAGGATTTATGTATTTGTAAAATCCCATAGTGTAATCAATAACTTGTCCATATACTTGAGCTCTTTCTTCACTTTGCCTGAATGTGATAATGTTGGAGAAGGATTTCCTGGAAGAGGAACAAAATGAGAAGAAACAAATTAAAATAAAGGGCTTCACACTCTCCAGACTGAAACTTCAGTAGTACTGACAGGAAACGTGCCTGTGACCTAGTATATTTCCTGGTTTTTAAATTTAAGGGCTAGCACTGCTCTAAACTCAGGGAATTTTTATAAGGTTGCCTTCATTTTTTTATGTAAAAGAAATATAGTGAGCATTGATAATTAATATGTAGATGTAAACCTCAAGAAGATCCCATTCATGCATCTCAAAATTAAGATCTGTTTTATCTCAGGAAGCGCAGAACTGAGGTTAACTTATTCAGTGCATATTTACATCTGAACATTCTAAACTTGCATCTTAAGAACATACTCAACAAACAGTTTTAGGTTAAGCATTATGTTACATGCAGGACAGTTGTTTTGCCTTTGAAAAGGGAACTGTGTTGGCCAGGAGGGCAGCTGAATATGTTTTTATAAATCTGAAGATAAAAGTGGGAGCTCTGGCTGCCAAAAGAGCACATTCCCTTCTCCAAAACTTCTTTTGAATGACACTGAGGGTGAACTAGTTCCAGCTCAAGTGTGGCTTTTCACTGTGGGTTTATGCTTCATCTAGCAGGAGACAAGTTGGACTGCAGTTAGACATGTCTAAAGGGAGAAAAAGCAGGTCATATTATGATTATCTTTCTGGCCTTTAGCAGTCATATGCAGCTCTTGTTGGACATATTGATCTCAGATTTATACTTCAGGATAAATGTAAATTAAGATTTTTCTTTCTGAGGCTTTGCAGAGCAGGTGGGATGGGAGGGAGGTTCAATAGGAAAGAGACATATGTATACCTATGACTGATTCATCTTGATGTTTGACACAAATGAACAAAATTCTGTAAATCAATTATCCTTCAATTAAAAAGAAACAAATTAAATATATATATATATATATATATATATATATTAAAAAAGAAATAGGCCCTATTTAGCAGAGTAACTCAAGCAAAATAGTTCAGTTTAATTGGCTAACATCTTCAAAACAAAGCATTTTGAATAGAGTTTTAGTTTTTATGTGATAAAATGGTTCAAGAGCCTTTTTTTTCTTGATAAGGAATGTTTTTTTGACTTTTTAAAATTTTTTCAGAATTTTGTGGTTCACAGACATGCATATTCCCAGATCAGTCATATGTATATCCCTGGCCCCTTCCCCCCTTACAATCCCCCATCCCACCCCTCCAGGCTGTCGCACTGAGCCCTTGTAGGAACTCGTATTCCCTCAGTGCAATGACAGTAGCTATCTTTTTCACATATGATAGTATAGGTTTCCATGTTACTCACTCTATGTCTCCCACTCACTATTCATTCCCCACAATGTCCATATGTCTATTCTCTATCTGTTTTTCCATGGGTTCACTGCATGTGTTATCATTCCCATCTTACTAGATTCCATATATATGTGTTAATATACTGTACTTGTCTTTCTCTTTTTGACTGACTTCACTTTTTATGATAAGTTCTAGATCCAGCCACCTCATTAGGACTGATTCTTCTTCATTTCTTTTTTTACAGCTGAGTAGTATCCCATTGTGTATATGTACCAGGAGGGCAGCTGAATATGTTTTTATAAATCTGAAGATAAAAGTGGGAGCTCTGGCTGCCAAAAGAGCACATTCCCTTCTCCAAAACTTCTTTTGAATGACACTGAGGGTGAACTAGTTCCAGCTCAAGTGTGGCTTTTCACTGTGGGTTTATGCTTCATCTAGCAGGAGACAAGTTGGACTGCAGTTAGACATGTCTAAAGGGAGAAAAAGCAGGTCATATTATGATTATCTTTCTGGCCTTTAGCAGTCATATGCAGCTCTTGTTGGACATATTGATCTCAGATTTATACTTCAGGATAAATGTAAATTAAGATTTTTCTTTCTGAGGCTTTGCAGAGCAGGTGGGATGGGAGGGAGGTTCAATAGGAAAGAGACATATGTATACCTATGACTGATTCATCTTGATGTTTGACACAAATGAACAAAATTCTGTAAATCAATTATCCTTCAATTAAAAAGAAACAAATTAAATATATATATATATATATATATATATATATTAAAAAAGAAATAGGCCCTATTTAGCAGAGTAACTCAAGCAAAATAGTTCAGTTTAATTGGCTAACATCTTCAAAACAAAGCATTTTGAATAGAGTTTTAGTTTTTATGTGATAAAATGGTTCAAGAGCCTTTTTTTTCTTGATAAGGAATGTTTTTTTGACTTTTTAAAAAATTTTTTTCAGAATTTTGTGGTTCACAGACATGCATATTCCCAGATCAGTCATATGTATATCCCTGGCCCCTTCCCCCCTTACAATCCCCCATCCCACCCCTCCAGGCTGTCGCACTGAGCCCTTGTAGGAACTCGTATTCCCTCAGTGCAATGACAGTAGCTATCTTTTTCACATATGATAGTATAGGTTTCCATGTTACTCACTCTATGTCTCCCACTCACTATTCATTCCCCACAATGTCCATATGTCTATTCTCTATCTGTTTTTCCATGGGTTCACTGCATGTGTTATCATTCCCATCTTACTAGATTCCATATATATGTGTTAATATACTGTACTTGTCTTTCTCTTTTTGACTGACTTCACTTTTTATGATAAGTTCTAGATCCAGCCACCTCATTAGGACTGATTCTTCTTCATTTCTTTTTTTACAGCTGAGTAGTATCCCATTGTGTATATGTACCAGGGCTTCTTTATCCATTCATTCATCGGTGGACATCTAGGTTGCTTCCATGTTCTAGCTATTGTATAGAGAGCTGCAATGAACATTGGCAACAGGTGCTTTTTTCAGTTTTGACTTCATCAGGGTATAAGCCTAAGAGTGGGATTGCTGGGTCATAGGGTGCTTCTATTTTTAGTTTTCCATAGAGGCTGTATCAAATTACATTCCCACTAGTAATGCAAGAGGGTTCCTTTTGTCCACACCCTCTCCAGCATTTCTTGTCTGTCAATTTGTTGATGATAGCCATTCTGACGGGTGTGAGGTGATATCTCATTGAAGTTTTGATTTGCATTTCTCTAATAATAAGTGAGCTTGAGCATCGTTTCATGTGCTTTTGGGCCATCTGTATGTCCTCTTTGGAGAGGTGTCTGTTTAGGTCTTTTTCCCATTTTTTGATTGGGTTGTTCATTTTTCCAGTGCTGAGTTGTCTGAGTTGCTTGTAGATTTTGGAGATTAATTCTTTGTCTGTTGTTTCATTTGCTATGATTTTCTCCCACTCTGTGGGGTGTCTGTTGAGCTTTTTTGTAATTTCTTTTGCTGTACAAAAGCTTTTAAGTTTCATTAGGTCCCAACCTTTTTAAAAACGTTTTTTGGATGGAACGCCTATATCGCTGTTTCATATCAACACCTGTAAAATCCCAGAAGCTTGTAGTTATTGTCCAAGTTTTAACTGTTTTTTTCCCAAAGACTGTCTACATTTTGTAATCTTTGTCTAAGACCATTACCTAAAATGTTTCTTAAGGTCAAATTATTAAATATATCACCATATTTTCTAATATAAAATTAGTGTATACTTACTGCCAAATGTGTAAAAATTATAAAATATGCTAAATGTAGTAACTTATGATCCTTCAGATTAGATTAGCCAGCCCCATATTTTTGAAGCTTTTGACATTTTGAAGAGAGAGTTAAGTAGTTTTCATTTCACATTTCATTGTGGTTTTGTACGGTGTTACAACTTTTTATAGACATCAAACTTACCTATTGTATGAGTCTATTAATTATTCAGTTAACCTCCTATTGAATATTTTTGTTTGTTCTGTTGATTATCACAATGCTGCAATAACATCTTTTTTTTATTTTCCATTTTTTAAAAATTAAAATGCAATAGCTGTGTTAATAATGTCCATATTTTCATTATGAGTTATTATACTTGATGAATACATCCAGGTTGTTATCAAGTTATGTTGTATGAACTTATACTGTCACATCTAGTGTATGAGATTCCCAGTTTCACAAATTATTTTTAAATAAGTTCATAAGAGACATGTCCATCCACCCCAGACCCCAGATTTTGAGTCATTCCAGTTTTCACATATTATGAAGTTCATTCTCACAACATTCTTGTGAGGTTGATACTATTTTCTCATATTTTATTTTACATATGTATTTCTGAAAATAATATGTGTTTATGGTTTGTCTTCCAATAACTCTTAGTCCTTCCTAATTACTACCTTACATCTTTTTGCTCTCTTTGGGGGAGTTCCTTTATACATTTAAGAAGAAAATGTCATACAGTGATTTTTATTTTTGGCATATCCTTATTTGCATGTTTTCTATTTTTCTCTCACCTTACGTTTTACCAGCAAATCTTAGGAAACTATGAGGAATATGCTGCTAGTACATCTTGATATTACGTTTTACTCTCATTTAAAATTTTCATACTGTGCTTTGTTGCAATGTTCTCTTTATATACAATATGTAAATAATGTTGAAAAGCTCCCAAGATCAAAGATTGTGTGCCTATTCGCTGTTGTAATAAATTGCATCTACTTGCATATTTTTGAGTATGTGGTATGCATCTAGTAGTTGTTTGTTACGGGAATGTATGGTTGAGTGAATAAACGATGAGTAAGAGGTTCCCTTTGGATGCATACATGACTCAGCAGACACTGAGGGCCTTCCCTCTCTCTTAGACTTGTTTTTGTTCTCGCTTGTTTTGTATCTCCAGGAACTGTATTTCCTAGTTCTCTCTGGCCAAGGTAACTGGTTGACTCATTGCACTAGGACCAAAAGTCTCATATTCTGTGTATGGGGGAAAAACACATCTCTTTCTCTCTTCGTCTACTGGAAGCAAGGTTGCTATTCCTAGGAGATTGTGGGAAAACCAACACAGATTAAGCCAGAAGCATATATGTGAGCATGGAAGTGAATGAATGAGCTTTTGCACCCCTGCTTTCTGAGGTCCAGTTGCATGTTGCCTCACAGGGCATGGCTCTGTGCATGTGAAGGCTCTCCATTTCTTCCCCCACACTTACCAAACCCCATTGCCACCAATTTGTTTAAAACTAGCCCCATTTAGCTTGTTTCTATTTCGTTGAAGCTTAACGTCCTCATTTATTATTTTAAATGACTTAGTGGGCATCATATGTTTGAAAGGGTTATTCCTCTCATGTCCCACAATCACACACCTGATTTTAGCCTGAGGAATGCAGCTAGTTCTCAACTCAGTTTCAAAGCCATGATGATTGCTATATCATGAGTCAATAGGATGAAATCCTTTCTCAGTTAACCAATTTCTTTTCCCTTTAAGCAATCCCATTCTCTC
Source organism: Tragulus kanchil (assembly GCA_022376925.1). Lineage (NCBI taxonomy): Eukaryota > Metazoa > Chordata > Mammalia > Artiodactyla > Tragulidae > Tragulus > Tragulus kanchil. Next base: position 115,733,775 of record JAIOJX010000028.1, on the reverse strand, counting down.
TTAAAGTAGAAAAAAGGAAGAACATACTTGGGACACCAACAATAAAATATAAAAACAACTAAGAGATTATCTTTTCTCTAATCTGTAAGATGCGAAGATTATTTTCATAAGGGAGTAAAAGGAAAACCACTGTCTAATTCTGCATATTCCAAGCATATATATTTTGAAAATGTCTTCTTAGATATTTTGTGATTATCCCAACAATCAGTTTCTAAAACTGGAACTCAGTTTCTTTCTCCTTTTCTACCTGCTTTAGTGGTGATGGGAATAAACACTCTCCCAGAAATGGAAGCCAGAAAGCGAGAGTTAAACTTAACCTCTGTTCAGTGGGTTATCAGGTCTAAAGATTTTGATTGCCTTAATGCCTCCCACTATGTTTCTTGCTTCTGTTCTCCTTTGTTATTGCCATAATTCAGGCCTTGGGCAGTCCCTTTCTAAAGTACAGAATCGCTAGTTGCACTGAAATGTGCCCATTGCCTTGACAAGTGCAGATTTAAAATCCAGGCCATCTAGCATGACCTCTCCAACCTGATTTCTTACCAAATCCCCTCACTTTTGCTCAAATCCAATAAAATCCAATCATTTTTCCTATGCCCAATAGTGTTAAAAACCCAGATGTTTTCTTATTCTAATATTATAATCATTCAATGTGTTAATCACCATGGAGTAATTTAACTTTCCTTTTAGCTTCAGGTTCTATACATGGAAAACAATAAAACACGCTAACAAAGTTTAACAGTCAATCTAAATAATTTCAGGCATTATATTCTTTGGTTACAATGTTTCTCTACAAACAGAACTTCATTTAATTTATCCAATTCTCTTTTAAATAACCATATTCTTTTAACTCTGTTCTCTAATTTCCTTCTGCATGCCTCTTACCATCTGTTGTGTACTTCTTTCTCAGTTAAGCATCATTTCTTTGTTTCACTAGCTAGTTACTCAATTGGAGGTGCTTATTAAAAAAACCTATTTGATAAAAATATTGCTAAAGGGAGGATTGACAGAGAGGAAGATACTGAGGACATAGAGGAATAAATAGAAGGATTCTTTTGTCTGCTTTTCCTCCAACAGGATGCACTTGATCTTGTGTGTGTGTGTGTGTGTGTTTTACTACTTTCTTTTTTATGTTGTATTTAACATGTTTTGAACATCAATGGATATTAACTTATCTGCACAAAAGTCCTAATACCATCAGTACTGATACTGTTATTCCCTTTCTTTTGGTAAGAAAACTGAGACACAGAAAGCTTCTGTAGTGTACCCAGTATTAAGAGCTGAGGATCTGAGCATGACCACTCTGGCTCTGAATCTATTCTCTTAATCCTGTGTTATGATTCTTCCCTTGGAGGCTTGGAACTCAGTTTCTTTCTCCTTTTCTACCTGCTTTAGTGGTGATGGGAATAAACACTCTCCCAGAAATGGAAGCCAGAAAGCGAGAGTTAAACTTAACCTCTGTTCAGTGGGTTATCAGGTCTAAAGATTTTGATTGCCTTAATGCCTCCCACTATGTTTCTTGCTTCTGTTCTCCTTTGTTATTGCCATAATTCAGGCCTTGGGCAGTCCCTTTCTAAAGTACAGAATCGCTAGTTGCACTGAAATGTGCCCATTGCCTTGACAAGTGCAGATTTAAAATCCAGGCCATCTAGCATGACCTCTCCAACCTGATTTCTTACCAAATCCCCTCACTTTTGCTCAAATCCAATAAAATCCAATCATTTTTCCTATGCCCAATAGTGTTAAAAACCCAGATGTTTTCTTATTCTAATATTATAATCATTCAATGTGTTAATCACCATGGAGTAATTTAACTTTCCTTTTAGCTTCAGGTTCTATACATGGAAAACAATAAAACACGCTAACAAAGTTTAACAGTCAATCTAAATAATTTCAGGCATTATATTCTTTGGTTACAATGTTTCTCTACAAACAGAACTTCATTTAATTTATCCAATTCTCTTTTAAATAACCATATTCTTTTAACTCTGTTCTCTAATTTCCTTCTGCATGCCTCTTACCATCTGTTGTGTACTTCTTTCTCAGTTAAGCATCATTTCTTTGTTTCACTAGCTAGTTACTCAATTGGAGGTGCTTATTAAAAAAACCTATTTGATAAAAATATTGCTAAAGGGAGGATTGACAGAGAGGAAGATACTGAGGACATAGAGGAATAAATAGAAGGATTCTTTTGTCTGCTTTTCCTCCAACAGGATGCACTTGATCTTGTGTGTGTGTGTGTGTGTGTTTTACTACTTTCTTTTTTATGTTGTATTTAACATGTTTTGAACATCAATGGATATTAACTTATCTGCACAAAAGTCCTAATACCATCAGTACTGATACTGTTATTCCCTTTCTTTTGGTAAGAAAACTGAGACACAGAAAGCTTCTGTAGTGTACCCAGTATTAAGAGCTGAGGATCTGAGCATGACCACTCTGGCTCTGAATCTATTCTCTTAATCCTGTGTTATGATTCTTCCCTTGGAGGCTGAATTCCACATGAGAGTGAGGTTTGCAGATGACTAGCTTCTTTGTCAGGCTGGAGTTGTCCTGTCAGCATCTGGCTTCACTAAAGAGGGGGTTTCCCGCCAAGGCAACCATGTTGGCTTTGTTCCAGCCTCTTCCTTCCTCCTCTAGGAAGGAAAATCCTATGTTATAAGAACTCAATGAGGTCCTTCTTTAATCCTCTCTGACCCATCCATCTCTCTACTTAGTTTAAGGACAGGTCCTGGAGAGTGGGTTAGGGTTTTCCATGGATCCTTAATGTTGGATAGGGCAATGAGTTCAGGAATGTCCAAAATACTTCACTAGAACAATGAAGGATTGGCTTATCCAACATGCATGCAACTTTCCCCTGATTCAAGAAAAAGTGGTTGTGTAGCATTGCTAACTGGACTCAGGGGGAGTAGAAAGAACCACCATTTGGGAATGATGTCAGATGTCACCGGCCACAGAGTAGAGGAATGGAGCCCACTACATTGTCTCTTTTCCTAGATAAAGTTTGCTAACCCTTCTAACATGTTCATATATGGAGCAACCCACCTCAATCAACTTTTTTTTTATTGATATTAAACTCAGGAAGCCTAAACAGCTCTTTAAATATTTGACTCATAATTGAAAAGAGGAAAAATGAGCAAATTAGAGGAAGAAATGAGTGGGAAAAGTAAGAAAATTGGGATATACACATTCACACTCTAATGTTAACAAGTATATGCAGGTATATATTTATATGTATATTGTATTTTTATACATGTAGTATATTTTTACATTTACATATAGTATAGGGAGAAATAGCTTGGTATAGATTGGATTGAATGATAGCTGTTACGGAGCATTACAGCTTTACTTGTATTTATATTTTTTTCTTTTTATAAATATAACTTTCACAAAATGTCAGGGAAAATATGCATAGAAAATATTAGAAAATAAATGAGCATATGAAATTGACAACCGGATGTTTACCTTGATGTATGCAGCAAGGTATGGCAAGATGCGTGTAATGAATAAATGAATGAGAATGTAAGAGGAGAAGAGCAAACTTCTGAGGTGGTGATATGGGGAAAAAAGCAATGAATAATGTGTGATGTGAAAAACAAGACTGGGGAGATATAGACAAAAAGTGGAGAAATAAAAATAGGAGAAAACAGAAAAAAAACACCATCATAAAAATGAATAAGGTGAAAAATATGAGTTCAGTTGAATAGAAGAATTCGTGGCTTTGTTCCAGCCTCTTCCTTCCTCCTCTAGGAAGGAAAATCCTATGTTATAAGAACTCAATGAGGTCCTTCTTTAATCCTCTCTGACCCATCCATCTCTCTACTTAGTTTAAGGACAGGTCCTGGAGAGTGGGTTAGGGTTTTCCATGGATCCTTAATGTTGGATAGGGCAATGAGTTCAGGAATGTCCAAAATACTTCACTAGAACAATGAAGGATTGGCTTATCCAACATGCATGCAACTTTCCCCTGATTCAAGAAAAAGTGGTTGTGTAGCATTGCTAACTGGACTCAGGGGGAGTAGAAAGAACCACCATTTGGGAATGATGTCAGATGTCACCGGCCACAGAGTAGAGGAATGGAGCCCACTACATTGTCTCTTTTCCTAGATAAAGTTTGCTAACCCTTCTAACATGTTCATATATGGAGCAACCCACCTCAATCAACTTTTTTTTTATTGATATTAAACTCAGGAAGCCTAAACAGCTCTTTAAATATTTGACTCATAATTGAAAAGAGGAAAAATGAGCAAATTAGAGGAAGAAATGAGTGGGAAAAGTAAGAAAATTGGGATATACACATTCACACTCTAATGTTAACAAGTATATGCAGGTATATATTTATATGTATATTGTATTTTTATACATGTAGTATATTTTTACATTTACATATAGTATAGGGAGAAATAGCTTGGTATAGATTGGATTGAATGATAGCTGTTACGGAGCATTACAGCTTTACTTGTATTTATATTTTTTTCTTTTTATAAATATAACTTTCACAAAATGTCAGGGAAAATATGCATAGAAAATATTAGAAAATAAATGAGCATATGAAATTGACAACCGGATGTTTACCTTGATGTATGCAGCAAGGTATGGCAAGATGCGTGTAATGAATAAATGAATGAGAATGTAAGAGGAGAAGAGCAAACTTCTGAGGTGGTGATATGGGGAAAAAAGCAATGAATAATGTGTGATGTGAAAAACAAGACTGGGGAGATATAGACAAAAAGTGGAGAAATAAAAATAGGAGAAAACAGAAAAAAAACACCATCATAAAAATGAATAAGGTGAAAAATATGAGTTCAGTTGAATAGAAGAATTCTTGGGGGGGGGGCACTACTCTTAAACACATTGCATCTGAGAAAAATACAGTGTGTAGAACTGAAGTGCTCACTTAATATTTAGTAATTAAATGTTGAATAACTAAGCTAGTTGAACAGGTGAACAAGTCAATATTATCTCTGATTAAACCCAGGTATTTATATTAGACTGAGACATTAATATTAACACTGTTTTTAGAAACTGCTGGAGATTTTGGAAGAGTTTAAATTAAGGACAGGAAAATCACAAAAGTAGGTAAGGTGAAAAGAGGTTATTTGGAGTTTTATCTTAAGTGGATATTTTATTAAATGTGGAAGTTATTTGCCTGACATGATATTACAAGTTGACTTTAATTTCCAAAGATTTAATGCTGGATTTTTAGGCTACTTTATCTTTACTGAACAACAATAGATTTCCACATTTGTTTTTTCAGGATTAAACATTTATAAAGCAAAACAGTCCATTTGTATATTTTTGTTGGCAATTCAGGTGATTGCACATTAGAACACACTGTTCCTAGGGGGAGTCTTTCCGTTTAGTTGCAGTCCTTCAATATCTGTATCTCCTATTGCTTATCTATGTATTTCCTCTTTCCTGCTTTCTCATCTTGGATTATTTCTTCATTTAATGCCTTAATGGTGGGACTTGGAAGCACATTAAGCTGAATGAGACTCATCAAATCTTCCCTTTATATAATGTGTAGATTTAAGTGCTTAAACATATCTAAAAAGAGGGAGCTACTCTGTAGGGGCTCAGGATTAAATGGACTGACACATCAGTGATATTTCGTCCTTGTTTGATAAGTGAAATGATGGACTTGGTTCCAAGTGAAAAGGAAATCAACTTTGCAACCACCTGTGTGTTTGAAACCATAGAAGCAATGATTTCAGGAGAAGATTCACTTAAGGGAATGTAGACGGAACAAAGACACAAACACTCTCATTGGAAAGAAATATAAAGTGCTCCAGATGTTAGACAAAAAGTGGAGAAATAAAAATAGGAGAAAACAGAAAAAAAACACCATCATAAAAATGAATAAGGTGAAAAATATGAGTTCAGTTGAATAGAAGAATTCTTGGGGGGGGGGCACTACTCTTAAACACATTGCATCTGAGAAAAATACAGTGTGTAGAACTGAAGTGCTCACTTAATATTTAGTAATTAAATGTTGAATAACTAAGCTAGTTGAACAGGTGAACAAGTCAATATTATCTCTGATTAAACCCAGGTATTTATATTAGACTGAGACATTAATATTAACACTGTTTTTAGAAACTGCTGGAGATTTTGGAAGAGTTTAAATTAAGGACAGGAAAATCACAAAAGTAGGTAAGGTGAAAAGAGGTTATTTGGAGTTTTATCTTAAGTGGATATTTTATTAAATGTGGAAGTTATTTGCCTGACATGATATTACAAGTTGACTTTAATTTCCAAAGATTTAATGCTGGATTTTTAGGCTACTTTATCTTTACTGAACAACAATAGATTTCCACATTTGTTTTTTCAGGATTAAACATTTATAAAGCAAAACAGTCCATTTGTATATTTTTGTTGGCAATTCAGGTGATTGCACATTAGAACACACTGTTCCTAGGGGGAGTCTTTCCGTTTAGTTGCAGTCCTTCAATATCTGTATCTCCTATTGCTTATCTATGTATTTCCTCTTTCCTGCTTTCTCATCTTGGATTATTTCTTCATTTAATGCCTTAATGGTGGGACTTGGAAGCACATTAAGCTGAATGAGACTCATCAAATCTTCCCTTTATATAATGTGTAGATTTAAGTGCTTAAACATATCTAAAAAGAGGGAGCTACTCTGTAGGGGCTCAGGATTAAATGGACTGACACATCAGTGATATTTCGTCCTTGTTTGATAAGTGAAATGATGGACTTGGTTCCAAGTGAAAAGGAAATCAACTTTGCAACCACCTGTGTGTTTGAAACCATAGAAGCAATGATTTCAGGAGAAGATTCACTTAAGGGAATGTAGACGGAACAAAGACACAAACACTCTCATTGGAAAGAAATATAAAGTGCTCCAGATGTTAGACAAAGGCAAAGGGAGCCAAGAGGTGACATATCTCTGGAGAAATAAAATGTTCACTCTCTCTTGTTGGCTCATTTGTCTTCCATCTGACTCTTGTTTAGGAAATCACAAGTATCCCACCATCCTAAGCTCCAGGTAAACTAACTTCCTTATCTTCCTTACCACCAAGGCTTCCCTGGTGGCTCAGACAGTAAAGAATCTGCCTGCAGAGTGGAAGACCCCGGTTTGATTCCTTCATCTCAAAATCATACTTATGCCAAGTGACATATTTGGGGTGGCATATTCTGCTGTCCTTCAGAGGCTTCTGAAAGTTTATAATGTAATGACATGCACAAACTTCTCTCTAGTCCTTTCTATGTATGCTATGTTTGTACTTCCATTCAAAACATGGTTAGTCCCTTAGGGAAAAAAAAAAAAAAATTCTCTCTGCCATTGGTAGACCCCATTCTCTCTGTTGATGACATTGGTCAGTCATTGTGTGATTAATGAGTCAACTGTTATGAAGTGAAATTCCAATAGCCAATCCTAGTAACTTGGCTAAAATTAAATTTAATTTTGTTTTATACCCTAAAGATGAAATTTATATTAAATTCTCCCAATAATGTATTTTTCCACTGGCCACATAATCCTCCATTCTGACCTTAAAAATTCAATTTAGATGCAGAGGAATTAAACAGTATAAAACATGAGAAAATATATTAATATCAGAAAAAATTTAGTGGAGCATTGTAGTCAATGAACAAGTGAATCATTTTTTTAACTTGGAATAAATGTTTATTCTTTGAGGATTTTAAGGATCAGTTCAGGCATAGAAATGGCTAGGTTGCATTTTAGAATGCCTTGCCTTTTAAGTTATAAACAGCTTGTAATATTTAAATTAAAAATATTAAAGTATAATTGACATACAACATTGTATTGTTTTCAGATACATAACACAATGACTGTACAGTGCAATATGTTTATATATAGTGAGAAATTATCACTAGAATAAGTCTACTTAATCACTATACATAGTGATACATGTATCACTATACATAGTGATACATAATCACTATACATAGTTACAACTTTTTGTTGTGATAAGAACTTTGACTCTTTTAGCAGCTTTCAAATAAGCAACTCAGTCATAACTATAGTCACAATACTGTATATTACATCTGTATGATTTATATATTTTATAACTGGAAATTTGTACTTCTTGACTTCATTCAGTTATTTTGTCAACCCCACCCCCACCCCCACCCCCACAACTTGGCAACCATCAATTAATTCTTTGTTTCTGTGAGCTTTCTTTTCTCTTAGGCTCTACGTAAAATTGAAATCATACAGTATCTGATAATTTTTTAACTTTGCTTAGTGTGATGCACTCAGGATCAATCCATGTTGTCAAAAAAGGCAAGATTTCATTTCTTTTTTATGGCCAAGTAACATTATTCATGCACATAATACATATATATATATATACACACACACATACACATATAGGAATTTTTCTTTGTTCATCCATTGACGGATACATAAGTTTCCATGTCTTGGCTATTGTAATTAAAGCTGCAATGAACATGGGAGTCCATTTATCTTTTCAAGTCACTGCTTTTATTTGCTTCAAATAAATACCCAGAAGTGGAATTGCTGAGTCATATGTGCTAGTCCTTTCAAATTTTTGAGAAACTCCCTACTCTTTTCCATAGTGGTTAAACCAATTTACAGTCCCATCAACAAGCATTAGGATTCTCTTCTCTCTGCAACTCACTTGACCAACCCTTTTGGCTTCTTGTTGTTGTTGTTTACAATAGCCATTTTGACAGGTGAGAGGTAATACTTCATTGTGGGTTTGTTTTGCATTTCCATGATGATTAGTGATGTAGAGAATCTTTTCATGTATGTTGACCTTCTATATGACTTGTTTGGAAAACATCTAATAAGATACTTCACCCATTCTTAATTAAGTTATTTTCTGTGCTGTTGAGTTGTATGAGTTCTTTGCATATTTTGTATATTAATCTCTTATCAGAAATGTAATTGGCAAACATTTTCTTCCCTTCAGAAGTTTGCTGTTATTGATGATTTTCTTGCTATTCTTTTTAGTTTGATTCAAAACTTTCCAGTTTCAGACTGCTCTCTGTTCAGTGTCTTGGAGTGATAGCCTGCCAAAAACTGTCTCTTTAATTACAACAGTCTAGTTGGACCCAGGAATGCAAGCTCCACTGACTACAAAAGCCAGATTATTCAGGGGTATTCCCTACATCACAGCTGCCAAAACCAGGATACCAGATGTAAAAACTAGAGCACCAGATACTTTTAAGGGCTCCCATCTGAAAGAAGCTGGTGCTCTGGAGCAGGGCAGAAGAAAAGCAGGAAGATAGTGCTTCCCCTTGAGAATCTTAGGAAAGGTTTATAGTTGGCCTATAGTTGTGCATTTAATTAGGAAGAAGACTCCCAAGCTGCAGGTCTGATGATAAACTAATAGGCTATTTTCACAGAAAGATTGAAGTCTTGGGTTTGTCACCTCTTGCTGTTCCTGTTACTGGGGTTGATAGCTGTTTAAGAACTTCCTTCATTTGTTAGTGTCCTGTGGAACTGGTTAGTGTAAGCCTGGCTGGCCATAAAACCTGGGCAATGTGCAATTGTCTCTTGACTGCAAAAGCCAAGACACCAGAAAGGGTATACGTGTCTTTCTGCAAGATGAAGCTGAACAAGGCAGAGGGGGAAAGTGCAGAAATTTAGGTCTACTGGCTTCTGTTCCCTAAGAGGAACTCCAAAGGCCTCTAAAAGAATACCAAATCAGAAACCTGCCCCTCAGGATCAAGTTCTTGGACAAGCACTCAGATTTCTTTCTCAGAAAGATGGGAGGTGTGTTTCAGTCTACTATCTGTGCAGTATCCTCAGAGTAGTAGTCTGCCAAGAACTGGATCTCTGATTCTGCAGTCCCAAGGGGATCCAGAATATAGATCCTTCTAGCTTTCACAGATAATCTATCAAGGAGTATCTCCTGGGTGTCTCCAGCTTTTATCTCTGGTAAAAGCTGGGTTATGAACATAAAAAATTGGGATCCAGACATGTGGAGTCTCCCTTCCAGAAGACAATAGCACTCTGGAGTATAGATGCGGTAGAGTGTGAAATGATGCTGCTGGCTGGAGTTTGGAAGCAGAACAGTGCATAGGTAGGTAGCACTCATCAGTTTCTTGCTATTCTTTAGTTTGATTCAAAACTTTCCAGTTTCAGACTGCTCTCTGTTCAGTGTCTTGGAGTGATAGCCTGCCAAAAACTGTCTCTTTAATTACAACAGTCTAGTTGGACCCAGGAATGCAAGCTCCACTGACTACAAAAGCCAGATTATTCAGGGGTATTCCCTACATCACAGCTGCCAAAACCAGGATACCAGATGTAAAAACTAGAGCACCAGATACTTTTAAGGGCTCCCATCTGAAAGAAGCTGGTGCTCTGGAGCAGGGCAGAAGAAAAGCAGGAAGATAGTGCTTCCCCTTGAGAATCTTAGGAAAGGTTTATAGTTGGCCTATAGTTGTGCATTTAATTAGGAAGAAGACTCCCAAGCTGCAGGTCTGATGATAAACTAATAGGCTATTTTCACAGAAAGATTGAAGTCTTGGGTTTGTCACCTCTTGCTGTTCCTGTTACTGGGGTTGATAGCTGTTTAAGAACTTCCTTCATTTGTTAGTGTCCTGTGGAACTGGTTAGTGTAAGCCTGGCTGGCCATAAAACCTGGGCAATGTGCAATTGTCTCTTGACTGCAAAAGCCAAGACACCAGAAAGGGTATACGTGTCTTTCTGCAAGATGAAGCTGAACAAGGCAGAGGGGGAAAGTGCAGAAATTTAGGTCTACTGGCTTCTGTTCCCTAAGAGGAACTCCAAAGGCCTCTAAAAGAATACCAAATCAGAAACCTGCCCCTCAGGATCAAGTTCTTGGACAAGCACTCAGATTTCTTTCTCAGAAAGATGGGAGGTGTGTTTCAGTCTACTATCTGTGCAGTATCCTCAGAGTAGTAGTCTGCCAAGAACTGGATCTCTGATTCTTGCAGTCCCAAGGGGATCCAGAATATAGATCCTTCTAGCTTTCACAGATAATCTATCAAGGAGTATCTCCTGGGTGTCTCCAGCTTTTATCTCTGGTAAAAGCTGGGTTAGCAGACATAAAAAATTGGGATCCAGACATGTGGAGTCTCCCTTCCAGAAGACAATAGCACTCTGGAGTATAGATGCGGTAGAGTGTGAAATGATGCTGCTGGCTGGAGTTTGGAAGCAGAACAGTGCATAGGTAGGTAGCACTCATCAGAAAAAAAGAGAGAGAAATAGAAAAAGAAGAGGAAATGAACAAAAAAATTGGGGAAAGGAAAAAGAAAAAGTAATGGTTCCCACCAGGTTTAACAACTCAGAGGGTGAACATAGAAAATGGTGTCCACCTACTGGAACATAAAGATAGCATTCACCAGAAAGCGGGGAATATGAGTCTTTCCAGCTTCAGTAAGGCAGAGGGCGAGCAGGAAGGTGGCAGCCACCATCTTCTCTCTCTGGAGAGTGTTCCAGGAGCTCCCTGCCCCTCAAACCAGAACTTTAAAATTAGGAAATGAGCTCTTTCACCTAACCTTGGGTGCTTTTCACAGAGCCACTTCTCTGCTGGGCCCTGGAGTGGGTGAATCTGCACAGACACCATGTAAGAGTTGTTCCTCAGTTCATGACAGCTCTGCAAGTCCCAAGTATGTGAACCCTGTTGGTCTTCAAAGCCAGATGTTTGCAGAGTTTATCTCTCAGTGGGCAGTTTTTAAAGTTAGGGTGCTAGTGTGGGTAATTAACGTTTACTCTTCAGGGAGAGACCCCAGGTTTTGATTTGCCTCCCAGTTGTGGGTTGCAATGCCAGAGGTGGGGTCTATGGCAGGATCTTATCTTTGCCTTACCTTCCCACTTCAGTGTGGTGCCCTTTTGTTTGCCTGATATAAAGGGATTGTTCTTCTAGTTTGAGTTTTTCTTGTTTGTTTCTACATTATCTGTAGTGTTTCTATGGGAAGAGGTGAGTTCAGAATCTTCGTATATCACTGTCTTGAACCAGAACCTCTGTCATGTTTTCTGATCTGTTGTTCCCTTTTCAGTGATTACAAAATTATATTTTTTCACAAAAGGGCTTCTAGCATTAACAGCAGAAACTTTGTTTAATTGAAAAAGATGCTTTTATTTTGTTGAATATTTGATCTCCTTTGTCTTGTTTCAGTGGGTTTTAAATTGAAGGTGTCATAGGGAACAGGGTATCAAAGAAAACATGTTGTCTATTCCTAAATCAGAGTGGTTAAAAAAAAAAAAAAAACTGGTTTACTGACTTTGAAATAGTGTGCTTAATTGCATGGACTGTGTTTATTCAGTAGCTATAATATAAAAGATATTGCTGAAAATGAAAGCAGCAAAAAAGTAGTTGGTTCAATTCAGTGAGCCTGGAAGTGATGCTGTATTCCCTCTATCCAGCTACTACTAAACTGTTCAGAGAGAAGTACACCTTTTTTAAAAAGCAGAAGTAGAATTAGTTTGTGGTTATGTTATAGTTTAACTAATATTCCTAAAAAAGACACAATTTGTCTTGAAAAGGCCTGTTTGTCTTTTAAATGGGCAACTGTGCCATTTATCTAGTAAAGAACAGTAGAACTTTTATTTCTGTGACTTTAGAAGTTCAATTAATAGAAAATTGATTATTATCTGTCTATTACTGTATCACATGATCAGCAGAAAATTAAGTACATTTGAATGAAAGTGAAAATGAAATTCACTCAGTCATGTCAGACTCTTTGCGACCCCCTGACAAGTCATAGAATTCTTCAGGCAAGAATACTGGGGTGGGTAGCTCTTCCTTTCTCCAGGGATCTTCTCAACCCAGGAGTCGAACCCAGGTCTCCCAAATTGCAGGTGGATTCTTTACCATCTGAGCCTGAATAGGCTTAAAAAGTAAGATGTACGATTTATTTTCAAAATGGTTGACACATGTATTGGTTATTTGATATACATGCTTGGTGAATATCTATAAATAGTACAAGGTCCTCATAATGGTCATGGTTATTTGTGCCATAGAACCCAAGAAGATTTTGATTTGATTTGATTGATTTTGGACTTTGATTTGAGCCTTCCATACTTACATATACTACTCACATGGGCAACTTTCTTGCTGCTTAAATTCATTTGCTCACAGTTTTTCTAGACCATAACAAACGACGGGATTGTGGAAAATAACAAGTTATTTCCACTCTTCCGTGATCTTAGTATGTGCCTGATAGATAATTCAGAGAGCTTGTACAATGCCATGTGAAAAATACCATCATGGAGTTGTAGGCTATATGCTGTAATAGAGACTTTTGCACAAATGCTGATCTGGGACTATTTCACAAGCGCACCTGTAGCACTTACCTTGACAAATTTAGTACTTTAAGCTGAATTATTCTTTCTTTCTTGACTTCTTTGTTTCCTTCCTCTCTTCCTTTTGGAAAATATTATCAATTATATTAATATGAAGTGGCTAGCAAAATTACATCTGTCTCTTTCCCCACCTCATTTACACACAAGGCAAGATGAAGTGTGTTACAAGGGGAATAAATGCATCTCTTTGATTCTGAGTGGTAGTGGGATAAAGATTAAAGGATTTTAGAAAGATTTAGGAAAAAAAGAACTAGCAGTTTTCAGTTTAATATAGCTTTAAATGAGAGAAACTTAGCCTGGGAGGTAAATCAAAAAACTGGAAAATAGTAGCATATTTAATTCTATACACATAGTAAAGTACATTGAAATTGTCATATAATATGGGAATAATAGAAATTGCAATATTAGTGACAAAATAGGGTGCCTATCTATAATGGGCAAAGAATCATTTCAGATTTGTAAGAAAAAAGCTAAAGAAACTGAAAGAAAAATTAACCAAATACTGAATAGAGTGTTTACATAAGAGCAAATCTTCATAACCAAGCAAAATGTGAAAAGTTACTTCTCAAATTCTGTAGTTGGCAAGGGTTTGCAAGGGTAAATATATATTTAGCCATCTGACTTCTGGAAATACAGTATATTTAAAAAGAAAAACTGTGTGCAAACATGTGTACAGGAATATTAATTTCATATTGGTGGAAAGGCTAAAATTAAATTAATGAATGTCAAAAGAAGAGTGATTGAATATTTATGGCGTGCCATAAATTGTAAAATCTTAGTTTTGCAATCAGTAAAAATTGACAATGATAATCAAAAATGTTCTTGGTGACTTGGAGGGATTTCCAAGGATTAAAATTAAGTGTGATAAGCAGGAGAGAAAAATGTGTACATTTTGATCTTTATCATTTTTATTATAAAACAGTTTATATATTGATTCTGCATATCTATTTGCATGTATATTATGTGTATTTCTATGTTTTAGGAGAAAATATTGGTGAATACATAGCATATATTACATAACTATATATTCATAGTATGAGTGACAAAATCAGGTTGTTAATATGGAATATAGAATAGAGTGATGTGAGTGGACATGAGGAAGGTAAAACAAAAACAAAACAAATAATAAAAAGAAAAATTTAAAAATGTTACACAATGACTAAGAACATGATTATGTGTGTATATAAAATTAAATAATAAAGATTAAAAAGAAAATATTAGTGCTTCGGTTGATGGTTCCTAACCCAGTGCTATATCCAGTTTATTATGCTATACTACTTGCAAACATCCTTAAATATCTTAAATTTCCAAATGCTGAAATACTGAAATATTGTACCTTTTCTGCCTCTAATATTACATTAATTATATAGATTAAAAGGGATTTTTTTTACTTATTGATATTTTTTTCATAATTAATACACTTGACTAGAGTTTCAATAACAAGGTCTACTGTTTTTCATGTTTTATTCACCAGAAATTAAGTTTAACATTTTAAACAAAAAGGCCCATTAGTTCTGAACATCCTGCATATTCTAACCAGGATAGAAATCCCTTAATTAGGCCAAAGGACTAAAAGTGTAAAGGTAAGCAATTTATTTCAGTAAAGCTGAGGGGTGGGAGAGAGTGCCTCAATTTAAAGTGATACACATTTTAATTTATTGAAACCATCTAGGAAACACAACAAATAAGCAAGGATAATCCAGAGTATTATGTTTTATGCACATGTTCAACAATGCTCTTGGGGAAGAGCCACCTGAATAATAGGCAGAATTTGAATAGTGCAAGACTGGAGGAAAGGCATTCCAAATGGAAATAAGTAATAAAAGAGATCCAAGAAGTAGCTCAGTGATTTTTTTTTTTTTTTTTCGGCCACTTCTGTTGATCTTTCATTCACTTGTCTTTGTTCTTCGGCCTGTGTGGGCCTCCCATCGCAGTGGTCTCTCTCGCCATAGAGCACTGGCTCTGGGCACATGCGCTCCAGTGATCCGGCTCGGTAGTTGAACACATCACTCCGACTGCTCCGCAGCATGTGAGATCTTCCCAGGCCAGGGATGGAACTCACGCTCCTTGCACTGCAAGGTAGTGTCACTACTCACTGGACCAACAGGGAAGCCCTCAGTGATTACTTTTGATCTAAGGCGGATGTTGCCTATCGAATTGAGTTATATTCTATATAGAGACGTCCTATTTGCCTTGTGTTTAGAAACAAGCCTATCTTTTATACTAAAATAATCCTGAACTTAAAACATTGATGTGTTACATTTATTACAAAATAATAGTGGACCATTCCTACATATTTGTTACTTCCATTATCATTCATATTTATATGATGTCATGTATTCCCTGAAATGACAGTATTGTGACAGTAACTGTAGGATGTATTGCCTCATGCTTTCTGATGCCAAATGACCTCAGTGTGTTTAAATCAATGTGGTTGCTTGAGTAACAGACATGTTAAGTGTAAAAATTTAAACATTTTGACAGATAATTATATTTTTAGTGGAAAGCATATGCACAAAAAGAGCACGAGATTTAGGTTTTGTTCTTAAAGAAATTAAGTTTAACATTTTAAACAAAAAGGCCCATTAGTTCTGAACATCCTGCATATTCTAACCAGGATAGAAATCCCTTAATTAGGCCAAAGGACTAAAAGTGTAAAGGTAAGCAATTTATTTCAGTAAAGCTGAGGGGTGGGAGAGAGTGCCTCAATTTAAAGTGATACACATTTTAATTTATTGAAACCATCTAGGAAACACAACAAATAAGCAAGGATAATCCAGAGTATTATGTTTTATGCACATGTTCAACAATGCTCTTGGGGAAGAGCCACCTGAATAATAGGCAGAATTTGAATAGTGCAAGACTGGAGGAAAGGCATTCCAAATGGAAATAAGTAATAAAAGAGATCCAAGAAGTAGCTCAGTGATTTTTTTTTTTTTTTTTCGGCCACTTCTGTTGATCTTTCATTCACTTGTCTTTGTTCTTCGGCCTGTGTGGGCCTCCCATCGCAGTGGTCTCTCTCGCCATAGAGCACTGGCTCTGGGCACATGCGCTCCAGTGATCCGGCTCGGTAGTTGAACACATCACTCCGACTGCTCCGCAGCATGTGAGATCTTCCCAGGCCAGGGATGGAACTCACGCTCCTTGCACTGCAAGGTAGTGTCACTACTCACTGGACCAACAGGGAAGCCCTCAGTGATTACTTTTGATCTAAGGCGGATGTTGCCTATCGAATTGAGTTATATTCTATATAGAGACGTCCTATTTGCCTTGTGTTTAGAAACAAGCCTATCTTTTATACTAAAATAATCCTGAACTTAAAACATTGATGTGTTACATTTATTACAAAATAATAGTGGACCATTCCTACATATTTGTTACTTCCATTATCATTCATATTTATATGATGTCATGTATTCCCTGAAATGACAGTATTGTGACAGTAACTGTAGGATGTATTGCCTCATGCTTTCTGATGCCAAATGACCTCAGTGTGTTTAAATCAATGTGGTTGCTTGAGTAACAGACATGTTAAGTGTAAAAATTTAAACATTTTGACAGATAATTATATTTTTAGTGGAAAGCATATGCACAAAAAGAGCACGAGATTTAGGTTTTGTTCTTAAAGTAATGAATGTTTATTTACTAATGTTTATATATATAATTTGTAAATACATATACACACATATATAAATTGATACATACATATATATGTATTATATATGTATATATTCTAAGAAGAACCAGTCCTCGCCTTTTGTGATGCTAGATATACAGTTCAATCACTGGCCAAAATGTTCTGCTTAAACAGGATGAATACCCATATGTTGGCTATTTTTTAGCAGGATATTTGGTAATATTCAGGCACATCTGTGGGATAACTGTTTCAAAAAGGTTTTTTTTTTCCCTTCTTTTTCTTTTTTAAGAGTAACGGAAAGGACATTTTCTTACTCTCCCTAAAAAAATAATAGCCGTTGAAGTAGAATAGATAAAACATATCAATATAGAGGAGTTCCTATTATCAGCAGTAGTCTGCTGCCTATATGGTGTCTATACCCATTAAAGAAAGCAAACACTAGTCTTTTTATTTTATTTTATTTTTTGGGGGGGCTGGGGAGGGAGGGACAGGCGGGCCACTTTATTGGTCATTCAGTTATCTATTTTCATTCGTCTTTGTTCTTTGGCTCCTGTGGGCCTCCCATCGCGTGGCCTCCGTTGTTGCTGGGCGCCGGCTCTGGGCGCATGTGCTCCAGAGCTCCAGTTCGGTAATTTGACACATCAGTCCAGCTGCTCCGGCACTTGGATCTTCCCAGGCCAGGGGTCAAATCCGTGCCCCTTGCACTGCAAGGCGGTGTCCTTACCCACTGGACCACCAGGGAAGCCCTAGTCTTTTTAAAATATACATTGTATCTATACACTAGGGAACTACCAACTGACACTCACATGGTTATAAAAGAACTGATTAACCAATCCATTGTATGATTAAGAAATGAGCTGTATCTGATTATTTTGTTTAAGAGAAAATAAAACCAAAGGATCCATTAGGTTTAAATTGTGTTATACTTTGATTCTAGGGTAAAAAGAAACCTGAAAATATACATTTCTTCTTCTGGTAATCACAGGTGAAAAACAGTATGTATTTCTGGTTGCGAGTACAGACATGTTAAGTGTAAAAATTTAAACATTTTGACAGATAATTATATTTTTAGTGGAAAGCATATGCACAAAAGAGCGAGATTTAGGTTTTGTTCTTAAAGTAATGAATGTTTATTTACTAATGTTTATATATATAATTTGTAAATACATATACACACATATATAAATTGATACATACATATATATGTATTATATATGTATATATTCTAAGAAGAACCAGTCCTCGCCTTTTGTGATGCTAGATATACAGTTCAATCACTGGCCAAAATGTTCTGCTTAAACAGGATGAATACCCATATGTTGGCTATTTTTTAGCAGGATATTTGGTAATATTCAGGCACATCTGTGGGATAACTGTTTCAAAAAGGTTTTTTTTTTCCCTTCTTTTTCTTTTTTAAGAGTAACGGAAAGGACATTTTCTTACTCTCCCTAAAAAAATAATAGCCGTTGAAGTAGAATAGATAAAACATATCAATATAGAGGAGTTCCTATTATCAGCAGTAGTCTGCTGCCTATATGGTGTCTATACCCATTAAAGAAAGCAAACACTAGTCTTTTTATTTTATTTTATTTTTTGGGGGGGCTGGGGAGGGAGGGGACGGGCGGGCCACTTTATTGGTCATTCAGTTATCTATTTTCATTCGTCTTTGTTCTTTGGCTCCTGTGGGCCTCCCATCGCGGTGGCCTCCGTTGTTGCTGGGCGCCGGCTCTGGGCGCATGTGCTCCAGAGCTCCAGTTCGGTAATTTGACACATCAGTCCAGCTGCTCCGCGGCACTTGGATCTTCCCAGGCCAGGGATCAAATCCGTGCCCCTTGCACTGCAAGGCGGTGTCCTTACCCACTGGACCACCAGGGAAGCCCTAGTCTTTTTAAAATATACATTGTATCTATACACTAGGGAACTACCAACTGACACTCACATGGTTATAAAAGAACTGATTAACCAATCCATTGTATGATTAAGAAATGAGCTGTATCTGATTATTTTGTTTAAGAGAAAATAAAACCAAAGGATCCATTAGGTTTAAATTGTGTTATACTTTGATTCTAGGGTAAAAAGAAACCTGAAAATATACATTTCTTCTTCTGGTAATCACAGGTGAAAAACAGTATGTATTTCCAGATATAAATAATGACATACCTCAGGAACTAGCAAACACTCTATGTTGTTGATTAACTTCTTCCATCCTTTCTTTCCTTCTTTTTACCTTCCTTTCTTCTTTCCTCCCTTCTTTATTGTCCCCCTAACTCAACAATGATTTACTGATTACTATGAGGAAAATTTTAGTCAACTTTCCAAAAAGTGAGCTGCGGTTAAAGAAATTTGCAAGCATATTTATGTCTATACTTATGGAAATAACGAAAGAACTGGTGATTTTAAAAGTTCAGGTGTAATATTTAAGTAATAATAGAGGACTGTGTGATACTTGACAAGCCTGATGCCAAGTGTTTGGAGGACATCTGTGCAGGAATGTCTTCCTGAGACAGGTGAGGGAAATAGGTAGGAGTGGTGGCAATAGAGGATGGCAGCCTCAGGAGATGGGCAGGGCTGGCAAAAGAAAGTACAGACTTGAAGTAGAACGTGCTCTTGAGTGCTTCTCGTGTACCTGTGCTCAACAGTTTACAAGCATCAGTTATGATTTTTACCAACTCAGTGAAGTATGAATGGTTATGAGGCACCTGAGTTAAAACTTTCCCCACATCTCATACCTGGACAGTAGGAGAACTGATACCAGGCTGGCTTCCAGTTCCCCCTAGTGTGGTGGGAAGCTTCTGAATCATCCAGCGTATGAGAACACTCTAGTGGATCAGATTAGAAGTGGAAGTGAAGACAAAGCTGTTCTAAACCCAACACTGAAAAATAGGTTTGGGCCTTTGCCTTAGAGACAGCAAGGGAGATTGGAGGTAGTTGTAGGAAAGTTACATCATCAAAACAAAATTTCTGGGCTTCCTTGGTGGTCCAGCGGGTAGAGAGTCCACCTTGAAGTGCTGGGGGCATCAGTTGGATCCCTGATCCTGGAGGATCCCATGTGCTGTGGAGTGGCGGGACATGTATTTTCAATTATGAGCCAGCGCTCTGGAGCGCATGTACCCAGAGCCAGTGCTGAGCAACAAGAAAGGCCACTACGATGGGAAGCCCACACAGGCCAAAGAATTAAGATGGATAAAAATAAATAAATTAAGGAACAATAAGGCCAAAATTTAAGAAATATATGTATATTAAAAAAATTTTCTACTTTCCGTGTCTGGAGTACATTGATGATAGTGGAGCTCACACGAAGGTTAATACTGTCTGTTGGTGAACAATTAGAAACTAATTTTTATGAGAAATCATAATCAAGTGAATATCTACAGCTGAGAAAGGACTGAGACCTCTACATGATACATGTCTACCCACATATTGGCTATTTTTTAGCAGGATATTTGGTAATATTCAGACATATCTGTGGGATAACTGTTTCAAAGTTGTTTTTTTTTTTTTTTTCAAGAGTAACTGAAAGGACATTTTCTTATTCTCCCCTGGCAGAATCATTCTAGATAGGTATTCTGCATTTATATAGTGTACATAGTACATCCAGGAAACAGTGTGTTTGATGGATTAAGCAGTTGATGGGAACTGAGTAGTCACTGGGATAAATAATAAACAATTTATAGGGATTATCATATTTAATCACAGCAACCTGGTAATGTATGTTCTAGTCTTATCTCCTTTCCCTGGTGAAGTGACTGAGGTTTAAAGAGCTTTAGTGATCTAGTTGTTCAGTAAATGACAGAATAGAGATTTCAGCACATTTTGTCTCCAGAATCATATTTTTATTTCCATCAGTTTATACCCTCCTCTCATATGAAGTGGAATATCCCAATTTCTTAACAACACTACCTATGGAGCCTGTAGGGGTTACTTGAGAAGGGACATTGGAGGTGTTCTAAACCCAACACTGAAAAATAGGTTTGGGCCTTTGCCTTAGAGACAGCAAGGGAGATTGGAGGTAGTTGTAGGAAAGTTACATCATCAAAACAAAATTTCTGGGCTTCCTTGGTGGTCCAGCGGGTAGAGAGTCCACCTTGAAGTGCTGGGGGCATCAGTTGGATCCCTGATCCTGGAGGATCCCATGTGCTGTGGAGTGGCGGGACATGTATTTTCAATTATGAGCCAGCGCTCTGGAGCGCATGTACCCAGAGCCAGTGCTGAGCAACAAGAAAGGCCACTACGATGGGAAGCCCACACAGGCCAAAGAATTAAGATGGATAAAAATAAATAAATTAAGGAACAATAAGGCCAAAATTTAAGAAATATATGTATATTAAAAAAATTTTCTACTTTCCGTGTCTGGAGTACATTGATGATAGTGGAGCTCACACGAAGGTTAATACTGTCTGTTGGTGAACAATTAGAAACTAATTTTTATGAGAAATCATAATCAAGTGAATATCTACAGCTGAGAAAGGACTGAGACCTCTACATGATACATGTCTACCCACATATTGGCTATTTTTTAGCAGGATATTTGGTAATATTCAGACATATCTGTGGGATAACTGTTTCAAAGTTGTTTTTTTTTTTTTTTTCAAGAGTAACTGAAAGGACATTTTCTTACTCTCCCATGGCAGAATCATTCTAGATAGGTATTCTGCATTTATATAGTGTACATAGTACATCCAGGAAACAGTGTGTTTGATGGATTAAGCAGTTGATGGGAACTGAGTAGTCACTGGGATAAATAATAAACAATTTATAGGGATTATCATATTTAATCACAGCAACCTGGTAATGTATGTTCTAGTCTTATCTCCTTTCCCTGGTGAAGTGACTGAGGTTTAAAGAGCTTTAGTGATCTAGTTGTTCAGTAAATGACAGAATAGAGATTTCAGCACATTTTGTCTCCAGAATCATATTTTTATTTCCATCAGTTTATACCCTCCTCTCATATGAAGTGGAATATCCCAATTTCTTAACAACACTACCTATGGACTACAAGAGGGAATTCTTAAGATAAAATCAAAACGCAATTGTCTATAACGGTTCTCTAAAATACAATGCTAAAAGCCTTGACAAAAATGAAAATAAAACTCAGTTTTTATTTCGTAAGAGATATATGCTTAATAAAGCTAACATGCCTATTTCACATAAATAATTGAAATAATTAAACCAGGCATCAATGTATTTTGAGAAAATAAACATCATTTTATATATAGGAGTTAGGTTTATGATTGTCATCTGACAGCATTTTGCCTAATAAATTAATGTATTGCATTCATATTGTAAATAAAAATCATAGAAAATTAGACACACTTTTTGGAAATCAGTCATCATTCATTGTGTTGCCTTTCACAGTGGAGTGGGAATTGGTTGTGTACCTTTCTGATGAAATATTCTTTTATTAAAAGATGACTTCCTGACAGTTATTTATCTTGAGAGGGTATAAATCTTTGGATTAATTGCATGTTTTGTACAAATGTCAGTTACTGATTTTGTTTTGATGCATCTATTCATGTTCTGTCAGAGGTTTAGGTGAGTTAAGGTATTGCTTATCATCAGTCTTCTTTGTCTGACCCCTGAAAAGTAAAAAATCAGTTGTCAGGAGAAAACCATGTTTTCTTACAGCGTCTTCAAGAGACGACAAACTTAGTCTTGAGCTGTTTGATAGAACTACTGAAGTACAGATATTAAGAATGAAATTGAAGCGAGTTTTACTCATTCTTACTGAACTGGCAACTTTAAACTGTGTGGCTATCAAAATGAAATATAATTAACAAGGACATGATTCTATTTACACACACTCCTTGTTAGTTCTAGTCCTAATTGTTAGAACCTAATTCATCTGTACAGAACTTTTTTTGTGTTAATTTGGATCTATATACAGAAGTGTTGGATTTTGTTGTGGTGGTTACTCCATAATCACAAGTGTGTAATGCATTTGTGTTAATTAATGGGACTTACTAATTCTTTACACATTGCATATACCTTTATACAAACTTGTTTTCTGTAATTAAGATCATTTAGTGGTCCCCAGTGACTGTGACTCTCTTCTTTCCCAGTTGAAATTACTTGACATCTACGTAAGTCATATCATTATCATCGTCTCTGAATTAGTCACTGTTAAGAGGAGATATGAGAGTTTCTAATTCAGTTTCTAATTCATTTTTTTAGACCTTTACTTTTTATTGAAGTATAGTTAATTTACAATGTCTTGTTACTTTCAAGTATATGGCAAATCGATTGAATTACACACACACACACACACGTATATATATACACACACATATATATTCTTTTTCAGGTTCTTATCCATTATAGATTACAAGATACTAAGTATAGTTCCCTGTGCTAAACAGTAGGTTCACGTTATTTACTTATTTTATATATAGCAGTGTGTCTGTATTAATCCCAAACTCCTAATTTATCCCTCCACAACCCTGCTATCTTCTTGATAACAGTAAGTTTATTTCTATGTTTATGAGTCAACTTTTGTAAATAAGTTCATTTGCATCAGGTTTTTAGAGTCCCTGTATAAATGATACCATATGATATTTGTCTTTGACTTACTTCACTTATTACGATGTCCTCTAGATCCATCTGTGCTGCTGCAAATAATATTACTTCCTTCTTTATGACTGAGTAATATTTCATTATACATATATATGTATGTGTATATGTGTACATATATCTTCTTTGTCATTCATATTTCTGTGGATATTTGGCCTGTTTCCATTTTCTGCTTATTGTCAGTAGTGCTGCAGTGAACATTGGGGTGCTTATACAGTTTTGAATTTTTCTAACTCAGTCTCTCTGAATTTCAATTTCCTCATTTCTATTTCAGTACAAATACTTTGTAAGATTGAAATACGTATCAACAAATCATCATTATTACTTGTGCTAGATCATCAGTAATCAGAGAATTATCGTAAAAAAAAGCTTGCATTTCTCTCATGTTAATATTATGTCTATTTCCTCTAATAAAATGCCAGGTCTTGCATCATAGTCCTGATGTGTCAGGACTATGTGTCAGTGCTCTCATCACACTTTGTCTTGTGTCCCTTAGTCTTCTCTGCACAGAAACTGAAGACTGCTCCACATTTATAGTCTTGCTACCTGGTATCTAGTTACCTGACAATTGACTGCTTAATTGGATTTTTGCACATTGGTCCAGTGTTATGTTTCTTATTATCAGGCTGTAATCACTGCTCAGGCCACATCTCTGGTTTCCATAATGACTCGGAGCATTCTGGCCTCAGGAATTCTGCAAGTAATACCCTCTAACTACTGGATCAGAAGTCATTGTAGTTAATGACCTCTGTCATTCACAGAAGTAGTATGATTGTCTGCATACCCCTAACTCATTAATTCAACTCTTGATTTTTTGCATATAGGCCATTCCATGCTCATTGTATTGAAAACATTTCAAACAATCTATTGATCTGGTCCTGATTCTTTTTATAATTAGTTCCTTTGGATAGACTAGGTAGCGACACTATGCAGACTGGTTTGGTCAGACAGGCTAATTTATCCCTCCACAACCCTGCTATCTTCTTGATAACAGTAAGTTTATTTCTATGTTTATGAGTCAACTTTTGTAAATAAGTTCATTTGCATCAGGTTTTTAGAGTCCCTGTATAAATGATACCATATGATATTTGTCTTTGACTTACTTCACTTATTACGATGTCCTCTAGATCCATCTGTGCTGCTGCAAATAATATTACTTCCTTCTTTATGACTGAGTAATATTTCATTATACATATATATGTATGTGTATATGTGTACATATATCTTCTTTGTCATTCATATTTCTGTGGATATTTGGCCTGTTTCCATTTTCTGCTTATTGTCAGTAGTGCTGCAGTGAACATTGGGGTGCTTATACAGTTTTGAATTTTTCTAACTCAGTCTCTCTGAATTTCAATTTCCTCATTTCTATTTCAGTACAAATACTTTGTAAGATTGAAATACGTATCAACAAATCATCATTATTACTTGTGCTAGATCATCAGTAATCAGAGAATTATCGTAAAAAGCTTGCATTTCTCTCATGTTAATATTATGTCTATTTCCTCTAATAAAATGCCAGGTCTTGCATCATAGTCCTGATGTGTCAGGACTATGTGTCAGTGCTCTCATCACACTTTGTCTTGTGTCCCTTAGTCTTCTCTGCACAGAAACTGAAGACTGCTCCACATTTATAGTCTTGCTACCTGGTATCTAGTTACCTGACAATTGACTGCTTAATTGGATTTTTGCACATTGGTCCAGTGTTATGTTTCTTATTATCAGGCTGTAATCACTGCTCAGGCCACATCTCTGGTTTCCATAATGACTCGGAGCATTCTGGCCTCAGGAATTCTGCAAGTAATACCCTCTAACTACTGGATCAGAAGTCATTGTAGTTAATGACCTCTGTCATTCACAGAAGTAGTATGATTGTCTGCATACCCCTAACTCATTAATTCAACTCTTGATTTTTTGCATATAGGCCATTCCATGCTCATTGTATTGAAAACATTTCAAACAATCTATTGATCTGGTCCTGATTCTTTTTATAATTAGTTCCTTTGGATAGACTAGGTAGCGACACTATGCAGACTGGTTTGGTCAGACAGGCTAGTTGGTAATAAACATATTCCTGGAAAGAAATGTAGACGCAATGGAATTATCTCTAAATAGAATGATTTCTTTTCTATTAATTTTTATGGCATGATGACATGTCAGTTGATCCTTAATGGATGAATAATTTTAGTGCCAATTTGTAATCATCTTTCCCAAAGATAACTTAAATGCATTTCCCCGCCTGCCAGTAATCTGTCACAAGTATACTGCATGGCTTTTCATTTGATTTTTAAAATTCTTTCTTGACATTTACTGTAACAAGAAATAATATAAGTGAAGTCATACAAAAAAGATGACCAGTTATGAATATTACATATCCTGATTTTAAATCTCTCATCTTTTCACATATATCAGTGTCATTAATGTTAAAGCAATAGTAGATTCTGCTGTGGTCATTTTCTTTAGTATACTTGTTGGTTCCATTAGTTTATAGGAAATAAAATGAATTACCTCACAACTAATGAGGCCTTAAAGAGGGCATTAAAAAATAACCTTTATTTAAAGGTAAACTCTAATAGTTGCAAAGAGTTCATGGAAAGGTAGATAAGTTATTTACAGTTACAATTGATTGCTTCCTTTCTAGAATATATATTTTGGAAAGAGAGGTCAAAATGCTAAAAAGCCTAGTTGGGCAAACTAGATAATGAAAAATAAAGTGCTAGAGTACTGGGGGCTTATGTGCCTAGTAAACAGAAGGGCTCGTTCTTTGTTTAAAATAGCCAGGGTTTCTCCATTTCAATAGATTATTGCAATAAGTAGTAGATTATTCTCCATTTCAGTAGATTATTGGAAGAAGGAAGAATTCCAGACCAGTGATGTCAGATCATCTAACTAAAAGACAAGACCAGAAACGAAAGGAGAAAAAGAATTGGAAATTCTGGATTTTTAAAAAGGATCACATGATTCCTCTGTCATTCAGTAGTATGATTGTCTGCATACCCCTAACTCATTAATTCAACTCTTGATTTTTTGCATATAGGCCATTCCATGCTCATTGTATTGAAAACATTTCAAACAATCTATTGATCTGGTCCTGATTCTTTTTATAATTAGTTCCTTTGGATAGACTAGGTAGCGACACTATGCAGACTGGTTTGGTCAGACAGGCTAGTTGGTAATAAACATATTCCTGGAAAGAAATGTAGACGCAATGGAATTATCTCTAAATAGAATGATTTCTTTTCTATTAATTTTTATGGCATGATGACATGTCAGTTGATCCTTAATGGATGAATAATTTTAGTGCCAATTTGTAATCATCTTTCCCAAAGATAACTTAAATGCATTTCCCCGCCTGCCAGTAATCTGTCACAAGTATACTGCATGGCTTTTCATTTGATTTTTAAAATTCTTTCTTGACATTTACTGTAACAAGAAATAATATAAGTGAAGTCATACAAAAAAGATGACCAGTTATGAATATTACATATCCTGATTTTAAATCTCTCATCTTTTCACATATATCAGTGTCATTAATGTTAAAGCAATAGTAGATTCTGCTGTGGTCATTTTCTTTAGTATACTTGTTGGTTCCATTAGTTTATAGGAAATAAAATGAATTACCTCACAACTAATGAGGCCTTAAAGAGGGCATTAAAAAATAACCTTTATTTAAAGGTAAACTCTAATAGTTGCAAAGAGTTCATGGAAAGGTAGATAAGTTATTTACAGTTACAATTGATTGCTTCCTTTCTAGAATATATATTTTGGAAAGAGAGGTCAAAATGCTAAAAAGCCTAGTTGGGCAAACTAGATAATGAAAAATAAAGTGCTAGAGTACTGGGGGCTTATGTGCCTAGTAAACAGAAGGGCTCGTTCTTTGTTTAAAATAGCCAGGGTTTCTCCATTTCAATAGATTATTGCAATAAGTAGTAGATTATTCTCCATTTCAGTAGATTATTGGAAGAAGGAAGAATTCCAGACCAGTGATGTCAGATCATCTAACTAAAAGACAAGACCAGAAACGAAAGGAGAAAAAGAATTGGAAATTCTGGATTTTTAAAAATTTCTGATTTTGAATGTTAATAAAATACAAGATATAGGATGACCAAATGCTGATTCATACAAAATTTAGGCATTTTATATATATTGTTATTTTGGATTGTTTATAATATAATTGAATTCAGAAAAAAATCAGAATGATTTTGTTCCCTTTGTTTCACTGTGTTGATACATGTACTGAGTATAACTCAACGAAGTACATGTAGCCTAAATCTACAGAAAGAGGTCTAGAACAGTCTAAAAATAAGGACATTTCAGTTCTTTTGGAGAAATATTGAGGAAAGCCTGCCTAGCAACAGCGTGTGCATGTTTCCAGTTTTCAGTCCTCACAGGACTTTGTTAAAAATAACAAGCAAAAGAAGCAGCTCTGCTTCACATGACTTTCTTGCTCAGGATTCTAATGTTTTGTTCTGTTAATTTCATATGGACCAAAAATTAGTTCAAGTATTCCCAAACAGCTTCATTTAATTTGGCAATATGTGTATATACTTTTAAAGACTCTAAAAATAGTCTGCCAGCCATCAAGGAAAAGTGATGCTAAAGGTAAAAATTAACAGAAGTTTCTTAATTTATACTTATTTTTCACAGTTAGCTTAACAGAGTTCGCTCTAATTATGCAACATGATTATGGCTATGAAAAGAACAATGGTGATTATAAAAAAAAATCAGACTCTAGTTTTAACTATATACCAATTAAAACATTATGTGGCCAGAGGCAACCATGAACCTATATGAAAATAAGCTTGTGTCCCTATTTCAAGAATTAAAACAAAGATTTGAAGTAGTGGGTTCAAAAGAATTACATGTTTCCTTCTATTATCTTTGTATCTCATCTCCAAAGGGGTTTCTTAGGAAATTCCAAATCCATTGGTTAATGAAAGAAATCAAATCACTTTTTATGTATATAGGAGCCATAAAAATGATGTAAGACTAAGGGGAGATATCTGTATTAGGCTACCTATGTTTAATGAGTAGCCTGACCAAGTTTCTGAAAACTGTCATGTCTGTTTCAGTTCTTTGCTGGCTAAAATTTTAGGATAAAGCAAAGCATAGCATTTAGTTGTTTCATGTATTATGTGCTTTGTATATTATGTAAATAGATTCCAAATATTAAATAATGTCCATCTCTTATGTAAATGTACCATAGTAGGTAATCAGTTAAGAGTATATATGTTAAAAGAGTTTCTATTAAAAACTCATGTGCTGGGCTTCCCCTGGTGGTCCAGTGGGTAAGGACACCGCCTTGCAGTGCAAGGGGCGCTGGTTCGAGCCCTGGCCTGGGAAGATCCCACGTGCCGCAGAGCGGCTGGACCGATGTGTCCAATTACCGAGCCAGAGCTCTGGAGCGCATGCGCCTAGAGCCGGTGCTCTGCAAGGACAGACGCCACCGCGATGGGAGGCCCACAGGAGCCAAAGAACAAAGACGGATGAAAATAGAGAAATGAAAGACCAATAGAAGTGGCCCGCCCGCTCCCTTCCCTCCCCAACACGACCCCTGCCCAAAATAAATAAATAAATAAATATTTAAAAAAAAAAAAACAAAACCAAAAAAACAAAACAAAAAAAAACTCATGTGCTATTAAAAAAAAAAAAAAACTAACCAAAATGCTTACCAGTCAATAGGACGTTTGCTCCAATACATTTTTTTATTTCAATCATATTTGTTCTTATTTTTATTGTTTCTTACTTTTAAATATCATTTATTTTGCTGTATTTTTCTAATTTTTTGAAACTGAAGTTAAATCACTGACTTTGTTTCCTTACATATTTGTTTAAGACCATATGTTTTTCTCTACATACTGTTTTACTGCTCCCCACAAATGTTTCTATGTCTTTCTTTATCATTCTAAACATATTCCCTATTTTATCTTTGACTTACTGACTACTCAGGAGAAACTGGTATTTCCCCTTATATTTTTGTTACTGCATTCTAGCCTAAGTCTACTGTGTTCAGATTATATGGTCTGTATGATTTTAGTGTTTTGGAGTTTGTTGAGTCTCACTTCATGGCCTACCATATGGGCAATTTTGGTAAATGTTCCTTGTGAAGTTGGAAAGTTATTTGGTATGGTTTTATCTATATGTCAAATTAGTCACTTTTTAAAAAATTATTATTATGGTCATCCCTTCCTTAACTTTTCTTTTCCTGCTTGTTCTATCAGTTAATGAAAAAAAATTGTTAAAATTTCCAACTCTGATTGTGAATTCGAATATCTTTCTTATACTTTCAGATTTTGTTTCATTTAACTCATGATTAGGAACCTTTTTCTGATTGGTTGAGCCACTTACCTGCAACAAATATAGTGGCTGTGACAGTAGACACTCATTGGTTATTCGGGGGGGAAAAAATTATCAAATGACAAATCCAAAAACTATGCATGGAAGTGCCTCTGAGCGGCTGGACCGATGTGTCCAATTACCGAGCCAGAGCTCTGGAGCGCATGCGCCTAGAGCCGGTGCTCTGCAAGGACAGACGCCACCGCGATGGGAGGCCCACAGGAGCCAAAGAACAAAGACGGATGAAAATAGAGAAATGAAAGACCAATAGAAGTGGCCCGCCCGCTCCCTTCCCTCCCCAACACGACCCCTGCCCAAAATAAATAAATAAATAAATATTTAAAAAAAAAAAAACAAAACCAAAAAAACAAAACAAAAAAAAACTCATGTGCTATTAAAAAAAAAAAAAAACTAACCAAAATGCTTACCAGTCAATAGGACGTTTGCTCCAATACATTTTTTTATTTCAATCATATTTGTTCTTATTTTTATTGTTTCTTACTTTTAAATATCATTTATTTTGCTGTATTTTTCTAATTTTTTGAAACTGAAGTTAAATCACTGACTTTGTTTCCTTACATATTTGTTTAAGACCATATGTTTTTCTCTACATACTGTTTTACTGCTCCCCACAAATGTTTCTATGTCTTTCTTTATCATTCTAAACATATTCCCTATTTTATCTTTGACTTACTGACTACTCAGGAGAAACTGGTATTTCCCCTTATATTTTTGTTACTGCATTCTAGCCTAAGTCTACTGTGTTCAGATTATATGGTCTGTATGATTTTAGTGTTTTGGAGTTTGTTGAGTCTCACTTCATGGCCTACCATATGGGCAATTTTGGTAAATGTTCCTTGTGAAGTTGGAAAGTTATTTGGTATGGTTTTATCTATATGTCAAATTAGTCACTTTTTAAAAAATTATTATTATGGTCATCCCTTCCTTAACTTTTCTTTTCCTGCTTGTTCTATCAGTTAATGAAAAAAAATTGTTAAAATTTCCAACTCTGATTGTGAATTTGAATATCTTTCTTATACTTTCAGATTTTGTTTCATTTAACTCATGATTAGGAACCTTTTTCTGATTGGTTGAGCCACTTACCTGCAACAAATATAGTGGCTGTGACAGTAGACACTCATTGGTTATTCGGAGGTGGGGGAAAGAATGAATGTGAGAATAAAAATAGTTATCAAATGACAAATCCAAAAAACTATGCATGGAATTGTACAAAGTGAGATTTGATCAACTACCAAAGAAGTTAAGATATTTTGGCTGGATTTTGCCATATGGGAGCTTTTAAATTTCTCTGTAGTATCTACAGAGTAGATACTCAGTGATGAGAATACAATTCTTTTCTTTTTTTTTCCCCTTCATCTGGGAGCTTACTAGCCTTCAATTGTTTTACTGTTACCAGTATTTGTTAAGTAATATCAACCTACACACAGACATACCTTTGAACTACATTCAAGAAATGTTCACTGTTTTTGTTCACTGTTTTGAAAGACTATGGTTCTATGTAACTGTTAACTTATTTATCCTCCGGATTTGATGCAGTCAGTATGTTTACCAGCTTTCAATAACTGGCATCTCAATACTTAGCTCTTTGGCTTAGGTCAAAGCAGAGGGACACATTTCTAGATATCCTTTCCTAAAAGTTGGGAATTATTCTAATTCTTAGCCCATTTTAATGTGATTTAAAATTGCACATGTTAGTATTTTATGGGTATATACCACCTCAGACAATGACTGGAAGTGAGCAAACACTCAGAAAATGCTGGTAGTGGTGACAGTATAAGTGCTGTAACTATTATAAGTATTTATTTTAAAAAAAACATTTGAATTGTGAACACAATTTAACCAACACATAATACAGTTTTTTATTATCAGGAGAGCATTTTCCTATTACGATTATTTTCTTGCGTTCTTTTGTTGAACTCTGTTTGTCTGTGTTTTCTCTTTTTTCCTCCAGTAAATATACATTCAGTTCAGTTCAGTCATTTAGTCGTGTCTGGCTGCAGCACACCAAACTTCCCTGTCCTTCCCCATCTCCTGGAACTTGCTCAAACTCATGTCCATTGAGTCAGTGCTGCCATCCAACCATCTTGTTCTCTGTCATCCCCTTCTCCTTCTGCCCTCTGTTTTTCCCAGCATCAGGGTCTTTTCCAATGAGTCGTCTCTATCCATGGAATTCTCCGGTAGCTGTTCCTTTCTCCAGGGTATCTTCCCAACCCAGGGATAGAACCTAGGTCTCCCAAATTGTAGGTGGATTCCTTACTATCTGTGCTACCAGGGAAGACCAAATACACATTAGTTACATAATTTTAAAAAGCTTTTTCAGAGAGATGATCTTAATTTTTCTGTGAAGAATAAATAACCAATATCTGAGATCCTTCTAAACATAACTTTTCCATTGTATTCCTTTTTTTCCCCCAAATATTAATGATCTGTAGGAAAGAAAGAAAATGCAAAAAATTGAATCTAGTGTCTAGTGTTCAAACATGTTAGTATATTCAAATATGATGACTTTGCTCCAAAGATAAGACAGATGGCAAATACGGTTTTATAATTACAAGTATGAATCAAAGTCCATGTATATAATCTAATGTAGTTGATACACTAAATGCTATTATTCTTATTTTAGTACTTGGGACAGATCATTTAGGAAAGAAAAAAAGGAAATAAAAATAACCTTTATTAAAACTCTGTAGGTGCTAGAGACTGTGCTAAGCACTTAACATATATATTTAATACTCTTTCTTTGTCTCTCAAAAAAAAAAAAAAAAAATGCAACATGTTACTATTCAACAGATTGAAACGTGGACCTGAGGCTCAAAAGATACTGATACTGATATGTTCTAGCCTATATGCAGAAGCCAGAATGTAAACCCTGTCTTACTGAATCCAGAATCCAGGGTCTTTCCACTATCTATTCTCCTCCCCACATACTGTTTCTTCCCACGCATACCCTCTACTGATCTTTTGTTGACAGCTGTTTGTCCAATTATACTGGATTATTCATGAGATTCAGTAGACAAGTTTCTGGCCCACTAGTAATAGCATATGTCAGAGATACATCACCGTCAATGCTGCTCATTTTGTCTCTAGCAATAAGCCTCTCTTCTTCTTTCTTCATGTATACAATAGAGATGAAGCTTCTAAATGACAGCTTATTTAAAAATCTCAGTTTGCAATATGTTTTCTTGTCAAAACTCTAATTTTCTATCATTTTAGCATTTACTTTTCATTTTTGTTCCCATACTGTCATGGATTCCAATGACCAGATATCTCTACAGATTGATTTCAATGCATTTCCTGAAGATGGGTGTATTAACAGTTGTTTTTCTAATGATTTATGCAACTTGTCATGTAACGCATATTATTTAAATAGAGAAAATTTCACTCAAGTGCTGAAATGAATGTGCTCATGAAGGAAGGTAGTCTTGATTAACAACTAACAAGTAACACAAATTCTTACTTATTTTGATTATCATCATCATGTAAACATTATTGTTGATTGTGCTGTCAGTAGCTTTCATCTGTTGGCAGTGTCACAGAAAAATAACTCTAAAAATTATTTTAAAATATAAATGTATTAAATCCCCTTATTATATAAGGTAAACATTTCAGTCACCCTTCCTATACATATCAAGATTTAATTTGCTATTTTTGAAAAAAAAGAAAAGATAAGCATCAACATTATATTTTCAATGTAGTCTTTATAGTATATTTAATGAAGAAAATACTTATTATTTCCTATGATTTCTACTTACTAAGCACAGGGAGCTGTAGTTGGGATTTCAGGATCTGTTAAAAGGGGTAACACTCAATATTTGTCCTTAAAACGTTTATGTTTTTAAGGTTAGTGAAATACATTTGATAATTTTGTTCTTATTCCAAGAACATGTTAGTGTTTGAAGTACTTTAAACTTTTCTCAATGAAAATGCTAATTTTGGGGGGCGGGTGGGGGACGGGTTGGGCAGGGAGAGGGGTGGGTGGGCCACATTTATTGGTCTTTCACTTACCTGTTTTTCATCCATCTTTGTTCTTTGGCCCTTGCAGGCCTCCCATCGCAGCGGCCTCTGTTGTCACAGAGCACCGGCTCTGGGCGTGTGCGCACCAGAGCTCCGGCTCCGTAATTGGACACATCTGTCCAGCCGCTCTGCGGCACGTGCGATCTTCCCAGACCGGGGATCAGACTGGCGCCCCTTGCAATGCAAAGTGGTGTCCTTACCCACTGGACCACCATGGAAGCCCCGAAAATGCTTATTTTGAAGTATGGGAATCAGTCAGTTTTGTTATGATTTCATTGAAATGGATTATTCTTCTCCCAATATTTTTTCATTGTATCATAGTGACTATTTAAACCAAGAATCTATGTTAAGCTTTAGTATCATCCAAATTTATGCCATTGTATTAGAGAATAAGCAGATGTCATTGAAGAGTTATAATGTTTTTCTAATGATTTATGCAACTTGTCATGTAACGCATATTATTTAAATAGAGAAAATTTCACTCAAGTGCTGAAATGAATGTGCTCATGAAGGAAGGTAGTCTTGATTAACAACTAACAAGTAACACAAATTCTTACTTATTTTGATTATCATCATCATGTAAACATTATTGTTGATTGTGCTGTCAGTAGCTTTCATCTGTTGGCAGTGTCACAGAAAAATAACTCTAAAAATTATTTTAAAATATAAATGTATTAAATCCCCTTATTATATAAGGTAAACATTTCAGTCACCCTTCCTATACATATCAAGATTTAATTTGCTATTTTTGAAAAAAAAGAAAAGATAAGCATCAACATTATATTTTCAATGTAGTCTTTATAGTATATTTAATGAAGAAAATACTTATTATTTCCTATGATTTCTACTTACTAAGCACAGGGAGCTGTAGTTGGGATTTCAGGATCTGTTAAAAGGGGTAACACTCAATATTTGTCCTTAAAACGTTTATGTTTTTAAGGTTAGTGAAATACATTTGATAATTTTGTTCTTATTCCAAGAACATGTTAGTGTTTGAAGTACTTTAAACTTTTCTCAATGAAAATGCTAATTTTGGGGGGCGGGTGGGGGACGGGTTGGGCAGGGAGAGGGGTGGGTGGGCCACATTTATTGGTCTTTCACTTACCTGTTTTTCATCCATCTTTGTTCTTTGGCCCTTGCAGGCCTCCCATCGCAGCGGCCTCTGTTGTCACAGAGCACCGGCTCTGGGCGTGTGCGCACCAGAGCTCCGGCTCCGTAATTGGACACATCTGTCCAGCCGCTCTGCGGCACGTGCGATCTTCCCAGACCGGGGATCAGACTGGCGCCCCTTGCAATGCAAAGTGGTGTCCTTACCCACTGGACCACCATGGAAGCCCCGAAAATGCTTATTTTGAAGTATGGGAATCAGTCAGTTTTGTTATGATTTCATTGAAATGGATTATTCTTCTCCCAATATTTTTTCATTGTATCATAGTGACTATTTAAACCAAGAATCTATGTTAAGCTTTAGTATCATCCAAATTTATGCCATTGTATTAGAGAATAAGCAGATGTCATTGAAGAGTTATAATGTCTTACTAATTGTATTGACTTGTCCATTTTGTGAATTAACTTTTAGATTTAGTTTAAATAAATGAGATGACTTAATCAGAAAGTGACTTTGACAACTATTCTCCCTGAAAAAAACAAAGAAAGGGTATCTAAAGCTGGACACTAATAACAGTAATTTTAGCATTCTTGTGCAGGGCTGGTATATTCTGTAAAATGTGATTAGCCTTAATGCCTTGTATTAGCCTTCATTTTGTTCACATATTTTCTTTCCAAAACGTATTTTTAAATACTTCATTGTGAGATACTACAATGTGCAATCCAAATATGCACACAGTAGTAATCAGCGATGAAATTATCTCCTATATAAATGTGTACAAGAGATGAAAGGTGAAGAGTTACAACACTAGACTCTTTTTTTTTTTTTCCTTACTCCGGTAGTAACACATGTATTGGCAATTTTATTTCTGTATTTCTTAGGTTTTAGTCAAGATTATTTTACTGTTTGTTTCATATCAAGTTAAATTAATTAATCGAGTTTTGATTACCAGTTTTTTGCCAGTTGTTTAACTGGAGATCCCCAAACCTGTCTGCATGCCTTTCATAACCTGCAAAACAGGTATCTTTGCACCATGTTCTCCTTGATTGTAAGGAGAAGGGGCTATTAAGGTCTGTTTCAGTTCATACATTTCTGTGATAGATTTTTTTTTAATGAGGTATATAAGAAATAGCTTTTTTATTATTATTATTCTGATGGTTCTCAAACTCTGAAATTTGGGCTACTATATTCTCAAAATATTTGCTATGATTTCCCTAAGTCTTATTTTCTCAAGAGTATAAAGGCTGCTTTCTTCAAACCTCACACCATATTACTTTTAATTAGTATACCCAAATACTGTGCATCTGACTTTTAATTACTTTACCCAAATGGTGTGCTTTCTGATACTCAACATTTGTATTGCTTTTGGAAAGCATCAACGTTTGGAAGACTATCTGCTCCTTCTAAATAGCAGCGTAGCTCCTTCTAAATAGTGGAAATCTAAAATACAGGGTAGTAGAGAAGAAATCTGACCTACTTAATCTGGGGCATTTTACATCTTAGTCCTCAGATTTCTTATCTGTAGAATGGTAACCGTAGTGGTTGC
Organism: Tragulus kanchil; assembly: GCA_022376925.1. Lineage (NCBI taxonomy): Eukaryota > Metazoa > Chordata > Mammalia > Artiodactyla > Tragulidae > Tragulus > Tragulus kanchil. The sequence continues at coordinate 115,697,267 of JAIOJX010000028.1, read as the reverse complement.
ATTAGGGTCTTGTGAGATGATTATGCAGTGTTTTCAGTCTCTCTAGTAGACATTCAATACATGACTTACTGTTAATATGGCATTTTAGAAGGATGGAAGTAGTGAGCAAGTAATTGTGCTTTATTTGGCATAGTATTAGGGGCTAAGGAAGTTGAGAAGGTGTTCCTTTACCCTCCTAACCAGTTAATTTCTTGATATCATGTATAATACAGTTTTAACATGCATTTTAGTCTCAATATTTCTAATGCAAAATTGAGATAAAGTCAATTCATGCAGAAGAATCTTGAAATTTACTGTGCACATACAGTGCATGAGTCACAGAATTTTACTACACTGAATACCAAGTCAAATAATAAATTTACAGAAACTTTTGACTTACTAGTATGTGAGAAATATCAAACCAATACAGTATGACTGTGTGTATATGTTACTGTATATACACATAAGAAAGTCCCAATGGGCCTTAGTAAATGTACTGTTTGCTGTGTAATGCGAGTGTGTTTCTTTAGATGTTTTCTTTCCCTGTTCACTTAGAGTAGAAACTTGGAACTCATCTTTATACTAGGAATACTACACGCCTCACTTCCTCCAATTCTAACACCAGTGTTGCTCTGTGGCTCATCCAGTAACAGGTGTTAAACACTGATATAAACAGAATTTTGTCTACCATAGCCAAAATCCTCCCATTTCCAGTCTCTGTTGGCCAATGAAACACTAATACCAAGCTTACTTCCAAATTCAGGTCTCAGGCATCACAGTTCATTGTGCTTCCTGCCAAAACTACTGGCTCATGGAAACTCCTTTTTTAAAAATAAAGGCAGAGCAAAATTTTTGTCAAATACTGTGTGATTTTAGGTGAGGCACTCCTAATTTTGCAGCTTTCACTAAAATTAGTAAATTGACTTTGTATTACAGTTAATTACTTAATATTTCTCTTTGAACATAGCAGACTACCTAATTATAACAGAACTGTTCACTGTGCATCTCAAAATACTATGAGGGAAAAATACAGAGATCTGTAGATTCTCGAAACTTGAGCATTTAACCTTCTAAGAGAAGAAATCTGACCTACTTAATCTGGGGCATTTTACATCTTAGTCCTCAGATTTCTTATCTGTAGAATGGTAACCGTAGTGGTTGCATTAGGGTCTTGTGAGATGATTATGCAGTGTTTTCAGTCTCTCTAGTAGACATTCAATACATGACTTACTGTTAATATGGCATTTTAGAAGGATGGAAGTAGTGAGCAAGTAATTGTGCTTTATTTGGCATAGTATTAGGGGCTAAGGAAGTTGAGAAGGTGTTCCTTTACCCTCCTAACCAGTTAATTTCTTGATATCATGTATAATACAGTTTTAACATGCATTTTAGTCTCAATATTTCTAATGCAAAATTGAGATAAAGTCAATTCATGCAGAAGAATCTTGAAATTTACTGTGCACATACAGTGCATGAGTCACAGAATTTTACTACACTGAATACCAAGTCAAATAATAAATTTACAGAAACTTTTGACTTACTAGTATGTGAGAAATATCAAACCAATACAGTATGACTGTGTGTATATGTTACTGTATATACACATAAGAAAGTCCCAATGGGCCTTAGTAAATGTACTGTTTGCTGTGTAATGCGAGTGTGTTTCTTTAGATGTTTTCTTTCCCTGTTCACTTAGAGTAGAAACTTGGAACTCATCTTTATACTAGGAATACTACACGCCTCACTTCCTCCAATTCTAACACCAGTGTTGCTCTGTGGCTCATCCAGTAACAGGTGTTAAACACTGATATAAACAGAATTTTGTCTACCATAGCCAAAATCCTCCCATTTCCAGTCTCTGTTGGCCAATGAAACACTAATACCAAGCTTACTTCCAAATTCAGGTCTCAGGCATCACAGTTCATTGTGCTTCCTGCCAAAACTACTGGCTCATGGAAACTCCTTTTTTAAAAATAAAGGCAGAGCAAAATTTTTGTCAAATACTGTGTGATTTTAGGTGAGGCACTCCTAATTTTGCAGCTTTCACTAAAATTAGTAAATTGACTTTGTATTACAGTTAATTACTTAATATTTCTCTTTGAACATAGCAGACTACCTAATTATAACAGAACTGTTCACTGTGCATCTCAAAATACTATGAGGGAAAAATTCAGAAATCTGTAGATTCTCGAAACTTGAGCATTTAACCTTCTAAGAGATATAGAATTATTATCCAATGGAATCATTTGACCAAACCATTTGTATCAACAAAACCATTTTATGTAAACAATTTAGGTTTAAAGGTTACATAATTTCAAAGCACAGAACTCATGTAACTTCCTTAAATCTTTTTGTCAGGCAAGTGGTTCAAGACTCATATAAACAATTGGATAAATTTTAAATACAGCTTTAAAGGCAGTAGAATTAAACTTTAATCTTAGGAAGACTAGCTTTGATCAGGTATTCATTAACTTAATCATTTGGAATGTTAGGCAATGTTTATTAGGAAATATTTTTTCAATTATTTTCTAAAGACCAATATTTTTATAAGCTATGTGCATAGCAAAGCGTTATTGACAGATTTAGGATGCATGTTTGCTATATTTGTATTCAGAGTACTATCATACATGTTCCTTCAAATTGGTCAGCCAACATATTACACAAAATTTTAATAAGAAAGTCTCTATCACATAGAGATAATGTATAAAATGATATATCAATAAACTCTGAACAGATATCTGCAAAGTAAGTCTGTGGAAGAAACGGGACTTGTGTCCAAATTCTTAGTTGCTTGTTCAGATTTTTTTCCCTCTTAGACGTGGAAATACTAATAAGTGCTTACAAAGGAGTCATATCTAATACATGTTGGGACTTTGGTGTTCAAGTTAAAATGTAATTCTAATTATAATCTTGATATGCAAATTGATAGACTTCTTTTAATATTAATATGAAAGAAAACAAATAATGAAGATGTTCTTAAAGAAGAACAAGTAGGAGGACTTGCCATTCTGAATATTGAGGCATATTTTCAGGAAATAATGAGTTAAATAGAGTGTTAGTATGAAGATGGATCAAAAACAACTAATGGAATTGACTAAGGAACCCAGCCAAAGCCACAGACATATAGAAATATATATATATACGAAAGAATTATTGAACATGAGTGAAGATTGTGACAGTGAGAACTAGGATGATTTTTCATAAAAAATAATATTGGGTAATATTGCATGCATTTCTACCACATACTACACACATGCACACACACACACACATACACACACACACATATTTCAAGTAAGAACTGAAACATGAAAAAGTTAGTTCTTTAAATTTTTATGAAACTAAGTTCATTACCTCAGATTTGAGAAGGATTTCTTAAGCACATCAGAAAAATGTGCAAACCATTACTTTGTGTTAAAAAACGTGTACACAAAGGCTTTCTGAAGCAAATGACACTATACTGTGGCCAGGTTATGGCACCATATGTTCTATTCACTAAAAATAAGAAGCTAAAAAACTTCAAAAAATATACATTAAGATTATAAAGTATTATTTCCTTATAAAACAAGACAGTGAAAGGGAAATAAAAAACTGGGAGAAGATAAGTATCCTGTTCTTCAGTGGCTAAGTCATAGCCGACTCTTTGAAATCCCATGAACTGAAGTACCCTGGCTTCCCTGTCCTTCAGGATCTCCCATAGTTTGCTCAGACTCATGTCCATTTAAGTGATGATGCCAACCATCACATGCTCTGTCACCCTCTTCTTCTCCTGCCCTCCATCTTTTTTAGCATCAGTGTCTTTTCCAATGAGTTGGCTCTTTGCATCAGGTGACCAAAATATTGGTGTTTCAGCATCAGTCCTTCCAATGAATATTAAGGGTTGATTTCCTTTAAAATTGTCTAGTTTCATTTGGGGTTTCTTAAATAAATATTGAGAAAACTAATGTGATGAGCAAAAATGATAAATATATCCAAACTATTAGGTAATAGTTTGAATAGCAATGAAATGTTTATAGGAAGTTTTTTTTTTTTTTTTTTTTTTTTTGCCATAAAACAGAAAGAGCTGGTTCCTTGTTATTCTAGCCCCAAACAAAGCAAAACTTTATTAAACTTTTATTTTTTAATTTCCCATGTCTGATTCTTTTCTAGGCTTTATGCATTTTTAAACACAGTTTATCTGGCTTCCAGGATGTTGTTAACAAAAATAGTATTATGGGCTATGGAACAGGTATAGAAATAAACATATAGACTATACAACAAGAATACACAAAAATTAACATATTGCTTTGACAATATGTGGTTGGCTTTATATACTGATATACTGATTTTATTGCTTATCTTTATGTTCATATAATTTGGCATGCAATTTGTATCATGCATTCCCTCTGAATCATTTTAAATAGCAATAGCTATGTATTAATCACATAGCTTTATATTTAACTATGTTAACTGCAATGCAGAGGTGTCTGAACCAGCAGGATTACTCTCCTTTCAGAGCCCAGATTTTGTTGGTGTCAATAGAAGGATCAGAACTAATAAAAGAACTAGTTGATATTGATTATCCTCCGCTTGGTAGTCCCGTAGTTCTTTATTAGTTCTTACTTAAGATTTTGATTCATTCTGCTTTGATTTTATATAATTTTTGCACAAGCTCATCACCTCTACCAAACTGAGTTTCTTGAGTGGCATCCTGTCTCATTAATAATGGCTCACATACTGAACAAATGTAACTCAAAAGAAAAAGATTTTCCTTTTTCTGAAGAGCATGCTTTTAAACTTTCTTTCAGAAATTTGGTACAACTGTACAAAAGTGAAGATGACACAGAAATTTCAAAGAAGATTAAGATTCAGTGGACTTCTTTGGGCCTAGAAGATGTACAGCTTGTAAATTACTCTACATTGCTGAGTCTGCCAGGTCTTTTTCCCAGCTCTGTGACTCTGCGCAGCAGCGGCCAGTGCTTTCATCCTAATGGCCAACCTTGCAGTGAAGAAGCCAGAAAACACAGCAGCCAAGATCTGCTGTACTCATATGCTGCCTATTCTGCCAGTGGAACTCTCGAGGTAATATGACCATTTGTCTCTGTCATTTACAGTGAAATGAAATTAGAAAACAACAGCTTTCATCTAAATTAAACTAACTGGCAAGATGCAACCTACCACAGTAACCATTAAATGTGCTCAGTGTGGAGGTGCCATGGAAAGGAAGGAAGATTTGAACGGCCTGACCCATCTGAAATGTAAAAACTTGGCTTCCAGGATGTTGTTAACAAAAATAGTATTATGGGCTATGGAACAGGTATAGAAATAAACATATAGACTATACAACAAGAATACAAAAAATTAACATATTGCTTTGACAATATGTGGTTGGCTTTATATACTGATATACTGATTTTATTGCTTATCTTTATGTTCATATAATTTGGCATGCAATTTGTATCATGCATTCCCTCTGAATCATTTTAAATAGCAATAGCTATGTATTAATCACATAGCTTTATATTTAACTATGTTAACTGCAATGCAGAGGTGTCTGAACCAGCAGGATTACTCTCCTTTCAGAGCCCAGATTTTGTTGGTGTCAATAGAAGGATCAGAACTAATAAAAGAACTAGTTGATATTGATTATCCTCCGCTTGGTAGTCCCGTAGTTCTTTATTAGTTCTTACTTAAGATTTTGATTCATTCTGCTTTGATTTTATAAAATTTTTTGCACCAGCTCATCACCTCTACCAAACTGAGTTTCTTGAGTGGCATCCTGTCTCATTAATAATGGCTCACATACTGAACAAATGTAACTCAAAAGAAAAAGATTTTCCTTTTTCTGAAGAGCATGCTTTTAAACTTTCTTTCAGAAATTTGGTACAACTGTACAAAAGTGAAGATGACACAGAAATTTCAAAGAAGATTAAGATTCAGTGGACTTCTTTGGGCCTAGAAGATGTACAGCTTGTAAATTACTCTACATTGCTGAGTCTGCCAGGTCTTTTTCCCAGCTCTGTGACTCTGCGCAGCAGCGGCCAGTGCTTTCATCCTAATGGCCAACCTTGCAGTGAAGAAGCCAGAAAACACAGCAGCCAAGATCTGCTGTACTCATATGCTGCCTATTCTGCCAGTGGAACTCTCGAGGTAATATGACCATTTGTCTCTGTCATTTACAGTGAAATGAAATTAGAAAACAACAGCTTTCATCTAAATTAAACTAACTGGCAAGATGCAACCTACCACAGTAACCATTAAATGTGCTCAGTGTGGAGGTGCCATGGAAAGGGAAGGAAGATTTGAACGGCCTGACCCATGTCTTGTCATATTTTTTAAAGTGAAAACATGATAGAAGAATTTAATTCAGAAGTGTTGAGTGTGTGACTGAGTCATTCACATTTTGCTTAGTGCTTACAGTGTGAATTCATTTTCTTCTTGGTTCCAAAGAGGCAAATGTTCATAGATTGATGAGGACAGAAATAATAGAAATGGAAGCAGTTGTGTTTTGAGATTCTGTATGCACACAAAAAATGAAGTGGAAAATTGATGGGATTATTCACTCATTTAAGATTTGACATACAGTGTTTCTGCTTTATAATGGAAAATGCTTAAACAAGGAACCAGGTGTGAATTTTTCACTTTAGTCTTTCTGGGTTAGCTAGTTTTTTGACTTGTTTTTTCTGGTATTGTGGTCAGGTGCACAGCTTCTAGAGTTCCATGACCTAGTTTCAAATCTCAGGTCCTCAGTTATCACTGTTAGTTAAGCATTTAGGGCTGAGTTTTCTTATCTCTGTAATGGGAGGTAATACTATGCAATAATACATATATCCTTAGAGGATAGAGCTTAACCTATGGTAAGGACAATATAACAGTTACATTGCACAGCATTTAATTGGTCAGTAGTTTCCTTTATATGAGCTTCCCTGGTGATTCAGATGGTAAAGAATCTGCCTGCAATGCAGGAGACCCAGGTTCAGTCCCTGGGATGGGAAGATTGCCTGGAAAAGGAAATGGCAACCCATTTCAGTTTTCTTGACTAGAGAATCCCATGCACAAAGGATCCTGGTGGGTTACAGTCTATGGAGTTGCAAAGAGTTGGTAATGACTGAAAGACTAACACTTTCATTTTCTTTTTTTTTTTTAAATTTGGCCTCTTTTTTTATTGGTCCTTATTCATTTATTTCTGTCTATCTTAATTCCTTGGCCTGTGTCTCCCACCGCAGCAACCTCTTTCATTGCAGAGCTTTGAGCACATGCACTGCAGAGCGCTGGCTCATAATTGGACACACTGGGCCAGCTGCTCTCGGCATGTAGATCTTCCCGGGCCAGGGGTGTAAGCCTTGCACTGGGTTTAAGGCACTTTTTTTATCAACCGGAAGATTTGAACGGCCTGACCCATGTCTTGTCATATTTTTTAAAGTGAAAACATGATAGAAGAATTTAATTCAGAAGTGTTGAGTGTGTGACTGAGTCATTCACATTTTGCTTAGTGCTTACAGTGTGAATTCATTTTCTTCTTGGTTCCAAAGAGGCAAATGTTCATAGATTGATGAGGACAGAAATAATAGAAATGGAAGCAGTTGTGTTTTGAGATTCTGTATGCACACAAAAAATGAAGTGGAAAATTGATGGGATTATTCACTCATTTAAGATTTGACATACAGTGTTTCTGCTTTATAATGGAAAATGCTTAAACAAGGAACCAGGTGTGAATTTTTCACTTTAGTCTTTCTGGGTTAGCTAGTTTTTTGACTTGTTTTTTCTGGTATTGTGGTCAGGTGCACAGCTTCTAGAGTTCCATGACCTAGTTTCAAATCTCAGGTCCTCAGTTATCACTGTTAGTTAAGCATTTAGGGCTGAGTTTTCTTATCTCTGTAATGGGAGGTAATACTATGCAATAATACATATATCCTTAGAGGATAGAGCTTAACCTATGGTAAGGACAATATAACAGTTACATTGCACAGCATTTAATTGGTCAGTAGTTTCCTTTATATGAGCTTCCCTGGTGATTCAGATGGTAAAGAATCTGCCTGCAATGCAGGAGACCCAGGTTCAGTCCCTGGGATGGGAAGATTGCCTGGAAAAGGAAATGGCAACCCATTTCAGTTTTCTTGACTAGAGAATCCCATGCACAAAGGATCCTGGTGGGTTACAGTCTATGGAGTTGCAAAGAGTTGGTAATGACTGAAAGACTAACACTTTCATTTTCTTTTTTTTTTTTAAATTTGGCCTCTTTTTTTATTGGTCCTTATTCATTTATTTCTGTCTATCTTAATTCCTTGGCCTGTGTCTCCCACCGCAGCAACCTCTTTCATTGCAGAGCTTTGAGCACATGCACTGCAGAGCGCTGGCTCATAATTGGACACACTGGGCCAGCTGCTCTGCGGCATGTAGGATCTTCCCGGGCCAGGGGTGTAAGCCTTGCACTGTAAGGCAGACTCTTTACCCACTGGACCAGCAGGGAAGCCCCACTTTCTTTTATATAGGCAAATTTTCCATGTCATTATAAAAGTCTCATTTTAATAAACACATTTAGTTTATTGATAAAGCTGTTAATTTCTTCTATAGATTTTATGTGAATGAAATACTGTTTCTGTTAATTAACACAGATTTTTAAGATTCTAATTTACTAAGGCAGATTAAGATGATTAACTTAAATTATTTAAAGTTACATTGCATACATATATGCTTGTTCCAAATAATTTTGTTAATTTTTGGTGAGTGGTATGGAGAGAAGTAGTAACTAATCCTGCATCACTGTTTTTGTTCTGTGTTTTAACATTCCCTGATATTTAGCATGACTACTACACCTTGAAAGTATTTTTATTAATTAAAAATTATCAAAATATTAAATGTTATTTTTCCAGAGTAGAACATGTGATTTTATTCGATTAATATATACTATTTCTGATGGGAAATAATAGAAATGTACCTGCATATTAATAAAAATAGGAGGAGGCCACTAGCATTCTTTCTTTGTTTCAGAAACATTGGTATTAAGTTGAGATTCTAAAGTTAACCCACATATTTGCTCCCAACCCTGCATAAGACCCACACATTTCAGGTTCCTCCTAATATCAGTTGATTCAAGAACAGCACATGGGCTTTCCAGGTGGCACTAGTGATAAAGTAGGTGCCTGCCAATGCAGGAGACATAACGGACACAGGTCCGCAACATCCCCTGGAGAAGGAATGGCAACCCCCTCCAGTATTCCTGCCTGGAGCATCCCACGGATAGAGGAGCTTCATGGGCTACAGGCTCGAATGAGTTAAATATGACCAAAGTGATGTAGCATACACACAACAACTGAGAATTCTTTATGAGTCTTTAAAAATTCTTTTTTTTTAAATTTGGCCTGTCTATCTTAATCTACCTTGGCCTGTGTCTCCCACCGCAGCAACCTCTTTCATTGCAGAGCTTTGAGCACATGCACTGCAGAGCGCTGGCTCATAATTGGACACACTGGGCCAGCTGCTCTGCGGCATGTAGGATCTTCCCGGGCCAGGGGTGTAAGCCTTGCACTGTAAGGCAGACTCTTTACCCACTGGACCAGCAGGGAAGCCCCACTTTCTTTTATATAGGCAAATTTTCCATGTCATTATAAAAGTCTCATTTTAATAAACACATTTAGTTTATTGATAAAGCTGTTAATTTCTTCTATAGATTTTATGTGAATGAAATACTGTTTCTGTTAATTAACACAGATTTTTAAGATTCTAATTTACTAAGGCAGATTAAGATGATTAACTTAAATTATTTAAAGTTACATTGCATACATATATGCTTGTTCCAAATAATTTTGTTAATTTTTGGTGAGTGGTATGGAGAGAAGTAGTAACTAATCCTGCATCACTGTTTTTGTTCTGTGTTTTAACATTCCCTGATATTTAGCATGACTACTACACCTTGAAAGTATTTTTATTAATTAAAAATTATCAAAATATTAAATGTTATTTTTCCAGAGTAGAACATGTGATTTTATTCGATTAATATATACTATTTCTGATGGGAAATAATAGAAATGTACCTGCATATTAATAAAAATAGGAGGAGGCCACTAGCATTCTTTCTTTGTTTCAGAAACATTGGTATTAAGTTGAGATTCTAAAGTTAACCCACATATTTGCTCCCAACCCTGCATAAGACCCACACATTTCAGGTTCCTCCTAATATCAGTTGATTCAAGAACAGCACATGGGCTTTCCAGGTGGCACTAGTGATAAAGTAGGTGCCTGCCAATGCAGGAGACATAACGGACACAGGTCCGCAACATCCCCTGGAGAAGGAATGGCAACCCCCTCCAGTATTCCTGCCTGGAGCATCCCACGGATAGAGGAGCTTCATGGGCTACAGGCTCGAATGAGTTAAATATGACCAAAGTGATGTAGCATACACACACAACAACTGAGAAGGTCCTTGGAATCACCTCCATTTATTTTCTTTTCGATTTCCTCTGGCAGGCATTCATTATTCCTTCTCTGAGCTGATATGGAAAAACCATGGAACTATAGCTTGTATCTCTGTTGACTCAGTGTGGACCTCTTAAATAAACCTCAAGGAACACTGAATTCCTTTTTATATTCCTAAGTAATCCTATCATTGAGATATTTTTACACATTTATGTTATCATTTATAAGTGATAATTTTGTTTCATAGAAAAGAAAACCAAGTTGTACTATAGTACCATGGAAGTACTTAAGTGTGTGTGAAGTCATTAGTCATGATACCCTAGTCCACTGTTGGTAGAAATGTAAGTTGGTGCAGCCACTGTTGAAAACAGTATGGAGGTTCTTCAAATACTAAAAATAGAACTACCATATGACTGAGTAGTTTCACTTCTGGTCATATAGTTGAAGAAAATAAAAACACTAACTCACAAAAAATACCAACCCCAGTGTTCATAGCAGCATTACTTTATACACACGTGCACAGAGACCCACAGTTGTATGTTACTCAGCCATCAAAAAATGAAATTTTGGTCAGCTCTCCCTTGAGCCAGCCCACTGTTCTCACAGAGTCTTCCACTCTTCCTTAAGCTGGCCCACTATACTGGCAGCGACTCTCCCTTCCCCCACTTTAATAAACTTTACTTTCCTCTCACTCTGCCTCTTGTCTGGAAATTCTTTTCCAACCCACGCACAGACCTCGACAAGAGTGACTGGCCTAAGACAACCTGGACACTAGCCCCATAACCATAAAACCCAAGGCTGAGAGCCACACCGAGCAGTTTTCCTGGGATCCCTTACCCTACTGCTCTCCACCCAGGTGTCCATTCCCAGTAAACTCTTTTGCTTTATCAGCCAAAAAAAAAAATTGCCATTTGAAACAACATGGATGAAACTGGAGGGTATTATGCTTAGTGAAAATGTCAGGCTGAGAAAGGGAATTACTTTATCACTTATGTGTGGAATCTAAAAAATAAACTGAATAAATAAAATAGACTCGTAGATGTAGAGAACAAACTAGTGGTTACTGGGAAGAAAGGGAAAGGGAAGGACAAGATAGGGATTAAGAAGTATAAATATTATGTATAAAATAAATTAGCTACAATGTATTGTAGAACACAGGAAATATAGCCAACATCTTATAATAACTTTAAATGAATTATAATCTATAAAAATATTGAATCGCTTTATTTTATACTTGAAACTAATTATAAAGCAACTATACTTGACTAAAAAGAAAAAAACTAACATTTTTAATAAAGGAATGTTGAAAAATTCAAAATAATGTTAACTATTAAAAGGGAGAAAGAAAGTTAGCTGTAGAGTAGAAATATGATCCATGTTTGAAATATTAGGCCTAGATAGGAGGAAATAAAATGTTACAGGGACTAAAATGCAATTATAGATAGAACAAACACGTTGTATTTGAAGAAAATAATTTAAGAAATGAACTATGCAAATTAGACAAAGACACTGATGATAAGTATTTTTAGAATTATGTTAATAATTCAAATATATTATGCTAAATGCATAATAATTTAAACATTTATATAAATAATATAAATAAAGAACATGCTCGCCTGGTGGCTCAGATGGTAAAGAATCTGCCTTCAGTACAGGAAACCCAGATTTCATCCCTGGGTCAGTAAGATCCCTTGGAGAAGGGAATAGCTACACACTCACGTATTCTTGCCTAGAGAGTTCCATGGATAGAGGAGCCTGGAGAGCTACATATACTCCATGGGGTTGCTAAGTCAGACATGACAGAACAACTAAAATTTCTCTTCATGTTGACATTAATTTGTTAAATTTACCCTATATGAGTATTATAATTTTCAAAAGAAAATTTTAGGTGACTATTTTATGCACATATGAAGTACTTGCACATTTTAACAGGTGTGTTATGGAAACTCACATTCTAATTAATAGGATACTGGTGACTTTTCCATGTCTCTTGAGACTATTTCCATATTCAGATCAGGCTTGAGAGGTTGCTGATGATGATTCAGACATACCTACTTTTTGATTTTGAATACACTGTGTTTGCATGCATTTCTATCAGGAAGAGCCATTAACAAGTTCTTAAATTATTCTAGTCTGACTGAAGCAAAGCTCCCACTAGTAATGTCAGGCTTTATTTATAAAAAAACTTGACTCGTAGATGTAGAGAACAAACTAGTGGTTACTGGGAAGAAAGGGAAAGGGAAGGACAAGATAGGGATTAAGAAGTATAAATATTATGTATAAAATAAATTAGCTACAATGTATTGTAGAACACAGGAAATATAGCCAACATCTTATAATAACTTTAAATGAATTATAATCTATAAAAATATTGAATCGCTTTATTTTATACTTGAAACTAATTATAAAGCAACTATACTTGACTAAAAAGAAAAAAACTAACATTTTTAATAAAGGAATGTTGAAAAATTCAAAATAATGTTAACTATTAAAAGGGAGAAAGAAAGTTAGCTGTAGAGTAGAAATATGATCCATGTTTGAAATATTAGGCCTAGATAGGAGGAAATAAAATGTTACAGGGACTAAAATGCAATTATAGATAGAACAAACACGTTGTATTTGAAGAAAATAATTTAAGAAATGAACTATGCAAATTAGACAAAGACACTGATGATAAGTATTTTTAGAATTATGTTAATAATTCAAATATATTATGCTAAATGCATAATAATTTAAACATTTATATAAATAATATAAATAAAGAACATGCTCGCCTGGTGGCTCAGATGGTAAAGAATCTGCCTTCAGTACAGGAAACCCAGATTTCATCCCTGGGTCAGTAAGATCCCTTGGAGAAGGGAATAGCTACACACTCACGTATTCTTGCCTAGAGAGTTCCATGGATAGAGGAGCCTGGAGAGCTACATATACTCCATGGGGTTGCTAAGTCAGACATGACAGAACAACTAAAATTTCTCTTCATGTTGACATTAATTTGTTAAATTTACCCTATATGAGTATTATAATTTTCAAAAGAAAATTTTAGGTGACTATTTTATGCACATATGAAGTACTTGCACATTTTAACAGGTGTGTTATGGAAACTCACATTCTAATTAATAGGATACTGGTGACTTTTCCATGTCTCTTGAGACTATTTCCATATTCAGATCAGGCTTGAGAGGTTGCTGATGATGATTCAGACATACCTACTTTTTGATTTTGAATACACTGTGTTTGCATGCATTTCTATCAGGAAGAGCCATTAACAAGTTCTTAAATTATTCTAGTCTGACTGAAGCAAAGCTCCCCACTATTTTTGCTTTTGACAAGGTTACTTGTAGAAGAGGTGTGCCCTTATTCGTTGAAGAGCTGTCATGTCCATTCATCATTTGACCGCTTTATATAAGCTTCCAATTTTTGCTTTCTGGTAACAGTCTAAACAGCATTTGTATATCTGAGATATACTTTAAAAACCTACTTAGCACCAACATGATGGATGGTGTACTTTGCAACTTCTTTGTAATTCAGTGTGCACTGGAAAGGTGACATTGTTTACCCCATCATAATGACAGGTGGGTCAGTAAAATGGTCCTAAGGAGAGTTGTCCTGTCAAATGCAAAATACATATTATAATAGATATATACATAATTTAACATGAGTGAGGTTAGCTTTGGGGAGTAAACAGTGATTTATGTTTTTATTAAAGGAAAATATCAGCTATAATATCATAAGAATGTTAAAGACATTGGTAGTACTGGCAATGTCTAGTCAGTTTTATAAATCGAATATATGGTTTTATATAATTTCCATCTAATTATTTCCTTTGTCCTTTGTGAAACCTATGCAGATACATAAAAAAAAAAGAACAATTAATACTTAATAGACATTAGTCAGATTGAATCTACCATGTTCTTAGTTTGAATAAGGAATTTGTTTTTATTCCAATGCATTTAATCTGTTGTGGAGTTTTCTTTCTATTAATCATTAGTTTGTATTTGAAGGATAAGCCAAGTGATGCAATTTTATAAAGAAATATTCTCAACAACCCGTTAACTGTGCATGAGAAATTGTTACCAACACACTTAACACTATCTCATTCCTCAGAAAGCATAATTCAACAACCCAGACCAGCAATCTTCCTTATTATTTGCACACCTGTGAGCTGCTTGGTTGCTTCAGTTCTCTAAACTTCAAGGTCCTCTTTTAAAGAGGAATAATAGTAATAGTACCTCAAGTGATTGTTGTGGGCAAAAATGATAGAAACCATGTAAAGAGCTTGGTACTTAGAAGCACTCAATAAATGTTACTTCTTGTTGTTATTAGTAGTTAGTATAAAGTAGACACATTCAAATGAGAGAAATTAAGAAAATAGCAGAACTATGTATCATAAAATTTGAAGTATAAAACTTTACCTATTTATCTGAATGTAATCTTCCTGTCTTCTATTTAACATATCAAATATTAATCATTATGGAGGAAGATTCCTTATGTGTGAATATATAGTATAATATACACATATATAATTTCCTGACCAGGAATTTTTAAAATAAATTTTCAGTTAAAACTGAAAGCTCAAATTAATGAAATATTTTATTTTGAATGCAGAATGACAAATCATGTCAAATTGAGACTAAAGAGAGGTGCTTGTCTTTATTTTGTAAAATACCAAGACATCATATTACACACAATATCTGAACACTGCATCAACTATTTTGTCAAATTCTTAAAGAGAAAATGATCTCTTCATGGAATCCCAGGTTATCTTGTAGTCAGATGTCTATTTTCTCATAGCTTAGGAAGACGTTGTCTTCCTCTTTTATTATCAATATAGTCAAACAGAAGCAAACTTATCAGTGTTACACAGAAGACAAAACTATATGCATTTAGCTCTGAATGCTTCTTGTTATAGACAAAAATATTGGAAAGCTAAAAGAATAGAATGAAATTGTATTATTTTCTGAGTATGAAGATGAAGCTACTTTTTCACAAACAGAAATATGAGCTTGGAGCAGTTTTTCAGTGTTGAAATGGTTTTCCATTTTATCTGTCAGCCCTGCTTTTCTCTTGTGGTATCCATCTTTTGGTCAACAATGCACAATGCTGTGAGAGAAATGTTTTAAACAGAATTATACGTAAATGGTTGATTTTTGAAAATCCATGTAGTCTCTTGGTTTAATATGAGCTTTTATTCTTGATACTATGAACTCTGTGCAGTCACTGAGTTAGAAAAACAATTTCATAATTGGCTACATTTTTTTAATTCAAGATAATCCATGTGGTCAGTTTCCACATATTTAAGGTATATATATTTCCTTGATTTAAAATTTAGACAGAAGCATTTATAAGTGATATATCACAACCTGGTGTCCATATTGAAATATTTGTTAGGGAGGTTACATCTTATTCCTGGGAAAAAAAACAAAAGCTTATTTTGTGAAATACAAGTTTACAACAAAGATAGTTGCATTCACCTAAATGAGCAGAACTATGTATCATAAAATTTGAAGTATAAAACTTTACCTATTTATCTGAATGTAATCTTCCTGTCTTCTATTTAACATATCAAATATTAATCATTATGGAGGAAGATTCCTTATGTGTGAATATATAGTATAATATACACATATATAATTTCCTGACCAGGAATTTTTAAAATAAATTTTCAGTTAAAACTGAAAGCTCAAATTAATGAAATATTTTATTTTGAATGCAGAATGACAAATCATGTCAAATTGAGACTAAAGAGAGGTGCTTGTCTTTATTTTGTAAAATACCAAGACATAATATTACACACAATATCTGAACACTGCATCAACTATTTTGTCAAATTCTTAAAGAGAAATGATCTCTTCATGGAATCCCAGGTTATCTTGTAGTCAGATGTCTATTTTCTCATAGCTTAGGAAGACGTTGTCTTCCTCTTTTATTATCAATATAGTCAAACAGAAGCAAACTTATCAGTGTTACACAGAAGACAAAACTATATGCATTTAGCTCTGAATGCTTCTTGTTATAGACAAAAATATTGGAAAGCTAAAAGAATAGAATGAAATTGTATTATTTTCTGAGTATGAAGATGAAGCTACTTTTTCACAAACAGAAATATGAGCTTGGAGCAGTTTTTCAGTGTTGAAATGGTTTTCCATTTTATCTGTCAGCCCTGCTTTTCTCTTGTGGTATCCATCTTTTGGTCAACAATGCACAATGCTGTGAGAGAAATGTTTTAAACAGACTTATACGTAAATGGTTGATTTTTGAAAATCCATGTAGTCTCTTGGTTTAATATGAGCTTTTATTCTTGATACTATGAACTCTGTGCAGTCACTGAGTTAGAAAAACAATTTCATAATTGGCTACATTTTTTTAATTCAAGATAATCCATGTGGTCAGTTTCCACATATTTAAGGTATATATATTTCCTTGATTTAAAATTTAGACAGAAGCATTTATAAGTGATATATCACAACCTGGTGTCCATATTGAAATATTTGTTAGGGAGGTTACATCTTATTCCTGGGAAAAAAAACAAAAGCTTATTTTGTGAAATACAAGTTTACAACAAAGATAGTTGCATTCACCTAAATGGCTAAAGTTCATTGGAATGTTATTCTCCCTCTTCATTAAAAGAAAGGTGGCATTTAGGGTGAGAAAATGTTTGAAAACAGTTTTTTTTGTTTGTTTTTGTAATTTGACAACAGATTTTGAATCACCATAATTGTCTGATAGAAACATTCTAGGTTAGAATTTTTAGTGGTTTTTTTTTTTAATATTTACTTGTTTATTTTTTGGGGGGAGGGGGGCGAGTTGGGGAGTGAAAGGGGCGGGTGGGTCACTTCTATTGGTCTTTCATTTATCTATTTTCATCCGTCTTTGTTCCTTGGCCCGTGTGGGCCTCCCATCGCAGTGGCCTCTGTTGTCGCAGAGCACCGGCTCTGGGCGCATGCGCTCCAGAGCTCTGGCTCGGTAATTGGACACATCGGTCCAGCCACTTCCCGGCACGTGGGATCTTCCAGGCCAGGGATCGCACCAGCGCCCCTTGCACTGCAAGGCGGTGTCCTTACCCACTGGACCACCAGGGAAGCCGAATTTTTAGTTTTAATATGATTTAATGCATATAATTTATAATATTGAGATAATATAACTTTGTTAGCAGGTTTAATTCATAGTTTAATTTCCATAAAATACAATTTAATAGTTAACAAGTACAATTTGCTTCATATCACTGGATGCTGCAAATTCAGTCTTTTCAGAACTAGAGAGGCACAAGTTGATCCTTAGGTTTTGTTTTGTTTTTTTTTTTTTAAGATTTATTTATTTATTTATTTTGGGCGGGGGTCGGGTTGGGGAGGGAGCGGGCGGGCCACTTCTATTGGGCTTTCATTTCTCCATTCTCATCCGCCTTTGTTCTTTGGCTCCTGTGGGCCTCCCATCGCGGTGGCGTCTGCCGTTGCAGAGCACTGGCTCTAGGTGCATGCGCTAATTGGTAATTGGACACATCGGTCCAGCCACTTCACGGCACGTGGGATCTTCCCAGGCCAGGGATCAAACCGCTCCCCTTGCAGTGCCAGCCGGTGTCCTTACCCACGGGACCACCAGGGAAGCCGAATTTTTAGTTTTAATATGATTTAATGCATATAATTTATAATATTGAGATAATATAACTTTGTTAGCAGGTTTAATTCATAGTTTAATTTCCATAAAATACAATTTAATAGTTAACAAGTACAATTTGCTTCATATCACTGGATGCTGCAAATTCAGTCTTTTCAGAACTAGAGAGGCACAAGTTGATCCTTAGGTTTTGTTTTGTTTTTTTTTTTTTAAGATTTATTTATTTATTTATTTTGGGCGGGGGTCGGGTTGGGGAGGGAGGGGAGCGGGCGGGCCACCTCTATTGGTCTTTCATTCCTCTATCTTCATCCGTCTTTGTTCTTTGGCTCCTGTGGGCCTCCCATCGCGGTGGCGTCTGCCGTTGCAGAGCGCTGGCTCTGGGCGCATGCGCTCCAGAGCTCCGGCTCGGTAATTGGACACATCAGTCCAGCCGCTCCGCGGCACGTGGAATCTTCCCAGGCCAGGGATCGAACCAACGCCCCTTGCACTGCAAGGCGGTGTCCTTACCCACTGGACCACCAGGGGAAGCCCTGATCCTTAGGTTACTGCACTATTTCAGTGCACAAACATAAGTGATTCTCAAGAAAGCAGAATTCTATCACATTTATAGAAGAATTCTCTCAAATGAATATTGAAACTCCTTCAATACCCTTACCTTAATAAATTGAGTATCACCTATTAAATAAAGTACTCTTTGATAATTAATCTTTTTCCTTGTATTTTAATTTGATTCTGAAATATGAATTAAAATAGTATTTAGCCTGTTGGCTGTCACTAGTGTAGCAAGATATGCCAAGGATTTGGGAAGCATATACCAAGTGCCTTAATATGCCAGTCGCAGGGTTGGTGTGACATATGAGAAAGCTTTGGACATTGCCCAAATGTATCTGGCAGTCTAATAGGGGAAACTGGAAGTTAGTTTAGTAACTCCACCACTGCATTGTGCCATCCCATCAATAACATCAGCATCTTGTCTAAATAGTCTAGCCTCTATTTCCTCATCTATATAGTGGGCAGAACTATCTACTAAATATGAATGTACTGAGGACAGAGTGAAAACAATTGATATAATCTCCATGTGAAAATGCCAGAGGACATAAATGGTTAAGTACTGATTTTCCTTTTTCTTTTTGTCACAACAGACTTACCCACTTTAATGTTTATCATAGTACACACGTGCATTGTCTCTCTCTCTCTCAAATATCCTATATTCAATTTCTAGTTCTCCAACAGCTGGGACTCTCCATGAATCTTATCTTGTCCTTCCTCTCTCTTGCTATTACTCGCCTTTCACCTAGATCCAGTTCAGGATTTTTTCCATTTTGCCAAGACCTATGCATATGCCTCAGTGAACATCTCTAAAGCATACCTTTTTTGTTTGTTTGTTTTCAACTACTTGAGATGGCCAGAAGAGATATCGATAACTTCAGATATACAGATGATACCACCACCATGGCAGAAAAAGAAAAATTAAAGAACCTCTTGATGAAAGTGAAAGAAGAGGATGAAAAAACTGGCTTAAAATGTGACATTCAAAAAACTAAGATCATGGCTTCTGGTCCCATCACTTCATGGTAAATAGATGGAGAGACAATGGAAACAGTGACAGGCTTTATTTTCTTGGGTTCCAAAATCACTGCAGACCGTGACCACACCCATGAAATCAAAAGACTCAGGATCATTGGAAGAAAAGCTATGACAAACATAAACAGTGTATTAAAAGCAGAGACAAGAGTTTCCCTGGTTGTCCAGTGGGTAGAGAGTCCACCTTGCAGTGCAAGGTGCACTGGTTTGTTCCCTGGCCTGGGAAGATCCCACATGCTGCGAAGCAGCTGGATTGGTATGTCCACCACGAGCCGGCACTCTGGAGCACATGTGCCCAGAGCCGGTACTATTCAATGAGAGAGGCCACTGCAATGCGAGGCCACCACAGGCCAAAGAACAAAGGTGGATGAAAATAAATAAATAAAAGACCAATAAAAGTGGCCAAAAAAAAGTAGAGCCATGTATCTGGCAGTCTAATAGGGAAACTGGAAGTTAGTTTAGTCTCACCACTGCATTGTGCCATCCCATCAATAACATCAGCATCTTGTCTAAATAGTCTAGCCTCTATTTCCTCATCTATATAGTGGGCAGAACTATCTACTAAATATGAATGTACTGAGGACAGAGTGAAAACAATTGATATAATCTCCATGTGAAAATGCCAGAGGACATAAATGGTTAAGTACTGATTTTCCTTTTTCTTTTTGTCACAACAGACTTACCCACTTTAATGTTTATCATAGTACACACGTGCATTGTCTCTCTCTCTCTCAAATATCCTATATTCAATTTCTAGTTCTCCAACAGCTGGGACTCTCCATGAATCTTATCTTGTCCTTCCTCTCTCTTGCTATTACTCGCCTTTCACCTAGATCCAGTTCAGGATTTTTTCCATTTTGCCAAGACCTATGCATATGCCTCAGTGAACATCTCTAAAGCATACCTTTTTTGTTTGTTTGTTTTCAACTACTTGAGATGGCCAGAAGAGATATCGATAACTTCAGATATACAGATGATACCACCACCATGGCAGAAAAAGAAAAATTAAAGAACCTCTTGATGAAAGTGAAAGAAGAGGATGAAAAAACTGGCTTAAAATGTGACATTCAAAAAACTAAGATCATGGCTTCTGGTCCCATCACTTCATGGTAAATAGATGGAGAGACAATGGAAACAGTGACAGGCTTTATTTTCTTGGGTTCCAAAATCACTGCAGACCGTGACCACACCCATGAAATCAAAAGACTCAGGATCATTGGAAGAAAAGCTATGACAAACATAAACAGTGTATTAAAAAGCAGAGACAAGAGTTTCCCTGGTTGTCCAGTGGGTAGAGAGTCCACCTTGCAGTGCAAGGTGCACTGGTTTGTTCCCTGGCCTGGGAAGATCCCACATGCTGCGAAGCAGCTGGATTGGTATGTCCAATTACGAGCCGGCACTCTGGAGCACATGTGCCCAGAGCCGGTACTATTCAATGAGAGAGGCCACTGCAATGCGAGGCCACCACAGGCCAAAGAACAAAGGTGGATGAAAATAAATAAATAAAAGACCAATAAAAGTGGCCAAAAAAAAAAAAAAAAGTAGAGCCATCGCTTTGCCAACAAGATATATATAGTCAAAGCAATTGTTTTTTCAGGAGTCATGTAAAGACGTGAGAGTTGGACCGTAATGCAATCTTTTTTTTTTTTTTTTTTAAGATTTATTTATTTAGGGCGGGGGTCGGGTTGGGGAGGGAGGGGAGCGGGCGGGCCACTTCTATTGGTCTTTCATTTCTCCATTTTCATCCGTCTTTGTTCTTTGGCTCCTGTGGGCCTCCCATCGCGGTGGCATCTGTCGCTGCAGAGCTCCCGCTCTGGGCGCATGTGCTCCAGAGCTCCGGCTCGGTGATTGGACACATCGGCCCAGCCGCTTTACGGCACGTGGGATCTTCCCAGGCCAGGGATCGAACCGGCCCCCCTTGCACTGCAAGACGGTGTCCTTACCTAGTGGACCACCAGGGGAAGCCCCATAATGAAATCTTAACGCTGAAGAATTGATGCTTGCGAACTGTGGTGTTGGAGAAGACTCTTGAGAGTCCCTTGGACTGCAAGGAGATCAAACCAATCAATCCTAGAGGAAATCAACCTTGAATATTCATTGAAAAGACTGATGCTGAACCTGAAGCTCTAATACTTTGGCCACCTGATATGAAGAGCTGGCTCATTGGAAAAGACACTGATACTGGGAAAGATTGAGGGCAGGAAGAGAAGGAGGCAGCAGAGGATGAGAAAGTTGGTTGGCATCATTGACTCAATGGATGTGAGTTTGAGCAGACTCCAGGAGATAGTGAAGAACAGGGAAGGCTGGCATGCTACATTCCAGTCGGGCATGACTGAGCCACTGAAAAACAAATCTAGTATACATTCTTACCCCCACTTGCATTATTTTGCCAGTTAAATTGTGAGATTATCAACACGAATATGTATATGTAATCCTGACAGAATTTTGCTTCACTTTAGTCAAACTCCTATATTACAGTGGTTTTTAACTTAATTTCTTCTCTTTTATGTAGGCACGCATTATATATTAGATTATAAAACACTTTGCAATGTTGTTAAAATTATTATTATATTCCATGACAAGTGATTACTCTGGCTAATCTTTGCTTTTTTTCTCCTTCCAAAATATGGTCTCTGTAAGAAAAAATAAAAGTTCACTGTGCCATCAAGCATTGCATTTAGTATATCATTGTAGCAAATATTTTTGCAGTATGTCTTTATATTATAGTAATAAAAATTGATAAAACTGACGGGCTATTCCTTTCTATGACCTTTTACACTGAAGACAACAGAATGGATTATGTGCCTCAGGCTGAATTCATTTTGGATGTACTAGTTTAGCACACTAATTGGTGTCTCTTATTAGTTGGGAGTCTGTTTTAGCTGATCTGTTCTTCTGCTATTCTAGCTTTCAAATATGTCAAATAACTAAGTGGCACTTAAATTATTAACAGCCATATTAATATTAAATATTTTATGTAGCTGCATGCTGATGCCAACCCCACCTTGACTGATCTCTATTAGCCACAATACTATTTTGAGGAGGAATTTGAACGGGTGATGATTGATTAGTGATGTCTGCCATGGAGGGCATAGGAGGGTGGTTGGAAGGAAGCAGCATTGGCTTTCACGTGTTAATTGTGGTTTTTATAATAAGGTTTTCGAAAACTGAATAAGATTTAGGAAAACGCTTATGTTTACTTGGGGAAAGAAGAGAAATTAAATTCTAACAATCTTTGAATTTTGAACTCTTCATCATTATTAACATATGAGTTTTTTTGTTTCAGAAAGGATCACAGTAAACATGGGAGATGATTCTGATTTAGCAAGTTTTTAATAAGCATAAGCACTTTAATTTGGAGAATATTCAAGAGCTAGATTACATAAGAAAGTAGTAAATTTCTAAAGTAAAACTTGTATTTAGATGAATCATGCTTCTGATAACCCTGTGTTTTGTCAGTATGAGAACTACTTGGGTTTACCATTTCTAACTTTGAGTAGAAAATTACTGTTTTAGTTAAAGCAGGCTTTTCAAACATTCTGTACATTCAGAATCTCTCTTAGAGAAGAGCTAGGAGGATTCAGAGTGATTGATTTGGTTTAAAATGTCAAGTCTGAAAAATTTCAAGGCATACATCATTTCATAAGCATGAATAAATTTTACTACCAGAGGTAAAAGCGAAACATGGAACTGGATTATTCCTCAAAATGGAGCCCACGCCTCTGGCAGGTAGAGCACCCCAAAACCACATCACTGACCTTGCTACTTCCTGTGGCTGTTCTGTTTATTTTACTTAGCTGGCTACAGAATGTAGCAGTGCAATTCATTCAGTTCAATTCAATTCATTTCTCTTGTTTATTCTCTTCCATTGCTACTTCTCAGAATAATCTCTCCATTTTTCCATAAAACTTTTGATGTTATATAATGTCACTTTTTTCATGTTTTGATTTTTAGGCCTGGCTAGTTATTTGATTTTTAGGACTTGTTAAGTATTTTAAGCCTTGCTAATTATCTCCTAATCATATATCTTACAGTGAATAGAAGATAATTATATTTTAATACTCAGTTCTGAAGAGTAGCATATCCTTTTAGCTGTTTTCATGCGTGCCACTACTGTCTGTTGTCATTCTAATGTTTCTTTTTTAACAATGTATAAAATATGTTTACCTACTTCAACTTTTGTTGTTTTTTAACTTCTTTGTTCAAAAATTAGCATATCAACTTTAAATAAAAATGTATAGTTTTTGTGTTTATTTCTGGTAAAAAATAAAAATATAAAACAGAGTTAGTATGCTCTTTCTTTGCTTCTTTCATTTTCTCTGTCCTGTGTGTCAGGAAGACCTCTGTGTGTTAGGGAGAAACTGGTAGACATAGAACGAATAGTTCAGCAAGCACATAGCTTCCTATTCACTTGCCATTTCCCAATGACTACTCAGATGTGTCTTATTCCTTGGTCCTTGACTATAAACATAAGTGGACACTAGAAAGTGTGACAGAATACACACAATAAGAAGAGGTTCATTGTAGCAACAGAATGGTTGGAATGAAGAATGCAAAAGAAATAGCTTGACATTTCATCATATCATTGTATATTGATTTGTCTCAGAAAAATTCAATGTGCTTTCTTGCAGCTGTGATTTGAAGGTAAATAGGAAAGACTTTCACAAAGGAGCTGACACAGAAGCATCATTTGAAGACAATAATTTTTATTATCACCCATCCAACTGTCAGAACATTGAGGCTTCTGTAATTAGTGACTTTTAATCCATACCCTCAAAGTACATAAGCCACAATAAACTGTTAAAATTATGTCTGAATTGGGGAATACTTTCGCGGGAAAAAACTCATAACATGTGCTCGAATGCATAATCATTGATATTAACATGTGATATTTGTAGAAGATGAGTTCTTTAGTTGAAATTGCCATTGTTGATGCAGCCTTTTGCTACTTTCCAATAACATAAATGACTTTTACAGAATTGTATTTTACTAGCTTTCTTGTACGTACAAAAACAAAAAGTTATAGTCTAGTCTATACCCTCTCAGACAAATATGATTTTCCACCCATCTTTCCCAAATATGAAAAATATATTCATTAATAAAACCAATTGAATAATATCCCTGTTTAAAGATGTTATCAGGGAATCATAATTAGTAGAGAGTTTAGAAAGCTTGAAATGGAAAATAGAATTCTCATTTTAAGTGATAATTTATTTAATCATGCTTTAAGGTTATAAATCAATAGTTATTTTATGATAATGGTATCAACAAACTCCAAAATTAGATTAATAAGACCCTTATTTAATCAGCTTTTAATAGGAACAAAGTTATGATCAAAATCCTTTCTGATAGAAGTAATTTTAGCAATTAGGTTTTCTGGAAAATATATTTGAAATATCATAGCTTAACTTTTAGGAGATACTCTGATCATTTCAGTTCAAGACAGATAAGCCAATAGTGTTTGTTGGACATCTGGGTGAGAATAGGTGTGTGATGGGCCCTTTAATGAGGAAATTATTCTATAAATAATATTAAAACTTTAAGACATGCACACACACATATATAAAGAAACAAGTCTTAGGAGAGGTAGGAATAGGTCACTCTGGGAATCAAAGTAGATAAGGTCACATATAATTGGGCAGGGAGCTACAATTAATCTGGTAGGTCATATTTGAAATGGGCTTTAAAGTGTTAGTAGAATTTTCCACCTGAGCAGATGAATGTAATGACTAAGGAAATATTTCATACCAGAAATGGTTCCTTGAATAGTTAGTTTTACCCATGTTGCTCTTCATTTGCCCTTCAGATGAGTCTTTTGTGGAGGCACTTTGTCTACAATTGCCTGAAGTGTGTTACCTTCAACTGAGAAGGGTGGGAAGTTAAACGTCTAGGTTCTTCATCTCCATTCTTAATGTTATTTGCCACCACTAACTTTTTATCAACAGTTCAATGTAGATATGCTATATTTTGAAAGAGAAAATTTTGTAGTGTAATTTTATCATTGGAAAGCATAACAGCTGTTATTTAAATGTTAGAAATTACAGAAAGTGAAGCTGAAAGGAATCATCTTGGCAATAAGAGTATGCTTGATGGAACCCTCAGGGCAGTGCTTTTCCAGTGGGATAGGAGGTAACCACATAAAGGATTCCCATTAAAATTTCTGAGAAGGCAACCACTTTTACATTAATAAGATATACATCTAAAGATGAGAAATATTGATATAAAATCTAACTCTAGGAGTGTAGTAACAAAGGTGACAAATAGTTGTTTGGACTCATATTCCAAAGTCTTGAATATCATAGTACATGCAGTTGTACAGGTTATATCCTGGGTATCCCAAGGGATTATCATTCACTACTGGATATGTGCATGTCCTTAACAGCTGTGTATCATGAACTTTGTACTCAATCTGGATAACCGTAGAGAATCCTTGACTTGTTTACACATCTGAGAATGGCATGATTCGTGTTGAACCTTAAGGAAATAAGTTTTTCAGTGTCCTGATTCAAATTCCAGAAACATGAGTGTAGATAATATCAAGCTTGGTGATCAGAGACATACACTGGGTTTGTGTCTTGTTCAGAAGAGAGAGTGCAAAGCAAGAATGTTTCTAAACCTTTTTCTCAAGTGACCTCTGAAAGAAGAATGGTTGTACTCTGATAGAAATGGAATCTAGAAATAGAAAGGTCATGATTAGGACAGGGTAAGAGAGAGATTGGTTCTCCTTTGAACATTTCAAATGACTGTGGACAATTTGCTGCAATTCTCCTGACAGGACTTTATTTTTCTTTGTTTTCTCTTTCAGGCTGAAGTCATTGATGTGAGTTATGGAAATCCAGATGACTTAAACCGAATTAAAAAAATGAAAAATGTCACAAATCGGGTTGCCCTGCTGAAATTAGGGAAGCTGCCTCTACTTTATAAGGTTTGTTCAATGTATATTATTTGCTTGTGGGGTGAATGTTTTGTTCATTTGGGGGTTAGTCATGCATCTGAGAATATGAAGAGAGAGGATGCATTTGTGTGTGTGTGAGTGAGAGCACATATATAGAGAAAGACCAAGAGAAGATGTGGCACAGGGAGTCACAAGAAATGACTTTTCCAAAATGGAGACTTGTACATTACGATCTTTAAGATATTGTGAGTTTGTGGAGCCTTCATAAAATCAGCGCTCCCTTTATAATGTCTCTCTGGAATGCTGAAAATGAGAACCACAGTGTCCTCTTCTTGTGACATCTGTGAAACTTCTCCTCTATTATCTAATTACCGTGTGCTTTATGTTAGACTAGCATCTTGCTGATTTACATTCCTCAGTGATTAATTTTGTCAACTGTATAACTTCATAGTTACTGACTGTGCTCAGAAATTTAATTAAAATATAATATACTAAGGAGAATCAGAATTTTGATTTATTTTATTTAAATAGCAGTTTTACTATGCATTTGCATAATTCGAACCTTAAGGAAATAAGTATTTCATTCACTACTGGATATGTGCATGTCCTTAACGGGTTATCATGAACTTTGTACTCAATCTGGATAACCGTAGAGAATCCTTGACTTGTTTACACATCTGAGAATGGCATGATTCGTGTTGAACCTTAAGGAAATAAGTTTTTCAGTGTCCTGATTCAAATTCCAGAAACATGAGTGTAGATAATATCAAGCTTGGTGATCAGAGACATACACTGGGTTTGTGTCTTGTTCAGAAGAGAGAGTGCAAAGCAAGAATGTTTCTAAACCTTTTTCTCAAGTGACCTCTGAAAGAAGAATGGTTGTACTCTGATAGAAATGGAATCTAGAAATAGAAAGGTCATGATTAGGACAGGGTAAGAGAGAGATTGGTTCTCCTTTGAACATTTCAAATGACTGTGGACAATTTGCTGCAATTCTCCTGACAGGACTTTATTTTTCTTTGTTTTCTCTTTCAGGCTGAAGTCATTGATGTGAGTTATGGAAATCCAGATGACTTAAACCGAATTAAAAAAATGAAAAATGTCACAAATCGGGTTGCCCTGCTGAAATTAGGGAAGCTGCCTCTACTTTATAAGGTTTGTTCAATGTATATTATTTGCTTGTGGGGTGAATGTTTTGTTCATTTGGGGGTTAGTCATGCATCTGAGAATATGAAGAGAGAGGATGCATTTGTGTGTGTGTGAGTGAGAGCACATATATAGAGAAAGACCAAGAGAAGATGTGGCACAGGGAGTCACAAGAAATGACTTTTCCAAAATGGAGACTTGTACATTACGATCTTTAAGATATTGTGAGTTTGTGGAGCCTTCATAAAATCAGCGCCCTTTATAATGTCTCTCTGGAATGCTGAAAATGAGAACCACAGTGTCCTCTTCTTGTGACATCTGTGAAACTTCTCCTCTATTATCTAATTACCGTGTGCTTTATGTTAGACTAGCATCTTGCTGATTTACATTCCTCAGTGATTAATTTTGTCAACTGTATAACTTCATAGTTACTGACTGTGCTCAGAAATTTAATTAAAATATAATATACTAAGGAGAATCAGAATTTTGATTTATTTTATTTAAATAGCAGTTTATTAACACTCATCCACTAGATGCATTTGCATAATTATAGCAGTTCAATCTAAGTATCTCATAATGAGCCATCACAATAGAGAGTCACTACTGCTCTGCTTTAGTTCGTTTTCTTTCCCTATTAAAAAAATATGGTCAGTGTAGTTATGTCACTGGAATGGTCTGGTTCTGAAGATGTATTGAATTTCTCCTCATTCAAAACCTATATGAGCTTTGCTAATTCTTAAGAGCAAAAACATTTCCAGAAATCTATTGGCACAGTCTTTAAGGGCACGGGAGAACATTTTGTGCCTATTTTTATTATCTTGCAAGGATGATCTTATAAGTAAATTAATGTCTGATAGTAGATGACCATCAGAATTTTGAGATAGTGTTGAAATATAATATATATTGATAACATTGATACTTATATTTCACAGGATAATTTGTCAGTATGCATTAAAGACCTTAATACATTTGATACAGTAATTCCATTTCAATCAATATTCTAAAGGGGAAAAAACAGATATGATAAACACAATAATAGTCAATGATGTGAAAAAATATTTGAAAGGATATATACATCCACTTTCAGTTTCTCAAGTGGCTCCTTGGTAAAGAATCTGCCTGCCAATGGAGGAGACAGAGGAGACATGTGTTCGATCCATGGGTTGGGAAAATCCCCTAGAATAGGAAATGGAAACATGCTCCAGTACTCTTACCTGGAAAATTTCATGGACAGAGGAGCCTGGAGAACTATAGCCCATGAGTTCTCAAAGAGCCGCTCATGACAGAATGCATGCATACATCCAGTATAGCATTGGCGATCATGGTATATTGGTACAGCTGAATACTATACAATAATTATAATAGAAAGCATATTTAATAATAGGTGAAAATCCTCATAAGTCCAGCATTAAGTCATAAAGATGAAATTTATGGTCCTTATATAATAATGATTATATTATTTTTACTTGTAAAAGTAACATTATTAGAAGTATGGGCTAAATATTTTTCTAAGCATTTTTTAATGTATTTTCATATTAGTCTATACAGTCACCCCATAGTGTTAAGGCATGGATTATCTTCAATTTATAGATACATATCACAAATTCATGAGGAAGGAAGAAAGATGGAGTGTGCTCCTCCAACAACAACCTAAATTTGGTAGAGGGGCAATAAGATGAAATTTTTAATGAAGAGTACAGTTTTTTATTTTTTTAAGGATACAGTTTTGATCATGGTATAAGACTCGACATTTTATTTACTTATTTAACTCAAGTGAATCAAATTGCTTAGTGGGCATTTTATTAACCATAATCAGAAGAAGTCTTCCTCTAGGTTGTGGGAAAAGAATGTTCTTTTTTGGATGTTTTGAAAAGACAGTGGAAAACAAAATAGAGTGCCCACGTATCCATGGGGGATAAATTTCAAGACCCCAATGGATGTCTAAAACCACAACTAGTACCAAATCCTAAATATATTATGGTTTTTCCTATACATACATACCTATGAATTTAATTCATAGTTAGTCATGGTAATGAATTGAATTTATTAGTCTTCAGTAACGTATAGTAAAGTGGCTATAACAATATCTATAATGAAAATTATGTGAATATCGTATCTTTTCAGGCAATGTGATCATCTAGAGGGCTGCATAGTCATTAACAGCCAGGGTAGAATACACAGTGTGGATATGCAGGGCAAAGAGACCATTCATATCCTGACTGGATGGAGTGGGGCAGCCTGAGACATCATCAGGCTACTCAGAACAGTACATACTTTGAAACTTAGGAAAACTACTTTTAGAATTTACCACTTAGTATATATCTCAACTGTAGTTGACCCTGAGTATCTGAAACCTCCAAAAATGAAACTAGAAATATCAGGGGACTAGTGTAACATTGTCTTGGGTATATTACATGAATTATGCTTGTTTAACCAAATAGTGAAACAGATGACTAAGATGTTGTTTGTGGTAGGGGTCAATTAGTTATATTGGGTTGATTGAATTGTGGATGGTTTTTACTTCTTTATATGTATCTGAATTTCTACTGATTGTGTATAAATTTTATAAGGAAAAAATAATTTAAAATTCGTGAGAAGACATTTAATTTGTTGCCTAACAAAGTTTGTAGGCCAAACACTCAAAATCCTTACCAGCAGATAATGGGCTAAAACATAGCCAAGTTGTTTCTGACTGCTGCAAAACATACTTACATTATGAAGCCATTTGGCAAATTTCACAAAGTAGTAAAGTAGTGATTTAACTGAAATAGGACAGAGCTATTAATAACCTCTAAACATTTTCCCTGATCATCCTCCTTACAGGCCTATACAAAGATTTAACAGAGACCGACCCTACTTTCCCGTCCAGACAAAGTCTTGTCACAAACTTGGCATTATCTTCTAGACAGAGAAATTATAGCATCCTTTCTTTAACCTTTCAAATTCTACTCTAATCATCTCTGTTTTCTGTAGATTGTCCCAGAGATTATACAATCATTGATAGTATATTTGTTAGTGTACATTCATGTTGCAAAGAAGAAGAAAGCATATAGTAGACAAGGTTATATATCATGGTTAGTGCTGAACTTGCTTCACCTGTCCATCAAATATATTATGAGACTGAGATGGGAAGGTGAGGTTATAGAGTAATATAACTGGATTGAAAAAAAAGCAGAGGACCAATTGACTTCTACGTGAATTAACAACTGTTAATCATGGTTCTAAATGAACATCTGGACTGGGGACATGAGGCTGAAAAAGTAAAGATAAAAGTTAATCATACTTTGTGCAGTAGTAAGTAAATCACAGTATAGAAATGAACCTTGAAGGGAATCTCTGCATCTGAGATAGAGAGGGCAAAGGGAAGCATAATTGGGATATTACCTCCTAAAGTGAGAGAAAATAATCTGCAACCAGGTGGGAACAGATCTCATTAGTTTTGGGCTAAAAGGCAGGTGACTATGAAAAATGAATTATGCCTGTATTTTCCCTGAAACCTCCAAAAATGAAACTAGAAATATCAGGGGACTAGTGTAACATTGTCTTGGGTATATTACATGAATTATGCTTGTTTAACCAAATAGTGAAACAGATGACTAAGATGTTGTTTGTGGTAGGGGTCAATTAGTTATATTGGGTTGATTGAATTGTGGATGGTTTTTACTTCTTTATATGTATCTGAATTTCTACTGATTGTGTATAAATTTTATAAGGAAAAAATAATTTAAAATTCGTGAGAAGACATTTAATTTGTTGCCTAACAAAGTTTGTAGGCCAAACACTCAAAATCCTTACCAGCAGATAATGGGCTAAAACATAGCCAAGTTGTTTCTGACTGCTGCAAAACATACTTACATTATGAAGCCATTTGGCAAATTTCACAAAGTAGTAAAGTAGTGATTTAACTGAAATAGGACAGAGCTATTAATAACCTCTAAACATTTTCCCTGATCATCCTCCTTACAGGCCTATACAAAGATTTAACAGAGACCGACCCAACTTTCCCCTCCAGACAAAGTCTTGTCACAAACTTGGCATTATCTTCTAGACAGAGAAATTATAGCATCCTTTCTTTAACCTTTCAAATTCTACTCTAATCATCTCTGTTTTCTGTAGATTGTCCCAGAGATTATACAATCATTGATAGTATATTTGTTAGTGTACATTCATGTTGCAAAGAAGAAGAAAGCATATAGTAGACAAGGTTATATATCATGGTTAGTGCTGAACTTGCTTCACCTGTCCATCAAATATATTATGAGACTGAGATGGGAAGGTGAGGTTATAGAGTAATATAACTGGATTGAAAAAAAAGCAGAGGACCAATTGACTTCTACGTGAATTAACAACTGTTAATCATGGTTCTAAATGAACATCTGGACTGGGGACATGAGGCTGAAAAAGTAAAGATAAAAGTTAATCATACTTTGTGCAGTAGTAAGTAAATCACAGTATAGAAATGAACCTTGAAGGGAATCTCTGCATCTGAGATAGAGAGGGCAAAGGGGAAGCATAATTGGGATATTACCTCCTAAAGTGAGAGAAAAATAATCTGCAACCAGGTGGGAACAGATCTCATTAGTTTTTCTCATAAATTGTAAGTATGTATTAATTTAGTCTCTAGAAAGGCACTGATGAGCAATCTCCATGTTTGTAGCAGGAGCCATAAAAGGCAGGTGACTTCTAGCTATGGCCACTTTTAGTTGCTGCAGGAAAGGCCCAAGCAAGTTCCATAGAACTATCTTGCACTAGTTTCCTTAAATTTAAACATTACAGGAAAACCTTTATGTTTCTTAGAGCTTTATATTTATAGCAGTTTATTTTATAAGAGAGTGCTTTAATTCTTTAAGCTGTAAGACAAAATATTCCTTTATATGCCATAATGGATCCACTTATATTTCTCTCAGTGACAATCTGTGATATAGTAAAAGAATCTTAAAGCCCTCGTGAATTCCCAAACTGCTAAATAGCTCTCTAGTACAAAATTTATAAAATGCAGTGAAAGCCTTTGGATTTCTTTCAGTCATTTTCATGAAAATCAATAGTAAAAAATTATTGTGTATTACATGACACCTAGAAATCAAGGAAATCCCACTGAAATGTGTAAGATGGGCCATTGTCTGGGTCCATACAGCGTTTAAGCGCCAAGTCTATAAGAGTCCAATTTGCATAAGGTAAAATTACAAACCAAATACCTTATAACTTTTGGGCATAGTGAAGTTACACAAAAATATTCATAAATGCTGTTGTTATTTTTTCATATTGCTAGTACTTGAAGTTAGATAGTAAAATACTAGCAAATATTAGCTATTTCTTTCATTTTTCATATATATATCTTTTCCTTGTAATAACAATTTTAATGATTTAGAAATCCAAATGATTCTGTAACTTACTACAAATGAAAGCTTCCTATCTGTTCATCAGATCAGATTTATGTGTTTTTTGTTTTTTTTGTTTTTATATTTTTGTTTATTTGGCTGTGCAGGCCTTCATTGGGGCATGTGGGATCTAGTTTCCTGACCAGCGATCAAACCCAGGTCCCCTGCATTGGGAACATGGCATCCTACCCACTGGACCATCAGGGAAGTCCTGAGACTTATGTTTTAATATCAGCCATGCATTGCTTGGCCAGTGTGTAAATTGACCAATTGCCACTCAATCTATAAAGTGTGCTTAAAGAATTAGGCCTTTTGAAAGGGCCAGGAGGGAAATGAGTGAGATAAAACAATTATTAAGTGGTGATATTTTCAAATAGATTGTTTCTAACAGATTAAGAACAAGGTAAATGCCATGTTGCTGCAGGAAAGGCCCAAGCAAGTTCCATAGAACTATCTTGCACTAGTTTCCTTAAATTTAAACATTACAGGAAAACCTTTATGTTTCTTAGAGCTTTATATTTATAGCAGTTTATTTTATAAGAGAGTGCTTTAATTCTTTAAGCTGTAAGACAAAATATTCCTTTATATGCCATAATGGATCCACTTATATTTCTCTCAGTGACAATCTGTGATATAGTAAAAGAATCTTAAAGCCCTCGTGAATTCCCAAACTGCTAAATAGCTCTCTAGTACAAAATTTATAAAATGCAGTGAAAGCCTTTGGATTTCTTTCAGTCATTTTCATGAAAATCAATAGTAAAAAATTATTGTGTATTACATGACACCTAGAAATCAAGGAAATCCCACTGAAATGTGTAAGATGGGCCATTGTCTGGGTCCATACAGCGTTTAAGCGCCAAGTCTATAAGAGTCCAATTTGCATAAGGTAAAATTACAAACCAAATACCTTATAACTTTTGGGCATAGTGAAGTTACACAAAAATATTCATAAATGCTGTTGTTATTTTTTCATATTGCTAGTACTTGAAGTTAGATAGTAAAATACTAGCAAATATTAGCTATTTCTTTCATTTTTCATATATATATCTTTTCCTTGTAATAACAATTTTAATGATTTAGAAATCCAAATGATTCTGTAACTTACTACAAATGAAAGCTTCCTATCTGTTCATCAGATCAGATTTATGTGTTTTTTGTTTTTTTTGTTTTTATATTTTTGTTTATTTGGCTGTGCAGGCCTTCATTGGGGCATGTGGGATCTAGTTTCCTGACCAGCGATCAAACCCAGGTCCCCTGCATTGGGAACATGGCATCCTACCCACTGGACCATCAGGGAAGTCCTGAGACTTATGTTTTAATATCAGCCATGCATTGCTTGGCCAGTGTGTAAATTGACCAATTGCCACTCAATCTATAAAGTGTGCTTAAAGAATTAGGCCTTTTGAAAGGGCCAGGAGGGAAATGAGTGAGATAAAACAATTATTAAGTGGTGATATTTTCAAATAGATTGTTTCTAACAGATTAAGAACAAGGTAAATGCCATGTTGTTTGAATTTCAAATACAAACTCATCTACAAAAAAAGTAAATTTTAAACATTTGAGTTGGGGGTTTAGTGAAGACATCTCTATATTTGGGCCTTTACCAATCAGTACTCAAGAAATGGACAGTAAGTTCATTAAGAAGTTTTCTAGTTTAGGTAAAGTAAATGTGAAGAAACAATATATTTTGAAAACTTACCTCACATAAAGCAGTTGCACACTTTTCATGATTGCTGAGGTGTAAGTTCCATTTACTCCTGTCTCCTTTCTTTTCTGATGGTATTTATTTCATTCCTGTAATAACTGCATTCAAAGGAATTATTTTTATTTATTTCAGTCAAAAGAGAATGGCATTTATTTTGTGTGGTAGAAGTTTAGGATGGTACTTCTAAAATTTACTTTTTTATTTCTCAAAGTTAAAAATACAGTGTGGTTAGTTAATAGTTAACATTAAAATATGGGTAACTAGTACAATAGTACAACAAAGTGCATAGAAAAATAGCTCAATATTCTTTTGAAGCTAGACTATTCATGGTGTTTGGGTGTTGTGCATGTATGTGCACACTGGCACAGCCTTACATATCATGTGACAGTGAGGCTGTGAGGATAGGAAGGAAGAGAAAGACTCCTACCTTCTTGAAACTTATTTTCCCTGTTATTGATAAACCTAGCAGATCTATTTACATAATTTCTGACTATTTCAGATGAAAATAAAGCATTCATTTCAGTGTCTATTGTGTGATGTTTTAGGTATAGTTTTGTACAGGGAAGCCAACTTGCTTCTTTTATAAGACAATTTTTGACGACATTTTATGAACAACAAAAAAGTGAACAGTATTTTGATAGTTTGAAAGGGTATATTTGTTCACTGACGGATTTAGTGAGGTATTTCATGCCCTTTTCTCAGAAGTAATTACAAAAGACAATACTACATGTTTTATAACTATAAGAGTCTAGAGCTGCTCCACTGATCACGGAAAACATGGTCAGGACTAGGACACAAACTCCGAAAACAATGGTTTAAAGCATTTAAAAGCCAAATCTGCTATTATTTTTTAAATCAGAATGCTTTCCATTTTCCACTGACTGACTTCAGTTATTTTCTAAAGTACTTAAACCAAACATTACCATATCTACAAAAGGTAATTTTTGTCGAAATATGACTTCAATCATGAGTTATAATGAAAAAACCAGACTGAGTATTTTTCTACTAATTAGCAGTCTGACTTTATGAAAGTAAATTTGGAACAAGAATAATTAATCCCAAATGCTTCCAACCTTATTCCATATATTAAATTTTTTCATGGCTTAAAACCAAATATATCAGTGTATCTATGACTTGTCTGTCATTGTCTGTCATTAATGAATCCCATAATTTAGAAGTCATGCCTGTATTTTACCTATATGGTCATACATCTTAATTTTACTGACCATTTACGTATCCTGAAATCATGTCAAGTGACATCATTCATTACAAAGGTTGATTTTTACCAGTATTTTATTGTGCTATGTTAAGTATAAATCATCTCCATGCATTCCTGCAAGTTTGGTAGTACAAAAAAGGCCTGTGCATATTGTGTTAAATATTGTAAATTAAGAAAAGCAAGAAGTCAAGGAAGAAGTCAGAGGGAAAGCAAGGAAAGAAGGATAGAAGAAAAGAAAGAAATGACAATTAATCCCGACTAGTTAACTCGTTGGGCTTTCCAGGTGGCTCCGTGATAAAGAATCTATCTGCTAATACAGGAGAAACAGGTGACACAGGTACAACCTCTGGGTCTGGAAGACCCCTTAGAGAAGAAAATAGCAACCCACTCCAGTGTTCTTGCCTGGAGAATCCCATGGACAGAGGAGTCTGGCAAGCTACAGTCCACGGGTCACAGAGTCAGACACAACTGAGCGAGCACAGCACAGTTGACTCCCTAAAACTATATGTGCTTAGGAAATCCCTTATATATTACATTATATATTACTGTAAAATCTGAAAATAAGTTTTAGACATTTTAATTTCTGAGAAGTTATTTGACACACCAGTATACATCTTTGGATGATGATATCTTGCTTTGTAGTAATCCCGAGTTATCCTTTCACATTTCATCTTTTCCCTGTCTCCCTGTCTAGTTGACAGTTTTCTTTTCTTCCATGATGTACGGAAAACATGGTCAGGACTAGGACACAAACTCCAAAAAGGCATTTAAAAGCCAAATCTGCTATTATTTTTTAAATCAGAATGCTTTCCATTTTCCACTGACTGACTTCAGTTATTTTCTAAAGTACTTAAACCAAACATTACCATATCTACAAAAGGTAATTTTTGTCGAAATATGACTTCAATCATGAGTTATAATGAAAAAACCAGACTGAGTATTTTTCTACTAATTAGCAGTCTGACTTTATGAAAGTAAATTTGGAACAAGAATAATTAATCCCAAATGCTTCCAACCTTATTCCATATATTAAATTTTTTCATGGCTTAAAACCAAATATATCAGTGTATCTATGACTTGTCTGTCATTGTCTGTCATTAATGAATCCCATAATTTAGAAGTCATGCCTGTATTTTACCTATATGGTCATACATCTTAATTTTACTGACCATTTACGTATCCTGAAATCATGTCAAGTGACATCATTCATTACAAAGGTTGATTTTTACCAGTATTTTATTGTGCTATGTTAAGTATAAATCATCTCCATGCATTCCTGCAAGTTTGGTAGTACAAAAAAGGCCTGTGCATATTGTGTTAAATATTGTAAATTAAGAAAAGCAAGAAGTCAAGGAAGAAGTCAGAGGGAAAGCAAGGAAAGAAGGATAGAAGAAAAGAAAGAAATGACAATTAATCCCGACTAGTTAACTCGTTGGGCTTTCCAGGTGGCTCCGTGATAAAGAATCTATCTGCTAATACAGGAGAAACAGGTGACACAGGTACAACCTCTGGGTCTGGAAGACCCCTTAGAGAAGAAAATAGCAACCCACTCCAGTGTTCTTGCCTGGAGAATCCCATGGACAGAGGAGTCTGGCAAGCTACAGTCCACGGGTCACAGAGTCAGACACAACTGAGCGAGCACAGCACAGTTGACTCCCTAAAACTATATGTGCTTAGGAAATCCCTTATATATTACATTATATATTACTGTAAAATCTGAAAATAAGTTTTAGACATTTTAATTTCTGAGAAGTTATTTGACACACCAGTATACATCTTTGGATGATGATATCTTGCTTTGTAGTAATCCCGAGTTATCCTTTCACATTTCATCTTTTCCCTGTCTCCCTGTCTAGTTGACAGTTTTCTTTTCTTCCATGATGTAATGAGTTTCCCTGTCTTTCCAGCATGCTGTCTTTGTTCTGTATTCAACAGGTGACTTGTTTTGAATAGTGAAACACGGCATGTCAGGATGCAAAGATGGAAGAGACAGGCTTGATTTCCAGCTCTTTTGCTTGATGTTTACGTGACCTTGGGATATTATCTAACCCATCAGTTTTTGGTTTTTTTTAATCAAAAATCGGGATAAAAGTAATCCCAACTTGCAAAGTTATAATACTAGTTACTATTAGTAAGCACTTAAAATCTGAATTAGATTCTAAAGAGAAAGAATATGAATTTGATAATGGGGAATGACAGCTCTCTCAAGCTTGTGAAACTAAACTGAATGTAATAATATGCTTAAGATAAATTAGTTACAGAAATATAGTCTTTCAAGATTGTACTTGTATTAACAGTAAAAGATTAAGCTGATACCATGTAGCATCTCAACATCCCTTCCCCTCAATAATTAAAGTTCTCTCTAATGATTTTTGTGGAATAAGACAGGTATAAATAATTAGAAAATGAATGTTGAAAATAAATATAACTTGACTTTTAAGGATAAATATAAACAGTATATTGATGCTTTTGATTTTTACATTATTTAATATTCATAGACATTTTGAGTTAATAGGATTATATATTAAAAATATTATTCTTTGAATTAAAACCATATTATCATTATAGAGTAGTTGTGTATATATATATATATATACATAATACAATTTTGTATAATACAATACAAACTTTGTTTGAAAGTTGACATATCATGTATGATTCCAGGAATATCATGAAACTGTCTCTATATCATAAGACTGTTATAACAATTAAATAAATTATCCATATAATTACTCAAAACAATGCCACAAAAATATGGAGTACTCATTAAAAGAAAGCTAATATTTTGCTTAGTCACACCGTAACTTTTATTAAATACTACATTATTCTACTTGAATTCCATGCTTCATAATGGTCACCATTCTGTGTGCTCAAAAATCTAAGACCTTGGGCTTCCCCTAGTGGCGCAGTGGGTAAGGACACCGCCTTGCAGTGCAAGGGGCGCCGGTTCGATCCCTGACCTGGGAAGATCCCACGTGCCGCAGAGCGGCTGGACCGATGTGTCCAATTACCAAGCCAGAGCTTTGGAGCGCATGCTCCCAGAGCCGGTGCTCTGCAATGACAGACGCGACCGCGATGGGAGACCCACAGGAGCCGAAGAACAAAGATGGATGAAAATAGAGAAATGAGAGACCAATAGAAGTGGCCCGCCTGCTCCCCTCCCTCCCTAACCCGACCCCCACCCAAAATAAATAAATAAATAAATCTTTAAAAAATAAATAAAATAAAGGGGCTCTTGTGGACCTTTTAGGAAAAAAAAAAAAAAAATCTAAGACCTTACCATTTGCTAAATGGTTTAATCCCAGTCTTGTTAGTTTACGTAAAGGCTCAGTAGTTCAGTAAAGGGTTTAGATTATTTCAGGAATGATTATAAAGTTAAAATTTTAGTTCAAAATTTTCATACATATTTGAATTTAGAATGTCCTAAAACTGACTGGAAAATTTTACATAATTTCTTTCATTTCTGTGTTGATATTTTGTAGAGATCATGGATGTTAATAAATTTTTTAAGTTTTAAAATATATAAATTCTTGGCTTTACATTAACAAAGTTTAAGAACAAACAATAGATACCTAGTTATTAATCACTACATGACGCTAAGTTCTTTCTTTTTTGCTTCTTTTTCCTCATTCACTTTCTTATGATAAAAATAAATTAATTCCTTACTCAGGAGTATGTTGGTAAGGAGACCTAGGCAGCAGTGTGGATTTTATTGATTTGTTGTTACTACAAGATATGTGAAGACAGAGTTAAATTACTTCTGGAAGGAAACATCATTGAAAATAGTATTGGGGAAACTTTTCCTCTTCCTAAAATTTATTAAAATTACAACTACACAATGTATCATACCTATTTTTTAACTCAGTGTACTTATTTTTTATTTTATTTTATTTTATTTAAAGATTTATTTATTTAATTATTTCGGGCGGGGGTCGGGTTGGGGAGGGAGGGGAGCGGGCGGGCCACCTCCATTGGTCTTTCATTTCTCCATTTTCATCCGTCTTTGTTCTTTGGCTCCTGTGGGCCTCCTATCGCGGTAGCGTCTGTCGCTGCAGAGCGCCGGCTCTGGGCGTATGCGCTCCAGAGCTGCGGCTCAGCAATTGGACACATCGGTCCAGCCGCTCTGCGGCACGTGGGATCTTCCCAGGCCAGGGATCGAACTGGCGCCCCTTGTACTGCAAAGTGGTGTCCTTACCCTCTGGACCACCAGGGTAAGCCCTCAGTGTACTTATTTTTTATAAAAAAAAAAATAATAATAACCTTTTATAAGCTACAAAACCATAATGTACCTACATAAACTTAAAATGTTTTTGCTTGAACTTTGAAAGCAATATATACTCAATAAAATATTATTTTAATAAGTAACTATTAATGTATGTTATTTATTTTCATAAATATTCAGTAAATTGCTCTTTAACTGAAAATATGATCTTACTGTATTTTATGCAAAGTTATTGGGAAGGTTTTATAGCCTAATACATATTATAATTAAGAACAAAGCTTTTGTGGCTTTAATAATGTGCGGGTTAGAAAAATCCTTTCTATTACAGGTTTTTAAAGTAAGTTTTGGTTTAATCTTAATCTATTGTGTGCTCAGTTACTTCAGTCATGTCTGATTCTTTGAGACACATATGAACCATAGTCTGCCAGGTTCCTCTGTCCATGGGATTTTTCCAGCAAGAACAATGGAGTAGGTTGTCTTGCCCTCCTCCAGTGAATCTTCCTGATTCAGCAATGGAAGCCATGTCTCTAGTGTCTTGCAAATTGGCAAGCCGTCTTTATCACCAGGGCCACCTGGGAAGTGGTTTTTGGTTTAATCCAAATCTACTAAGTTCTTAAAATTACTATGCCTACCTATCAGTAGGCAGTAAAGAACTGCCTACTGATACTGATCAGTATCAGTAAATAACATGCTTATTGTTCATACATTCATAAATTACCCATATCAAACTTCTTTCATAATTCTTCCACAAAGATGATTTCCAGTTTTAGGACAAACTTCATCCTATCTAAAATGAGTCATTGAATGAAATGCAGAAGGAACATTTAACAGTTCTAATATAGCATGCTTACTTGACACTAGACTAACACCTAAATAAATAGCTGTTCTAATACAGTTTCTTTGCTTTTGAATAATAGTATGTCTGTAATTAATAGTACAGGTCAGTGGTGGTATCATGGACATCTGTGATATCTAATTTATATGTATAAAAATATAATTTATATTATACATATTAATTTTAGTTTTATTAAGAAAAGGACAGTTGTAACAGTTTACCTTATATTTTAGATGATGCCAAACTCTCTTCTTAGTTTCCTAAACTACAAATTCAAGGATTCTTAGGAGTAAAATTGGTTTAAAAAATATATAATGTTCAGCAGATTAAAATAGAATTGTCTCTTCTCCAAAGTTGCTCTTATATGACAGATGGGCAAGCATTGTTCTACCCATTTCAAATACGTCCTTACTGAGAATTTCTGTGTGACTTCCATACCAGGCTAGCTAAACCTTTCATGCATGCATGATGTGCCTAAATTAAAATTTTGTTTTTATTTAGAATGGTAAACAAAATCAAGCAAATTAGCCTATGCTGGCTTCCTGTGGTATTTTTTCTGCTAACATATTCTGTGTGCTTAGATATTTATACTTGTTGCTTTCACTGTGTTTTCATGTATAACAACCTATTTCAAAGTAAACCAAACACGCGGCTAACCTTAGGATTTGATTCAGATTGAATCAAAGGATTTATTTATGAGGTCATTAATGATTTGATTTCTTAAAATTTCAAAATTTTCCACAGCATTTTTTGCTTCTTTACTGCCTGATTCTTAGTCAACAAAACTAAATGACAGAAAGTGTTTAATCTCCATCAGAATCAAAGAGGTCTAGAGAAAATAGCAGAGTAGCCTATATTGGAAACAATAAAGTGAAATATGGCTGCAAATGGTGTGCTATAGGTGATGACTTGCAAAACATACACAAAATCATTTATTTTTTTAAAAATTCACAGTAATGTGAATTACTGCATAAGTAGATTTATTTTATTTGGCTTGGCTTCATTGTTTGTGTGCTTTAATTGCTTTCAAAACAGGTAGATAACATTTAATTTTAAAGTAAAATAGATCAAGTAGCTGATAAGCCAGGAAAGACTTGTGTCTTATAATTAATTAGAGGTTATTTAAATTCTTGATCAAACAGAAAATGACCTTTTGCCCTGAGACTGGGAAACACATGAGTGCAAATGGCACTCAATAAATGGGCAGAGTATGAGACCGTGTGCATGTGATTTGGGAGGTTTGGGATGGCTTTTCTGGCTTCAATTATATCCATTAAATTATGGATATTAGGTGTTATTTCTTCATATGTTTAATGGGACTTTTTTCAAGATATTACTATACCTAACATAATTTCAAAGATTTTATGAAAATATAATTGATATCAGGATAGTAT
The DNA here is from genome assembly GCA_022376925.1 of Tragulus kanchil. Taxonomy (NCBI): domain Eukaryota; kingdom Metazoa; phylum Chordata; class Mammalia; order Artiodactyla; family Tragulidae; genus Tragulus; species Tragulus kanchil. Next base: position 115,654,901 of record JAIOJX010000028.1, on the reverse strand, counting down.
TAGTACCTTAGCATAGGGAAAAGGTAAGGATACTTTATCTGGTGATGGAATTTAGAGTAAAAGACGTGACTAAAGAGAGGTTTGAATTTGTCACAATTTTAATGTGGATAGCCTTTGTAGATACATTTGAATCAATTGTTTATTTGTGCTTATAAAATTTCCTACCTCATATCCCCTGACTAAAATACAGAATTTGGTCAATTACATGAGTTTGGAATCCCAGCTCTGCCATTTGAATCATTGAGTCAGTCTTTAAATCTTTTCAGCTCAGTAAGACTTAATTCCTTTTAAAACCAGTATAATAGTCACTTAGCTTTTAGTTAGCTTTAGCTCAACAAATGTTTATTATTTTTATATTGTAACTAAGTAAAGGAACAGCTCTTTTTTTCACTGAAGATTTTAAATAACATAGTTTCCTGAATAATATCTATGTTATAATGTATTTCTCTTTGATATTTTACCTCATATAAACACTCATGGTCCTCACAAAATCCTAGTGAAGTAGGCATGATCATGGCGGTGTAGTAACTTAGTGTCTGAGATTTGAATGTCTTAACTCAGTATCATACCAGTATGACACAGAGGGGGTAGGGCTGTCATTTCAAACCCAGTGCACTTTTTGCTTTCTGGAGTTTGTTAAGCCCCCAAAGAATCTGCCTGCAGTGTGGAAGACTGGGGTTTGTTCCCTGGTTTGGGAAGAACCTTAGAGAAGGGAAGGGATACCCACTCCTGTATTCTTGCCTGGAGTATCCCATGGACAGAGGAGCTTCGTGGGCTATAGCTGATGGGGTCGCAAAGAGTCAGAAATGACTGAGTGACTAGTACTTTCTCAGAAGTCAGCAACCACCATGGCTTTGACCATGCTTCTTCACAATGAAAGTGTTCAGATTACTTTCAAATGGTTCAGAGTGATAAAGATGTATGTGGAAAATAAAGCAAATGATAGGAAAGTAATAATATCTAGAGAAGTCAGGTGATCAGTGTGTGAGTTTTAATTATACTATATTTTTCACTTCAATTTAAGTCTTCAAAATAAAAATCTTCAAAATAAAAGTCAGGGGAGGAAAGTGGTGAGAGTAAACTAAATTAAGATTCTAAACAGGTGCCTATAAATGTCTCTGTTTTAACCTTAATTTAGCTTATCTCCCACTCCATGAGAACTGATTGAGTGGGTACCTTGTATGCTTTCCATTTGGACAAGATTTCTCATTTCTTTCAGTTGGCTTCTGCTCTTACTCAATCACACATACTAATCAGAATTCAGATTTACCAATTTAGCTGTCCAAAATCTGACTTGATTTAAGGGGTAAAAATATTACTTGATATTCTTCCTGATATATGCTAAGTATCAACTGGTAGGTTGGATAAGGTCATTAAGAAAACTATATGTCACTTAGCTTTTAGTTAGTTTAGCAACAAATGTTTTTTATTTTTATATTGTAACTAAGTAAAGGAACAGCTCTTTTTTTCACTGAAGATTTTAAATAACATAGTTTCCTGAATAATATCTATGTTATAATGTATTTCTCTTTGATATTTTACCTCATATAAACACTCATGGTCCTCACAAAATCCTAGTGAAGTAGGCATGATCATGGCGGTGTAGTAACTTAGTGTCTGAGATTTGAATGTCTTAACTCAGTATCATACCAGTATGACACAGAGGGGGTAGGGCTGTCATTTCAAACCCAGTGCACTTTTTGCTTTCTGGAGTTTGTTAATCCCCTAAAGAATCTGCCTGCAGTGTGGAAGACTGGGGTTTGTTCCCTGGTTTGGGAAGAACCTTAGAGAAGGGAAGGGATACCCACTCCTGTATTCTTGCCTGGAGTATCCCATGGACAGAGGAGCTTCGTGGGCTATAGCTGATGGGGTCGCAAAGAGTCAGAAATGACTGAGTGACTAGTACTTTCTCAGAAGTCAGCAACCACCATGGCTTTGACCATGCTTCTTCACAATGAAAGTGTTCAGATTACTTTCAAATGGTTCAGAGTGATAAAGATGTATGTGGAAAATAAAGCAAATGATAGGAAAGTAATAATATCTAGAGAAGTCAGGTGATCAGTGTGTGAGTTTTAATTATACTATATTTTTCACTTCAATTTAAGTCTTCAAAATAAAAATCTTCAAAATAAAAGTCAGGGGAGGAAAGTGGTGAGAGTAAACTAAATTAAGATTCTAAACAGGTGCCTATAAATGTCTCTGTTTTAACCTTAATTTAGCTTATCTCCCACTCCATGAGAACTGATTGAGTGGGTACCTTGTATGCTTTCCATTTGGACAAGATTTCTCATTTCTTTCAGTTGGCTTCTGCTCTTACTCAATCACACATACTAATCAGAATTCAGATTTACCAATTTAGCTGTCCAAAATCTGACTTGATTTAAGGGGTAAAAATATTACTTGATATTCTTCCTGATATATGCTAAGTATCAACTGGTAGTTTGGATATGGTCATTAAGGTTAAAGCACTCTTCATCCACGTTGACTGAATTTTGATATTTTTATCAGATTAATGACAGCCAGGAAGACATAGCCTTAAGCACCTGATCAAAAGAAAGCTGGATGTGAATTAGTGTTGAATTTGCCCCCAACCAGAGTGCCTGGTGAAACCATGGGGCACTTGTATATCTGAACTCATTTATTATTAGAGAAGAGTTCTCATTAACTTGTTTGGAAAAGTGTTGCCATTAAATCTTATCTTGAATGAGAGGAATTTGTATTTTGAAAATCTTTATGAATATTTCATAGGAATCATCTTAGCGTGCATGCTTGTATGTGATAGCCTGGCAAGGTTGAGAGATATTTGGAATATTGTAATGACTTGATGGATGCATATAGAATGTTTAATGGGACGTGAGAAGTACCTGCTGGGCTTCTGTGAACATCTTCCAATATTGTAGTGATTTTCGTTGGCTGTTGACAAAACCCTCACAAAAAGGAATAGGTTCTAATTATGATGGGCTTATTTTATTGTACTAGCAAGACCTATAAATTTGGAGCAAGGAATACTAAATTATTGTTTATTTTTATTAAAATGAATTAAAAATAAAATCTGAGCAAAATAAATCTCAATCAATAGGTTCACTTTTGTTTTTGCAGATGTACATCTTGTATAATTGTATTCTCTTACTGCTTTGATGTCTCAAAATCCCAGAGAAATTTTAGTTATAGAAGAGTATGAATAATTTTTCCCTAGAGCAAAACTGTTGGTATTTCTTTTTCTAGGAAAAGGACAGTATCATTAAAAATAAACAAAAATTTACTGGATTCATTTTATCAAGAAAAAGATACGTGAAAGTGGAAAATAAATTGTCCCAAGCATTGTTACTTAGTATAATCTCCGAGTAGATTTGATTTGCTCTATTTTAAAAGGGGCAGAAGAATTTGAGGAACTGATTCAGAAATGATTGATAGAACCAGAGAACAAGGTGAATTATTTAATTGGAAGTTATTTAATCCAAAGAAAAGGTTGAGGAAAGTTAAGAACCATGTTCAAGCACATGAAGGAGTTCTCATGTGTTAAAAATTAGGAACCATTCCAATATTTCCAGGGGTTATAGCTAAAAAACATGGACTTCAATTATAGCAAAAATACTTTTAGGTTACACATAAATAATTTTCTAAAATAAGGCCAATTATGCACCAGAAACAGCTTCTAAAGATAGTTGTGCCAGTCTGTTTATAGAACTTTAGGATTTTTTTTTTTTTTAAAGGATTTTGCATGCCTTGTTAATTTTTTTGCCTCAAGTCATCATTTTTATTTTTCATCCATCTTTATTCTTTGGCATGCTTGAGCCTCTCATCACAGCGACCTCCTTCATTGCAGAGCACCGGCTCTGGGCACATGCGCTCCAGAGCGCTGGCTGGTAATATGACACACTGGCCCAGCTACTCCTTGGAATGTTGGATCTTCCCGGGCCAGGGATTGAATCGATGCCCTTTGCACTTCAATGCAAACCCTTTACCCACTGGACCACCAGGGAAGCCCAGAACTTTAGAATTTTTAATGTTTTATATAGTTTTTATGAATATATATATTAATATATAATATTTGTATATACATGCACACATATATCTTGGATAATTCACTGTAAGTTATGAAGTTATAGTATATATTGGTTTAGTATATGTTATACATTAGCATAGTATACTATATGTTATCTATTAGCATAGTATAGTCCCTGGTGAAAAAGCTTTCAAACAAAAAATAAGAAGATCCACAATGTTTCCTCACAGTAGTAATGATTCTGTGATCTCAGGTTGGCTGAGGAATTGGTCATTTCTGAAAGCAGTGGTTAAGGCATTTATGAACTTCTTACTTCATTATCCTAAAAGATGTTAAACATTTTCATTCAGCTTATGGCAAATATACTTAAAAAAAAAAAGTCAGCTCCAAAGATGCATTAATTTAACACAGATGTTTTTGGAAAAATAAAATTTTGTGTATATTGTTAAGAAAATAAGTTTTTATTATATTTTCAATCAAATCACATGATTTATTCATCTTTAGTGTTAAAAGAGGACTGTGTGGGTGGATGACTTATGTTCCCTTGTGAAGATGACTACTGTCTATGACACTCTGGCTGGCACAGTCTCTGTTGGGACTATGTCAATATTATGGGAAAATCGCTGCTATTCCCCTAGTTTAGCATGATTTGCAGACACTACTTCATTGAGGACCAGACTTGATTTTTTTTTTCTCTTTAATTTGTAATTTCATCAGCATAAAAATTGATCATATTTCATTTTATGATAACAATCAGTTACTTTGATAATTTCATGGTCCGGACTGTCTGGGAGCTAGACTAACAATGTGTTCCTATGTGGATTCCCAGAATAGACTTGAGAAGAGGAGCATTTCATCCTGGTCACTGTGGCCCTGGCCCTGTCATGTTTACCTCATAGGAGATGGAAGGTTAAATTGTTTGTATAATGTACTACTTATGCTTTAGATTATCATTCCACTCTCAAGGAATCTTTGTGACAGAACTAAGATTAATTAGCTTATTGGATCTGATTACCATACACCCTGATTTCAGTTAATAGCCATGTTTATCATCTTAATGTCAAATTTGCTTCTAGCAATTTACTTGATCACATAAATGTATGATGCATTGAACCTGCTGCATTTGACATCAGATTAATTTTGAGGGTTTAGAGGCTGAATTCTGCTATCATATGTCATCCTTGGTACTGCCTTCTCTATCCCACAAAACCATTTAAAATATTGCTTTTTATAACATAGAAGATGCATCTGGAAGGACCTGAAGATCATATAACCTGAATCTCATTTCTCATATAAAATGGGGTGATTCTATTGGTAATTCCAGGTCTTTAGAAACTTAAAGATATTATTTGATCAGTTATTTTGATTTATTCATCTTATTTAAAGTAAGTCATGGATATTTTACTTTTTAAGTATAGCCTTTTCTAATGGGGTAGAAAACCAAGATGAATGTTAAAAAAGCAAACATAATGATGGTCAAATAGAGATAAGGTAACAATCATTACATGCAGAGTATAGATCAGGATAAAAAAAAAACAACAATATTTGACTTATGTCTTACAGTTCATCTACTAAGGTATCTACTTTTCTTACGTCTACCTCTAAACATTTAGTGCATTGAAAATCATGGTTTATGTAATTTAATATAAGATTCCAATAATAAGTTCTCTGCATTTTTCATTTTAATTGCAAAGCATTAGGTGTCTAATTGTTCATGTAGGTTCATGAATATATATGAATGTGAATGCTTATTTTTGGTTGCAACGTAAGTATTTGATCAAATGCTGCAGTTATTTGTGTGTTTGTTCTTATCTTACAATTTATCTCCACACATATGTCTATAGATGTGAAAAATTCACTAAAGTTTAATTTGGTAGTGTATTTGCAGTAACAAAGATAATTTATCTTTCTGTAAGTATTTCATTTGAAAGTATTATAACGCTCGTTTCTTATTCCAAATCAATGCCAAAGATTTTCAGTTGCTACACTAGGTTCTATTCCATATTAGAATCTTGAAATTTTCATTCATTTAGGAAAGATGATCAGTCAAGATTATTGATAATAAATTCTTAATTTTAAAATGATATAATTTTCATCAAGGTTTTTTCATAAGATGTTACATCTTAGAGAAAAACTCAAAATACCTATTTGACCAACACAATACACACAGGTTAACAAATTTACAAGTATCAAACAGTTGCTAGATCAAAAACCATTTATTCTCTCTCTCACTACTGTGAGAGTTTTCATAGTAAATTCTCAAGCTTGATCACATAAATGTATGATGCATTGAACCTGCTGCATTTGACATCAGATTAATTTTGAGGGTTTAGAGGCTGAATTCTGCTATCATATGTCATCCTTGGTACTGCCTTCTCTATCCCACAAAACCATTTAAAATATTGCTTTTTATAACATAGAAGATGCATCTGGAAGGACCTGAAGATCATATAACCTGAATCTCATTTCTCATATAAAATGGGGTGATTCTATTGGTAATTCCAGGTCTTTAGAAACTTAAAGATATTATTTGATCAGTTATTTTGATTTATTCATCTTATTTAAAGTAAGTCATGGATATTTTACTTTTTAAGTATAGCCTTTTCTAATGGGGTAGAAAACCAAGATGAATGTTAAAAAAGCAAACATAATGATGGTCAAATAGAGATAAGGTAACAATCATTACATGCAGAGTATAGATCAGGATAAAAAAAAAACAACAATATTTGACTTATGTCTTACAGTTCATCTACTAAGGTATCTACTTTTCTTACGTCTACCTCTAAACATTTAGTGCATTGAAAATCATGGTTTATGTAATTTAATATAAGATTCCAATAATAAGTTCTCTGCATTTTTCATTTTAATTGCAAAGCATTAGGTGTCTAATTGTTCATGTAGGTTCATGAATATATATGAATGTGAATGCTTATTTTTGGTTGCAACGTAAGTATTTGATCAAATGCTGCAGTTATTTGTGTGTTTGTTCTTATCTTACAATTTATCTCCACACATATGTCTATAGATGTGAAAAATTCACTAAAGTTTAATTTGGTAGTGTATTTGCAGTAACAAAGATAATTTATCTTTCTGTAAGTATTTCATTTGAAAGTATTATAACGCTCGTTTCTTATTCCAAATCAATGCCAAAGATTTTCAGTTGCTACACTAGGTTCTATTCCATATTAGAATCTTGAAATTTTCATTCATTTAGGAAAGATGATCAGTCAAGATTATTGATAATAAATTCTTAATTTTAAAATGATATAATTTTCATCAAGGTTTTTTCATAAGATGTTACATCTTAGAGAAAAACTCAAAATACCTATTTGACCAACACAATACACACAGGTTAACAAATTTACAAGTATCAAACAGTTGCTGCATAGATCAAAAAACCATTTATTCTCCTCTCCCCACTACTGTGAGAGTTTTTCATAGTAAATTCTCAAGAGAGGGAGTGGCAAGTGAGTAAAGAATTAATGTATCACATTTTGTTTTGGATATACATTTATGAATATAAAGCTTTTACTACTTCTTAATACATTTCTGTTGATTGAAAATAATCTAAAACATGTTATTGCTATTGTGTTCAACAAATTAAAGTGTCCCATATAGTAGGCTTTTTTTTGAATTATTTGAATATTTTAGAAAGGATGACTATAGATTTTGTTACTGTTTTTCAGTAGCTCAGTTGTGTCTGACTCTGTGACCCCATGAACGGCAGCATACAAGGCTTCCCTGTCCTTCAGCACTTTTCCAGAGTTTACTCAAACTCATGTCCATTGACTAGGTGATGCTATACAACCGTATCATCTTCAGTCATCCCTTTCTCCTATTGCCTTCAGGGTCTTTTCAGTCATCAGGGTCTTTTCCAATGAATTGTCATTCGTATCAGGTGGCCAAAGTATTAGAGCTTCATCTTCAGCATCAGTCCTTCCAATGAATTATCAGAGTTGATTACCTTTAGTGTTGACTGGTTGGATCTCTTTGCTGTTCAAGGGACTCTCAAGAGTTTGCTTCAGTACCACAATACAGAAACATCTATTCTTTAGTGCTCAGCCTTCTTTATGGTCCAACTCCTCTCACATCCATACATGACTACCGGAAAACCATAGATTTGACTGGAAAGATCTTTGTCATCAAAGTAATGTCTCTGCTTTTTAATATGCTGTCTGGGACTGTCATAGCTTTTCTTCCAAGGAGCAAGCATCTTTCAATTTCATGGTCGCAGTCACCATCCACAGTGATTTTTGAGTCCAAGAAAATGAAGTCTGTCACTGTTTCCATTGTTTGCCCATCTATTTGCCATAAAGTGATGAGAGTGGATGCCCTAATCTTCATTTTTGAAGTCCAAGAAAAAAGTCTTACTAGTTGCTCATCATTTAGGAAAGATGATCAGTCAAGATTATTGATAATAAATTCTTAATTTTAAAATGATATAATTTTCATCAAGGTTTTTTCATAAGATGTTACATCTTAGAGAAAAACTCAAAATACCTATTTGACCAACACAATACACACAGGTTAACAAATTTACAAGTATCAAACAGTTGCTGCATAGATCAAAAAACCATTTATTCTCCTCTCTCTCACTACTGTGAGAGTTTTTCATAGTAAATTCTCAAGAGAGGGAGTGGCAAGTGAGTAAAGAATTAATGTATCACATTTTGTTTTGGATATACATTTATGAATATAAAGCTTTTACTACTTCTTAATACATTTCTGTTGATTGAAAATAATCTAAAACATGTTATTGCTATTGTGTTCAACAAATTAAAGTGTCCCATATAGTAGGCTTTTTTTTGAATTATTTGAATATTTTAGAAAGGATGACTATAGATTTTGTTACTGTTTTTCAGTAGCTCAGTTGTGTCTGACTCTGTGACCCCATGAACGGCAGCATACAAGGCTTCCCTGTCCTTCAGCACTTTTCCAGAGTTTACTCAAACTCATGTCCATTGACTAGGTGATGCTATACAACCGTATCATCTTCAGTCATCCCTTTCTCCTATTGCCTTCAGGGTCTTTTCAGTCATCAGGGTCTTTTCCAATGAATTGTCATTCGTATCAGGTGGCCAAAGTATTAGAGCTTCATCTTCAGCATCAGTCCTTCCAATGAATTATCAGAGTTGATTACCTTTAGTGTTGACTGGTTGGATCTCTTTGCTGTTCAAGGGACTCTCAAGAGTTTGCTTCAGTACCACAATACAGAAACATCTATTCTTTAGTGCTCAGCCTTCTTTATGGTCCAACTCCTCTCACATCCATACATGACTACCGGAAAACCATAGATTTGACTGGAAAGATCTTTGTCATCAAAGTAATGTCTCTGCTTTTTAATATGCTGTCTGGGACTGTCATAGCTTTTCTTCCAAGGAGCAAGCATCTTTCAATTTCATGGTCGCAGTCACCATCCACAGTGATTTTTGAGTCCAAGAAAATGAAGTCTGTCACTGTTTCCATTGTTTGCCCATCTATTTGCCATAAAGTGATGAGAGTGGATGCCCTAATCTTCATTTTTTTGAATATTGAATTTTAAACCAGCTTTTCCACTCTTCTCTTTCCCCCTGATCAAAAGGCTCTTTAGTTCCTCTTGACTTACTGCCAGTAAGATGGCATCGTCTACATATCTGAAACTGTTAATGTTTCTCCTGGCAATCTTCATTCCATCTTGGGATTTGTCTAGCCCAGTGTTTTGAATGATGTATGCTGCATATAGGTTAAATAAGCAGAGTGACAATGTACAGCCTTGACATACTCCTTTCCCAATTTGGAACCAGTCCATTCTTGCATGTCCAGTTCTAACTGTTGTTCCTTGAAATGCATACAGGTTTCTAAAGAGACAGGTAAGGAGTCCTGGTATTCACATCTTTTTAAAATTTTCCAAAATTTGTTTTGATCACACAGTCAAAGGCTTTAGTGAAGCAGAAGTATATGTTTTTCTGGAAGTCCCTTGTTTTTTCTGTGATCCAACAGATATTGGCAATTTGACGTTGCAATTTTGTGGTAGTTTGAATGTTCTTTGGCACTGTTCTTCTTTGGGATTGGAATGAAAACTGACCTTTTCCAGTCCTGTGGCCAATGATGTGTTTTTCAAATTTACTGCTGTATTGAGTGCAACACTTTAACAACATCATTTATCTATAATAGCTCAGTTCAAATTCCATCACTGCCACTAGTTTTCTTCATAACAATGTTTCCAAAGGCCCACTTCGCTCTTCACTCCAAGATGTGTGACTGTAGGTGAGTGATCACACCATCATTATTATCTGGATCATTAAGGTATTTTTCATACAGTTCTTCTGTATATTCTTACTACCTCTTCCTAATATCTTCTACTTCTGTTAGGTCCATACCATTGCTGTCTCTTACTGTGTGCAACATGGCTTGAAGTATTCCCTTGGTATCTCTAAACATCTTGGAGATACCTGTAATCTTCCCCATTCTATTTCTTCCAAGGAGCAAGCATCTTTCAATTTCATGGTCGCAGTCACCATCCACAGTGATTTTTGAGTCCAAGAAAATGAAGTCTGTCACTGTTTCCATTGTTTGCCCATCTATTTGCCATAAAGTGATGAGAGTGGATGCCCTAATCTTCATTTTTTTGAATATTGAATTTTAAACCAGCTTTTCCACTCTTCTCTTTCCCCCTGATCAAAAGGCTCTTTAGTTCCTCTTGACTTACTGCCAGTAAGATGGCATCGTCTACATATCTGAAACTGTTAATGTTTCTCCTGGCAATCTTCATTCCATCTTGGGATTTGTCTAGCCCAGTGTTTTGAATGATGTATGCTGCATATAGGTTAAATAAGCAGAGTGACAATGTACAGCCTTGACATACTCCTTTCCCAATTTGGAACCAGTCCATTCTTGCATGTCCAGTTCTAACTGTTGTTCCTTGAAATGCATACAGGTTTCTAAAGAGACAGGTAAGGAGTCCTGGTATTCACATCTTTTTAAAATTTTCCAAAATTTGTTTTGATCACACAGTCAAAGGCTTTAGTGAAGCAGAAGTATATGTTTTTCTGGAAGTCCCTTGTTTTTTCTGTGATCCAACAGATATTGGCAATTTGACGTTGCAATTTTGTGGTAGTTTGAATGTTCTTTGGCACTGTTCTTCTTTGGGATTGGAATGAAAACTGACCTTTTCCAGTCCTGTGGCCAATGATGTGTTTTTCAAATTTACTGCTGTATTGAGTGCAACACTTTAACAACATCATTTATCTATAATAGCTCAGTTCAAATTCCATCACTGCCACTAGTTTTCTTCATAACAATGTTTCCAAAGGCCCACTTCGCTCTTCACTCCAAGATGTGTGACTGTAGGTGAGTGATCACACCATCATTATTATCTGGATCATTAAGGTATTTTTCATACAGTTCTTCTGTATATTCTTACTACCTCTTCCTAATATCTTCTACTTCTGTTAGGTCCATACCATTGCTGTCTCTTACTGTGTGCAACATGGCTTGAAGTATTCCCTTGGTATCTCTAAACATCTTGGAGATACCTGTAATCTTCCCCATTCTATAGTTTTCTTCCATTTCTTTGCATTGATCACTTATGAAGGCTTTCTTATCTTTCCTTTTCTTTGGAAATTTGCATTCAGATGGGTATGTTTTTCCTTTTCTCCTTTTCCCTTTGCTTCTTTTCCTTTCTCAGCTATTTCTAAGCCTCCTCAGACAACCATTTTGCCTTTTTGCATTTCTCTTTTGGGGGGATGCTTTTGATCACTGCCTACTGTACAATGTTATGTACCTCTGTCCATAGTTCTTCAGACACTCGGTTTACCAGATCTAATTCCTTGAATCTATTTATCACTTCCACTGTATAATTGTAGATAATTTGATTTAGATCATACTTGAATGGCCTAGTGGTTTTCCCTACTTGCTTCAATTTCAGTTTGGTTTTGCAATAAGGAGTTCATGATCTGAGTCACAATCAGCTCCTGGTCTTGTTTTTGCTGACTGTATAGAGCATCTTCATCTTCAGCTGCAAAGAATATAGTCAATCTGATTTTGATAGCAACAATCTGGTGATGTCCATGTATAGAATAATCTCTTGTGTCATCATAAAAGGGTGTTTGCTATGACCATTGTGTTCTCTTGGCAGAACTCTGTTAACCTTTGCCCTGTTTCATTTTGTCCTCCAAGGCTAAACTTGCCTGTTACTCCAGATATCTCTTGACATTCAACTTTTGCATTCCAATACCCTTTTATGAAAAGGACATCTATTTTGGGTGTTAGTTCTAGAAGGTCTTAGAGGTCTTCCTAGAACTGTTTAACTTCAGCTTCTTTGGCGTTAGTGGTTGGGGCATAGACTTGGATTACTGTAATGCTGAATAGTTTGCCTTGCATATGAACCAGGATCATTCTTCCATTTTCAGATTGCCCCCAGGTACTGCATTTCAGACTCTTTTGTTGAGTATGGAGCTACTCCATTCCTTTTAAGGAATTCTTGCCCTCAGTAGTAGGTATAATGGTCCAAGATGTGTGACTGTAGGTGAGTGATCACACCATCATTATTATCTGGATCATTAAGGTATTTTTCATACAGTTCTTCTGTATATTCTTACTACCTCTTCCTAATATCTTCTACTTCTGTTAGGTCCATACCATTGCTGTCTCTTACTGTGTGCAACATGGCTTGAAGTATTCCCTTGGTATCTCTAAACATCTTGGAGATACCTGTAATCTTCCCCATTCTATAGTTTTCTTCCATTTCTTTGCATTGATCACTTATGAAGGCTTTCTTATCTTTCCTTTTCTTTGGAAATTTGCATTCAGATGGGTATGTTTTTCCTTTTCTCCTTTTCCCTTTGCTTCTTTTCCTTTCTCAGCTATTTCTAAGCCTCCTCAGACAACCATTTTGCCTTTTTGCATTTCTCTTTTGGGGGGATGCTTTTGATCACTGCCTACTGTACAATGTTATGTACCTCTGTCCATAGTTCTTCAGACACTCGGTTTACCAGATCTAATTCCTTGAATCTATTTATCACTTCCACTGTATAATTGTAGATAATTTGATTTAGATCATACTTGAATGGCCTAGTGGTTTTCCCTACTTGCTTCAATTTCAGTTTGGTTTTGCAATAAGGAGTTCATGATCTGAGTCACAATCAGCTCCTGGTCTTGTTTTTGCTGACTGTATAGAGCATCTTCATCTTCAGCTGCAAAGAATATAGTCAATCTGATTTTGATAGCAACAATCTGGTGATGTCCATGTATAGAATAATCTCTTGTGTCATCATAAAAGGGTGTTTGCTATGACCATTGTGTTCTCTTGGCAGAACTCTGTTAACCTTTGCCCTGTTTCATTTTGTCCTCCAAGGCTAAACTTGCCTGTTACTCCAGATATCTCTTGACATTCAACTTTTGCATTCCAATACCCTTTATGAAAAGGACATCTATTTTGGGTGTTAGTTCTAGAAGGTCTTAGAGGTCTTCCTAGAACTGTTTAACTTCAGCTTCTTTGGCGTTAGTGGTTGGGGCATAGACTTGGATTACTGTAATGCTGAATAGTTTGCCTTGCATATGAACCAGGATCATTCTTCCATTTTCAGATTGCCCCCAGGTACTGCATTTCAGACTCTTTTGTTGAGTATGAGAGCTACTCCATTCCTTTTAAGGAATTCTTGCCCTCAGTAGTAGGTATAATGGTCATCTGAATTAAATTTGCCCATAACAATCCATTTTAGTTCACTGATTCCTAAGTATTCCCTCCTGTCTGACCACATCCAATTTATTTTGATTCATGGACCTAACATTCCAAGTTTCTATGCAATATGGTTCTTTCCAGCATTGGACTTTCACCACCAGACATGCACAACTGGGGATAGTTCCCACATTGGCTCATCCTCTTCACTATTTATGGAACTATTTCTCTGCCCTTCCCCATCAGCATATCAAATACCTACCAACCTGTTGGGGGGAGTGCTCATCTTCCAATGTCATATCTTTTTGCCTTTTTTACTGTTCATGGGGTTCTCAAGGCAAGAATATAGAAGTGTTTTGCCATTCCGTCCTCCAGGGGACCACATTTTGTCAAAACTTTCCACTATGACCTGTGTTTCTTAGGGGGCCCTTCATGACATGGCTCATAATTTCATTGAGTTACACAGACTGTGATCCTTGTGATCATTCTGGTTAGTTTTCTGTTATTGTGGTTTTAGTTTTCGAGGATCTGAGCTTGCAATCCTTGCTTCTTCTGTCTCCCCTCTGTTGGATGAGGATAAAAGGCTATAGATTAACACAGTTTTATTATACTTTATACTTAATGCATAAATATGTTACTTTAAGAATACCTGCAAATGTTTTCCCAAAATACTCAAAATGGCATAATATTACAACAAAAAAAGTCAAAGAAAGAAATGTTACATGCATAGTATTTTTTTTTCACTTTTTTTTTAATTTTATTTTTTTTCCTTTGTTTTAAAGATTTTACAGAGTTTTATTGTTCACCAACATGTATGTTCCCAGATCATTCATATGCATATCCCTGGACCCTCCCCCCACCCAGTTCCCCACCTCCCATCCCTCCAGACCATCACCCCAAGTGGTTGTAGGTACTCCTATTCACCTAGCACAATGACAATAGCTATCTTTTTCCACACATGACAGTATAGGTTTCCATGTTACTCCCTCCATGCCTCCCTCCCACTGTTCGGTCTCCACAATGTCTTTATGTCTGTTCTCTGTTTTTTCATGAGTTCACTGCGTGTGTTATCATGACCATCTTACTAGATCCCATATATATGAGTTAGTATACTATACTTGTCTTTCTCTTTTTGACTTACTTCACTTTTTATGATAGGTTCTAGAGCCAGCCACCTCATTAGGACTGAGTCTTCTGCATTTCTTTTAACAGCTGAGTAGTATTCCGTTGTATATATGTACCAGAGCTTCTGGATCCATTCATTTGTCGATGGACATCTAGGTTGCTTCCATGTTCTGGCTATTGTATAGAGAGTTGTAATGAACATTGGGGTACAGATGCCTCTTTCATTTTTGATTTCATCAGGATATAGGCCTAATAGTGGGATTGCTGGGTCATAGGGTGCTTCTATTTTATGGGGTTCTCAAGGCAAGAATATAGAAGTGTTTTGCCATTCCGTCCTCCAGGGGACCACATTTTGTCAAAACTTTCCACTATGACCTGTGTTTCTTAGGGGGCCCTTCATGACATGGCTCATAATTTCATTGAGTTACACAGACTGTGATCCTTGTGATCATTCTGGTTAGTTTTCTGTTATTGTGGTTTTAGTTTTCGAGGATCTGAGCTTGCAATCCTTGCTTCTTCTGTCTCCCCTCTGTTGGATGAGGATAAAAGGCTATAGATTAACACAGTTTTATTATACTTTATACTTAATGCATAAATATGTTACTTTAAGAATACC
Organism: Tragulus kanchil; assembly: GCA_022376925.1. Classification (NCBI taxonomy): domain Eukaryota; kingdom Metazoa; phylum Chordata; class Mammalia; order Artiodactyla; family Tragulidae; genus Tragulus; species Tragulus kanchil. Next base: position 115,639,496 of record JAIOJX010000028.1, on the reverse strand, counting down.
TGCAAATGTTTTCCCAAAATACTCAAAATGGCATAATATTACAACAAAAAAAGTCAAAGAAAGAAATGTTACATGCATAGTATTTTTTTTTCACTTTTTTTTTAATTTTATTTTTTTTCCTTTGTTTTAAAGATTTTACAGAGTTTTATTGTTCACCAACATGTATGTTCCCAGATCATTCATATGCATATCCCTGGACCCTCCCCCCACCCAGTTCCCCACCTCCCATCCCTCCAGACCATCACCCCAAGTGGTTGTAGGTACTCCTATTCACCTAGCACAATGACAATAGCTATCTTTTTCCACACATGACAGTATAGGTTTCCATGTTACTCCCTCCATGCCTCCCTCCCACTGTTCGGTCTCCACAATGTCTTTATGTCTGTTCTCTGTTTTTTCATGAGTTCACTGCGTGTGTTATCATGACCATCTTACTAGATCCCATATATATGAGTTAGTATACTATACTTGTCTTTCTCTTTTTGACTTACTTCACTTTTTATGATAGGTTCTAGAGCCAGCCACCTCATTAGGACTGAGTCTTCTGCATTTCTTTTAACAGCTGAGTAGTATTCCGTTGTATATATGTACCAGAGCTTCTGGATCCATTCATTTGTCGATGGACATCTAGGTTGCTTCCATGTTCTGGCTATTGTATAGAGAGTTGTAATGAACATTGGGGTACAGATGCCTCTTTCATTTTTGATTTCATCAGGATATAGGCCTAATAGTGGGATTGCTGGGTCATAGGGTGCTTCTATTTTTAGTTTTTTTAAGGAATCTCCATACTGTCTTCCATAGAGGTTGTATCAATTTACATTCCCACCAGCAATGCAAGCGGGTTCCCTTTTCTCCGCACCCTCTCTAGCATTTGTTGTCTGTCGATTTGTTGATGATGGCCATTCTGACGGATGTGAGGTGGTATCTCATTGTGGTTTTAATTTGCATTTCTCTAATCATAAGCGAGGTTGAGCATCGTTTCATGTGTTTTGGGGACATCTGTATGCCCTCTTTGGAGAGGCGTCTCTTTAGATCTTTTTCCCATTTTTTGATTGGGTTGTTCGTTTTTCCTGTGCTGAGTTGTCTGAGTTGCTTGTAGATTTTGGAGATTAATTCTTTGTCTGTTGTTTCATTTGTTATGATTTTCTCCCACTCTGTGGGGCGTCTGTTGAGCTTTTTTGTAATTTCTTTTGCTGTACAAAAGTTTTTAAGTTTCATGAGGTCCCACGTGTTCATTTTTCTTTTCAGTTCTCCTATTCAAGTAGGTGGGTCAGAGAAGATCTTACATTGATTGATGTCCTTGAGGGTTTTGCCTATATTCTCCTCTTAGAGTTTGATGGTTTCTGGTCTTACATTTAGGTCTTTAGTCCATTTTGAGTTGATCTTAGTGTATGGTGTCAGGGAATGGTCCGACTTCATTTTTTTTGCATGCAGCTGTCCAATTCTCCCAGCACCACTTGTTGAAGAGGCTGTCTTTCTTCCATTTTATAGTTTCTCCTCCTTTGTCAAAAATTAGGTACCCATAGGTGCGTGGGTTTATCTCTGGGTTCTCTATCTTGTTCCATTGGTCTATAGTTCTGTTTTTGTGCCAGTACCATACTGTCTTGATGACTGTTGCTTTGTAGTAGAGTCTGAAGTTAGGGAGGCTGATCCCTGCAGCTCCATTTTTCTTTCTCAGGAATGCTTTGGCTATTCGAGGTCTTTTGTGTTTCCATATGAACTGTGTTATTCTTTGGTCTAGTTCTGTGAAAAAAGTCAGTGGTAGTTGGATAGGTATTGCATTGAATCTGTAGATAATATTTGGTAGTATGGTCATTTTCACAATATTTATTCATCCGACCCAGGAACATGGAATATCTCTCCATCTGTTTAAATTTTCTTTAATTTCTCTCATGAGTGTCTTGTAATTTTCTGTGTACAATTCTTTTGTTTCTTTGGGTAGGTTTATTCCTAGGTATTTGATTCTTTTGGTTGCAATGTTGAAGGGGGTTGCCTTTTTTATTTTGTTTTCTGAATTCTCATTGTTTGTGTATAGGAATGCCAGTGATTTCTATGTGTTGACTTTGTATCCCAGGACTTTGCTGAATTCATTGATTAGCTCTAGTAGCTTTGTAACCGTGTCTTTGGGATTTTCTATGTATAATATCATGTCGTCTGCAAAAAGAGAGAGCTTGACTTCTTCCTTTCCAATCTGGAGTCCTTTGATTTCTTTCTCTTCTCTTACTGATGTTGCTAGAACTTCCAGGACTATGTTGAATAGTAGTGGTGAAAGTGGACACCCCTGTGTTGTTCCTGATCTTAGAGGGAATGCTTTCAGTTTTTCACCGTTGAGGATAATGTTCGCTGTAGGCTTCTCATAGATGGCTTTCACTATTTTGAGATAGGTTCCTTCTATGGCCATTTTCTGAAGAGTTTTTATCATGAATGGGTGTTGTACTTTGTCAAAGGCTTTTTCTGCATCTATTGAGATGATCATGTGAATTTTGTCTTTCACTTTGTTGATATGGTTTATCACATTGATTTGCGAATGTTGAAGAATCCTTACATACCTGGGATGAACCCCACTTGATCGTAATGTATGAGTTTTTTGATGTGTCGTTGAATTCTGTCTGCTAGGATTTTGTTGAGGATCTTGGCATCTAAGTTCATCAGGGAAATTGGTCTGTAATTTTCCTTTTTTGTGTTGTCTTTGCCTGGTTTGAGTATCAGGTTGATGGTGGCCTCGTAGAATGTGTTTGGAAGTTTTCCTTCCTGTGCAATTGTTTGGAAGAGTTTTAGAAGGACAGGCATTAGCTCTTCTTTAAATGTTTGGTAGAATTTGGCTGTGAAGCCATCTGGCCCTGGGCTTTTATTTTTGGGTAGATTTTTAATCACAAATTTGATTTCTGAGCTTGTGATTGGGTTGTTCAAAGTTTCTGTTTCTTCCTGGCTCAGTGTTGGGAGATTAATCCTCTCCAAGAAACTGTCCATTTCTTGCAGGTTGTCCAGTTTGTTGCCATATAGCTGTTCATAATAGTCTCTTAGAATCCTTTGGTTTTCTGCATTATCTGTTGTAATCTCTCCTTTTGGGTATTTATTTTGTTTTCTGAATTCTCATTGTTTGTGTATAGGAATGCCAGTGATTTCTATGTGTTGACTTTGTATCCCAGGACTTTGCTGAATTCATTGATTAGCTCTAGTAGCTTTGTAACCGTGTCTTTGGGATTTTCTATGTATAATATCATGTCGTCTGCAAAAAGAGAGAGCTTGACTTCTTCCTTTCCAATCTGGAGTCCTTTGATTTCTTTCTCTTCTCTTACTGATGTTGCTAGAACTTCCAGGACTATGTTGAATAGTAGTGGTGAAAGTGGACACCCCTGTGTTGTTCCTGATCTTAGAGGGAATGCTTTCAGTTTTTCACCGTTGAGGATAATGTTCGCTGTAGGCTTCTCATAGATGGCTTTCACTATTTTGAGATAGGTTCCTTCTATGGCCATTTTCTGAAGAGTTTTTATCATGAATGGGTGTTGTACTTTGTCAAAGGCTTTTTCTGCATCTATTGAGATGATCATGTGAATTTTGTCTTTCACTTTGTTGATATGGTTTATCACATTGATTTGCGAATGTTGAAGAATCCTTACATACCTGGGATGAACCCCACTTGATCGTAATGTATGAGTTTTTTGATGTGTCGTTGAATTCTGTCTGCTAGGATTTTGTTGAGGATCTTGGCATCTAAGTTCATCAGGGAAATTGGTCTGTAATTTTCCTTTTTTGTGTTGTCTTTGCCTGGTTTGAGTATCAGGTTGATGGTGGCCTCGTAGAATGTGTTTGGAAGTTTTCCTTCCTGTGCAATTGTTTGGAAGAGTTTTAGAAGGACAGGCATTAGCTCTTCTTTAAATGTTTGGTAGAATTTGGCTGTGAAGCCATCTGGCCCTGGGCTTTTATTTTTGGGTAGATTTTTAATCACAAATTTGATTTCTGAGCTTGTGATTGGGTTGTTCAAAGTTTCTGTTTCTTCCTGGCTCAGTGTTGGGAGATTAATCCTCTCCAAGAAACTGTCCATTTCTTGCAGGTTGTCCAGTTTGTTGCCATATAGCTGTTCATAATAGTCTCTTAGAATCCTTTGGTTTTCTGCATTATCTGTTGTAATCTCTCCTTTTTGGTTTTTGATTTTGTTTATCTGGTTCTTCTCTCTCTTTTTCTTAATGAGTCTGGCCAGTGGCTTGTCAATTTTGTTTACCTTTTCAAAGAACCAGCTTTTTGTTTTATTTATCTTTACTATTGTTTCTTTTGTTTCTTTCTCATTTATTTCTGCTCTGATCTTTATGATTTCTCTTCTGCTGCTGGCTTTGGGGTGTTTTTGTTCTTCTTTCTCCAACTGTTTTAAGCGGAGGGTTAAGTCATCTGCTTCATATTTTCCTAGTTTCGTTAGGTGGGATTGTATTGCTATTAATTTCCCTCTTAGAACTGCTTTTGCAGTATCCTGTAGATTTTGCACTGTCGTGTGTTCATTGTCATTTTCTCCTAGGAATTGTTTAATTTCTCCTTTGATTTCCTCAATGAGCAGTTGGTTTTTTAGGTACATGTTGTTTAATCTCCATGCGTTTGTGTTTTTAGTGTTTTTTTTCTGGTAGTAGATCTCTAGTCTCATTGCATTGTGGTCCGAGAAGATGGTTGATATAATTTCGGTTTTCTCGAACTGACTGAGGTTAGATTTGTCGCCCAAGATGTGGTCTATCCTGGAGAATGTTCCGTGAGCACTTGAGAAGAAATGTATTCTTCTGCTTTTGGATGGAATGTCCTAAAGATATCGATGAGGTCCATCTTTTCAAGTGTGGCATCTTGTGTCTCTTGATTAATTTTCTGTTTGGATAATCTATCCATTGGTGTGAGAGGAGTGTTAAAGTCTCCTACTATTTATTGTGTTATTGTTGATTTCTTCTTTTATGTCTGAAAGTACCTGTCTTATGTATTGAGGTGCCCCTGTGTTGGGTGCGTAGATATTCATGACTGTTATGTCTTCCTCTTTGATAGATCCCTTAATCATGATGTAGTGACCTGCCTTGTCTCTTAGAATCTTCTTTACTTTAAAGTCTATTTTGTCTGATATAAGAATTGCTACTCCAGCTTTCTTTTGATTTCCATTTGTATGGAATATCTTTTTCCAGCCTTTCACTTTCAGTCTATGAGTGTCTCTAGGTCTGAAGTGGGTCTCTTGTAAACAGCATATATATGGGTCTTGCTTCTGGATCCATTCAGCCAGCCTGTGTCGTTTGGTTGGAGCATTTAGTCCATTTACGTTCAAAGTAATTATTGATACGAATGTTCCTATTGTCATCTTCTTAGAAATTTGGGGTTTGATTTGTAAGGCTTCTCCTACTCTATTCGTTGGCTATATCAGGCCCTTTAACACTTGTTGTAGGGCAGGTTTTGTGGTACAGAATTCTTTTAGTTTTTGCTTGTCTGTGAAGCTTTTGAGTTCACCATCAATTCTGAATGAGATTCTTGCTGGGTAGAGAAATCTTGGTTGGAGGTTGTTCTCTTTTAGCCGTTTAAATGTGTCCTGCCATTCTCTTCTGGCCTGTAGGGTTTCTGTTGAAAGATCCGCCTTTAAACGTATGAGGTTTGCTTTATATGTTATTTCTTGTTTCCTCCAAGCTGCTTTTAGTAACCTGTCTTTATATTTAGTCTGCGTTAGTTTGATTAGAATGTGCCTTGGTGTGTTTCTTCTGGGGTTTTTCCTGTATGGAATTCTTTGTGCTTCTTGGACTTGGCTGACTATTTCCTTTCCCATGCTGGGGAAGTTTTCCACTATAACCTCTTCAAGAATTTTTTCATAGTCTTTCTTCTCCTCTTCTTCTTCTGGAACTCCTATAATTCTAATGTTGGTGCATTTGATATTGTCCCAGAGGTCTGTGATGCTATCCTCAGTTCTTTTAATTCTTTGGGCTTTGTTCTGTTCTTCAGCACTTATTTCCATCATTCTGTCTTCCAGCTCACTTATCCCTTCTTCAGCCTCTTATAGTCTACTGTTGAGACCTTCTATAGTATTTTTCAGTTCAGCAATTGAGTTAGTTGTCTCTATTTGCTTATTTTTCATTTCTTGCATGTCTCTTCTCAATGAACTAATTTCCTCTAATATTCTGTTTTCGGTGTTTTGCATCCTCGTTAGTATAGCTTTTCTGAATTCTCTTTCAGATAGTTTGTCTATCTCCTCCTCTGTCATTTGAAGCAGTGCTTCTCTAGCTTGATCCTTCATTTGTACAGTGTTTCTCTGATGTTTCATTTTTAGGTTAATTTTTGTTTCTTTGTGTGTGTCTGTGTGTATGGAGTTCTTATTCCCACCAGGCTTCTTGGCTGAATTCTCTCTTCCTTTCTTCTCTCTTCCTCTCTTCCTTCTTTCTGTCCTTGTAGAAGGGTTCAGTGGTTTGTGTCTTGGGTGGTGCTGGACCTTATTTACAAGTGAATAATCTCTAGTGTTGTATGTTCTTTGATAGTGTGGGGTCTGGAAATCAGGACTTCTGCTCCGAGGATCCTTGGTTTGATGATTAGTCAAGGGGTGTAGGCTCTATGTCTGGTTTGCTATGGTGTTCCATGATATAAGTTCACATACTAGCATCTGAGGAACAAGAGGTGCATCCCTGATGCGTGACAGTCATAAAAGCATGCAGATGTTTTCTAACATAATCGTAAGATATACGTACATACTCAGCAATCCCCACAACTGACCAGTTTTACAGAGATAAGGCACAGGAAATCTTTCTGGCAATTCATGCAATCATAGATGATACTTGCCCGTTAAGCTTTGAATTAATTGAAATAGTGCCTGAATAACAGATCTAGCACAAGGTCCTGGCTTGGATAATTACAATGGGACTAATTTTTAATTAGGACATGTGTTGGGGGTGGCGAGGAGGAGAGTCTATAGGTAATAAAAAGGAAAAGATTCGTCTTGGAATTATTTTATAGGATTAGGTAGCAAAGATTAGTGTGTGTATTGTTTAGTGTATTTGGAAGAGAATAGTGGAGACAGGAAGATAGGAAATAATTATCTAGAGGATATTGGTAGACAGGAAAATGTTTTACATTTAGAACATAGAGGAAGTAAGCAGTGGGAAAGAGGAAAGAGAATTAGAGGTTTTCAAGAATTATAATTAAAATTTAAAAAATACAATAAAACAAAAGTTTAAAAAAGAAATTAAAAATGAAAACAGGCAGAAAAAATTAATAAGAGACCAAAAAAACAAAGAAAAAACACAAAAAACAAAACAAATGAAAACAACAACAACAACCAACAACAGGAAAAACAGAATAAACAAACAAACTAATAAACCCCAAACCAGACCAATCAATTGAATAAGCAAAATAGTCCACCACAAATAAACAAGCAGAAGAAAAGAAGAAAAAGTTAAATACTGTCCCTGGTTTTTATCTTCTCATCTGCCTTTAGGAAACAAATCTACTCTTGATGGTGGTGTCTTGATGGTGTAGTCTTGCCCTTATAGCACGGGTTTCTATGGTTTCTGTTTTTGTGTTCAGCAAAATGAGGGCTTTGCTACCATACTGGGTGCTGGCGGGGACGGTGGGCTGATCCCAGTCTGTTGGGTGGGGGCCGCGGCGCACGCAGTCCCGTGTTGGAGGGGGGCTCCCAGGCTCTACCGCGCACCCACCAGTAGTCTCCAATTCCTGCTCTTTCCCCGGCTTCCTCCGCTGCTGCTGCTGCAGCTCCAGCGGTTCGCGGGCTTCTCCCCTACTGGCACATGTGCACTGTCGGTTACGTAAGTCCCAGAGGTGGGCGCGATCTTTCCCGTCCAGCTCGTGCCCGGTCCCTGGTCAGCAACCCGTGGGCGACTTCCCCTCTCTGTTCAGCAAGCCCTCCAGTTGGAGTGACTGAATTTACCCGCTCCGCCGCACCTTTGCGGCTCCTGGAGGCGCCTCCGGGGCTCCTGGCGGGTTCCGGAAGCTCCTCGCGGCGGCCTATGCATAGTATTTTAAATTCTGCCCTTTGGGAACACTATCAAGTTTTAGACCTCTCTGAGCTTGTTTTAAAATGACATAGTTCACTATCCCATTTTAAAGAACAACCATAAAATTAACTAATGAGGCAGGGGTGCCTCATGGTGCAGGCTCTGGAAGAAAACATTCTGGGACTTAAATCCTAACTCAATCTATTACATCAGGAGAATCACTTCACCTCAATTTAATCTGTTCATCTTAAAATTAATACAATACTGGCCACAGAGCATCCACTAAGTTAACTGAAAGTGAACAGACTTCAAGATGATACAAGCCTATTTTTTTAAATGATGATAAGCAAATTGGTTCCATAATTTTCACATATTTACAGTTATATTTTGACACTATCTGACATAATTACTCTTTCTTTGCTCTTTAAGATGATGCACAAAAAGGCATTTTTTTATTGAGAAAAACTTGTCAATTATAAATGGACTGTAGCCCTTCAGGCTCCTCTATTCATGGAATTCTGCAGATAAGAATACTGCAGTAGATTGCCATTTCCTTTTCCAGCAGACCTTCCTGATCCAGGAAATGATCCGGGGTATCCTGCATTGCAGGCAAATTCTTTACCATCTGAGCTACCAGGGAAGCCCCAGAATTGTATATACTAAGAAATAAATCTTCATGAAATTCTAAGAGCTATGGCATGAAATACCTGCTATTTCTGACCCTCTATTTTACTTTATTAGCCAAACAACTCTTCAGTGCTCATGTAATTTTTACTGACTAAATATTATCTCCACTTTTGAAATGGTGGCAGTAATGGTATGTTAGCGTTGTAGCAGTTTTTCTAGTATTAGAAAGCAGCCAGAGTGCATTCTTGGTAGAAAATCATATTTGGACATCAAAGGCTGCATTCCATTTTCATTACATGTGAACAGATGTGTACTGATTGAAGATACATAAAGAGAAAATTCAGACAGTTTCTGAGAATGTCATCACAAATAGCTGAATAAATAATATATATTCATCTGAAAGAAGTAATTTGCTTTCTTTATATTATAAGGAAGATCTAATGTCTTTAAAAAGTAAATAAGATTTTTCTCTTCTGTTTTTCCAGGTAACTAAAGTTTCACATATCCTTTCTATTAGTAAGCAAGTGTGGAGTCTGTCTGCTAGGATACTGCATACAGTTTGTCCCAGCACACAGTTTACATCATGTGGGGCAACATTCACAACAGAAACATGAGAAATGTGTATAGTTTTATAGAACCATTTTCTGATAGCAGTTAAGTGTCTCCTAAGAAAATCAATGCATTAATAAATATTTTAGCCAAATAGGAGTCACGCATCTTGGGGACACTTATTTTATATATATCTCTACCTATGTGATATCTTTATGAGCATGAATAAGAGTTGAAAACTTAACCAATATGAAATTATAGCATATTCTAACCATAAATTACAGGATCAAATATAGTCACACATACAAATTTTAAGTATCATACTTAGACTTTCAACAAAGTATATAAGTACTAGTTTAGTTATTATTATTAAAAATAATAATTATAAGAAATATTTTAAGAATATCATACTGATTATAAGAACATTTGGAATGTCTTTTCTTTTTCTAGAATCCAGACTACAACTCTGATACCAGCCAGAAGTTAGTGTGACACTTAAGTTTCAAGCTAGCTTTTCACTCTTCTCTTTCACCATCTTCAAGGTACGCATTTGGAATGTCTTTTCTTTTCTAGATCATGCAGAATTGTATATACTAAGAAATAAATCTTCATGAAATTCTAAGAGCTATGGCATGAAATACCTGCTATTTCTGACCCTCTATTTTACTTTATTAGCCAAACAACTCTTCAGTGCTCATGTAATTTTTACTGACTAAATATTATCTCCACTTTTGAAATGGTGGCAGTAATGGTATGTTAGCGTTGTAGCAGTTTTTCTAGTATTAGAAAGCAGCCAGAGTGCATTCTTGGTAGAAAATCATATTTGGACATCAAAGGCTGCATTCCATTTTCATTACATGTGAACAGATGTGTACTGATTGAAGATACATAAAGAGAAAATTCAGACAGTTTCTGAGAATGTCATCACAAATAGCTGAATAAATAATATATATTCATCTGAAAGAAGTAATTTGCTTTCTTTATATTATAAGGAAGATCTAATGTCTTTAAAAAGTAAATAAGATTTTTCTCTTCTGTTTTTCCAGGTAACTAAAGTTTCACATATCCTTTCTATTAGTAAGCAAGTGTGGAGTCTGTCTGCTAGGATACTGCATACAGTTTGTCCCAGCACACAGTTTACATCATGTGGGGCAACATTCACAACAGAAACATGAGAAATGTGTATAGTTTTATAGAACCATTTTCTGATAGCAGTTAAGTGTCTCCTAAGAAAATCAATGCATTAATAAATATTTTAGCCAAATAGGAGTCACGCATCTTGGGGACACTTATTTTATATATATCTCTACCTATGTGATATCTTTATGAGCATGAATAAGAGTTGAAAACTTAACCAATATGAAATTATAGCATATTCTAACCATAAATTACAGGATCAAATATAGTCACACATACAAATTTTAAGTATCATACTTAGACTTTCAACAAAGTATATAAGTACTAGTTTAGTTATTATTATTAAAAATAATAATTATAAGAAATATTTTAAGAATATCATACTGATTATAAGAACATTTGGAATGTCTTTTCTTTTTCTAGAATCCAGACTACAACTCTGATACCAGCCAGAAGTTAGTGTGACACTTAAGTTTCAAGCTAGCTTTTCACTCTTCTCTTTCACCATCTTCAAGTCGCTTTTCTCTGCTTCTTCACTTTCTGCCATTAATGTGTTATCATCTGTATATCTGAGGTTGTTGATATTTATCCCAATAATCTTCATTCCAATCTGTGAGTCATCTAGCCCAGAATTTCACATGATATACTCTGAGTATAAATTGAATAAGAAGGGTGACACTATACAACCTTGACATACTCCTTCTCTTATTGGAACCAATCGTTTGCTCCATGTCTGGTTCTAACTGTTGCTTCTTGACACGCAGATAGGTTTTTCAGGAGCCAGGTAAGATGCTCTGGTATTTTCATCTCTTTCAGAATTATCCACATTTTTTTTGTGTGTGTGTGATCCATATAGTCAATGGCTTCGGTGTAGTCAGGGAATCAGAAGTAGGTGTGTGTGTGGTTTTTCTTAGAATTCTCTTGATTTTTCTGTGGTCCACTGGATGTTGGCAATTTGATCTCTGGTCCCTCTGCCTATTCTAAATCAAGCTTGTGTATCTGGAAGTTCTCATTTCATGTACTGTTGAAGCCTTGCTTGAAGGATTCTGTTTATGAACAGAATAAAGGCAGATAAAAACAGTACTCCAAAATTAAAGATATATATCTAGAGAAATGAAGGAATTATCATTAACGTGAAATTCACTTCTTTCATATTCCAACCTCAATTCATTCAAAGTAATTTGACTAATTATTTTATTTACCAACTTACCTAATCTTCCCAACCCATCCTCAATTCAGGAAGCACTAAGGTATGCTAACTACTAGTAGTTGGACCTAATTCTAATTAATAGGTGTTATCCTTAGGGAAACACAGTAAAAATACAATTGTTCAGGATAAGAGTTGGGTTTCCTCATTGATTCAGCTGTAAAGAATCCACCTGTGATGCAGGAGATGGAGGTTCCATCCCAGGTAGGGAAGATCCCTTGGAAGAGGGCTTGGTAATTCAATCCAGTATTGTTGCCTGGAGAATCCTATGAACTGGGGAGCCTGGTGGGCTGCAATACATAGGGTTACAACTCTGATACCAGCCAGAAGTTAGTGTGACACTTAAGTTTCAAGCTAGCTTTTCACTCTTCTCTTTCACCATCTTCAAGTCGCTTTTCTCTGCTTCTTCACTTTCTGCCATTAATGTGTTATCATCTGTATATCTGAGGTTGTTGATATTTATCCCAATAATCTTCATTCCAATCTGTGAGTCATCTAGCCCAGAATTTCACATGATATACTCTGAGTATAAATTGAATAAGAAGGGTGACACTATACAACCTTGACATACTCCTTCTCTTATTGGAACCAATCGTTTGCTCCATGTCTGGTTCTAACTGTTGCTTCTTGACACGCAGATAGGTTTTTCAGGAGCCAGGTAAGATGCTCTGGTATTTTCATCTCTTTCAGAATTATCCACATTTTTTTTGTGTGTGTGTGATCCATATAGTCAATGGCTTCGGTGTAGTCAGGGAATCAGAAGTAGGTGTGTGTGTGGTTTTTCTTAGAATTCTCTTGATTTTTCTGTGGTCCACTGGATGTTGGCAATTTGATCTCTGGTCCCTCTGCCTATTCTAAATCAAGCTTGTGTATCTGGAAGTTCTCATTTCATGTACTGTTGAAGCCTTGCTTGAAGGATTCTGTTTATGAACAGAATAAAGGCAGATAAAAACAGTACTCCAAAATTAAAGATATATATCTAGAGAAATGAAGGAATTATCATTAACGTGAAATTCACTTCTTTCATATTCCAACCTCAATTCATTCAAAGTAATTTGACTAATTATTTTATTTACCAACTTACCTAATCTTCCCAACCCATCCTCAATTCAGGAAGCACTAAGGTATGCTAACTACTAGTAGTTGGACCTAATTCTAATTAATAGGTGTTATCCTTAGGGAAACACAGTAAAAATACAATTGTTCAGGATAAGAGTTGGGTTTCCTCATTGATTCAGCTGTAAAGAATCCACCTGTGATGCAGGAGATGGAGGTTCCATCCCAGGTAGGGAAGATCCCTTGGAAGAGGGCTTGGTAATTCAATCCAGTATTGTTGCCTGGAGAATCCTATGAACTGGGGAGCCTGGTGGGCTGCAATACATAGGGTTACAAAGAGCTGGATGTGACTGGAGTGACTGAGCACACACACAGCGTAAGACTTGCCATATGTTTATTTGAAGATCAAGGTTACAGAGTACTGAAATCAGTATATTTTAGTATATTTACATGTATTACACCACAAACTTAAATGTGCATTTGATTTGATTTTATCAAACTTTTTTCCTTGAACTTTGTGTCAAAAAGTACCAGTATTTTGACTGATATACATAATATATTTATGAAATAATACATATTTCCTAGATTATCCTCTTTTTTGAAAACCACGGGGTTATGGCAAGGTTGTCAATTTACAAACAGAAGAGAAAACTGAAGAACTGGAACCAGTATGTTTGTCTAATGAAATGGCCATGTTTCCAGATTTTGATGTATCTTTTTCCAGTATTCTTCCTTTTCAGTCTACCTTCCATTCAACAGTCAAAGTGATCTTTTCCTTACACAAACCAGATTATATAAATCTATGCTTGCAGCTCTTCATTGTCACGGAGATATTCTCCACTGGCAAAGGGCAAAATACTTAGTATTACTTACAAGTCCCTTAATAATCTGACATTTGTGTAGCTCATCTTGTACATATCATTTCTTAGCTATTTTCTTCGTTTAGTTTCTAAAATATATAGTTTACTCTCCTATTTCAGGAGATTTTTGTTCAGTCTAGTTTCTTCCCCATGGATTTTCCTCCTACACTTCTTCCCACAGAAATAAATTTGATGTTAAGATCACATATTATTACTTCCTTGGATGGTGCTTCCCTGATGCAGAAGAATATATTGTGCCTTCTGGATAAATAGTTCCCCATTTCTTAACAAATACACTTATTATTTAATGCTTTTGTATAATATATTTTTAGTATTTAACTTCCCTACTAGATGATAAATTCAAAAAGGGAAAGATTATTTTCTCTTTTTTCCACTGTCATACTGTTAGCTTTATAATTTGCCTTATTCTTGATACATGCTTGGCCTTTCTCAAAAATTATGTATTGAAAATATGAGTGACTTAATGAGCATGTCTGGTTCATGTATCAGAGAAAAATCCAAGCTTGAGTCTTTTCTCAAGTCTAAAATTGATTTATATTAGTTGGCTGATTTACTGAGCCTAACCATCTTATGTTGTTAACTTTCAATGGAACAAGTAGAATTTTAGCTAGTGTATGACTAGCTAAAACTTTCGTAGAATAATTTTGACAATAGAAACCTAGCCATAACAGGCTGACTTTTTGATGGACTGCAGCCCTCTACCTCTCCTTTTTGTTTGTTTTTGGCTTAATGTAGAAAAGTCCAAATTAAGAAGCCCCTCTGATGATATGGGGATTTTATAGTGTACAAGATGACATATTTATGTGACTTCATTTAAATTTAAGCCTTTCTACTACCCTGCATTTGAGGTACCATGATCACTGCACACAAGGCTATACTGAGGCCCTCAGTGATCAATTTTTGATTATATTGTTTAGTAGGTGTCAGACTGAATGGCTGGAATCTAGGACTGGAAGCCCATGCTCTTTTCCTATTCCAAGTTGTAACAAGTTTATATATATTTATCAAGGGAAATCTATCTTTATCTTTGAAGTAAGAGCTGTCATCTTAAAAATGTGGCTTCTATAAAGGGAAAATGTTTTTTGTGTTATTTAATGAAGTGCTTCTACATACCAGATGGAGTGAGTGTACATTTCCTTCCTCTTGCAAAAGTAGATGTGTGTCCTTCATCTGAGAAGAATTTAATTCTCCAATCTACTAATTGTAATTAGAATTTATTTTTCCCAAAGAAATAGATTCCCAGACTGATTCCCCACAATTAATGCACCATTGACAGTGATGCATAGCATACAAAAGGAACTCTCAAACTTGGATTCATTTTCTATGGAACCCTAAGGCAAGTGGATATTTAAGCTAACTGCAGAGATTTATCTTTATTGACAGTGTACTCCATGAAATTACTAAAATATTCTAGCAACGACTTTATGAAAAGAAAGCCCATTCTACTATTTAAAATAATGTACTTATTATAATTTTGTCTGAAAGCTAAACCTCTTTAATGTGGATTTTAGTGTCAGTTTTCATTTTAGATTCATATGTAAACTGCTAATGCTTTTTATTGAAAATATATCTTTAATTAAAAGCTTTTTTTTTTGAAAAAATTTTATTTTGAAAAATTTTCCCACTTGGGGTAAAACATACAGTAAATCTGCTGCTTTATTACATTCTAGGCATAAAACCATATATCTCTTCAAAACCAGACACTTTAATTCCTAGTTCAAACCATATGGGCTTTTTTATAGCAAAAAATATTACATAATATTTTATTACTTCCTGAAATTTGTAAAGAAATAATTATCTACAGTGATAATGTCAGGAAGTCTAACATGATAAAAAAAAATGGCTCTGAATTTTATGATAATCTCTAAATAGGATTCTCTATATATCAGTATATATACATATCCTAAATAAGGATATACACCACAAGGTGCATTCAAATATCAAAGTCATACTCATGGGAATTACTGATGAGTAGGTAAGCACTTTGTTAGCATTTTAAAGGCAAAAGAGCATGCAAATTTATGTAAGGAAAATGTACATATAGGAATTTTTCTTTCTCCTTCCTTTATGGAAGAAATAGAATAGAGAGTTGTTTTTGCTTTTGCTCCTACATGTTAGAAATTTTAAAATATCTTCTGATAGGATCTTGGGAATCAGGACTCATAATCAGTGATTTATTTTTTGGCAGGCATCTGATTTTTCTGAAATGGGAAAAGGTGAGAAATGTTTGTTCTTACCATCCTGTTCAACTTGTTACTCCTTTGTAGCTCTATTATTTTATCTTGATATCTCTCTTTTGTCTCTTAACATTTCCTTTATTTACACTCTTAAAAAATATTTTCTACATTAAAAAAAATCTAGGTAAAGACAGAGTTGAGACAGTGTCCCCTCTCCTTCACCAGAATTCATGAACCAGTAAAGATTAGGTGAAGAAAGTCCTATACTTAGAAAAAAAAGAGGCATAATGGTTTTAGTTTATGATTAGCCACCTCTGCTTAGACATTCATAGATCTACAGTTCTTCCTCAACTTAGGATGTGGTTCTGTTCTTCTAGAACCCATTATACAGTTGGAAATACTGTAAGTT
The DNA here is from genome assembly GCA_022376925.1 of Tragulus kanchil. Lineage (NCBI taxonomy): Eukaryota > Metazoa > Chordata > Mammalia > Artiodactyla > Tragulidae > Tragulus > Tragulus kanchil. The sequence goes on along the minus strand of JAIOJX010000028.1, from coordinate 115,623,504 downwards.
TAAATGCATTTAATACACCGACGTAGCTTAGCCTAAGCTCTTTTAAAGAGGCTCAGAGAAGACTTACCTTAGCCTACAGATGGTCAAAACCATCCAACACAAAGCCTGAAAAAGTGCAAGTGTCAATCACTCATTTGTATTCAACTCTTTATGACACTGTGGACTGTAGCCCACCAGTCTCCTCTGTTCATGGAATTCTCCAGGCAGGAATACTGGAGTGGATTGCTATTCCCTTCTCCAGAGGATCTTTCCAACCCAGAGATTGAACCCAGGTCTCTTGCATTGCTTGCAGATTCTTTACCATTGTGCCACCAAGGAAGTCCACACAAAGTTTCCTTTTACTAATGTGCTGGATATCTCATGTAATTTGTTAAATAGTATACTGAAGGTCAAAAACAGAGTGGATTCTATAGACCCAGAAAGGTTATAAGTGTATCAGTTGTTTACTCTCTTTAAAATACTTTTAATTGGTGTGTAGTTTCTTTACAGTGTTGTTAGTTCCAAGTGTACAGCAAAATGACTGAACTACACCTATACATATATTAACTCTTTTTTTAGATTCTTTTCCCATATAGGCTGTACAGAGTACTGAGTAAAGTTCCCCATGCTATACAGTAGGTCCTTATCAGTTATATATATACATATACATATATATATATATTTATGTCAATCAAATCTTCCAATTTATCACCACCCCCTGGTAGTTAGAGTTTGTTTTCTGCATCTGTAACTATGTTTTGTAGATATATTCATTTGTACTCTTTCTTCGATTCCACATGTAAGTGATATTATATGATATTTGGCTTTCTCTGTCTGACTTCACTCAGTATGAGAATCTCTAGTTCTATCCATGTTGTATCTGTTGCATTATTTTTATGGCTAATATTCCACTGTGTATATGTACCACATCTTCTTTGTCCACTCCTCTGTTGATGGACATTTGAGTGGCTTTCATGTCCTGGGTATTGTAAACAGTGCTGCCATGAACATTTGGGGTGTATGTGTCTTTTTGAATTATGTTTTTTTCCAGCTATATGTCCAGAAGTGAGATTGTTAGAACATACTGTGACTCTGCTCTTAGCTTTGTAAGGAACCTCCATACTGTTCTTCATAGTGGCTGTACTAGTTTACATTCCCACTGATAGGAGGGTTCTCTTTTCTCCACACTCTCTCCAGCATTTATCGTTTGGAAATTTGTTCATGATGGTCATTTTAACCTATTGAGATGATTCATCACTGTAGTTTTAATTTGCATTTCTCTAATACTTAGTCACATTGAGCATCTTTTCTCATGTTTATTGGTCATCTGTACATCTTCTTTGAAGAAATTTCTGTTTAAATCTTCCCCTGTTTTTCTTTTATTTGGGGGGAGAGGGAGAGGATTGGGGAGTGAGGGGGGCGGACAGACCACTTCTATTGGTCTTTCATTTATCTGTTTTCATCCATCTTTGTTCTTTGGCCCATGTGGGCCTCCCATTGCAGTGGCCTCTCTCGATGCAGAGCACCGGCTCTGCACACATGCACTCCAGAGCTCTGGCTAGGTAATTGAACACATGGGTTCATCTGCTCCGCGGCACGTGGGACCTTCCCAGGCCAGGGATCGAACTGGCGCCCCTGCACCGCAAGGCAGTGTCCTTACCCACTGGACTACCAGGGAAGCCCTTCCCCTGTTTTTTTATTGTGTGTGTGTTTTTTTTTTTTTTTTTGATATTGAACTACATGAGTTCCCTTGTCATATGCTTTGTCTGCAAATGTTTGCTCCCATTCTGTGGGTTGTCTTTTAATTTTGTTTATGGTTTCCTTTGCTATGCAAAAGCTTTTAAGTTTAACTAGGTCTCATTGTTTACTTTTGTTTTTTATTTCCATTATTCTAGGAAGTAGATTGAAGCTGATCTTGTTGCAATTTATGTCAAAGCATGTTCTGTCTGTTTTCCTCTAAGAGTTTCATAGTATCTGTCCTTACACTTATATCTTTAATCCATTTTGAGTTTATTTTTGTGTATAGTGTTAGAAAGACTTCTAATTTCTTCTGCTGTTACTTAGTCTCTTGATCATGTAACTGACTAGGAGCTATGGCTTACTGATGTGACCAGAGCCCCACAAAGGTGACTTATCACATGCTGCTATCTCAGGAGATGACTAAAATTCAAACTCTGAAGTATGGTTTCTACTGAACTCATATCACTTTTGCATCATCGTAACATCCCAAGTTGACTGCCATAAGTCAGATCACTTATATTTGAGGAAAATCTTTTTGTATGCAGCTAAGTGCAATAACTAGGGAATAAGATTAGACAGGTCATTGCATCCCAGTGAAAGCCATAGGAGATGCTTGCTGAAATGCATTTTTACCTCTGAGAAATTATGACTATTTGCTTTAGAATCTTTCTATGAAATAGAAAAATAACCTGTGGGGGGAGCTAATTTGGCCTTTTCTTTTCCCGATACACTTAAACATTTTCTATCACATAAACACAGGGTGTATTATTTATATCTTAGTGGAGAAAAAAGAACCTTTTTTCACTGTTGGTGGAAATGTAAATCGATGCAGTCACTATAGAAAATGTGTGGAGGTTACTCAAAAAAGTTAAAAATAGAACTATCATATTATTTAGCAATCTCAGTTCTGGGTATTTATATTTAAAAGAAATGAAGGATATGGGAGAGGTATCTGTACTCTAATGTTCATTGCAGTATTATTCGTGATAGCCCAGCCATAGTGAACTGATAAAATATGAGATAAATACACCTAGAGGAATAGTATGAATCCTCTTAAAGAATCGTAACATTGATGGACCTTGAGGGCATTATTCTAGGTGAAATAAGGCCAACAGTGGAGGCAAATACTGCAAGAAATCACTTTTATGTGGAATCCAAAAAAATAAATACCAAATTCACCGAAGCAGAGAAGAATGGTGATTGCCAGAAGGTGGGAGAAATAGGGAGATGCTGATAAAAAGGATACAAACATTTACCTATAAGATGAGTACATTCTGAAGATCTGTAGCAAATTGTGGTGACTGTAGAATGTTATACTGCTTTTAATTCTGTTTTTCTTCACTGTCGTCCCCATAACAATGTTAAGGAGTGGATACCTAAAATTTACTTTTAAAATGTTTTATAGTTGAGTGACTTTATAATATAGTAAATGCTAACACATACTAAAAATTTAAGATATATATGTATGTGCTTTATAAATGAGCAGATAAATGAAAATGTGAAGCATTTTTTATGTACATACTGAAAAGCCCTTTCTGTATACATGATTTATCTTTCTAAAATTAACTAAAGCAGTCTGTGATGAGTATGGCATGAATGAGGTTACAAGAAAATTACCATTTAGTTTTCTGCTCCTTAAATAGAGCTGATTAGGGACAAGTTCAATTCTTAGTTTGCTTTTAAGAACACTTAGCAGATCACAGATATTAGATGTTTTCTTGTTTGAAAGCCTCTGATACCAGCTGTTTTTACAACTTTAAAAGCATTATGACAGCATTTAGATTCTCTTAAGAGTCTCATGAAGAAGGAAACAGAGCAAGTCAATAAAAGGAAAAATTACTTGTATAAAAATGAATTAGCTTAGGATAGATCTTCCAATCCCCACCACTCTACCTGGGTCTTGCCCCAGAAACGTCTGAGACTTCTAGCCACTTTGGAGGCTAGAAGCATGAATTATTCTTTAAAAAGAAAGTTTGAAAAAGTCACTCAGTCATGTCTGACTTACGAGGCCCTATGAATTGTTTGTAGCCCATCAGGATTCTCTGTCTGTGGGATTCTCCAGGCAAGAATACAGGAGTAGATTGACATTTCCTTTTACAAAAGGAAAGTTTGCAGATCACTTCCCAGCTAGCTCAGATGGTGAAGAATCTGCCTGCAGTGTGGGAAACAGGTTTGGTCCCAGGTTGGGAAGATCCCCTGGAGGAGGGCATGGCAACCCACTCCAGTATTCTTAGCTGGAGAACTCTTCTCACAGAGGGCTAAGATCCATGGGGTCACAAAGAGTTAGACATGACTGACCAAATTACACACACACAGAGACACATACACACACACACACACACACACTGCTGAGAAGGGAAGAGTCATTTAGTTCTTCTGTAGATAAGCTTGATTCCTTTTAGCCTCTGTCCAACTTCCTTGGGCTTATAGCTTAAACTTTGGTCTAATTTACTCTCAAGAATGTAGTATATATCTATTATCTATTTTTCCTTTATCCTCTAGTTATTCAGGGTTTGTTCACTAATATAAATTCACTCGTTAGAAGTAGCAAAATCAACAATGGCAATGATCAGAAAAAAACTTTTAAACTGAAACATCAGGACCACATGGTGTCATACACACAATTTTTATTCCAATATTGGAATTAGCTAAGGGGAATGGATTCAATTTTTTTTAAAGAAAACATTGATAATACTTTTCTAAATTTGCAGAAACACTCACTGTCCATTTGCCTGCATGTTTTAAGATTCAGTTTACAATATACTAAAAAACTGCCTGATGCCTTCTTTCCCTTTACTTCTCTCACATTTCCAGAGTGCTTAGGCAGGTAGAAAGCACAAAGTAGTGTGAGTCTCAAATGAAACTCCTGTTTATGCCTTTTACTTCAAAAATTTTTAACCATCTATAGTACCTAAAATAATAGAATTTATCTCGTCTGTGGGATTTCTTAGGATAGATCTTCCAATCCCACCACTCTACCTGGGTCTTGCCCAGAAGTCTGAGACTTCTAGCCACTTTGGAGGCTAGAAGCATGAATTATTCTTTAAAAGAAAGTTTGAAAGTCACTCAGTCATGTCTGACTTACGAGGCCCTATGAATTGTTTGTAGCCCATCAGGATTCTCTGTCTGTGGGATTCTCCAGGCAAGAATACAGGAGTAGATTGACATTTCCTTTTACAAAAGGAAAGTTTGCAGATCACTTCCCAGCTAGCTCAGATGGTGAAGAATCTGCCTGCAGTGTGGGAAACAGGTTTGGTCCCAGGTTGGGAAGATCCCCTGGAGGAGGGCATGGCAACCCACTCCAGTATTCTTAGCTGGAGAACTCTTCTCACAGAGGGCTAAGATCCATGGGGTCACAAAGAGTTAGACATGACTGACCAAATTACACACACACAGAGACACATACACACACACACACACACACACTGCTGAGAAGGGAAGAGTCATTTAGTTCTTCTGTAGATAAGCTTGATTCCTTTTAGCCTCTGTCCAACTTCCTTGGGCTTATAGCTTAAACTTTGGTCTAATTTACTCTCAAGAATGTAGTATATATCTATTATCTATTTTTCCTTTATCCTCTAGTTATTCAGGGTTTGTTCACTAATATAAATTCACTCGTTAGAAGTAGCAAAATCAACAATGGCAATGATCAGAAAAAAACTTTTAAACTGAAACATCAGGACCACATGGTGTCATACACACAATTTTTATTCCAATATTGGAATTAGCTAAGGGGAATGGATTCAATTTTTTTTAAAGAAAACATTGATAATACTTTTCTAAATTTGCAGAAACACTCACTGTCCATTTGCCTGCATGTTTTAAGATTCAGTTTACAATATACTAAAAAACTGCCTGATGCCTTCTTTCCCTTTACTTCTCTCACATTTCCAGAGTGCTTAGGCAGGTAGAAAGCACAAAGTAGTGTGAGTCTCAAATGAAACTCCTGTTTATGCCTTTTACTTGCAAAATATTCATTGTATTTGCTGTAACCATCTATAGTACCTAAAATAATAGAATTTATGACATTAACAGAAGTTGTTTCTTCAGTGTACTTTGTACAGTTTTTCTTACAGAGTTTTGTTACTGCAGAAGATAAGCAGTTCATACTCATTTTATGTTATCTTTTATTCCTACTGTTGGAGAAACAAAACAATCCTGCCAATAAAAAACATACCTCCTTACCAATGTCAAAGAGAGAACAGAATTTATCATGTAAGCATTAACAGATTGCTTTGCTTGTTAGGTAGCATAAAACTGAATACAAAATTAGGGCAAGTTCTCATACATTTGATGAGAGCAAAGTGAAAGAAAGAATAATAACTTCTCTTACCTGTTTGAGGGACAAGAATCTGCACCTAGTGGCAATTCCCTGAACATCTCCTTGGAGTCCCTTATGCTGATTCTGGAAATTGGCTTTAACATTTGTTTTTGTTGGTTTAAGCACTAAGCCATGTCTGACTCTTTTGAGGCCCTATGGACTAAGCCCACCAGGCTCCTCTGCCCATGAAATTTTCCAGGCAAGAATACTCCAGTGGGCTACCATTTTCTTCTCCAAGGGATCTTCCGAACTCAGGGATTGAACCCATGTCTACTGCATTGGCAGGCGGATTCTTTACCACTGAGCCAGCTAGGAAGCCCATGCTTTAATGTATTTAGTAGATGTTTGGCTCTCACCTTGGAGGTATTTCTACATTGTACAACTAGAGATGAGGTTTAATCTCTAGAGAGACTGATCTCTATCCTAAAGGTTATCTTCCTGTAGGAAGGAATGAGATTCACTATCTCCAAAGAAGCACACAAAGGAAAGGGAGAAGGGTTGTATAGTCTATAAATATCCTTTATAAACAGAGAAAGTCATTTTTCTTTGCACTCCCAATTCCTTACTTTTCTAAATTTGCAGAAACACTCACTGTCCATTTGCCTGCATGTTTTAAGATTCAGTTTACAATATACTAAAAAACTGCCTGATGCCTTCTTTCCCTTTACTTCTCTCACATTTCCAGAGTGCTTAGGCAGGTAGAAAGCACAAAGTAGTGTGAGTCTCAAATGAAACTCCTGTTTATGCCTTTTACTTGCAAAATATTCATTGTATTTGCTGTAACCATCTATAGTACCTAAAATAATAGAATTTATGACATTAACAGAAGTTGTTTCTTCAGTGTACTTTGTACAGTTTTTCTTACAGAGTTTTGTTACTGCAGAAGATAAGCAGTTCATACTCATTTTATGTTTTTCTTTTATTCCTACTGTTGGAGAAACAAAACAATCCTGCCAATAAAAAACATACCTCCTTACCAATGTCAAAGAGAGAACAGAATTTATCATGTAAGCATTAACAGATTGCTTTGCTTGTTAGGTAGCATAAAACTGAATACAAAATTAGGGCAAGTTCTCATACATTTGATGAGAGCAAAGTGAAAGAAAGAATAATAACTTCTCTTACCTGTTTGAGGGACAAGAATCTGCACCTAGTGGCAATTCCCTGAACATCTCCTTGGAGTCCCTTATGCTGATTCTGGAAATTGGCTTTAACATTTGTTTTTGTTGGTTTAAGCACTAAGCCATGTCTGACTCTTTTGAGGCCCTATGGACTAAGCCCACCAGGCTCCTCTGCCCATGAAATTTTCCAGGCAAGAATACTCCAGTGGGCTACCATTTTCTTCTCCAAGGGATCTTCCGAACTCAGGGATTGAACCCATGTCTACTGCATTGGCAGGCGGATTCTTTACCACTGAGCCAGCTAGGAAGCCCATGCTTTAATGTATTTAGTAGATGTTTGGCTCTCACCTTGGAGGTATTTCTACATTGTACAACTAGAGATGAGGTTTAATCTCTAGAGAGACTGATCTCTATCCTAAAGGTTATCTTCCTGTAGGAAGGAATGAGATTCACTATCTCCAAAGAAGCACACAAAGGAAAGGGAGAAGGGTTGTATAGTCTATAAATATCCTTTATAAACAGAGAAAGTCATTTTTTCTTTGCACTCCCAATTCCTTACAGTCCCACTTCAAACCAAGTGTGTCTATGCTGAGGCAAAATGAGTTTTTATTTCCCTTAAAGTTAATTTGTATAATAAACATGTTTAAATATAAATGGGAAAGAAAATGATAAAGGATTTTTTCTTCTTTACACTAGAATTTTTTTTTTTTTTAATTTGCTTTTATTTAGGTGTATGTGAGTCAGAGTCTAAGTGTATAAGGGTGACGTCCTCTTTTGGTTCTGCTTCTGGAAGTTAGATCTATACTGAGAGTAGAGTCAAGAAACACTCAACCCTGACAACTAAATACGTTGGTGAATGGAGTGTGGATTACTTCTCAATGTTTTATTTTCTTATACTAATACATTCTATTTTCCATTTGAAAAGGAAAATGCTCCTATACTTCTTATATGCATAAATTACTACATGACTTAAAAGAAACCTGTGGGGGGGGGGCAATAAGAGAAGTTGTTTTCTTAGTTTATCAACTCGACAAAGTATTTCCTTTTTCTCATAAAATTTATTTATGACATAGAATTTGCAAACATTTGGCAAAGCCTGTTAGGTTTAGAAATCATATTTTTCCATTTGTCAGAAAAAACTATTTCTTAATAGAAATAAGAAGTCCTTAAAATAATAACACAATTTATTGTAATGTATTATTAGACTCTGGGGCATCTCTTGTGGCTCAGGTAAAGAATCTAGGTTTAGAGACGTGGGAGTCAAGCACTAAGCCATGTCTGACTCTTTTGAGGCCCTATGGACTAAGCCCACCAGGCTCCTCTGCCCATGAAATTTTCCAGGCAAGAATACTCCAGTGGGCTACCATTTTCTTCTCCAAGGGATCTTCCGAACTCAGGGATTGAACCCATGTCTACTGCATTGGCAGGCGGATTCTTTACCACTGAGCCAGCTAGGAAGCCCATGCTTTAATGTATTTAGTAGATGTTTGGCTCTCACCTTGGAGGTATTTCTACATTGTACAACTAGAGATGAGGTTTAATCTCTAGAGAGACTGATCTCTATCCTAAAGGTTATCTTCCTGTAGGAAGGAATGAGATTCACTATCTCCAAAGAAGCACACAAAGGAAAGGGAGAAGGGTTGTATAGTCTATAAATATCCTTTATAAACAGAGAAAGTCATTTTTTCTTTGCACTCCCAATTCCTTACAGTCCCACTTCAAACCAAGTGTGTCTATGCTGAGGCAAAATGAGTTTTTATTTCCCTTAAAGTTAATTTGTATAATAAACATGTTTAAATATAAATGGGAAAGAAAATGATAAAGGATTTTTTCTTCTTTACACTAGAATTTTTTTTTTTTTTAATTTGCTTTTATTTAGGTGTATGTGAGTCAGAGTCTAAGTGTATAAGGGTGACGTCCTCTTTTGGTTCTGCTTCTGGAAGTTAGATCTATACTGAGAGTAGAGTCAAGAAACACTCAACCCTGACAACTAAATACGTTGGTGAATGGAGTGTGGATTACTTCTCAATGTTTTATTTTCTTATACTAATACATTCTATTTTCCATTTGAAAAGGAAAATGCTCCTATACTTCTTATATGCATAAATTACTACATGACTTAAAAGAAACCTGTGGGGGGGGGGCAATAAGAGAAGTTGTTTTCTTAGTTTATCAACTCGACAAAGTATTTCCTTTTTCTCATAAAATTTATTTATGACATAGAATTTGCAAACATTTGGCAAAGCCTGTTAGGTTTAGAAATCATATTTTTCCATTTGTCAGAAAAAAACTATTTCTTAATAGAAATAAGAAGTCCTTAAAATAATAACACAATTTATTGTAATGTATTATTAGACTCTGGGGCATCTCTTGTGGCTCAGGGGTAAAGAATCTACCTGCCAGTGCTGAAGATGCAGGAGACGTGGGGTCAATCCCTGGGTTGGGAAGATACCCTTGGGGAGGACATTGCAACCCACTCCAGTATTCTTGCCTAGAGGATCCCATGGACAGAGGAGCCTTCCAGGCTACAGGGTCGCACAGAGTCTGACACAACTGAAGCAACTTTGTGTACACACACACATAGCTGGGTACTAAAATCGGTTATCCTGGTATTTGAGAAAAGTATTCTTATGTTTGTTGTCTGGATTCACATGTATGAATAATCTAAAGACAGCTTGAAAATGCATCTTTGTTTTAGGCTACCAGTCAGACTCCAAGAGTGTAATGCAAGAGTTTCACTCTGTGGACACAAAGTTGAAAGTGTTTTGTCTTGAGTCTTTTTCTTCAGATCTGAATAAATTCCTTTGATTTATGTTTGTCAATTTTTAAAAATAAATGTTATCCCTATACCTGCCTAGAAGGTTAATAGCACTTAAGAAGAAGCAAGATACAAGTATATATGTCCGAATATCTGCTCAGTTAATTCAGGATATTATTTACACAATTTTTCCAGATTTTTAACTGAAGTAGTTATTTTAATATGTTAAAAATGCTTACATGTTCATTAGAACATGTCCATTGCCCTGATAAATGTCAGAATCCTCAGGAACAGTTGATGTCTAGGCGAACTCGCCTCAACCCTGACAACTAAATACGTTGGTGAATGGAGTGTGGATTACTTCTCAATGTTTTATTTTCTTATACTAATACATTCTATTTTCCATTTGAAAAGGAAAATACTCCTATACTTCTTATATGCATAAATTACTACATGACTTAAAAGAAACCTGTGGGGGCAATAAGAGAAGTTGTTTTCTTAGTTTATCAACTCGACAAAGTATTTCCTTTTTCTCATAAAATTTATTTATGACATAGAATTTGCAAACATTTGGCAAAGCCTGTTAGGTTTAGAAATCATATTTTTCCATTTGTCAGAAAAAAACTATTTCTTAATAGAAATAAGAAGTCCTTAAAATAATAACACAATTTATTGTAATGTATTATTAGACTCTGGGGCATCTCTTGTGGCTCAGGGGTAAAGAATCTACCTGCCAGTGCTGAAGATGCAGGAGACGTGGGGTCAATCCCTGGGTTGGGAAGATACCCTTGGGGAGGACATTGCAACCCACTCCAGTATTCTTGCCTAGAGGATCCCATGGACAGAGGAGCCTTCCAGGCTACAGGGTCGCACAGAGTCTGACACAACTGAAGCAACTTTGTGTACACACACACATAGCTGGGTACTAAAATCGGTTATCCTGGTATTTGAGAAAAGTATTCTTATGTTTGTTGTCTGGATTCACATGTATGAATAATCTAAAGACAGCTTGAAAATGCATCTTTGTTTTAGGCTACCAGTCAGACTCCAAGAGTGTAATGCAAGAGTTTCACTCTGTGGACACAAAGTTGAAAGTGTTTTGTCTTGAGTCTTTTTCTTCAGATCTGAATAAATTCCTTTGATTTATGTTTGTCAATTTTTAAAAATAAATGTTATCCCTATACCTGCCTAGAAGGTTAATAGCACTTAAGAAGAAGCAAGATACAAGTATATATGTCCGAATATCTGCTCAGTTAATTCAGGATATTATTTACACAATTTTTCCAGATTTTTAACTGAAGTAGTTATTTTAATATGTTAAAAATGCTTACATGTTCATTAGAAAATGTCCATTGCCCTGATAAATGTCAGAATCCTCAGGAACAGTTGATGTCTAGGCGAACTCGCCTCACATATTTGCTTTGTTATTATTTTAGACTTCACATGTGATATCATGAAATATGTGTCTTTCCTTGGCTTATTTCACGTAGCAAAAATACTCTCTCAGGTTTATCCATGTTGTAGCAAATCACAGGATTTCATCTTTTTTTTAAGGCAAATAGTACTCTCTCTCTCTGTACACACACACACACACACACACACACACACACACACACACATTATTTTCTTAATTTATCTGTTGATGGACACTTAAACTGTTTCCATCTCTTGATGACTGTGGATAATGCTAAAATGAACATGGTAATACAGATATTTTTCCAAGACAGTGATTTTATTTCCTTTGAATATATACTCAGAATTGGGATTGCTGTGTTACATGGTAGCTCTATGTTTAATTTTTTTAGGAACCTATATACAGTTTTCTATAATGCTGTGTCAATTTATATTCTCACCAACAGTGTACGAGTTCTCTTTTCTTTATGTCATCACCAGAATCTGTTATCTCTTCTCTTTGGGTAAGAGATATCCTTTCAAATGTTAGGTAATATCATTGAGGTGTCGATTTAGATTTCCCTAATGATTAGTGATGTTGACCATCTTTTCATATATCTATTGGTTAATGATATGTCGCCTTGGAAGAGGGTCTAATTAGGTCTTTTATTCATTTTTCAATTGGGTTGTGGTTTTTGTTGTGCTTTTTTTTTTTTTTTCTGCTACTAAGTTGCTTGAGTACTTTGAATAATTTGGATGTTAACTTCTGATCTTTTTGCAAAATCTATCTATTGGTTCTTTGCCTTTTCTTCAGATCTGAATAAATTCCTTTGATTTATGTTTGTCAATTTTTAAAAATAAATGTTATCCCTATACCTGCCTAGAAGGTTAATAGCACTTAAGAAGAAGCAAGATACAAGTATATATGTCCGAATATCTGCTCAGTTAATTCAGGATATTATTTACACAATTTTTCCAGATTTTTAACTGAAGTAGTTATTTTAATATGTTAAAAATGCTTACATGTTCATTAGAAAATGTCCATTGCCCTGATAAATGTCAGAATCCTCAGGAACAGTTGATGTCTAGGCGAACTCGCCTCACATATTTGCTTTGTTATTATTTTAGACTTCACATGTGATATCATGAAATATGTGTCTTTCCTTGGCTTATTTCACGTAGCAAAAATACTCTCTCAGGTTTATCCATGTTGTAGCAAATCACAGGATTTCATCTTTTTTTTAAGGCAAATAGTACTCTCTCTCTCTGTACACACACACACACACACACACACACACACACACACACACACATTATTTTCTTAATTTATCTGTTGATGGACACTTAAACTGTTTCCATCTCTTGATGACTGTGGATAATGCTAAAATGAACATGGTAATACAGATATTTTTCCAAGACAGTGATTTTATTTCCTTTGAATATATACTCAGAATTGGGATTGCTGTGTTACATGGTAGCTCTATGTTTAATTTTTTTAGGAACCTATATACAGTTTTCTATAATGCTGTGTCAATTTATATTCTCACCAACAGTGTACGAGTTCTCTTTTCTTTATGTCATCACCAGAATCTGTTATCTCTTCTCTTTGGGTAAGAGATATCCTTTCAAATGTTAGGTAATATCATTGAGGTGTCGATTTAGATTTCCCTAATGATTAGTGATGTTGACCATCTTTTCATATATCTATTGGTTAATGATATGTCGCCTTGGAAGAGGGTCTAATTAGGTCTTTTATTCATTTTTCAATTGGGTTGTGGTTTTTGTTGTGCTTTTTTTTTTTTTTTCTGCTACTAAGTTGCTTGAGTACTTTGAATAATTTGGATGTTAACTTCTGATCTGTGGTTTGCAAATATTTTCTCCCATTCTATTGGTTCCCTTTGCCTTTTCTTAATAGTTTGCTTTAATGATCCCTCTTAGTCTGGTATAATGCCACTTGTTTATTTTTGCTTTGGCTACCTTTGCTTTTGTTTGAAATATAGCCAGGACCAATGCCAAGGAGCTAACTTCCTGTGTCTCTTAGGAGTTTATGATTTCAGATTTTACATTCAAGTCTTTAATCCATTTTGAATTGATTTTTGTGGATAGTGTAAGATAGGAAATCAATTAAATTATTGTGCATGTGGCTGTCCAATTTTATTAGAACAATTTATTGAGGAGACTGTTCTTTTCTGATTGAATAGTCTTGGTTCCTTGGTTGAAATATTATTGACTATATATGCATGGTATTATTTTTGAGCTCTTAAGTCTGTTTCATTGATCATTGGGTCTATTTTCATGCCAGTATCATGTTTGACTACTATAGTTTTATAATATAATTTTTTTTTTTTTTAGATTTATTTATTTTATTTATTTTGGTGGGGATGGGGTGGAGAGGAAGGGGAGCAGGCAGGCCACTTCCATTGATCCTTCGCTTGTCCATTTTCATCCATCTTTGCCCTGCGGCCCGTGTGGACCTCCCATCGCAGTGGCCTCCGTTGCCACAGAGCACTGGCTCTGGGCGCATGCGCTCCAGAGCTCCGGCTCGGTAATTGGACACATCGGTCCAGCTGCTCCGCGGCACGTGGGACCTTCCCAGGCCAGGAAGTGAACCAGCGCCCCTTGCACTGCAAGGCGATGTCCTTACCCACTGGACCACCAGGGAAGCCCTATAATGTAATTTTAAATCAGGAACTGTGATGGATGCAGCTTTATACTTACTCAAGATTGCTTTGACTATTTGAAGTCTTTATGGTTCCACAAAGAATTTTAATATTATTCTTTCTGTTTCTGTGAAAAAAGCCATCCAAATTTTGATAGGGTTTACACTAAGTCTGTGGATCCCTGTTGTTAGTATGGGTATTTTAGCAACTTTAATTCTTCTGATCTGTGGTTTGCAAATATTTTCTCCCATTCTATTGGTTCCCTTTGCCTTTTCTTAATAGTTTGCTTTAATGATCCCTCTTAGTCTGGTATAATGCCACTTGTTTATTTTTGCTTTGGCTACCTTTGCTTTTGTTTGAAATATAGCCAGGACCAATGCCAAGGAGCTAACTTCCTGTGTCTCTTAGGAGTTTATGATTTCAGATTTTACATTCAAGTCTTTAATCCATTTTGAATTGATTTTTGTGGATAGTGTAAGATAGGAAATCAATTAAATTATTGTGCATGTGGCTGTCCAATTTTATTAGAACAATTTATTGAGGAGACTGTTCTTTTCTGATTGAATAGTCTTGGTTCCTTGGTTGAAATATTATTGACTATATATGCATGGTATTATTTTTGAGCTCTTAAGTCTGTTTCATTGATCATTGGGTCTATTTTCATGCCAGTATCATGTTTGACTACTATAGTTTTATAATATAATTTTTTTTTTTTTTAGATTTATTTATTTTATTTATTTTGGTGGGGATGGGGTGGAGAGGAAGGGGAGCAGGCAGGCCACTTCCATTGATCCTTCGCTTGTCCATTTTCATCCATCTTTGCCCTGCGGCCCGTGTGGACCTCCCATCGCAGTGGCCTCCGTTGCCACAGAGCACTGGCTCTGGGCGCATGCGCTCCAGAGCTCCGGCTCGGTAATTGGACACATCGGTCCAGCTGCTCCGCGGCACGTGGGACCTTCCCAGGCCAGGAAGTGAACCAGCGCCCCTTGCACTGCAAGGCGATGTCCTTACCCACTGGACCACCAGGGAAGCCCTATAATGTAATTTTAAATCAGGAACTGTGATGGATGCAGCTTTATACTTACTCAAGATTGCTTTGACTATTTGAAGTCTTTATGGTTCCACAAAGAATTTTAATATTATTCTTTCTGTTTCTGTGAAAAAAGCCATCCAAATTTTGATAGGGTTTACACTAAGTCTGTGGATCCCTGTTGTTAGTATGGGTATTTTAGCAACTTTAATTCTTCTGATCTATACACATGGGGTATATTTCCATTTATCTGTGTCTTCTTGAGTTCTTTTCTTGCAGTTTTCAATGTGCACATTTACCTTTTTAGTTAAATTTGTTCTGATGTATCTTACTATTTTGATATTATTATAAATGATAATATTTTCTTATTTCTCTTTCAGGTAGTTTATTGTTAGTGCGTAGAAATGCAACTGATTTTTGTATGTTGATTTTATACCTTGAGAATTTACTGAATTTATCAGCTTTCAAGAGTTTCTGAGTGGAGCTTTTTCCATATGTGATATCAAATCATTTCTAGAGAAAACTTTATGTTTTCCTTTCTGATCTGGATGAAACCAATGCATAATTAAATAATTTGTATTAAAAGAATCAACAAGTCACTGTCATTCAGAAAAATAATTTCCAAAGCTTTTTATTCTTAAATAGTTAAATTAAAAAAAAAATATTGAAGTACCATATACACATACAGAGAAAGAGAGAATAATGCACACATCTTAGACCTTCTGCTCAATGACTTTAATAAAATTGATATACTTGTGTTACCAGCATCCCAGAGGGCATCCCCATAGCCCTTGTCAATCTCTAAGAACAACTATCCACGCTCCTAGTAACATAGTTGAATTTTGTCTGTTTTTGAGCTACAATAGATGGCACCAACAGCATATACTCTTCCTGCTTGCTTTTCTTTGCTCAGTATTTGTGAGAGTTATTTACTCATAATGTTACTGTGTGCGATTGCCCACGCTTACTGTTGTAAAGTCTTCATTATACCAATATATGTACCACAGTCGGTTTATTCATGCTACAGTTGATTGCTGTTTGAGTTGTTTCCATTTGAGAACTATTATGAATGGTGCTGTTATGAGGATTCTTGTATGTGTCCTTTTGTGAATTTTCATGCTTGTTTCTGCTGAGTGTAAACTTAAGAGTGGAATTGCTAGGTCTTAGAGTGTTCTTAATTATGCAGAGAGTATACTTTGAATATCAAACTGGGTTGGGGCTGCTGGTGTCAGTTTCTGCACAAAGAATTTTAATATTATTCTTTCTGTTTCTGTGAAAAAAGCCATCCAAATTTTGATAGGGTTTACACTAAGTCTGTGGATCCCTGTTGTTAGTATGGGTATTTTAGCAACTTTAATTCTTCTGATCTATACACATGGGGTATATTTCCATTTATCTGTGTCTTCTTGAGTTCTTTTCTTGCAGTTTTCAATGTGCACATTTACCTTTTTAGTTAAATTTGTTCTGATGTATCTTACTATTTTGATATTATTATAAATGATAATATTTTCTTATTTCTCTTTCAGGTAGTTTATTGTTAGTGCGTAGAAATGCAACTGATTTTTGTATGTTGATTTTATACCTTGAGAATTTACTGAATTTATCAGCTTTCAAGAGTTTCTGAGTGGAGCTTTTTCCATATGTGATATCAAATCATTTCTAGAGAAAACTTTATGTTTTCCTTTCTGATCTGGATGAAACCAATGCATAATTAAATAATTTGTATTAAAAGAATCAACAAGTCACTGTCATTCAGAAAAATAATTTCCAAAGCTTTTTATTCTTAAATAGTTAAATTAAAAAAAAAATATTGAAGTACCATATACACATACAGAGAAAGAGAGAATAATGCACACATCTTAGACCTTCTGCTCAATGACTTTAATAAAATTGATATACTTGTGTTACCAGCATCCCAGAGGGCATCCCCATAGCCCTTGTCAATCTCTAAGAACAACTATCCACGCTCCTAGTAACATAGTTGAATTTTGTCTGTTTTTGAGCTACAATAGATGGCACCAACAGCATATACTCTTCCTGCTTGCTTTTCTTTGCTCAGTATTTGTGAGAGTTATTTACTCATAATGTTACTGTGTGCGATTGCCCACGCTTACTGTTGTAAAGTCTTCATTATACCAATATATGTACCACAGTCGGTTTATTCATGCTACAGTTGATTGCTGTTTGAGTTGTTTCCATTTGAGAACTATTATGAATGGTGCTGTTATGAGGATTCTTGTATGTGTCCTTTTGTGAATTTTCATGCTTGTTTCTGCTGAGTGTAAACTTAAGAGTGGAATTGCTAGGTCTTAGAGTGTTCTTAATTATGCAGAGAGTATACTTTGAATATCAAACTGGGTTGGGGCTGCTGGTGTCAGTTTCTCATAATTAGGCCATTTAAGAGTAAAAATAGAGCTGAAGCACTGCTAGAATCTTGCATGGTCTTGTCAGCTTATAAATGTGAATGATGTTTTTCTGAATTGTGATCACATTCATGTTTCAAGACTTAGTAAACTTACCTGCTCAGGTTAGAGGGTCCTAGAATTCCTCACAGGCAATTTGTAAGTAGAAATACAACATTGAAACCATAGTGTAAAGGTAATCCCATCAACTCCATCTTGGTGTCTTGGCTGTAATGGCATGCCTACCTTTCTAGATAATGACAGATGCCACAGCGGTTTCTTCATTCGTTGAGACATTACTGCTTTCTATCTTTTTGAACCTTAATTCTTTCTGGAAAAGAAAAATGAAGACACATAAAAACAGTTTCTGCAAGAAGTCAAAGATCATATTTTAAAACCTTATAAAGCATTTTGATTGTAGACTAGTCAACAGGTGCATTTTTTTCTACAGAGATTGGTTATTTAATTAAAAAAAACATGTATGTTACCTTCTGTACCATATATTACAATGTGGTCACTGTACATAGTGTTTCATAGAGTTACAATAGAAGACCTCACCTTTCTTCTTTCATTTCAAACAAAATTTTGTTGGAAAAATATATAAATTTCATTGTACAATGCCTCTAATATTTTTTATTCTTATACATATATGCACATTATATTGTTCAGTCATTAATTTGTGTTCAGCTCTGTGACCCCATGGACTATAGCATTCCAGGCTTCCCTGTCCTTCACCATCTCTCCTGGACTTTTCTCGAGCTCATGTTCAATGAGTCGGTGATGCTATCCAATCATCTCATCCTCTGTGGCCCTCTTCTCCTCCTGACTTCAGTCTTTCCTAGCATCAAGGTCTTTTCCAATGAGCTGGCTCTTCGTATCAGGTGACCAAAATATTGGAGCTTCAGCATCAGTCCTTCCAAAGAATATTCCAATTAATAGATCCATTAATATGTATATATATATATATATACACATATATATATACACATATATATATATATACGTATATATATATACATTATATATATACATATATATATATATATAATCATTATAGTGAACTCTTTTTCCATTTCTGAATTACTGCTAATTAGCTTTAGACTGAAAGTAAATTATAAATGTACCTATTTGGTTTATCAATATGAATGTCAATTAAGCAATAATTGAGTAGAAAATAGTTTTATGTGAGTTTGTGTCAGAGGCAAACAAAACTACTGATTTGCTCTGAACTGTAAGCTTTTAAGTGTTCACTGAATGCTTGTAATTTCTTTTGAATACAGACATTTTGAAGCAGCAGTTGATTTGAACTAAATTAGGCTTTTTCCCATTTACTCTGCTCTATTATTTATATATGTTGTTCTTATCAATATAATAAATGATTCATCTTGCAATATTAATTTACTTAAAGATAAGATTTACCAACTACTTAAGCATCACATGTCTAATCTTGTAGGTGAATGCAAATATTAATGGACTAATTTATTCCATCTCATAGGTACCTACCCATACCTGGAGTTGTTTATGTTGTTCAAATGGAAATAGTTAGAACAGGACAAAGTTTAAATGGTTTATAAAATAATATATTTTATACAAATTTCCAGAGGAATATGATGATGATTTTAGACTTCTTTGCAAGTATGATACACAGGAACTTCATGTCAAGGAATGAAGAGTCCCAAATATTTACAGAATTTCATGGGAATAGGATATAGATAATACAGTGACATTTATACACTGACATACTGAAAAGAGGAAAGGGAACACAGAAAGCAACACTGCTAAAAGCAATCACATTTAAAACATCTAACAGGGTTCTAAAGCTGCAATTACCCAGTGTAGTAAATGTGACTTAGTGATTAAAAGACTGAGGATAATTATTATTTATACATGTTTTAAGAGCATATACTAATAATGGTACATTAACCATGCTCTCAAGGAAAATGCAATTTATACATTGTCTTAAATCTCTTATTAGTCTCTAATATAATTTATACATCAGCCTTGAATGAAGTTTTTCAAAATGCCGTTTGAACAACAAAGTCTGCATTGACTTCATTCACACATATTAAAATACGCTATCCCCACCCTATGTTCTCCTTTGATGCCTTTGTCATTTGAATAAGTCACCGTACTTGGGCTTATTTGCTAGCTATTTTCCCACTTAACCAAAGCTTGATCCCTGAATAATCATTTTCACTGACTGTTACTATCTGTCAATGGAACACAAATTGAACTTTTGCAAAAACATGGCCATATATCTGGTCGTAAGCTGGGACATAAAGAATCTTTTGACATCTAGGATTATTTTAGGTTTACCAGATTCATTTTGATAGTTCAGTCATCCATTGTTCATCAATTGTCAGTATAGTAGGCCAGGTGCAAGAGTTTAGGCAAACAAAAATAAAGAGGACTTGGTTTCTAGTGTGAAACAATTTAGTCTCCTTGTGATTGTGTTCAGTCTAGTAAGGAGAGACACAGTCATATTCAACTGAAACCTTGATCAGTTTTCTTAGGGTAGACTTTTTTTGAATGCAAATATTAATGGACTAATTTATTCCATCTCATAGGTACCTACCCATACCTGGAGTTGTTTATGTTGTTCAAATGGAAATAGTTAGAACAGGACAAAGTTTAAATGGTTTATAAAATAATATATTTTATACAAATTTCCAGAGGAATATGATGATGATTTTAGACTTCTTTGCAAGTATGATACACAGGAACTTCATGTCAAGGAATGAAGAGTCCCAAATATTTACAGAATTTCATGGGAATAGGATATAGATAATACAGTGACATTTATACACTGACATACTGAAAAGAGGAAAGGGAACACAGAAAGCAACACTGCTAAAAGCAATCACATTTAAAACATCTAACAGGGTTCTAAAGCTGCAATTACCCAGTGTAGTAAATGTGACTTAGTGATTAAAAGACTGAGGATAATTATTATTTATACATGTTTTAAGAGCATATACTAATAATGGTACATTAACCATGCTCTCAAGGAAAATGCAATTTATACATTGTCTTAAATCTCTTATTAGTCTCTAATATAATTTATACATCAGCCTTGAATGAAGTTTTTCAAAATGCCGTTTGAACAACAAAGTCTGCATTGACTTCATTCACACATATTAAAATACGCTATCCCCACCCTATGTTCTCCTTTGATGCCTTTGTCATTTGAATAAGTCACCGTACTTGGGCTTATTTGCTAGCTATTTTCCCACTTAACCAAAGCTTGATCCCTGAATAATCATTTTCACTGACTGTTACTATCTGTCAATGGAACACAAATTGAACTTTTGCAAAAACATGGCCATATATCTGGTCGTAAGCTGGGACATAAAGAATCTTTTGACATCTAGGATTATTTTAGGTTTACCAGATTCATTTTGATAGTTCAGTCATCCATTGTTCATCAATTGTCAGTATAGTAGGCCAGGTGCAAGAGTTTAGGCAAACAAAAATAAAGAGGACTTGGTTTCTAGTGTGAAACAATTTAGTCTCCTTGTGATTGTGTTCAGTCTAGTAAGGAGAGACACAGTCATATTCAACTGAAACCTTGATCAGTTTTCTTAGGGTAGACCTTGTTTCTGAAAGGAGGTGGGCATTGTAGAGGAAGAGCTGCATAGCAGACATCAGATAGCCAGAGCTATTTAGCCACAGCTCTGAGCATCACCATACCCTCAGAATAGATTGCATGAGACACATTGCCACAAATTTATTTCAAGAGAGTGTATTTAAAGTCCACTGCAAGTTAGACACGACTGAGCTGAAATCTTTTTATTGCTATTTATGTTTAATATGAAAACTTTAATCAAGAGCCTTTTCCTAGACCCCAAAATCTCAAACTAAAGCCTAGAGATGTGATCTTTATTACCTCACATACCTAAGAGCCATTTCTGGAAACTGGTGATGGACCCATCCTGAAATATTTATCTTTTTTTGATTTTTTTTCCTCCTTTTTTTTTTCTTCTAATTAATTTTTTATCAGCATATAGTTGGTTTACATTGTTGTGCACCCTGAAAAGATATTTAATATTTACTTTTTGGCCATGCCAAATAAATAAAGTCCACTGCAGGTCATATAGAAAGCAGCTACTAATTAGTAGTTTCTGTCATCACTATTAATATAGGAAACAAGTGAGCAAACTAATTTTTTTTCCTGAATATATGTAAGTTTCCCAAGATAGAACATTTTCTTTAACAAATTAACATGTGACCTTGAGCCTGATAGCTCAAGCAGTACACAGAGCTAGACTCATCTAGCCTTTGGTCTTCAGGTCATGAAGCCAGAGGAGGTCATAAACAGGGCTACCCTAGTGCGTGGCCAGACCATGCCAGGCTGAGCCCTTTAGTGGCTTAATCTAGATGCCATGAGCAGGAAGGCTGCAGTAGGTAGTAGGGAAGAGTCCAGGGAAATGAAATGTTAGCCAAGGAATTTGATGAAGTGTGTATAGGAATAGTATCCTGGAAAAATCACTCAAGGCCTAAAACACGGTCAGTGGAGCAGAAGATGCTTAAGGCACCAAAGCAACCCAGACAAAAGAAAACATGGTGACTTTTTGTCTTAATACATAACTATTTCAGTTGATAGTCTCCTTGTGATTGTGTTCAGTCTAGAGGAACCTTTTGCATCAGTTTTCTTAGGGTAGACCTTGTTTCTGAAAGGAGGTGGGCATTGTAGAGGAAGAGCTGCATAGCAGACATCAGATAGCCAGAGCTATTTAGCCACAGCTCTGAGCATCACCATACCCTCAGAATAGATTGCATGAGACACATTGCCACAAATTTATTTCAAGAGAGTGTATTTAAAGTCCACTGCAAGTTAGACACGACTGAGCTGAAATCTTTTTATTGCTATTTATGTTTAATATGAAAACTTTAATCAAGAGCCTTTTCCTAGACCCCAAAATCTCAAACTAAAGCCTAGAGATGTGATCTTTATTACCTCACATACCTAAGAGCCATTTCTGGAAACTGGTGATGGACCCATCCTGAAATATTTATCTTTTTTTGATTTTTTTTCCTCCTTTTTTTTTTCTTCTAATTAATTTTTTATCAGCATATAGTTGGTTTACATTGTTGTGCACCCTGAAAAGATATTTAATATTTACTTTTTGGCCATGCCAAATAAATAAAGTCCACTGCAGGTCATATAGAAAGCAGCTACTAATTAGTAGTTTCTGTCATCACTATTAATATAGGAAACAAGTGAGCAAACTAATTTTTTTTCCTGAATATATGTAAGTTTCCCAAGATAGAACATTTTCTTTAACAAATTAACATGTGACCTTGAGCCTGATAGCTCAAGCAGTACACAGAGCTAGACTCATCTAGCCTTTGGTCTTCAGGTCATGAAGCCAGAGGAGGTCATAAACAGGGCTACCCTAGTGCGTGGCCAGACCATGCCAGGCTGAGCCCCTTTAGTGGCTTAATCTAGATGCCATGAGCAGGAAGGCTGCAGTAGGTAGTAGGGAAGAGTCCAGGGAAATGAAATGTTAGCCAAGGAATTTGATGAAGTGTGTATAGGAATAGTATCCTGGAAAAATCACTCAAGGCCTAAAACACGGTCAGTGGAGCAGAAGATGCTTAAGGCACCAAAGCAACCCAGACAAAAGAAAAACATGGTGACTTTTTGTCTTAATACATAACTATTTCAGTTATATATAGATAGGATTTATGGCTTTGAGGACTTGTAGCAACCTATTCAAGTTTATGTAACTAATAGATTGCAGAGCCAACATTTAAACTCAAGTCTGTCAAACTGTCAATCTCATATTCATAACCACTGTCTGTAGTTTTAAAACAATCTTTTTGTGACAGTAGAAATAACATGAAAAAATGCTATAGAGAAGCTTATTTTTAAATTTTATATTGAAGTATAGATGATTCACAATTTTGTGATAGTTTCAGGTGGACAGAAAAGGGACTGAGCATACATAACCATGTATCTATTCTCTCCCAAACTTCTCTCCATCCAGGGTGCCATATAGTATGGAGCAGAGTTCCCTGTGCTATGTAGTAGGTCTTTGTTGTTGTTGTTGTTGTTGTTGAGTCATTATGGCATGTCCAACTCTGCAATCTCAGTGACTACAGTGTGCCAGGCTTCCCTGTCCTTCAGTACCTCCCACAGTTTTCTCAGATTCATGTCGATTGTGTCAATGATACCATCCGATCATCTCTTCCTCTGTTGCCCTCTTCTCTTGCCCTCAGTCTTTCTCAGCATCAGGATCATTTCCAATGATTTGGCTCTTCACATTAGATACCAAAGTGTTGGAACTTCAGCATCATTCCTTCCAATGAATATTCAGAGCTGACTTCCTTTATGATGGACTGGTTTGATCTCCTTGCTGTCCAAGGAACTCGCGAGAGTTTTCTCAAGTGCCACAATTCAAAAACATCACTTCTTCAGCTCTCCACCTCGTTTATGGTCAAACTCTCATATCTGTACATGACGACAGGAAAAACTGTAGCTATTTGACTATTTGGACCTTACTTGACAAAATGATGTCTCTGCTTTTTAATATGCTATCTAGGTTTGTCATAACTTTTCTTCCAAGGAGCAAGCATATTTCGTTATCCATTTTAAATATAGCAATGTGTACACATCCATCCCAAACTCCCTATCTCTCTCTTCTCCTCATATTCCCCAGTGGGAACCATAAATTTATTCTCAGAATCTATGGATATGTTTCTGTTTTGTATATAATCATTTATTGTTCAATTCTGAGTGTACGGGATATCATATCTTATTTCTATTTCTCTGGCTTACTTCATTCAGTTTGACAATCTATAGCAAAGCTTCTAATGGTAATTTGTAAAGAAGTACGGCGAGGACAGTAGTGGCAAGAATAGTGAAAACATTCCAGGCTGTATTAGAAGATTGACATACTAATGTTAGTGGATGGTCTGCCAAGCATGTGTATTACCAGAATGTGGTAGACCCTCCAAAGTTTACTTGTATCAACATGACTTCCTGTTAACATCTTTGTGATAGTTTCAGGTGGACAGAAAAGGGACTGAGCATACATAACCATGTATCTATTCTCTCCCAAACTTCTCTCCATCCAGGGTGCCATATAGTATGGAGCAGAGTTCCCTGTGCTATGTAGTAGGTCTTTGTTGTTGTTGTTGTTGTTGTTGAGTCATTATGGCATGTCCAACTCTGCAATCTCAGTGACTACAGTGTGCCAGGCTTCCCTGTCCTTCAGTACCTCCCACAGTTTTCTCAGATTCATGTCGATTGTGTCAATGATACCATCCGATCATCTCTTCCTCTGTTGCCCTCTTCTCTTGCCCTCAGTCTTTCTCAGCATCAGGATCATTTCCAATGATTTGGCTCTTCACATTAGATACCAAAGTGTTGGAACTTCAGCATCATTCCTTCCAATGAATATTCAGAGCTGACTTCCTTTATGATGGACTGGTTTGATCTCCTTGCTGTCCAAGGAACTCGCGAGAGTTTTCTCAAGTGCCACAATTCAAAAACATCACTTCTTCAGCTCTCCACCTCGTTTATGGTCAAACTCTCATATCTGTACATGACGACAGGAAAAACTGTAGCTATTTGACTATTTGGACCTTACTTGACAAAATGATGTCTCTGCTTTTTAATATGCTATCTAGGTTTGTCATAACTTTTCTTCCAAGGAGCAAGCATATTTCGTTATCCATTTTAAATATAGCAATGTGTACACATCCATCCCAAACTCCCTATCTCTCTCTTCTCCTCATATTCCCCAGTGGGAACCATAAATTTATTCTCAGAATCTATGGATATGTTTCTGTTTTGTATATAATCATTTATTGTTCAATTCTGAGTGTACGGGATATCATATCTTATTTCTATTTCTCTGGCTTACTTCATTCAGTTTGACAATCTATAGCAAAGCTTCTAATGGTAATTTGTAAAGAAGTACGGCGAGGACAGTAGTGGCAAGAATAGTGAAAACATTCCAGGCTGTATTAGAAGATTGACATACTAATGTTAGTGGATGGTCTGCCAAGCATGTGTATTACCAGAATGTGGTAGACCCTCCAAAGTTTACTTGTATCAACATGACTTCCTGTTAACATCTTTGTGACTAAGTAGAAGTAAATTAATATTGCCCTCTCTACTGTTTACTCTAGTTAAAATGAGGCTAGAAAATAAATAAATGAGCCTTCCTCACAGGGTTGCCGTGAGGACTACATGAAAATCTATATAATGTAGAAGAGTCTCTGGCACAGAAATAGTGTTCAGTAAATATTGACATTATTATACATTTCCAGAAATTCAGGAACAAGAAACTATATTCTGTACTAATAATGTCTTGTGAAAATAAATTATCTGATCATTTGCAATGACTGCCTGTTCAAGAATTTAAATGCTTTATCATAAGTGGACTAGACTTTACAACAAAGTCTGGCAAGCAGGGTTGTCCATCACAATCCAGCCCAGTGAGGGCTGGACAGCTCCTTTTAGGTGTTTCAGAGGTATATTAACTCAACATGGACAAACCTGAATTCATTTCTTCCCCATGCCCTTGCAATTCAATATATTTCCTTATACAAGCTAGAATTCAATGTCACCCTGATTTTTCAGATTATCTTCATGCCCTACTTCAAGAAAAATCCCAGACTTGCAGCTTATAACCACATGTCTTTAATCCTTCCTGTCTTCTCCATCTGTGGCTTCTGCTTCATAAACACAGCTTTCCTTGGCCCCAGTCTGCTTTCATTTACACATACTCTCTGTGTGACTGTGAGAACATTATCTAAGAAACACTATGACTCTGATGCTTCTGTGATGAAAATCCATGAATCTTACCTACACGCACGCACGCACGCACACACACACACACACACACACACACACACACATCAATGATTCTCAAAAACATTGAAACTAAAGGCATACAAAGTTTGGAATGTTTTTCCCAGTGACCAAAAGCTTTCAGATTTAGTTTAGTCTTAGGTATCATAGGTTTTCTTTAACCTATCTGCCTCATTAGGAAGTGTTTCTATGTTCTCTCATAAAAACCTTTATTATATCTGTGTCTCTTTCCTGCCTACAATATTAAATCTATCATTAACTCTGATGACACAGTCTATAGCTAGTTTTGTTTTGTATTCGCTCAGTAGCATATAAGCAGTATCCCATTGGAAATATGTAGAAACATTTTTAATTGGTGTAATGACTAGGAGGCACTACACATATTAAATGGCCAGGGGAAAAGATCCTGCATTCTCCAGTGATTGGGACAGCCCCATAAGAGGGAGAGCTGTTCTACCCAAAATGCCAGAGTTACCTTCTGTAAGGAATTGTGCATTGGATTTTACACACTGTGAAGGCAGTTTATCTTGATGTTTTGAAACATAGTTGGATCTCCATAGGATTCGGAAACCAGATCTCAGACAAGTTGATCTTAGGCATTTATATGTTTAAGCAATTTCCCAACTAACACAAGTGTGCCCTCCTGTTTAAGTCACTAATAGATACCTATGCTTTTTTCTTTTACCTCTGACCAAAGGAACCTTAAATTTAATGTCCAGAAGAAATAATATTTGTCTTCTTTTTGGAAGATTTATTTATCATATCCTCTTAGGGGTTTTTCTATGAGTTTTCAGAATGTATTTTGAATGCACTCCCAGTGTAAAGGCCAATAATTTATTTGAATGCTTCTAAAATTTTTTGGGAAGTATGTCATGACCCTAAAAGCTACTTCAAGAAAAATCCCAGACTTGCAGCTTATAACCACATGTCTTTAATCCTTCCTGTCTTCTCCATCTGTGGCTTCTGCTTCATAAACACAGCTTTCCTTGGCCCCAGTCTGCTTTCATTTACACATACTCTCTGTGTGACTGTGAGAACATTATCTAAGAAACACTATGACTCTGATGCTTCTGTGATGAAAATCCATGAATCTTACCTACACGCACGCACGCACGCACACACACACACACACACACACACACACACACACATCAATGATTCTCAAAAACATTGAAACTAAAGGCATACAAAGTTTGGAATGTTTTTCCCAGTGACCAAAAGCTTTCAGATTTAGTTTAGTCTTAGGTATCATAGGTTTTCTTTAACCTATCTGCCTCATTAGGAAGTGTTTCTATGTTCTCTCATAAAAACCTTTATTATATCTGTGTCTCTTTCCTGCCTACAATATTAAATCTATCATTAACTCTGATGACACAGTCTATAGCTAGTTTTGTTTTGTATTCGCTCAGTAGCATATAAGCAGTATCCCATTGGAAATATGTAGAAACATTTTTAATTGGTGTAATGACTAGGAGGCACTACACATATTAAATGGCCAGGGGAAAAGATCCTGCATTCTCCAGTGATTGGGACAGCCCCATAAGAGGGAGAGCTGTTCTACCCAAAATGCCAGAGTTACCTTCTGTAAGGAATTGTGCATTGGATTTTACACACTGTGAAGGCAGTTTATCTTGATGTTTTGAAACATAGTTGGATCTCCATAGGATTCGGAAACCAGATCTCAGACAAGTTGATCTTAGGCATTTATATGTTTAAGCAATTTCCCAACTAACACAAGTGTGCCCTCCTGTTTAAGTCACTAATAGATACCTATGCTTTTTTCTTTTACCTCTGACCAAAGGAACCTTAAATTTAATGTCCAGAAGAAATAATATTTGTCTTCTTTTTGGAAGATTTATTTATCATATCCTCTTAGGGGTTTTTCTATGAGTTTTCAGAATGTATTTTGAATGCACTCACAGTGTAAAGGCTAACTAATAAAAAAATAATTACAATAAATTGTATTAAGAGTTTGGCTAGGATGTCATTGGTCTTACCATTGCTTCTCAGAAACTTACCAGAGAAAATGAAGTAACTTCAATCTTTACATTTCAAAGAATGGACTGCTGCTTTTCCTAACAAGTGGTGCTGCTGGCCAAAATCTTGGCTTTCTCTGCATGCCAAAACCAAATAAAAATTACAAAGACAGAATTTGGAGGAAATAGAGAGGTGGCTTTAATCCTTAGCCAGCAGAGAGGGAACGCCATAGGCTCACATTTCAAGAACTGTGCCCTCCCCACTTCATGAGAAGTCTAGGAGCTTATATAAGATGAGGACTCACAGTGATGAGGATCTTACTCCTCTTGCACTGTTTCAAAGAAAGTCATGGACTGATGTCAGTAACCCAGAAATTGAGTCTGGCAGTCCTGTGGCTCTGTGGCCTCCTTTCTGATATGTAAAAAGAGAAGAACTATAAGGGGAAGTGTGGTGTAAAGGTGTGCATCAGATACAGAATGTGTGTAGCCTGGAGTCTAAAGATTGCTCAGTCACTCACTTGTATCTGACTCTTTGTGACTCCATGGATTGCAGCGTGCCAGACTTCCCCATCCTTCACTATCTCCTGGAGAGTGAGCAAACACATGTCATATGAGTCAGTGATGCCATCTAGCCATCTTATCTTCTGTCACTCACTACTGCGCCTCCTCTCAGCATCAAGAATTTTTCAATGTTTGAAGGGGAAAATATTGGAGCTTCAAGTTCATCATGTTCTTCCCTTGAATATTCAGAGTTGATTTCCTTTAGAAATGACTGATTGCTGTGGTTAAATTGATTGATAGAATTGATTTGATGGACCCAAAAGAGGGCTTTGGAATTTTACACTGTGAGGCATTTATCTTGATGTTTTGAAACATAGTTGGATCTCCATAGGATTCGAAACCAGATCTCAGACAAGTTGATCTTAGGCATTTATATGTTTAAGCAATTTCCCAACTAACACAAGTGTGCCCTCCTGTTTAAGTCACTAATAGATACCTATGCTTTTTTCTTTTACCTCTGACCAAAGGAACCTTAAATTTAATGTCCAGAAGAAATAATATTTGTCTTCTTTTTGGAAGATTTATTTATCATATCCTCTTAGGGGTTTTTCTATGAGTTTTCAGAATGTATTTTGAATGCACTCACAGTGTAAAGGCTAACTAATAAAAAAATAATTACAATAAATTGTATTAAGAGTTTGGCTAGGATGTCATTGGTCTTACCATTGCTTCTCAGAAACTTACCAGAGAAAATGAAGTAACTTCAATCTTTACATTTCAAAGAATGGACTGCTGCTTTTCCTAACAAGTGGTGCTGCTGGCCAAAATCTTGGCTTTCTCTGCATGCCAAAACCAAATAAAAATTACAAAGACAGAATTTGGAGGAAATAGAGAGGTGGCTTTAATCCTTAGCCAGCAGAGAGGGGAACGCCATAGGCTCACATTTCAAGAACTGTGCCCTCCCCACTTCATGAGAAGTCTAGGAGCTTATATAAGATGAGGACTCACAGTGATGAGGATCTTACTCCTCTTGCACTGTTTCAAAGAAAGTCATGGACTGATGTCAGTAACCCAGAAATTGAGTCTGGCAGTCCTGTGGCTCTGTGGCCTCCTTTCTGATATGTAAAAAGAGAAGAACTATAAGGGGAAGTGTGGTGTAAAGGTGTGCATCAGATACAGAATGTGTGTAGCCTGGAGTCTAAAGATTGC
This sequence comes from Tragulus kanchil, assembly GCA_022376925.1. Classification (NCBI taxonomy): domain Eukaryota; kingdom Metazoa; phylum Chordata; class Mammalia; order Artiodactyla; family Tragulidae; genus Tragulus; species Tragulus kanchil. Next base: position 115,593,591 of record JAIOJX010000028.1, on the reverse strand, counting down.
TCAGTCACTCACTTGTATCTGACTCTTTGTGACTCCATGGATTGCAGCGTGCCAGACTTCCCCATCCTTCACTATCTCCTGGAGAGTGAGCAAACACATGTCATATGAGTCAGTGATGCCATCTAGCCATCTTATCTTCTGTCACTCACTACTGCGCCTCCTCTCAGTCTTCTGAGCATCAAGAATTTTTTCAATGTTTGCTCTTCACATTAGGTGGTCAAAATATTGGAGCTTCAAGTTCATCATGTTCTTCCCTTGAATATTCAGAGTTGATTTCCTTTAGAAATGACTGATTGCTGTGGTTAAATTGATTGATAGAATTGATTTGATCTCTCTGCTGTCCAAGGGACTCTCAGGAGTCTTCTCCAGCACCACAGTTCTAAGGCATCAGTTTTTCAGTGCTTAGCCATCTGTGTGGTCAAACTCTCATATCTGTACATAACTTCTGAAAAAAAAGGTATAGTTTAGACTACATAAACCTCTGTCAGCAAAGTGATATCTCTGCTTTTTAATATGCTATCTAGGTTTGTCATGATTTTTCTACCAAGGAACAATTATCTTTGATTTCATGACTGCAGTCAAGGTTTCCAGTACAGGAAAATAAAGTCTGTCAATGTTTTCATTGTTTCCCCATATGTTTGTCATGAAGTGATAGGACTGGATGCCATCCCTATCCAGGCATCTGGATAATTTCCTATCCAGTCTTACATAAAGGACTACAGAGGGCCTCTAGAGCAGGAATTAGTGAATTTTGGCCATAGAATAAATCCAGTTCCACCCTATTTTTGCAAAGAAAATTTTATTGGAATACAGTCACTGGAATATAGGTACTATTTATGTTGTTTTGTGTTCTGTGCTGCTACAGCAAGTAAGAATAGTTAACAATGGAGACCATATGCCTTGCAAAGCCTAAAATATTTACTGTGTTACCCTTGCAGGAAAGAGCTGCTGGTTTTGTTCATATACATGTACACACACACACACACGTGTATGTGTATATATATAGTATATTTTTTCAGCAAAAAGCTGGCAGAAAATTAAGCGTTCAACATTATACTCCTAACTTCTTATTTAACCATGTTAGTACATCAGAGAAGAAAAAAAAAGGTAATAATTATCACCTGTGATCACCAGAATAAAATCCTCAAATAAGATACACTTTCATTTTCATGAATATTGTATCTTAAGCTGAAGTTGTTAATAAACCAAACCAACCTACTGAAACTCTGTTGTGGTGAAGGAATACTTCTACCAAAACATTTTCTCAGTCTTCTGAGCATCAAGAATTTTTCAATGTTTGCTCTTCACATTAGGTGGTCAAAATATTGGAGCTTCAAGTTCATCATGTTCTTCCCTTGAATATTCAGAGTTGATTTCCTTTAGAAATGACTGATTGCTGTGGTTAAATTGATTGATAGAATTGATTTGATCTCTCTGCTGTCCAAGGGACTCTCAGGAGTCTTCTCCAGCACCACAGTTCTAAGGCATCAGTTTTTCAGTGCTTAGCCATCTGTGTGGTCAAACTCTCATATCTGTACATAACTTCTGAAAAAAAAGGTATAGTTTAGACTACATAAACCTCTGTCAGCAAAGTGATATCTCTGCTTTTTAATATGCTATCTAGGTTTGTCATGATTTTTCTACCAAGGAACAATTATCTTTGATTTCATGACTGCAGTCAAGGTTTCCAGTACAGGAAAATAAAGTCTGTCAATGTTTTCATTGTTTCCCCATATGTTTGTCATGAAGTGATAGGACTGGATGCCATCCCTATCCAGGCATCTGGATAATTTCCTATCCAGTCTTACATAAAGGACTACAGAGGGCCTCTAGAGCAGGAATTAGTGAATTTTGGCCATAGAATAAATCCAGTTCCACCCTATTTTTGCAAAGAAAATTTTATTGGAATACAGTCACTGGAATATAGGTACTATTTATGTTGTTTTGTGTTCTGTGCTGCTACAGCAAGTAAGAATAGTTAACAATGGAGACCATATGCCTTGCAAAGCCTAAAATATTTACTGTGTTACCCTTGCAGGAAAGAGCTGCTGGTTTTGTTCATATACATGTACACACACACACACACGTGTATGTGTATATATATAGTATATTTTTTCAGCAAAAAGCTGGCAGAAAATTAAGCGTTCAACATTATACTCCTAACTTCTTATTTAACCATGTTAGTACATCAGAGAAGAAAAAAAAAGGTAATAATTATCACCTGTGATCACCAGAATAAAATCCTCAAATAAGATACACTTTCATTTTCATGAATATTGTATCTTAAGCTGAAGTTGTTAATAAACCAAACCAACCTACTGAAACTCTGTTGTGGTGAAGGAATACTTCTACCAAAACATTTATTTGCAAGGAGAACAGGCATCTTATGCTCAAAAGACCTGAACTCTTCAATGGCTTTCCGGGAAGGGGTTCTAAAGAGAATATTTAGAGTAAGGATTGCAAGGTGCCTGACTTTCTTATTAGTTGTGATGAGGTTACTGGGTAATGTGTCAGGAGTCTTAATTATCAGTAGTCTTCGTGCCATGGTTAGCATGTTTTCACCATCCTCTACCTGGATGCAGATTCTGCAGAAGAGATCAAAGATATGCATCAGATTGTTAAGTCTACCCCTTGAGGAGGAACTATGTTTTACCCTCTGAACTGTTTAAATTATGGTAGTTTTCTTACTTGACTGTTCTTTTTTTTCTTTATTTCTACATTACCTCACTTCACTAATTAGTATGTTTTCACCATCCTCTACCTGGATGCAGATTCTGCAGAAGAGATCAAAGATATGCATCAGATTGTTAAGTCTACCCCTTGAGGAGGACTCTGTTTTACCCTCTGAACTGTTTAAACTATGGTAGTTTTCTTACTTGACTGTTCTTTTTTTTCTTTATTTCTACATTACCTCACTTCACTAATTAGTAAGTTCTCCAGTATGTTCTTTGGAACTCAAGAAAGACTTAAGGGACTAAAGCCTTTTTCTACAAACAAGAAATGGGAACACAGGTTGTTGACGAATCACTTTATAAAATAGCATTTATGAACCAGCTATTTGTTCTTAAGCAAGAGTGATTTATCTGGCAAAATTACTTCTGTTTGTCTAATTTGGATAGTGTGTTCAGTCATATCTGTCTCTTTGTGACCCCAAATTCTGTAGCCATCCAGGCTTATTCGTCCATGAAAGAGAAGGCAAGAATACTGGAGTGTATTTTCATTTTCTTTTGAGGAAAACATCCCCATTTAGGGACGAGCCGGCTTCTCTTGTGTCTTCTGCATTGGCCAGTAGATTCTACACCATGTCACCTGGGAAGCCCCTAATTTGCATAGTATATCTTTATCACATTCTTTCCAATTTTTAGTCATTTTGTTACATTTTTAAATATAATCTTATGATTTTGGTGCTACTTACTAACCATGGGTAATACACATTTTCATGAATATTGTATCTTAAGCTGAAGTTGTTAATAAACCAAACCAACCTACTGAAACTCTGTTGTGGTGAAGGAATACTTCTACCAAAACATTTATTTGCAAGGAGAACAGGCATCTTATGCTCAAAAGACCTGAACTCTTCAATGGCTTTCCGGGAAGGGGTTCTAAAGAGAATATTTAGAGTAAGGATTGCAAGGTGCCTGACTTTCTTATTAGTTGTGATGAGGTTACTGGGTAATGTGTCAGGAGTCTTAATTATCAGTAGTCTTCGTGCCATGGTTAGCATGTTTTCACCATCCTCTACCTGGATGCAGATTCTGCAGAAGAGATCAAAGATATGCATCAGATTGTTAAGTCTACCCCTTGAGGAGGAACTATGTTTTACCCTCTGAACTGTTTAAATTATGGTAGTTTTCTTACTTGACTGTTCTTTTTTTTCTTTATTTCTACATTACCTCACTTCACTAATTAGTATGTTTTCACCATCCTCTACCTGGATGCAGATTCTGCAGAAGAGATCAAAGATATGCATCAGATTGTTAAGTCTACCCCTTGAGGAGGACTCTGTTTTACCCTCTGAACTGTTTAAACTATGGTAGTTTTCTTACTTGACTGTTCTTTTTTTTCTTTATTTCTACATTACCTCACTTCACTAATTAGTAAGTTCTCCAGTATGTTCTTTGGAACTCAAGAAAGACTTAAGGGACTAAAGCCTTTTTCTACAAACAAGAAATGGGAACACAGGTTGTTGACGAATCACTTTATAAAATAGCATTTATGAACCAGCTATTTGTTCTTAAGCAAGAGTGATTTATCTGGCAAAATTACTTCTGTTTGTCTAATTTGGATAGTGTGTTCAGTCATATCTGTCTCTTTGTGACCCCAAATTCTGTAGCCATCCAGGCTTATTCGTCCATGAAAGAGAAGGCAAGAATACTGGAGTGTATTTTCATTTTCTTTTTGAGGAAAACATCCCCATTTAGGGACGAGCCGGCTTCTCTTGTGTCTTCTGCATTGGCCAGTAGATTCTACACCATGTCACCTGGGAAGCCCCTAATTTGCATAGTATATCTTTATCACATTCTTTCCAATTTTTAGTCATTTTTGTTACATTTTTAAATATAATCTTATGATTTTGGTGCTACTTACTAACCATGGGTAATACACATTTTAAAACTGTCTTATATTGCTTATAAGGTTGCATATCAATCCTTACTTTAGTCTGGTTATTGAGTCCTAATACTTGATTTTAACATGTATCAGCTTCTGGATATAATTTCATTGTATTTTTGTTACTGAGTCCATCCTTGCTGTGATCACTGCATGACAGACCAATGATTCTGAGAAATGAGGTGTTGAAGCAAATAATACACTTTATTTGGAGAGCTGGCCGACCTAGAAGATAGTAGACTAAAGTCTCAAAGTAACCATCTTGTTAAGGTTTGGAAGCCAGCCTCTTTTACAGAGCCAGAGAGAGAGATGATGAGGAACCAAAGTCCACAGGTAGAATAGGGAGGGAGAGGCAGTGGGGAAATGAACTGAAAAGTAGGTAGAGGTGACGAGGAAGTAAAGTGAAAGGTTCTTCAGTCTTGTAAACCATCTCTGGGAATGGCCCACCTTTTGCAGAGGTATATTAATCTCTTCTGTACACAGGTGTCAGATTATCTCTTTGTGATCTGAACAAGGGCACTATAGTTTATAGTTGGGCAAAGAAACAGGGCACTCTCAGGCAGACTATTATGTATGATAATACACTCAGATGATAAAGAAGTTGCCTGCAATGCAGGAGACTAGGTTCGATCCCTGGGTTGGAGAGATCCCCTGGAGAAGGGATTGGCAACCCACTCCAGCATTCTTGCCTGGAGAATCCAATGGACAGAAGAGCCAGGCAGGCTACAGTCCATGGGGTCACAAAGAGTCCGACATGACTGAATGCCTAGCACACAACACATAATAACAAAACCAATAAAAGCAAGTAAAAAAAAAAATGCTTCTAACATGAAATCAGCATTAGCTTCTTCTCTGTGACATTTTATTATACTCATAATAATGTCGACTGGGTCACTTATCTTGCAGAAAACTAATGTGTGCATTGTTCATTTTGCATGATAAATATTTTTTTCTATGTAAAAATCTGGGATTTTCACACATGATGGATTCTAAAAACATAAATGCCTGTGAACACTTTGTCTCCCTATGAAAAAATAGCTGGAAATAGATGCAGATTAGTCTTTGATAATTGGTGGGAATTTGCATAGTATATCTTTATCACATTCTTTCCAATTTTTAGTCATTTTTGTTACATTTTTAAATATAATCTTATGATTTTGGTGCTACTTACTAACCATGGGTAATACACATTTTAAAACTGTCTTATATTGCTTATAAGGTTGCATATCAATCCTTACTTTAGTCTGGTTATTGAGTCCTAATACTTGATTTTAACATGTATCAGCTTCTGGATATAATTTCATTGTATTTTTGTTACTGAGTCCATCCTTGCTGTGATCACTGCATGACAGACCAATGATTCTGAGAAATGAGGTGTTGAAGCAAATAATACACTTTATTTGGAGAGCTGGCCGACCTAGAAGATAGTAGACTAAAGTCTCAAAGTAACCATCTTGTTAAGGTTTGGAAGCCAGCCTCTTTTACAGAGCCAGAGAGAGAGATGATGAGGAACCAAAGTCCACAGGTAGAATAGGGAGGGAGAGGCAGTGGGGAAATGAACTGAAAAGTAGGTAGAGGTGACGAGGAAGTAAAGTGAAAGGTTCTTCAGTCTTGTAAACCATCTCTGGGAATGGCCCACCTTTTGCAGAGGTATATTAATCTCTTCTGTACACAGGTGTCAGATTATCTCTTTGTGATCTGAACAAGGGCACTATAGTTTATAGTTGGGCAAAGAAACAGGGCACTCTCAGGCAGACTATTATGTATGATAATACACTCAGATGATAAAGAAGTTGCCTGCAATGCAGGAGACTAGGTTCGATCCCTGGGTTGGAGAGATCCCCTGGAGAAGGGATTGGCAACCCACTCCAGCATTCTTGCCTGGAGAATCCAATGGACAGAAGAGCCAGGCAGGCTACAGTCCATGGGGTCACAAAGAGTCCGACATGACTGAATGCCTAGCACACAACACATAATAACAAAACCAATAAAAGCAAGTAAAAAAAAAATGCTTCTAACATGAAATCAGCATTAGCTTCTTCTCTGTGACATTTTATTATACTCATAATAATGTCGACTGGGTCACTTATCTTGCAGAAAACTAATGTGTGCATTGTTCATTTTGCATGATAAATATTTTTTTCTATGTAAAAATCTGGGATTTTCACACATGATGGATTCTAAAAACATAAATGCCTGTGAACACTTTGTCTCCCTATGAAAAAATAGCTGGAAATAGATGCAGATTAGTCTTTGATAATTGGTGGAGCCTAAATCCTAGAACATTCCCTAGCATGTGGGGGATGCATAGTGATGCTTATTGATAGGTAAGTTAATGAAAAATGCATTTTCATTTTACAATTTTTTTAAAAATAAGACTTGATGGGGACAAAGCAGCAAAATACTCATGAAGGTGATGGTTTAGTTGCCAAGTCATGTCTGACTCCCCATGGACTGTGGCCCACCAGGCTCCTCTATTCATGGGATTCTCCAGGCAAGAATACTGGAGTGGGTTGTCATTTCTTTCTCCAGAGGATCTTCCAGATCCAGGAATCAAATCCAAGTCTTCTGCATTATAGGCAAATTCTTTACCAGCTGAGCTACAGAGGAAGCCCAGTAGCCAACCATAAATTGTCTGTTCTCTTATTGGGCTCTTTGTAAGTTCCCATTTGAAATCAACTCCAGGTTTAAAGAAAAAAAAAAAAAAAAACAAAAAACCTCTGTGTGGTGTCCTTAATGAGCAATAGGCCAGATGAGTTCGAAAGCTTATTTTGTGTTATAAATTCTTAGAATGACTCTTGAGAAAACACTTTCATTTATTTCACTTTTTTGAGTTCAGATTGTTGCATTTTAGTTGGGGAAGGGCAGATCAGTTTTCATGAACGTGATAGAACTCTATCAACAGACTTCTAAAAATAAATAATTTCTTTACCCTTTGAAACAACAATATCACAAAATTAGAGAATAAAAATGTTCTTGTCATTCCTTTTGGACATTATATTTCTTGGATCCTTACTGTCCAGTCTTAAATCTAAAAAGCTATAGGATTTTCAAATCTTTGCTTCAACACCACTCCCTCTCCTCACTGCCTCCCACCCTACTCTATGCCCACTTCTCTGGGACTCCCTGTTTCTCAACGTTTTCTTTCCAAAGTCCTGATTTTCTGTAAAGTTGAGTTCTTTCTTCCAGTTCACTTCTGTAACATTAATAAATTCTTATTCTTGCAGAAATAATGTGTGCAGCTTTTGCATGATAAATATTTTTTTCTATGTAAAAATCTGGGATTTTCACACATGATGGATTCTAAAAACATAAATGCCTGTGAACACTTTGTCTCCCTATGAAAAAATAGCTGGAAATAGATGCAGATTAGTCTTTGATAATTGGTGGAGCCTAAATCCTAGAACATTCCCTAGCATGTGGGGGATGCATAGTGATGCTTATTGATAGGTAAGTTAATGAAAAATGCATTTTCATTTTACAATTTTTTTAAAAATAAGACTTGATGGGGACAAAGCAGCAAAATACTCATGAAGGTGATGGTTTAGTTGCCAAGTCATGTCTGACTCCCCATGGACTGTGGCCCACCAGGCTCCTCTATTCATGGGATTCTCCAGGCAAGAATACTGGAGTGGGTTGTCATTTCTTTCTCCAGAGGATCTTCCAGATCCAGGAATCAAATCCAAGTCTTCTGCATTATAGGCAAATTCTTTACCAGCTGAGCTACAGAGGAAGCCCAGTAGCCAACCATAAATTGTCTGTTCTCTTATTGGGCTCTTTGTAAGTTCCCATTTGAAATCAACTCCAGGTTTAAAGAAAAAAAAAAAAAAAAACAAAAAACCTCTGTGTGGTGTCCTTAATGAGCAATAGGCCAGATGAGTTCGAAAGCTTATTTTGTGTTATAAATTCTTAGAATGACTCTTGAGAAAACACTTTCATTTATTTCACTTTTTTGAGTTCAGATTGTTGCATTTTAGTTGGGGAAGGGCAGATCAGTTTTCATGAACGTGATAGAACTCTATCAACAGACTTCTAAAAATAAATAATTTCTTTACCCTTTGAAACAACAATATCACAAAATTAGAGAATAAAAATGTTCTTGTCATTCCTTTTGGACATTATATTTCTTGGATCCTTACTGTCCAGTCTTAAATCTAAAAAGCTATAGGATTTTCAAATCTTTGCTTCAACACCACTCCCTCTCCTCACTGCCTCCCACCCTACTCTATGCCCACTTCTCTGGGACTCCCTGTTTCTCAACGTTTTCTTTCCAAAGTCCTGATTTTCTGTAAAGTTGAGTTCTTTCTTCCAGTTACACGCTGTGCATTTCTATACTGGGTTTGTTTAAATCAGGCTAAAGCCAAATCCTTTAATTTTAACTAGGGAAATAGTTTAGGATTTAAAAGATCAACTTTCATTTATATGAAAATGCATTTGTATGGGATACCTTGTATCTTAGTGAGGTGCTAATCACTGTTTATTCTTTTTTGTTGTTGTTAAATCTTTGGGTTTCCTTTAAATTACCTTTGTGGCTTTTTCTAAATGAAACAAAGCACATTTATATATTTATTTATTGAGGTTAAGTTTTAAGTCAATCCTATCAGAGTAATGACAGCAGTGTAAGCATCAGCAAAATACGTGGAATGGCTTAGATGCTACTACAAAAACGCATGCAGCTGTCTTTTCTGCTTTGCATTGGTAAAACACCATTAATCCAATTTCTCTATTACACATTTCTGATTCACTGAATATGAAAACTCATACTGAAGCACATTCAATTAGCTGTGATTTAGGCTATTGATATAATGAGGAAGGGTGAAAAAGAGAAAATAGGAAGAAAATAATTACTGAAACAGAATTTTTGGCAGGATTGATCACTGCTGAAAGAATGTGAATGATGAGTTTCTACTGAACCAAAATAATCCTCCCCTTTTGTTAAGCAGAGAATGGCATCTAGCTGTAAATTATAACACCAGCCACAGTGGATTTTCATTGTAGATTACTGATTAATGTTGATGCTTTCAGTCTGAGGCTCTTTGCTTTGAGTCTGAATTGAGACAAAATGAAAGAAAGATGGCAGATATGGTAAATTCAGTTGCCCTTCCAGTCAGGGACCATCTTTAACTGATGAAGTCTGCTCCTTTGACTGTCCAGTTGCTAGCTAGATGTGTGAAGGATAGTTCAATTTACTTTAAGAAGATAAAGTGTAGAATGAATTTGATCATGAAAACACAGAAAGCAGTAATCGATCTTAAGGTAAGAAGAGTAAGAAATAATTTCTCATTTTTAAATGTGTGTAATTATTTAAGCAAACTGAGTTATCCAATCTATAATTCTCCTTTATTTTTTTTTATGCTGATCCTAAGTTAGTAACTACTTCAATATTCAAAGAGGTACAATTTGAACTGTATACTAGGAATTAAATAATACTTAGAAGAGAAAGAAGTAAATTAATCATCTTTTTTTAGGTGAATGAAGGGCAAGAATGAATCAAAGGCAAATATTTGTTTTACTAGCATATGTATTTCAATGGATTAACTTTTACACCTTTTTTTTTTTTTTGTCTGCCTTAATTAATGACATCACCGCAGCTGGAGCCTAAGGGATTTTAGAATAATAATCATACTTCAGTAACTGCTCTTCAGGATAGTAAACATTTTCAGTAGATTTTTTTGTACTATTTGTAATCTGTTATGCTTAATATATTTATTTAATAAAATACAAATAATACGTAAATTCATCCTCGTATATAGGCTGAGTTAGTAAAGTATGCTTTGTAAAAAAAGGTAAAGACTTTTGTGTATAAAATTTTGGTCGATGTATGGCAGTAATCAACAAAGCCCTGTTAAAATGAAATAAAAATATTTTGCATTGCTCATAAAATACTCATATTTTAGCATAGTGTCTAGAAAATGGCTTGTAGCAGAGAGATATTTTGTAAATACTAGGAAAGTCAGTCTGTTACTTAAATTTAATCACAAATGTTATTATATGTCTCTTCCTTTCTCTCTCTCTCTGTCTTTCACATACCGTATATAATTATGTTCATAAATATTTGTGACTGGAAAAACAATATAAGAAAATTAAAGGAAGTTAGAAGAAAGGAAAATTAGATTTCAAAAGCTAATTGGAAAGAAAGATGGCAGATATGGTAAATTCAGTTGCCCTTCCAGTCAGGGACCATCTTTAACTGATGAAGTCTGCTCCTTTGACTGTCCAGTTGCTAGCTAGATGTGTGAAGGATAGTTCAATTTACTTTAAGAAGATAAAGTGTAGAATGAATTTGATCATGAAAACACAGAAAGCAGTAATCGATCTTAAGGTAAGAAGAGTAAGAAATAATTTCTCATTTTTAAATGTGTGTAATTATTTAAGCAAACTGAGTTATCCAATCTATAATTCTCCTTTATTTTTTTTTATGCTGATCCTAAGTTAGTAACTACTTCAATATTCAAAGAGGTACAATTTGAACTGTATACTAGGAATTAAATAATACTTAGAAGAGAAAGAAGTAAATTAATCATCTTTTTTTAGGTGAATGAAGGGCAAGAATGAATCAAAGGCAAATATTTGTTTTACTAGCATATGTATTTCAATGGATTAACTTTTACACCTTTTTTTTTTTGTCTGCCTTAATTAATGACATCACCGCAGCTGGAGCCTAAGGGATTTTAGAATAATAATCATACTTCAGTAACTGCTCTTCAGGATAGTAAACATTTTCAGTAGATTTTTTTGTACTATTTGTAATCTGTTATGCTTAATATATTTATTTAATAAAATACAAATAATACGTAAATTCATCCTCGTATATAGGCTGAGTTAGTAAAGTATGCTTTGTAAAAAAAGGTAAAGACTTTTGTGTATAAAATTTTGGTCGATGTATGGCAGTAATCAACAAAGCCCTGTTAAAATGAAATAAAAATATTTTGCATTGCTCATAAAATACTCATATTTTAGCATAGTGTCTAGAAAATGGCTTGTAGCAGAGAGATATTTTGTAAATACTAGGAAAGTCAGTCTGTTACTTAAATTTAATCACAAATGTTATTATATGTCTCTTCCTTTCTCTCTCTCTCTGTCTTTCACATACCGTATATAATTATGTTCATAAATATTTGTGACTGGAAAAACAATATAAGAAAATTAAAGGAAGTTAGAAGAAAGGGAAAATTAGATTTCAAAAGCTAATTGAAAGGAAATATTAAAAGCAATAAGAAATTGATTAGCAAATATGCATTGATAGGTACTATGAATGATCTGTAGCTATAAGTTTAGATGGAAATCATATTTTTTTAGAATATTTTAAGAGGCCCTATCTCATACAGCATGATGGAAAAGAGGTGGATTTTGAAGAAAGACATGGTTCTTGTCTCAGCTCTACCACTTTTCTCTAAGAGGCAGGTTTACTTAAACATTTGCCCTCAGTCACCATTTGTATGAGAAAATTAATAATGCCTGTCTTTCTGCATTATTTCCGATATCCAACTACAAAGTGTATGTTAGGATGTGGGCAAATAATAAATGGTGATATTTTCTTTCTAAAGATAAAACTTAGAAACCAATAAATAGTTTGTATAAAAGTTGTGCAATTTTTAAGTCTGCTGGGACTAGCTTCATATTGAAAATAGCTTTTGAGATATGCATACTGTGAACAAGTATACCATCCATAATTTTTTCCCCCAATAGTTCAGATCCTAACCTGTTTTCCTAATTTTTGTAAACCCTAAAATATTGGATTGGCCAAAACATTTTTTCAGAGTTTTCTATACCATCTTACTAAAGAAAAAGTTTTGTAAACTCAAGCCCTGACATAAGCCTGTCAAATAATCTCATGGTTATGTTATTTGTTTCCTTTCAAGATTTTGTATAGAAATTAGGTTATTGTAATTTCTCTTAAACTTCCTAATACAGTGAATGACTTGACCTCCACACCCACTTTTAAGTTTTCCTCAGAGATCATACCACTGTAGTAACTAAGTATTAACAATGATTTTGATATGAATCTACAGCAGGTTCTGTAACAGTTTTTACGGGTCTGCAGCAGTGTGGATTCTTATTCATTTGTATGATTTATCTACTGCGTGGCTCACTATACTTCTTTATAGATGTGGATTATGAAGCCAGTAGGGCAGCAGTGGAGTGCAGTCTATTAGAAGTGCAGTGAAGTACAGTAAGGAGATTTTGATTCTGTTCCTGAAATACCTGTAAAATTGTATAGCACTAACCCAAAGGACATCCTAATGGATTGCTTCAGTGAATTAGAAACTATTTTTCTATATTAAGATGATAGTAAGATCAGAGATATATAGTCAAATACAGATGGTGATTTTGTCTTATTTTGCTTTTGATAGTTTTCAGAATAAGTATTTACCATGAATTCTATAGAGGAAAAAAAAAAAATCACTATTCATTCAAGAAGGGAGAGAAGGAAAAGGTGAAGAGAAATGGTGTCCCATGGGAGTTACCACTGTCTGAGTCCTTTCACATCTGTGTCAGTCATGAAATCAGGAGTCATGAGCTTTTTGATTTGCAGAAATGAACCTGTTAGTGAATCTCCTTCTCTTCAACTGTGCAGATAAAGGAGAAACTCTGGTCCTCTTTTATTTTCAAAAATCTTCCATCTATCAGCATCTGAAAAAAATCTTCTGTCCAGAAAGGTTACAAATGTACACTAACATGTCCAAATGTTTATGACCTAAATATTCAAAACTTTCATCCCTCTGTAAATGTCTGGTATGACTCTGCACGTTGCAGATTTGACTTTTGTAATTGAGACAAAATGGCACATGCCTGTACTGATTTCAATCTCAATTTGGCATTGTTCCTGCCCATTGTTGACTTTATTAAAGTCCCTTCCCCTTGGCATCCTCCGCTTTAGTTTCCAAGTGAAACCAGTGCTCATTTCTACACACAGGGTGTGCTTGGCAGCTGCTGGACCAGATGCTCCATTGCTGGATACTTTGTCTCATTTGAGTCTAGGGACATGGTCAGGCCACTTTTGAAATATTTAATTTATCCAGATGCCACAGTCTTCAATGTACTGTCAGTTGTGATGAATTTGTTCCACACTTAATATTTGCAGATATTACAATGTGAGAATAGTTCTTCAGATCCATATATTAAAAATTATATGCCTATCATTTTACTGTTTTGCTTTCTATTTTTATGTAAAATAATTCCTCTTTCTAATTAATTTTGTTTCTTTTACTAACTTATTTAAATGGGAAGCAAGTTCTGTAAATCATATAAAGTGTTAGCTGAGTGTAAGTTGTACCATTTCACAAAAGTTTCGTTATTATGTATTTCACTTTTCATTGTGTTCTAGTTGCTTTTCACTTGCTTTGTGATCTAGTGACTTGGGTATAAATTAATTTTGTTCATGATTTTACTCTTAATTTCAAATTGATTATGTTAAGTACATGACCAATAAGATTCTAGTTTTTAGAACTTTTAAAAAGCTTTGTTTATAACAAAGTTTATGCTTAATTATTGGTGGGTACATGTGTGCTCTGTGAAAAATTCAATTCTCTATCTAAAGTTCATTAGTTAATTATTTAATTCCTATATACCCTTATATTTTATGGCTGTATTTTTATTTTGCCATTATGTTATTTAATTCATTTGGGTTTATGGCATGTCCTTTATGTCTTTGTTTTTATAATTATGTAGTGTATATTTTTAGTCTTTACTTTGTTTCTGAAATCACTCTTAAACAAAAAAGATGCCTACAATGTTAGAGAAATACATGCTAAAAAATCTTGATTAAAATTATTTTTAATTTGAGATATTTTATATGTTTTTGCCTCTGCTGCCAGTTGTTATTTGCCAGGTGTCTGCTTGCTTATCTTTTTTTTTTTTTCCAGTCTTGTTTCAAGAAAATTTTTTGTTTAAAAAAAATGATACAGGTAAAAATAGATATTTCTAGGGTATTAAATGTGATAATTTATTTTCTTCCTTTCAGGGTAAAACTTCATATGTTTAATTTTTTATTCTACCTTAGTGTTCATTGTTATCTATATTTTTCTGTTTTCTGATTTAATGTGTTCATTCATCTTTTTTTTCATAAACATAGTTTTTATTCTCTTAAACATTCTTGAGATCTTCTAATAAAAGTATATTATAGTATGAATGATAAAAATGATAATATTTTGTATATATCCTTTAAATATTATCATGTATTAGCTATTTGATCTGTAGAAGGAAAATATTATTAGATAAATATATTTAGATAAGCTTCAGCTCAGTTTAGTACCAGGGTGATATCTATGAATTCCCTGACAGATGGACATTTCTCCTTTATAAGCTCTATCTCTTGCTGAAGTCTTTGTTTATTTCATTACTGGGCAATTCCAATTTTTGCAATATCTGTTCTTATATAACAGTCCAAAGCTATATAGAGTTATTGTCTACAACTACTCTGGAATCATTGCTCCTTAATCTAACTTCATATCCAAAGAACACTGTTTCTGAAGATGAAATCCTTTCTTCTCTGTGCTTTAATACACTGGGCCCATTGTGATCTCAAACAACTGAAAACGTGGAAGGGAGTAAGGAAACATTTTCTCTGCTCTTTGCTCAACAGTATACTCTGCATTCATGTTCAGTTTATTTTTTAAATTTTCCCCCTAGTTAAAAATAACGGTTTTTATTTTCACTATTACAAGTTACATAATCATAGGAAAAAAAAATCACACCTCACTGAGACATAGTTTTCTTAATCTGAAGAAACAAAAATCAAATGCAAATAAGAATGATAATGGGAATAATCTCAGAAATTTCTTGGGATGGTTGTGACAAATAATATTCATTAAGCATTTGGGAAAGTCTTTAAACATACTAATCCAATTTAAGAAATATTATGAAGGATAATAGTTTTTTTATATTACTTTGAAAATTAAAAAAAAAAGGCTTAGGTATATAATTTAGGGGGCATCCCTAGTACATAAGCACACAGGAGATGTGAGTAATAATGCTGTGTGATTTATTCTTGGACCTTTAAATATCTTGAAACATACATACGGGATATGTAGTCACAGTGAACATTAGAAAATAGAATTGCTAAAGACTTGGAAGCATGTATTTCACTAACGGTATAAGCATTTTTTTCTTTGCATGTGAGCAATTCAATTATTTTGTTCCTAAAATAAATTAAGTAAAGCTTATTGGGTCTGATCAGCCCTTGTTTCCAGGGAATTGCAGTTCAATTTAATTTTTAATTAGAAATGAACATTGTGGATTTGTTAGCAAGATCCTGCAATAAAATATGTACTTAATTTGTATTAAGTTTCTAAAATTTAGTGTAGAGAGTGAGCAATATGTCTGGTTAATATTTAAACATCTCACAATGTTCCGTTGCAGAAGTTTCCATTTATAAAACCTGCTGTTCTATAACAAATTACTTTCTTTTTCAAATAAACCTGTTATCACAATGTGAGAAAACTTATTCAATTAAAAGAAAAGAAAAGTAAAGTAATTATTTACTCCTATTTGATGTGTGCAATAGCTTTCTTTTAAAGGTTCTAGAAATGCCTAGGAAAGCAGATATGTTGGCTTAAAAATCACTTTTGCTTAACTACTGTTTCAGTAACACATAGGAATTTTCATATAGGATAGATGTTTCTTTATAGGAAAACATTCTCTCGTGAGAGAATGATGAACCCATGCAGAAAGAAGCCAAATAAGGACAGTTGGGATAATGTGTTTTCCTTTAAGGGGTTAATACACTGGGCCCATTGTGATCTCAAACAACTGAAAACGTGGAAGGGAGTAAGGAAACATTTTCTCTGCTCTTTGCTCAACAGTATACTCTGCATTCATGTTCAGTTTATTTTTTAAATTTTCCCCCTAGTTAAAAATAACGGTTTTTATTTTCACTATTACAAGTTACATAATCATAGGAAAAAAAAATCACACCTCACTGAGACATAGTTTTCTTAATCTGAAGAAACAAAAATCAAATGCAAATAAGAATGATAATGGGAATAATCTCAGAAATTTCTTGGGATGGTTGTGACAAATAATATTCATTAAGCATTTGGGAAAGTCTTTAAACATACTAATCCAATTTAAGAAATATTATGAAGGATAATAGTTTTTTTATATTACTTTGAAAATTAAAAAAAAAAGGCTTAGGTATATAATTTAGGGGGCATCCCTAGTACATAAGCACACAGGAGATGTGAGTAATAATGCTGTGTGATTTATTCTTGGACCTTTAAATATCTTGAAACATACATACGGGATATGTAGTCACAGTGAACATTAGAAAATAGAATTGCTAAAGACTTGGAAGCATGTATTTCACTAACGGTATAAGCATTTTTTTCTTTGCATGTGAGCAATTCAATTATTTTGTTCCTAAAATAAATTAAGTAAAGCTTATTGGGTCTGATCAGCCCTTGTTTCCAGGGAATTGCAGTTCAATTTAATTTTTAATTAGAAATGAACATTGTGGATTTGTTAGCAAGATCCTGCAATAAAATATGTACTTAATTTGTATTAAGTTTCTAAAATTTAGTGTAGAGAGTGAGCAATATGTCTGGTTAATATTTAAACATCTCACAATGTTCCGTTGCAGAAGTTTCCATTTATAAAACCTGCTGTTCTATAACAAATTACTTTCTTTTTCAAATAAACCTGTTATCACAATGTGAGAAAAACTTATTCAATTAAAAGAAAAAGAAAAGTAAAGTAATTATTTACTCCTATTTGATGTGTGCAATAGCTTTCTTTTAAAGGTTCTAGAAATGCCTAGGAAAGCAGATATGTTGGCTTAAAAATCACTTTTGCTTAACTACTGTTTCAGTAACACATAGGAATTTTCATATAGGATAGATGTTTCTTTATAGGAAAACATTCTCTCGTGAGAGAATGATGAACCCATGCAGAAAGAAGCCATGAAATGTAAGGACAGTTGGGATAATGTGTTTTCCTGTTTTCCACACTTGTTTCCTCTGTGTCTTTTTTGTTCAGTGGTGTTCTAATGCTGTTTGTCACAGTGGAGCTAGGTGAAAACTGTACCAAAATATCATAGTTTTCTCCATGCACTCAGACATTAAACTGCACATGTTCTCTGCCCATCATTTTGTCTTAATATAATACTAAAAGTGACAGAAAGAAGTGAGGAAGGTTTGCAATAGTTACCTCAGTCCTGATACCTCCAGTCTTGCTATCTCATAGAAGATGTGAAAAATGTAGGTCGATTTAACAGGTAACATAGTTTTCAAAAAATAACTGATTCAAATGCACCTTTGATATCTTATCTATTTTAAAAGTAACTTAATGCTGAATGAACAGATAGATAATTTTTTAGGTACTCAAAAGGGAGCAGTGATTCTCAAAAACATCAAAAGCCTTTCCAAGGCCAAGGAAATGGAAAGTCTGGCTGGGACTCGTGATGGGTTCACACTGTAAGAGGTCGTCAATTTCTGCCTGACAAGACTGCAGAGAAAGCAAATGGTGAAGTGCATGGACAAGAGAAGTGCACTCTTGACTCTTGCTTACAATTATAAATCTCTCTAATTAGTGACATTAGAGTGAATAATATGGAAGCTGTTTCTATTCTGATTGAATTCTCTGTAATACATTTGCATCAGATTGGCTTTTTTTAAAAAAAATAATAAGCTACAAATACTCTATGTCCATGTTATATGCAATCCTTAGTTTGTCCTTGAGTAAGATTATTCACATCTGGTTACAAATCCTGTGCCTGGCTGAAATCTCAGGTTTTATATTTCAGGAAGTGTTGAGAAATTGTGAAGTAGACTGTTTTTTTGTTGTTGTTGTTTGTAATGGAGAAAAAAATAATAAAATAGCAAAAGTAATGTCTCCTTGATAGGTAAGGGAAATATATTAACATATTGCAAATATTGAAGATATAAGATAATATTTTAAATAATAAGATTTTACAAATTTTAGAAGCCTAATGCAATTTGGAAAAATATAATGTTAAGACTTGAAGTATTTTAGGACTTTTTTATTCACTGTTCCTACAATCTGACATACAACAAACAGCAAACAACCTTCTAGTAAGTGAACAACAATGAAAGCATATTTTAAAGATACCTGAATATTTGCTTTTGAAAATAAATTCATAAAATGGCATTTAGCATCATTTCATCATTTAAAAAATTTTTTCAAGTTAACTAGTTTGTTTTTATTTACTCCCTGATACCATTCCTAACTTCAGACAATTGCAAAGAAATTCCTTCCCCTCAATTATCCACCTAGTTCATTTTCCACTTTCTCTTCTTCCTTATCATTCCCTTGAAAAACAAAAGGGAATAAAAATCGTACACATGATGTAGCATTTTACACTCTCAAAATCCTTCAGACGTATTTCTTCCTTTGAATCTACCAGTTGGAAAAAAATGACATCATAGTTTTACATATTTTTAAAAAATTAGACTTCTTCTCTGCAGCAAACATTGCAAAGGCTGTCAAATGATATAATATGAATTTTTTAAAAACAAAATAATGCAGTCACAATTTTTTCCATTATTTGAAATCTATACGGTTCAATAGGAAATACACAGGAAAATAGATTCTGAGGACACATTTCTTTAGTCTGGAATCTGTGATTAACTATGTGATCTTGATATAATCATCTTTATCTCATAATTACTTCACTTTTGAAATAAGAATTATCCCACAGGCCAAATGAGATACTTGTTTTTCAGGTGCTAAGTCATCTCCGACTCTTTGCGATCCCATTGAATGCAGGACTCCAGGCTTTAAAGTGCAATAAAAACTATGGAGAAGACCATAAGATAGGATATCCTGCCTTCCTCCCTCCCTTCCTCCTTTCCTCTCTTTCTTCTTTCCTTTCTTCCCTTCTTCTCTCCTTTCCCTCCCCTGTAATGTAGTGATAAAAATTGAGGACGTGTTTTAGAACTCTGACAACAGGCTTCACTTTCTGAGCAACTTCAGGTTTTTTTCCTTTACAAAAGCAGGTCATTGCTTCTTATTAATCGCACTAGAATTATTTATATAACTTTGGATACATCACGTAAAGCAATTTGAAATCTCAGTAATGGTGTTCAGTGAAATCAAAAAAGAATGCTGGGATTATGCCTTGGATATATACTCATCTGATTACAGTGAATATTCTTCACCATAATTGCCTTTCTAAAAACAAAGATGACTTTATCTTTGAAATATTTATTACAAGTAAACAGGAGTCTTATGAATCTCTTTTATAGCATCATAACAATACAATACATAATTAAAGGACCAAACAGCATATCTATTAATCTTTCCAAAAGTTAACTAGTTTGTTTATTTACTCCCTGATACCATTCCTAACTTCAGACAATTGCAAAGAAATTCCTTCCCCTCAATTATCCACCTAGTTCATTTTCCACTTTCTCTTCTTCCTTATCATTCCCTTGAAAAACAAAAGGGAATAAAAATCGTACACATGATGTAGCATTTTACACTCTCAAAATCCTTCAGACGTATTTCTTCCTTTGAATCTACCAGTTGGAAAAAAATGACATCATAGTTTTACATATTTTTAAAAAATTAGACTTCTTCTCTGCAGCAAACATTGCAAAGGCTGTCAAATGATATAATATGAATTTTTTAAAAACAAAATAATGCAGTCACAATTTTTTCCATTATTTGAAATCTATACGGTTCAATAGGAAATACACAGGAAAATAGATTCTGAGGACACATTTCTTTAGTCTGGAATCTGTGATTAACTATGTGATCTTGATATAATCATCTTTATCTCATAATTACTTCACTTTTGAAATAAGAATTATCCCACAGGCCAAATGAGATACTTGTTTTTCAGGTGCTAAGTCATCTCCGACTCTTTGCGATCCCATTGAATGCAGGACTCCAGGCTTTAAAGTGCAATAAAAACTATGGAGAAGACCATAAGATAGGATATCCTGCCTTCCTCCCTCCCTTCCTCCTTTCCTCTCTTTCTTCTTTCCTTTCTTCCCTTCTTCTCTCCTTTCCCTCCCCTGTAATGTAGTGATAAAAATTGAGGACGTGTTTTAGAACTCTGACAACAGGCTTCACTTTCTGAGCAACTTCAGGTTTTTTTCCTTTACAAAAGCAGGTCATTGCTTCTTATTAATCGCACTAGAATTATTTATATAACTTTGGATACATCACGTAAAGCAATTTGAAATCTCAGTAATGGTGTTCAGTGAAATCAAAAAAGAATGCTGGGATTATGCCTTGGATATATACTCATCTGATTACAGTGAATATTCTTCACCATAATTGCCTTTCTAAAAACAAAGATGACTTTATCTTTGAAATATTTATTACAAGTAAACAGGAGTCTTATGAATCTCTTTTATAGCATCATAACAATACAATACATAATTAAAGGACCAAACAGCATATCTATTAATAGGGAAAAACAGTTTCAAGATGTTTGAACCCCGAGGTCAAAATGTCTGCTTACGAAATGAAACAAACTGTGTTACAAATAAAAACAAATTGTTTTTATTTTTCACATATCCAGAACTACTTAATTTAAATAAGTAATAATATACTATGAAATGTTGGTTCATAGTTTCTAAAAGTTTATTTTTATGTTATCATAACCACTCATCTTTAATCAAAAGTGGCCACATTTTCTTGTACATATGAATTCATTTTAATACATATGGACCCCACATGGCACTTTGTAAAAATCCATGCCTTGTTATCAGTCTAAATAAACAGGCATGTAATTCACACAGTACTGATTTTAGTATCTTCTCAGGAAGTAGATCATAGCAAAATGCATCTGATGTGTTTTATAGATAGATAGATAGATAGATAGATAGATAGATAGATAGATATCCTTATAAAAAAAGTCTTTACTAAAAAAAAAAGTCTTTATTTTTACACAAAGCACTACAAAATGAAGCAGTTCCTCAAAGTATGACTTGTAGCTGGAAAATTCATCCTGAGCATGAAACTGTTAGTTGGTAAGTCATGTCCAAGTCTTTGTGATCCCATGGAGTAAAGCCCACCAGGCTCCTCTGTCCTTGGGATTTCCCAGGCAAAAATACTGGAATAATTTTCAATTTCTTTCTCCGGGTGTGTTTTATAAACTTACCCTTTGACCAATCAATTTGTAAAGGATAGATGTATAATTGAAAGAAAAGGTGTGCTTTAGTGGAAAGATTGCTAGACTTGAATTTGGAAAACTCCAATTTGATCCCTGGCATTACCACTTACTGGGCTTCCTTAGTGGCTCAGATCATAAAGAATCCACGTGCAATGCAGGAGACCAGGGTTCAATACCTGAGTTTGATCCCTGGGTCAGGGGGATCTGCTGGGGAAGGGAATGGCTACCACTCCAGTATGTTCACCTGGAGAATTCTCAGAGAAGCCTGTTGGGTTAAAGTCCATGGGGTCACAAAGAGTTGGACAAGACTGATCAATGAACACACACAATATACACACATTACCAGTTATAAGCTCTGACTCCAAGTCAAGCTCTTCACCACCCTGAATCACAATTTCAGCAACTATATAATGGGAATTGAAATGACTCATATCAAATGTTTGAATAAAAATCAGCAAATAACTTTTGAGACAGTAACTGGCTTATAATAGGAATACAGTTAGTACTTGATCTTGATCTGAAGATGACCTAGATTCTAATCACATGATTTTCCTGAATCTGTGTATAAGGCTTGGCAAATGTTTATCTCATATGAATGTATCATTTCACTAGGGCTGATCTAATGAAATACTCCAGGTCTTATGGCTTAAACACAAATTTATTTTCTCACAGTTCTGGAGGCTGAAAATTTAAGATGAAGGTGTTGACAGGTTCAGTTTCTCCTGAGGCCTCTCTTCTTGACCTGCTGATTACCACCTTCTTGCTGTGTCCTCATTTTTCTTTTTTTAACTCTCTGTGCATAAACTTCTAGTGTTTTTCCCTCTTCTTATAAGGACATTAGTCATGTTGGATTAGAGCCCATCCATATGACCTCATTTAACCTTTGTTACCCCTCTAAAGACTCTGTTTTCAAATACAGTCACGTTCTGAGGTGTGCTGGGAGTTAACAGTTAAACATATAAATCTTTTGGGGGCACCACATAACAGATCTGAATTTTATCTGTATAACCAACTCTGTCTCCTTTGTATATTTGTTCTTATTTTCCACCTGAAGGCTCAGGAAACTTTTCTAGCTATAGAGGCCAGAAGAATGGCTCTAATACTGAACCAATATTTTGAAGAGATTAAAGTATAAAGAAAACCATAAGTTTCCTCCTTTGGTTCTTGATAGTAGATGGGGGTTCAGAGATCTCCTGCATTGTGAGCAGTGAAAATAAAGAGCAATGCTGACATTCATTGGGTTCAAAAGGATGAGCTGACAACTCAAGAGCACTGTAAATGGATTAGAATCTAGTTGCAGAATTCAGGCAGTATTCGCTTGATGGCCACTGTGAAAGAGTGTATTGTCTAAACAACAATGGCAACAGCATCTTCCTTCTTGAATAGAAAAAGGGTGTTGGTGGAAGTTAAGAGTAGATGTCACTAAGTACAGGAGTTAGGTGGTAGCAAGCAGAGCAGGGTTCTGTTTCTTTTACTGTCCCTAGCTTTGATTTTTTTTGAATGATTGTTTCCTGAATATCTGAGTACCATGCCACTACACATACCCAGTTTGCATATGCTGTCTGTTTGAGTCAATGGGATATTATGTTGGACCATGAACGTGCCAGACCATGACCCCTGACTGAGTGATTCCCAGGGAGCTTTTCATTTTGTAAGATTTGTTCAGTAAGTCTGTTGTGTCCTGCCCATGGATCTGTAGTACCATTTATTTCAGAGGTGGTTATTTGGCGACAGATAGCTTTATATACTATACACAACATGAAATGTATTAATATGGTTCATAGCAAGGAATATGAGATCATAATTCTTGGTCAAAGACATTTTATCTCCAAGACACTGTCAATAAGATAAGTTCAAATGTTTAAATCCCTGGGGGCTAGTCTTTTGATCTGTTGCTATGCCTAGGTAACAAAACATAACACAAAACAAAATCAAGCAAAAATCAAGCCAAGTAGTGACTTCCCTGGTAGTCCAGTGGTTGAGATTCCATACTTCCAATGCAGGGGGTATGGGTTCGATCCATAAAGAACACGTTTGGGTGGGGAGTTAACAGTTAAACATATAAATCTTTTGGGGCACCACATAACAGATCTGAATTTTATCTGTATAACCAACTCTGTCTCCTTTGTATATTTGTTCTTATTTTCCACCTGAAGGCTCAGGAAACTTTTCTAGCTATAGAGGCCAGAAGAATGGCTCTAATACTGAACCAATATTTTGAAGAGATTAAAGTATAAAGAAAACCATAAGTTTCCTCCTTTGGTTCTTGATAGTAGATGGGGGTTCAGAGATCTCCTGCATTGTGAGCAGTGAAAATAAAGAGCAATGCTGACATTCATTGGGTTCAAAAGGATGAGCTGACAACTCAAGAGCACTGTAAATGGATTAGAATCTAGTTGCAGAATTCAGGCAGTATTCGCTTGATGGCCACTGTGAAAGAGTGTATTGTCTAAACAACAATGGCAACAGCATCTTCCTTCTTGAATAGAAAAAGGGTGTTGGTGGAAGTTAAGAGTAGATGTCACTAAGTACAGGAGTTAGGTGGTAGCAAGCAGAGCAGGGTTCTGTTTCTTTTACTGTCCCTAGCTTTGATTTTTTTTGAATGATTGTTTCCTGAATATCTGAGTACCATGCCACTACACATACCCAGTTTGCATATGCTGTCTGTTTGAGTCAATGGGATATTATGTTGGACCATGAACGTGCCAGACCATGACCCCTGACTGAGTGATTCCCAGGGAGCTTTTCATTTTGTAAGATTTGTTCAGTAAGTCTGTTGTGTCCTGCCCATGGATCTGTAGTACCATTTATTTCAGAGGTGGTTATTTGGCGACAGATAGCTTTATATACTATACACAACATGAAATGTATTAATATGGTTCATAGCAAGGAATATGAGATCATAATTCTTGGTCAAAGACATTTTATCTCCAAGACACTGTCAATAAGATAAGTTCAAATGTTTAAATCCCTGGGGGCTAGTCTTTTGATCTGTTGCTATGCCTAGGTAACAAAACATAACACAAAACAAAATCAAGCAAAAATCAAGCCAAGTAGTGACTTCCCTGGTAGTCCAGTGGTTGAGATTCCATACTTCCAATGCAGGGGGTATGGGTTCGATCCTAGGTCAAAGAACTAAGATCTTACATGCCTCATGGTATGGAAAAACAAAATCCAACAAAGTAGACTTATTTAACATATATCTTACGGAAGTTTAAAAATACAACATATTTTGTTGAGTTTTTTAAATTTCAGAAACAAGTTGTCTAATACTTAAACTCACATTCTAATGAACATGTATAAGATGCTACAGCAAAATACATTGCATACATTTTCCATCCAGTGGATATGAACCACAGAACAAAATTATATTCATGTAATTAATGCATTTGTACCTGTATACACTATGTTTTTCTTTTTCATTCATTCACTGATATATGCACTAATTAATGTTAACTCAACAATAGAAAATTATTTGTTGCCAGGCACTATACCAGGCACTAGAGGTATAAAATGAAGCTATGGGATTGCTGTTTCAAGCAAGTCAAAATCTAGTGTTTCTAAAGTTATCCATTAGCTCCTTTTTAATTACTGAAGATAAAAATACAATACAAATGAAATTTCACCCTGGGTGCTGGGAATATTATAAATGTTTCAGATGATGTGAACCCATGATATATCTTCAAGGGAGTTAGCTGACTCTGTACAGAAACAGTATTGTCTCAGAGTTACTAAGGACTATTTCTTGATCACTGTTCTAGAATCTATCTCAGACACCTCATGCACACTGAGATTTTAGCAGTCATTTAAATTTGGTTATGGTTCTTTGAGTTAAACAAAAGTGGGTGGGAGGCATTTGAGTAGGAGGCTGGTTTAATGATTCATATGTTCATGGAAGTAAACTGTGAATTTTTTTTTTTTTTTTTTGAGGAGAAGAAGCAAGCCTTAACCATATAGGAACTATTAATTATCACTGGTGGATATTTTGAATAAACCTAATTAGCAAATATATGCAATATATAACTTCTTTCCTAGAAATAAAATGTTGGTTAAAGTACTTATTAAAGTAGAAATATTTTCAACTTAAGCAGAATATTTATCACTGCATTGCAATAGTATTCATTTAATCCTGTATGACATTGCAGTTGCCATGTTTTTTTTTTTTTTTGAGTGTGGCAACACTGTGAGATTTTTTTTTTAATGTTTTGTTTTGTATTGGGACAAAGGTGATACTCCCAAATGTTGTGATAGTTTCAGATGAACAGTGAAGAGACCTAGCCAGAAATAATTTTAAAGATGAAATTAACACTTTACAGTGTGCCGTATTAATTATTACAGAATTTAAACTAATACTACAAAAGAAGAAATAATCAATTCAGTAACTTAGAGTTTCAGTATATAGATTCAAAGTGTTTCGTTTTTCCTTATATTCTGTCTGTCAGTTTAGTTCACTTGCTCAGTTGTGTCCATCTCTTTTTGACCTGATGGACTTGCAGCATGACAGGCTTCCATGCAAAATTAAAATATTTACATGTTACATGAAATCACATTATAAAAATTTCCAGAAACATCTTTATTAATCACACAGAGAATGTGTTGTTTTGGAGAGGGTATTCCCAACCAATAGTTTGAAAACAAATTTCATATGTGACAACATATTTAAAAGTACAATAAATATCTCCGTAATCATTCTGAAAATCATAGAATTAGCCTATTTGGTTTTATAAATTGATAA
Source organism: Tragulus kanchil (assembly GCA_022376925.1). NCBI lineage: Eukaryota > Metazoa > Chordata > Mammalia > Artiodactyla > Tragulidae > Tragulus > Tragulus kanchil. The sequence continues at coordinate 115,567,165 of JAIOJX010000028.1, read as the reverse complement.
CAAAATGAGTGTTTGAGGATAATATTGTACAATTCTTGCATTTTATGGGAGGTGAAATCAAGACTGGAAAAATTATGAGCTGTCACATAGCTATTACTGTCAAGGTTGGTACCAAAATTCAGTACCACCTCCCAGTCTCATTCCTTTTCATTTGCTTTGATTATGGATTGATTTATTGCCAAATAACAGAAGTTCTCACAGAGAAAGGAGGAAAATCTCATCCAGTCCTAGTGAAAGGCACACAGCTGGACATGAGGTCTGTGTGTGCCATTTCCTTTCTTGCCCATTTTCATCTCTGTTTTCTCTAAATTCCTGATCCTTTTTAGTCACCAGTTTCCTTGGATATTTTGAATAAACCTAATTAGCAAATATATGCAATATATAACTTCTTTCCTAGAAATAAAATGTTGGTTAAAGTACTTATTAAAGTAGAAATATTTTCAACTTAAGCAGAATATTTATCACTGCATTGCAATAGTATTCATTTAATCCTGTATGACATTGCAGTTGCCATGTTTTTTTTTTTTTTTGAGTGTGGCAACACTGTGAGATTTTTTTTTTAATGTTTTGTTTTGTATTGGGACAAAGGTGATACTCCCAAATGTTGTGATAGTTTCAGATGAACAGTGAAGAGACCTAGCCAGAAATAATTTTAAAGATGAAATTAACACTTTACAGTGTGCCGTATTAATTATTACAGAATTTAAACTAATACTACAAAAGAAGAAATAATCAATTCAGTAACTTAGAGTTTCAGTATATAGATTCAAAGTGTTTCGTTTTTCCTTATATTCTGTCTGTCAGTTTAGTTCACTTGCTCAGTTGTGTCCATCTCTTTTTGACCTGATGGACTTGCAGCATGACAGGCTTCCATGCAAAATTAAAATATTTACATGTTACATGAAATCACATTATAAAAATTTCCAGAAACATCTTTATTAATCACACAGAGAATGTGTTGTTTTGGAGAGGGTATTCCCAACCAATAGTTTGAAAACAAATTTCATATGTGACAACATATTTAAAAGTACAATAAATATCTCCGTAATCATTCTGAAAATCATAGAATTAGCCTATTTGGTTTTATAAATTGATAACAAAATGAGTGTTTGAGGATAATATTGTACAATTCTTGCATTTTATGGGAGGTGAAATCAAGACTGGAAAAATTATGAGCTGTCACATAGCTATTACTGTCAAGGTTGGTACCAAAATTCAGTACCACCTCCCAGTCTCATTCCTTTTCATTTGCTTTGATTATGGATTGATTTATTGCCAAATAACAGAAGTTCTCACAGAGAAAGGAGGAAAATCTCATCCAGTCCTAGTGAAAGGCACACAGCTGGACATGAGGTCTGTGTGTGCCATTTCCTTTCTTGCCCATTTTCATCTCTGTTTTCTCTAAATTCCTGATCCTTTTTAGTCACCAGTTTCCTTGGCGAGGCTCATAGTTTCCATAGTCTAAAAAGACTAGTTTGTGCATGTCAGAAAATTAGTTCTGAATAGAGAAGATATTTGCTCATATGGCCATTTGTATTAATTAGGAAATGGTGCGCCTCCTGGGTGATGCAACCTTGTGGGTCAATACACCATGTTAGCCGAAGGCTGTGGCCTTGTTTCTCTGTCACCATACAACACTCAAATCTGACACTCTCTGCCTGACTTATTTTTGGTATCTCCATTCTAAGATCTAATTAACCCTACTTATGTCAAATAGCTTACAAGGTGGTAAGCACGACAGAGGACACCAAACATCGCACATACACTTGAGAAAGAGAAACAAAAACAGTTGAAGTTTAATGTTAAGTTTAGCCTTGGTTTTACACTACTCTCTCTTTTCAGGTATCAGACCCCCAGTATAATCACCATTCTAGGTCTCAATCTATGAGAGATCCTAGACACACTAATACTTTCCACCTATGCACTAAGGGATGGTCTGCCATCAGGCAGCACATAACTACTGGTTTCATCCTTTTGGCATCTATTATTAAAAATCTCAACAGAATGATAGCTATTTTGAGCAATGCTAACAATGCAATGGAACGTTTTTAAAATTTGATATAATGTAAGCAGTTTCTTCAGTTCTCAGTGGCATTGGAAATCCAACAATATTTATGAAATTGAGTCACTGAATTAAACTAATCATTTAAGAGCTCTATTTGAAAACGTTATTATAAATTGTTTTTAAAACAAAATGAGTGTTTGAGGATAATATTGTACAATTCTTGCATTTTATGGGAGGTGAAATCAAGACTGGAAAAATTATGAGCTGTCACATAGCTATTACTGTCAAGGTTGGTACCAAAATTCAGTACCACCTCCCAGTCTCATTCCTTTTCATTTGCTTTGATTATGGATTGATTTATTGCCAAATAACAGAAGTTCTCACAGAGAAAGGAGGAAAATCTCATCCAGTCCTAGTGAAAGGCACACAGCTGGACATGAGGTCTGTGTGTGCCATTTCCTTTCTTGCCCATTTTCATCTCTGTTTTCTCTAAATTCCTGATCCTTTTTAGTCACCAGTTTCCTTGGCGAGGCTCATAGTTTCCATAGTCTAAAAAGACTAGTTTGTGCATGTCAGAAAATTAGTTCTGAATAGAGAAGATATTTGCTCATATGGCCATTTGTATTAATTAGGAAATGGTGCCCCTCCGGGGTGATGCAACCTTGTGGGTCAATACACCATGTTAGCCGAAGGCTGTGGCCTTGTTTCTCTGTCACCATACAACACTCAAATCTGACACTCTCTGCCTGACTTATTTTTGGTATCTCCATTCTAAGATCTAATTAACCCTACTTATGTCAAATAGCTTACAAGGTGGTAAGCACGACAGAGGACACCAAACATCGCACATACACTTGAGAAAGAGAAACAAAAACAGTTGAAGTTTAATGTTAAGTTTAGCCTTGGTTTTACACTACTCTCTCTTTTCAGGTATCAGACCCCCGGTATAATCACCATTCTAGGTCTCAATCTATGAGAGATCCTAGACACACTAATACTTTCCACCTATGCACTAAGGGATGGTCTGCCATCAGGCAGCACATAACTACTGGTTTCATCCTTTTGGCATCTATTATTAAAAATCTCAACAGAATGATAGCTATTTTGAGCAATGCTAACAATGCAATGGAACGTTTTTAAAATTTGATATAATGTAAGCAGTTTCTTCAGTTCTCAGTGGCATTGGAAATCCAACAATATTTATGAAATTGAGTCACTGAATTAAACTAATCATTTAAGAGCTCTATGATGGTCAGTAAAGGGTGGAGTCAGAAACCAGATTTGACAATATCAAAGAGGCTTTCACCTCAGGTCTGGCTATTGTATGGAAAGAATAGGAAGACAGGTGTTGGTTCAGATATAAAGCTGTCTCTTCATGTTAAGAGGTAATAAACTTTAACCAAAGGTTAAAGACACATTGCTTCCTAACTGACAATAAGGCATAGAAACATGTCATGATACATATTCCTTAAAAAGGGGAATGTATATATAAAATGGATCTCAACGTATTACCAAATATAATCAAAAAAGATAAATATATAACTACTGTTTTATTTTTGACTATAAAAATTTAAACACTAAATTTCATAAATACTAAATTATTATCATATTTATCTTTTAGAAGGGATTTTTGAAGACATTTGACTATTCCACTGAAGCAGTATCAGTGACCAAAAAAAAGAATGTGGGTCACCATTTCCCTTTCTTTGTCCAAAGCAATGATCTCTCACAGAATCACTTTCCACTGATGATGAGTCTAGCTTCACATTCTTCATTCCTTGCCAGTTAAGGTGAGATGCTATTTAAGTGCTGTACCCAATATGTTAGCAAACTTAGAAAACTCAGCAGTGGCCACAGGACTGGAAAAGTTTTGTTTTCATTCTGGCCCCAAACTACTGTACAATTGTGCTCATCTCATATGTTAGCAAGATAATGCTCAAAATCCTTAAAGCTAGTCTTCAGCAATGTGTGAACTAAAAACTTCCAGATGTACAAGCTGGATTAAGAAAAGGCAGAGGAACTAGAGATCACATTGTCACCATTCATTGGATCATAGATAAAATAAGAGGATTCCAGAAAAGCATCTAGTTCTGCTTCATTGACATACTGCAGCCTTTGATTAGATCACAACAAACTGTGGAAAATTCTTAAAGAGGTGGTAATACCAGACTACCTTAACTGCCTCCCGAGATGCCTGTATTGGATCAAGAAGCAACAATTAGAACTGGACATGGAACAAGGACTGGTTCAAAATTGTGAAAGAAGTATACAAGGCTATATATTGTCACCCTGTTTATTTAACTTCTATGCAGAGTACATCATGTGAAATGCCAGGCTGGATGAATCACAAGCAGAAATCAAGATTGCTGGAAGAAATATCAAAGTCTTATTTATGCAGGTGGTACCACTCTAATGAAAATGAAGATGAACTAATGAGCCTCCTGATGAGGGCAAAAGAGGAGAGTTAAAAAGTTGGTTTGAAACTCAACATTCAGAAAACTAAGATCATGACTTCTGGTCACATCATTTCATGGCAAATAGATGGGGAAAAATTGAAACAATGACAGACTTTTATTTTCTTGGGCTCCAAAATCACTGTGAACAGTAACTGTAGACATGAAATTAAAAGATGCTTGCTCTTTGGAAGAAACATTGACAAACTTAGATAGTGTATGAAAAAGCAGAAACATCACTTTTCTGAACAAGGTCTGCATAATTAATGCAATGGTTTTTTAGTAGTCATATACAGATGTGAGCTACCATAAAGAAGGCTGAGTGCAGAAGAATTGATGCTTTCAAATTGTGGTGTTGGAGAAGACTCTTCAGAGTCCCTTGGATAGCAGGGAGATCAAATCAGTCAATCCTAAAGGACATCCATCCTGAATATTCATTGGAAGGACTGTTGCTGAAGCTCTAGTACTTTGGCCACCTGACGTGAAGAGCCATACATTGGAGAAGAATCTGATGCTGAGAAAAATTGAAAGTGAAAGAGAAGGAGATGACAGAAGAAGAGATGGCTTGATGACATCATCGACTGAAAGGACATGAGTTTGAGGAAACTACAAGAGATAATGGAGGAGAGGAAAGCCTGATGTGCTTCAGTCTCTGGTGTTGCAAAGATTTGGACATGAGTTAGTGGCTCAGTAAGAACAATAACTTAAAGTGAAAACTGTTCATCATGCCACAGGTAATCTCAGCTTCCTAAGAGCAAAGTTGTTGTCCTCCTGACCTCCTTATCCCAGTGACCCGTATTACCTTCATGGTGGTGACACTCATTATGTCGTGTGGGCGAAAAAATGGCCTAGGATTTGTAAAAATAGTTTTCACAGCAGGTCATTTATCACAAGGGAAGATACAATTGTCTGAAATCACAACCATATACCAATTTAACATTAATAATTAAAAATCTTTGGAGAAGTAAACTTTGGCCATATTGATGAATACATTTTGAAACATGATAATGTTCAGTGTTGGTGACAATGACAGCAAACAGATATTCACATATACTATTGGTAAGAATATAAATTGTGATATCTTTCCTGGAGAAAAATTAGTTTATTTAAAAAAATCATAAAAAGAGGAATACCTTGACCTTGAAATTCTACATGTAGAAATATATTTCATTAAAATAGGTATTTTAAACAACTATTTAGCTATAAGGAAGTTTGTTCCAATGTAATATAAAAATTTTTAAAATAATTTGATCAAGAATTAGGAATAGGTTGCATGACATTTGATGAACTTTTTATATAGTATTACTTATATCACCCGTACATAGTATATAACTATTAAAATGATACAGAAGTATACTTTTCAACATGGACAAATGTTTACTATATACTATGTAAAAAGCAATGATTGCAAAATACTGTTTATCATAGGTAGCTTTATTTTGTGAATATATGTGTGAATGTGCACTAACCCGAACAAAAATATCTGGAAACACTAGTATGTTAATATGTGCAACCTCTTGACATGTACAATAATGGAATTGGTTTTGGCATTGTTTTGTTGACATGCATCTCTTTCTTGCTAATGATCACAACTTGCTTTAATAATAAAATAAGTAATTTTTAAAATGTAATAAATTGCTTTCTAAAGAAGTTATTTTTTCTTGATATATTATCTTATAAGAAGCAAAACGTTCAAAATTATTTCATTCATTATTCTTTCTGAGAATATTAACGTCAGCATCCAAACATTAGAAGCCTTCCCTAAGGACTTCAGTCTGAGCATTTGAAGAGTCAGTGTTAAATCTGGCCCTCTTATTTGCATATTATTTTCTCCTTTCTTCTCACTCTCATTCTTCCCCTCTCCCCAAATTCTTTCCCATCTTCAGTGAAACATTGATGGGGGAGAAATGTAAGTGTGACCAGAGTTGTTTCTTATAGAAAGTATACATGTGAATTAACTATACTTAGCTTAGATTCTCAGTGTTAGATTTTTATTCTTATTATAAAAATTCATACTTATTTATACTTGTTTAAAATGGAAATATATAATGTTTTTAAAGGAGCAGAAAGGGTTTCCTTAATGTAGCATACCTACATCAATCATTATTTTTCTATATGATACTTCTTATATGTAGAAAGAGTACATCTTATATGTAAAATTGTGTATTTATATGTTTTATTTTTCTAGTGGAAGTGCATCCTAATTATTTTCTCAGAGCTTTCTTTTTTTTAAGAGTAGCTGTTGTAGCATATTAACATCTGTGTCAGTTGTTCTTTAATGTCTTAAATGCCTACTATGTGCCTTCTGTAAGCAAAGTGTATGGACAATAGTACAAAAGATACACATGATTCCTAGTCTGGAACACAATCAATGCCTTGTTTGTGTGTCTGTGGTGCCCTCATTCATGTCTGACTCTTTGCAACCCCATGGCCTGTAACCCACCAGGCGCTTCTATTCATGGATTTTCCAGGCAAGAATACTGTTAATAGGTTACCATTGCCTTCTTGAGGGAATCTTCCCGACCCAGCAACATCTCTTGTATTTCCTGCATTGGCAGTGGCTTTTTTTTTTTTTTTTTTTTTTTTTGAAATCACTGAGCCACCTGGGAAGCCTAGCTTATTCCTCTGTAAACTCAATAAACAACATAAGCAGTAATTGGGGAGTGATGTATAGGTGTTAATTAGAGTCACACAATGAACAGCAACTGTCTGTATTCAATATGACTCTTAGTCATAGTCTCCATTATTCCCTAGTTGGAAACAGACAGGACTAGAAATTCATGATTATTGATTTTCAAATCATGTAGTCACATCGAGATAAGTTCTTTCTCACCCAAAAATAATTTAGTGAGTTAAAGCAAGAGAACCTGGAATGTCAACTTCATCTGTCCCATTTTATTTCTCCATTGTGTACTTAGTGAAGAACAGAGAGGAACCTTTGCATTAAATATGTTTATAGAGATAGTTGGGTGCTTTTCAAAATATTTGATGGCAAAGACAAAGCAGAAGCTGACCATTCAGGAGGAGTTCTGTACATTGGTTATGTGTGTTCCCACGAGGTCTGAAAAATCTGAATTGGGAGAACATTTCAGGCAAGATTAACTTATTTTTTTTTTTTTTGTTTAAAATGGAAATATATAATGTTTTTAAAGGAGCAGAAAGGGTTTCCTTAATGTAGCATACCTACATCAATCATTATTTTTCTATATGATACTTCTTATATGTAGAAAGAGTACATCTTATATGTAAAATTGTGTATTTATATGTTTTATTTTTCTAGTGGAAGTGCATCCTAATTATTTTCTCAGAGCTTTCTTTTTTTTAAGAGTAGCTGTTGTAGCATATTAACATCTGTGTCAGTTGTTCTTTAATGTCTTAAATGCCTACTATGTGCCTTCTGTAAGCAAAGTGTATGGACAATAGTACAAAAGATACACATGATTCCTAGTCTGGAACACAATCAATGCCTTGTTTGTGTGTCTGTGGTGCCCTCATTCATGTCTGACTCTTTGCAACCCCATGGCCTGTAACCCACCAGGCGCTTCTATTCATGGATTTTCCAGGCAAGAATACTGTTAATAGGTTACCATTGCCTTCTTGAGGGAATCTTCCCGACCCAGCAACATCTCTTGTATTTCCTGCATTGGCAGTGGCTTTTTTTTTTTTTTTTTTTTTTTTGAAATCACTGAGCCACCTGGGAAGCCTAGCTTATTCCTCTGTAAACTCAATAAACAACATAAGCAGTAATTGGGGAGTGATGTATAGGTGTTAATTAGAGTCACACAATGAACAGCAACTGTCTGTATTCAATATGACTCTTAGTCATAGTCTCCATTATTCCCTAGTTGGAAACAGACAGGACTAGAAATTCATGATTATTGATTTTCAAATCATGTAGTCACATCGAGATAAGTTCTTTCTCACCCAAAAATAATTTAGTGAGTTAAAGCAAGAGAACCTGGAATGTCAACTTCATCTGTCCCATTTTATTTCTCCATTGTGTACTTAGTGAAGAACAGAGAGGAACCTTTGCATTAAATATGTTTATAGAGATAGTTGGGTGCTTTTCAAAATATTTGATGGCAAAGACAAAGCAGAAGCTGACCATTCAGGAGGAGTTCTGTACATTGGTTATGTGTGGTCCCACGAGGTCTGAAAAATCTGATGAGAACATTTAAGGCAGAGTCCAGAATGCCTAGTTCATTGGGAGCCCTCAGGGACATCAGGGCAGTGACTGTTTGCTAGTGTGAAAGTACTTCTGGAGTGACAGGCTCAGCCCTAGAGGAAATAATATATCAAGATTCTACAGGTGTCTTCTGCTCTCAGGAAGGACATGATAGTGGTCAGAACAGCTCACATTTTGCAATGGAACTTTGTGGTAGATATTTTGTTAATCTCACAAAAGTGAAAGCTTTTGGACAATTGAAAAATAAGAAATTCTAAATACAGATGTTGGAATTAAATCTAAACATTATAGGAATGCAGCTCAAATATTGTTGAATAGAGGAAAAAGGAAGAAACCAGGAGGATAACCCTCTATCTGGGATTTGATGATGGGGAAATCTGAACTGTGCTTGTGGGGAAAAAAAATTAACAGTAAAAAAGATTGATCTAATTGTAGTCACATTTATGAAGTGGCAGTATATGAGCTGTTAATACATATGAGAATATTTTCATCAATTATTTTCCCTTCTTTCAGCTTTCCTTACTGGAAAAGGCTGGATTTGGAGGTGTTCTTCTATATATTGATCCTTGTGATTTACCAAAGAATGCAAACCTTAGCTACAATACCTTCATGGTGTCACTGAATCCAGGAGGAGACCCTTCTACACCTGGTTATCCAAGTATTGGTAAGTTTGTTATTAATCCTTGTTGTTCTTCTAAGCATTATGAGGTTGTAGTTTATAAGTACGTGTTACTTAAAGTAATCAAAAATCCTAAAGTTGCAGAATTCTTACCACTCCATATTTGAAACAGTGAATGTTTTATCTACTCAAAATTACAGACTGCTCAGTTGTTAGAATAAAACTTGCTCAAAAGTCTGTAATAGATTTTTCTTCAATAACTTATAACATTATAAACAGAGAGGAAACATTTTATATGTTACTGATGGAGAGATCAGATAAATTAACATGATATAGGACAATTATTCCATATAGCTGGAAAACACACACACATACTTAAAAACATGAAATATCTACTGCTTTGGAGTTGTTGCCATAACTTTAAGTGCAGAGATACACATGCTCAAGTTAGATGACTAATGGGAAATAATGCTGGAAAGGAATGGAGTTGACATGATCAAATCATCTGGCTCCCTAAAAGAAGAGATCTCATCCATTTGTCCAAATATTTGGCAACATAGACACAGCCATTTTGCATCAAACATCCTTTTCTTTTCCAGCAAGCTGTGTTCATTATAGTGGGGGTCATGTGGCAAAAGGTAACAACAGTGATTTTGACTGTGATTTTGGCAGGTGCTCACTGCAATCATTGAATTTCTGTCTAATATGTCATTGACAAATATTCTGTATATATAGTCTTGGCAGAGAAAAGCTCTTTGGACCTCCTTGCAGGATGATACTAACACATTAACCATGATACTTCAGTCAAGGATTAAGCTAACAATAGATTCATGTAATTATCCATGTGTTTCATCAATATTTTCCCTTGTTTTCCGGAAGACATAATAAGAGACTAATAACATATTTAAGTCTATCCTTTATATATATTTAACTTTACCAATTAATAACTTTCTCCTAGAAAGAAGTAAACTAAGTCAAATATGAGTTTCAATTTTATGAATTTTGTTAAAATTAATAGGTATACAATTACAAAATTCTCAGACTTCACCAAAATATCAGTTAAGCCTTTTCAGTTGCTAATGCTCTGATTGCCTTGGGTTGTAATGCCTTGGGTATTAGGAGACCGCATGCAGCATCTAACTGTGCTGCAAATCAATGGTCTGCAATGCTAATAATAAAAAAAAAGGCACTTGATGAATACGCTCTTAGGATGGTAAGTTACCCCACTGGCAACATTTCCTATTTATGTATTTTTGGCTTAGGTCATTAATAAATATAGAATTCAGTCATCTCTAGAAAAGTGCTGGCCATTGTCTTAAGAGCCTCAACTTGCATTTTAAAAAATAATCTTTTATTTTGAAATAATTTCAATTCATAAAAATGTTGCAAATAATGCAAGGATTCTTCAACATCCGTAAATCAATCCATGTGATACACCATATTAACAAACTGAGAGACAAAAATCACAAAAATCTGCATCTCAATAGATGCAGAAAAAGCCTTCGACAAAGTACAGCACCCATTCATGATAAAAACTCTTCAGAAAATGGGCATAGAAGGAACCTATCTCAACATAGTGAAAGCCATATATGAGAAGCCCACAGCGAACATTATCCTCAACGGTGAAAAACTGAAAGCATTCCCTCTAAGATCAGGAACAACACAGGGGTGTCCACTTTCACCACTACTATTCAACATAGTCCTGGAAGTTCTAGCAACATCAGTAAGAGAAGAGAAAGAAATCAAAGGACTCCAGATTGGAAAGGAAGAAGTCAAGCTCTCTCTTTTTGCAGACGACATGATATTATACATAGAAAATCCCAAAGACTCTATTACAAAGCTACTAGAGCTCATCAATGAATTCAGCAAAGTCGCAGGATACAAAGTCAACACACAGAAATCACTGGCATTCCTATACACAAACAATGAAAAATCAGAAATTGAAGTCAAAGAGGCAGTCCCCTTCACCATTGCAACCAAAAGAATCAAATACCTAGGAATAAACCTACCCAAAGAAACAAAAGAACTGTACACAGAAAATTACAAGACACTCATGAAAGAAATTAAAGAAGACTTAAACAGATGGAGAGATATTCCATGTTCCTGGGTCGGAAGAATAAATATTGTGAAAATGACCATACTGCCAAATGTCATCTACAGATTCAATGCAATACCTATTCAACTTCCATTGATACTTTTCACAGAACTAGACCAAAGAATAACACAGTTCATATGGAAACACAAAAGACCTCGAATAGCCAAAGCAATTCTGAGAAAGAAAAGCGGAGCTGCAGGGATCAGCCTCCCTAACTTCAGACTCTACTACAAAGCAACAGTCATCAAGACAGTATGGTACTGGCACAAAAACAGAACTATAGACCAATGGAACAAGATAGAGAACCCAGAGATCAACCCACGCACCTATGGGTACCTTATTTTTGATAAAGGAGGAGAAACTATAAAATGGGACAAAGACAGCCTCTTCAACAAGTGGTGCTGGGAGAATTGGACAGCTACATGCAAAAAAATGAAGTCGGAACATTCCCTGACACCATACACTAAGATCAACTCAAAATGGACTAAAGACCTAAATGTAAGACCAGAAACCATCAAACTCTTGGAGGAGAATACAGCAAAACCCTCAAGGACATCAATCAAAGCAAGATCTTCTCTGACCCACCTACTTGAATTGGGGAACTAAAAAGACAAATTAACATGTGAGACCTCATCAAACTTAAAAGCTTTTGTACAGCAAAAGAAATTACAAAAAAGCTCAACAGACACCCCACAGAGTGGGAGAAAATCATAGCAAATGAAACAACAGACAAAGAATTAATCTCCAAAATCTACAAGCAACTCAGACAACTCAGCACAGGAAAAACGAACAACCCAATCAAAAAATGGGAAAAAGATCTAAAGAGACGTCTCTCCAAAGAGGACATACAGATGGCCCAAAAGCACATGAAACGATGCGCAACCTCGCTTATTATTAGAGAAATGCAAATTAAAACTACAATGAGATACCACCTCACACCCGTCAGAATGGCCATCTTCAAAAAATCTGCAGACAATAAATGCTGGAGAGGGTGCGGAGAAAAGGGAACCCTCTTGCATTGCTGGTGGGAATGTAAATTGATACAGCCTCTATGGAAGACAGTATGGAGATTCCTTAAAAAACTAATAATAGAAGCACCCTACGACCCAGCAATCCCACTATTAGGCTTATATCCTGGTGAAATCAAAACTGAAAGAAGCACCTTACCCCAATGTTCATATACAATAGCCAAACATGGAAGCAACCTAGATGTCCATTGACGAACAAATGGATCCAGAAGCTCTGGTACATATATACAATGGAATACTACTTAGCTGTTAAAAGAAATGCAGAAGACTCAGTCCTAATGAGGTGGCTGGCTCTAGAACCTATCATAAAAAGTGAAGTTAGTCAAAAATAGAAAGACAAATACAGTATACTAACACACATATATGGAATCTAGTAGGACGGTCTTGATATCACACACAGGGAACTCATGGAAAAACACAGAGCATAGACATAGGGACATCGTGGCGAAGAAATAGGGAGGGGGAAGCATGGAGGAAGTAACAAGGAAACCTATAGTGTTATGTGTGGAAAAGATAGCTAGTGTCATAGTGCTAAGGGAATAGGAGTGCTTACAATGGCTTGGGGCGAAGGTCTGGAGGGGTGGGATGGGGGGATCTGGGCGGGTGGGGACCATGGATATGCATATGACTGATCTGGGAACATACATGTCTGTGAACAACAAAACTCTGACCCACATGTGGAGACAAATTAACATGTGAGACCTCATCAAACTTAAAAGCTTTTGTACAGCAAAAGAAATTACAAAAAAGCTCAACAGACACCCCACAGAGTGGGAGAAAATCATAGCAAATGAAACAACAGACAAAGAATTAATCTCCAAAATCTACAAGCAACTCAGACAACTCAGCACAGGAAAAACGAACAACCCAATCAAAAAATGGGAAAAAGATCTAAAGAGACGTCTCTCCAAAGAGGACATACAGATGGCCCAAAAGCACATGAAACGATGCGCAACCTCGCTTATTATTAGAGAAATGCAAATTAAAACTACAATGAGATACCACCTCACACCCGTCAGAATGGCCATCTTCAAAAAATCTGCAGACAATAAATGCTGGAGAGGGTGCGGAGAAAAGGGAACCCTCTTGCATTGCTGGTGGGAATGTAAATTGATACAGCCTCTATGGAAGACAGTATGGAGATTCCTTAAAAAACTAATAATAGAAGCACCCTACGACCCAGCAATCCCACTATTAGGCTTATATCCTGGTGAAATCAAAACTGAAAGAAGCACCTTACCCCAATGTTCATATACAATAGCCAAACATGGAAGCAACCTAGATGTCCATTGACGAACAAATGGATCCAGAAGCTCTGGTACATATATACAATGGAATACTACTTAGCTGTTAAAAGAAATGCAGAAGACTCAGTCCTAATGAGGTGGCTGGCTCTAGAACCTATCATAAAAAGTGAAGTTAGTCAAAAATAGAAAGACAAATACAGTATACTAACACACATATATGGAATCTAGTAGGACGGTCTTGATATCACACACAGGGAACTCATGGAAAAAAAGACAGAGCATAGACATAGGGACATCGTGGCGAAGAAATAGGGAGGGGGAAGCATGGAGGAAGTAACAAGGAAACCTATAGTGTTATGTGTGGAAAAGATAGCTAGTGTCATAGTGCTAAGGGAATAGGAGTGCTTACAATGGCTTGGGGCGAAGGTCTGGAGGGGTGGGATGGGGGGATCTGGGCGGGTGGGGACCATGGATATGCATATGACTGATCTGGGAACATACATGTCTGTGAACAACAAAACTCTGTAAAACCTTTAAAATAAAGAATAAAAAAAAAATGTTGCAAATATAGCATGCAAATATTCAGGCTCTCTGTCCATTTTTGAATTGAGTTGGTTTTATATTGTTGTGTTCTATGGATCATTTATATATTTTGGTTATTGACCCCTTATCAATATGATTTGCAAAATTCTCCCATTCAGGAGGTTGTATTTTCATTGTTTTTTAAAAATGTTCTCTTTATAATGATTTTTAATTAATTTATTTTTTATCCATCTTTTATTCTTCAACCTGTGTGGGCCTCCCATTGCAGTGACCTCTCTCGCTCCAGAGCACTGGCTGTGGGCACATGCACTCCAGGGCGCTGGCTCCTAATTGGACACCCTGATCCAGCCGCTCTGTGGCATGTGGGATCTTTGGGCAGATGCACGAAAAATAAAATGAAATAATTGATAAGACTGATGTTAATGAGGTTAAAACCAATGCTTGCTCCAAGGAATTTTATGGTTTCAGGTTTTATCTTCAAGTCCTTAATGCATTTTGAGTTAATTTTTGTATATGGTATAAGATTCTTCTGCTTGTGGGTATTCAATTTTTCCCACACCGTTTATCACAGAAATTATCATTTTCCCATTGTGTTCTTTGATTCTTTGTTGTAAATTAATTGTCCATATATGTATGTGTTTATTTCTGGGATCTCATTTCCATTCCATTGATCTCTGTTTGAGTGTTTCTGTCAGTATCATGCTGTTTTGATTGCCACGGCTTGGTAGTATAGTTTGTAATCAGAATACATGGTGTCTCAAGCTTTGCACTCCTTCCTCAAATTTGTTTTGGCTATTCAAGTTTGTATATGTCTATGTGCTTTCAGAGAAATTTTAGGATTATTTGTTCTTTTTCTGTGGCGAAGAAATAGGGAGGAGGAAGCATGGAGGAAGTAACAAGGAAACCTATAGTGTTCTGTGTGGAAAAGATAGCTAGTGTCATAGTGCTAAGGGAATAGGAGTGCTTACAATGGCTTGGGGCGAAGGTCTGGAGGGGTGGGATGGGGGGATCTGGGCGGGTGGGGACCATGGATATGCATATGACTGATCTGGGAACATACATGTCTGTGAACAACAAAACTCTGTAAAACCTTTAAAATAAAGAATAAAAAAAAAATGTTGCAAATATAGCATGCAAATATTCAGGCTCTCTGTCCATTTTTGAATTGAGTTGGTTTTATATTGTTGTGTTCTATGGATCATTTATATATTTTGGTTATTGACCCCTTATCAATATGATTTGCAAAATTCTCCCATTCAGGAGGTTGTATTTTCATTGTTTTTTAAAAAAAATGTTCTCTTTATAATGATTTTTAATTAATTTATTTTTTATCCATCTTTTATTCTTCAACCTGTGTGGGCCTCCCATTGCAGTGACCTCTCTCGCTCCAGAGCACTGGCTGTGGGCACATGCACTCCAGGGCGCTGGCTCCTAATTGGACACCCTGATCCAGCCGCTCTGTGGCATGTGGGATCTTTGGGCAGATGCACGAAAAATAAAATGAAATAATTGATAAGACTGATGTTAATGAGGTTAAAACCAATGCTTGCTCCAAGGAATTTTATGGTTTCAGGTTTTATCTTCAAGTCCTTAATGCATTTTGAGTTAATTTTTGTATATGGTATAAGATTCTTCTGCTTGTGGGTATTCAATTTTTCCCACACCGTTTATCACAGAAATTATCATTTTCCCATTGTGTTCTTTGATTCTTTGTTGTAAATTAATTGTCCATATATGTATGTGTTTATTTCTGGGATCTCATTTCCATTCCATTGATCTCTGTTTGAGTGTTTCTGTCAGTATCATGCTGTTTTGATTGCCACGGCTTGGTAGTATAGTTTGTAATCAGAATACATGGTGTCTCAAGCTTTGCACTCCTTCCTCAAATTTGTTTTGGCTATTCAAGTTTGTATATGTCTATGTGCTTTCAGAGAAATTTTAGGATTATTTGTTCTTTTTCTGTGAATTATGCCACTGGAATTTTGATAGAAGTTGGATTGAATCTGTAGATTGTTTTGCATAATATGAACATCTTAGTATTAATCTTTCCAGTCCATGAGCACATACTAATTTTTCATTTATTTATGTCTTCTTATTTCATCAGTTTTCAATGTGACAATCCTTCACCTACTTGGTTTCATTTATTCCCTTATTATTTTGACATGATTGTAAATGAGATTGTTTTCTTAATTTGTTTCTGAGAGTTTATTATTAATATATAGAAATGTCAAAGATTTCTACATATTGATTTTGTAACCTAGAGCTTTACTGGATTTATTTTTAATTCTCACATCTTTTTGGTGGGGTATTCAGGATTTTCTATGTATAATATAATGTCATCTACAAATGACATATTTCATTACCATTATAAGACAGTTTTCTTTCTTTGTCCAGCTTTGAGACCCTTTTTCTTGCTTAATTGCTCTTATTAGTGCTTTCAATACTATGTTGAATAAAAGTGGCAAGAGTAGGCATCCCTGTTCCTAATTTTAGGGGAAAAGCTGTTAATTTTTCATCATTGAGTATGTTATTACCTGTGGATTTGTCATACATAGCATTTACTATGTTGAGGTATATTTCCCCAGACCCACTTTATTAACAGTTAAGTGAGGGTTATGTTTTGTCAAATGTTTTTTCTACATCAGATGATCATACAACACTCGTAGGTTAAAACCAATGCTTGCTCCAAGGAATTTTATGGTTTCATTTTAAGTTAGTTTAATTTTTGTATATGGTATAAGATTCTTCTGCTTGTGGGTATTCAATTTTTCCCACACCGTTTATCACAGAAATTATCATTTTCCCATTGTGTTCTTTGATTCTTTGTTGTAAATTAATTGTCCATATATGTATGTGTTTATTTCTGGGATCTCATTTCCATTCCATTGATCTCTGTTTGAGTGTTTCTGTCAGTATCATGCTGTTTTGATTGCCACGGCTTGGTAGTATAGTTTGTAATCAGAATACATGGTGTCTCAAGCTTTGCACTCCTTCCTCAAATTTGTTTTGGCTATTCAAGTTTGTATATGTCTATGTGCTTTCAGAGAAATTTTAGGATTATTTGTTCTTTTTCTGTGAATTATGCCACTGGAATTTTGATAGAAGTTGGATTGAATCTGTAGATTGTTTTGCATAATATGAACATCTTAGTATTAATCTTTCCAGTCCATGAGCACATACTAATTTTTCATTTATTTATGTCTTCTTATTTCATCAGTTTTCAATGTGACAATCCTTCACCTACTTGGTTTCATTTATTCCCTTATTATTTTGACATGATTGTAAATGAGATTGTTTTCTTAATTTGTTTCTGAGAGTTTATTATTAATATATAGAAATGTCAAAGATTTCTACATATTGATTTTGTAACCTAGAGCTTTACTGGATTTATTTTTAATTCTCACATCTTTTTGGTGGGGTATTCAGGATTTTCTATGTATAATATAATGTCATCTACAAATGACATATTTCATTACCATTATAAGACAGTTTTCTTTCTTTGTCCAGCTTTGAGACCCTTTTTCTTGCTTAATTGCTCTTATTAGTGCTTTCAATACTATGTTGAATAAAAGTGGCAAGAGTAGGCATCCCTGTTCCTAATTTTAGGGGAAAAGCTGTTAATTTTTCATCATTGAGTATGTTATTACCTGTGGATTTGTCATACATAGCATTTACTATGTTGAGGTATATTTCCCCAGACCCACTTTATTAACAGTTAAGTGAGGGTTATGTTTTGTCAAATGTTTTTTCTACATCAGATGATCATACAACACTGATTCTTCATTTTGTTAATGTGATGTATCACTTGGGTTGTTTTATAGATGTTGAATCACCCTTGCTTCCCTGGAATAAATCCCACTTGATCATGGTGCACAAATTTTTAATGTTTTGTTGGATTTGATTTGCTAATAATTTGTTGAAGATTTTTGTAACTGTAGTTATCAGTGACAGGGGCATGCAAATTTCCTCTTTTGTGGTGTCCTTGTCTGATTTTATTATCAGGGTAATGTTGGATTTGTAAAATGCTTTAAAAGGTTTTCCTCCTCTTCAATTTTTGCAAGAAAATATTAATTTGTCTTGAGTACTTTGTGATAACAGTGAGAGAAGAATAGGTATTAAATCTTCTTTGGGTGTTTTGTAGAGTTTTCCAATTAAGCCATCTGGTCCTCAGTTTTGTTGTGAGATTTTTGATTGGTGTTTCAGTCTTCTTGCTTGTAATTGATCAGTTCAGATTTCCTGTTTCTTTATGATTCAGTCTTGAAAGAGTTTAAGTTTCTAGGAATTTATCCTTTTCTTTTAGGTTGTCAAACTTCTGGCATTTAATTAGTTGTAGTAGTCTCATCTGATCCATCATATTTATGGGCTTACAGTTGTAACTTCTCTTTCATTTATAATTTTATTTATATTGGTTAGTCTAGCTAAAGGTTTGTAGATTTTATCTTTTCCAATCACCAACTCTTAATCTCATTGGTCTTTCCTGATGTTATGTTTTTTGTTTGTCTTTGATTTATTTCCATCTGGTCTTTATTATTCTCTTCCTTATGCTAATTGTGGACTTCATTTCTTCTTTTTCTAGTTGTTTTAGGTGTAGAGTTGGATTCTTTATATAGGATTTTTGTTTTTATTTCTTAATGTAAGCCTGAATTGTTATGAATGAATGTCTTTTCTAGAACAATTGTTTGTTGTATTTCATGGATTTTGGTATATTGTGTTTCTGTTTTTATTTGTCTCTAGATATTTTTTAAATTTCTTCAAAGACCCCTTGATTGTTCAGTAACATGTTTTTAATCTCCACATTTTTGTGATTTTTCCTTGTGATTGATTTCTAGTTTTATACTGTTACAGTTGGAAAAGCTATTTCCTTGATTTATTGAATGCATTTTCTGACTTAAAGTGAGTTATCCTAAAAACGTTCCATGTACTTAAAAGAATTTATATTCTTTTCTTTTGCATGGAATGCTATATATCTATTAAGTTCATGTGACCTAATGTCTTTATTTAAATTTGATGTTTCCTAATTGATTTCCCTTTTTTGGTCTAGACGATATATTCGTTAATGTAAAGGTGTTAAAGTGCCCTACTATCATTGCATTACTTTCAAATTCTCCCTTTAAGTCCATTAGTATTTTCCTTTATATCACACAAATCAGGACTGAGGAATATATGTAATCCTGATCCTCAAACAATTTTTATACTTAGCAAGCTGTAGTAAATATTTGTAGAGGGAATAAATTATTATTTTGTTAACTTTTTATTGGCATATAGTTTATATAGTTGTGTTAGTTTCAAGAGTACAGCAAAGTGAATCATATATATATATATATGTGTGTGTGTGTGTGTGTGTGTACATTTATATAGATTCATTCTTTTTCAGATGCTTTTCTCATATATGTTATTACAGAATATTGATTAGAGTTCCCTGTGCTATACAGTAGGTTCTTGTTTGTCTTTGATTTATTTCCATCTGGTCTTTATTATTCTCTTCCTTATGCTAATTGTGGACTTCATTTCTTCTTTTTCTAGTTGTTTTAGGTGTAGAGTTGGATTCTTTATATAGGATTTTTGTTTTTATTTCTTAATGTAAGCCTGAATTGTTATGAATGAATGTCTTTTCTAGAACAATTGTTTGTTGTATTTCATGGATTTTGGTATATTGTGTTTCTGTTTTTATTTGTCTCTAGATATTTTTTAAATTTCTTCAAAGACCCCTTGATTGTTCAGTAACATGTTTTTAATCTCCACATTTTTGTGATTTTTCCTTGTGATTGATTTCTAGTTTTATACTGTTACAGTTGGAAAAGCTATTTCCTTGATTTATTGAATGCATTTTCTGACTTAAAGTGAGTTATCCTAAAAACGTTCCATGTACTTAAAAGAATTTATATTCTTTTCTTTTGCATGGAATGCTATATATCTATTAAGTTCATGTGACCTAATGTCTTTATTTAAATTTGATGTTTCCTAATTGATTTCCCTTTTTTGGTCTAGACGATATATTCGTTAATGTAAAGGTGTTAAAGTGCCCTACTATCATTGCATTACTTTCAAATTCTCCCTTTAAGTCCATTAGTATTTTCCTTTATATCACACAAATCAGGACTGAGGAATATATGTAATCCTGATCCTCAAACAATTTTTATACTTAGCAAGCTGTAGTAAATATTTGTAGAGGGAATAAATTATTATTTTGTTAACTTTTTATTGGCATATAGTTTATATAGTTGTGTTAGTTTCAAGAGTACAGCAAAGTGAATCATATATATATATATATGTGTGTGTGTGTGTGTGTGTGTACATTTATATAGATTCATTCTTTTTCAGATGCTTTTCTCATATATGTTATTACAGAATATTGATTAGAGTTCCCTGTGCTATACAGTAGGTTCTTGTTGGTTATCTGCTTTGTGTATAATAATGTATATTTGTAAGTTCCAATCTCCTTATTTGTGACTTCACCCCGTGTTTCCCTTTTGGTAGCCATAAGTTAGATTTCCAGGTGTGTCAGTCTGTTTTGTCAATTAGTTAATTTTATCATTTTTATTAAGATTCCACAAATAAATTGTATCACATGGTTTTTGTCCTTCTCTGTCTCACTTCACTTAGTGTGATAATCTCTAGGTTCATGATTGCTTGTCTTATGATTCTGATCCTGGGGTTTATCCTAATTTTAATTAACCTAATTAAAACTTAGTAAAAAAAAAAAAAAAAAAACTCATAGTATTTTCCTTTAAATGCTTCTGTCAACTCTTACATCCCTTTCACCACTCAAAATAGCAGAGATTGCATTGGTTCATAAAGCATTGAAAGTCCATTAAAGATATTAGGATATCAGAAGTCTAACCTAATCTCTTACTTCTTTAATAATTTATTAAACATTTCTAAGATTAAATGTTCAGACTATCAGACTTTATCATAACTGCTTTCACCAAGTTGCCAGGAGTGTTTTTAATATATTAACATATAATCTAAGCAAAACTCATCCCCTGAATCTATATAATTTTTAGGACTCTTAAGTCTTTAGGGTATAAGTAGCACAGTTTTATTCTCAAAATTGAGAGAAAAGAAACTTGATCACATTATCGAGGGACTCAGATAAATGAGGCATAAGAACTGACATTTACAGTAACTGGATATTTTTATAATACCTGTGATCAGTTATAATAAAAAATGTGTGTGACTTAAAATCATTAATTGAGGACATAAGGTGAGGCTCAAAACAAAGGTAATTAAAAAGCTATGGAGTAAAACCTATAATGATTAAAAAAAAAAGCTATGGAGTGAGTTTTAAAACAAATAAGTGAGAAATTGATATAATTAGGAGTGTTCCACTTTTACTATGTTGAAACATAGAAAAGAAAATTCTATCCCAATTTCTAAATATTGTCTGACACCTGAAAGACTAGAAATAGTATTTCAAGATAGAAATCCTTTTTCTTTTCATATTATTTCCTTTAGTAATATGTCTTCAGAAGACTCTGTAGGTTACAAAGTTGATTTTAAATTTTGTATCATTTCCAGATAACTGCCTGGCTAATCTTTGGAATACTACTTAATTGAAATCCAAGATGTTTATTTTAGCTTGAATTAGACTTGATTCTCTTTATACCTTATTTTCTAAAATCCATCCTTATTTAAAGCTTTGTATCTGTGTCCTGTTCTCTGTTTCTCATAATCCTATTTTATTTTCTTTTTGTTTTAAATTCTGGAGAGGAAAATCATTTCAGTCATTTTGCTCTAGTGAAGTGTCAGTCGACACAGTTTATTTAATATTCCCAGTGTTACAATTCAGTGGATCTGTGTGTTGTTTACCTACTGTCTGTTCAACATCACCTCTGCCAAGCAAAACCATTCAGAGAATATCCCTGTGATTTGTGACAACTCTTTACCAGGTGTTCTTGGTCCAGTTACCTGGACAAATGTTGAAAGACTGACTTGAGTTGGCACTAAATCAACTGAGACAGTGTTAAACTAGAATAGCAGAAAATATAAATATGTGCCTAGTTGTCAAAGCAGAGTGTTAGATATTCACAGCATGAAATGCCTTGTCACTTGGTTGGGAAAAAATAAAATATGTCTGCTTTGTTACTATTTTAATGTAGCTGGGGTTCTTGAATACTCAAAAAATCCTTTAAAACATATAATCTAAGCAAAACTCATCCCTGAATCTATATAATTTTTAGGACTCTTAAGTCTTTAGGGTATAAGTAGCACAGTTTTATTCTCAAAATTGAGAGAAAAGAAACTTGATCACATTATCGAGGGACTCAGATAAATGAGGCATAAGAACTGACATTTACAGTAACTGGATATTTTTATAATACCTGTGATCAGTTATAATAAAAAATGTGTGTGACTTAAAATCATTAATTGAGGACATAAGGTGAGGCTCAAAACAAAGGTAATTAAAAAGCTATGGAGTAAAACCTATAATGATTAAAAAAAAAAGCTATGGAGTGAGTTTTAAAACAAATAAGTGAGAAATTGATATAATTAGGAGTGTTCCACTTTTACTATGTTGAAACATAGAAAAGAAAATTCTATCCCAATTTCTAAATATTGTCTGACACCTGAAAGACTAGAAATAGTATTTCAAGATAGAAACCCTTTTTTCTTTTCATATTATTTCCTTTAGTAATATGTCTTCAGAAGACTCTGTAGGTTACAAAGTTGATTTTAAATTTTGTATCATTTCCAGATAACTGCCTGGCTAATCTTTGGAATACTACTTAATTGAAATCCAAGATGTTTATTTTAGCTTGAATTAGACTTGATTCTCTTTATACCTTATTTTCTAAAATCCATCCTTATTTAAAGCTTTGTATCTGTGTCCTGTTCTCTGTTTCTCATAATCCTATTTTATTTTCTTTTTGTTTTAAATTCTGGAGAGGAAAATCATTTCAGTCATTTTGCTCTAGTGAAGTGTCAGTCGACACAGTTTATTTAATATTCCCAGTGTTACAATTCAGTGGATCTGTGTGTTGTTTACCTACTGTCTGTTCAACATCACCTCTGCCAAGCAAAACCATTCAGAGAATATCCCTGTGATTTGTGACAACTCTTTACCAGGTGTTCTTGGTCCAGTTACCTGGACAAATGTTGAAAGACTGACTTGAGTTGGCACTAAATCAACTGAGACAGTGTTAAACTAGAATAGCAGAAAATATAAATATGTGCCTAGTTGTCAAAGCAGAGTGTTAGATATTCACAGCATGAAATGCCTTGTCACTTGGTTGGGAAAAAATAAAATATGTCTGCTTTGTTACTATTTTAATGTAGCTGGGGGTTCTTGTACATGTCCTAAAGTCTTTACATTTATGTGACATGTGATTCACCTTGATTCTTACATCCATTTAAAGAGTGGCTCATTATTAAACAATGTCAATTTTTTCAGGAAGCTTAATTAACAACATATTGAAAAAATAGATTATTTAAATTCAAACTACTCCTTTAAAAAATCTAAATTTCATTTTGAAATATAATTTTCCATGGACTTCTTGGTTCCAAAAAAATGAAAATTTAGACCTATTTTCAAAATGTCTAAGATTATAGACTTCAGAGACATTTTCAAATAATGATTATTCTTAGGAAATTAGTCTGCCATTTGGTAAATTACTAGGACCTTTCTATTTTAAATTAATACATATTCTGTCAATACAGATCATTAATTTTTCTCTTTTTGTTTTAAGAATCAGTTTTCATTAAAAAATGATGATTATAGGTTAAAGAAGTTACTGCTTTAACAATATGATTTACAAATACATTTCTGTCACAGTGCATATAATAAGTTAATTGAAATAGCAACAGAATTAGTTTTACATGTTTTGGGCAGTTACTCTTTATAAGATCTTTCTGGAGGACAGCTTTAACTGGCCCAACTTAATAGGCAAATAAATTGATCCTTAGAAAAATTTGACCTTAATCAATGATTTCAGTATCATAATCACACTGAAACACAAGGTTATCTAGCTTTTAAAATAACAGAAATGCCACTATATGATTTGGCATCCAGTATATAACTTAGGCAACTGAGATCTGCAGTTTGGTATGATATCAGACATATGGGTCAAATTGAAGAATAAACAAAGTTTCACTTTGTTTTTCTCATTCATTCGACATGTGTGGGAGATAATGTTGAAAGTGAAGTGTAAAATATAGTAGTAAAATTATAAAATTTATATATAGATTTATATTATATCAGTATAACCTCAGAACAAATTTAGATTAAATTGATTGCCATTACCAGTTGTCTTGCAAGGTAAAGTTTTGCACAATTACCTGTAAAAATGAAGATTACATATTATAAAATAAGTAACTTGAACAATGAATCTACTAACCAAAGAAAGCAAGGACAATCAACAATAACAACAACAATAGATCTTGAGTTTTATTTTCATTTACAAATTTATGTGAATTGTTTTAGTGGAATGGTTCAGAACTTGTCATTTTCTGAACTTTGTTAGTCTTTATATTTAATAACTTTATTTTTTTTTTTTTTTTTTTTTTATTTTTTTAAACCTTTATTTTACTTTTAACTTTTACAGAGTTTTGTTGTTCACAGACATGCATGTTCTCAGATTAGTCACATGTATATCCCCCCCTTCCCTCCCCTCCCGACCATCACACAGCACCCCTGAAGGATCCCCTTTTCTCACAGAACAATGACTAGAGCTATTTTCTTCACTTATGATAGTACAGGCCTTCATGCTACTTCCCTTACGCCTCTCAACCACTGTTCCTTCCCCACAATGTCCATATGTCCACTGTCCATGTCTGTCTTTCTGTCGCTTCACTGCATGTGCCATCATCACCATCCTACTAGATTCCATATATATGTGTTAATATACTGTATTTGTCCTTCTCTTTCTGACTGACTTCACTTTTTAGGATACGTTCTAGATCCAGCCACCTCATGAGGGCTGATTCTTCTGCATTTCTCTTTACAGCTGTGTAGTATTCCATTGTATATATGTACCAGAGCTTTTGGATCCATTCGTTCATCGATCTGCCCCTGTTCTGCTTTATAACAGAAATGCCACTATATGATTTGGCATCCAGTATATAACTTAGGCAACTGAGATCTGCAGTTTGGTATGATATCAGACATATGGGTCAAATTGAAGAATAAACAAAGTTTCACTTTGTTTTTCTCATTCATTCGACATGTGTGGGAGATAATGTTGAAAGTGAAGTGTAAAATATAGTAGTAAAATTATAAAATTTATATATAGATTTATATTATATCAGTATAACCTCAGAACAAATTTAGATTAAATTGATTGCCATTACCAGTTGTCTTGCAAGGTAAAGTTTTGCACAATTACCTGTAAAAATGAAGATTACATATTATAAAATAAGTAACTTGAACAATGAATCTACTAACCAAAGAAAGCAAGGACAATCAACAATAACAACAACAATAGATCTTGAGTTTTATTTTCATTTACAAATTTATGTGAATTGTTTTAGTGGAATGGTTCAGAACTTGTCATTTTCTGAACTTTGTTAGTCTTTATATTTAATAACTTTATTTTTTTTTTATTTTTTTATTTTTTTTATTTTTTTAAACCTTTATTTTACTTTTAACTTTTACAGAGTTTTGTTGTTCACAGACATGCATGTTCTCAGATTAGTCACATGTATATCCCCCCCTTCCCTCCCCTCCCGACCATCACACAGCACCCCTGAAGGATCCCCTTTTCTCACAGAACAATGACTAGAGCTATTTTCTTCACTTATGATAGTACAGGCCTTCATGCTACTTCCCTTACGCCTCTCAACCACTGTTCCTTCCCCACAATGTCCATATGTCCACTGTCCATGTCTGTCTTTCTGTCGCTTCACTGCATGTGCCATCATCACCATCCTACTAGATTCCATATATATGTGTTAATATACTGTATTTGTCCTTCTCTTTCTGACTGACTTCACTTTTTAGGATACGTTCTAGATCCAGCCACCTCATGAGGGCTGATTCTTCTGCTTTTCTCTTTACAGCTGTGTAGTATTCCATTGTATATATGTACCAGAGCTTTTGGATCCATTCGTTCGTCGATGGGCATCTAGGTTCCTTCCATGTTCTAGCTATTGTATAGAGAGCTGCAATGAACATTGGGGTACAGGTGCTTCTTTCAGTTTTGATTTCATCAGGGTATAAGCCTAAGAGTGGGATTGCTGGGTCATATGGTGCTTCTATTTTTAGTTTTTTAAGAAATCTCCAGACTGTCTTCCATAGAGGCTGTATCAATTTACACTCCCACCAGCAATGCAGGAGGGTTCCCTTTTCTCCGCAGCCTCTCCAGCATTTATTGTCTGTTGATTTGTGGATGATGGCCATTCTGACGGGTGTGAGGTGACATCTCATTGTAGTTTTGATTTGCATTTCTCTAATTATTAGTGAAGTTGAGCATCGTTTCATGTGTTTTTGGGCCATCTGTATGTCATCGTTGGAGAGGTGTCTGTTTAGGTCCTTTTCCCATTTTTTGATTGGGTTGTTCGTTTTTCCAGTGCTGAGTTGTCTGAGTTGCTTGTAGATTTTGGAGATTAATTCTTTGTCTGTTGTTTCATTTGCTATGATTTTCTCCCACTCTGTGGGGTGTCTGTTGAACTTTTTTGTAATTTCTTTTGCTGTACAAAAGCTTTTAAGTTTCATTAGGTCCCACATGTTCATTTGTCTTTTTAGTTCCACTATTCTAGTAGGTGGGTCAGAGAAGATCTTGCTTTGATTGATGTCCTTGAGGGTTTTGCCTATATTCTCCTCTAAGAGTTTGGTGGTTTCTGGCCTTACATTTAAGTCTTTAATCCATTTTGAGTTGATCTTTGTGTATGGTGTCAGGGTATGTTCCAATTTCATTTTCTTGCATGTAGCTGTCCAATTTTCCCAGCACCATTTGTTGAAGAGGCTGTCTTTGTCCCATTTTATATGTTCGCCTCCTTTGTCAAAAATAAGGTACCCATAGGTGCGTGGCTTTATCTCTGGGTTCTCGATCTTGTTCCATTGGTCGATATTTCTGTTTTTGTGCCAGTACCATACTGTCTTGATGACTGTTGCTTTGTAGTAGATCATCACCATCCTACTAGATTCCATATATATGTGTTAATATACTGTATTTGTCCTTCTCTTTCTGACTGACTTCACTTTTTAGGATACGTTCTAGATCCAGCCACCTCATGAGGGCTGATTCTTCTGCATTTCTCTTTACAGCTGTGTAGTATTCCATTGTATATATGTACCAGAGCTTTTGGATCCATTCGTTCGTCGATGGGCATCTAGGTTCCTTCCATGTTCTAGCTATTGTATAGAGAGCTGCAATGAACATTGGGGTACAGGTGCTTCTTTCAGTTTTGATTTCATCAGGGTATAAGCCTAAGAGTGGGATTGCTGGGTCATATGGTGCTTCTATTTTTAGTTTTTTAAGAAATCTCCAGACTGTCTTCCATAGAGGCTGTATCAATTTACACTCCCACCAGCAATGCAGGAGGGTTCCCTTTTCTCCGCAGCCTCTCCAGCATTTATTGTCTGTTGATTTGTGGATGATGGCCATTCTGACGGGTGTGAGGTGACATCTCATTGTAGTTTTGATTTGCATTTCTCTAATTATTAGTGAAGTTGAGCATCGTTTCATGTGTTTTTGGGCCATCTGTATGTCATCGTTGGAGAGGTGTCTGTTTAGGTCCTTTTCCCATTTTTTGATTGGGTTGTTCGTTTTCCAGTGCTGAGTTGTCTGAGTTGCTTGTAGATTTTGGAGATTAATTCTTTGTCTGTTGTTTCATTTGCTATGATTTTCTCCCACTCTGTGGGGTGTCTGTTGAACTTTTTTGTAATTTCTTTTGCTGTACAAAAGCTTTTAAGTTTCATTAGGTCCCACATGTTCATTTGTCTTTTTAGTTCCACTATTCTAGTAGGTGGGTCAGAGAAGATCTTGCTTTGATTGATGTCCTTGAGGGTTTTGCCTATATTCTCCTCTAAGAGTTTGGTGGTTTCTGGCCTTACATTTAAGTCTTTAATCCATTTTGAGTTGATCTTTGTGTATGGTGTCAGGGTATGTTCCAATTTCATTTTCTTGCATGTAGCTGTCCAATTTTCCCAGCACCATTTGTTGAAGAGGCTGTCTTTGTCCCATTTTATATGTTCGCCTCCTTTGTCAAAAATAAGGTACCCATAGGTGCGTGGCTTTATCTCTGGGTTCTCGATCTTGTTCCATTGGTCGATATTTCTGTTTTTGTGCCAGTACCATACTGTCTTGATGACTGTTGCTTTGTAGTAGAGTCTGAAGTTGGGGAGGCTGATCCCCCCAGCTCCATTCTTCTTTCTGAGGATTGCTTTGGCTATTCGAGGTCTTTTGTGTTTCCATATGAACTGTGTTATTCGTTGGTCTAGTTCTGTGAAGAATGTTATTGGAAGCTTGATAGGGATCGCATTGAATCTATAGATGACATTTGGTAGTATGGTCATTTTCACAATATTGATTCTGCCGACCCAGGAACACGGAATATTTCTCCATCTGTTTAAGTCTTCTTTAATGTCTCTCATGAGTGTCTTGTAATTTTCTGTGTACAGTTCTTTTGTTTCTTTGGGTAGGTTTATTCCTAGATATTTGATTCTTTGGGTTGCGATGGTGAAGGGGATTGCCTCTTTGATTTCATTTTCTGATTTTTCATTGTTTGTGTATAGGAATGCCAGTGATTTCTGTATATTGATTTTGTATCCTGCAACTTTGCTGAATTCGCTGATTAACTCTAGTAGTTTTGTAATAGTGTCTTTGGGATTTTCTATGTATAATATCATGTCATCTGCAAATAGAGAGAGTTTGACTTCTTCTTTTCCAATCTGGATTCCTTTGATTTCTTTCTCTTCTCTTATTGCTATTGCTAGAACTTCCAGGACTATGTTGAATAGTAGTGGTGAAAGTGGACACCCTTGTCTTGTTCCTGATCTTGGAGGGAATGCTTTGAGTTTTTCACCATTGAGGATAATGTTCGCTGTGGGCTTCTCATATATGGCTTTCACTATGTTAAGGTAAGTTCCTTCTATGCCCATTTTTTGAAGAGTTTTTATCATAAATGGATGCTGTACTTTGTCAAAGGCTTTTTCTGCATCTATTGAGATGATCATGTGATTTTGTCTCTCAATTTGTTGATATGGTGTATCACATTGATTGATTTGCGAATGTTGAAGAATCCTTGCATGCCTGGGATGAACCCAACTTGATCGTGATGAATGAGCTTTTGATGTGTTGCTGAATTCTGTTTGCTAGGATTTTGTTGAGGATTTTGGCATCTAGATTCATCAGTGAAATTGGCCTATAATTTTCTTTTTTTGTGATGTCTTTGCCTGGCTTTGGTATCAGGATGATGGTGGCCTCGTAGAATGTGTTTGGAAGTGTTCCTTCCTGGGCAATTTTTTGGAAGAGTTTTAGAAGGACAGGCATTAGCTCTTCTTTAAATGTTTGGTAGAATTCACTTGTGAAACCATCTGGCCCTGGGCTTTTATTTTTGGGTAGATTTTTGATCACAAGGTCGATTTCTGAGCTTGTGATTGGCTTGCTACTATTTTCCTTTTCGTTTTCCATATGAACTTTTACTGGCATTGAAAATTTAAGCTTGATAGGGATCGCATTGAATCTATAGATGACATTTGGTAGTATGGTCGTTTTCACAATATTGATTCTCCAGACCCAGGAACACGGAATATTTCTCCATCTGTTTAAGTCTTCTTTAATGTCTCTCATGAGTGTCTTGTAATTTTCTGTGTACAGTTCTTTTGTTTCTTTGGGTAGGTTTATTCCTAGATATTTGATTCTTTGGGTTGCGATGGTGAAGGGGATTGCCTCTTTGATTTCATTTTCTGATTTTTCATTGTTTGTGTATAGGAATGCCAGTGATTTCTGTATATTGATTTTGTATCCTGCAACTTTGCTGAATTCGCTGATTAACTCTAGTAGTTTTGTAATAGTGTCTTTGGGATTTTCTATGTATAATATCATGTCATCTGCAAATAGAGAGAGTTTGACTTCTTCTTTTCCAATCTGGATTCCTTTGATTTCTTTCTCTTCTCTTATTGCTATTGCTAGAACTTCCAGGACTATGTTGAATAGTAGTGGTGAAAGTGGACACCCTTGTCTTGTTCCTGATCTTGGAGGGAATGCTTTGAGTTTTTCACCATTGAGGATAATGTTCGCTGTGGGCTTCTCATATATGGCTTTCACTATGTTAAGGTAAGTTCCTTCTATGCCCATTTTTTGAAGAGTTTTTATCATAAATGGATGCTGTACTTTGTCAAAGGCTTTTTCTGCATCTATTGAGATGATCATGTGATTTTTGTCTTTCAATTTGTTGATATGGTGTATCACATTGATTGATTTGCGAATGTTGAAGAATCCTTGCATGCCTGGGATGAACCCAACTTGATCGTGATGAATGAGCTTTTTGATGTGTTGCTGAATTCTGTTTGCTAGGATTTTGTTGAGGATTTTGGCATCTAGATTCATCAGTGAAATTGGCCTATAATTTTCTTTTTTTGTGATGTCTTTGCCTGGCTTTGGTATCAGGATGATGGTGGCCTCGTAGAATGTGTTTGGAAGTGTTCCTTCCTGGGCAATTTTTTGGAAGAGTTTTAGAAGGACAGGCATTAGCTCTTCTTTAAATGTTTGGTAGAATTCACTTGTGAAACCATCTGGCCCTGGGCTTTTATTTTTGGGTAGATTTTTGATCACAAGGTCGATTTCTGAGCTTGTGATTGGCTTGTTCATAGTTTCTATTTCTTCCTGGTTGAGTCTTGGGAGATTAATCTTCTCTAAGAAACTGTCCATTTCTTCCAGGTTGTCCAGTTTGTTGCCATAGAGTTGTTCATAATAGTCTCTTATAATCCTTTGGATTTCTGCATTGTCCGTTGTAATCTCTCCTTTTTCATTTTTGATTTTGGTGATCTGGTTCTTCTCTTTTTCTTAATGAGTCTGGCCAGTGGTGTGTCAATTTTATTTACCTTTTCGAAGAACCAGCTTTTTGTTTTATTTATCTTTACTATTGTTTCTTTTGTTTCTTTTTATTTATTTCTGCTCTGATCTTTATGATTTCCCTTCTTCTGCTGGCTTTGGGGTGTTTTTGTTCTTCTTTCTCCAGTTGTTTTAAGCGTAAGGTAAGGTCGTCTGTTTGAGATTTTCCTAGTTTCTTGAGGTGGGATTGTAATGCTATAAACTTCCCTCTTAGAACTGCTTTTGCAGTATCCCATAGGTTTTGCACTGTCGTGTGTTCATTGTCATTTTCTTCTAGGAATTTTTTTATTTCTCCTTTGATTTCCTCAATGATCAGTTGGTTTTTTAGGTATGTGTTGTTTAATCTCCATGTGTTTGTGTTTTTTGCGGTTTTTTTCCTGTAGTTGATCTCTAGTCTCACTGCATTGTGGTCCGAGAAGATGGTTGATAGAATTTCAGTTTTCTTGAATTGACTGAGGATTGATTTGTGGCCCAAGATGTGGTCTATCCTGGAGAATGTTCCGTGAGCACTTGAGAAGAAAGTGTATTCTTCTGCTTTTGGATGGAAAGTCCTAAAGATATCAATGAGGTCCATTTCTTCTAGTGTGGCATTTAAGGCTTGTGTTTCTTTATTAATTTTCTGTTTGGATGATCTGTCCATTGGTGTGAGAGGAGTGTTAAAGTCTCCTACTATGATTGTGTTGCTGTCAATGTCTTCTTTTATGTCTGAAAGTGTTTGTCTTATGTATTGGGGTGCTCCTGTGTTGGGAGCATAGATATTTATGATTGTTATGTCTTCTTCTTGGATGGATCCCTTAATCATGATGTAGTGACCTGCCTTGTCTCTTAGAATTTTTTCTTTACGATATGCTAGGTTTGTCATAGATCCTTTGGGATTTCTGCATTGTCCTTTTTTGGTAGGGATTAATCTTCTCTAAGAAACTGTCCATTTCTTCCAGGTTGTCCAGTTTGTTGCCATAGAGTTGTTCATAATAGTCTCTTATAATCCTTTGGATTTCTGCATTGTCCGTTGTAATCTCTCCTTTTTCATTTTTGATTTTGGTGATCTGGTTCTTCTCTCTCTTTTTCTTTATGAGTCTGGCCAGTGGTGTGTCAATTTTATTGACTTTTTCGAAGAACCAGCTTTTTGTTTTATTTATCTTTACTATTGTTTCTTTTGTTTCTTTTTCATTTATTTCTGCTCTGATCTTTATGATTTCCCTTCTTCTGCTGGCTTTGGGGTGTTTTTGTTCTTCTTTCTCCAGTTGTTTTAAGCGTAAGGTAAGGTCGTCTGTTTGAGATTTTCCTAGTTTCTTGAGGTGGGATTGTAATGCTATAAACTTCCCTCTTAGAACTGCTTTTGCAGTATCCCATAGGTTTTGCACTGTCGTGTGTTCATTGTCATTTTCTTCTAGGAATTTTTTTATTTCTCCTTTGATTTCCTCAATGATCAGTTGGTTTTTTAGGTATGTGTTGTTTAATCTCCATGTGTTTGTGTTTTTAGCGGTTTTTTCCTGTAGTTGATCTCTAGTCTCACTGCATTGTGGTCCGAGAAGATGGTTGATAGAATTTCAGTTTTCTTGAATTGACTGAGGATTGATTTGTGGCCCAAGATGTGGTCTATCCTGGAGAATGTTCCGTGAGCACTTGAGAAGAAAGTGTATTCTTCTGCTTTTGGATGGAAAGTCCTAAAGATATCAATGAGGTCCATTTCTTCTAGTGTGGCATTTAAGGCTTGTGTTTCTTTATTAATTTTCTGTTTGGATGATCTGTCCATTGGTGTGAGAGGAGTGTTAAAGTCTCCTACTATGATTGTGTTGCTGTCAATGTCTTCTTTTATGTCTGAAAGTGTTTGTCTTATGTATTGGGGTGCTCCTGTGTTGGGAGCATAGATATTTATGATTGTTATGTCTTCTTCTTGGATGGATCCCTTAATCATGATGTAGTGACCTGCCTTGTCTCTTAGAATCTTCTTTACTTTAAAATCTATTTTATCTGATATGAGGATTGCTACTCCAGCTTTCTTTTGATTTCCATTTGCATGGAATATCTTTTTCCAGCCTCTCACTTTCAGTCTATGAGTGTCTCTAGGTCTGAAATGAGTTTCCTGGAGGCAGCATATGTATGGGTCGTGTTTTTGGGTCCATTCAGCCACTCTGTGTCTTTTGGTTGGGGCGTTTAGTCCATTGACATTCAA
This sequence comes from Tragulus kanchil, assembly GCA_022376925.1. NCBI lineage: Eukaryota > Metazoa > Chordata > Mammalia > Artiodactyla > Tragulidae > Tragulus > Tragulus kanchil. The sequence goes on along the minus strand of JAIOJX010000028.1, from coordinate 115,533,822 downwards.
AGTAATTATTGATACAAATGATCCTATTGTCATCTTCTTAGATGTTATGATGGGTTTGTTTCGTGGATCTTCTCCTTTTATACTTGTTGTCTATATAAGTCCCTTTAACATTTGTTGTAGGGCTGGTTTGGTGTGACTAAATTCTTTTAATTTTTGCTTGTCTGTAAAGCTTTTGATTTCTCCATCAATTTTGAAGGAGATCTTGGCAGGGTAGAGGATTCTTGGTTGCAGATTATTCTCTTTCAGCCGTTTAAATGTGTCCTGCCATTGCCTTCTGGCCTGCAGAGTTTCTGTTGAAAGATCAGCTGTTAAACGGATGGGCTTTCCCTTGTATGTCACTAGTTGCTTTTCCCTTGCTGCTTTGAGAATTCTATCTTTGTGTTTAATTTGTGTTAACTTCATTAATATGTGTCTTGGTGTGTTTCTTCTCGGATTGATTCTGTTAGGTACTCTTTGTGCTTCTTGGACTTGATTGACTATTTCTTTTCCCATGTTGGGGAAATTTTCAACTATAATTTCTTCAAAAATTTTCTCATAGCCTTTCTTTTTTTCTTCTTCTTCTGGAACCCCTATAATTCGAATATTGGTGCGTTTGATATTATCCCAGAGGTCTCTGAGGCTGTCCTCTGCTCTTTTCATTCTTTGAGCTAGAGTCTGTTTTTCAGCAGTTACTTCCACCATTTTATCTTCCAGCTCGCTGTCAATGTCTTCTTTTATGTCTGAAAGTGTTTGTCTTATGTATTGGGGTGCTCCTGTGTTGGGAGCATAGATATTTATGATTGTTATGTCTTCTTCTTGGATGGATCCCTTAATCATGATGTAGTGACCTGCCTTGTCTCTTAGAATCTTCTTTACTTTAAAATCTATTTTATCTGATATGAGGATTGCTACTCCAGCTTTCTTTTGATTTCCATTTGCATGGAATATCTTTTTCCAGCCTCTCACTTTCAGTCTATGAGTGTCTCTAGGTCTGAAATGAGTTTCCTGGAGGCAGCATATGTATGGGTCGTGTTTTTGGATCCATTCAGCCACTCTGTGTCTTTTGGTTGGGGCGTTTAGTCCATTGACATTCAAAGTAATTATTGATACAAATGATCCTATTGTCATCTTCTTAGATGTTATGATGGGTTTGTTTCGTGGATCTTCTCCTTTTATACTTGTTGTCTATATAAGTCCCTTTAACATTTGTTGTAGGGCTGGTTTGGTGTGACTAAATTCTTTTAATTTTTGCTTGTCTGTAAAGCTTTTGATTTCTCCATCAATTTTGAAGGAGATCTTGGCAGGGTAGAGGATTCTTGGTTGCAGATTATTCTCTTTCAGCCGTTTAAATGTGTCCTGCCATTGCCTTCTGGCCTGCAGAGTTTCTGTTGAAAGATCAGCTGTTAAACGGATGGGCTTTCCCTTGTATGTCACTAGTTGCTTTTCCCTTGCTGCTTTGAGAATTCTATCTTTGTGTTTAATTTGTGTTAACTTCATTAATATGTGTCTTGGTGTGTTTCTTCTCGGATTGATTCTGTTAGGTACTCTTTGTGCTTCTTGGACTTGATTGACTATTTCTTTTCCCATGTTGGGGAAATTTTCAACTATAATTTCTTCAAAAATTTTCTCATAGCCTTTCTTTTTTTCTTCTTCTGGAACCCCTATAATTCGAATATTGGTGCGTTTGATATTATCCCAGAGGTCTCTGAGGCTGTCCTCTGCTCTTTTCATTCTTTGAGCTAGAGTCTGTTTTTCAGCAGTTACTTCCACCATTTTATCTTCCAGCTCACTTATCCGGTCTTCTGTCTCAGATACTCTGCTCTTGATTCCTTCTACAGTGTTTTCAGTTCAGCAATTGAGTTGTTTGTCTCTGTTACTTTTTTGGTAAGTTCTTGTATTTCTTTATTCAGTGTGTTAGTTGTATCTTGCAATTTCTCTGAAATTCTGTTTTCAGTGTCTTTGATCATCTTTACTATCATTCTTCTGAAATCACTTTCAGAAAGTTTGTCCAAATTCTCTTCATTAATTTGATCTTGTGTGTTTGTGGATTGTTCCTTCGCTTGTGTGGTATTTCTCTGCCGTTTCATTGTTATTATTAATTTTTTAAAACTGATTCTGTTTGGGATTTCCTTTTCCCAGACTTTGAGTTACGTCTGTTGGTGTTTGTTGTTTGGATGGGGCTTCTTATTCTGGGTGATGCTGGTGATTGGGTGATGTCAGGACTTGTATACAAGTGATTACCTTTGCTGGCGTTCTCACTTGTATACTGCTCTTTAGTGTTATGCGTTCTCTAGTATTTGGAGTCAGTGCACCCTCAAAACCCCGTGGCTTGTTGCCTGACCAGGGAATGAAGATTTCACGGCTGGTTTGTTATGGCATTAAATGATATTAAAACATATATATGCAAATGAGAAACAGAAGGTATACCTTTGACAAATGGCAATTTAAAAATTATGCAAGTACTATCTAGCGTATTGAATTATACACATGAACATATACAGCTATAACATAACCCAAGCATTCCAATCAAAAATACAGTACAATACGTTAGCACGGCGAATAGAGAAATCCAAGAATGATATCCACAAGTTAATAAGCAAACTAAGTAGAGTACCAATTGGAGAATAATGCTAGAGCAGGATCCCCGTTGGGGATAAGGCAAAGAGGACAGAACAGACTAAGAAATATAGTGGGGAAAGGGAAAAAGAGAAAGGGAAGATAGAAGAGAAATATAGAATAATATTGCAAAGTTAAATATAGGGAGATAAAGATTTGTATGTATTAGAATTTAGTGGTATAGGAAAGGAGCTTCAGAGAAAGCAAAGAATTATAGAGGAGGTAGTAGTACAAATGAAAAAATTATTAAAAATTAAAAGATCTAAATTTTATAGAAAAATATAGAAAAACAAAGAAAAATAATAAAAACAAACAAAACCCCCACAGAACCTTAAAAGGCCAATGGGGAACCAGAAGTTTATACCAAAATAAAATGTGTGGTTTAAAAGGAAAAGAAAAAAAAAAATTATGTAAACTTGAATATATTCAGTCTTACTGATAAGATTAGTAGCTTCAATAGAATTCAGTGAAGGAAATGAACACACCCACTCTCTCTCTCACATACACCCCCAAGAAAAGAAAAAAAAAAAAAAAAGCGGTGGGTGCACTGAGTGGGTTTGGAAAAAAGAGAAGAAAAAAAAAAATTGAAACAAAGTAATACAATACAAAAAATGAAATTTTAAAATCCAGCAGTAACTCCAGCTTCAGACAAAACGTGAAAATAGTGTTTATGTTCTTCTGTCTCTTGCTGACTGTTCAGGAATTATCAGTCTTTTTCTTGCCTCTGGCAGTGGTTGGATCTGAAGACCTCTTTGACTGCTTGTTTTGGCCTATTCCAGAATTAAATGGCCCGCCCAGGCTGGCCCTGGGAGTTTCTTAATCCAAATCCCTTTTCTTGCTGGGTGGAGCTAAATTCCCTCCCTGTAGCTTGACCAGCAGCCCTGCAGTTTGACCAGCAGCCAAACTACAGTAGGGAAAATGGCGTCTGTCTCACAGAGGATTTATTCCCACACGCTCTATGGGAAGCACTTCCACAGTGCCCCCGACCCTGCTGCAGGCCACCGTCGACCCCCGCCACCGCGGACGTCAGGTTACTCAGAGGTGAGTCTGGCTCAGTCTCATGCAGGATCGCTATTCCTCTCTCCCGGATCACAGTGCGCAGAGACTTTCCAGTCCTCTTCGGCGACTCTGTGATCGGGTTAATGGTAACCTCCTCCAAAGGGAACTGAGTGCCGCCCTTCCGAGGCCTGCTCAAGGGCACTTCTAGCTCAAGGGGCACCTGGACCCTCCAAAGCAGGTCTGGCTCAGTCCCTTGTGGGTGTTAGTGCTCCTCACCGGGTTTTGATCTGCAACAGGCTTTGCGGCTTTGGCCCGCCCAGCCTCTCCGGCGGGTATGAGGTTTGACTTTTAAAAGTGCGATTGCACCCCTCCTACCGTCTTGATGCGGCTTCTCCTTTGTTCTTCTATGTGGGGTGTCCTCTCTGTGATCAGATCCAACCTCCTTTCGTCGATGGTTTCCCAGGAACTCGTCGCAATTCAGGCGATTTTGCAGGAGAGATGAGTGCACGTCCTTCTACGCCGCCATCTTAGCTCCACCCCCTTTAATAACTTTAAATTGTAAAATAGAATCATCATATTAGCTTTCTCAAAGATTCAAATTGTTGTTTTTATCATGAGTACAACCCACCTTTTTTGAGGAAGATGTCAGTAGCTGACTATAGCAGATATAAAGGAATAGGAGTAAACCTGAAGAGTAACATATTATGATGACTGACACAGTTAATTTCACCTTTCCTAGCCAGTTTTCATGCTTTTTTATCTTCTGTGGTGAGAACCTATAAACTACAGGATGAAGAGATTTTCCTAATTAAGGTTTTCCTAAATTAAACTTTTTTAGGGAAAATATTATTAGTATAACTAATGTTAGGTATGAAATTATAAAGATCAATATATTCTCTTTTTACATTCCCTATTGAATGATTAAGGGAACATGAAAACAATAGCAGTCTTTTTGTATTTTTTCATCAACACTATTACCCTTTTATTTATACTGAAACAGGTGGTTTTATAATTTGACTATTGTGAATACTGATGCAATGAACGTAGGAATATGAATCTCTTTTCACAATAATGTTTTGTTGTTTTCTGATATACAGAAATGATGTTGCTGGATCAGATTGTAGTCAGATACTTAATTTTTTTAGGAACCTCCATACTGTTTCTCATAGTAGCTAAATCAGTTTACGTTCCCTCCAACAGTGTATGCGAGTTGCCTTTTCTCCACATCCTTATCAATACTTTTTTTTTTTTTTTTTTTTTAATTTTTTTTGGGGGGGGGTGGGTTGGGGAGAGGAGGGGGCGGGCGGACCGGTACTATTGCTCTTTCATTTGTCTATTTTCATCAGTCTTTGTTCTTTGGCCCGTGCGGGCCTCCCATTGCAGTGGCTTCTGTTGTCGCAGAGAACAGCGCTCTGGGCGTATGCTCTCCAGAGCTACGGCTCGGTAATTGAATACATCAGTCCAGCTGCTCCGCGGCACGTGGGATCTTTCCGGGTCAGGGATCGAACCGGTGCCCCTTGCACTGCAAGGCGGTGTCCCTACCCACTGGACCACCAGGGAAGTCCAACACTTTTTTTTGATAATAGTCATTCTACCAGGTATGAGGTGATATCACATTGTGATTTTGATTTGCATTCCCCTAATAATTAATGATGTTGAGCATCTTGCCATATACCTAGGTTGATATTATGTATGTCTTCAGAAAAATGCCTCTTGATGTCTTCTATTTTCAGTCATACTTTTGGCTATTGAATTGTATGAATTCTGTATATATTCACTCCTTAACATATACATGATTTTCAAATATCTCTTCCTTTTAGTATGTAGCCTTTTCAGCTTGTTTACAGTTTTCTTTTGCTGTGCAAGGCTTTTTAGTCTGATGTAGTTCCATTTATTTTTGTTTGTACTGCTTTTGCTTTCAGTGTCAAATCTGAAAAATTATTGCCCTGACCATTTGTAAAGAGGGCTTACCCATGATATATTCTAGTTGCCGTATATTTTTGTGTCCTGTGTTCAAGTATTTAAAAAAAAAAAAATTGAATTAACATATGTGAATGGCAAGAAAGTCCAGTTTCATGCATTTGCATATCGATATCTAGTTTTCCCAGTATCATTTTTTGAAAAAACTATCCTTCCCCCATCGTTGTTCTTGGCTCCATTGTTAAAGGACTATATATATGTGTGTATTTTTTTCTGAGTTCTCTATTCTGTTCCATTGTTCTATGTATCTACTTTTATGCCAGCAGCATAGTGTGTTGGTAAGTATGGCTTTGTAGTATTGTTTGAAATCAGAGCATATGATACCTCCAGGATTGTCTTCCTTTTTTCAAGATTGCTTTGGTTATTTGGCATCATTTGTGGTATCATGCAAATTTTAGTCTTCTTTCATCTATTTCTGTGAAAAATGCCATGAGAATTTTTATAGGGGTTGCATAGAATCTGTAGATTGCTTCAGGTATTGTGAATATTTTAGCAGTATTAATTTTTAACATGAGAAAGAGATATTTTTTTATGGATTTGTGTGATTTTCTATGTTTTCTATTTCTTTTCATTCCTTTTATCAGTCTTATAATTTTCAGAATACAGATCTTTATTTCCAAGTGACTTTTTTTGAATCTTTTATAAATGAAATTTTTCTTTCTGGTAGTTTATTGTTAGTATATAGAAACACAACCGATTTTTCAATATTCTTTTTTTTTTCTTTCTTTTTTTTTTTTTTTATTGGTCTTTCATTTATTTATTTTCATCCATCTTTGTTCTTTGGCCTGTGTGGGCCTCCCATCACAGTGGCCTCTCCCATTGCAGAGTACCAGCTCTGGGTACATGCACTCCAGAGCTCCGGTCCGGTATTTGGACACATTGGTCCATCTGCTCCACGGCATGTGGGATCTTCCCAGGCCAGGGATTGAACCAGCGCTCCTTGCACTGCAAGGTGGTGTCCTTACCCACTGGGACCACGAGGGAAGCCCTCAATATTCATTTTATATTATATAACTTTATTGAATAAGGTTAGTAATAGTAACATTTTTTAGAGAAATTTTTAGGTGATAGATAGTACCTATCATATTATCTGCAACAGGACCTTTCCTGGTGGCTTAGTAGTAAAGAACTCACCTGCCAATGCGGGAGACACGGGTTTGATTTCCTGGGTTGGGAAAATCCCTTGGAGAAGGAAATGACAATCCCCTCCAGTATTCTTTGCTGGGAAATCTCTTGCATGGAGGATCTGGTGGGCTCAGTCCATGGGGTCACAAAGTGTCAGGCATGACTGAAGTAGCTTAGCATAGCACTATCTGCATTAGAGACATTTTTACTACTTTCTTTTTGATTCAAATGTTTATTATTTATTTTTCTTGCCTAATTGCTTTGGACAGGACTTCTGGTAACTATTTGGACTAGAAGTGGAGAGAGTAAACTAGAGGTGCTATTTTTTTTTGCAGTTATTATTAAAATCTCTATTGGTTCTTAGGGATTGCCAATCATTGGGTTCCTCAGAAGCAGGTGCTGAGAGCAGGTTTACTTGGCAGGATTGTGTTAGAAACCAACACATGTGGGAAAGAGGAGTGCAGGTGAGATTGGGCAGAGGGGACTGTGGACTGTGCAGCAATGCAGTCACTGGGAGTAAATGGTCTATTAGGATCGACCATTAGTGGATCAAGTGACCAAGCCTGTATGCCTCTTCTGAATTTCATCTTTGGATTTGTGTGCTTCTGCAAGAATGATATACCCTTTGGGAAAGTGATTACTATGACTAAGGAAAATTCTAAACAACTTAACAGCTGGTGATGGTATGTTCACAGCATTCACAGCAGCTGGTTAAATTCTCCTTTGACAAAATGGAACATCACCATAGAACATCTGGACAGACCATTCCTACATTCACCACAGAAATCTGGCTTGATTTCCATTCTTGGTCGTGAGTTAGAAGGGCCAGAACTACACTCTCTAAAGTGGCAGCCAGTAGCCCCGTGTGGCTATTTAATTTTAAACTAATTAAGATTAATGTACTCACAGCATTTTTAGTAGTCAATGGGGCTATTATAAAGGACTTCCATCATCAAGGAACACTCTACTGGATAAACGCTACACAGTAAATATCAAAAAATAAGTGGATTTTGTACAAAATCTGGTGGTTATTTGCTGTTTTAGATTGTCCATGAGACTGTTTTTGAATATAATCTTGAGAATTGAAGGTAGTTTGTCTTTTGTACCACTTGAATTATTTAAAATCTATTTACAAAGCAGACTCTAAGAACCACATGTTGGGGATGCTTCATGAATTCTTTATGGTTTAGTGTTGATCCAAAACATAGTTGAGTGCTCCTAAAGTAAACATTTTCCATTTCTAGTATTCTCTGAAGAGTTTTGAATTTTAAGTATGTAAAAATAAATCTTGTAATGCTACTTTAAAATGTTATTGCATTTGCTTCAAACTGCTGGCATTGTAATTTCAGTCCCATATGATTTCATTTGAGAGATGCAACCTGGGTGGAAAAAAAAAAGTGTTCTACTTGTGTTTTGCCTATCAAGAGCCACCCTTTTAAGAAAATTAAATCTGGACTAGAAGTGGAGAGTAACTGTGGCATTTTTTTGTTGGCAGGCCAAGCAGGGGCGGAGAGCAGGTTTACTTGGCAGGATTGTGTTAGAAACCAACACATGTGGGAAAGAGGAGTGCAGGTGAGATTGGGCAGAGGGGACTGTGGACTGTGCAGCAATGCAGTCACTGGGAGTAAATGGTCTATTAGGATCGACCATTAGTGGATCAAGTGACCAAGCCTGTATGCCTCTTCTGAATTTCATCTTTGGATTTGTGTGCTTCTGCAAGAATGATATACCCTTTGGGAAAGTGATTACTATGACTAAGGAAAATTCTAAACAACTTAACAGCTGGTGATGGTATGTTCACAGCATTCACAGCAGCTGGTTAAATTCTCCTTTGACAAAATGGAACATCACCATAGAACATCTGGACAGACCATTCCTACATTCACCACAGAAATCTGGCTTGATTTCCATTCTTGGTCGTGAGTTAGAAGGGCCAGAACTACACTCTCTAAAGTGGCAGCCAGTAGCCCCGTGTGGCTATTTAATTTTAAACTAATTAAGATTAATGTACTCACAGCATTTTTAGTAGTCAATGGGGCTATTATAAAGGACTTCCATCATCAAGGAACACTCTACTGGATAAACGCTACACAGTAAATATCAAAAAATAAGTGGATTTTGTACAAAATCTGGTGGTTATTTGCTGTTTTAGATTGTCCATGAGACTGTTTTTGAATATAATCTTGAGAATTGAAGGTAGTTTGTCTTTTGTACCACTTGAATTATTTAAAATCTATTTACAAAGCAGACTCTAAGAACCACATGTTGGGGATGCTTCATGAATTCTTTTATGGTTTAGTGTTGATCCAAAACATAGTTGAGTGCTCCTAAAGTAAACATTTTCCATTTCTAGTATTCTCTGAAGAGTTTTTGAATTTTAAGTATGTAAAAATAAATCTTGTAATGCTACTTTAAAATGTTATTGCATTTGCTTCAAACTGCTGGCATTGTAATTTCAGTCCCATATGATTTCATTTGAGAGATGCAACCTGGGTGGAAAAAAAAAAGTGTTCTACTTGTGTTTTGCCTATCAAGAGCCACTCGGTCCTAAATTTGTCAGTGAGAATTGGAAAATTAAATCTTTGGAATATTATGTTTTTTGAGAGAGAATTTTCTCAGTGTTAGACTTTTCAGGAATGTAAATGTGGACTGCTTAAAAGCCTGGCTTTGAAACCTCTTTTGCATGTACAAGTAGCTCTGTCTGGTGGAAATAAACCATGGAAATAAACTTTTCTTTCCTTGATGCTTGAGTAACATGAAGTGACATGAACGTGTGCTAAGTTGCTTAAGTCATATCTGACCTTTTGTAGCCCTAAGAACTGTAGCCCACCAGGCTACCCTGTTCGTGGGATTCTTAAGACAAGATTGCTAAAGTGGGTTGCCATTTCCTCTCCCAGGTAATCTTCCCCATCCAGGGATGGACCCCATGTCTCATGTCTCCTGCATTGGAAGTTGGGTTCTTTGCCACTAGGACCACCTGGAAAACCCAACATGAAGTGACAACCCCCTGTCTATTCACAAAGATTGTGACTTATATGCTTAGTGCTCTATATGGTTACTGAATAACCTCATAGCTTCCTATTAGGCACAGGAACTCCTGAAAGCCTTTCTTCTCTTTCTCTCCCTACCCTTCTCATTAATTCTTCAGGCTTTGGACTTGATAAGATTTACAAAAGTATATTTAGTAATTAAGGAAATGGAGGGTTAAGCTAAGCTTCACCACTTTATTCACTATAGAATTTTTAAACTTACTATGATTGTAATGTGTTTTACAAAATTCCAAAAACACTGCAGTAAAGCAAATTTCTCAAATATATTTGACCGTGGAGTTCATTTTTGAGAGGAACATTTGGCAGGACTGTTATTCAGTCAGATCTCCAGTGGGATTGCTGGCCTGAAACACCTGCCCCTTCCCTTTCCTGCCACAAATCCTTCCCCCATGTTATGCTCCTTCAGAGAGATGTGTGATCTGTGCCTTTGCTTTCACAGATTTGTAATTTAGGATATGGTGTAAAAAGGAATACAGAATGTAGGAAAAGACAGGGATGATTATGCCACCTGTAATGACAAAGTTAACACCTGCAGGTGCACCTGCGTGTGAGTCAGCAGGAAACAAAAGAAGCAACAACAACAAAAAATAATCTGGTTGATTGTTTAACAATTAAAGTTGTAATTAGATTTGTAATTGAGTTTTTGATATAGTCTAGAGCTGGGAAAATCAGTGTATCCCAACTAATCTTTTACTCAGCATGATATGTTTTGGTTCATTGCTAACCATGTTCAAAAATCTGTTTTTTAAAACACAAATTTGAACAAAACTTGTAAACACCTCTCTCTAACCAGTCCCTCAGGTGATGTTTCTCCATTTCAGTGACAGAATAAAGCTTTCCTAATTAAAATTTTAATTTAGTCAGCCCTAAGAACTGTAGCCCACCAGGCTACCCTGTTCGTGGGATTCTTAAGACAAGATTGCTAAAGTGGGTTGCCATTTCCTCTCCCAGGTAATCTTCCCCATCCAGGGATGGACCCCATGTCTCATGTCTCCTGCATTGGAAGTTGGGTTCTTTGCCACTAGGACCACCTGGAAAACCCAACATGAAGTGACAACCCCCTGTCTATTCACAAAGATTGTGACTTATATGCTTAGTGCTCTATATGGTTACTGAATAACCTCATAGCTTCCTATTAGGCACAGGAACTCCTGAAAGCCTTTCTTCTCTTTCTCTCCCTACCCTTCTCATTAATTCTTCAGGCTTTGGACTTGATAAGATTTACAAAAGTATATTTAGTAATTAAGGAAATGGAGGGTTAAGCTAAGCTTCACCACTTTATTCACTATAGAATTTTTAAACTTACTATGATTGTAATGTGTTTTACAAAATTCCAAAAACACTGCAGTAAAGCAAATTTCTCAAATATATTTGACCGTGGAGTTCATTTTTGAGAGGAACATTTGGCAGGACTGTTATTCAGTCAGATCTCCAGTGGGATTGCTGGCCTGAAACACCTGCCCCTTCCCTTTCCTGCCACAAATCCTTCCCCATGTTATGCTCCTTCAGAGAGATGTGTGATCTGTGCCTTTGCTTTCACAGATTTGTAATTTAGGATATGGTGTAAAAAGGAATACAGAATGTAGGAAAAGACAGGGATGATTATGCCACCTGTAATGACAAAGTTAACACCTGCAGGTGCACCTGCGTGTGAGTCAGCAGGAAACAAAAGAAGCAACAACAACAAAAAATAATCTGGTTGATTGTTTAACAATTAAAGTTGTAATTAGATTTGTAATTGAGTTTTTGATATAGTCTAGAGCTGGGAAAATCAGTGTATCCCAACTAATCTTTTACTCAGCATGATATGTTTTGGTTCATTGCTAACCATGTTCAAAAATCTGTTTTTTAAAACACAAATTTGAACAAAACTTGTAAACACCTCTCTCTAACCAGTCCCTCAGGTGATGTTTCTCCATTTCAGTGACAGAATAGAAGATGCAATTTTATCCTGGGGAAAATGATAAAGCAACATTTTTTAATATAATTCATATGTGCACATTTTCATGCAAGAGGCCAAAAAGATAATGTACTTTTTAAGGCATTTATTTCTAGACTATATAACTCACTGAAGTAGTCACCTGATCCATGAACATACTTAAGTTGTTACCATGGTATTTCTGAGAAAGTCTCAGTCATTTCAACGTTTGGAGATAGTTTTGATTAGTATTAAACTGAATAAGCACATGTCAGTTTACTATTTAGTAACCTTACTCAGCGATATTGGTATTCCTGGGAAGGCTTCTAGTACAAGTGGTAAAACTGGATGAGGCCAAGAAACTTTTTAGATTCAGGGTAATTATATAATACATAGACCAACCAGGACACTTTTGAGAGCAAAAGGGGTTGCTATGAATTACGGTCTAAAAACAGGTCACTTACTGGTTGTCATGATGACTATGGGTTTCCCAGGCAGCACAGTGGTAAAGACGCCTGCCCATGCAAGAGACACAAGAGACATGGGTTTGATCCCTGGCTCAGGAAGATCCCCTGGAGGAGGAAGTGGCAACCCACTCCAGTATTCCTGCCTGAAAAATTACATGGACAGAGGAGTCTGGAGAGCTATAGTTCATGGGGTTGCAAAGAGTCAGACATGACTGAGCACACACAATTTTCTTTTATGATAACTCTATTCAGATTAAAACCAAGATTTCCAAATATATTTGCTAATGGAATTGAGATAATACATATTTAGTTAAGAGGTGTTATAACAGACTGAAATGTATCTCTCCCCGAAATTCTTATGATGAAGTACTAACCCCCACTTACCTCAGACTGTGTTTAGAGAGAGGGTTGTTAGAGAGTTAACTAAGTTAAAATGAGAGCAATAGGGTGGCCTCCAATCCAATATGATTGATGTTTTTCTAAAAAGAGGAGATAGGAAATGGACAGACACAAAACACGCAGAGTAAAGATGGCCATCTACAAGCTAAGGAGAGAGTCCTCCAAAGCAATCAGTCCTGAAGAGGTCTTAAACTTTTAGTCTATAAAACTATGAGAATGCACACCCTTCTGCTATTTAAGCCACTCAGTCTATGGTTACTTGTTACTGCAACACTATAAAACTTAGTTGTTATTGCAATGCTAGCAAGCTAATACAAGAGGAAATTAAAAAAAAAAAAAAAAAAACAGCTTCTTTGACTCTATCATAATATAGAGAAAGAGATAAAATTTTCTCATGTCACTATTGCATTGTCTTTAAAAAGAAAATAAAAGATGCTGAGTTCAACATCTATTCCAGTAGCTCGTCTCTGTTCTTGATTAGGTCTAAGTAACTTTTTTCAGCTTATGACTTGATAATGTTATCACTTGAACAAGTTCCTATGACTGGGAAGAGCCCAGTATCCTAGACTTGGCCTCAGCTCTGAGGTGTAGAACCCTGCCTGAAAAGTATTCCTGGTCCTTCATAAAAAAAAAAAAAAAAATGGCCTTTCACTGCCTCTGCACTAGTAATTCATGTGAATATTTAGATCCAAAAGCTCTGTGAGGAGTATGATTTTCTGCTGGGAGCTAGAGAAGGAGGGAAATATTCTTAAAGAAAAAAGGGTGAGTCAGCCTGTGTTCAGCTGACCATAAGGGAGGAAGATCCCTTGGAGGAGGAAGTGGCAACCCACTCCAGTATTCCTGCCTGAAAAATTACATGGACAGAGGAGTCTGGAGAGCTATAGTTCATGGGGTTGCAAAGAGTCAGACATGACTGAGCACACACAATTTTCTTTTATGATAACTCTATTCAGATTAAAACCAAGATTTCCAAATATATTTGCTAATGGAATTGAGATAATACATATTTAGTTAAGAGGTGTTATAACAGACTGAAATGTATCTCTCCCCGAAATTCTTATGATGAAGTACTAACCCCCACTTACCTCAGACTGTGTTTAGAGAGAGGGTTGTTAGAGAGTTAACTAAGTTAAAATGAGAGCAATAGGGTGGCCTCCAATCCAATATGATTGATGTTTTTCTAAAAAGAGGAGATAGGAAATGGACAGACACAAAACACGCAGAGTAAAGATGGCCATCTACAAGCTAAGGAGAGAGTCCTCCAAAGCAATCAGTCCTGAAGAGGTCTTAAACTTTTAGTCTATAAAACTATGAGAATGCACACCCTTCTGCTATTTAAGCCACTCAGTCTATGGTTACTTGTTACTGCAACACTATAAAACTTAGTTGTTATTGCAATGCTAGCAAGCTAATACAAGAGGAAATTAAAAAAAAAAAAAAAAAAACAGCTTCTTTGACTCTATCATAATATAGAGAAAGAGATAAAATTTTCTCATGTCACTATTGCATTGTCTTTAAAAAGAAAATAAAAGATGCTGAGTTCAACATCTATTCCAGTAGCTCGTCTCTGTTCTTGATTAGGTCTAAGTAACTTTTTTCAGCTTATGACTTGATAATGTTATCACTTGAACAAGTTCCTATGACTGGGAAGAGCCCAGTATCCTAGACTTGGCCTCAGCTCTGAGGTGTAGAACCCTGCCTGAAAAGTATTCCTGGTCCTTCATAAAAAAAAAAAAAAAAAATGGCCTTTCACTGCCTCTGCACTAGTAATTCATGTGAATATTTAGATCCAAAAGCTCTGTGAGGAGTATGATTTTCTGCTGGGAGCTAGAGAAGGAGGGAAATATTCTTAAAGAAAAAAGGGTGAGTCAGCCTGTGTTCAGCTGACCATAAGGGAGGACACTTGTAAGAAAGTCCCTGTGAGGGTAAAGGGCTAATTCATTTTTAAGGCTAGTGATGGTTAATATTGAGCTTTTCATGCTGCCCTTTTTTGTTTGTTTGTTTGTGATTTTAAACTTTCTTTAAAGTGTGTTAAAGATGATGGCTCTACATTGAGTTCTATTGGAAGATATGGGGAAAGGGCAGTAACTGTGGATGGGAAGAAGCTGGGAATTCAGGGAAGCCTAGGATTAGAGTTCTTTCACAGAACTCAGCCCCATGAAAAAATTAAAAACCATAACATGTCCCCTGTTTTATAAGAATAGAGGTTTGGAACAAATTATAAATTTAGAAGAAGCCAAGAAAAAAGGAAAATTAAAAAAAAAAAAAAAAGACTGAGTTCCTAGGTAAATCCTAGACACTAAAAAGTGGGCAGGAGTGCAAGGCTTTGGGGATTCCCCTTAGATAAGATTTAGATCGGTCCTATACCTGCTTTGGAGCTGAGCTTTCAGGGTGCCATCAAGTCAACCAAGGCGAAGAGGGAGACCGGTGGAAGAATGGAGTCATTACCCCAGCTACACCAGAGAAGCTGATGAGCAGAGAGGAGAAAGGCAACCCAGAACCGCGTGGGTGTTGTACAGAGTAGAAGCCTGGTAACTAGAAAGAGAGAAGGAGGAGTTTGAAAGATTCACAGGCACAGAGCCTCGAGGACAGCCTGAGGCAATACAGTGGGACCTGGAGGCATGGGGTACAGCTGAATTGGCATGCTGGGTTGGCAAACAGTTCAAAATCATTGTTCTGCAAACTTCAGGAGGATGAAGTTAAATCTCAAGAGTCAATCTTGTGAATAGTGACAATCACATCACACATTGACTCATCAGTCACTGATCAAAAGATAGAGAGCCTATGTGAACTGAGGGAGTTGGGCTGGATGATCCCACTTTTAGGTATCTTCCAGCTTGGAATTGTCAGGTTCAATTGGCTTAATGTGGTGACAAAGGGTACAAAGGTTCTGTGTTGTTTATTTTTAATTCTGTCTTTATATCCACTGCTGCATGTGCTCCAAAGGTTTACTAATTAATTGCACTCAAGGGTGAGTCAGCCTGTGTTCAGCTGACCATAAGGGAGGACACTTGTAAGAAAGTCCCTGTGAGGGTAAAGGGCTAATTCATTTTTAAGGCTAGTGATGGTTAATATTGAGCTTTTCATGCTGCCCTTTTTTGTTTGTTTGTTTGTGATTTTAAACTTTCTTTAAAGTGTGTTAAAGATGATGGCTCTACATTGAGTTCTATTGGAAGATATGGGGAAAGGGCAGTAACTGTGGATGGGAAGAAGCTGGGAATTCAGGGAAGCCTAGGATTAGAGTTCTTTCACAGAACTCAGCCCCATGAAAAAATTAAAAACCATAACATGTCCCCTGTTTTATAAGAATAGAGGTTTGGAACAAATTATAAATTTAGAAGAAGCCAAGAAAAAAGGAAAATTAAAAAAAAAAAAAAAAGACTGAGTTCCTAGGTAAATCCTAGACACTAAAAAGTGGGCAGGAGTGCAAGGCTTTGGGGATTCCCCTTAGATAAGATTTAGATCGGTCCTATACCTGCTTTGGAGCTGAGCTTTCAGGGTGCCATCAAGTCAACCAAGGCGAAGAGGGAGACCGGTGGAAGAATGGAGTCATTACCCCAGCTACACCAGAGAAGCTGATGAGCAGAGAGGAGAAAGGCAACCCAGAACCGCGTGGGTGTTGTACAGAGTAGAAGCCTGGTAACTAGAAAGAGAGAAGGAGGAGTTTGAAAGATTCACAGGCACAGAGCCTCGAGGACAGCCTGAGGCAATACAGTGGGACCTGGAGGCATGGGGTACAGCTGAATTGGCATGCTGGGTTGGCAAACAGTTCAAAATCATTGTTCTGCAAACTTCAGGAGGATGAAGTTAAATCTCAAGAGTCAATCTTGTGAATAGTGACAATCACATCACACATTGACTCATCAGTCACTGATCAAAAGATAGAGAGCCTATGTGAACTGAGGGAGTTGGGCTGGATGATCCCACTTTTAGGTATCTTCCAGCTTGGAATTGTCAGGTTCAATTGGCTTAATGTGGTGACAAAGGGTACAAAGGTTCTGTGTTGTTTATTTTTAATTCTGTCTTTTTTATATCCACTGCTGCATGTGAATACTGAACCACAATTTGAGGTTTCTAGCACTGAAATGGTTATTAGAGGTCAGGAATGCACTCTGTTCCATATAACATTGAAAGAGTAACACACTCATCTCTTCAATTGCATGATTACATACCTGAGTCTATGAACAAAGCATTTTATTTGCCTTTCAATCCTTATGGTGTCTAGCTTTATACTGTGGACATGCTATTATATTCTTAAACAAAAGAGTGAATATTATTAACGAGAATGGGCATGATATATAAGTGACAATTATTGTATTAGTTGACTGATCACAGCTTTGAGAGGTATACTCTATTCATTCCAAAGAGTTGTACATAATAATATACTTTAAGAATTGCTAATAGTTTCAGTGGATCTATGAGTCCCATTGAAAAAAAATTTAGATAATCCCCTCTTATGGACTTATGGAAATCAGATCAAGACTTTCCACAGGTATTCACTGTCCATCTGGTTATATCCTATATCTAGAAATAATAGAAGGAGAATATCATTTCAGGGATAAAATTATCTTGGGGGTAAAGTTTCAGAACTAATAAGGAAATGTTAAAATATGAACATTGAGATGATATTTGAGTAAAGAGTTGTATTATTTTCTGAAAGAACTGTAATCCCAGCATATCACTATTTAACAGTATATAATTAAATTATATAGACAGTTATTTTTAGCCTTTATTTAATTTGGTAGTACAAGAGTTGTATTACTTTTCTGAAAGAACTGAATTCACAGGCACAGAGCCTCGAGGACAGCCTGAGGCAATACAGTGGGACCTGGAGGCATGGGGTACAGCTGAATTGGCATGCTGGGTTGGCAAACAGTTCAAAATCATTGTTCTGCAAACTTCAGGAGGATGAAGTTAAATCTCAAGAGTCAATCTTGTGAATAGTGACAATCACATCACACATTGACTCATCAGTCACTGATCAAAAGATAGAGAGCCTATGTGAACTGAGGGAGTTGGGCTGGATGATCCCACTTTTAGGTATCTTCCAGCTTGGAATTGTCAGGTTCAATTGGCTTAATGTGGTGACAAAGGGTACAAAGGTTCTGTGTTGTTTATTTTTAATTCTGTCTTTTTTATATCCACTGCTGCATGTGAATACTGAACCACAATTTGAGGTTTCTAGCACTGAAATGGTTATTAGAGGTCAGGAATGCACTCTGTTCCATATAACATTGAAAGAGTAACACACTCATCTCTTCAATTGCATGATTACATACCTGAGTCTATGAACAAAGCATTTTATTTGCCTTTCAATCCTTATGGTGTCTAGCTTTATACTGTGGACATGCTATTATATTCTTAAACAAAAGAGTGAATATTATTAACGAGAATGGGCATGATATATAAGTGACAATTATTGTATTAGTTGACTGATCACAGCTTTGAGAGGTATACTCTATTCATTCCAAAGAGTTGTACATAATAATATACTTTAAGAATTGCTAATAGTTTCAGTGGATCTATGAGTCCCATTGAAAAAAAATTTAGATAATCCCCTCTTATGGACTTATGGAAATCAGATCAAGACTTTCCACAGGTATTCACTGTCCATCTGGTTATATCCTATATCTAGAAATAATAGAAGGAGAATATCATTTCAGGGATAAAATTATCTTGGGGGTAAAGTTTCAGAACTAATAAGGAAATGTTAAAATATGAACATTGAGATGATATTTGAGTAAAGAGTTGTATTATTTTCTGAAAGAACTGTAATCCCAGCATATCACTATTTAACAGTATATAATTAAATTATATAGACAGTTATTTTTAGCCTTTTATGGGTTTCAAGTTTGGAGCATATAATGTTACACAATTCCTGCTAAAACCTCTAAGACTTCTACTTTCTCTAAACAAGAATGAATGATAGGGGCTTGCCTGGTGGTCCAGTGGGTAGGGACACTGCCTTGCAGTGCAACGGGTGCCAGTTTGATCCCTGACCTGGGAAGATCCCGCGTGCTGCGGAGCAGCTGGACCAATGTGTCCAATTACCGAGCTGGAGCTCTGATGCGCCCAGGGCGGGTGCTCTGCGACAACAGAGGCCACCGCGATGGGAGGCCCACACGGGCCAAAGAACAAAGATGAATGAAACAGATAAATGAAAGACCAGTAGAAGTGGCCCTCCCCCCCACCAAAAAAAAAGAATGAATGATAGGATAGAGGTCATTTTTGTAAATATAACTCAAAATGTATATTGCCGTATAGTAGGGAGTTCATTATGAGACCTAAAAGAAGTGCTGAAAATTTCATAAATACAAAATAACTATGATAAAATTAGGATTACTGTAAATCACATTTGAATATGATAGGGTAGATAATGACTCTTAGTTCACACTTTTCAGTACTGGAATGGCCAGGTGATTTACACCAAGATGGTGAACAAGGCCATGGATAAGTGAGCTATGCAGAATATAAATGTGTGCTGTGTTCCCTTCTCTCTTATGACAGAGCTGCCCTCAGTGGCTGGGTTAATATCCACTGGTATTCTGACCCTCTCTTACTCAAGGAATTCCTATTAGGACCTCAAACAATTGACCAACTCTTTATTTTAGGTACACATTAAAAAAAAAAAAAAAAAAAAAAGGCAGTCTCAGCAGGGAGTTTAGGAATAGCTTTGGGCTAGTTTAGCTTCTTTAAGTGGCCCTTGGTCCAGGAAGATCCCCTGGAGAAGGGAATGGCTACCCACTCCAATATTCTTGCCTGACGAATTCCGTGGAGAGAGCAGCCTGGTGGGCTACAGTTCATGGTTACAAAGAGTCAGACATGTTGGAGTGACTTTCACATTTCTTCTTGATTATAGAAGCAAGCTCACACCACAGTATTCCAGATGCTTATCAGCAACCTTTTGGGATTGCTGAAGTAAAAAGAAAAAAAAAAAAAAAAAATCCATGATCATGGATTCTTTCTTTCCTCAAGAGGTATTTAAATGACCTAAGAGTGCTGTCCTTTATCCAGTCAATAACCATTGCTCACATGACTATTATAAGTGAAGCACCAGAAGGCAGAAGAGACTCCTTATTCAAGAAAACAAAGATCCAGAAGGGACAGGAAGACTAACTACAAAAGAATACAATAGTGGTCCAAGAAAGGATTAGCTACTGCAGGAATGGGAGGGGCACATTTCTCAGCCTAAAATGAGAAAGTGGAGGAGATTTGGTTGTTTTGTGTGGGTTTTTTTAACTTAATTTACAGAGATATATTTGAAAGCACAGTTTACCTACCATAAAATTCACCATTTAAGGTGTACAATTCACAGTTTTTTAGGGTATTTACAGAGTTTGCAATAGTCATCACTAACTTCAAAAAACATTTCTATTAATATCACTCTGAACTCTGAAAAAGGAACCCTGCACCCATCAGCAGTCACTTCTCATTCCCTGTCTCCAGCTTTTGACAACCACTAATCTACTTTCCATACCATGTATCTCCTTACTCTGAACATTCTTTATAAATGAAAATATATATTTTGTGAATGGCTTCTTTCAGTTTGTACAATATTTTCAAAGTTCATACATGTCATAGTGTATATTGCAACTTCATTCTTTTTTTTTTTTTTTTAAAGATTTATTTATTTATTTATTTTTGGGCGGGGGTCGGGTTGGGGAGGGAGGGGAGCTTGGTCTTTTTGTTTCTCTCTGTTCATCCGTCTTTGTTCTTTGGCTCCTGTGGGCCTCCCATCGCGGTGGCGTCTGTCGTTGCAGAGCACTGGCTCTGGGCGCATGCGCTCCAGAGCTCCGGCTCGGTAATTGGACACATCAGTCCAGCCGCTCCGCGGCACGTGGGATCTTCCCAGGCCAGGGCTCGAACCGGCGCCCCTTGCACTGCAAGACGGTGTCCTTACCCACTGGACCACCAGGGGAAGCCCTCATTCTTTTTTAATTTTGTTTTATGGACATACATATTATCTATCTATTCATCAGTCAACATGTTTTTGAGTTTTCTTAACTTTTTAACTATTTCAAATAATACTGTTACAAACATTCATATACAAGTTTTTATGTGCATCTGCACTTTCAAATCTCCTGGGTAGTATGCCCAAGTATAGAATTAATAGATCAGTTGGAAACTCCATGTTTAACTTTCAGAAGAACTGCCAAACTAAATTTTATCAAAGATACACCATTTTAACTCACCAGCAATATATGAGGAGTCTGATTTTTCTGTGCTTCCTTTGTTATTTTTCTTGTCTCATAAATTATTCTTAAAGTGGTAGCTCATTGTAGTTTTAATTTGCAATATTCCTAATGACTAATGATGTTGAACATCTTTCATGAGATTATGGGCCATTTGTATATATCATTTGGAGGAGTGTTTAGTTAGCTTATTTTTTCCTTTGGTGGTATGAGTTCTTTTTCAGTATTTGAATTACAATACTTTTTCCTGCTTTGTACATTGTCTTTTCACTTTTTTAATAGTGTCCTTTCCTGCACAAAAGTTTAATTTTGATGCAATCCATTTTATCTTTTTGCCCTTTTAACTATGCTTTTAGTGCCATATCTAAGATACCATTGTCTAGTTCAAATTATGAAGATTTGCACCTAAGTTTTCTTCTAAGAGTTGTATAGTTTTAGCTCTTACTTTTAGGTCTCTGATTAATTTGGGGTTCATTTTTGGAATTGGTGTGATGTAGGGATCTACATTTATTCATGTGCATGTATATATCCAGTTTTGTTGAAGACTATTTCCCCGTGGGATGACCTGGTATCCTATTGATAATAAATTATGCATAGATATAAAGACTTATGTGTGTACTCTCAGTTGTATATATGTTTAACTATGTGTCTACCCTTATGTCAGTACCATGCTCTCTTGATTACTGTAGCTTCTGTGGTTTGTATCAGTCCTTTAACTTTGTTCTTGTTGTGACTATTCTGGATACATTTCATTTCCAAATGAAGTTTGGACTAAAGTTTGAGGAGTGAGTGGGAGATAATCAAAATTTTGGGATGTAAGACTTTGGGTAAGAGAAGTGTCAGTGAATATAAAAAGAAATACATCTAAATTCTAAGCATGAGATGGATTTCAGGTAAAAAGCTATGCAATCACAAGCACAGAGATAAAAAAAAAAATAGGTATTTAGTGACCATGTACGACTGGATCAGAGGAGCGCTGTGAGAGGTGAGAATGGAACAATAGCTGGGGCCAGAACAAAAATAGGCAAAGGGGAGTTAAGAAAGTTGATGGCAATCCTTTTCGATTGTTCCAATGTTACATACTTTTTCCTGGTATTTGCAATATATTGGCATCCTCTTTTCATATACACACACAATATGTGTATGTGTATATGTGACGATACACAGGTTATATATATATATATATATATATATATATATATATATATATATATATATATGACAATATAGGTTTGAACTGCTCACGCGCACTTATATTGAATATGTGGACTTTTTTTAAGAAATATGTATTGCACTACATTATCTCTGCTTGATTGAGTGTATGGTTGCCAAATCAGAGATACAGAGGATTAACAGTAAAGTTATACATAGATTTTCAACTGCATGAGAGAAGCAGCACTAACCCATGCTTTGTTTTAGTATCGACTCTGCTATGATTGGTGAGTTGCAAATCAGAGATGAGGATTCAGAAGTTTTGCACAAAAGTTTAATTTTGATGCACCTTAGAAGTTTTCTTCTAAAAAGTTGTAATAGTTTTAGCTCTTTAACTTTTTTAGGTCTCTGATTAATTTGGGGTTCATTTTTGGAATTGGTGTGATGTAGGGATCTACATTTATTCATGTGCATGTATATATCCAGTTTTGTTGAAGACTATTTCCCCGTGGGATGACCTGGTATCCTATTGATAATAAATTATGCATAGATATAAAGACTTATGTGTGTACTCTCAGTTGTATATATGTTTAACTATGTGTCTACCCTTATGTCAGTACCATGCTCTCTTGATTACTGTAGCTTCTGTGGTTTGTATCAGTCCTTTAACTTTGTTCTTGTTGTGACTATTCTGGATACATTTCATTTCCAAATGAAGTTTGGACTAAAGTTTGAGGAGTGAGTGGGAGATAATCAAAATTTTGGGATGTAAGACTTTGGGTAAGAGAAGTGTCAGTGAATATAAAAAGAAATACATCTAAATTCTAAGCATGAGATGGATTTCAGGTAAAAAGCTATGCAATCACAAGCACAGAGATAAAAAAAAAAATAGGTATTTAGTGACCATGTACGACTGGATCAGAGGAGCGCTGTGAGAGGTGAGAATGGAACAATAGCTGGGGCCAGAACAAAAATAGGCAAAGGGGAGTTAAGAAAGTTGATGGCAATCCTTTTCGATTGTTCCAATGTTACATACTTTTTCCTGGTATTTGCAATATATTGGCATCCTCTTTTCATATACACACACAATATGTGTATGTGTATATGTGACGATACACAGGTTATATATATATATATATATATATATATATATATATATGACAATATAGGTTTGAACTGCTCAAGTGCACTTATATTGAATATGTGGACTTTTTTTAAGAAATATGTATTGCACTACATGATCTCTGCTTGATTGAGTGTATGGTTGCCAAATCAGAGATACAGAGGATTAACAGTAAAGTTATACATAGATTTTCAACTGCATGGAGAGAAGCAGCACCCCTAACCCATGCTTTGTTTTAGTATCGACTGCATATGCAGAATGTTATTGATATATGGGCTTTCCAGGTGGCGTGGTCGTAAAGAATTCCTCTGCAAATGCAGGAGATGTGAGTTCGATTCCTGCGTCAGGAAGATCCTCTGCAGTAGGACACAGCAACCCACTTTAGCCTGGAAAATGCCATGAACCGAGAAAACTGTAGTGCATGGAGTCACAAAGAGTCAAGTATGGCTGGGCAACCGAGCACGCACACATTGATTGATATACAGAGATATTGTAAACTAATCCCACTCTCCCAAGTGATACAGAGATGCTCTGAAACTAAACAAGTCTCAGTAAATGGCCTGGATATTTTATGGCTGAATCCCCAAGGCAGACATTCAAACCATACCATAATAGAGGCTCTTTCTTTTCTAAATTATGCACACCAAGAAAGGCCAGAGAAATAATAATAATTTAAAATAAAAATATTTTCTATTGTTTTTCATTCTAGCTTAAGATGCCATGGTTTTTTGTTTGTCTTCTGTTATGGTGCTTAATCAGAATCTCATAACTATTGTCCTCAGGTACAGCTTTTCTTCATGCCTGAGTTTAATCACCCTGGGTGAGTGAAACTGTGCCTTATACTTTAATCCCCTTGGAAAAGTCCAATACAGTATGATACCAATCAGTCACATGTGTGTGTTTAGTGCAGTGAAGGTTAAGCACAGTATTTTTGGTAAATGCTGCAGATTGAACAACAGGTTTATAATTTTAACTACGCATTTTCTGTCATAAACATGAAAACTCTGGCAGAACTGTGTTAATAATAAATAGAAACCACTATTCTTTCTCAGTTTTTCACAATAAATATCTTTCAAGGCATACATCCCCTGAGGTATATAGAATTTATCATAGAGATGAGAAACGGAGATTGAATGAATTAGAACACTGCTTCTTTCCACCAACAATCCTGTTCCCTATTATTTTTCTTAACAAATTCTAGATTCATTAGAGCTGGTTCATGTGCTTGTGCTCAGTTTCTCAGTGGTATCTGATTCTATGGGACCCCCATGGACTGTAACCCACCAGGCTCTTCTAATCCATAGAATCTTCCTGGCAAAAATACTGGAATGGCTAGTAATTCAAAGACTCCTCCTGACCCAAGGATCAAACTGGGTCTACAGAATTGCAGGGAAATTCTTTACCACTGTGCTACCTGGTAAACCCCATTTCATATTTTTTTTTCTTAAGAAATTCTGAAGAGTCATTAGAATACTTTGCAATAGCTTAAGTAATTTTCTGAATTGTTTCGATGATCCACTTCTACAATCAAAAAGACAAAACAACCACACACACACAAAAGATTAAGCTACAGAAATTAATCAAGGAAAGGAAGATACTTTTACAATATAAATTTCCACAGTGCTGTTTAGTTTACTGAGCCATGTGGTCTTTCAAGTATCTTATATAGATCTTTTCCTTGTCTGCTTGGAGGCTGCATGTGTTTGCTTATGTTTCTCCTTCCAGTGATGAGACTGCAAAATCATGGACAGGGGAACTTGAAAAGACAGAACTGTGAATTAGAGTATGCAGTGTAGGCAGGACAACATTAACAATAAAATTTCTGTTAAAAAGTCTTAAAAATGAAAGGGAGCAGTAGAAGGCAGGAAAGAGATAGAATAACAAATTGAGTGCACAGATTAGAACAACAGGTTTTATACTTTAATCCCTTGGAAAAGTCCAATACAGTATGATACCAATCAGTCACATGTGTGTGTTTAGTGCAGTGAAGGTTAAGCACAGTATTTTTGGTAAATGCTGCAGATTGAACAACAGGTTTATAATTTTAACTACGCATTTTCTGTCATAAACATGAAAACTCTGGCAGAACTGTGTTAATAATAAATAGAAACCACTATTCTTTCTCAGTTTTTCACAATAAATATCTTTCAAGGCATACATCCCCTGAGGTATATAGAATTTATCATAGAGATGAGAAACGGAGATTGAATGAATTAGAACACTGCTTCTTTCCACCAACAATCCTGTTCCCTATTATTTTTCTTAACAAATTCTAGATTCATTAGAGCTGGTTCATGTGCTTGTGCTCAGTTTCTCAGTGGTATCTGATTCTATGGGACCCCCATGGACTGTAACCCACCAGGCTCTTCTAATCCATAGAATCTTCCTGGCAAAAATACTGGAATGGCTAGTAATTCAAAGACTCCTCCTGACCCAAGGATCAAACTGGGTCTACAGAATTGCAGGGAAATTCTTTACCACTGTGCTACCTGGTAAACCCCATTTCATATTTTTTTTTCTTAAGAAATTCTGAAGAGTCATTAGAATACTTTGCAATAGCTTAAGTAATTTTCTGAATTGTTTCGATGATCCACTTCTACAATCAAAAAGACAAAACAACCACACACACACAAAAGATTAAGCTACAGAAATTAATCAAGGAAAGGAAGATACTTTTACAATATAAATTTCCACAGTGCTGTTTAGTTTACTGAGCCATGTGGTCTTTCAAGTATCTTATATAGATCTTTTCCTTGTCTGCTTGGAGGCTGCATGTGTTTGCTTATGTTTCTCCTTCCAGTGATGAGACTGCAAAATCATGGACAGGGGAACTTGAAAAGACAGAACTGTGAATTAGAGTATGCAGTGTAGGCAGGACAACATTAACAATAAAATTTCTGTTAAAAAGTCTTAAAAATGAAAGGGAGCAGTAGAAGGCAGGAAAGAGATAGAATAACAAATTGAGTGAGAAGATATAATGAATGGAACACTATTAGAGTGACCTACATTTTCATCTGTAAAAGGCAAAAAGAAGGCGATTAAACCAGTTTAGGTTAAAAAAAAAAAAAATCTTCCTTCTGTGCTGTAAGATTCTAGTGCTTATCTCAATTCTGTGTAACTCCGTTTCTGTCTCATAAACGCAGTTCTGTATCAGTTTAATACTGACAAACTATCTGGTATTTTTCTCTGCCAGGATTACTCATGGTCATGAACTGCTTTTATACAATTTAGATTTCCACTAATGATGAAAAATGTGGTCAACTTATTTATGTGTTAACATCCAGGTTGATCCCATTATATTTTTCAGTTTCTTTACCAAGTGCATGAACACCAGCACTTCTCTTTGAGGGCACATTTTTTTCCCCCCTGTTTATTTAATCTGTTTCAACCCTGCAGTAGACCTGGAATTCAGTAGTGGAAAGGGCAGAGATCCAATACATCTCACACAGTAATGGTCAAGTATGCTTACTCTGACCAAAGCAATGCTATAGATGCAGTCATGAAAATCATATATTCTACCATTTTCCTTTTTTCTTTCTCTTCTGCTTTGATGGATTAACTTCAACTGTGGAAAAACTTTGGCTATAACTTGAAGTTTTGATAATGTTTGCATCTTTATACTTCAGTGTGTACTATTTACTCAATAATCATAGATTATTGACACATGAATCTGTTGTATAGATAAACTTAAAAAACCTTTCCTGGCTTATGTGGAAGTAGATATGGATAGAATATTATTAGTACTGGTAGCATAATAAGCTAGGTTTATATAATAAGTCACAGATCAGTATCAACCTTCTCTCATACTCATTTTTTGTTTAAATGTTAATATAAACAGTTCTGAAAAACTATTTATTGAATACTTATTTTATACCAAACACTGTTAGAAATATACAAGTATTTACTCTGAATTTCCCAACATGTGTGATATTTTCATTATTTTTGGTGTTTCTAATACACAGTTTATAGTTGAAAATATTGAAGCAAAAAACAATTAAATAAGTTTCTCCAAAATTGCATAGGTAATAAGTGGAGAAGTTGAGATTAAATCCAAATATTTTGAGTCCAAAATCTATGCTCTTATTCACTGCACTGTGCAGTCAACGTAACTAGTTAGTCAGATAGTATTGTCACCAGTCTGAAAAAATAGTACTGAGGTTCATGCAGTCACTCAATGAGCAACTTTCCCAAAGTATTAGCACTTCATAGAGTCTGTTCGTCAGTATTATAGTGAATCATGATCAATGTGATAGCTGGCTAATACCATAGTTGACCCTTAGGAAGTAGTCAATGAATGTTAAATTAAATGTTATGAAAGAGAAGTAAGAAATAGATTCATTTTTTATTAGTTGTTTTTAAAAATTATTAATACTTTATGTAAATAAATATTATACTCAAAAACTAAAGGTGAAAAAAATGGAAAAAAATCAGAGGTATATTCCCAAAGGATTTTTCATAAAATTCAAAAATCTGTTTCAACCCTGCAGTAGACCTGGAATTCAGTAGTGGAAAGGGCAGAGATCCAATACATCTCACACAGTAATGGTCAAGTATGCTTACTCTGACCAAAGCAATGCTATAGATGCAGTCATGAAAATCATATATTCTACCATTTTCCTTTTTTCTTTCTCTTCTGCTTTGATGGATTAACTTCAACTGTGGAAAAACTTTGGCTATAACTTGAAGTTTTGATAATGTTTGCATCTTTATACTTCAGTGTGTACTATTTACTCAATAATCATAGATTATTGACACATGAATCTGTTGTATAGATAAACTTAAAAAACCTTTCCTGGCTTATGTGGAAGTAGATATGGATAGAATATTATTAGTACTGGTAGCATAATAAGCTAGGTTTATATAATAAGTCACAGATCAGTATCAACCTTCTCTCATACTCATTTTTTGTTTAAATGTTAATATAAACAGTTCTGAAAAACTATTTATTGAATACTTATTTTATACCAAACACTGTTAGAAATATACAAGTATTTACTCTGAATTTCCCAACATGTGTGATATTTTCATTATTTTTGGTGTTTCTAATACACAGTTTATAGTTGAAAATATTGAAGCAAAAAACAATTAAATAAGTTTCTCCAAAATTGCATAGGTAATAAGTGGAGAAGTTGAGATTAAATCCAAATATTTTGAGTCCAAAATCTATGCTCTTATTCACTGCACTGTGCAGTCAACGTAACTAGTTAGTCAGATAGTATTGTCACCAGTCTGAAAAAATAGTACTGAGGTTCATGCAGTCACTCAATGAGCAACTTTCCCAAAGTATTAGCACTTCATAGAGTCTGTTCGTCAGTATTATAGTGAATCATGATCAATGTGATAGCTGGCTAATACCATAGTTGACCCTTAGGAAGTAGTCAATGAATGTTAAATTAAATGTTATGAAAGAGAAGTAAGAAATAGATTCATTTTTTATTAGTTGTTTTTAAAAATTATTAATACTTTATGTAAATAAATATTATACTCAAAAACTAAAGGTGAAAAAAAATGGAAAAAAAAATCAGAGGTATATTCCCAAAGGATTTTTTTTCATATGGTTTTTAAAGTCCACTTTCAGTTTGCAATTATTAGAAAATATTGCCTATATTTCCTGTGCATACAATATATCCTTGAGCCTTGCACCCAATAGTTTGTACCTCCCACTTCCCCACCTCTATATTGCCCCCACTCACTGATACACACTAGCTTGTTTTCTTGCCTATTTGAGTATAATGTATTCAACTTTAATCTCAAGGATATGATTATATTACATTTTTCTGAATATATAAATAAAATATACTCATTATATAAATTCAAACAGTATGTAAAACATGAAGAAGAAAGTTAAGACCCTCTGTAGTCCTACCACACTGAGATAATTTCCAAGGATACTTAATTCCCCATCCCTTATGCATTTTGATAATACATTTATAATAAATGTAAATATGTGTCTATATATATATATATATATATACATATATATATATTTTTTTTTGTTTTCTGAATGGGACCATATATATTCCATATGCTATCTTTTCTGCTTATCTTCTCCAGCATCAGCACCCTAAAGCACTTTATCTTCAATTGTCACCCAGATGATGAAATTTTCTTTCTTTAGTCAAAATGCACATTCACCTCACAAAAAAATACGCCTAGTGAGAACTAAAGGTATCCTTTAACCACTGTAGTGGAGTCAATGTTATATATATATATGTGAGTGTAACAAATCAATCAAGATGGCTCAGTGACTCTGAGACAGAATGACAAAAAAGAAACTGGCATTTTTCAGTTCCTTTGTGTTTTGGTTAAAATCGTACACCATGAGGGCTGTCACAAATCTACCCCAACTTTCTCATTTCACAGATGAAGAAACAGAGGTCAAGAGGATTAAATGACTTACTCATGTTTCAACGGCTTGTTAGAAACAGAAAGTGTGCCACCCCCCATTTGAACCCATATGAGAAATTGAGCATCTTTTAGTAGTTGAATGATCACTTTGACAAACAAAACAGTATCAACAATAGTGCTTACAATGTACTGAACATTTATTAAATGTTAGACTATGCTGGTTCTTTATATGGAGTTAGTCTTGCAAGGCAAGTATTATTGTTAATCACAAGTATTATTGTCAAAAACTCATAACTGAGGAAAAGAAGCTGCACGGACGGCACATCATTTGCTCAGAGCAAGCAGCCCCTGAGTCCAGAGTCTGTGTGGCAGCTACTGCACTGGGCTACCTTCCAACAGCAGAGCCTGGAAACAGGGAAGCTGGTGACTCAGGACTTGTTAAGCTATCCTCAGCATTAATTTTCAGTTTTCAACAAATACTGCTGACACCTCTCCCTTTTGTCAAGCGATGAATTCAGCCAAATAGGCCGTGGATTGTCTAATCTCTTTCCAATTGGCTAGCCTAGGAACTGCTAGCTGGTAAAGCAAGTGTATGCTTTCTATTTTATAAAGGGAATTGATGCTATGTAAATTGACTATTGACTATGCACTTAAATGGAGTATTTAAAAACCAATATACTAAGTCTCTTCCCTAAGGTTTCATATTACACTTGGAGCACAGAGTAGGGATAAAAGTAGCAGTGGAGTCAGCTACTTTTAGTTTTTACAAGAGGACACCACATAGCCATAGTTCGATTCAGGACTCAGAGGAAAGAAAGTAGGTACTGTCTTCTTCATAGGTAATGTCTTCTTCATAGGTAACTCCCTCCTCAGCACATATCCTTGTAGCAGTACTAGTAGTACTCATAAAACAAAGAAGGTATTTTAGTCTATGTTTTTGATCGTGGCTTTATGTCAAAATTTTATTTAAGAAATGGAATAATTATTTTAGATTGATACACTGAACATACATGGTAAAACTTGATGACCACTGCAGGTTTCAAATAACCAGTTCTGTCTAGTAAATCTATATCCTTACTGGCTATTCCTAGTTTAAAGAAGAGTATTTGTGGAGGATTATCATAGATCTTTGCATCACTTTTCTAAGGCTGTTACAGTAAAGAAGCACAAATTTGGTGACTTAAAACAACAGAGATGCATCCTTTCTGAGTTCTAGAGGCTAGAAGTCAAAAATCCAGGTGTTGTTGGGGTTGTACTGCCTCTGAAGTACTAGGGGAGGCCCTTCCTTAGGTCTTCCTGTCTACTGGCCATTGTCGATAATTCCAGGGGTGCTTTAGCTTTCAGCCACAAGCATTCCAGTTTCTGTTTCCATCTTTCTGTGGCTGAATTCCTTCTGTGTGTGACCATGTCTCTCTGCCTTTACTGTGAATGGATTTAGGGCCCATGTTAATCTAGTATGACTTCATCTTAATTTAAATATCTTAATTACATCTGCAAAGACACTAGTCAGAGACACTGGAGGTTAGGACATGAACGTAATTCTTTTAGAGAACATATCTTTTTAGAGAACATAATTCAACTCATTATAACCATTATTTTTTTCCTTTTCAAAATACTGTTACAGAGTAACTATTACAGTTTATAATATTTAGAAAACACAACAACAAAGCATCACTTTTAACACTATCAAATAGATATGCATTCTTAACATGTATATTTTTTTCTGTAAAAGTACTTAAAGGGACACTCATATATAAAATTTTTAAAAAGAATCCACAGGGTAGGTAGTGGTTTGTGGGCCATCGTAGGGCCCAGTGCTGTTTTCATCTCAGAAGCTGTGTCAAGTCACTAAAGGCTTCTAAGCAGAGTCTGGATTTATGAAAGCTGGTTCTTTCTTTGAGAGAACAAACACCACTTGCTCTAACTTCTTTTTCACTTGATTTTTCTCTGTTAGGTGTGTTTGTGTATGTGAACTGAGTTTGGAAAGACAGAGGTTCATTATTTACCTTTGGGGGAAGAAAAGATAACCCAAACCCCAAGGGTTAGTATTACTACTATAAAACAAAGAAGGTATTTTAGTCTATGTTTTGATCGTGGCTTTATGTCAAAATTTTATTTAAGAAATGGAATAATTATTTTAGATTGATACACTGAACATACATGGTAAAACTTGATGACCACTGCAGGTTTCAAATAACCAGTTCTGTCTAGTAAATCTATATCCTTACTGGCTATTCCTAGTTTAAAGAAGAGTATTTGTGGAGGATTATCATAGATCTTTGCATCACTTTTCTAAGGCTGTTACAGTAAAGAAGCACAAATTTGGTGACTTAAAACAACAGAGATGCATCCTTTCTGAGTTCTAGAGGCTAGAAGTCAAAAATCCAGGTGTTGTTGGGGTTGTACTGCCTCTGAAGTACTAGGGGAGGCCCTTCCTTAGGTCTTCCTGTCTACTGGCCATTGTCGATAATTCCAGGGGTGCTTTA
Source organism: Tragulus kanchil (assembly GCA_022376925.1). Classification (NCBI taxonomy): domain Eukaryota; kingdom Metazoa; phylum Chordata; class Mammalia; order Artiodactyla; family Tragulidae; genus Tragulus; species Tragulus kanchil. The sequence goes on along the minus strand of JAIOJX010000028.1, from coordinate 115,501,988 downwards.
GCTTTCAGCCACAAGCATTCCAGTTTCTGTTTCCATCTTTCTGTGGCTGAATTCCTTCTGTGTGTGACCATGTCTCTCTGCCTTTACTGTGAATGGATTTAGGGCCCATGTTAATCTAGCATGACTTCATCTTAATTTAAATATCTTAATTACATCTGCAAAGACACTAGTCAGAGACACTGGAGGTTAGGACATGAACGTAATTCTTTTAGAGAACATATCTTTTTAGAGAACATAATTCAACTCATTATAACCATTATTTTTTTCCTTTTCAAAATACTGTTACAGAGTAACTATTACAGTTTATAATATTTAGAAAACACAACAACAAAGCATCACTTTTAACACTATCAAATAGATATGCATTCTTAACATGTATATTTTTTTCTGTAAAAGTACTTAAAGGGACACTCATATATAAAATTTTTAAAAAGAATCCACAGGGTAGGTAGTGGTTTGTGGGCCATCGTAGGGCCCAGTGCTGTTTTCATCTCAGAAGCTGTGTCAAGTCACTAAAGGCTTCTAAGCAGAGTCTGGATTTATGAAAGCTGGTTCTTTCTTTGAGAGAACAAACACCACTTGCTCTAACTTCTTTTTCACTTGATTTTTCTCTGTTAGGTGTGTTTGTGTATGTGAACTGAGTTTGGAAAGACAGAGGTTCATTATTTACCTTTGGGGGAAGAAAAGATAACCCAAACCCCAAGGGTTAGTATTACTACTATGTAACAGTGTAATTCTTTTAAACTGTGTGAGAAACTGGTGAGTCCTAAAATCAGGGTTAGGGACTTCTACATATTATTACTTTCCTTTCAGGTTAGAGGCTGTGGTTAGCATGTGCAGGGGTCCAAGGGGAAATCTCTGTATCAAGTTCCCAGGCACATGAAGACAAGGATTGAATTGTGTTTTTCATCTTTGTCTTTCTTGTGCATAGCACAGTTTCTGGCATATCAGTATTGGAGGGATGGAAAGATGGATCACCCATACTGTACTCTCAGAAAGCCTTATCACAGTTATTCTCTCAGTCTTTTACCACATTTGTGACTTTCCAAGAAGCACTTAAGTCACCTTTATAGTTTCTTGCACTTTCTAGTTACAGAGCCAAGACTTGGTTGATAAAAAGAAAAAAAATAAAGCTTTACTAATTCTGAAAAAAATCTTTAATTCAGAAAAGAACATTCTTAGTAGTATCTTTCCCCTTATTTTAATAGGCTGGCTTTTTCTTTTTTTTTCCCTTCTTCTCTGCTGTCCTCACACTCAGTTTACTTTTGCTTCTATATTTATTAAAATATCGTGTATGGTAAATCAGTAAATTCAATTCTAACAAGTTATTCTTATAAGCCAGGGAAAATTAAGCCCCCACTTAATGATGCCGTTACCTTGAGGAAGAGACTGGAGGTCAGGATATAGAGCAGGAGTACTTTGCCTTCTGGGTGTTTCTACTTGTTTCGATGATGTGTTGAAAATTTACTAGTAACCTTAAAACTCTGATGGGCAAACATGTTTCAGAGGAAACAGTGTAAATCAAAGTCGTAATTCCAGAGGCGTTGGGATGGAAGGGCTTAGAATCAGGGCATCAAAGCTACCATGTTTTCATTTATGTGCTATACCCACATCACAGGTCGCTTCTCCTCCTACTCAGGTGTTAGGTGAGAGTCCTGATTGATAGATGGGAGAGAGGAAGGGAGGGCAAATGTCAAAGATGTGTTTTAGGGAGGTGTCTCTCATTTCAAGGCACTGTGTGGGAGAGCCAATGGTTAGAGTAGACTGTTTCTCCTACTTTTTATTCCTGTTGTTACCTCACTGGCCTTTGGAAAAGTATCTCCTTCTCAAAACTAACTAATTTGCTATTGAATCTATAAAATAAAATTAACTGTAAATTATAAATAAAATTATCTCTGCTAGGAATTCAATCCTTCCTTTTTTTTCAAAATCCTTCCTTTAAATAGATAGTCCTTGTATCCTTTTCTTTTTTTTTAATAGAAATAGATGATCTTACAATATCTAACTTAGCATATAAATAGTTTTCCAGAGGAGGAAGAAAAAGCAGCTTTCAAACAATAAAATGTGAATTATACATTGTTTGTAGCATGATTTAATATGTTCAGTAAATATGCTGCAAACTTGTAAATTGTACAGCTTTCCTCATATAATGACTTCAGTGAACCTTACTTTTCAAGGCCATGTAGGTGAAATGTAATAAACCTTGGGTTCTGTTTGGCAAAGCTCCATTCATTTTATTAATGTTGTCTAGGATATTCTTCTGTTGTTTAAAAATAGCAATGTGTTTTTCTCAATGAAATAAATATTCATAGCCATATAAATTAATAGAGAAACTGTATATGTACATGTGTATAATGAAAAAATTGAAGCATATTTATATATCTAATTGGAAGTTTATATATGAATATTTGTAAGTTTCTATACATACACACTCTTAGCATCAAAACAGATATTTCCCATGTATGAATAGTATTTTCTCATATACCATTAACTAGTAGTGTAAACTTAAAATGTCAAATAAATCAAAAGTTTTAACTTTTGCCTTAAATAATAGAAGAAGAAACATTGAATATAAGGTATGAGGAAAGAGGATATGGGAAACATTGCTACCCAGGGATTGTCCCCCACTGGATTGGCTGATATGCTCCTGAATTTGTATATGTGCACAGACATCAGGGAGATCACAATAGGAGTGGAGATGACCTTAGGATGAAGGAATCTTGGTGAAACTTATCTAAACAAACGATGGAACTGAGGGAGTGATGGAAATAAGCTAAATGTTGAGGCAGTAAAGGAAAAGTGGAGGAAAAATAGCAATCGGAGTTTCTCCAGGAAATTTTCAGTCAGCTACTTGAGGGTGGGGAATGTGCTTCCCTCATCTTAAAGGATACTACATCAGAGGAATAAATGAGATGTTCCACTAAACCTTCATGAGTTTTGTCAAAACTAAGAAGGTGTTGCAGGCAGTCTGCAGAAACAGTATGGGCCCTTCTTACCCACCATTTGGTTCTGAGATTAAGATTTGTGATGCCATGGATATGCCAAGAGGGTATGAAGAGGTTTATTACTTATAGAATAAGGCCTTCTGCAGAAAGCAGGTAGCCCACAAGGTTTACAGTGACTTGAAGAGCAGGGAGGAGAGACCAGCTTGCATTTTTTTGTTGCTTTCATTTTGGGTGGTTAAGGGATGCAGCCAGGTTGAAGGTTCCTGTACATGGTTTGAACTTCTGGTACCAAAGAGGGGAGCATCAGGCTTTCTAGACTGTTTGCCCACCTGTAGGGCTGCGAGTCAGAAGGGGGGATAAAGTTTAAAAGCTGTCCGTAACATCAAAAATGGGACTCAGATTCTTTACCATAAAAACAAATCCTAAAATACACTCTACTGAAATATCATCTGACAAATTCACTCCCCCAAATTCCAGTTGCAGGAATTTAGTCCCAGTTAAGGTAGTTTGAGAGCATTCTTTCAAGTTTCTTACCTTGTTAGTTGAGGTACGTCAAGTATTTTCCTTTCTTCCAGTCATAGGATATAAATTGCTGCTATTCAAAATCTATCCCTAGTGCCTTCAGAGTCTTGACGGAAGAAAACATGTACAACTCTCAATAAATAATACCTTACTTGGGAGCATTTTAACAAAGGAGTGAAGCTCAAGATTTGTTTAGGGACTGAGATGGAACTGAGAGAATTCAACAGCTACTTAAAGGAGTGCAAAGACATGATATGAAAAAAAAAAAATGTTTTATCTCTGTCAAAGTTTTGCTGAATTACATTTCTGTACATATGTTAGAAAACCAAAAGGTGCATGTTTTAGTCCAATATGAGCTATTACAGATAACTGTTAAGCCTACCACTTTTTCCTGGCATGCTTGGACTCAAGCAGATAGTAATTATTTCTCCACCTATTGTTCTTTTGAAATCAATGAACTCCAAGACAGGGCATTCACACTAATTCAAAAGAATGATGTGGAGTTTCTGTTATTTTCTTTTAAGATACTGTGTGTGTGTGTGTGTGTATTTGGTTTTATGCTATAACTCATTTACAATTGTGATGCATTTCATTTCCAGTTAAATAATTACAGTAAATGGGCCCTTCTTACCCACCATTTGGTTCTGAGATTAAGATTTGTGATGCCATGGATATGCCAAGAGGGTATGAAGAGGTTTATTACTTATAGAATAAGGCCTTCTGCAGAAAGCAGGTAGCCCACAAGGTTTACAGTGACTTGAAGAGCAGGGAGGAGAGACCAGCTTGCATTTTTTTGTTGCTTTCATTTTGGGTGGTTAAGGGATGCAGCCAGGTTGAAGGTTCCTGTACATGGTTTGAACTTCTGGTACCAAAGAGGGGAGCATCAGGCTTTCTAGACTGTTTGCCCACCTGTAGGGCTGCGAGTCAGAAGGGGGGATAAAGTTTAAAAGCTGTCCGTAACATCAAAAATGGGACTCAGATTCTTTACCATAAAAACAAATCCTAAAATACACTCTACTGAAATATCATCTGACAAATTCACTCCCCCAAATTCCAGTTGCAGGAATTTAGTCCCAGTTAAGGTAGTTTGAGAGCATTCTTTCAAGTTTCTTACCTTGTTAGTTGAGGTACGTCAAGTATTTTCCTTTCTTCCAGTCATAGGATATAAATTGCTGCTATTCAAAATCTATCCCTAGTGCCTTCAGAGTCTTGACGGAAGAAAACATGTACAACTCTCAATAAATAATACCTTACTTGGGAGCATTTTAACAAAGGAGTGAAGCTCAAGATTTGTTTAGGGACTGAGATGGAACTGAGAGAATTCAACAGCTACTTAAAGGAGTGCAAAGACATGATATGAAAAAAAAAAAATGTTTTATCTCTGTCAAAGTTTTGCTGAATTACATTTCTGTACATATGTTAGAAAACCAAAAGGTGCATGTTTTAGTCCAATATGAGCTATTACAGATAACTGTTAAGCCTACCACTTTTTCCTGGCATGCTTGGACTCAAGCAGATAGTAATTATTTCTCCACCTATTGTTCTTTTGAAATCAATGAACTCCAAGACAGGGCATTCACACTAATTCAAAAGAATGATGTGGAGTTTCTGTTATTTTCTTTTAAGATACTGTGTGTGTGTGTGTGTGTATTTGGTTTTATGCTATAACTCATTTACAATTGTGATGCATTTCATTTCCAGTTAAATAATCTGATTCTCTACCTTTTTTTTTAATTTTAGAAAGTTCAAATAAGAATATAAATTTTCATTTCATATATATTCACTTTATGCTCTGGCTATTCCTGATTTCCAATTTATTTAAAATTCTTTAAAAACTTAAAAAAAAAAAAAAGCAGCATAGCCTTCTATGCAAGTAACTTATTATAGGCTATAGGCTGCCATGACTTTAATGAATTTTAGAAAGTGAGAAGAGTATGTGTCAAATCTTGCGGCTTACCCACGGTCACAAAGCTACAAAGTAAGATAGCTGGTTTCTTGCTTTTCAGCCAGTGGTCCTACTATTATTTTCAGTGTCATTAAAACTTTGAACATTTCCAAGAAAATGCAAGTTTTATTGATTTGCAAGCTGAGTTGGAAGAAAAAGATTTGAAATCTAACAACCACTTACTTGGAAACATCAAATTCTTCTCATCTCACTTTCAAATACAGCAGCTTTTCACTCAACATGTTTTGTTAAACTGCTTAGCATATAAAAATAACTTCTGTTCTGTCATATAGCCAAATGATAACTAAACTACCAAGGATATGTCTTCATAATAACCAAGGAAAATGTAGAAATTTCATCACTTTGAATTGCCGAAAAGCTGGGAGGTTTACTTCATATGTGTAAAACATTGGCTGTTTGCATCCCTATAAATTGTTACCAAGATTAAAATTAGGAAGGTGTTTAACTGTTGCTACCTTACACGGCACCATAGCTCTTTTTAGACTTGTGTTCCAACTTCTTTCTCCAGCTTTCATTACCACTGGTACATTAAAAGTCTAGTAAATCATTTTGAGAGACAATGATCCAACAGAAGAAGCAACGATAATGTATCTTACCTGTAACATCTTGATGATGACTAACACTTTGTGATTAGAAAGGATTAGATGTGTGATCTTGTTGCAGGGAGGAAAGCAGTTCTGACTTTGTGGTGCAAACGGTTCCTTTGACTTGCTTTTTGTGCCTTCTGTTATTATAATCATACTTAATGGATTGCATGGAGGACCCTGCCCCTTCGCTTTAAATTTAAACTAAAGTACCTTTGTTTAGAACTCTGACCACCTATGAATGGCAGCAAGGGAGAAATTAACACAGTCCCTGCCTGAAGCTTGGTATTCTAAGAAATATTAGCAATCAACCTTTTTACTTTGCTTCCTCATCACTCCCCGCCCCCAATCTCTGATCAATAAAAGAACCTGGCATCCAGACCCCAATAAGACTGTTACTTTGAGGCACTACCCTGCCATCTTCTTGGTCAGCTGCTTTCCAAATAAAGTTTTCCTTGCCTCAGCCCCTTGTCTCTTGGATTCATTGGCCTGTTGTGTGGCGAGCAGAGTGAACTTGGACTGGCTAACAATCTAACACAATCTTAAATTTAAATTATGCAGAAATCATTACTGTTTAGTAAACTAAAGGATATTCTGAAATTTATTGTAGATTGTTTTTCAAGATGAAGGTAAAAATGCCTGAAATGCAATTACCTCATATACTTAAAACTGGTAATAGGAATATGATAAAACCTTAATAAAAACAGTAATAATCAGGGAAAAGTAGTAAGAAAATCTTTACTTTTAGGACCTAGTTACAATAAAGAGTTATTGACACCTCCCAAGAGAAAAATACTGGTAATTCCCTTTCAGGAATGATTCAACCACATATGTATTTTTCTGTATCTTAAGGCTTGGGCTTTTTAAAAGAAATGTTTTTAAAATTGGACTCGAATTTGTTAAATTTTCCATATATTACTTGGGGTGTAATAGACTTCTAGGGCACAATGAAATGTTCATTGCAAAATAAGGTACACGGCCGTTCAAGCCATCAACCAATAAGGAAACAAAGATCAGCACTGTAGGCACTACAGGAGACAACATGAAAGGATCATGCCACTATGACCACCCACCCTGACTTTGAGGGTTGGCTGTGAGGAGATATTATGTATCAAAATTCCTAAGAGTTCCAATTTGGACTTGAGAAACCAGGGTTATATTTCAGTTTTGCAATACTATGGCACTCAGAATCAGTCAAACCCAGCTTTCCTGGGTTCTCTTACATGGTAATGTTTAACAGGGAAATCTACTCTGGAACGTACCTGGAAGGATTTCATTTAAATAAAGCTTTAACACAATGCCTTGTTAACCCTTGTTGAGCCCCAGCGTGAGTTCAATAAATGATAGCTCTTAGTGTTGTTATTTGACCTGAAATGGAATAGGGACTAATTAACAACTTAATGTTGTTAACTACAGTAGTCAATGTTGTGACTACAGTAGTTACTAGAAGTGTTACCTAATGTGACAAGTAAAACCTAAGCAAGAACTTGACAGAAACATAGGCAGACGGTGGAAAGATTGTTCTGTGATGGAAAATAATAAGCAGAAGTAGGAAGAGTGTGAGATTTTTGATCCTCTTTCATAGTAAGGAGAGTCTGGCTAGGGTGGAGTGAGAGCTCCCTGTTTTGGATAGCAAACAGTAGTTGGAATAGGGATATAATATCTGTTTGATCCATGATCTTAGAAACTAATGGAGAAGAACCTAAACAATATCTCCCAAGTGTCTTCTCCTTTTTGCACTGAGTTGGTGTTGGGAGGAGTGGGTTGTAAAACTAAGAAAACTACTATGCCCTTAAGGCCTTTGATGTGACAGAAATCCTTAGAATAATGACTATTAGAATTTTAAGGCATATACAGCTTTTTACTCCAAAAGAAAGAAAATGCCATTTCATTCACATGAAAGGTAGAAACATCAGGAACTATGAGTCTTGTGTGTGTATGTGTTGGTCACTGAGTCCTCTCTGACTCATTGTGACTCCATAGACTGTAGCCCACCAGGCTCCTCTGTCAACAGAATTCTACAGGCAAGTATGCTAGAATGGGTAGCCATTCCCTTCTCCAGGGGATCTTCCCAACTGAGGTATCAGACCTGGGTCGCCTGCATTGCAGGCAGATTCTTTACCATTGAGCCACTGGGAAAGTCTGTAAAAGAGACATAAGCAGTTATAATTGGCATTACATTACAGTAAGAAAAGGGCTTTCTCAGTGACTCAGCAATAAGAACCAACCTGCAATATAGAAGACATAGATTTGATCCCTGAGTGGACAAGATCCCCTGGAGAAGGAAATGGCAACCCATTCCAGCAGTTTTGCCTGGGAAATGCCATAGACAGAGGATCCTGGTGGGCTATGGTTCATGGCATCATCAAAGAGTCAGATTTGGCTTAGTAACTCTACAACAACATGGTAAGGCACACTGGGCAGCTTAGGGCATGTTGAAAAGGAGGTGAGAAGATGAGAGAGGCATGAAGAATTTGAAGCCATTGAGAAAGTGACCTGTAACAGGTATGGGTTCTTGGGCAGCCATGTTTTTGGAAATACTAAATTCATTTCTCACAGAGCCCTTGCTGCTGTCGTGGTCCATTGACAAGCGAAAGAGTTTTGAGCATGTTCATATTGTTATTGCTGTTGGGTTTCTTTTTCTGGGGGCAGAATATGAAAGGGCAGTGTCCCCCTGAGGGAGCTGGATGATCCCAAAACCTCTGATCTCTGGTGTCCACTGTGGAATCTGTTGGTTCAAGGGTGTTTTCAAACCATGCTGCTTCTCTCTTTACTCTCAGTGAACGATGGATTCTTCTCTTTTTAAAGTGAGAAATAATCCTTTAAACATTTTTATATCCTCCCCATGCTCTTTTTTATTCCACTTGGCTTGCTTTAATAGACATATTCCACCCACATGGAATCCATTTTCTTCTTACTCTTTGAAAAATGAGAAAAGTAACCTACACTAAGTAATAGGTCACAAAGATCAATTGAGAGAAAGTGACAGACCATGCTGCTGAATTATTTAGACTTGATTCATCTTAAGTTGGTTACATTTGTCATGGACAACTAAGAAATTATAGGAGAAAAAGGATTTTTCTTAGGAAAATCAGACTTAAGTTTCTGCCACAGAACCAACAGATTCCACAGTGGACACCAGAGATCAGAGGTTTTGTTTCTCCATTGCTGCCCTGCATATAGATTCATCACTACCATCTTTCTAGATTCCATATATATACATTAGTATACAATATTAATCTTTCTCTTTCTGACTTACCCTACTTTGTATAATAGGCTCTAGGTTAAGCCACCTCATTAGAACTAGCTTAAATGCATTCCTTTCTATGGCTGAGTAATATTCCATTGTTTATATTTACCACAGATTCCTTCTCCATTCATTTGTCGATGAACATCTAGGTTGCTTCCATGTTCTCACTATTGTAAACAGTGCTGCAGTGAACAATGGAATACATGTGTCTCTTTCAATTTTGACTTCTTCATGGTATATGCCTAGTAGTGGGATTGCTGGGTCATATGGAATCTTTCATATTTTTAAGAAATCTCCATACAGACTTCCATAGTGGCTGTATCAGTTTACATTCCCACAAATGGTGCCAGAGAGTTCCCTTTTCTCTACGCCCTCTCCAGCATTTATTGTTTGTAGACTTTTTGATGATGGCCACTCTGACTAGTGTGAGGTGACATCTTGTGGTTTTGATTTGCATTTCTCTAATAATGAGCAATGTTGAACATCTTTCCATGTTTGTTTTTAGTTTTAATATACAATCATTTCTTATTTATATTTCTAATTTTAATATCTTGACTCAGAATATGCAATTTATGTTTTCATGTAATTATGGTAGCATTTTATATTTTTTATTTTTTTACAGAAGTGATGACTACCTCAGGAAATCTGATTAAAACATTGGATTAGGAAGTCAGTTTATTATTTGCTGGAAAATCAACAAGATAAAGTTGCTAATAAAGTTAAAGAAGATGGTCCCAATCAGGATGCATGAGATCCAGAGGTTGACCTCTTGTCTTTTTTTTTTTTTTAACTCTTTTTCTTTTTCCCCCTAAGTCATAGTTTTTTTTTTTTTTCATCTGTCTTTATTCTTTGGCATGTGTTGACTTCCCATGAAAGTGGCCTCTCTCATCGCAGAGCACCAGCTCTGGACACATGTGCTCCAGAGCACTGGCTCATAATTGGACACACCGTCCCAGCCATTCTTTGGCATATAGAATCTTACCGGGCCAGGAGTCAAACCAGTGCCCCTTCCACTGCAAGGCAGACTCTTTACCCACTGGACCACCAGGGAAGCCTAAACTAGTGTCTTTTAACCTGTGAAAGGGACTGAATGTTATTCTCTCCCATGTGAATTAAAATGCAGCTATATTTTAGAATGTTTTCCCAAAGTGGGAAGTAAGGTCAATTTTTCACTCTACTATATTCCACTGTCCTACTCTCGTATGCTCCTAACACAGTGAAGTAATAGTTAGTCCACAGATAAGACAAAGTGGTAGTCCAGCAAACATGCTTGTTATAGCTGATGGTGGCTACCTTAAATCCCACATCTTCAAGTGATAAGTGGAAGACTGGAACATGACAGAAAGCACATTTATTCTCTCAAATTTGTCAGAATAGTTTAAACAGGTATAGAACTGTGCCCTCGGGATGACTAGTCTTGGAAAAGAATGAACCCCACCAGCTATCAGGTGCTATGAGGAATGCAAAATTCCCTTAAAGTGACTACCCAGGGAACTGTTAAGACAGCCATACACAGGGTCTGTTCTAGGTTCCAAGTGCTGTCTCAAACTTCTCATTGAAGGAAGCAATCATTTTTGAAAAATCTTGAAAATGCAAATTTAAAACCTGTTTAGCAGTGCTTATCACAAGCAGTAAATGGATACCAGCAGTTATTGTATAAACTCTGAGACGGCAATCTCCTACTCTCAGTTAAGCCCATTACCCTTAAATATGCAATTCTTGCCAATACACAATCATCATTTACAATAATCAGGTAACAGTTATCCAGCTTACTAGAATTACCTCCTTCTCTATCCAAATCAATCACCTTTGGGAAGCATTGCATGCTTTTTTTTTGCTAAGGACAAAAAGTCAATTGAATTAATGATTTTTTTCCGAGACCATCTTGGAAAAATATACTGTGATTATCCAATACAATTAAAACAATGACAAAAACAGCAATCCACTTCATTATGCTAAGTGTGGCTAGTAAAAAATACTAAATGATAATAACTTAAATTCAATTTATGCCTTCCATGTACTAACTACCTAATGGAGATAGAAATAATGAAAACTCTTAATTCAGTTTGATCAAGTTAGAAAATGTTTATTTCCAAGTACTATATGCCTTTTATTCAGTATCTTTACACTGAAAAATTTCACCAGCGCCTGCCTGATGCCAATTCACTGTTTCCTTTTGCATGATTAGCATGTAATTTGTTCATGCTAAGTTGCTTCAGTCATCTCTGACTCTGCGATCCTATGGACTGTAGCCTGTCAGACTCCCCTGTCCATGGGATTATCCAGGCAAGGATATTGGAGTGGGTTGCCATTTTCTAGTCCAGGGTATCTTCCCAACCCAGGTACTGAACTCATGACTTTTACAACTACCTGCATTGACAAGTAGGTTCTTTATCACTAGTACCACCTGGGAAGCTCGCTATGTAATGATAAAACAGCAAAATTCTCAATAAATAAATAAATAAATAGCACAATAATTTATATAAGATAGATATGTATCATTAAATTAAATATCATATGAGTTTAAGTTTTTTTCTTGATTGATAAATGTGTATAGTTAAATGAGTTAGAATGATAAAAACCTTGGACCAGAAAGGAAGGAAGAAAAAGAGGAGGGTTGTGGGAGGGGGAAGGGAGAAGAAGAAGAGACATTTTATGTTATTTCAACTGTATCATTTGTCATGTAGGTCTGTTTTCATGCTACAATTTTGTGGATGTTGAATTGATATCTTCTTAAGTAAGGAGATGACTAAACTTCTATTTCTTCTTCTTTTTTTAATTTTGGACTCTTTTATTGTTTATGTATTTATTTATTTATTTTCATCCCTCTTTTATTCTTTGGCCTGTGTGGCCCACCCATTGCAGTGGCCTCTCTTGTTGTGGAGCACTGGCTCTGGGCACATGCACTCCAGAGCACTGACTGGTAATTGGACACATTGGTCCAGCTGCTCTGTGGCATATGTGATCTTTCCAGACCAGGGATCGAAACAGTGCAGTTTGCACTGCAAGGTAGATTCTTTACCCACTGGACCACCATGGAAGTCTGACTAGACTTTTTTACATAACCAGCAGTACATTCCATTTTTCATCTCCAGTCTTCCCATTTTGTTTATTTCTCAGTTCTAAATCAATCCATATTTTAATGTTTTTGTTATAATGCAATCATTCATTATTCACAGATTGGTCATTGTATAATAAATTTATATGAATTTCTTGTAAGACTTTTTAATTGCTTTGCTTTTTCATTTGTTTTGTTTTCTGATTGTCATAAATTATTTTCCAAGCTCTTCAACCCTACTATGAAATCTCTTGATTTGTACAGATATATTAGATGATGCCTAAACTCCTTTCTCTTTTTTTCTTGTGAACATCCTTTTGGACTATGTCATCCTTGGACTCTCTTTGCCTTGATCATTTCCTTTTTATAATCAACTTTTTTATTCCTTTTCCTGATTGTTCCAGCTGTTTTTTTCTTTCTCCAGATTATTTGACTATTCAGAATCCTTTGTGTTTCCATATAAATTGTGAAATTTTCTTGTTCTAGTTCCTTGAGTAATGACAGTGGTAATTTGATAGGGATTACATCAACTTGGTTAATTGCTTTGCATAGTATGGTCATTTTAACAATATTGATTCTTCCACTCCAATAATATGGTGTATCTATCCATCTGTTTGTGTCATCTTTGATTTCTTTCATCAGTATCTTATAGTTTTCTGCATATAAGTCTTGTCTCTTTAGGTTTGTTCCTTGATATTTTATTCTTTTTGTTGAAATGTGAATAGGATTGTTTCCTAATTTCTCTGATTTTTCACTGTTAATACACAGAAATTTCTTACATTTCTATATACTAATTTTATATCTTGAAGCTTTACTAAATTCATTGATTAGCTCTAGTAGTTTTGGGGTGGTATTTTTAGAATTTTCTATGTATAGTATCATGCCATCTGCAAACAGTGAGAATTTTACTTCTTTTCAAATCTGAATTCTTTTTTTTTTTCCTTTTTTTCCTCTGATTTTCATGACTAGAACTTTCAAAACTAATAATAGTTTTGAGAGTGGGCACTCTTGTTCCTAATCTCAGAGGAAATGCTTTCAGTTTTTAATCACTGAGAATGTTTGCTGATCTTATTTTGGCCTTTATATTTAAAAACAAAATGCCACAAATATAAGTGGAATCTACATGGCCATAGAGGAAGAAAAACTTGCCAAGTAGATTTTCTTTTCTTTCTGAGTAGAACTCTCTAGATAGGTAGATAAAGATAGATAAATGTATATACATATAGCTCATATACATACATATGTATGGGTAAGCATAAATACATATCTGCTATCTCTTTATCAAGTTGTAAGTGGTAAAATGTTTATTTTCCATGTTCAACTGAACACATGTACATATAATATGCACCTTCATATTAAGTCATTTACTTTTTAATTATTTTTGTCCATAAAATCTATTTTATTTTCTCATGAAATTAATAGCATTTCTTTCATTAAGATGTATATAAGAGTACTAGAGAATCTAATTACAAACTGGAGAATGTGGTATATCTTTCAGTAACTAGAATAGTGCTGTAATTTTAACTCAGTGTATTTTCTTGAGCTATGTAATCTTCAAATAGATTCGGAAAATAAAAACCTAGGTATGGAAAATAATGCATATTGAAATGTCCTATTAGAAATTAGTTCTTTATTTAAGAAACTGCTCTGAAGATTAATTTGACATTTGATTTGATTGTTCTGGACATTAACATGAATACATTTTCATCATCACTTCCTTGTGATTTGAAATAGTTACAGCATGTGTTTTCTTGGATGTATTTCTAAGGAAGCATGGCTTTGTGTTACAGGAGCAATAAGATGCCTTCCCCTCAACCACTCTATGTAATTGTTGTTCAGTCACTAAGACTTGTGTGACTGCTCCATGGGCTGCAGCATTCCAGGCCACCCTGTCACTATCTCCTGGAGTTTGTTCAAATTCATCTATGCAATTAGGTTTACTGTTTCAAAGAGGAGAGGAGTGGAGAGAAATCAATGGACCCATATCCTCTCTCTTTTTCTCTCTCTCTCACTTTCTCATATCTTTTTTTTTTTTTTTTCCCTTACAAAATATGGAAGGCCTAATTCATCACTTTTTTGGTCAAGATCAGGAAATACGAATTTTTATCCCCAGGCATAAAACAAAACCAAAAAAGTTATTCCATTTTATGGTGAAGATTGAGAATCAAAGGAAGAGAATGATAGTGGGGGAAGGGGAGACAAAGCAAAAGGGGAGATGGCGGGAGAAATGGAGTAGAGTCTAGAAATTGGTAAGAAGTAACATAGTGCTATAATTGTCTTGGGTTGTGCATTAGGGAGTGATAGTTCTTAAATTCTTGTTTAGATTATTTACACTTTTTTGTTACCCCCCTGAGTCACATAACACACACAGCCTATAGTGGAGGAAATTATTTTTGGAGTGCAGCAGCTGAGACCCACATTTGATGTCCCTGAAGCATGCCTACTCCCATCAGTTTCTTCTTTATGTAATTAACATAGTCCTAAGTTCCAACTGTGAAGGCAAAACAAATCTTATGAGCCAAGTATAAAAAGGTAGATGGAAGTAGTGCCTTACATTTGGGGCAAATGATACATTGATACCATTGTAATTAAAGTATTTTGATAATAAGTATAAGGCATTCAAAAGACATGTTGCTACTAATCTTGGAAGAAGAAGCCATACTTTAGATGGGAGAAAAATTAAACTGATGATATTTAACTACTATTTCTATGAGTCCATCTGGCAATATGGAGAAAATACATTTCTGCTGGAAAATCTGATGTTTTCAGTGCTCTAAAGTAATCTTTCTCTTAAACTGCTACAGGAAAATTGTGCTTTCTATAGCATTGCCTTCCGTGTGATTTACTCCATTCACTACTCAGAAATTTATTCTGGGACAATTAGATGGATGACTTATTTGATTGCATATCATTAGCACTGCATTTAAGAAGCAAAGCAAAGTAAATGTATCTGAAAGTTATGCATGAATGTTTGCAGGATTGCTCTAGCTTTTAGTCTAGAACACAAAGCAAAAGGTATATGTGTGGGCTAATGAGTTACTATGCACATTTTTCATGTATATTAATATAAAATTGATATTGACATTGGAGAAGGAAATGGCAACCCACTCCAGTATTCCTTTTTTTTAATTTATTTCTTTATTTTAAAGTTTTTACAGAGTTTTGTTGTTCACAAACATGCATGTTCCCAGATCGGCCATATGCATATCCTCGTCCCCCCTCCCCAAAGCCCCCATCCCACCCTCCAAGCCGTCACACCAAGCCATTGTAAGAACTCCTATTCCCTTAGTGCAATGATGATCCACTCCACTATTCTTGCCTGGAAAATTCCATGAATGGAGAAATCTGGCAGGCTGCAGTCCATGGGGTCAAACAGAGTCTAGCACAACTGAAGTGACTAAGCAGCAGCAGATATTGATATGGCATTTCTACAGATCACATGATTTCATTACTTTAATTTTTTCAGAAGCTCAGAATGTGTTTTCCCTACTTTACAGAATAGGAAATGCTGATCCTGATTTTGGAGTGCAATAGACAAATCTATATGTTTTATGTAATTAACATAGTCCTAAGTTCCAACTGTGAAGGCAAAACAAATCTTATGAGCCAAGTATAAAAAGGTAGATGGAAGTAGTGCCTTACATTTGGGGCAAATGATACATTGATACCATTGTAATTAAAGTATTTTGATAATAAGTATAAGGCATTCAAAAGACATGTTGCTACTAATCTTGGAAGAAGAAGCCATACTTTAGATGGGAGAAAAATTAAACTGATGATATTTAACTACTATTTCTATGAGTCCATCTGGCAATATGGAGAAAATACATTTCTGCTGGAAAATCTGATGTTTTCAGTGCTCTAAAGTAATCTTTCTCTTAAACTGCTACAGGAAAATTGTGCTTTCTATAGCATTGCCTTCCGTGTGATTTACTCCATTCACTACTCAGAAATTTATTCTGGGACAATTAGATGGATGACTTATTTGATTGCATATCATTAGCACTGCATTTAAGAAGCAAAGCAAAGTAAATGTATCTGAAAGTTATGCATGAATGTTTGCAGGATTGCTCTAGCTTTTAGTCTAGAACACAAAGCAAAAGGTATATGTGTGGGCTAATGAGTTACTATGCACATTTTTCATGTATATTAATATAAAATTGATATTGACATTGGAGAAGGAAATGGCAACCCACTCCAGTATTCCTTTTTTTTAATTTATTTCTTTATTTTAAAGTTTTTACAGAGTTTTGTTGTTCACAAACATGCATGTTCCCAGATCGGCCATATGCATATCCCTCGTCCCCTCTCCCCCCAAAGCCCCCATCCCACCCTCCAAGCCGTCACACCAAGCCATTGTAAGAACTCCTATTCCCTTAGTGCAATGATGATCCACTCCACTATTCTTGCCTGGAAAATTCCATGAATGGAGAAATCTGGCAGGCTGCAGTCCATGGGGTCAAACAGAGTCTAGCACAACTGAAGTGACTAAGCAGCAGCAGATATTGATATGGCATTTCTACAGATCACATGATTTCATTACTTTAATTTTTTCAGAAGCTCAGAATGTGTTTTCCCTACTTTACAGAATAGGAAATGCTGATCCTGATTCATAGTTATAGTACATCACCTGAGGCTACACCACTAGTAAATGGCAGAGAGAATGGAAGTCTTGTGGTTCTAAAACCTATTCTGCTTTCATAAAGATTAAATTATCCATGACCTATATTATCCATGATCCCTGTTAAATTTATGTGAATTATATTGTATGAGTTGTACTTATTCCTCCAAGTCAAAATAGTAGGTTGTATGATCATCTTTCTCAGTCTAAAAAACCAAAATACCACGTCTGAAAGTAAGCAAACTTCTGAGTGACATGAGATACAGAATTTGAAATTGCTAGTCAAAAATGTCTGAGATATAAAAGATAGAGATATGTTTAACATCAGGGTTGAGGCTCTGATGTATTCTTAAAGGAATTTTATATAATTTTTTAAATGTCTAATGAACTTACAATCTACTTTAATGAAAATGATTACATTTTACAAACTTGAATCTCTGGTTTTGGTTAGGTTCTATTTAAGGATGGTTGGTTATATATAGAACCAGGAACCTGAAATTGGTAGACAAGAGATACTTTACCTGAAAGATATGCTAAATGAAAGTTCTCAGTATCATACATTTCTGAGGCTCAAAGTGAAGGACTCATAATGCATTGTTAGGGAATCATATCTACTTCCTTCAAAATTCTTCATCAGATTTGTACTAAAATTTAATAAGCAACTGATCCTTTCACCTTAATATAATTCTATGTGAGATAACAAAATCCTAACTCCTAGTCTCTAAAGTATGGTATTCTGCAAATGTAGTATCCCTTAGCCTCCTAAAAATAATTGGGTTAATCCAGCTACCATAAGTGTGAAATTGAGGAGCTGCTTTCTAAGATTGAATTTAATATTGTCACATGTCATCTGAGAGCTGCTTGTCTGATCATGTTGCCACTGCACAAACTAAGCCTGAGTATAAAGGATAAAAGAATGATTATTCCAATATTCAGACATAGTTCATTGTCAACCCTGAACAGAATGGAGAAAAAATGTTTTATCTTAGGTGATGCTATCCATTTCTCTGGAAAGTCATTTATCTAGTTACTATGTTAGTAGGAGAACAAAGATAATGAAAGAAATCTTCCATTATTCTTACCTTATGATTTTAAATATGAAATTTTAATAAAATGGATTTGGGCAATTTATTTCTTTTTAAAGCACCCAATGTAAGAAAATGAAATATTGGAACATCATTTCATAAAAGGTATTTATGAACAATAATATCTATTAAATTGAAATTATTATTAACTATAGCTGCTTCGAATCTTATGTTTCAAAGTTTAAAAAAAGGACTAGAATTTTTAATTATTGCCAACAAATAAAGGATTGTATAAAAATCAGCTTTAGTAGTTTGCCTGTTAAGAGCAAGATGACCAGGGGTACTCAGAGTCACCTGCTCTGGTTTTGACCTCATTTGTGGCTGGGATAGGTCCCCTGGCGGCCACCAGCTTTCCTTCTGAGTAAGGTGG
Organism: Tragulus kanchil; assembly: GCA_022376925.1. Lineage (NCBI taxonomy): Eukaryota > Metazoa > Chordata > Mammalia > Artiodactyla > Tragulidae > Tragulus > Tragulus kanchil. Next base: position 115,483,587 of record JAIOJX010000028.1, on the reverse strand, counting down.
GAATGCTAGACATAATGATAACTAAACACTTCTGATTCCAGTCCTCTCTGGTCCTGTGACATTTCTACCTTATTTCAAAAGAACGACATTTAAAAGTGTGAGCACTGTAATAACTTTTTTTTTTTTTTTACCTTGCATTATTTCAATAAAAGTGCCATGAAAGCAAACTGACAAGTTCAGGCAGCTTTCAGAACATAAAGGAGCAATGCTGACAGCTTTTGAGAACCTCTTTGCTTTCAACTGAAAGCAAGTAGAGACTCTTTGCTCTCTGGCCCTGAATGTCATAATATTATTATGTCTAGCATCACGAAAATGTCTGACAACACCCTTTTGATTAAAAATGAGAATCCTTGGGCCACATTTGCTGTTATAAAGTGAAGGATGGTTTGCAAAGTAAGGTATGGAGTATCCCAAAAAGATAATTTAGCTTAGACAACATTACCCAAATTTTAAATGGTAATAGGTTTATTCATTGTGATAATTGACTTCTTTTATCTGTATTTAGCTGTGCCTTTACCTTCATTTGTAAAGCTTTGTAAAATGCTGAATTTTGAGTTCCAAAGGGGCTATCAATTAATATTATGAATAATATTATTTAGAAACCATTCTGTGTGCTACACAAGTCCTTTGAAAAGATTAGATAACCGCTAAAGTGATTATCCTTCATCTTTCAGAATCTGTTATACCTGGAAGTTTTATGTGCCCTTTAGAAAACTACATTGAAAGAAATCTTCCATTATTCTTACCTTATGATTTTAAATATGAAATTTTAATAAAATGGATTTGGGCAATTTATTTCTTTTTAAAGCACCCAATGTAAGAAAATGAAATATTGGAACATCATTTCATAAAAGGTATTTATGAACAATAATATCTATTAAATTGAAATTATTATTAACTATAGCTGCTTCGAATCTTATGTTTCAAAGTTTAAAAAAAGGACTAGAATTTTTAATTATTGCCAACAAATAAAGGATTGTATAAAAATCAGCTTTAGTAGTTTGCCTGTTAAGAGCAAGATGACCAGGGGTACTCAGAGTCACCTGCTCTGGTTTTGACCTCATTTGTGGCTGGGATAGGTCCCCTGGCGGCCACCAGCTTTCCTTCTGAGTAAGGTGGGAATGCTAGACATAATGATAACTAAACACTTCTGATTCCAGTCCTCTCTGGTCCTGTGACATTTCTACCTTATTTCAAAAGAACGACATTTAAAAGTGTGAGCACTGTAATAACTTTTTTTTTTTTTTACCTTGCATTATTTCAATAAAAGTGCCATGAAAGCAAACTGACAAGTTCAGGCAGCTTTCAGAACATAAAGGAGCAATGCTGACAGCTTTTGAGAACCTCTTTGCTTTCAACTGAAAGCAAGTAGAGACTCTTTGCTCTCTGGCCCTGAATGTCATAATATTATTATGTCTAGCATCACGAAAATGTCTGACAACACTTTCGATTAAAAATGAGAATCATTGGGCCACATTTGCTGTTATAAAGTGAAGGATGGTTTGCAAAGTAAGGTATGGAGTATCCCAAAAAGATAATTTAGCTTAGACAACATTACCCAAATTTTAAATGGTAATAGGTTTATTCATTGTGATAATTGACTTCTTTTATCTGTATTTAGCTGTGCCTTTACCTTCATTTGTAAAGCTTTGTAAAATGCTGAATTTTGAGTTCCAAAGGGGCTATCAATTAATATTATGAATAATATTATTTAGAAACCATTCTGTGTGCTACACAAGTCCTTTGAAAAGATTAGATAACCGCTAAAGTGATTATCCTTCATCTTTCAGAATCTGTTATACCTGGAAGTTTTATGTGCCCTTTAGAAAACTACATTCACAGAAATGTTCCCTCTAGTTTCCTAATAATTTTTAGAAGAAATATTACCACACTGAGGTAAAAGAGTTTTACTTCCTTAGGCCAAATTCTTGTCACAATATGAAATAGGCAAATGCAATTAGTCTAAAAAAGTCTCAGCCATAGTACCATAAAATTTAAAAGAATAACCCTTGGGAATTAACTCACATAATTTTTTATCCACTGCTTTATAAGCACACCTCATTTAACGTGACTGACATGTTGCCCCATGGCCTCTGCTGAGTGGTCACTACATTATTAGCAGGCTTGTTCAGTTGTTGTAATATGAATTTTTTTCCTGTCTAAACACCACCCTGTCTCATCTGAATTTTTTCCTTATTTTGAGTAAACACTTACCTGCCACTCACTCACCCACACTGTGCCTTCTAAAGTCGAAGTTAATTTATCTGTGTTGTCTTCATATCTTCCTAGTCTCTGTTAGGGCTTCTGTGTTTCTCTGGATTTGATAGAAACTTGTTAACAGTGGTTGGTCTAAATGTGGGATTGTTTTTCTCACAAAATAGAAAGGCCTATAGAAAGCTTGGTATTCAGTTAGTATCTCAACAGTATTAGACCCAAAGTTGCTGCCTTTTTCTTCTGGTTGCTGACGGTGGCTGAGGCTACAACCTTGGTTCCACTGCTCCACATGGACGGAGGAGGAAAAAAAAAAAAAAACTCATGTCCACAAAGTCTGTTGATCTTTTAAGGGTCTTTCTTTAAAGTCCTGCCCAGTGATTTTTGCTTAAATCTTATTGGCCTTAGCTAAAATGATAGCACAGACACTGAAATAGGGATAGAAGAGAACCCCCTATGTAATATTTATTATTAAGACAGGTAAATGGTATTGAATTAATAATATTTACCCTTTATTATATAAGGCATTACTCATCAGCATACCTCATTTTTAAAAGTATTGCTGTGTGCAAAAATCAAGGTTCAATAAATTATGAATAATATTATTTAGAAACCATTCTGTGTGCTACACAAGTCCTTTGAAAAGATTAGATAACCGCTAAAGTGATTATCCTTCATCTTTCAGAATCTGTTATACCTGGAAGTTTTATGTGCCCTTTAGAAAACTACATTCACAGAAATGTTCCCTCTAGTTTCCTAATAATTTTTAGAAGAAATATTACCACACTGAGGTAAAAGAGTTTTACTTCCTTAGGCCAAATTCTTGTCACAATATGAAATAGGCAAATGCAATTAGTCTAAAAAAGTCTCAGCCATAGTACCATAAAATTTAAAAGAATAACCCTTGGGAATTAACTCACATAATTTTTTATCCACTGCTTTATAAGCACACCTCATTTAACGTGACTGACATGTTGCCCCATGGCCTCTGCTGAGTGGTCACTACATTATTAGCAGGCTTGTTCAGTTGTTGTAATATGAATTTTTTTCCTGTCTAAACACCACCCTGTCTCATCTGAATTTTTTCCTTATTTTGAGTAAACACTTACCTGCCACTCACTCACCCACACTGTGCCTTCTAAAGTCGAAGTTAATTTATCTGTGTTGTCTTCATATCTTCCTAGTCTCTGTTAGGGCTTCTGTGTTTCTCTGGATTTGATAGAAACTTGTTAACAGTGGTTGGTCTAAATGTGGGATTGTTTTTCTCACAAAATAGAAAGGCCTATAGAAAGCTTGGTATTCAGTTAGTATCTCAACAGTATTAGACCCAAAGTTGCTGCCTTTTTCTTCTGGTTGCTGACGGTGGCTGAGGCTACAACCTTGGTTCCACTGCTCCACATGGACGGAGGAGGAAAAAAAAAAAAAAACTCATGTCCACAAAGTCTGTTGATCTTTTAAGGGTCTTTCTTTAAAGTCCTGCCCAGTGATTTTTGCTTAAATCTTATTGGCCTTAGCTAAAATGATAGCACAGACACTGAAATAGGGATAGAAGAGAACCCCCTATGTAATATTTATTATTAAGACAGGTAAATGGTATTGAATTAATAATATTTACCCTTTATTATATAAGGCATTACTCATCAGCATACCTCATTTTTAAAATTACAGAAAATGTTTTCAAAAATCCAATAGATTTTACACTAAACTACAAAGTTTAATTTCAATTTGTCATAGAAAAATAATTGATTTGTGACATTTAGTGTGAATAAGGTTCAAATAATAGCAGAGTATGTCTGTTTAACATCTGTCGCCTTTGTGGAGCAACAGATGACCACATATTTGGGGCAGTGAGAATGGCAGCACATAAATGCCAGCAACAGTCTGATTGTAAGAATTTTGATGGCACCTGTCAGTGTGATGATATTGCTCTGTTTTGGAGGATGATCCTCAGTGCCCTAGTTTTCCTGTTAACCTGCTTACTATCATACTGCTCACTTGCCCTTCTGTTGGACAAACTGCTGTGTCTTGTCCTGTTTTTGATACAGAGTCTTAAATGCTTTCAGTAGCAGCTCTTAATTCAAGATTTCAGTACCACAGGAGGGGAGCACCTTAGAGAACTGAAGTATTGTTATATTTTTCCACCTTCCAGGATAAAAGCATGCTGTTTGGTTAAGAGTTGAAAATGGTTCAAGGAAATAGGCCTAGTATAAATAGATAAATAAATGCAGTCAAACGTGAGAAATCTTTTCAAACGGTTCATGCAACGATAAGACATTATTTAATCCATCTTTAAAAACTGAAGAGTTTGAAGAGTAAACACATGCCAGGTGGTCTAAGAACAAATATCCTCCTACATGTGAAATAAACATTTGTAGATAAGAATCTCTTTTTTTTTTTTTTAATATGATGTTTTGGGAACATAATGGGAACTCTTAAAACTACTGTACATCAAAGTTGGAATCTATTAACATTTAATATAAAATGCTGCCATCTGTTCTCTTCTTTACTAAATTCAGAGAAGACCAATAGCCCAACAACACAGTGACCAGTGTTTACAGGAAAGTATCACTTTTTGAGCAAAATATGTAGAATTAAGATTGATTTCTTTAAAAGGCTATTTCATAATCATTTTTTTTTTTTTTTTTTTTTTTACCAACAACATGTAGCTTAAGGTAGTCTCTCACAACAGATTTTAAACTTTTATTTTGGAGTCAATTTGCACTCTGAAACAGAGATCAGCAAACTATGACCCATTTCTTTTTTTTGAAAATAAGTTTTATTCTAGCATAACCATGCCCATTTGTTTGCTTAATGTCTGTTGCTGCTTTGATAGAGCCATACGTTTGTACTAATGCCTGTGATACAACTGAGTTGAGTAGGCATGCTGTACCATGCTAAGTTGCCACAGTTGTGCCCAACTCCGTGTGACCCCATGGACTGTAGCTGCCAGGCTCCTTTGTCCATGGGATTCGCCAGGCAAGAATACTCAAGTGGGTTGCCATGCCATTCTCCAGGGGATCTTCTCAACCTGAGATTGAACCTGCATCTCATAAAGCTCCTGCATTGGCAGGCAGATTTTTTACCACTTTCACCACCTTGGAAGCCCAACCATATGTCCAAAAAATATTATTTTTTATTAGTATTTATTATCTGACTTTACAGAAAAGTAGCCAACATCTGGTCTAAATCATAAAACCATAGTTTAAATGTATTATGCTTTCAGTAGCAGCTCTTAATTCAAGATTTCAGTACCACAGGAGGGGAGCACCTTAGAGAACTGAAGTATTGTTATATTTTTCCACCTTCCAGGATAAAAGCATGCTGTTTGGTTAAGAGTTGAAAATGGTTCAAGGAAATAGGCCTAGTATAAATAGATAAATAAATGCAGTCAAACGTGAGAAATCTTTTCAAACGGTTCATGCAACGATAAGACATTATTTAATCCATCTTTAAAAACTGAAGAGTTTGAAGAGTAAACACATGCCAGGTGGTCTAAGAACAAATATCCTCCTACATGTGAAATAAACATTTGTAGATAAGAATCTCTTTTTTTTTTTTTTAATATGATGTTTTGGGAACATAATGGGAACTCTTAAAACTACTGTACATCAAAGTTGGAATCTATTAACATTTAATATAAAATGCTGCCATCTGTTCTCTTCTTTACTAAATTCAGAGAAGACCAATAGCCCAACAACACAGTGACCAGTGTTTACAGGAAAGTATCACTTTTTGAGCAAAATATGTAGAATTAAGATTGATTTCTTTAAAAGGCTATTTCATAATCATTTTTTTTTTTTTTTTTTTTTTTTACCAACAACATGTAGCTTAAGGTAGTCTCTCACAACAGATTTTAAACTTTTATTTTGGAGTCAATTTGCACTCTGAAACAGAGATCAGCAAACTATGACCCATTTCTTTTTTTTGAAAATAAGTTTTATTCTAGCATAACCATGCCCATTTGTTTGCTTAATGTCTGTTGCTGCTTTGATAGAGCCATACGTTTGTACTAATGCCTGTGATACAACTGAGTTGAGTAGGCATGCTGTACCATGCTAAGTTGCCACAGTTGTGCCCAACTCCGTGTGACCCCATGGACTGTAGCTGCCAGGCTCCTTTGTCCATGGGATTCGCCAGGCAAGAATACTCAAGTGGGTTGCCATGCCATTCTCCAGGGGATCTTCTCAACCTGAGATTGAACCTGCATCTCATAAAGCTCCTGCATTGGCAGGCAGATTTTTTACCACTTTCACCACCTTGGAAGCCCAACCATATGTCCAAAAAATATTATTTTTTATTAGTATTTATTATCTGACTTTACAGAAAAGTAGCCAACATCTGGTCTAAATCATAAAACCATAGTTTAAATGTATTATAGTCTAAAGAAAATAAATATGGCAAAATATTTATGTTCATTATTTTCTACTAAGAAATTTTTCACGTGAATAAGCATTACACCAAAGTGAGCTTTGTGGAAAGCCTGTGGTATGTTTAAAAGAAAAAAAAAAAAAAAAAAAAAGAGGAAGAAGAATCCTATAATTGAAAGCAACTAGAAACTTTCTTTTCCCCCACTTGAGAATCTTGTCAGGATAACAAAGATCTGAGAAACCCTTCAATAAATTTGCCAATTTCAATTTTAAAGTCTAATATTAACTCTTTTCCTCACCATAAACTAGTTTTTAATATCTTTGTAGGACAACAGTGGTCTCCAAAAGAAAGTGGTAAACATACTATCCAAAAAGCTATGTGTTCCTAAAATGAGAAAACATACAGGTCAAACAGCTCAGCTGACTTTATAGAATCATCGGTTGTAGATTTTAAAAAGCCATACAGTTCATTTAATGCAATTCCAAATAACAGCAGCTTATAGAAAAATAAAACTGATAATTCCAATATGCTATAGAAGAGAGGGCTAATCATGACTAACTTCAAGTTAACAAAGTACACTTAATGGATTGTGTATATACATTGGTTTCACTCAAGTGGATGAAACAACAACATGCCATGATAAATGCTGAGACAATTGTGGTTTTACATATTGCATTAAATGTGCTAGTGTTATAATTAATTTTAATAGGATATTTATGAGTGCCTAACTAGATTACTTTATAAATAAGTACTGAATGCACCGTTTAAATGTTTTGTTATTTTAGAGGTAATATAAGTTTAATTATGCAGATAATCCAAGTAGACTTTTATTTTGCCTCTGGGTTATCACTTTCATTTTAATGGCTTGAATGCTTCTTATCACTATTTGTGAATAGGATTAATTAAATCTAGAGGATGCTTTTAATACTGTGTGATGGAATAAATTTATTAAGAGGGTTGACATCCATGTGTTGGTCAAAATAATTATTCACTCTGTTAGACTCTGATAAGTATAAACTCAAAAAGACAAAGTGTTCAACTTCCATTTAGCATTTTAAATGTAGTCACTCTTATGGATTGTCAGTTAATGTTAAAGTTAAAATATTTTTCACATTAATTCATCTATCAAATACTTATTGAGAATTTACAATGTCTACTATTAGCATATAAATTCCACAAGGCAGAAGTCTTAATTTGTTTATGCTACATTTATTGCTTGATATATAGTAGCTATTCAAAACTATATATTGAATGAGTAAATGGTTCTAAATACTGAAGATTCAGTGGCATGACATGAAACAGTCTCAATATTCAAATTGCTTAGAGTTTTAAAGGCATTTGTAGCATTGTATAGAAAAATACACAATAGTAATAAATATTGCAACTAACTCTTCACTTGGGAAGAGACTAACCCACTTTTTAGGAGCAGGACCAGGAAAGGATACCTTGCAATTACTAATTTGCCTTCTAATTCTATGTTTTTCTATTCTGGGCATTTCATATAAATAGAATAATACAATATAATATATATGTAAGTAGAATAATAAAATATATTGTCTTTTGTGATTGGCCTCTCTTCAGTGAACTGAAGGTTCACTAGTACATATGGTAACATGTACAGATGTTTCATTCCTTTTTCTTGCCATATAATGTTCAATTATGTGATTGTTCTTTAGTTAACTGATACTTTTTTCTCCTTTGTGATTATTATGAGTAATACCAATATTAACATTCATGTGCAAGTCCATTTGTATGTGAATACATGCTCTGAATTTTCTTGGATATATAATCAATAATGGAATTGCTAGATAATTTGAAAACAATTGTATGTTTGAACTTCTGGAAGAACATTCAAACTGCTTAAAAAATGGCTGCAAAATATTACATTGCCACTACCAATGCTGGAGCAAATGTTACATGCCAATTTTGGATCAAATTTCATGCACTATTGAATGTTCTATTTTATATCTACAATATATATTTTGTATATATTGTATACACCCTTGTATATGAGTGTGTGTGTGTATATATATATATATATATATATATATATATATATATATATATATAGATGTTTCTATACATGTCTCCTTCAGATGCAAATACAGGAGACATAAGAGACACAATGAGTCCCTGAGTCAGGAAGCTTCCTGGAGGAGAGCATGGCACTGCACTCCAGTATTCTTTCCTAGAGAATTCCATGGACAGAGAAGCCTGCTTGGTTACAGTCCATAGGGTCTCACAGAGTTGGCCAGCACTGAAGCGATTTAGCATGCTCTAATTTATTCCATAAGTAGTGTCCCTCAGTAGATTTGACCCTCCTTTTAAAGATAGCAGTTCTATTTTATATGTTTCTGAGAATTGTGAAGGGTCTGGGATTCTGCTTTACTTTCTGGCTAACAGATGAGCCTGCCACAGTGTCATGGATGCAGGCAGAAGATGCAGACCTCCTCAGTCAGAGACAAAGAACTCTATTACTTACCACAATAGCAATAGCCAGAATATCAACATTTTCCTTTGCCTCTTCTCCAGTTCCCAGTTTGTTTAAGGTGATATGAAGTGGGACAGGTGACATCAGCACACAAATGGATTGTGTCACACAAGGGGAACATTAAACTTGAGAGAAAGATATTTTTCTTATTTTTCCTGTCTGTTTACTGTATAAGCATCCTTGAAATGGTAGCCCAGAACAAAGGCAGTCTGTGCTTCATCTTATACAGGACTGTAAAACCCATGAAGAGGTGACTCTATAAAATGGGTCTCAAGATATTTTACATCTACCAAGTTACCAGTTTGTTGACTTAATTTTGTTTTGCCATGTGGCAGATATCAAATGATGAATTTGTGAGAGAAATATTTATTTTGTGTAATATTTTCTGTGATTAGGCCAAATGCTTTCCTTTTTATGTCAAGAATAATTTTGTCAGGTTCTTTAACTTCTCTGTGATCATTGCCAAAAACTGTTGTGTTTTGTAACCATAAAAAGTAATGTAAAAAGAAAAAAGAAAAAAAAAAAAAGTAAAAAAAAAACAACAACAACAACAAAAAAAAACAAAACAAAAAGTAATGTATAAGAGACACACCACTTTCTTGAGAAAGAGATTATCAGTTGAAATAATACAAAATCAGACAGGGAAATTTTTAATTAATTGCAATAAACTGGAGTGCTTCATGTGAAGCTTCTCTCAGGTAAATATATTGCTTTAACTTTAAAAAGATTTTGCATTAATATGAAAATACCAAGGGTAATAAACTGAAAGGAGATGAGCTGAAGGAATGAAGAGAAACCACTGACACCCTCAATAAGACTCCCCTAGTTCAATCTGTGTTAACCACCACTCCATTGATCTATAAATAGCTAATAGAAAGCTGTAATCCATAGAGTCGTTATTTTCTTTTCCCTTCAATTGAATTATTGTCAAGCCATGATTCCCTTCTCCCATACTTAGGTAATTGATTTTTTTTGGTAAATACAGGGAGTCACAAATACCTTTTGTTTGTTTCATGTGGTTTAGTACATAACCTTTAATAATACTTGCCACCTATCTCAAGAATTCAGCATATTTCATTTCTTTTATTAATTCTTTTTTTCCATAGTAATCTTTGAGAATCTTTTTCCAGTCAACTTTGAATGTACTTTGTTCTATGAGTTCTAATTGATGCATAACTGTTTTATTCACTGTAATTAAAATCACTATATCTTTTAAATTTTCTTTGTATCTACCAGACAAATCTTTTTCTTTCTCTCCTTTTCCTCTTCTTTCTCCTCCTCCCCTCCCTACTTTTCTCTGCCCCCCCACATTCTTATTATTTGTTTTATTATTATTATTATTATTATTGTTATTAAAGAGGAAAAGAGAAAAGGAAAAGAGGGGCAGATTTATTATGCTTTGTATTTATTGAACCAGTTTAGAGTTCTTTGATCCCTATATGTTTCTCTAAGTGCTTCCACATCACATATTTAAATACGTGCCTACACCTTTTCTAAAGATTGATAATGGCTTCATTTGAATATATTTTTCTACATTTATTGATTTTCTTATTTTGAAAATTCAAATATTTGGTTTTATTCTTCCATTGACTAGGGCTTCTTTTTTCTCACTTGATTTGTTTCATATAGAAAAATTAATTTTGAAGGCGTCTTAATGACCCACATTCATATTTAGAATTTTCTCATTATATTTTCTTCTGCACTTGAAACAGTCTTGCTTTCTAAAATCTAGGTGGGCATAATTGTCAGAATATGTCATGGGTTTGTAGTAATTATTCCTGCTCCTGTTCAGTTTCCTCTGGTATCACCAAATTGGAGAGGACACAGGTTGCAAAGGTGTTCCAGTTCATTTATTACTCTGTGGAAGGGAAAAGACCCAGATCCTGATTGCGGGGAACAGGTTTTACGAAAAGGGTAATAAACTGAAAGGAGATGAGCTGAAGGAATGAAGAGAAACCACTGACACCCTCAATAAGAGTCGTTAACCACCACTCCATTGATCTATAAATAGCTAATAGAAAGCTGTAATCCATAGAGTCGTTATTTTCTTTTCCCTTCAATTGAATTATTGTCAAGCCATGATTCCCTTCTCCCATACTTAGGTAATTGATTTTTTTTGGTAAATACAGGGAGTCACAAATACCTTTTGTTTGTTTCATGTGGTTTAGTACATAACCTTTAATAATACTTGCCACCTATCTCAAGAATTCAGCATATTTCATTTCTTTTATTAATTCTTTTTTTCCATAGTAATCTTTGAGAATCTTTTTCCAGTCAACTTTGAATGTACTTTGTTCTATGAGTTCTAATTGATGCATAACTGTTTTATTCACTGTAATTAAAATCACTATATCTTTTAAATTTTCTTTGTATCTACCAGACAAATCTTTTTCTTTCTCTCCTTTTCCTCTTCTTTCTCCTCCTCCCCTCCCTACTTTTCTCTGCCCCCCCACATTCTTATTATTTGTTTTATTATTATTATTATTATTATTGTTATTAAAGAGGAAAAGAGAAAAGGAAAAGAGGGGCAGATTTATTATGCTTTGTATTTATTGAACCAGTTTAGAGTTCTTTGATCCCTATATGTTTCTCTAAGTGCTTCCACATCACATATTTAAATACGTGCCTACACCTTTTCTAAAGATTGATAATGGCTTCATTTGAATATATTTTTCTACATTTATTGATTTTCTTATTTTGAAAATTCAAATATTTGGTTTTATTCTTCCATTGACTAGGGCTTCTTTTTTCTCACTTGATTTGTTTCATATAGAAAAATTAATTTTGAAGGCGTCTTAATGACCCACATTCATATTTAGAATTTTCTCATTATATTTTCTTCTGCACTTGAAACAGTCTTGCTTTCTAAAATCTAGGTGGGCATAATTGTCAGAATATGTCATGGGTTTGTAGTAATTATTCCTGCTCCTGTTCAGTTTCCTCTGGTATCACCAAATTGGAGAGGACACAGGTTGCAAAGGTGTTCCAGTTCATTTATTACTCTGTGGAAGGGGAAAAAGACCCAGATCCTAGAAGAGTCTCTGTCTTTGGGAGCAGTCAGGTGGTCTTATTGCCCAAGAGGTGCCTTAATATAAGTGGATCTCAGTATTTCTAGAAAAATATTTGTCACATACTTGTTCCTGCAGTCCTAGGAAAAGCCCAGAGGTACTTTTGATATCACTTATAGAAAAAAATTGTTTTTGAAGAACAAAAATACACAACAACGCTGTTGGATTGAACTGGAAAGATCTAAGATGAATGTCCACTAAAGGGAATATTTCTGTGATAGCTATCCTGTAAATGCTAACAGTTATTACAAGGAGTAAGAAGTAATTCTTTCTTAACTATAAATTATGTTCATGATATAATCAAATCAGAAAGAACAGTTGGAGATTATTACAGCAATTTTAAAGTACAATAAGCACATATACATGCATGAGTGTATATCATGTGCATCTATGTATGTGTATATTTAATGGAAAAAATAAAGGAAATTAAGCCCCCCACCCCACTTTTTTTTCTGTGGGTCCTTCTGTGTTGGGCAGTGGTATACTTTTGCATTCATTATTACTTATATACTTTTGCATCTTAGATGAAAAGTTATGATTTTTGTGTGTGCCATTTTCTATAAATTGGCATAAAGGACTCTGAATGTAGTAAGTTTTGTTCTTTAATTCCCTACTATCTTGAGAATTACTACTAAACATTTCTGTTCTACTTTCTATATAGTTCTGAGTTGACTGCTGTATCTTAAAGACTTAATTCTGATTTAGAATTCAGTTTAAAGCCTCTGGCTATAGCTTCAGACAAATATTTTCTTCCTAGTATCTTGTAGGAAGTGTTTTTCTCTTTGTTGGAGCTGTTCTTTGATGTCACAGATCATGCTTCTAACAAACCAAGCCTGTCCTTTATCCTGACCCCTGTGGCCAGAATTTTCTCATTATATTTTCTTCTGCACTTGAAACAGTCTTGCTTTCTAAAATCTAGGTGGGCATAATTGTCAGAATATGTCATGGGTTTGTAGTAATTATTCCTGCTCCTGTTCAGTTTCCTCTGGTATCACCAAATTGGAGAGGACACAGGTTGCAAAGGTGTTCCAGTTCATTTATTACTCTGTGGAAGGGGAAAAAGACCCAGATCCTAGAAGAGTCTCTGTCTTTGGGAGCAGTCAGGTGGTCTTATTGCCCAAGAGGTGCCTTAATATAAGTGGATCTCAGTATTTCTAGAAAAATATTTGTCACATACTTGTTCCTGCAGTCCTAGGAAAAGCCCAGAGGTACTTTTGATATCACTTATAGAAAAAAATTGTTTTTGAAGAACAAAAATACACAACAACGCTGTTGGATTGAACTGGAAAGATCTAAGATGAATGTCCACTAAAGGGAATATTTCTGTGATAGCTATCCTGTAAATGCTAACAGTTATTACAAGGAGTAAGAAGTAATTCTTTCTTAACTATAAATTATGTTCATGATATAATCAAATCAGAAAGAACAGTTGGAGATTATTACAGCAATTTTAAAGTACAATAAGCACATATACATGCATGAGTGTATATCATGTGCATCTATGTATGTGTATATTTAATGGAAAAAATAAAGGAAATTAAGCCCCCCACCCCACTTTTTTTTCTGTGGGTCCTTCTGTGTTGGGCAGTGGTATACTTTTGCATTCATTATTACTTATATACTTTTGCATCTTAGATGAAAAGTTATGATTTTTGTGTGTGCCATTTTCTATAAATTGGCATAAAGGACTCTGAATGTAGTAAGTTTTGTTCTTTAATTCCCTACTATCTTGAGAATTACTACTAAACATTTCTGTTCTACTTTCTATATAGTTCTGAGTTGACTGCTGTATCTTAAAGACTTAATTCTGATTTAGAATTCAGTTTAAAGCCTCTGGCTATAGCTTCAGACAAATATTTTCTTCCTAGTATCTTGTAGGAAGTGTTTTTCTCTTTGTTGGAGCTGTTCTTTGATGTCACAGATCATGCTTCTAACAAACCAAGCCTGTCCTTTATCCTGACCCCTGTGGCCAGAATTGCCCTTCTTCCATTCTTCTGTTTTCCAGAGGGTTAACTTTTAGTTTCCAGACTGAGACTTAATATATTCTAGAATTGCATTCTCAAGTGAAAAAGAACATATTTATTTATTTATTGTCTATAATAATGTAAAAAGATGAATATTCATTCATTTTCTAGTATTACTCCTCACCCTGGACATTAGCAACGACCTGTTCAACACAAAAAATAGATTCATTTAGCCAGGAAAAAAAGTGCATAAGTTATTTAGGCGAAGGTTTAAACACTGCTTGTATCAATGAGATACTTTTTTAATCTTCCATTTAATCTACAGAAACATCAAAAGAAAAAAAAAAAAGGGGTGGGGATGATGTAGTTTCTGTTCTGTCTTGGATCTAAATACTGACTCTGCCAAGTGTGTTTTTGCTAGGAATTTTGGATTCCGTGTAAACCTACCTTATATAACCTGATAAAGTATCAGTGAACATATTATCTTTAATCCTAGTAATTTAGATTTTCATACTTTCTGTACCATGTCTAAAGTGTTGCTTACTCTAATTAGCTTATGGTCAACAGTATCTTTAATTAGAAATATTGGTAATCTGTCCCCTGCAGCATTTCATTTAGGGTGTTTACGGTTCCAGGATGATTATTCTAATGAACAGAGTGGTAAAAAGTAACATTAAGCAGAAATGAAATAGAGTTCCCATCAAGGCAAAAAAATTTGTGCCCGTGAGTGTATGTGTGTGTGTGTTTTAGTAAAAGAATGATCTGTGCTTAGAATACAGTTATTAAGCTGTCAATAAATTGGCACTGAGTATTCTTTAGAAAATCTATCAGTAGCAAATACCTGATAATGTGGTTTACTTCTAACAATTGTAGGTAGAGCCTAGGATGAAGGACACAGTGTTAAATTTTAAAGTGATCATCTTATTTAGAAAAACAGTTCAAATAGCAACAGTAATATTGCTGAAACTGACTAAAATTGATAAGCATGATGTGAAAAAATTATACGAGAAAATCATCAGCAGTCTTCTCTGCTGATCATGAAATTCATTGTTAAAGACAGTGAGAGAAATCAATCTTAGGTTTGTTCCTGGTATTATAGGCAAGTGAATATATTAAAGTGCGTGGTGTTTAGTAGTTGTCTAATTATTTAATGTTGATGGTGTTTTACTTAGAGATATTTATTATCTGAAATAGTTTTAAAGATTTCTTTTATAATTAAATGCAACAAGTTTTTGTATTTATTGAATTCATTCATTTTCTAGTATTACTCCTCACCCTGGACATTAGCAACGACCTGTTCAACACAAAAAATAGATTCATTTAGCCAGGAAAAAAAGTGCATAAGTTATTTAGGCGAAGGTTTAAACACTGCTTGTATCAATGAGATACTTTTTTAATCTTCCATTTAATCTACAGAAACATCAAAAGAAAAAAAAAAGGGGTGGGGATGATGTAGTTTCTGTTCTGTCTTGGATCTAAATACTGACTCTGCCAAGTGTGTTTTTGCTAGGAATTTTGGATTCCGTGTAAACCTACCTTATATAACCTGATAAAGTATCAGTGAACATATTATCTTTAATCCTAGTAATTTAGATTTTCATACTTTCTGTACCATGTCTAAAGTGTTGCTTACTCTAATTAGCTTATGGTCAACAGTATCTTTAATTAGAAATATTGGTAATCTGTCCCCTGCAGCATTTCATTTAGGGTGTTTACGGTTCCAGGATGATTATTCTAATGAACAGAGTGGTAAAAAGTAACATTAAGCAGAAATGAAATAGAGTTCCCATCAAGGCAAAAAGATTTGTGCCCGTGAGTGTATGTGTGTGTGTGTTTTAGTAAAAGAATGATCTGTGCTTAGAATACAGTTATTAAGCTGTCAATAAATTGGCACTGAGTATTCTTTAGAAAATCTATCAGTAGCAAATACCTGATAATGTGGTTTACTTCTAACAATTGTAGGTAGAGCCTAGGATGAAGGACACAGTGTTAAATTTTAAAGTGATCATCTTATTTAGAAAAACAGTTCAAATAGCAACAGTAATATTGCTGAAACTGACTAAAATTGATAAGCATGATGTGAAAAAATTATACGAGAAAATCATCAGCAGTCTTCTCTGCTGATCATGAAATTCATTGTTAAAGACAGTGAGAGAAATCAATCTTAGGTTTGTTCCTGGTATTATAGGCAAGTGAATATATTAAAGTGCGTGGTGTTTAGTAGTTGTCTAATTATTTAATGTTGATGGTGTTTTACTTAGAGATATTTATTATCTGAAATAGTTTTAAAGATTTCTTTTATAATTAAATGCAACAAGTTTTTGTATTTATTGAATTGGCAGAGGTATACCTATTGAAGTTTCAACTATAGGTTACAAAACATCTAGCAATGTCTGTGACTGAGTCTTATTTGGCATCAGAAAAACACCTTCCAACTTAGGTAGAAGAAACATTTGAGATTCTGCAAATTTTTAGATATAAAATCATGTATATTAGGGTCCTTCCCCGCTTCTTCCTCTAAGCGGGAAAAAAGCCAATTCACATGGAGTCAGAAAAGCAAATGTTTCATAACAAATGTTCTCTGGGCCCTGCTCCTACACTGGGACACAGAATGGACTCTGACCTCCACACCCTGCTGTGTTTCCCCTAGGACCTTAGCCCTGAATATTTGCAGGTACCTCTGGTGATAGCGCTGTTCCCAGAGTAGGATCCTTATCTAAACTATCTCAGGCATTAAGGGGAAATAACAAGAAACACTTTTCAAATCTTCTGTTTCTTGAAAACATCCTAAATTAATCCTTATGCCAAAGAGACACATTTGAGGGTGGCAAATTTTGCTCCCCTACATAAGCAAGAAATCTATTATGATGATTAAAAATATCTCTTATGATGATTAAGAATATCTAATATTAGTTAAAAGGACTTTCAGGCAAGAAACAGCATCTAAGTGAAAACAAGATTATATGGGACAAAGACAATATGAACCACACAGTAAAATTTCAACAGAACCAGAATTCTTGCCTTAGTCACAGGGGTAAAAGTTATTATCAGCTGATGACTGAGAAAGAACTGAGGAGTATTCTTTAGTAGAATTTGCTGCTTTTATAGTTCATTACAAGTAAATAAGCAACAATGAGAGGTTTGTTCTTTAAGTTACACATACTTAAGACAGAATCATTTTCTGAATTGTCTGTTTATTCCCCTATAGAGCCTTGCATGTGGCAACCAGATAACCCCATGCCTACCCCAACATATGGGTCATAGTAGATACACAATAAATATTTGTTAGATTAATTGTATGAATAATAACAAAAAAAGTCTACTGAATGTTAGCAATGTACCAAGCACCTTTAAATGATATATATGTGTATATATATATATATATATATATATATATATATATATGTGTGTGTGTGTGTGTGTGTGTGTATGTATATATACACACACTTTTAATCATCACAATAGTCTTGTGAGGTAAGTTCAGTCATTATTCTCATTTTATAAATGAAGACATTGAGGTCTAGAGAGGTAAGGAAACTTGTCAAAGATGACACAGCTTCTAAGTGGCAGAATTTTTAATTGAACCCAGGTATTCTGACTCCAGAATATATTGCTTTTTGCTACCACATTTTGCTGCTTCTAATGAGTCAGTGAATAGTTTCTCAATGAAAGAATGTCACCTGATCATAAATATTGACCTGAAAAAAGTCAGTAGATGGACTGCCAGTTATTTCTCCAGCAAAAATGAATTTGTTCAAGATAAACAGAGAATCACAGTTCAGGGTCTGCAGCAGTGGTGAACCATGTGAAAGTTACCCCATGGCAATAGAAGGAGGAAGGAAGGAAGGAAAAGGATCAGGGAGGAAAAGGATATCAGGAGTTATGTTAAAAAAAAAAAAAAAAAGGAAAACTGTCTTGGTTTTCATTGGCTAAATGTTTGCCATGCAAGAAGAGCAATGTTTCTTCTTCCTGTTGGGCTCTGGTGCCATCATATTGCATGAGAGCTTCCCTTTGTTGACTCTTCACTTTCTGTAATTGAAGTTTCTGATTATTATTTACTTCTACATCATCCACTTTTTATTGAGTCCTTTCTCTGAAAACATCATTTATCAGAAGTCAGGGGTTTTGTTTGTTTGTTTGTTTGTTTCAGTGGCTCTTTGTCCATTAGTGTCAGGGAAGGACCTTTCCTGGATATAGTGTCTCATGTTGGAGGGAAGGAAAACATATTAGAAACCTACTGAGATCACACTCAAGTAACAAGGAGTGGTAGGAAGAACACTCAGTTTTTATCTAAAGTCCGTATATTATCAACATCATAGATATTGGATATCATATGAAATATTACATCATTATCAGAGTTTTAGTGGTAAACTTCTAACAGGCCTTGTCTCAATATCTTGGGAAAACTGTCTCATAAGATGTCATCTGTTTGAATTCCAGGAAATATTTGTTTTCAGGTCACCAGATGAAGAGCTGTTCTGGTCAGGTTGTGATTCTTTCATTAGGTTTTTCATATGAATCCAACAGTCTGCTCTTTGGAGTTTGCCAGTACAAGAGTAGGTTAGCTGTACCTGATAAGGGCCTGTGCAGTAAAGTTGTAGAGAGTTCTTCTGGAGATGTCTTTTCCAGTAGATGAAATTTCCACATTACAAGGTGTCATGCTTAAGGTCTTGATCTCCTGAGAGCTCTCTGAAAGGCCTGCTCTACCAAAACATGGTTATTTTTAAAAGAAGCAATTAGGACTTTACAGTACTAGAATATCTTTCCTTTTATTCCTTTTGGGTCAAAGAAACAAAATTCAAATGCATTGGACATCTTGTAACTGTCTCAAAGGTTTGAGAGCTTATGACTTCCAAAAGAGGTGGATGTCAGATTCTGAAAGACCAATGCTAGTGCTTTAGCACAGGTATTTGGAGAGTTTCTATAGATTTGTGTGGAGTCCTAAAGTTGTTACAGTGCATTTCACTAAATCAGGAAAAGTGCTATAAACTGACCAAACGGCAGAGACTTGTCAAAATACCCAGTAGTAAAATGTGTTCCTTAATCACTATGCAGTTTAAGAGGAGGTCCTCATGGAGGGATAATTTTTCCAAAAATGTTTTTGAAAGAAAAGGTGATAGACTGTTTCATTCCAGTGTGATAAAAAATACAGACCAGTACTAAAACATATTCACATCCTTAGGACAGAGAAATCTCTATGAAATTAATTTACCATGTCTCTAATGGGCCATTTTTTGTTGTTGTTCAGTCTCTAAGTCATGTTGGACTGTTTGCTACCCCTTGGACTGCAGCACACCAGGCTTCCCTGTCCTTCACTATTAGCCAGAGTTTGCTCAAACTCATTTCCATTGAGTTGATTATGCCATCCAACCATCTTATACTCAGTTTCCCCCTTTTCCTCTTGCCCTCAATCTTTCCCAGCATCAGGATCATTTCCAGTGGTCTGTCATGTTGCATCAGGTGGACAAAGTACTGGAGCTTCAGCTTTAGCAAAAGTCCTTCCAATGAATATTGATTTCCTTTAGGATCACCAGGTTTGATCTCACTGCTGTCCAGGGAGCTCTCAAAAGTCTTCTCCAGCTTCACAATTTGAAAGTATCAGTTTTTCAGTGCTCAGCCTTTTTGATGGTGCAACTCTTACATCTGTACATGACTACTGAAAAACCCTTACTTTTTAATGCATAGTCTAGGTTTGTTACAACTTTCCTTTCAAGGAGCAAGTATCTTTTAATTTCATGGCTTAAGTCACCATCTGCAGTGATTTGGGAGCCCACATTAATAAAGTCTATCACTGTTTCCATTTTTTTCCCATCTATTTGACATGAAGTGATGGGATCAGATGTCATGATGTTAGTTTCCTGAATGTTGGATTTTCAGTTAGCTTTTTCACTCTCTTTCACATTCATCAAGAGGTTCTGTATTTCCTTACTTTCTGCTATTGGATTGGTATAACCTATATAACTGAGGTTATTGATATTTCTCTTGGTGATTTTGATTCCAGCTTGTGATTCATCCAGCCTGGCATTTCTCATGATGTACTCTCCATAGAAGTTAAGTAAGCAGGGTAATTATATATAACCTTAATTTATTCCTGTCTGAATTGTGAACCAGTTCTTGTTCTCTATCCAGTTCTGTTACTTCTTCACTTGCATACAGATTTCTCAGGAGGCAGGCAATGTGGTCTTGTATTCCCATCTCTTTCAGAATTTTCCACAGTTTATTGTGATCTACAGTTAAAGCTTTTAGCATAATCAGGGAAGCAGAAGTAGATATTTTTCTGGAATTCTCTTGCTGTTTTATGATCTAGCATGTATGGGTAATTTGGTCTCTGGTTCCTCTGCCTTTTCTAAATCAATCGTATACATCTGGAAATTCTCAGTTAAACATAATTTTGAATAGCTTGAGACCACCAGTGGGCCATTTTTGTTGTTGTTCAGTCTCTAAGTCATGGACTGTTTGCTACCCTTGGACTCCCAAACCCCCCCAACCATTTTTCCATTTCCATTGAGTTGATTATGCCATCCAACCATCTTATACTCAGTTTCCCCCTTTTCCTCTTGCCCTCAATCTTTCCCAGCATCAGGATCATTTCCAGTGGTCTGTCATGTTGCATCAGGTGGACAAAGTACTGGAGCTTCAGCTTTAGCAAAAGTCCTTCCAATGAATATTGATTTCCTTTAGGATCACCAGGTTTGATCTCACTGCTGTCCAGGGAGCTCTCAAAAGTCTTCTCCAGCTTCACAATTTGAAAGTATCAGTTTTTCAGTGCTCAGCCTTTTTGATGGTGCAACTCTTACATCTGTACATGACTACTGAAAAACCCTTACTTTTTAATGCATAGTCTAGGTTTGTTACAACTTTCCTTTCAAGGAGCAAGTATCTTTTAATTTCATGGCTTAAGTCACCATCTGCAGTGATTTGGGAGCCCACATTAATAAAGTCTATCACTGTTTCCATTTTTTTCCCATCTATTTGACATGAAGTGATGGGATCAGATGTCATGATGTTAGTTTCCTGAATGTTGGATTTTCAGTTAGCTTTTTCACTCTCTTTCACATTCATCAAGAGGTTCTGTATTTCCTTACTTTCTGCTATTGGATTGGTATAACCTATATAACTGAGGTTATTGATATTTCTCTTGGTGATTTTGATTCCAGCTTGTGATTCATCCAGCCTGGCATTTCTCATGATGTACTCTCCATAGAAGTTAAGTAAGCAGGGTAATTATATATAACCTTAATTTATTCCTGTCTGAATTGTGAACCAGTTCTTGTTCTCTATCCAGTTCTGTTACTTCTTCACTTGCATACAGATTTCTCAGGAGGCAGGCAATGTGGTCTTGTATTCCCATCTCTTTCAGAATTTTCCACAGTTTATTGTGATCTACAGTTAAAGCTTTTAGCATAATCAGGGAAGCAGAAGTAGATATTTTTCTGGAATTCTCTTGCTGTTTTATGATCTAGCATGTATGGGTAATTTGGTCTCTGGTTCCTCTGCCTTTTCTAAATCAATCGTATACATCTGGAAATTCTCAGTAGTTTGAAATATCTGAGACCAGCATCAACAGGCTTCCCAGTGTTGTACTTTGTGCAAGTGAGGCAGAAATTTTGGGGGCCTTGTTAATGTTTTCCTACTAATACTGACTCATGAATGTTAATGTGTTGTCAGGGGAGCACTAATTTAATGCATGTAGATTGGTGAGGAGTGGGAATCTCATGGTCTCCAGTAGGAATGGATTATGATTTTGTCCAAACAAGAACTTAGTCTTTTTATAAAACCAACAGTTGTCAAATTTCCAGCCTTGATTTTTTGGCTGTTCTAAGGTCAGTTCTGAGTTTTTTCTAGTCAGTTTTTCTATGTTATCATTTGAGGGGGTATCCTCTTGGTCAGTGACAGAGATTTGACCACTGTTGCTCCCTTTATTAGCAGGAATACATGTGGAAATATCAACAAGGTGATTTTCCCTAATTTCTGGACAGTCAGCCTTATAATGCCTGCAGATTTTTACTATAGCTAAAGCAGGAGGTAAAGTATTATGTCCAATAATTCCTGAACATAGAAACCATTTTAAATTGTATTTCTACTGAAAATAAGGAAGCCACATTGCTTGCACAATGTCCAAAAAGCATGAGCCACTTCAAAAGTATACCTACTATCAACATAAATATTAGCTGATTTGCCCTCAGCTGAAGTCAAACCCCATGCAAGAGCATGTAATTCAGCCTGTTGGGCTGAAGTATTCTTAAGTAAAGGTTCCTCCTCTATAGCATAAAAAGGAGTTGTGGTAGCACAGTCAATGCAATATTTGCCACTGTCAGCTTTTAAATAAGAGTGATGAGTGAATCATGTAAAGTCTGCATTACCCAGAAGAATTTCCTGTAGATCATTATGTGGAGTCAGGAAGTGATCTGTCAGTGTTAAACAGTTCTGAGAGTCTTTGTTGGTAATGGAGGGGAGAAGACTAGCAGGGTCTTGTATTCCCATCTCTTTCAGAATTTTCCACAGTTTATTGTGATCTACAGTTAAAGCTTTTAGCATAATCAGGGAAGCAGAAGTAGATATTTTTCTGGAATTCTCTTGCTGTTTTATGATCTAGCATGTATGGGTAATTTGGTCTCTGGTTCCTCTGCCTTTTCTAAATCAATCGTATACATCTGGAAATTCTCAGTAGTTTGAAATATCTGAGACCAGCATCAACAGGCTTCCCAGTGTTGTACTTTGTGCAAGTGAGGCAGAAATTTTGGGGGCCTTGTTAATGTTTTCCTACTAATACTGACTCATGAATGTTAATGTGTTGTCAGGGGAGCACTAATTTAATGCATGTAGATTGGTGAGGAGTGGGAATCTCATGGTCTCCAGTAGGAATGGATTATGATTTTGTCCAAACAAGAACTTAGTCTTTTTATAAAACCAACAGTTGTCAAATTTCCAGCCTTGATTTTTTTTGCCTGTTCTAAGGTCAGTTCTGAGTTTTTTCTAGTCAGTTTTTCTATGTTATCATTTGAGGGGGTATCCTCTTGGTCAGTGACAGAGATTTGACCACTGTTGCTCCCTTTATTAGCAGGAATACATGTGGAAATATCAACAAGGTGATTTTCCCTAATTTCTGGACAGTCAGCCTTATAATGCCTGCAGATTTTTACTATAGCTAAAGCAGGAGGTAAAGTATTATGTCCAATAATTCCTGAACATAGAAACCATTTTAAATTGTATTTCTACTGAAAATAAGGAAGCCACATTGCTTGCACAATGTCCAAAAAGCATGAGCCACTTCAAAAGTATACCTACTATCAACATAAATATTAGCTGATTTGCCCTCAGCTGAAGTCAAACCCCATGCAAGAGCATGTAATTCAGCCTGTTGGGCTGAAGTATTCTTAAGTAAAGGTTCCTCCTCTATAGCATAAAAAGGAGTTGTGGTAGCACAGTCAATGCAATATTTGCCACTGTCAGCTTTTAAATAAGAGTGATGAGTGAATCATGTAAAGTCTGCATTACCCAGAAGAATTTCCTGTAGATCATTATGTGGAGTCAGGAAGTGATCTGTCAGTGTTAAACAGTTCTGAGAGTCTTTGTTGGTAATGGAGGGGAGAAGACTAGCAGGGTTAAGGTTACCACAGTTTAAAGAGTTATATGAGGAGAAGTTAACAAAAGTACTAACTAGGAGGTGAGGTGACTGAGAAATATTGAATGTAATGAGAATTTAGGAGGGTTTCTACAGTATGTGGTACATAAGTGATTGAAGGAGATCACACAATGGTTTGCTCAGTTTGGCCTTAACCAAAAAAGCAGTGGCTGTAATAGTTTTAAGACAGGGAAGATATCCTCAGGTTGCGGGGTCCATTTGCTGGCTATCATACCCTGTGGCTACATGTTGGTCCCCAGGATTTTTAGTAGTACCCTAAGTGCATTCCCCTATCTTTTTATACATAAACAAGAAAATGTGAATCTAATGATTAGGCTGCCCAGGAAAAGATGGATTCTTCACACTTTCCTTTAAGGACTTGCTGTGTCATTTGGTACTTCCCATAAAGTTGGATTGGTTCTTATTATTTAGTAAAACATACAGAGGTTTGGCCATAAAAGAGAAACTGGAATTCTGTTTTGGCATTTCCAACAAACCTGAAAAAAACTCACAATTGGTGATTAGCTTATGGGAAACAGAACACACTGAAGTCTATCTGGATCTAAATGTAGCCCTTATTTTGATGTCAAGTACGCTAAATATTAAGTCTGGGGTTGGGCAACTTGCAGTTTTTCTTTGGGAATCTTATGTCCCTTTAAGGCTAAAAATTTTATCAAGTGAATTTTTGTCTTCCTGTGAGGAGGACTGAGAAGGAGATCAAAGAAGCAAATCATCCACATATTGTAACAAAGTAGAATAACTAAAGAACTTTATATCACCCAGATCAGCCTTCAGGATTTGTAAGAAATTAGAAGGATTCTCAGTAAAACCCTGCAACATTATTGTCCAGGTGAATTGTTTTATTTCCCAAGTGAAGGCAAAATGTATTGACTAGCTTCCAACTGCAATACTAAAGAATGTACTGCATAAATCAAATACAGTATTTATTTTTGATGGGAATGTGTGTTAGTAACTACTAAAGTAGGAAGGTTAGAAATTGCATGTATCAAGAGATAACTGTTTTTTTATTGCTCAGAGGTCCTAGATAAACCATCACTCTCTGCCCTTAGGTTTTCCCACCATTAAAATGTGGATATTACAGGTGACAGTACAAAGGATTATTAGGCCTTAAGTCTGTAATCTTCTACTATGGGCTTAATGCCTTGAAGGTCTACTTTACTTATAAGGCTATAAATTAATTATGGAAAGTGTTTTAAGGGGGAGATTAACCACAGTTTAAAGAGTTATATGAGGAGAAGTTAACAAAAGTACTAACTAGGAGTGGTATGAAATATTGAATGTAATGAGAATTTAGGAGGGTTTCTACAGTATGTGGTACATAAGTGATTGAAGGAGATCACACAATGGTTTGCTCAGTTTGGCCTTAACCAAAAAAGCAGTGGCTGTAATAGTTTTAAGACAGGGAAGATATCCTCAGGTTGCGGGGTCCATTTGCTGGCTATCATACCCTGTGGCTACATGTTGGTCCCCAGGATTTTTAGTAGTCCCCTAGGTGCATCCCCTTTTTTTTTTAAACAAAAAAAAGAAATTGTGAATCTAATGATTAGGCTGCCCAGGAAAAGATGGATTCTTCACACTTTCCTTTAAGGACTTGCTGTGTCATTTGGTACTTCCCATAAAGTTGGATTGGTTCTTATTATTTAGTAAAACATACAGAGGTTTGGCCATAAAAGAGAAACTGGAATTCTGTTTTGGCATTTCCAACAAACCTGAAAAAAACTCACAATTGGTGATTAGCTTATGGGAAACAGAACACACTGAAGTCTATCTGGATCTAAATGTAGCCCTTATTTTGATGTCAAGTACGCTAAATATTAAGTCTGGGGTTGGGCAACTTGCAGTTTTTCTTTGGGAATCTTATGTCCCTTTAAGGCTAAAAATTTTATCAAGTGAATTTTTGTCTTCCTGTGAGGAGGACTGAGAAGGAGATCAAAGAAGCAAATCATCCACATATTGTAACAAAGTAGAATAACTAAAGAACTTTATATCACCCAGATCAGCCTTCAGGATTTGTAAGAAATTAGAAGGATTCTCAGTAAAACCCTGCAACATTATTGTCCAGGTGAATTGTTTTATTTCCCAAGTGAAGGCAAAAATGTATTGACTAGCTTCGTCAACTGCAATACTAAAGAATGTACTGCATAAATCAAATACAGTATTTATTTTTGATGGGAATGTGTGTTAGTAACTACTAAAGTAGGAAGGTTAGAAATTGCATGTATCAAGAGATAACTGTTTTTTTATTGCTCAGAGGTCCTAGATAAACCATCACTCTCTGCCCTTAGGTTTTCCCACCATTAAAATGTGGATATTACAGGTGACAGTACAAAGGATTATTAGGCCTTAAGTCTGTAATCTTCTACTATGGGCTTAATGCCTTGAAGGTCTACTTTACTTATAAGGCTATAAATTAATTATGGAAAGTGTTTTAAAGGGTCTGTATGAATAATCTTGATGGGTGGTACACTATGAATTTTGCTAACATCATTTGGAAATTTGATGCGTAACCAAAGGCTGTAACTGAATCAATAGAGACAAATACTCATTGTTTCACAGATCATCTCTAGTACTGTCAGAGGTAAAACAAATACAAGTCAGAGGACTGTTTAATTCATCTGGTTGGTTGCTTTGATAACTCTTGTCAAATTCTGGAATTATTTCCCTTTATTTGGAGAAAGAAATTCTGGTATGATACTTTTCTAAGAAGTCTGGCCTAATACATGTATGGGACAGAGGAACTAAGGAGAAAAGTGTGTGTGTCTCTCAAAAGGCCTGAACAAGAGGGAATAGGTTCAGACACAGACACCTCTTGAAGTTTGCTGGAGATTCCCACTATTTGAACTGCTTTAGTGCTCTGAGGCAGGAGTACCAGCAGAGCTGAGAATCCAGAGTACTGGTGATGGTGACAGTTCAGACTTGCAGAGATACATTCTCAATTTGGAGAAGTTTTTCTTTTTAAAAAAATGTTTATTTGGCTGTGTCAGGTCTTAGTTGTATCACGTGGAATCTTGTTGTGTCATGCAGGATCCTTCACTGTGGTTCATTGAGTCTCATGGAATCGCTGGTTGTGCTGCGTGTAGCTCAGTAGTTGGTAGTTGCTCTGCAGCATGTGGGATCTTAGTTTTCCAACCAGGTATTGAAAATCCCCTGCATTTCAAGGAGAATTCTTAAATAGTGGACCACCAGGAAAGACCCAAGAAATACTTCTTTAAGCTGGTTAAGAGGAAGGATTAAGAAGGGTCCCTGTAGTTCAATCAAAACCTTAACAGTAACAATTGGGAGAACACTGGAAAGGCTGGTTACAGAGCTGAAGAGACCTAAAGTGCTTAAATTTGTAATACAGTAAGTCTATTGCACATGAACGAGTTTGGTTTCAAGAGTGTGTTCTTAAGTCCAATTTGTTCATAAGTCCAATTTGTTCATTAGTCCAAAAAAGTTAGCCCAAGTACCCAACTAAAACATTTGGGCATATCACCATTGCATGTACACTTCTAGACATCCTGGACTTGAGATAAAGATACTTTCCTACTGTACTCTGCAGAGTACTGTACAGTAAAGTAAAGTACACTGAAGCACAACCACTCATGGAGGACGCACATATGAAAATGTACTCCAGGCATGTGAACTAACTAACCTGATTGGACATGAGAAAGCTCATTCACACCTTTGAAAGTTCTCAACTTGGAGTTTTTTATGTAGGGGTAACTGTAGTTACATTTCCAAAGTTCTGTTGATTTGTAATAATATCAGAAACAGAGATTTGGGCTTATTTTTTTGTTTGTTTTTAGAGTCTTTATTTGCTAGAGTTTACATTTAAGAATTTTGGTGGTCTTGCCTGAGGGTGACTCATCTAGAGTATAAAAAAAGCTGGTTTGTCAGATTAACTGAATCTGGAGTGGACATAGTTTTCTGTTGCATTTTACTTGAAGGAAAATATCTTAGTTCAACTCATTGATAAACAGAGTTAAAAGGTTTCCTCATTTAAAGTTAAACACTTCTGAAGGAAGCTCAGAATTTTATTGCAAAATAACCTTAAATTGATTTTAATAGTCATGAACAGATCCATCAGCTTTTGATGTGCAAGCCTGAACTTTATTCCAATTAACAGGCTTTAGAAAAACCCTAGGAATTGTTCAGTGACATCACCTAGTAGTTATTTGAGCCTGGTCCTTTAAGAGTTAGCAGGTTCATCTCAACAGTTGTAATTCTAGAGACCTTCCAGGATTTTCCTATTTGAACATATTCATTCAATGCTAGACCTCGACTTTACCCACAAGCACATGAACGAGCTGATGTAATCAGAGAAACCAGGTTGATAATGCATTAATATATTAAATTCCTCAGCAAATTATGAGGATCTTCAGTTACTTTGGCTGGCAGTTAAGCTTTAGTTCAGAGGAAATAAGAAGTTAGGATTTCAGTCTCTGAATCCTAAAACAGCTTAATTTTAAAAAGATAAATTCTGGTAATTTCAAAGGAAAGGGAGGTGTTGAAAGAACAGGGGAGTTTTGTTGACAGAATTTTCATTGGGAAATTGAGAATATAGAGGAGCGGTAGAAAGTAAGGAGGAAGATGGAGCCACAGGTGGAGCCTGGTCACAAGGAGCAGCGAGAGAGAGAGACAATGGCACCAAAGGAGGAACCTGAGACAAAGAAGCTGAGAAAGAGGAGCCTGAGGCTTTGGAACCATTTTATCTTCCTTTAGTCATTTGCCTCAGTTCCTTAAAATCTTAATTGTCAGTGAAGTCATTTTAGACTCCTGAAGAGCCTCAAAATAGAAATTATCGTAAGTATTCCACCCGGTTCTGTAAAATTTTGAGCTGCTGTTGTTCAATTCAATGTTAACACATTGAGTTTGTAGATTTCAAAAGTTCCTGGTCATGGAGACTCTAAATTGCCTTTGGTCAGGCTGTCCCATTTAATTAGAAATGCATGTGAAGAAGGATCATAGTTTCTAAACAAAGTGTTTAGATAACTGGGATCCTATTTCCTATATTTTTTTTTTTTTCTCTAGAACAGCACCAATGACAAAGGGTACCACACCTGTTTGCTCATCAACCTTGGAACAGCTGGGAGTCCTTTTGGCCCCATGTCGGCCACCCCAGCGTTAAATTGAAATAAATAGACTTCTAGATATTTCTCCAGAAGACAGGTTTATCTAGAATCAGCAGAGAATTGCATTTTGGAATGTGTAACCACAGTGAGCTACAAGCAAGCCTCTGCATGGCAAGGAAAGGACTCTTTTATAAAGAGAAGAAAGGGAATCTGGGAAGGCTGCAGTAAACAAAGAGTCCAGGGCTTTTCATTGACTGAGTCCTTGCCAGGAATGAAAATAGGACTTTCTTTTTCCTGTTGAGTATACTGTTGCAGGGCATAAGAACCTGTTTCTGGTCTCCTGACTATTTAATTGAAAGTTCTGTTTA
The DNA here is from genome assembly GCA_022376925.1 of Tragulus kanchil. Lineage (NCBI taxonomy): Eukaryota > Metazoa > Chordata > Mammalia > Artiodactyla > Tragulidae > Tragulus > Tragulus kanchil. The sequence continues at coordinate 115,454,417 of JAIOJX010000028.1, read as the reverse complement.
TTAATATTTTATTTGTGTAATACTTTAACTTACATATTCAACGTTAAATTTTAGTGCTCTTTATTTCACCTTAATAGCAAACACTACTTAAGAATACTAGAGCTGTTTTCTCCAAACTATTTTTGTGAACACTCCATTTGTTTATTTGACCAAGTATCCTCAACATGTATTTATTTATAAAAGTAGATAACATATTACATGCTATTACATTAATATGTAATTCATATTCTAGTATTATTATATTAATGTATTATATAAAAACAAAATCTATATGTTCAATATTTATCTATCTGGATATATAATTTTTCTACCTGGAGCTTAGTTGATTACCTGTATAGCCGCTGAATTACATTCAACTTCAGAGACTACTACTAGAATACTTTTTCTTTTTTATGGAATGTAGTAACCCTATGTTTTATTAGTCATTTGCCTCAGTTCCTTAAAATCTTAATTGTCAGTGAAGTCATTTTAGACTCCTGAAGAGCCTCAAAATAGAAATTATCGTAAGTATTCCACCCGGTTCTGTAAAATTTTGAGCTGCTGTTGTTCAATTCAATGTTAACACATTGAGTTTGTAGATTTCAAAAGTTCCTGGTCATGGAGACTCTAAATTGCCTTTGGTCAGGCTGTCCCATTTAATTAGAAATGCATGTGAAGAAGGATCATAGTTTCTAAACAAAGTGTTTAGATAACTGGGATCCTATTTCCTATATTTTTTTTTTTTTCTCTAGAACAGCACCAATGACAAAGGGTACCACACCTGTTTGCTCATCAACCTTGGAACAGCTGGGAGTCCTTTTTGGTCCCATGTCGGTCACCACAGTGTTAAATTGAAATAAATAGACTTCTAGATATTTCTCCAGAAGACAGGTTTATCTAGAATCAGCAGAGAATTGCATTTTGGAATGTGTAACCACAGTGAGCTACAAGCAAGCCTCTGCATGGCAAGGAAAGGACTCTTTTATAAAGAGAAGAAAGGGAATCTGGGAAGGCTGCAGTAAACAAAGAGTCCAGGGCTTTTCATTGACTGAGTCCTTGCCAGGAATGAAAATAGGACTTTCTTTTTCCTGTTGAGTATACTGTTGCAGGGCATAAGAACCTGTTTCTGGTCTCCTGACTATTTAATTGAAAGTTCTGTTTATTAATATTTTATTTGTGTAATACTTTAACTTACATATTCAACGTTAAATTTTAGTGCTCTTTATTTCACCTTAATAGCAAACACTACTTAAGAATACTAGAGCTGTTTTCTCCAAACTATTTTTGTGAACACTCCATTTGTTTATTTGACCAAGTATCCTCAACATGTATTTATTTATAAAAGTAGATAACATATTACATGCTATTACATTAATATGTAATTCATATTCTAGTATTATTATATTAATGTATTATATAAAAACAAAATCTATATGTTCAATATTTATCTATCTGGATATATAATTTTTCTACCTGGAGCTTAGTTGATTACCTGTATAGCCGCTGAATTACATTCAACTTCAGAGACTACTACTAGAATACTACTTAATGGAATGTAGTAACCTTTTTTTATTAGTTAGTCATTTTTATTCTACTTTTAGAGTGTTTTTAGCTTACAGATACGTATAATCCCAGATCAGTTGTAGGTGTAATCCCATATCAGTCGTAGGGTAACATATTTGAAAAGTGCTAGCATAGGGAATTTTATTCTCTCACACCTGCCCTCATACACAAAGAATCCAAGATACATAAAGTAATTTTAAATGAAATATTCTAAGTTCAGAAGACAAGCCTTATAGTCTCATGAGAGAAGAATTTCAGAAATATGTATCCCTAGACCCTCCCTTCCTTCTTGCTTTCTCTCCCCAAAGAACACCTATACCTTTTCAAGTAAAATATGTACTCTTTGATGTAAGTCTTGAAAGCATGAACATTAAATTTATTTCCCTAATGATTTTCTCTATTCAACTTGTCTCATATTGATTTTTTCTTCCATTTTTTATTTATAACGCAACATAAGCCAATAGTTTCCTATTGTTTCATTTCTAAAACTATGCACCTGCCCTATTGATCATGCCAAGAAGAGCCAGCACAGCTTTGAGATGAAAACCGATTACATGCTATGAAAATAGAGACAAGACAGCTTAGAAGATTGATTCTAAATTATAGAGCTGCTTACTGATCTGCAACCACCCAAATTCTTCCAGCTTGACAGCTGGTTAGTGAGCATAAGACAAACCGCTGGCTTGCCTTCATAACCCAAATGAGGGCAATTGCACACTTTGTGGTGTAGTTACTTCAGAAAGGACTACAAATCAAAGTCTTCAAACTGAAGGGTTGAAGTAGCTCTATTTCTCCATCTTTAAAATGGGACTATGGACATTAGTAGTGTTAGATTTGTCCCAGTGATAATGTCAAGCAAATTAACATTTTGGAAGTATTATTATATTAATGTATTATATAAAAACAAAATCTATATGTTCAATATTTATCTATCTGGATATATAATTTTTCTACCTGGAGCTTAGTTGATTACCTGTATAGCCGCTGAATTACATTCAACTTCAGAGACTACTACTAGAATACTACTTAATGGAATGTAGTAACCTTTTTTTATTAGTTAGTCATTTTTATTCTACTTTTAGAGTGTTTTTAGCTTACAGATACGTATAATCCCAGATCAGTTGTAGGTGTAATCCCATATCAGTCGTAGGGTAACATATTTGAAAAGTGCTAGCATAGGGAATTTTATTCTCTCACACCTGCCCTCATACACAAAGAATCCAAGATACATAAAGTAATTTTAAATGAAATATTCTAAGTTCAGAAGACAAGCCTTATAGTCTCATGAGAGAAGAATTTCAGAAATATGTATCCCTAGACCCTCCCTTCCTTCTTGCTTTCTCTCCCCAAAGAACACCTATACCTTTTCAAGTAAAATATGTACTCTTTGATGTAAGTCTTGAAAGCATGAACATTAAATTTATTTCCCTAATGATTTTCTCTATTCAACTTGTCTCATATTGATTTTTTCTTCCATTTTTTATTTATAACGCAACATAAGCCAATAGTTTCCTATTGTTTCATTTCTAAAACTATGCACCTGCCCTATTGATCATGCCAAGAAGAGCCAGCACAGCTTTGAGATGAAAACCGATTACATGCTATGAAAATAGAGACAAGACAGCTTAGAAGATTGATTCTAAATTATAGAGCTGCTTACTGATCTGCAACCACCCAAATTCTTCCAGCTTGACAGCTGGTTAGTGAGCATAAGACAAACCGCTGGCTTGCCTTCATAACCCAAATGAGGGCAATTGCACACTTTGTGGTGTAGTTACTTCAGAAAGGACTACAAATCAAAGTCTTCAAACTGAAGGGTTGAAGTAGCTCTATTTCTCCATCTTTAAAATGGGACTATGGACATTAGTAGTGTTAGATTTGTCCCAGTGATAATGTCAAGCAAATTAACATTTTTTGGGAAATTTTATTAATAATTCATGAATGTATAACCAAAGAAAAATCATATTAATTATTATGATTACCCTTGCGGTAATGTCTTCTTAAATTTTACTACTATAAAGTTGTCTATTTATCATTATTTTAAATAAACTTTTCATTTCACAAGAGGTTTGTAAGAATATCACAGAAATGCATACTATTTACTTAGAAGTTAACATTTTTTCCCATTTATTTAATCATTTTATGCTCACTCTGTGTACACAAAAAGCACACTTTCTCTGTAAATTAGCTTAGAGTTAATTGTCTCAATAATCTGACCATAAGTTGCAGAAACATCTGCTTTTTATTCTGTGTATTTCATTGTATTTTTCCTGACACAATGACATTCTTTTATACAACTACATTTTGATGATCAAATCAGGAAATTTTAATATTGATATAATACTCTTGTTTGACTCACCAACCATTGACACTTACCCTAAAAACATCTTTTATAAAATCTGTCTCTCCATTCTGAACACTCTTCTGGAGGGAGGTGTCAGTCTTTTGAAAATGTTATTGGTTTCTCATGACCTTAACATTTTTTAGAGTACAAGCTGACTTTCCTATAGACTGTCTCTTGGTTTGTCTTCTGTCTTAATTTATGTATCTTCAGGGAAAGTTATGCAGTAGAATTTTAAAGCTTATTTTGAAGATACCAAAGAAGTAGAGAGCCAGTATGCTCTTTGTTATTTTGAGGTAAAGGAAAAGTAGTGCATATCTCTGGATTTTTTTTTTTTTTTTTTTTACCAAATCCATTTTATTTTGGTTCTTTCCAGCACAGCTTTGAGATGAAAACCGATTACATGCTATGAAAATAGAGACAAGACAGCTTAGAAGATTGATTCTAAATTATAGAGCTGCTTACTGATCTGCAACCACCCAAATTCTTCCAGCTTGACAGCTGGTTAGTGAGCATAAGACAAACCGCTGGCTTGCCTTCATAACCCAAATGAGGGCAATTGCACACTTTGTGGTGTAGTTACTTCAGAAAGGACTACAAATCAAAGTCTTCAAACTGAAGGGTTGAAGTAGCTCTATTTCTCCATCTTTAAAATGGGACTATGGACATTAGTAGTGTTAGATTTGTCCCAGTGATAATGTCAAGCAAATTAACATTTTTGGAAGTTTTATTAATAATTCATGAATGTATAACCACAGAAAAATCATATTAATTATTATGATTACCCTTGCGGTAATGTCTTCTTAAATTTTACTACTATAAAGTTGTCTATTTATCATTATTTTAAATAAACTTTTCATTTCACAAGAGGTTTGTAAGAATATCACAGAAATGCATACTATTTACTTAGAAGTTAACATTTTTTCCCATTTATTTAATCATTTTATGCTCACTCTGTGTACACAAAAAGCACACTTTCTCTGTAAATTAGCTTAGAGTTAATTGTCTCAATAATCTGACCATAAGTTGCAGAAACATCTGCTTTTTATTCTGTGTATTTCATTGTATTTTTCCTGACACAATGACATTCTTTTATACAACTACATTTTGATGATCAAATCAGGAAATTTTAATATTGATATAATACTCTTGTTTGACTCACCAACCATTGACACTTACCCTAAAAACATCTTTTATAAAATCTGTCTCTCCATTCTGAACACTCTTCTGGAGGGAGGTGTCAGTCTTTTGAAAATGTTATTGGTTTCTCATGACCTTAACATTTTTTAGAGTACAAGCTGACTTTCCTATAGACTGTCTCTTGGTTTGTCTTCTGTCTTAATTTATGTATCTTCAGGGAAAGTTATGCAGTAGAATTTTAAAGCTTATTTTGAAGATACCAAAGAAGTAGAGAGCCAGTATGCTCTTTGTTATTTTGAGGTAAAGGAAAAGTAGTGCATATCTCTGGATTTTTTTTTTTTTTTTTTTTACCAAATCCATTTTATTTTGGTTCTTTTTGAGAGCTGTTGATTTTTGCAAAATCAAAAAACAAAGCAAAACATAAAGATAAGCTGTGATACTGACTTAGATCCACTGTGTTTTGCAAATTATATTAAGAAATTGAAACTAGATTTGTGCACACATCTATAAACTGATATTTGTATTACTTAATGTTTTCTATACCCTTAGAAAACCTAATGTTGTCTGTGACCTAGATTGTACTGTACTCTCTTCAGTCAAACCCTGAGGAGATATTCATTCCCACAAAATACTATACTGTAGCTAAGTGCAGCTGGATTTCTCAAGAGCCCTTCTTTAACAAATTAAAATAGAGTAATGGAAAGAGGGCAATACATTAAGGATGTGGTCCTACATTAGAGATTCCTAGATCCAATGGCGTCGAGTCTCTAGACAACTGTTCCATTACTGTGAGATAAAAAAGATTCAACATGACAACATGCTTGGGATGTATTTTCAGTAAAGATCGAGGAAGAGCTTCAGATGTCACTTCCATTTAATGTTGCTAAATATAAATTACTGAACATATAATTACTTAAAATGATGTCTGTGTAATCTTGGGTTATATATGATAATCACAGCTAAACCCACTTACAGAAAAGACCATTGTTTCCAAATATTATAAGTTGCTAAAATAAAAATATCTACCAGTGTCATCCTGAGCCTCTCTGTATTATATTTTTATGGGCAGTGAAATGACAGTATGAACCAACCCTTGACCTCTGACTTCCAAGAAATATATGAACTCTTTCTGTTCTACTTCCTTTGTTACTTTGCCTATTACCAAGCATTGGAACAAACAAAGCATGGTGTTCATTTTCACCTGCCGAAACCAGCTAAAATCAATCATGCTGTATTCAATAAACAGCTCACGATGGGTAGATGGGTAAATTTTATTTGTTGATGAATAGCAAAGGGATCTTGCTCTTCACAAGTAAAATAAAAGCCATATATGTGACAAATATCTTTTTCTTTCATGACCATCTTCCTAGGTAATCATCTAGGAAAATTGAATGTGAAAGATGAATATTTTTTAGAAAGATGAATATGTCCTATGCCCGTATGCATACAGAGTAAAGCACAATGATCTTGTAAGTCATGATTGTCTTCCAATATCATTTGTTTTCAACAAAGTGTTAGAAAATATCTCCAAGGCTGGGCCACCATTCAATGTAGATTTCAACTATTGGTTAACCAAAGAAATTCTTCTCTTATTTATTTAGTCAGCAGAATCTTCTCTGCCTCCTACATTGTACAAGATAATCCCTAAGGCACTAGAAGAGTAAAGCTGGATTAAGGTACATCCAAGACTTCAGGAGACTGACAATTTAATTAGGTAAAATGACATACCAGGAGACCATCAGAACACAGGGTGATAAATGCCCAGACTCCCTGATTTAGGAAGAAATAGGAGATTTCTCCTCCTCCTCAGTCTAGGAGAGGGAGCCTTTCTACTTCCATGAGAATATGGGTTTGTTTGTAACATGGCGCTTACCACCCTACACTAAAATTTAAACTCTTGCAAACTGAGTGACTTTGACCAAGAGAACCCACTAAGTCAGTTTCCTCCTTTTTAAATAAGGATAATTTATCCATTCATTACTGGTAGGAAAATCTCTGTGCTGTGTATTGTTTTATATATAATACAATGTTTTCAATATTACCTTACTGAAAGAGGTTAATGAGAGGAATAAATGAGGTAAACCATATAAAGTATTTAGCCCAGTATTTACACAACTCTTAAAAAAAAAAAAAAAAAACAACTCTTAGAAAATGTTAACAATATAATAATTGCTATTACATAATCTTGGTGACAACAGTTTTATTGGTTTTTCTTTGTTCAGGCAAACATTCTAAATATATTTTTAAATCTATGTAGTCATTTTCTTTCTTATAACATGAAAACATTGAAATCTGGAGAAGATTAAGATAAGATCAAATACATGAAAAGATCTGCTTATTTCCAGAGTTTAAGGATATTTAACTATTGAACTCGTGACAAGCCTCTTTTAGACTATGCCCTACTTCATTACCTGGCACAGAGTAAGAGGTCAATGCATATTTGCCAAATTCATTTGATTTGATTCTATAAATTTCAGCCATCCATGACTTTGGTCTGAAGGCTAGTAATCTTCACATTAAGGATTATTAAATGATTTATTGAACAATTGGCTTTTCTTCTGATACACGCTTTTCCCTTTGTTACTTGAAGATTTATTTTTGTCTTTAAAGAAAAAGAACCACTGAATTCTGAGCCTCTCCAAAATTGGGTGAATGGGGTTCACTTTTTACGCTTCAGTTAGACATTAGGGAAGACTTATTTTGGAAGTAAACTTCCTTGGGCCACAGGTAACCAAGAAAAGAACACCTGAAATAAATGTTATATAATTATTTCTTTGATTTTAAAAGTATGCCTTCTGAATACCATTATGCATTTTAATATCATTTACAGAACTTCATTTGAAGAGGCATTTTAGTGTCTGATTTCTTACTCTTTTAATGGATTTGTGTATCTAAGATATTTCAATCTTGATACACAAATGCCAAGATTTTAATATGACCAATATTTGATAAGTAATGTTCAGCCTATTAAAAACACACACCCACAAACATATGCATACATTATTTGTTGACTTTTTGTTTGTGAGAGATATATCAGTAACATTTTATTATCTTCTTCTATATAAATAATATTTCTGCAGTATGAACTTGGGACTTAATCACTAGACCAGGTAGATTAAAACAAGCATACCAAATATTAGTTTTTTCCTTAATCTAAATTCCAAAGCAACTCTTGTTATGCTCTAGAGGAGCCAGAATTCCATGGAGATGGATTACATTTACTGACTGCATGTGAGACCCATGATGCATGTTTTAAAAAATATTGTAATGCCTTGCCACCCAGTGGCATGTTCATATCATCATGGCATTAAGAGTGATAACTACTTAATGAAGGAGAAGCCTCAATTATCTACTTAGTCCAGTTTAGCATTTTATTGTTTGCGAGCCACCTGACTTGCAGCCCTTGCTTCTTTAGCCTCCTTGAGCACCGAAAGGTCATATGAGCATGTTTCTGCATACCAAGAAGGAAAAGAAATCCTGGAGACCTGAGAAGCACCTGTGATAGTTCTAAGTGTAAACATGACATGAGAATACCAAAGCAGACCCTCAAAATTCAGAAGAGGCTTCCAAGTAGGACACAAGCTTCATCTGAATTAACTTTATTTTGAGTAATTTTTCTAAACCTGTTGGTCCAAGCGGGTCATTAAGTATCCAGAGCAGGAGGTCTAATTAAAACTCCTTTTGGCAAGTTCTGAGATGTAAGTTTTGGGACACAAAGACATAGATTCTAGTCAAATTACTATTCTATATTGTTTATTTTATCATCTAAGACAGTGTTAAGCCATATACATTGTTCATCTTAGTTTCAGTTCTTTGTTAGCGAGATGCTCTCATCATTTGCACCTGCATTTCTAAATCCCTTTCTCTATTTCTAAACAGTTGTAAATTCTCCCTGGCTTGGAGAGGTGCATATAGGGGGGTGTGGGGCACAGCTGTAAAAATATTTGCCCCTGACCCAATCTTGGGTATCATGTTGGGGTCACAGCTTCATGGGATACATGTGTATTTCTGATTCTGTTGATTTCTCCTCAAGACAGAAATGCTAAACAGTAGTGACATCCAGTCATACTTTAGTAAACTTGGTTCATAGCAGATTCAGTGGGTAGGACAAAGCCTTCCTTATTTTCTAATGACAACATGAAACCATTAAACAGGTATAATTTCTGGGTAGAGAGATCCTCATGAGAATTCTGTGATAGGGATGTTCCATTTACTGTACTATGCATTCTTTAACTTTCTGGGCAGTGTGCATACATATCTCCAAATGACTTTCATAAGTGTAAGGGACAGAAGTAACAATTTATTATTTACTGTCTCACAACCCAAAGGATGTAGCATACAGTGATGCTTGCCACCCAGTGGCATGTTCATATCATCATGGCATTAAGAGTGATAACTACTTAATGAAGGAGAAGCCTCAATTATCTACTTAGTCCAGTTTAGCATTTTATTGTTTGCGAGCCACCTGACTTGCAGCCCTTGCTTCTTTAGCCTCCTTGAGCACCGAAAGGTCATATGAGCATGTTTCTGCATACCAAGAAGGAAAAGAAATCCTGGAGACCTGAGAAGCACCTGTGATAGTTCTAAGTGTAAACATGACATGAGAATACCAAAGCAGACCCTCAAAATTCAGAAGAGGCTTCCAAGTAGGACACAAGCTTCATCTGAATTAACTTTATTTTGAGTAATTTTTCTAAACCTGTTGGTCCAAGCGGGTCATTAAGTATCCAGAGCAGGAGGTCTAATTAAAACTCCTTTTGGCAAGTTCTGAGATGTAAGTTTTGGGACACAAAGACATAGATTCTAGTCAAATTACTATTCTATATTGTTTATTTTATCATCTAAGACAGTGTTAAGCCATATACATTGTTCATCTTAGTTTCAGTTCTTTGTTAGCGAGATGCTCTCATCATTTGCACCTGCATTTCTAAATCCCTTTCTCTATTTCTAAACAGTTGTAAATTCTCCCTGGCTTGGAGAGGTGCATATAGGGGAGTGTGGGGCACAGCTGTAAAAAATATTTGCCCCTGACCCAATCTTGGGTATCATGTTGGGGTCACAGCTTCATGGGATACATGTGTATTTCTGATTCTGTTGATTTCTCCTCAAGACAGAAATGCTAAACAGTAGTGACATCCAGTCATACTTTAGTAAACTTGGTTCATAGCAGATTCAGTGGGTAGGACAAAGCCTTCCTTATTTTCTAATGACAACATGAAACCATTAAACAGGTATAATTTCTGGGTAGAGAGATCCTCATGAGAATTCTGTGATAGGGATGTTCCATTTACTGTACTATGCATTCTTTAACTTTCTGGGCAGTGTGCATACATATCTCCAAATGACTTTCATAAGTGTAAGGGACAGAAGTAACAATTTATTATTTACTGTCTCACAACCCATGAGAAAGGGTCAATGCATTAGCTTTATGAGTCAGTGATGCCATCCAAGCATTTCGCCCGCTGTTGCTCCCTTCTACTCCTGCCCTCAATCTTTCCTAGCATCAAGGGCTTTTGTTCTTTGTGGGGGCGCTTGACTAAGAAATTCCCTAAACACTCAGATTGAAACCCCACCCAGGTTCTTAAGGATGTGTTGTGTAACTATAGTAACGCCAGCTTAGCTCTTTAGTCTTGCTTCTCACTCACAAGTGTTGAGCTGGATCTTCTTGAAAGTATCATTGTCCCAAACGAAGACAATTATAATTTTGTTGCTATTTTGTTGCTGTTCAGTCGCTAAATCTTGTCAGCCTCTTTGTGACCCCATGAACTGCAGCACTCCAGGCTTCCTTGCCCTTTAATCTCTCCTAGAGTCTGCTCAAACTCATGTTCATTGAATTGGTGATGCCATCTAATGACCTCATCCTCTGTTGCCTTCTTCTCCTTATGCTCTCAGTCTTTCCCAGCATAAGGTTTTTTCCCAATGAGTTGGTTCTTTGCATAATTTTATGTCTTGTTAAATATTTCAGTGAAAAACTTCATTCAGCTGGTGTGAGGGAAAGTGTATTATCAGTGTTGCTTATTTAGCAATGGTGTACACCAAGCTCTGTCACTGAGGACCACTACTCTGTGCAACAGATGCACGTGCCAATTGGGTTTCCTGGTGATGGAATACCACCACTAATTAGAGACACAGAAAGGAGTAAAAGGATAGCCCCAGACCTGATCCTCAGCAGTAGTGTGAGGTTGAAGTCCAGGACACTTTCATACTTAATCCTTGATGCTTCTGCTGCTTTTATTGTTTCTATCCTTCCCAAGCACTCATTGCCCCTATTTCCTATGATCCTCCAATTTCCCTTCTCAGCCTGAGTGCTCACATGAGGAAAGTGCTTAATAGTTTGCATTGTGATGTCCTGAAACTCTACAGCCTGCTTTAAATTGCTTTTAAGGAAAGAATTAAGAAAATTATAAGCAAGACCTCAGGAGAAAGTTTTCCTTGGGTACATTTTCAGTAAAGAAACTGCTGGCTTGAAGTATATGATACTTAAACATACTGATACATATTGTCAAATTAGCCTCTAGGAAAGATTATACCTCTGTAGGAAAGTGCCCACTTACCTGAATTCCATCTTATTTTATTTTAAATATTTCCAAAGATGTTTCATTTTAATACACATTTCTTTGATGGTTAGAGAGGTGAAATGTTTAAGATCATTAACCATTTGTATTTCTTGTTCTATGAATAGACTGTTCATTTCTTTCCCCATTTTCCTATTGGTGTATCCATCTTTTTATTGTTCCATCTGGCTTTTTATGGTAATGCATTAGCAGCTAATTCAGCATTAAAAGTGGTAAATCTTTGAAGATAAGGTATTCTCATCTGTCAGTTGGTACTTTCCACGTACCAAGCATGTTAGAATCAAAGTTATTTTTATTTGAAAGACGAAAGGGCTGATTTTTCATATTTTTGAATACATGAAATGTTATTCCCTTTCTTTTCTTAAAAAGGAACTGAACATTAAAAAGGCTGAGCATTAAATAAATACTTGAAAGAAGGTTATGTATGTGACTTGAAAAGAAAAAAATCTGGTCAATCTACATTATCCCTACTTTATTTCCTCATGGATAATTTGATCTGCTTCTCTTAAATCACAGAGATGAATGAGCTCCAAGGTACTATTATCAGTCTTCCTGAATTGACAACATCAGGCCAAAGTTAGAGTAATTTCTTGATGCAACTCCTGGCATTCCAAGCATAAAGGTCTAGTAGAAAATCCTAAGTATTTAAGGGGAATCAGTTGATAATATAGTTTATTTTGGTGGTAAGAGGTAAGGTACTCATGGAGTGATTTCTCTTTCTTATTCAAACCTTCCTGGCATATATCCTTTGATTTCTGGACACATATAATCATGGTGCTATATTAAGTTTAGCTACTATGTTGGTGAAAGATATATTGTGTCTTCTTAACATATGTGAAGTTTTCAGATACAATTGATCTTTAACTTAGAGGTATGTGTATGTGATATGAGGCACTGAAGGGGAAACCATTTAGAAAAATATAAAACTCTGCATTTTCATATTAAATACAAACAAAACTACAAAGCCAGTAAAGAGAAAATTGGCAAAATTAATATGATGGATGATTACTTTATAAGAAAATAAATAATTCTTACCTCTTAAAAATGAACTCATCACCATGGAGCAATTCTTTGAGTCAAGTAGACCTATGTTTCTCCTTGACTCTTATCTAGGTCTCCTTCAGTCCTTCTCTGAGGAAGTCTTTTGGAGTGATCAGTAAGTGTCTTTGAATGGCTCCTCACTGATACTAAAATAACTCAAACTACTTCCTCACTGATACTAAAACTTTTTAGATCATTAACCATTTGTATTTCTTGTTCTATGAATAGACTGTTCATTTCTTTCCCCATTTTCCTATTGGTGTATCCATCTTTTTATTGTTCCATCTGGCTTTTTATGGTAATGCATTAGCAGCTAATTCAGCATTAAAAGTGGTAAATCTTTGAAGATAAGGTATTCTCATCTGTCAGTTGGTACTTTCCACGTACCAAGCATGTTAGAATCAAAGTTATTTTTATTTGAAAGACGAAAGGGCTGATTTTTCATATTTTTGAATACATGAAATGTTATTCCCTTTCTTTTCTTAAAAAGGAACTGAACATTAAAAAGGCTGAGCATTAAATAAATACTTGAAAGAAGGTTATGTATGTGACTTGAAAAGAAAAAAATCTGGTCAATCTACATTATCCCTACTTTATTTCCTCATGGATAATTTGATCTGCTTCTCTTAAATCACAGAGATGAATGAGCTCCAAGGTACTATTATCAGTCTTCCTGAATTGACAACATCAGGCCAAAGTTAGAGTAATTTCTTGATGCAACTCCTGGCATTCCAAGCATAAAGGTCTAGTAGAAAATCCTAAGTATTTAAGGGGAATCAGTTGATAATATAGTTTATTTTGGTGGTAAGAGGTAAGGTACTCATGGAGTGATTTCTCTTTCTTATTCAAACCTTCCTGGCATATATCCTTTGATTTCTGGACACATATAATCATGGTGCTATATTAAGTTTAGCTACTATGTTGGTGAAAGATATATTGTGTCTTCTTAACATATGTGAAGTTTTCAGATACAATTGATCTTTAACTTAGAGGTATGTGTATGTGATATGAGGCACTGAAGGGGAAACCATTTAGAAAAATATAAAACTCTGCATTTTCATATTAAATACAAACAAAACTACAAAGCCAGTAAAGAGAAAATTGGCAAAATTAATATGATGGATGATTACTTTATAAGAAAATAAATAATTCTTACCTCTTAAAAATGAACTCATCACCATGGAGCAATTCTTTGAGTCAAGTAGACCTATGTTTCTCCTTGACTCTTATCTAGGTCTCCTTCAGTCCTTCTCTGAGGAAGTCTTTTGGAGTGATCAGTAAGTGTCTTTGAATGGCTCCTCACTGATACTAAAATAACTCAAACTACTCAAATTGTTCAACAAGCTCATTTTCATTGGAGTCATGCTTAACCTTTAACCTTCTCCCTATGGTAGTAGTCCATAATTATAGACACATCTATGTTGCTTATCCCAGCAGTACATTACTGAGTATTTGCAGTTCTCAAGAGATGCCATCCTATTTCTTGATTCACTGCCTTTCCAATATACTGTTTCCATCATCATTTGAATTTGTACCACAGAATGGTCACTTCTTTAGGACTGGATTTGAGGTTCTTCTTGGAAGCCCTTTGTCATATGCTACACTGTGTCCTTCTTTACCATGGAATAAATTGGCTTTTCTAGCACCCTATGCATTCCTCTTTGGATTTAACATTCTCTAGTCTAAGTAGTTGGTGCCTCACTTTGTCTGTAAATTTTCCAGGAGAAGGTCAGTGTCATAATTGTATCTCTAGTACCTCGCAAATAGCCTGATTATTGTAAATCCTTCATAAATAGTTTGGTAATAGACAAATGAACGTGCTCACACTCATATAACTTCACCTCACACTCTGCTTTCTGGCTCAAGCTTTCATTTTTCTTTGGCTCATGCACACATTGTGTGTGTGTGTGTGTGTGTGTGTGTGTGTGTGTGTGTCCTCATAGCATCGAATGGTAAACTAGGATAGAAGGTTTCCTATAAATGACTTACTTCCCTGAGGTAGTTTTTGTGAGATTTTCCTTAACTACATTTTTTCTTTCTTATTTTGCTTTCCCTCACCCGTCTGTGTATACTTCCCAACTCTACATCCTGTCTGTCCTGTGCCTAGACCTTTTACTGTCTCAGAGTCTTTCTTTTGAAATTGTACAGCAGAGGCATTCAGAAACGAGTGGTCCCTTGGAGTCCAGTAAACGTTTGTTTTTGTAAAAGTCCAGGAGATGCTTTTATTCATTTGCCACAAAATGTCAGGTCAGGCCAGTATGTGGATATCCATTTTATCCTTTATTGAGTGGATGCCAGGTAGACATGCCATAAAACAAGCAAATGAAACATTGAAACACTTGGGGCTAAAATAGAAATCCATAAATGAATACTGCACTGATGACCTAATACACTTTTTCTGTATTTCCTATTTTAATTTACTAATCAATAAGTTTTCCTTAAAATTCTACAGTCATTGATATTGTCTGCACTGATGACCTAATACACTTTTTCTGTATTTCCTATTTTAATTTACTAATCAATAAGTTTTCCTTAAAATTCTACAGTCATTGATACTGTTAAAAGAAGAAAAACAGTGTAGTATCTCAGTTATTTTTGATAAAAATATAGTATGTAATGTTTGCTAAAACCACTAATAATGAGGGACGCTTACCTTTTCATTTTAACTTTTATAGAATTTGTTGGAGAAGAATAGCTTTTAAAGAACATGTCAGACATTGTTGACATAATTCAAAATAATCGTCTATCAGAAAATTTAACTATTCTGACTTCCCAAGCCTATCTAATATTAGAACTGAGCCAGAATTGGAGACTATTCTATGAGTTCATTAATTTTCAGATTTCATTATTTGTTTATGCAAGAAATATTTATACAAAGTGTCAAACATGTACCCAGTATTCCTTCAGTTCCTAGGAATTGCAGTAACAAGGACTGAGCTTACTCTTTTACCCAAAACAGCTTCTTTAACCATGTTGATAACATTTCTGTCTAGTCCTCACTAGACAGTGAAAATTAAAATGTCTTATTTGGTCTGAATTCTGTAAAACCATAATTTCTCCAATAGTTACCTGGGAGTAATTTACTGGCAGTCCCTGAATAGTGTGGTAGAAACAGCAAGCCCTTACTCTTTTTTTTTTTTTTGGTTCCTCACCCGTCTGTGTATACTTCCCAACTCTACATCCTGTCTGTCCTGTGCCTAGACCTTTTACTGTCTCAGAGTCTTTCTTTTGAAATTGTACAGCAGAGGCATTCAGAAACGAGTGGTCCCTTGGAGTCCAGTAAACGTTTGTTTTTGTAAAAGTCCAGGAGATGCTTTTATTCATTTGCCACAAAATGTCAGGTCAGGCCAGTATGTGGATATCCATTTTATCCTTTATTGAGTGGATGCCAGGTAGACATGCCATAAAACAAGCAAATGAAACATTGAAACACTTGGGGCTAAAATAGAAATCCATAAATGAATACTGCACTGATGACCTAATACACTTTTTCTGTATTTCCTATTTTAATTTACTAATCAATAAGTTTTCCTTAAAATTCTACAGTCATTGATATTGTCTGCACTGATGACCTAATACACTTTTTCTGTATTTCCTATTTTAATTTACTAATCAATAAGTTTTCCTTAAAATTCTACAGTCATTGATACTGTTAAAAGAAGAAAAACAGTGTAGTATCTCAGTTATTTTTGATAAAAATATAGTATGTAATGTTTGCTAAAACCACTAATAATGAGGGACGCTTACCTTTTCATTTTAACTTTTATAGAATTTGTTGGAGAAGAATAGCTTTTAAAGAACATGTCAGACATTGTTGACATAATTCAAAATAATCGTCTATCAGAAAATTTAACTATTCTGACTTCCCAAGCCTATCTAATATTAGAACTGAGCCAGAATTGGAGACTATTCTATGAGTTCATTAATTTTCAGATTTCATTATTTGTTTATGCAAGAAATATTTATACAAAGTGTCAAACATGTACCCAGTATTCCTTCAGTTCCTAGGAATTGCAGTAACAAGGACTGAGCTTACTCTTTTACCCAAAACAGCTTCTTTAACCATGTTGATAACATTTCTGTCTAGTCCTCACTAGACAGTGAAAATTAAAATGTCTTATTTGGTCTGAATTCTGTAAAACCATAATTTCTCCAATAGTTACCTGGGAGTAATTTACTGGCAGTCCCTGAATAGTGTGGTAGAAACAGCAAGCCCTTCCTTGGAGCAAAACTGCAGGATTCTGGTTGTCCCCAGCTCTGCAAGAGACTGGTTATCGGATTCTGGGCAGTGACTGGGCCTCCCAGTTCTTTGGTGAGTAAAATTAGACTTTCTTTAAATGTGCTTCCTATCTATGACCTTGCTTTCATAATCTAATAATTTGCTAATGAAAAATGCTCCTTACTCACTAAATAACTGTCACCTCCTCTGTATTTCCAAGCGTGTGATAGTTATAACTTACCAAGGAAGTTCATTTGCAAAAGCCATATCAGTTTAACTATTCCTGTAAACAAGAGCACAGTCAGCGCAAGTAATGAAGATGATCAGCGAGTATGTGTGCGTGTTGACTGGCAGTACATCTAATCTGTTGGTGACTGTACACATAAGACAGAGCTAGATTTAAGTTCTTACCAAGTGACATAAGACCTTCAATATAGAGATTAGAACAGTAGATATGATGAGTTATAGAAATGGATTAATATAATGTAAAATCTTTTATTCTTGCTTCGGTAAAATGCTGAGAAAAATCTAAGGTTATATTTCTAAATGGAATTTCATTCCGAACTACATCCAAACCAAGTAGAAGATGGCCTCATATATCAAGCACCATCAGCACTTCACTGCTATCCTTGCCACAGGGTAAATTACTTTGACAACACCCACTTCTGGGAATATCATATTTACTGAGAATAGTGATTAATCACTTAAATTTATATTTGAATGAAGTGTGTTTCCTGGAAGATATTTCAATTTTATTGTGCCCTTTATTATTTCACTCAGCAAATTAGATGAATTGAAAGAGAAAATGAATTTTTCAAAAAAGTGATTACTTGAAATTGCAATCTATGCAATCACCCAAATCAAGATTTATCCTGTGAGGCTTAATTTTGCTGTAAGTCACACATGTATAGCTGCACTCATTTTGATCCATTTTAACCTTGTACAGCATGTCTACACTAGCAACATAAAGTTGAATTATTTAAGATTCACATGCAACTTTAGGATCCTTGTTAAAAATAACGGTAGCCTACAGATTTCTCTTTTGCTATGATCATTTCCTGTACTTGATTGTCATATGACTCCTTCACCAGTGAATGTAAAAAATAATTTTGTTCAAGGAAATACATAATTTTAAATGGAAAAAAGAGGAGTCATGTATGCTTTCTTGAGCTCATTTTTAGTAGGACATGTAACAGTAGTCTAACACTCCTGATCACTAGTAAACATGCCAAAACTTTAGCTTACTGAGATGATTTTAAGTTTTACATAGCATTTTTGCAAATATGAAACTTTGCTGTAAATTATTAATGTTGTTTAAAAACTCTGTGGACTTCATGATAATTTCTTATGCATAATTAAATATGTTAATATTTTCTGTCTAATTTATTTTGCATACATTAAAATTTATTAATCCTAATACCTCAGTAATTTCTTTACACATATTTTTTGGAGAAATAACTGATAAGAATCTTCATTAAACATATTATCTATGATTAGGCTATCGGACCTTGTACTATTCCTGTAAACAAGAGCACAGTCAGCGCATAGAAACTGTGCGTGTTGACTGGCAGTACATCTAATCTGTTGGTGACTGTACACATAAGACAGAGCTAGATTTAAGTTCTTACCAAGTGACATAAGACCTTCAATATAGAGATTAGAACAGTAGATATGATGAGTTATAGAAATGGATTAATATAATGTAAAATCTTTTATTCTTGCTTCGGTAAAATGCTGAGAAAAATCTAAGGTTATATTTCTAAATGGAATTTCATTCCGAACTACATCCAAACCAAGTAGAAGATGGCCTCATATATCAAGCACCATCAGCACTTCACTGCTATCCTTGCCACAGGGTAAATTACTTTGACAACACCCACTTCTGGGAATATCATATTTACTGAGAATAGTGATTAATCACTTAAATTTATATTTGAATGAAGTGTGTTTCCTGGAAGATATTTCAATTTTATTGTGCCCTTTATTATTTCACTCAGCAAATTAGATGAATTGAAAGAGAAAATGAATTTTTCAAAAAAGTGATTACTTGAAATTGCAATCTATGCAATCACCCAAATCAAGATTTATCCTGTGAGGCTTAATTTTGCTGTAAGTCACACATGTATAGCTGCACTCATTTTGATCCATTTTAACCTTGTACAGCATGTCTACACTAGCAACATAAAGTTGAATTATTTAAGATTCACATGCAACTTTAGGATCCTTGTTAAAAATAACGGTAGCCTACAGATTTCTCTTTTGCTATGATCATTTCCTGTACTTGATTGTCATATGACTCCTTCACCAGTGAATGTAAAAAATAATTTTGTTCAAGGAAATACATAATTTTAAATGGAAAAAAGAGGAGTCATGTATGCTTTCTTGAGCTCATTTTTAGTAGGACATGTAACAGTAGTCTAACACTCCTGATCACTAGTAAACATGCCAAAACTTTAGCTTACTGAGATGATTTTAAGTTTTACATAGCATTTTTGCAAATATGAAACTTTGCTGTAAATTATTAATGTTGTTTAAAAACTCTGTGGACTTCATGATAATTTCTTATGCATAATTAAATATGTTAATATTTTCTGTCTAATTTATTTTGCATACATTAAAATTTATTAATCCTAATACCTCAGTAATTTCTTTACACATATTTTTTGGAGAAATAACTGATAAGAATCTTCATTAAACATATTCTATATGCTTAGGCTATCAGACCTTGTACTAAATCACTTGTGAATGTCGTTTCATATAATCTGCCAATGACCCTATGAAGTAGCTTATTCTAATTTTAGTGTTTTCTTAGTGATTTTAAACATAAATATAATGAGGAACACTTTCTTATAATTTATCCTTTTTTAAAAAAAAAAGATTTATTTATTTATTTATGGGGGTGTGGGGAGGGAGGGGAGTGGGCGGGCCACTTCTATTGGTCTTTCATTTGTCTATTTTCATCCGTCTTTGTTCTTTGGTCCCTGTGGGCCTCCAATCGCGGTGGCCTCTGTTGTCACAGAGCACCGGCTCTGGGTGCATGTGCTCCAGAGCTCTGGCTTGGTAATTGGACACATTGGTCCAGCCGCTCTGCGACACATGGGATCTTCCCAGGCCAGGGATCGAACTGGCGCCCCTTGCACTGCAAGGCAGTGTCCTTACCCACTGTACCACCAGGGAAGCCCTATAATTTATTCTTGATACTAGAATTCATTTGCATGTTTCATATGTTTATATACTAAAAACAAGGCTAAGGACCATATTCTATAGCATCTTCTTATGTTCTGTATACTTGGTGTTCATATAATCCCAAGGAATATATTCTGTATGCTTTATGTATTTACTTCTATGCTACACACTTCAGTAAGTACTGTTTCAATGATGTGTGCTTACCTTTTCTATTTATTTCCCCAGGAAAATATTATCATTCAATATCGTTTGCCTTCTATTTATTTTACTCACTTTTTAGAAATTCTCAAAATTAATATACAGGAAAATATGTTTGGTAAGGAAAAAAGAAGTGAAAAAACCACCATGTTTGCTTTAAAGAGTTGCAATTGAGGAATAATAGTTATTGAATAATATAGATTTTATTTTCAAAACTGAATGCATGAAATTGGCATTTTGGTTTATTTTCTGTCAATAAACCATAGTAAGTTTTCAATTGATTTCGTGAATAAGTTCCATTTGTCTTTATGGCCTAAGTTGTCTGTCAGTCCTAGTTTTTAGCATTGTAATGGGAATCTAAATGAAGTCTGTTAGGATATTCTTATTATAAGATGCTGAATTTGCAGTTTGTCTGCCAAGAGTTTTAATTTACTTGTTAGTGATTTGATAATTGAACATTATGTAATAAATAATTTATTACTTCTTTCCTCAATTTTGTACAGTAAGCCATGGAAACTTGAAAATATATGAACTAGCATAAATTGTTTAAATCTTAGAATTTGAATAGCATTCTAACTGCTGTGGGATGATCATTAAC
The DNA here is from genome assembly GCA_022376925.1 of Tragulus kanchil. Taxonomy (NCBI): domain Eukaryota; kingdom Metazoa; phylum Chordata; class Mammalia; order Artiodactyla; family Tragulidae; genus Tragulus; species Tragulus kanchil. Next base: position 115,433,577 of record JAIOJX010000028.1, on the reverse strand, counting down.
AGACAGCTTTGTTTGAAACATTAAAATATCTAGATAAGACTTTCAGCCCATTCTGATAGATTTCAAACGACTAAATTAACGAAGAATGTACAAAATGTTCCAAAATGAATAGACCATTGATGCCATTTGAACAATCACAGAGACTGCCTTATGGTAAATAGGTCAATCTGATTTATTTATTTGATTATAAAAATATTATTTACCTTATGACTTTGTATTGCCTGTATTAAATTCAAAAATGTGCTTCTACACTTTTGGGGGTGTTATTTGAATAGGTAATTGTCAATAGAAACATTATGCTGCTTAGTCATTTCAGTCATGTTCAACTCTGTGTGACCCCATGGACTGCAAACTGCCAGACTCCTCTGTCCATGGAATTTTCCAGGCAAGAATACTGGAGTGGATTGCCATTTCCTTCTCCAAAGAGACATCATATTGAGGATCAAATACGTATCATAGAATAGTTAGTCAAAGAAATAAAAATTAAAAGAATAGGGAAAGTTTAGGTTAATGGGTTGTTGAGTTGTTATAGAAGTGTAGTTGATTTATTAATAAACCAAACAAGCCTCCTTGTTTTCTCAGATTTTGTTTATGGATATTTATAATGTGCCTTGTGGTTTTCTTGCTTAGATTAAATTTCTTATTTTAAGATGTATATATATTCTACTGTCTGAATAGAAAATATCCTATTTTCTTAAATAATTTAGTTACATATGAAGATACTTCTTCCATGTGAACCTCAGTTGCCTTCTCTTCTGTAAATTCTGAATGTCAATGTTAGATATTTAATTATAAATACAAAATTCTATCAAGCCCTAATTCTATGGTTGTAGAGATATTGATGGAGAAATTCACAAAAGTCACTACAGTTTTTATTTTCTACTCTGTTACTTTAAAGAAAAGGAAAGAAAAAACATGGCTTGAACTATCTATCTACTTCTTATGAAAATTATCTAAAATTATATTTATTTAGAAATTTCTCCTATTTTTGCTTCTAAAAATATTTGCAATTGTTACTTTGATTCATTTGTGTCAACAGATTCTTAGGTTGGTGAATCTTACCTAGATGTTTCACTCATCTTGCAAGTGAAAATTCTGTATCTGTGTTAAAAAATTCTGTATCTATGTTAGATGGGCAGTCAAATAATTTCACAAATAAATTTTAAAAAGATATTCACATGGTATCATAAGTATATATAGCAGATGACTCCAACCTAGACTTGAGTGGGGCAGGCAAAGTCAGGAAGAACTTTATGAGGAAGGAACAATAGATCATCTGAAGCATAAGCAGGCCTTTACTTAGGAAACTTGTCAGATCTTTCAGATGCAGAGTGAAGAGCATGATATGAGTGGAGTAAGTTTTTTTTTTTTTTTTTTTTTGAGTGGAGTAAATTGAAGAAACCCTCTATATCCTTTGCCAAGAGTGATGAGAATATGTTGTATGATAGAATGGGGGAAGGGAGGATGTAAATGGGACAGTTTAGAGTTTAGGATTTTAAGTTCATAAGTACAATGAGAAACCATTGAGCTGTTATAAAGATCGTATCTGTTTTAAAATGGTTATTTTGGATGCAGTGTAGAAGATAAAATAGGAGTGCAGAAGAGCAGGTACAGTGAAGTCAGTGAAAGGTCATGCCAATACGTCAGGGAAGTGATTCTGATGTCCAGCTATAGACAGGGAAACAAGTGGATGGAATCAACAGATGTATATATCAAGAAGAGACAGCAGCATTTTCTGTCAAATTGGGTATAGGTGGTAGCCTATAATTTCTTTATTTGGAGCATGCCAAAGTAGGTGAATTGGAATGGCATTGCACTAAGAAGGGAAGAGGAGCAGCTCTGAGTTATGTTCTTCTTTCTTTTGGTATGATACCTGCAAATATTCAGGAAGAGACAGGGACCAGTGTATTGGATATACCAGTTTGGAATTCAGAGGAGTGCAGACTGGGGGTAAAATCTGAGTCAACTTCACCTATGCTCAAATGAAAGGATTTGATATTGATGAAATGTCTTAGGGGAAAAATTCTGAAATGAAATGTAACATGAGCTTAAGGAATTGATGAATCTCCAAAATGTGGTAAAAAAAATGCAAAGGAGATAAGTTGAAAAAGAAGTTTGAAGGTTGAAGAAAGAGATGTGCTCATAATCAGAGAATGTTAAATGGGAAGATGTTTTATTTGATGACATTCGAGGGAGTGACCTGGAATATAACCATGACTGTCTTAACGGCAGTCAAAGATTAGTATGTCCAAAAATAGGGAACAAAAACTGTGAATTTTCTTTGTTAATGATTTAAAAAAGAACTTTGCAATATCACTGACTAACCAGTCAATAACTTGCTCAACCGTAAGAGAGCAGATTGTGAGAGCCGCCAGGAGACTAATTGTGTGGGGCTTTGGAAGATTGTGGTCAAGAAGCCAGAGCTTGATCAGAAAATTCCAAGTGAGGGGAAGATCAGAATCTAATGATACGGTAACATGACCAGATTTTAAAAGACTAGAGGAGTTCTGCAAACAGTGGTTTATGATAGCAAGCTTCTTCTAAATGCCCAAAGTTCGGTTCAGACTCTGTCTGAATCCAAGGCTGAGTGGTAAAAGTCACCTGACTGTCTGAATTCAAGACATTTCCCTTGTATTTAAATCACATTTAACTTGTACTTTGAGTTGATGTCTGAACAACTGTTAGAACATCTTGTAAATCCTTACAGTTTTTCTTTCCACTTTTCATGCAAAGGATGCCACAGAAAAGATTATGTGTGTGTGTGTGTGTGTGTATAGTTCAAATAATTCTTTGTGTGTTGAAATGTACATTACTCAGAATAATCAGTAGATGAATGAATGTTGGACATTCGCTTAAATTGGTCTTTATGATGAGGAAGTTTTTATTTGTATGTCAAATGATAAAGGAGGAAAAAGTAAATCATTCACTAAATAACAATTCAGTCAAGCAGATTGGTAGTTTGATTTGCTATCTTTAGGATCGGAGTAGTATCTTAGATGTTATTTTTTTTCCAAGAAATGAACTAATTTTAAATAATGCATTGGTTGGCATTATCCTTATTAAACATTAAAATATGAAGAAGGAAGTTCTTGAGTGGTGCTGTGAATATTCCACTGATGAGTTCTTTCACAACATAAGGTTTATTCCACCATTCTGAAAATTCTGCATCTGATTGTTTCAAATAGTGGGACATTTTGAGTCACAACTTAATTCCTGATATACATAGTAATTATATGATTTATTTGTGATTAAAAACCAAAAGCATATGCCTGACAACACAGGAGATGTGGATTTGACCCCTGAATTGGGAAGATCCTGTGGAGGCAGAAATGGCAACCCATTTCAGTATTCTTTTTTTTTTTTTTTTTAACTTTTTATTTTACTTTTTACTTTTATAGAGTTTTGTTGTTTACAGATATGTATGATCCCGGATTAGTCATATATATATATATATATATATATATATATATATATATATATATATATCCCCGATTTCAGTATTCTTGCCTAGAAAATTCTACAGTGTAGGAGTTTAATAAACTGCAGCCCATGGGATCCGTAAAGAGAAAAATAATCAGACACAACTGAGTGCATGCATGCATGCACACACACAGACACACATACATGCTAATTTTAAGGGTGTCATTACTAACTGAAATGAAACTTTCCATTAAAAAAAAATAACCTTATTGCAAAGGTAGCTTCCAATTACACGATGAGACAGGCTGTCCCAATGGTCATAAAGCAGAGAGCCTCAGAAACCAAATTAAATTGCTCAGCCAAATGTTTGTTTTTAAAAATCAATTTACAAACACATAAGGAGAAGCAGGGGGAAGAAATATGGGATAAGTTAATATTCTTAAGATAAAATATAGGCAGGTCAGAGAGACTACAATACCTGAATTCTGAGGTACACAATATTTGTATGCCTTGTCTCTCTGTCACATCAGCTTTCCTCAATGATTTTATGGTTGAGAGGTCCAGAGTTGTGGTTTCAAGCAAGAGACCCAACAAGACATTTATTCTATGGGAAATACATAAAGACATGTATGTGTACCTAATACCTGTAGCTTTGCCATTAGTCTGTTAAATAGCCAGCAATTTTGTGTTTCTTAGGCATAGGACACTTGAACCCTAATCCTTGTTAGCAATAACTAGAAGAATTAAGGACAATAAATACTAAGTGCTCATATATTTTTAATGTATGAGTATTGAGTGCAGAGATGCCTTATGTGTACTTAATATCTTTCAAATATTCTTCAGTATCTTTTGCTCTTTCCATCTTTTTTCCATCTATATTTAACACACATGTGATCTACTTATTAACTACTTATCTATATTTATGATTTATTTATATTTACTTATAATATTTATGAAATATTTTATTTCTGAACAACAAATGTATACGCCTTTTATTAATAAGGTGGAAATTCTCAAAAGCAAAGGCTTTTTCCCAAAACTTAAAGCCAAAAGTCTTCCCTTTATTGTGACAAGTTTGAAAAAAAGCTGACATTTCAGTGCAGGTTTTAGTCAAAAATACATTATTCAAAAAAGTGGCTTTGTAATATGTTAAAGTAATATTCTTTTGACTCTGGTAGCTATGAGTCGATAGGTACATACATATATATCAAAAGAGCAAACATTAAAGTGGTCTTGATTTTAGTGTAGATCCAAGTTCAAAACTGGTTAAAGTAAAAGATCTACAGAGTTACAAGATAAAAATATATAGTGAAGTTAATGCAGGAAAATGCTTACAGTTCACTTGGCTAAGGAAAAAAGGTATGAGGAAAGTTTTACAGACTGAATATTGATGAGCACTCCTTTGGGGACACTGAGTAGAGTAACTTAGAATAAATGATGAATATTACAACTGATCAAAAGAAAACACTTTTAAGTAGGAAAGTTTTCTTATGGGATTAAAACTATTAAACTTCTTTCTTGGCTTGATTGTTTGTTTTTTCTCTCTAAATACCTATGTAATGTAGGTCAATTGACCCATGTTTACAAACACATATAATTTTAATGAAAAGATAAAGTTAAATAGCATCTAATACTGATTTGTTGCTATTCAGCCACTCAGTGGTGTCCAACACTTTCAGATGCCATGAACTGCAGCATGCCAGGCTTCCCCACCCTTCATCATCTCCCAGAGACTGCTCAAACTCATATCTATTGAGTCAGTGATGCCATCCAACCGTCTCATACTCTGTTGTCTCCTTCTCCTGCCTTCAATCTTTCCCAGTATTGGGATTTCCTTGGTGGTCCAGTGGCTAAGACTCTGAGCTCCCAATGCTGGGGACTTGGGTTCAATCCCTGATCAGGGAACTAGATCCCACATACCATAATTAAGACCCAGTGCAACCAAATAAATGCATTAAAAAAAATTAAAAAAAAAAACTATATATAAAAAAAAAAAATCTTTCCCAGTATTGAGGTCTTTAACAATGAGTCATCTCTTTGCATCAGGTGGCCAAAGTATTGGAGTTTGAGCTTCAGCATCAGTCCTTCCAATGAATATTGCTAACAGAGTAAGGTAATTCAACCACAATTTTTACAGAAAATACATAAAAACAATAGCATAATGAGGAATACTAAAACAAACTAAAACCTAAGCAAAACACCCTCACAGTAACTGATGCAGTTTTATCCAGCATCAAAATAGCTTTTAAAAGCTACCAAAATAGTGCAACATAATTCAGAACAAAATTAAGGGGAAAAAAACCTCAACATTGAATTTGGATAAAGTTCTTTTTAAAATGTATATGCTTAATTAATGCTGTTGATACTGTGAATAAATGTAACCCCTTTAGAAAGGATATACATGGTCAGAAACATAAAGATATTTATACCATTAGAAAAATAATTCAAATCAAGAATGTATTCAAATAAATACTCAACAAATAGAGAAAAACTTTTATAATTTTATTCTTCCAGTGACTTACTAAGAAGACAAATCAACTGTTAAATGCTTTAGTAATGAACTGATGTGTACAATAGTGTATTGTGGTAATAAATCTATGTTTTTCTTATGGGATTAAAACTATTAAACTTCTTTCTTGGCTTGATTGTTTGTTTTTTCTCTCTAAATACCTATGTAATGTAGGTCAATTGACCCATGTTTACAAACACATATAATTTTAATGAAAAGATAAAGTTAAATAGCATCTAATACTGATTTGTTGCTATTCAGCCACTCAGTGGTGTCCAACACTTTCAGATGCCATGAACTGCAGCATGCCAGGCTTCCCCACCCTTCATCATCTCCCAGAGACTGCTCAAACTCATATCTATTGAGTCAGTGATGCCATCCAACCGTCTCATACTCTGTTGTCTCCTTCTCCTGCCTTCAATCTTTCCCAGTATTGGGATTTCCTTGGTGGTCCAGTGGCTAAGACTCTGAGCTCCCAATGCTGGGGACTTGGGTTCAATCCCTGATCAGGGAACTAGATCCCACATACCATAATTAAGACCCAGTGCAACCAAATAAATGCATTAAAAAAAATTAAAAAAAAAAACTATATATAAAAAAAAAAAATCTTTCCCAGTATTGAGGTCTTTAACAATGAGTCATCTCTTTGCATCAGGTGGCCAAAGTATTGGAGTTTGAGCTTCAGCATCAGTCCTTCCAATGAATATTGCTAACAGAGTAAGGTAATTCAACCACAATTTTTACAGAAAATACATAAAAACAATAGCATAATGAGGAATACTAAAACAAACTAAAACCTAAGCAAAACACCCTCACAGTAACTGATGCAGTTTTATCCAGCATCAAAATAGCTTTTAAAAGCTACCAAAATAGTGCAACATAATTCAGAACAAAATTAAGGGGAAAAAAACCTCAACATTGAATTTGGATAAAGTTCTTTTTAAAATGTATATGCTTAATTAATGCTGTTGATACTGTGAATAAATGTAACCCCTTTAGAAAGGATATACATGGTCAGAAACATAAAGATATTTATACCATTAGAAAAATAATTCAAATCAAGAATGTATTCAAATAAATACTCAACAAATAGAGAAAAACTTTTATAATTTTATTCTTCCAGTGACTTACTAAGAAGACAAATCAACTGTTAAATGCTTTAGTAATGAACTGATGTGTACAATAGTGTATTGTGGTAATAAATAAGACAACAAATTGTGCAGCCTCATTTTTAAAGTGTCTATATGTGGGCTTTTTTCTAAATTACTAGTTCTGACAATTAGGTATAGCAAAATTGATTACTTTTGAAACATAGTTTGCATCTAAAGATAGCATGTAGTCTTATAGTAATTAAATCAGTAGTTTTTTACTAGAAACAGTGTCTTTGCTTAAATTACTTTGGAATCTATCATGACGATGAATGACAAAGGTGAGGTAATATAAGAAGTATTGTGTTGGTGACAGGATTGCTGGTTTAAAGAGAGGAAGACCTTCAGTTTTGAAATAGGTGTGGTAAATTGCTGAGTCTTCTCAGCGATGTGCACTTTCATAACTGTATACGCATAGCTATTAAACTTGACAAAAAAAGAAAGTTATGACTAGCATGGAAATTAGCTCCTCTCTTTTCTCCATTCACACAGTTCTTATTACATGATTTTTAAATAATGTAATACTTTAGTAATGCAGGAGAAAATGCATTGAATGAGATGACTGCAAATTAAAAAAGTGTGAAAGCTGTACTTGGGACTCTTACGTGAAAATTTGTGGACGAGAATGTGTGAAAACAAGTAAAAATGTGAGTTTCTGTCACTTAAATTGGTGTATTAAATGATTGTAATATTCTCTATGAAATATAAAATATTAAAATGTAAAACTAAGGGGTAAATCAGTGTTAAGTTGGACTTTATAGAGTGATAGGCAGTTTTTTCAGAATACATTAAGTAATAAAAAATAAATAAATTTAGTTAGAATTGAAATCTAGCTGAATAATGAATGACTGTTAAGGGCTTTCAGTTTGAGAACTAGCAGCAAAAATGCATAAAATGAAAATAGGCTATATTATATATCGCCAAAACTATCTAAAACGTAATGATTTCTAAAATGTCCAACAGATAACCCCTTTAGAAAGGATATACATGGTCAGAAACATAAAGATATTTATACCATTAGAAAAATAATTCAAATCAAGAATGTATTCAAATAAATACTCAACAAATAGAGAAAACTTTTATAACTTTATTCTTCCAGTGACTTACTAAGAAGACAAATCAACTGTTAAATGCTTTAGTAATGAACTGATGTGTACAATAGTGTATTGTGGTAATAAATAAGACAACAAATTGTGCAGCCTCATTTTTAAAGTGTCTATATGTGGGCTTTTTTCTAAATTACTAGTTCTGACAATTAGGTATAGCAAAATTGATTACTTTTGAAACATAGTTTGCATCTAAAGATAGCATGTAGTCTTATAGTAATTAAATCAGTAGTTTTTTACTAGAAACAGTGTCTTTGCTTAAATTACTTTGGAATCTATCATGACGATGAATGACAAAGGTGAGGTAATATAAGAAGTATTGTGTTGGTGACAGGATTGCTGGTTTAAAAGAGAGGAAGACCTTCAGTTTTGAAATAGGTGTGGTAAATTGCTGAGTCTTCTCAGCGATGTGCACTTTCATAACTGTATACGCATAGCTATTAAACTTGACAAAAAAAGAAAGTTATGACTAGCATGGAAATTAGCTCCTCTCTTTTCTCCATTCACACAGTTCTTATTACATGATTTTTAAATAATGTAATACTTTAGTAATGCAGGAGAAAATGCATTGAATGAGATGACTGCAAATTAAAAAAGTGTGAAAGCTGTACTTGGGACTCTTACGTGAAAATTTGTGGACGAGAATGTGTGAAAACAAGTAAAAATGTGAGTTTCTGTCACTTAAATTGGTGTATTAAATGATTGTAATATTCTCTATGAAATATAAAATATTAAAATGTAAAACTAAGGGGTAAATCAGTGTTAAGTTGGACTTTATAGAGTGATAGGCAGTTTTTTCAGAATACATTAAGTAATAAAAAATAAATAAATTTAGTTAGAATTGAAATCTAGCTGAATAATGAATGACTGTTAAGGGCTTTCAGTTTGAGAACTAGCAGCAAAAATGCATAAAAAATGAAAATAGGCTATATTATATATCGCCAAAACTATCTAAAACGTAATGATTTCTAAAATGTCCAACAGATAATTCTAAGTCCTTTTTAAGAGGTAAAGCAATGTAAACTAAGATGTATCTGCTCTAATTAATTACTCAGACGCAGAGGAGAGTAAATAATTATTCAAGTAATTCTTAAAAGTGGACATAATTAACACCATTATTCATTGGCCATAAACTACTTAATTCAATAATAATCTTAGAAGAAAAATTAGTATTATAGTCACTTTTACATTTAAAACTCATCATCACTGTGCTGTCAGCTGAAATATATGATGCCTTCAAGTTAAAAATACTCTTTTGTTTCAATTAATATTGTAAGGATACATTAACTCTGAGTAGGATAATGAGTTTACAAAATCTGATTCAGTAACTATCTCAGTTCTCAAATTTCTATTAAACATAAACCCATTAGCTCCCTATACCACCACAGAAGCTCTAACTCACTGGTACTATCAAAATTCTAAATAGAATATTGAAATAAGGAAAAGGGAACATATATAAAATGAGGTTATAATATAATATAATATTGAAAGTGTCACAGGCACTGTGCTGCAACTTACTTCGATTCCTGTTAGTATTAGTTCTCACTAAGAGATACTATCTTAAACAGATCAGAGATCTTTTACAGTCACAGTGTTGTGCCCTCAGAGTCATGAGTCTCGGACTTGGACAATAAAGTGTTGTGGTCTCGAGTACTGTCAAACCTAGTGTAGCTTTATTAATCATAGTACATATAATAATCAGAATCAAGACTCAATTGATCAGAATCAGAACCCAACTAACTAAAGTCAGAACTCAATCAAATAATCAGAACTCAATCAAATGCAAGCACAAGTTCTTACCCCAGAGCTATAGAGTCTCAATCTCATATCAGGCACAGCTGATCTCCATGAGCGAGCCTCCCGTGCAATCTTACCTTACCGTTTTATATTTTCTCAACTAGAAATTTCAAGTTAACTAGTAATCACAAAAGTGGTTATTACAAGAGCTTTTTGCTCCTCTAGAGAAGTAAAAGTGGTTACTATTGGAGCTTTTTGCTCCTCTCCTAGCACCTAGGTAAACACCTTTGTCCTTGGGGGAGAAATGCCTGTTTGTACAGGAAACATTCTTACAATTCTTAATTTACAAAGGAAACTACAAGTTGTAAAAAGCATATTACACTATAACTAAAAAGCAGAAGTACAAGAGCTTTTATGCACTGCACTAGCACCTAGGTAAACATCTCTATCAATGTTTGTCAAAGGTGATAGTCTAAGCCTGCAAACTGCCGGTTTTATGAGTGAGGCCATTTCAGACCCATGCTTCCTATCAGTAACAATACTAGTTACTTAGTCATCGTTGAAAGAGGTCTCGGAGAGGTGAGGCTGCAGGCAGCGCTTATCGCTAGCGTGAAAAAATATTTGTCATACTCGGCCCGGGTATCTTTCTTGATCTTTCCTGTGAGAAGTGGACATGGAACCATCCCCTCATACTAATGACCACCCTTGTGGGGGCATTTGACATACCCACCAAGTTAGAGTAGAGGGGTCTTCTTCCCCACATAGTGGCATTCCCTGCAAATAACCTAACTTCTCTTCCTCATCACTTTCCCTATCAGAACTGCTCTGCTCATAATTAGGGTCCCAATATCTGTCATTGAAGATGCCTTTGCTTGCCCATGACAAAAGGCACTTTAGAACTGTCTAAGAAAAAGGTATTAGTTCTCACTAAGAGATACTATCTTAAACAGATCAGAGATCTTTACAGTCACAGTGTTGTGCCCTCAGAGTCATGAGTCTCGGACTTGGACAATAAAGTGTTGTGGTCTCGAGTACTGTCAAACCTAGTGTAGCTTTATTAATCATAGTACATATAATAATCAGAATCAAGACTCAATTGATCAGAATCAGAACCCAACTAACTAAAGTCAGAACTCAATCAAATAATCAGAACTCAATCAAATGCAAGCACAAGTTCTTACCCCAGAGCTATAGAGTCTCAATCTCATATCAGGCACAGCTGATCTCCATGAGCGAGCCTCCCGTGCAATCTTACCTTACCGTTTTATATTTTCTCAACTAGAAATTTCAAGTTAACTAGTAATCACAAAAGTGGTTATTACAAGAGCTTTTTGCTCCTCTAGAGAAGTAAAAGTGGTTACTATTGGAGCTTTTTGCTCCTCTCCTAGCACCTAGGTAAACACCTTTGTCCTTGGGGGAGAAATGCCTGTTTGTACAGGAAACATTCTTACAATTCTTAATTTACAAAGGAAACTACAAGTTGTAAAAAGCATATTACACTATAACTAAAAAGCAGAAGTACAAGAGCTTTTATGCACTGCACTAGCACCTAGGTAAACATCTCTATCAATGTTTGTCAAAGGTGATAGTCTAAGCCTGCAAACTGCCGGTTTTATGAGTGAGGCCATTTCAGACCCATGCTTCCTATCAGTAACAATACTAGTTACTTAGTCATCGTTGAAAGAGGTCTCGGAGAGGTGAGGCTGCAGGCAGCGCTTATCGCTAGCGTGAAAAAATATTTGTCATACTCGGCCCGGGTATCTTTCTTGATCTTTCCTGTGAGAAGTGGACATGGAACCATCCCCTCATACTAATGACCACCCTTGTGGGGGCATTTGACATACCCACCAAGTTAGAGTAGAGGGGTCTTCTTCCCCACATAGTGGCATTCCCTGCAAATAACCTAACTTCTCTTCCTCATCACTTTCCCTATCAGAACTGCTCTGCTCATAATTAGGGTCCCAATATCTGTCATTGAAGATGCCTTTGCTTGCCCATGACAAAAGGCACTTTAGAACTGTCTGACAAGAAAAAGTTAGTTTCAATGTGTAACATATATCTCATGCTACCTGTTACCAAAAACACTGATGTTCAGTAACAAGAGTCTAATTGTGACTAGACAAAACATCTGAGTGTTGATAGCCAGTGTGGAGGAGGAAACACTTTGTTCCTCTACCCTCTTGGGTTTCCTTGGGGCCTTGCAAATTAGACTGACAAAATAAATTAACAAGAGAAAAGCAAACAGAAACTTGTTAACACAGGTGTGGTTGCATATACATGGAAGAACTGGGTGATGAATAACTCAAAAAGGGTGGTTAGAATTTGGGCTTGTATAGCTCTTAAGGAAAGAACCATGCATTGTATTCAAGTGACAGAAGAAAGGCTTTTGAATCTGTAAAAGCAAGGAATTGTAGGATAGTAAATATAATGGCATAAATGATGGAAGATAAAGGCTAGTTAATAAGGTTACTTATGTAGATCCCTCTAGTGCCATCTTTGAGCTGATAAAGACCTAGAGTTGTTTTGGTACTTAACTTCTGTCCTTTTCAGTAGACAGGAGAGGGAGGATACTTTTACAATTTGTCCCCTGCTTTTAAGCAAAGAGAAGGACAGAGAGCATTTTTTGTGTTAGCTTCTTCTCAATTGCATTCAACTCAAAATAATCCTTCTACTAAAGTGATATAATTTGAGGTGGCATGTTCTGCTGCCCTCCACCAGCTACAGAAAAATATGGCTGGCCTTATGGGCTCCTGAGTCTTTTAATACAGATCCTTGAATGCTTAGCCTCAGAATCTTGCTTGATTTATATTGGGTATGGTGGAGAGTTATGGTAAAGGGGATAAAATAGAAGGAATAGGTTAAAAAAAAGGTGGGGGGGGGTAAGAAAAGGGCATTGGGATTTCTGGATTGGTTAGGTTTGGGAGGATATGCAAGGATTCAGGAGAAGTGAGCTAATGTATATGAACCAAAACGATAGAAATAAAAAGAAGTATTTTTGAAAACACAAATAAAATTATCTTTTAACAGTTTGGAAAATATTCAGTAAAGATTGAATTGGCTTTATCTACTGAGCACCAGACTTCAAGTAAATGGGCCTCAAGGCAGGTGCAAGAACCCTTTACTGGGTTAACAGATTCATTTTCCGATTTGGGGCATCTGGTAAATTACCCAGCTATAAATTCTTTTTTATAAAAGGAGTTTTGGGGCTTCCCTGGTGGTCCAGTGGGTAAGGACACCGCCTTGCAGTGCAAGGGGTGCCAGTTCATGCTCTGGCCTGGGAAGATCCTATGTGCTGCGGAGCGGCTGGACTGCTGTGTCCAGTTACCGAGCCGGAGCTCTGGGGCGCATGCGCCCAGAGCTGGTGCTCTGCGACAACAGAGGCCACCGTGATGGGAGGCCCACATGGGCCAAAGAACAAAGATGGATGAAAATGGACAAATGAAAGACCAATAGAAGTGACCTGCCTGCTCCCCTCCCTCTCCACCCCACCCCCACCAAAATAAATAATTAAATAAATCTTAAAAAAAAAAAAAGGAGTTTTACTTTCACTAGATTATTGCATATTACACGGTTATAGATCCAATATAAGTTGTCGTGCAAGTAATACGTGGTTGGATTGTATATCTAAAGTAGACTGAATGCTTATTATCCCTCACTAATGGTCTTAGACACAGAAACTTTTTTCTCCCTCTGAGCTATGTCGTACATGAAAAACTATGTATGGAATCTGTAATGTTGCTTTGGATGTTCACTTTCTTGTTACCAATGGAAGATGGTGTTCCAGGTGTTCATTTTGAATTCAGGAGTGATTGGTACATAATAGCCTAATTGGTGTTGGTTGATGAGAAACAGTGGGGTCAGTGACAGTGATGTTCATAGCGGAGAAGAAAGATAATTGGAAAGGAAGGAGAACGTAGACTAGTCTACTTTTTCCACTTGGTTGCATAGTGTTTGAAAAAGCAGAGGCTGTCTAGGTTCCTTCCATGTTCTAGCTATTGTATAGAGAGCTGCAATGAACATTGGGGTACAGGTGCTTCTTTCAGTTTTGATTTCATCAGGGTATAGATGCCCATCAACAAATGGATGGATCCAAAAGCTCTGGTACATATATACAATGGAATACTACACAGCTGTAAAGAGAAATGCAGAAGAATCAACCCTAATGAGGTGGCTGGATCTAGAACGTATCATCAAAAGTGAAGTCAGTCAGAAAGAGAAGGACAAATACAGTATATTAACACATATATATGGAACCTAGTAGGATGGTGATGATGGCACATGCAGTGAAGCGACAGAAAGACAGACATGGACAGTGGACATATGGACATTGTGGGGAAGGAACAGTGGGTGAGAGGCGTAAAGGAAGTAGCATGAAGGTCTGTGCTACCATAAGTGAAGAAAATAGCTCTAGTCATTGCTCTGTGAGAAAAGGGGATCCTTCAGGGGTGCTGTGTGATGGTCGGGAGGGGAGGGAAGGGGGGGATATACATATGACTAATCTGAGAACATACATATCTGTAAACAACAAAACTCTGTAAAAGTTAAAAGTCAAATAAAGTTTAAAAAAAAATAAATAAATAAATAATAAAAAAAAGAAAAAAAAAGGAGAGGCTGTACAATGGGTCGACTTCAGACTCTCAAATTAAATTGTTATATTTTTGTAGCTTGTGTTAGGACTCAAAGACACTTGAATTTTTGCACTATTGAGAGCAATGGAAGGTACACTGTCCTAGTTCACTTGTATTAAATGGACTAAGCCTGATATTTCTAATGGTGGTTACACCATTTTTTATTTTGTTTTTAAAGATTTGAAGCCACAGATGCATGGAGAGATTATATAAAGTTACCCTAGTTCACACAGCTGTTCAGTGTCAGAGCTAGGAACCAAAGTCAAAACATTGTAGTTTCAGAGTGAATTCTCCTAACCATTGTACATACCTCTTTGGGTAGGGAAGAAGGGGATTCAATGGGGAAGAGGCGATCTCTGCTCAAACAGCCCTCTTCTCTGCTCTGAGTAAGGAGGGTCCTTGAAGTTCTTGTCTTGAAAGATGTAGATGAATTGACTTAGATTTATCACAGAAATAAGTCAGTATCGCAGTCATTCCAGTAATTGTCCTCTGTTTGATATTTCTCAAAGCATTTTTAAAATTTCCAAAAGCCCAAAGGCAGGTTAAATTATGAAATGATAGTCTAAGAAATGTGCATCGGTAGGCTCCTGGAGAAAATTATCCAGCCATTCTGTTCTTACAGTCATAGTGCAAAATCTAGAGCATATGTGCCTGTCTCAGGAAGCACTCATTTTGATTCAAGCATATATTCATACAGACCTGGGGGAATACTAGGGAATACTACACAGCTGTAAGAAATAAAAACCCTAATGAGGTGGCTGGATCTAGAACGTATCATCAAAAGTGAAGTCAGTCAGAAAGAGAAGGACAAATACAGTATATTAACACATATATATGGAACCTAGTAGGATGGTGATGATGGCACATGCAGTGAAGCGACAGAAAGACAGACATGGACAGTGGACATATGGACATTGTGGGGAAGGAACAGTGGGTGAGAGGCGTAAAGGAAGTAGCATGAAGGTCTGTGCTACCATAAGTGAAGAAAATAGCTCTAGTCATTGCTCTGTGAGAAAAGGGGATCCTTCAGGGGTGCTGTGTGATGGTCGGGAGGGGAGGGAAGGGGGGGATATACATATGACTAATCTGAGAACATACATATCTGTAAACAACAAAACTCTGTAAAAGTTAAAAGTCAAATAAAGTTTAAAAAAAAATAAATAAATAAAAAAATAAAAACATGGACCCCCCCCCCCAAAAAAAAAAGGAGAGGCTGTACAATGGGTCGACTTCAGACTCTCAAATTAAATTGTTATATTTTTGTAGCTTGTGTTAGGACTCAAAGACACTTGAATTTTTGCACTATTGAGAGCAATGGAAGGTACACTGTCCTAGTTCACTTGTATTAAATGGACTAAGCCTGATATTTCTAATGGTGGTTACACCATTTTTTATTTTGTTTTTAAAGATTTGAAGCCACAGATGCATGGAGAGATTATATAAAGTTACCCTAGTTCACACAGCTGTTCAGTGTCAGAGCTAGGAACCAAAGTCAAAACATTGTAGTTTCAGAGTGAATTCTCCTAACCATTGTACATACCTCTTTGGGTAGGGAAGAAGGGGATTCAATGGGGAAGAGGCGATCTCTGCTCAAACAGCCCTCTTCTCTGCTCTGAGTAAGGAGGGTCCTTGAAGTTCTTGTCTTGAAAGATGTAGATGAATTGACTTAGATTTATCACAGAAATAAGTCAGTATCGCAGTCATTCCAGTAATTGTCCTCTGTTTGATATTTCTCAAAGCATTTTTTAAAAATTTCCAAAAGCCCAAAGGCAGGTTAAATTATGAAATGATAGTCTAAGAAATGTGCATCGGTAGGCTCCTGGAGAAAATTATCCAGCCATTCTGTTCTTACAGTCATAGTGCAAAATCTAGAGCATATGTGCCTGTCTCAGGAAGCACTCATTTTGATTCAAGCATATATTCATACAGACCTGGGGGAATACTAGGGAATACAGTAATGGCAGCGTATTCTTTTGTTCTTATGTACCTTCTCTGAGTGGTTTTGTTTTTTATTATTATTATTGCTTCATTTTTCCCATGATGATCTGGATGTTTTTTTCCATGACAATCTACACAATAATTTAACAGCCTGGATAAAGTTCCTGTTGGTAAATAGCATGAACTCAGTTGAGGAAATTGCAAACCCATTGTCAAAAACAATGTCTGACAATTCATGTGACGAAATAGCTGTCTCTGAGACTTATCTTTTGTGAGCAGTGTAAATGACCAGATCCTCAGGGCATTTCTTCGTTTGCTTTGAGTGTTTGGTTACTATAGGGAAACTACTTAAAACATTCATTAGAAAAATATGTTGCCTCATAATTGTCTACTTAAAACCAAATCAGATCCATAGAGGTGTTTTGGTTGATTGTCAGTATGCTATTTTTGTCATCTTGAAATTGAAAAAGAGCTCTTTGTGCTGTAGTGCTCCTTTTGGACTTAAGTTGCCAATGGCCCTACCATTTTTCATAGTCCTACAGAGGTCCTGATTTACACACTTTTGTTATAAGTTGGTCCCACTGGCCTTTGAGTCCATGATTCTCCTTTCTGTTTGTGATTTTAGGATGACATATCCTCCGGATTCAGGTAAAATAATATAAAATTGCATCATGTAACATAGGATGACTTTTATCTTGTTAATGATAATATTTTCCAATGTTTCTTTTTAGATAATTTTGAAAATAAATAAACATAGGATCATTTCTATGGTAGCTAACATGCTGGAGATGCTAAAAACATTACAGTTGTTGGAATAAAATGCATTTAAATCATCTTCTGATGCGACCCCTTGTTTTGCAGCTGGGAAAAGAAGAGTTTGTGGTGGAGATGAGTTCTGAGACAGAGTTGAATGAAAATTATCTGGAGCTTGACAATGTTAGACTTTTGTCTTAGGGAATATGAACGAGCATAGGGTCTGTCATAGAGAACTGAAAAGCTGATTTTATAGGGCCCAGGCGTAATTATGAAATGATAGTCTCATTTTTTTCCAGCCATTCTGTTCTTACAGTCATAGTGCAAAATCTAGAGCATATGTGCCTGTCTCAGGAAGCACTCATTTTGATTCAAGCATATATTCATACAGACCTGGGGGAATACTAGGGAATACAGTAATGGCAGCGTATTCTTTTGTTCTTATGTACCTTCTCTGAGTGGTTTTGTTTTTTATTATTATTATTGCTTCATTTTTCCCATGATGATCTGGATGTTTTTTTCCATGACAATCTACACAATAATTTAACAGCCTGGATAAAGTTCCTGTTGGTAAATAGCATGAACTCAGTTGAGGAAATTGCAAACCCATTGTCAAAAACAATGTCTGACAATTCATGTGACGAAATAGCTGTCTCTGAGACTTATCTTTTGTGAGCAGTGTAAATGACCAGATCCTCAGGGCATTTCTTCGTTTGCTTTGAGTGTTTGGTTACTATAGGGAAACTACTTAAAACATTCATTAGAAAAATATGTTGCCTCATAATTGTCTACTTAAAACCAAATCAGATCCATAGAGGTGTTTTGGTTGATTGTCAGTATGCTATTTTTGTCATCTTGAAATTGAAAAAGAGCTCTTTGTGCTGTAGTGCTCCTTTTGGACTTAAGTTGCCAATGGCCCTACCATTTTTCATAGTCCTACAGAGGTCCTGATTTACACACTTTTGTTATAAGTTGGTCCCACTGGCCTTTGAGTCCATGATTCTCCTTTCTGTTTGTGATTTTAGGATGACATATCCTCCGGATTCAGGTAAAATAATATAAAATTGCATCATGTAACATAGGATGACTTTTATCTTGTTAATGATAATATTTTCCAATGTTTCTTTTTAGATAATTTTGAAAATAAATAAACATAGGATCATTTCTATGGTAGCTAACATGCTGGAGATGCTAAAAACATTACAGTTGTTGGAATAAAATGCATTTAAATCATCTTCTGATGCGACCCCTTGTTTTGCAGCTGGGAAAAGAAGAGTTTGTGGTGGAGATGAGTTCTGAGACAGAGTTGAATGAAAATTATCTGGAGCTTGACAATGTTAGACTTTTGTCTTAGGGAATATGAACGAGCATAGGGTCTGTCATAGAGAACTGAAAAGCTGTTTCTTATTTTCAGTGGCCAAGTGAAGACTACCATGGCTCTGCAGTGATTTATGTTTCATCACTGTTAGACCCTATAATGTTGGGCCCACATAAAGATGGCATTTTTATCAATCCCTCCTTTCTTTGTTCTTTCTCTCTATGTATAGATTCACCCTCATGCATTCACACACACAGATTGTAAATGAATTTGTAGACATATATATATAAGGTCAGTAGTTTTTATGACAGTATTATGACTGTATTTCCTGTATTATTTATCACACTATTTATGACAATTGGTTTTAGAGTAAAGTGTGAATCTATGGTCACACTTACAATGCAAGCCAACCTTAACTACGATAAAACCATATTCCCATCTTCACCTTTCCCACTCAGAGCTCAGTGTACAGTATTTCTGATGTAATGAACATGTATTTATCATTTCTACTGACAAACAGTCCTTTTTTCCCCTCAACTTCCCATCTTTGTACACATTTGCTGCTTTAAAAATAATTAGCAGCTGAATCTTTCTATCGGTACCTGTGCAGCTGACAGGGTATCAGGGAAGAGCCACATTTGGTAGAGATGGAAGCTGTCCTTGAATATGGCCTGCATTGACTCAGTGACCTGAACAACCTTGTGATGACATGATACCCTGTTCAGACCTGAGATGAGTTTTAGGAGATAATTATTTCTGAAAGATTGCCAGACTGGTTTTGAACTCTATTAGACGTTTAAGGCTCCAGATCCTTACTTCTGGTTGTCTAAGGCATATGACAGAAGAAAAAAAATGTGACTAATGAAGTTACTCTTTAACTGTGTACTGCTCACCACCTGCTTTACCACTTTAAGGCTCATAAAGGATCATTTCTATGGTAGCTAACATGCTGGAGATGCTAAAAACATTACAGTTGTTGGAATAAAATGCATTTAAATCATCTTCTGATGCGACCCCTTGTTTTGCAGCTGGGAAAAGAAGAGTTTGTGGTGGAGATGAGTTCTGAGACAGAGTTGAATGAAAATTATCTGGAGCTTGACAATGTTAGACTTTTGTCTTAGGGAATATGAACGAGCATAGGGTCTGTCATAGAGAACTGAAAAGCTGTTTCTTATTTTCAGTGGCCAAGTGAAGACTACCATGGCTCTGCAGTGATTTATGTTTCATCACTGTTAGACCCTATAATGTTGGGCCCACATAAAGATGGCATTTTATCAATCCCTCCTTTCTTTGTTCTTTCTCTCTATGTATAGATTCACCCTCATGCATTCACACACACAGATTGTAAATGAATTTGTAGACATATATATATAAGGTCAGTAGTTTTTATGACAGTATTATGACTGTATTTCCTGTATTATTTATCACACTATTTATGACAATTGGTTTTAGAGTAAAGTGTGAATCTATGGTCACACTTACAATGCAAGCCAACCTTAACTACGATAAAACCATATTCCCATCTTCACCTTTCCCACTCAGAGCTCAGTGTACAGTATTTCTGATGTAATGAACATGTATTTATCATTTCTACTGACAAACAGTCCTTTTTTCCCCTCAACTTCCCATCTTTGTACACATTTGCTGCTTTAAAAATAATTAGCAGCTGAATCTTTCTATCGGTACCTGTGCAGCTGACAGGGTATCAGGGAAGAGCCACATTTGGTAGAGATGGAAGCTGTCCTTGAATATGGCCTGCATTGACTCAGTGACCTGAACAACCTTGTGATGACATGATACCCTGTTCAGACCTGAGATGAGTTTTAGGAGATAATTATTTCTGAAAGATTGCCAGACTGGTTTTGAACTCTATTAGACGTTTAAGGCTCCAGATCCTTACTTCTGGTTGTCTAAGGCATATGACAGAAGAAAAAAAAAAATGTGACTAATGAAGTTACTCTTTAACTGTGTACTGCTCACCACCTGCTTTACCACTTTAAGGCTCATAAAGGATCAATCTGCTGAAATCAACTTAGGAAAAAAACCTTTGAAAGGCTATTTTTAAAAATTAACAAAACAGATGAAAGAAAAAAAAATATTTCAAATAGTTTTTGGAGATCGATTCTCCCATAATATATTGCAAAGGTATTTGCACTTTCAGCACTTAAACACACTGAATACCTTACATTTACGGAAATTGAAAGTGAAAAAAGCTGTAAAAACTAATATTTTACATTCTTTTGGGAACACTGATATATTTCTTAAATGATTCACTCCCTTTTGCTCATATGTTGTTGTAATTGCTGATGTAAAGCAGACACAGACAGTATACGCATATAATATATACATACAAATATAACTTTCAAGCAAGAAAATTATAAAACATATTCAAGCTGCCAAACTTTCAGGGCAACACAAGTATGTTTTCACAACACAAAAGGTAAGAATTTGCTTAGTATTCATTACTTGAAATAATTTTGATTCTGTCTTTGAATAGCTCATCATTCTGTTTGATGTACACTTCATACTCTTAAGAATATTAGATTTGTTTTACAGACTGATCATCATTATTTTAGCCTTTTCCAGTAGACATATTTTCTAAAATTGTCTTGTTTTATACCACTCATCTTGGGTAGGAAAACTTTCAAGTAGTTCATCTGACTTTCATCTATACCAAAATGTTGCTTAATGTTCCTCATGCCATTTTATTGATAGTTTTATACAGTATTATATAAACTCATATATTTGCAGAGTAGAAGTTGTAGAGCTGTGGACTTGTAATATTATTTACATGTTAATTCTTCTTGTGTTTATGTGGAGCACTTTTTTCCTGACTCAATCTTTTTCACTTTTTTTTTTAATCTTGCATATAATGAAGAACATAAAGGAAACTAATCTAAAATATAAAGATTACCAAATGCTTCATGTTTATAGTTGTATAATCATCAGTAAGGTTTAGATATAAAATATTTCCAGCAACCCCAAGATTTGCAACCATGTTTATTGCATCTTACTCTTCAAGAAACTGCCCGGCTATTTGATCATAGATTATATGATGGCTTGTAGCTTGATTTCAGTGTTACATTTGTATCTTTTGCACATAGCTAGACTGTAAGAGAAGTTCAAGAAAAGTGTTTTATTGAAGAATAAGAAAGAAAAAAAATCTCTGCTTTATAATACTGAAATGAAAAAATGATTTATTTCTGTGTAAAAGTGTGCATTTTCTCAAAGATCTCAGACTTCATTCCATAAGAGCAAAATGCTCAGTCCCTAGACCAACTACTATTGCTTGTTATCAGGCCAAACAAAGTCTTCTCTCAGTTCAGAAAATGTATGCTGGAACAGGAAGGCAGAAAGATATCTGAGTGTGTGGGTAGAGGTGAGGGGGAGCTGATCAGGTGGAGGCGTTCAGCCAGAGTTAACTAAGAAGGTGGAAGGGAGGAGCGCTAACCTGCACTCTCAATCCAAAAGTGTCCTAGGCTTTTACCACTCTCTACTCCGTCATATTTCCAATTGGTCTTGGCAGTTCTAACTCCTATATAAGTTCTAAATCTCTCTACCTTTCTCCATCTTCATTGTCTCCACCCTGGTAAAAGCCAACACTAATTTTCATCTGGCCGGCTACAGCTGCCTGCTAACTGATCTCATTGTTTCCTTTATACTATTTCCAATTCATTCTCTGATAAATTATTAATGAGCTTTCAAAACCCCAAATCTAATTATGTCACATTCTTCTATATAAAACTTTTATTGCTGCTATTGTTCTTTATAATTTCCTTCAAACACGTGTGTGTGTGTGTGTGTGTGTGTGTGTGTGTGTGATTAATTTTTTGATTTTTTTTTCTTTTTTTTTAAATTGAAGTAGGGCTTCCCTAGTGGCTCAGACAGTAAAGAATCTGCCTGCAGTGCAGGAGACCTGGGTTCAATTCTTGAGTCAGTAATATTCCCTGTAGAAGGGAATGGCAACTCACTCCAGTATTCTTGCCTGGAGACTTCCATGGGCAGAGGAGCCTGCAGAGCTACGTTCTGTGGGGTTACAAAGAATGAGACAGGACTGAATGAGTAACACTCACTCACTCACTCATAGTTGATATACAATTTTGTGTTAATTTTGTGGCAATTTCTACTGTACAGTAAAGCAATTCATTTATACATATATGTTTACATTCTTTTTAAAATTCTTTTCTATTATGGTTTTTAATAGTATGTTTAATAAAATGCATATGTATTTATTTGCATTTGACTCTTTCCCTAGTCAGCTTGTTTTGAAGTCTAACTGTTTTGGTTGGTTAAGGTGACATTAAAATACAGATCTTGTGTTCAAAGAGCTTAACCAAATCAAATTCATGATATTATTTCCTTTTGGGGAGGAACAGAGAAAGGGATGTAACAGTGGGGATGGTAAAAATAAAAACTTGTGGATCATAAAAATATGGATGTACATGTATTATATGTATTGTTCTTCCTTTGGCATTTCCATATTTTTCACAAATGCCCAAGGGAGTGCAAAGAAACTTAGTTGATTAATTTCTTTTAAAATAAAAACAAAATCTTTTTCATGTCCTAAGATTTTCCATGATTTTGTGACCTTCCTTTACATCACTCGAGTTATGCTTGACTTCTTGCTTCCTCCAATACAATTTCTTCCTCCAATTGTTCTTTCATAATTCAGGGCCTCCATATATGTGGTTTCTTTTGATTAGAAGTTTTGGGGAGGATAGGAGATATGAATTCTGTTCTATATTGCTGAAAATGACCCTGAAAATATGGACAGCCACTTTGTAAGACAAATGACCAAGGTTTAATAAAATTGAAGATGGAAACAGCAAATTGCAGAAGGAAATGGCAACCCACTTCAGTATTCTTGTCTGGAGAATTTCATGGAAAGAGGAACCTGACAGGCTGTAGTCTTTGGAGTCACACAGAGTTGGACATAGATATTGCTGAAGTGACTAAGCAGCAATACAATTAAAAATTTACATATTCTCAGACTTTCCCAGCTCTCCAGTGGCTAAACCTCCATACTCTTAATGCAGATTGGTAGATATGAGTTGAACCCCTGGTCAGGGAATCAAGATCCCACATGCCATGGGTGACTCCCCCCCCAAAATATTCTCTTATCCCAAATCGATTTCTCTGTAGCAGCCTTATAGAAACCATTACAGATATAAAAGTGGATTAGTGCACAAGTTTATTCATGAAAATTTTGACTGCAGTAACAAAGTTTAGAATTGACCAACTAAAGTATAGAATGTTATAATTATGCACTGTTATGCAGTATCCAAAAAGAATAAAGTAGGTCTCTGCAAACTTACATGAAATAAAAAATCTTAAAGAAATCTTGCTGAATGCAAAAAAATTCCAAAATAAGTATACTACAGTATCAGTTAAGTAAAAGAAAGGGAAGAATAGCATGCAGAAATTTAGAATTGTATGTATGAAAATACTAATAAAATTTAAGATAGCTGGTATAGGACTTCCCA
The DNA here is from genome assembly GCA_022376925.1 of Tragulus kanchil. Classification (NCBI taxonomy): domain Eukaryota; kingdom Metazoa; phylum Chordata; class Mammalia; order Artiodactyla; family Tragulidae; genus Tragulus; species Tragulus kanchil. The sequence goes on along the minus strand of JAIOJX010000028.1, from coordinate 115,409,537 downwards.
GATGGCAGTAATGGTAAAGAAAATGCCTGCCAGTGCAGGAGATGTAAGAGATGTGAGTTTGATCACTGAGACAGGAAGATCCTGTGGAGAAAGGGTATGGCAACCCACTCCAGTATTATTGCCTGGAGAATTCCTTGGACATAGGAGCTAGGTAGGTTATAGTCCATAGGTTAGCAAAGAGTTGGACATGACTGAAGTACTTAGTAATTATGCATGCACAGGCAATATGGGGGGCTCTATTGAAAGTATTCAAAGCAAAACTTAGATATTCAATCTCACTGTTAGAATCTTTCATATTTTGGGTTCTGATTCCCATTCATATTATTAACTAGATTATATGTAACTCTTACTTTGTCATACAGCTAAAATTAATATGACAAGTCTCACAGATACTCTAATCTTAGGTCTTCCTTAAATCTCTGTTATCCAGAGAATAGGCTCAATAAAAAACAATGTAATTCTTTTCTCTATACATTATTATTTCCACAATGAGTTTGTTCCCGTCTCAATATAATATAAATTGCTAAACCTGTAAGAATAACATAGAGGTGAAATTCTGAAAGTTTGCTGTAACCATATTTAAAGAATCTATGCATTTTTGTTGATAACTAAAACACAGATCTGGACTATTGAATCTTTATTTTATAATATGACATTAATCTTTTTAAAGTTTCTTGTTCCTTATGGAGAACTATTCAATATTAATGTCAGTGATGGATCAGTATAGATTTATAGATATAATATGGAATCTTATAAATCTAGCAAGTCATTTTTTCTATAGAAACTTGAAATAGGATTGAAATTTCAAATTTTTCAAATAAGTTCTGAATTCAAGCAGAAGGTAGTTGATGTCTACTTTTGTACTAAAAAATGAATTTGACTTTAATATAAAACATTCTAAAAACAGCTATCTTGCTTTTATATGGTTTATGTTTTCTTTGAAGCCATCTAGCAAGCATGTTGCTCATTTTAGTTCATTTTATTCCTAAGGTACTATGAGAAAGTGGGCATGGACCATCCTATTATCTGTTTGATTTATGTATCTCAGCACACTCCCTAAGTTGGGCATGAAGCAAAATGTTTATTTTTTTCCCTTGGGGAATCTCAAAAGAATTAAAAGTGATAGCAAGACAGTATATAGTATCAGTAGGAACAATAGGAAACTGCTTTTTTTTTTTCTTTTTCAGTTCATTTGGACTGTATATGGATAGTATTTGTCACTGGAATAATGCAGCTCATTTATATTGTATCTGTTCTTCTGTGGAGCTCAAAGCACTTTATAGTCACCCTCATTAATCTTAAAGCCTTTCTCTGTAGGCTAGGCATTTGGCAGATTTTGTCCTCATTTTATAGCCTGGCAAAGCACTTATAGTCACCCTCGACATGACTGAAGTTAGAATTTGCATGCACAGGCAATATGGGGGGCTCTATTGAAAGTATTCAAAGCAAAACTTAGATATTCAATCTCACTGTTAGAATCTTTCATATTTTGGGTTCTGATTCCCATTCATATTATTAACTAGATTATATGTAACTCTTACTTTGTCATACAGCTAAAATTAATATGACAAGTCTCACAGATACTCTAATCTTAGGTCTTCCTTAAATCTCTGTTATCCAGAGAATAGGCTCAATAAAAAACAATGTAATTCTTTTCTCTATACATTATTATTTCCACAATGAGTTTGTTCCCGTCTCAATATAATATAAATTGCTAAACCTGTAAGAATAACATAGAGGTGAAATTCTGAAAGTTTGCTGTAACCATATTTAAAGAATCTATGCATTTTTGTTGATAACTAAAACACAGATCTGGACTATTGAATCTTTATTTTATAATATGACATTAATCTTTTTAAAGTTTCTTGTTCCTTATGGAGAACTATTCAATATTAATGTCAGTGATGGATCAGTATAGATTTATAGATATAATATGGAATCTTATAAATCTAGCAAGTCATTTTTTCTATAGAAACTTGAAATAGGATTGAAATTTCAAATTTTTCAAATAAGTTCTGAATTCAAGCAGAAGGTAGTTGATGTCTACTTTTGTACTAAAAAATGAATTTGACTTTAATATAAAACATTCTAAAAACAGCTATCTTGCTTTTATATGGTTTATGTTTTCTTTGAAGCCATCTAGCAAGCATGTTGCTCATTTTAGTTCATTTTATTCCTAAGGTACTATGAGAAAGTGGGCATGGACCATCCTATTATCTGTTTGATTTATGTATCTCAGCACACTCCCTAAGTTGGGCATGAAGCAAAAATGTTTATTTTTTTCCCTTGGGGAATCTCAAAAGAATTAAAAGTGATAGCAAGACAGTATATAGTATCAGTAGGAACAATAGGAAACTGCTTTTTTTTTTTCTTTTTCAGTTCATTTGGACTGTATATGGATAGTATTTGTCACTGGAATAATGCAGCTCATTTATATTGTATCTGTTCTTCTGTGGAGCTCAAAGCACTTTATAGTCACCCTCATTAATCTTAAAGCCTTTCTCTGTAGGCTAGGCATTTGGCAGATTTTGTCCTCATTTTATAGCCTGGGAGACTATAGTTTAAAGACTATTGTGCAGATATCTATAGAGTTCAGAATACAACCAACTGTTATATGAACAGGTGAGAAAGACTTCTTAAAATTAAGCTGTTACTATAACAGCTTTATAGTAGTAATTGTTCCAAGAAGCCTAATGCTAAATATAATAATATAAAATATTCTGACTTCTCTTTATATCAAGGAGTTTTCCTTCTTACTCGGTGGTTAATAAGATTTTCATTCTTCTATACATCCAGGATTGAAACCATAGTTGCTTACTCTATCATTGCCACAACTCTTCAGTGGGTGGCCAAGTCTTGCAGGCTTGTGTAGGGTTTTCATGTAGACCTTCACCCTTCTGTTTCCAGAGACTTTTTTTTTTCATTGAGGTATTACTTCTTGTTGAGTAATACCACCAGGACCTTAATTTTAGAGTCTAAAAGTACCAGACTCTGAGCCCACTTCTGTTGCTCACCAGCTCTTTAGCATCTCTATGTTCTTGAACTTTAGAGTCATTTCTGTAAAGTGGAAATAATAATTAGTTTGAACAGTTGTCATATATAATGTATGGAAATGGAATGAGATATACTAAATGCTAAGCTCTATGTCTGGCAAAACTAGAATCTATTTGTGTTGTTTTGATCATGTTCCCTTTTCCATATCTGTCCTTTTCTCCATAGCACTCTCAGATCAATATTGCTAAAAACCACTCGCATGTTAACAGTTGTTTGCTCAAACTCCTATCCACACCCCCAGTATTTACTTAATATTCTCATGCTTATCTGTCACACGAGGCCCAACACAGTAAGCAGTTGATAGTTCTCATCTTTATCTGCAGCACACATGGTGATCTCAGTTAGCTTGGTGGCTGCCACCCTTTTTCCACACCTTTGTCTTCCCATGATGGTCATTTAATTATGTTGATTCTTTTGTCTGAAGTCATCTCTCATTCACATTTTGTTTATCATTTGTAATTTGTATGTTCTATAAAAAAAATTCTATCAAAGCCAGAATCATTGAGACCAGATGTAGGGAAAGACGGCAGTTCTAGTCATTGTTTTGTAGCTTGGCTCTGATATATTTGCCACTGACCAGTCATGGAACATTGCTGTGCCACTCACCCTAGAGTGTTTTTGATTTTTTTTTCTTTTCCAGTACCCATTGCTGTTCTTTTCAGATATTTGTTTCCTCCTTATTTCTGGGGAAACTGTTCTCTTCAGACCTGCCAAAGCCTCTTCAGCTCACTAGTTCACCTCATACACTTCGTCACAGACCTTGGGTTTTCTGGCCACTCTGAAGCTCGTCCATTCACTAATTAGCTCCGTCCATGAAGCTGGATGTTTTCAATCTTCTCTCTCCTCCTAGATCTTACACTGGGCTCCCTATTTCCATTTCAACCCACCTGCCTCAAAAATGCAGTTAAGCAGTGGTGTTAGACAAAGATCCGTCATTGTTTTCTAGAAAAATGTCTTGGACTTTTTCATTTTCTAGTTATTTATGATCCCAGTCATTTACTGTCTCTCCTAGGAAATATTAATGATGTTGCCCAAGAGTGACCAAAAAGGTCCTTGACATGTAGCTCAGAATATGATATTATATCATTGGATTGAAGAATATAATATTATATCATTGGATTGATAGGAAGAAAAGTGAAGACACCAGAAAGAAAACTTAGGCCAGAATGAGTAATACTGAACTTGGTTTAATCTCTGTTATCATGGAAAAGCCTTTAAAATATGACTATTCATAGTGCTGCTTGAAGTCCTGCATATAAGAACTAACAAAGACATTATTCTTATCCTTAAAAACACTTTTGCTTATTAACTGGACCGTTAGTACTATAATGTGTCTAATTGTAACACTACAGCCTGTACTGTGACTTCAAAGAGGACATTATTTAGTGATATAACTTTTCAATACACTGAAAAACATCACCTTAGTGATAAAAATAGACAAAACATTATACTAATCTTCTTGGGGTTTTTTTTTTTTTTGGATGTGAATTTAGGGTTTCACTTTTTTGTTTGAAGAAATGTATATCCAAAACAAACTGATTAAATTACATTCAAGTTAAAGGACTCTTCTGTAAGAAATTTCTCATAAATATAAATTCAGAGAAAAATTAGTAATAGAGTATTTCTGACTAGGGGTTTTTTGATCAAGTGACTTATTGTAGGGTTTTTCAAGGCACTCTGATATATTTGCCACTGACAGTCTCAGCTCACTAGTTTTTGATTTTTCTTTCCAGTACCCATTGCTGTTCTTTTCAGATATTTGTTTCCTCCTTATTTCTGGAAACTGTTCTCTTCAGACCTGCCAAAGCCTCTTCAGCTCACTAGTTCACCTCATACACTTCGTCACAGACCTTGGGTTTTCTGGCCACTCTGAAGCTCGTCCATTCACTAATTAGCTCCGTCCATGAAGCTGGATGTTTTCAATCTTCTCTCTCCTCCTAGATCTTACACTGGGCTCCCTATTTCCATTTCAACCCACCTGCCTCAAAAATGCAGTTAAGCAGTGGTGTTAGACAAAGATCCGTCATTGTTTTCTAGAAAAATGTCTTGGACTTTTTCATTTTCTAGTTATTTATGATCCCAGTCATTTACTGTCTCTCCTAGGAAATATTAATGATGTTGCCCAAGAGTGACCAAAAAGGTCCTTGACATGTAGCTCAGAATATGATATTATATCATTGGATTGAAGAATATAATATTATATCATTGGATTGATAGGAAGAAAAGTGAAGACACCAGAAAGAAAACTTAGGCCAGAATGAGTAATACTGAACTTGGTTTAATCTCTGTTATCATGGAAAAGCCTTTAAAATATGACTATTCATAGTGCTGCTTGAAGTCCTGCATATAAGAACTAACAAAGACATTATTCTTATCCTTAAAAACACTTTTGCTTATTAACTGGACCGTTAGTACTATAATGTGTCTAATTGTAACACTACAGCCTGTACTGTGACTTCAAAGAGGACATTATTTAGTGATATAACTTTTCAATACACTGAAAAACATCACCTTAGTGATAAAAATAGACAAAACATTATACTAATCTTCTTGGGGTTTTTTTTTTTTTGGATGTGAATTTAGGGTTTCACTTTTTTGTTTGAAGAAATGTATATCCAAAACAAACTGATTAAATTACATTCAAGTTAAAGGACTCTTCTGTAAGAAATTTCTCATAAATATAAATTCAGAGAAAAAATTAGTAATAGAGTATTTCTGACTAGAGTTTTGTAGTGCAGACAATTCTTGATGATCAAGCTGTAGCTTATTAGCTGAGGGAATTTTTTTCCAAGGCACATGTTTAAAAATCTCTTCCAAGTATACCTTCACTGGTATATCTTCTTTTTTCTTCTAGGTGTATCTTCTATGAAGATACACTAGCACTACAGCAGGATATTAGAGTGAAATTTTTCAAGTCACAATTCTATGTGTAATTGATAGTAAAAATAAATTTAATATTTTTATGAAAAATAATAAGCTAAGAAGATAATTTATTGAAAATCTTTCATACTACCCATTCCGCTATGAGGAATTTTTCTATAATTACAATGGAATATTCACCTAAAATTTAGATGTAAGCATGTAAGAACAGAGTCTCTTTCAATATAAAGATGAGAAAGATTTTTGTTAAATTACTATCAGGATTATAAAATGTCATATATTATTTTGAAACACAAGTTAGGGAGCAGAGTCTTAGAAATGATAATCCTAAGACATTGTGTATGAGATGAGTTTAAGATGGCAAAGAGGAGAAAAAATGCTCAGTCACTTTCTAATTAGAAGCAGAGTACAAAACAGATGTTGGTCTCTGGAATCCAGGCAACTGTCCTCTTGTGTCACTCCGTCCATTTCAGCAACAGAAAATACACAAGAAACCATAAAGAGCTGAGAAGTTCTTCATATAGATTGCTCATTTAATCTAACATCTGTATCAGAAGAGCTAGAGTTAATTTTTTTCTACCTTTGCTGTCAGGAAACATTTAAAACATAAGTTATCTAGAAATAATGCACTTGGTTTTCTGCCTTTTCATCTAATCAGTCTCATGGAATAATGTGTTCTACTTACAATCTGGTAAGAAGGGTTTAATTGTTTTAATGGTAAAAGAGGACATTATTAGTGATATAACTTTTCAATACACTGAAAAACATCACCTTAGTGATAAAAATAGACAAAACATTATACTAATCTTCTTGGGGTTTTTTTTTGGATGTGAATTTAGGGTTTCACTTTTTTGTTTGAAGAAATGTATATCCAAAACAAACTGATTAAATTACATTCAAGTTAAAGGACTCTTCTGTAAGAAATTTCTCATAAATATAAATTCAGAGAAAAAATTAGTAATAGAGTATTTCTGACTAGAGTTTTGTAGTGCAGACAATTCTTGATGATCAAGCTGTAGCTTATTAGCTGAGGGAATTTTTTTCCAAGGCACATGTTTAAAAATCTCTTCCAAGTATACCTTCACTGGTATATCTTCTTTTTTCTTCTAGGTGTATCTTCTATGAAGATACACTAGCACTACAGCAGGATATTAGAGTGAAATTTTTCAAGTCACAATTCTATGTGTAATTGATAGTAAAAATAAATTTAATATTTTTATGAAAAATAATAAGCTAAGAAGATAATTTATTGAAAATCTTTCATACTACCCATTCCGCTATGAGGAATTTTTCTATAATTACAATGGAATATTCACCTAAAATTTAGATGTAAGCATGTAAGAACAGAGTCTCTTTCAATATAAAGATGAGAAAGATTTTTGTTAAATTACTATCAGGATTATAAAATGTCATATATTATTTTGAAACACAAGTTAGGGAGCAGAGTCTTAGAAATGATAATCCTAAGACATTGTGTATGAGATGAGTTTAAGATGGCAAAAGAGGAGAAAAAATGCTCAGTCACTTTCTAATTAGAAGCAGAGTACAAAACAGATGTTGGTCTCTGGAATCCAGGCAACTGTCCTCTTGTGTCACTCCGTCCATTTCAGCAACAGAAAATACACAAGAAACCATAAAGAGCTGAGAAGTTCTTCATATAGATTGCTCATTTAATCTAACATCTGTATCAGAAGAGCTAGAGTTAATTTTTTTCTACCTTTGCTGTCAGGAAACATTTAAAACATAAGTTATCTAGAAATAATGCACTTGGTTTTCTGCCTTTTCATCTAATCAGTCTCATGGAATAATGTGTTCTACTTACAATCTGGTAAGAAGGGTTTAATTGTAAATTAATGGTTTCATATTTTACAACAACCAAAAAGCAGACAAAACACATCTACACAGTTTGTTGTCTTTAAAAAAAACCTGCAAACTATACTTTTTCTAAAATAGGAAACTTTGCAAATCATTCCAATGTTCATACCCTTCAACTGTGAGATGGAAAGTTTCTCGGGGGAAATGCCTCAGAAGAGGATTGCTTTGCTTATCTTACATGTGTTGTACAGATGGCCAATTATTCCAGTTATGAATCTAAACTACACTCCTCAAAGTAAATAACAAATGAAATATTTTATCTGTCTGTTTGTTTTCCTTATGATATAGTTTATAGTTTATTTCCAAATGTTCATGCTCTTGGAATGCTTTAGGAAATGAAATAGCCTTGGAGTAGACAAATAATGAATACAAAAACAAAAAAAATATTTAGATTTAGGCAGAATGGAGAATCAGTTCTCATAGAACTAACTATTCTTCTAAAATAGAATTAAGAAAACATTTGTCAGCATTGTTCAGTTTCAGATCACCACTTGTTTGTGCATTTATATTTTCACTTAAAATGACAAATTTATAAATGTTAATTCAGTGAGGTAAAAGCTTATACCAAAGGAAGTACTATTTTGAGGGAGCAGAAAGGATCCTATTGCAAAAGTTCCTGTAGAGGACATGTTGTTAATGATGACAACTCTCCGTGAAATACAGAAACAGACTTTGTCTTTAAAGTACCTGTATCAGTGTGCTTTAAAGTGATAAAAGTTTATAAAATATATTCTTATAACTCTGTAAATAATAATCAAATCAGTTATAGGAAGCACCAGTTTTCAACTAACAGTATAATTCGATATTATGCTTATGTCCTACATAATGATCAAAAGAAGCACAATACCTTTCTTGATTGCTCATTTAATCTAACATCTGTATCAGAAGAGCTAGAGTTAATTTTTTTCTACCTTTGCTGTCAGGAAACATTTAAAACATAAGTTATCTAGAAATAATGCACTTGGTTTTCTGCCTTTTCATCTAATCAGTCTCATGGAATAATGTGTTCTACTTACAATCTGGTAAGAAGGGTTTAATTGTAAATTAATGGTTTCATATTTTACAACAACCAAAAAGCAGACAAAACACATCTACACAGTTTGTTGTCTTTAAAAAAAACCTGCAAACTATACTTTTTCTAAAATAGGAAACTTTGCAAATCATTCCAATGTTCATACCCTTCAACTGTGAGATGGAAAGTTTCTCGGGGGAAATGCCTCAGAAGAGGATTGCTTTGCTTATCTTACATGTGTTGTACAGATGGCCAATTATTCCAGTTATGAATCTAAACTACACTCCTCAAAGTAAATAACAAATGAAATATTTTATCTGTCTGTTTGTTTTCCTTATGATATAGTTTATAGTTTATTTCCAAATGTTCATGCTCTTGGAATGCTTTAGGAAATGAAATAGCCTTGGAGTAGACAAATAATGAATACAAAAACAAAAAAAATATTTAGATTTAGGCAGAATGGAGAATCAGTTCTCATAGAACTAACTATTCTTCTAAAATAGAATTAAGAAAACATTTGTCAGCATTGTTCAGTTTCAGATCACCACTTGTTTGTGCATTTATATTTTCACTTAAAATGACAAATTTATAAATGTTAATTCAGTGAGGTAAAAGCTTATACCAAAGGAAGTACTATTTTGAGGGAGCAGAAAGGATCCTATTGCAAAAGTTCCTGTAGAGGACATGTTGTTAATGATGACAACTCTCCGTGAAATACAGAAACAGACTTTGTCTTTAAAGTACCTGTATCAGTGTGCTTTAAAGTGATAAAAGTTTATAAAATATATTCTTATAACTCTGTAAATAATAATCAAATCAGTTATAGGAAGCACCAGTTTTCAACTAACAGTATAATTCGATATTATGCTTATGTCCTACATAATGATCAAAAGAAGCACAATACCTTTCTTGACTGCACATTAGTCAAACCATTTCACTATAATAAAAACTCTTCTTTAATTGAATCTTTGCCAAATTTAGAACATGTTCCAAGGCCGCATGACCGCATATATACAGAGAGAGGATTAAGCAAATTTGCTTCAGGTGAGAGGATGCTGGTAATTTATGTTTTAGAGTCCTATGCACCAAATAATTTTACTTTACTCATATATATATATATATATACATATATACACATAATTTATATATCTAAACATAGAAGAAAACATATTTTTAGCTATGGCAAATTTTTTCTAGCTTTTCCTAAGTCTCTGTCGTATCTGTGATCAATATCTTTGAATAACCTAATTGGAAAGATAGAACCCAAATTAAATTAACAATGATTAATATAAATTAATAAATTATTAGCAAAGACTTCTCTTAGATACTATTTTTAAAAAATAAAATTGCAGGGGCTTTCCTGATGGTCCAGTGGGTAAGGACACCATCTTGCAGTGCAAGGGGCGCCGGTTCAATCCCTGGCCTGGGAAGATTCTGTTTGCCGTGGAGTAGCTGGACCAATGTGTCCAATTACCGAGTCGGAACTCTGGAGTGCATGTGCCCAGATTTGGTGCTCTGCAACAACAGAGGCCACCTCAATGGGAGGCCCACACAGGCCAAACAAAGATGGATGAAAATAGATAAATGAAAGACCAATAGAACTGGCCCGCCCACCCACCTCCCTCCTCACCCCTCATCCCACCACCACCCCCAAAACTAAATAAAATAAAATAAAATTGCAGTCCACATAATCTGTATGATCTTTTAAAGTCAGAATATACATCTGCTATTTTGTAAAGGAGTAATTTGTTTTTAGATGAAGCTAATAAATTTGTTTTACTCGAATTTAATTATTTAATGAAATATTATGACATGTACTAGGGAACATGGCTTAGCTTGAGAAAGAACCAAGGAAACAAGGTGATGAGACTGTGTCTTCAGTTTTAGCATCTTGTGATTGTAAGTGTTCTATCCTGAGTCATGAGTTTTAAGCTTATGATTAGAAAAAGTTACTCATGTGAACATGGGTATGAATATTGATTTAAAAACTACTTATTGACCCCCTACTTTTTACTATGCACTGTGCTAAGCTATGGCAATACATTAGTGGATGAACTCTCAAGATGTTTATATTCTGGTCAGTGGGCAGAAAAAGAAATGGAATTTAGAGCAGGGTTAGCCACATTAATGTAAGTTAGCACTTAACTTTGGCTTTCCAGGTGGTGCTAGTAGTAAAGAACCTTTCTGCCAATGCAGGACATGCAAGAGACACAAAAATGGCAGCCCACTCCAGTATTATTGCCTGGGGAACCCAGTGGACAAAGGAGCCTGGTGACCAACAGTCCATATGGTCACAAAGAACTGGACACAACTGAAGCAATTTAGCAGGCACGCATATAGGACTTACGTAAAGGCACATACAAGGACAAAGCTTTGCAGAATAAGTGACATTGAAGATTTGGGTAAACTGGCTTTAGTTAGTATTTAGATCAGCAATTTACATGCCAGAAGGCAAGAAATATGATGTAATGAACTAATAATTTTCAGTTTAATTATAAGAATAACTATCAGTAATGCAAACCCTATATCTTTGAAAGTAGATATACATGTGTGTATGTACATAAGTATGTGTGTATATGCATGATGTATACTTAGAGAACAATGTATGCTCTCTGAGAACCTGTGTAGCACAAAGCCTATTTAAATGTTAAGTATTTCATTTTTATTAATAGCCAGAACAACACTGCTGAAATTGACTAGCTCCAAGGAAGATGGAAATATTCATAACCAGCAGTTATGAGATGCTGAAATAATAAAGAATCAACTGTATTTACAAGGACAACAAAATGACTAGCCAATTTAGTGTGCTGGTCATTTCAGCAAAATAACTGTAAATTTAGGGAGCTAAGATAAAAGTGAAAAAACATTCATGCCAGTTATTTAATGGTCTGATTTCTGTCAAAGTGGCAGCCCTCTGGAGAAAGTCAAATCAAATATTCTTTAATAATATTGCTGATATCAGCCTTCTCATTTGATATTTGAGTCCTTTTCATAAAAGTGCAGCACAAAATGTATTTTTAAAATCTCTACTTTTTAAAACTCTGATTGCTTGGTTCTCTGGAAAGTAGGATGTATTTACACCTTAGGTTTGCCAGGATTTTTATTATAATGAATTAAAATAGTTGAAAATAGAAAAGAAAGTAAAATAATTAGCTATTTTAATATTTATTCATGACTTAAATAAAGTGTTATAAATGTAATTTTGATTTTCAAATCACCAAATTTATCTTTGAAAAAAGGGCAGAACCAAAACGAAATGCTCTTGGCCCTATTGAAACTTGATATTTAGTGCTAGCATAGGCACAGACTTTGTACCCATTTTGAAGGAGACCTTCCGAGAAGATCTCTAGAGTTTATTAATATACTCAATGACTCTGTCACCTGTAATTTGGGGAAAAGCAACTAAAGTTAGTCTATTATTCTTCATCCTCTTTATGCTGCTTTATTTTATATCTTCTTTGCTATGAAAATTATGTGAATTATGTGACAGAAAAATATATAATGATGTGGACCATTGCTTGGACTTCCCAGATGACGCTAGTGTAAAGAACCTACCTGCCAATACAGGAGACTCAAGAGATACGGGTTCGATCTCCTTGGTTGGGAAGATCCCCTGGAGGAGGGCCTGGCAAACCACTGTAGTGTTCATGTCTGGAGAGTCCCATGGGCAGAAGAGGCTTGCAGACTATAGTCCATTGGGGTGAAAAGAGTTGGACAGGAAGTGATATGGCAGGCATGCACGCGTGTAGGCTGTTACTTATCTAATGTGCATATGAATCACCTGAGGGTATCATTTGGCTACAGATTCCAATTCAGAAGGTCTGGAGTGGGGCCTGAAATTCTGCACTTCTAAGGAGTCCTGCCCATGCTGCTTGTCCAAGGACTACACACTGAACTTGAAGGATCTAGAGGGTCTGTGGTTACATTATATAGCATGGATCTATACACATTCACAGTCACGTGCCAAGGGTGGAGTTACACACTTATTTTGGAAGTCCTGCTGTCCTCCCCAAAGGTAGTAATCCTCATCTTTGAGCCACAAAAGGCCTTTCTTATTTTATTTATCAACACATTCTTTACCTTGTGTTTCATCTCATTCCCTTAATTCTGAGAATCCCAGTAACTAAGTTTTCTTGTCTCTTAAGGGCTATCTTTCCTAATGCCCTGGGTAATTGATCTTTGCAGTATGCACTAAGATATTTAATTGCCCTTAAAAAAATTCTATCTCACTACACAAAAGTGCTGACAGATAACAGATAGGCCTGAAGTGAGCATCAAAGATTTGAAAACACTTAATGAAAAGCCTAGTACATTTGTATGATCAGAAACTATTTTACTTATTTTTAATCTTGCTTCTTCTAAGTTTCAGCCACTATGGTTTAGTTTTAGGCCTCTGGGTTCATGTATAATTTTATTTCAGTCAATCAGGTAATGACAACCCTTCAGTGTTCAGATATAGGATATGAGATGATGATCTTCTCATAGTGAAATTATGTATTTGTTACATTTCAAACAGTGAGTCAGTGACAGAGTCAATCTTGGGATTCTGTATTTCCAGTGTCCTCTTTCTGCTGTATACACATGGCATTGTATTGAAGACTAGATTATTAAACCGGAAGTATCAATCCATATCTTCATCTGGGTTGCAAAGAGTTCATAAACTAAAGAGAGAACTAGGTATCTACTAAAATAAAACTTAGTGTCAGTCTTTTATTGAGCATACAAAATGTGCAATGTGTGATGTAGATGCCACAATCTAAAAGGTAAAGTGCAAAAATACAATGCTGTGTTTTTCCTGGATGGTATTCTCTGTGTCAAAGTACATAATCCATCTGATTTTCAGCTCACATCTAATGGGTTCTTATAGTTTACTAATGTTTTAGAACATAACTGAGTAAAAATGCTACATGTGTTTGGTTTTACTCAGTCTCTTAATCATATAAGATTAAATTCTCTTGGTTCTTCACTAAATGAGTTTTTCTAAATGACTTTTGTCTATAATTTAGCGTTAGTGTCCTCCTGCGAAGTCCTTCTTTTAGTACCTGTTCTTTGAAGTGAACTGTTCGTCAAATTTCCATTAAGCTTAAGGTGAAAAATTAATGAACCACTAACTTCAGGTATTTCAAAACTAATGCAAGCCTATTAGTCATGCAATACAAAAAATCAAGGATGTTGGTATGTTCAATTACTGTTTAGGGTTCACTCACATTTAATTTCTAAATGTATTGTTTCAGATGCTTAATAGAACATTCTGGAGAAACAAGGAATACAGCTATTGATTTTTTATTAACATCAATATATCTCAAAGATAATTTTATTTATATAAATACTTTTTATAAACCACAAAATGTGATTTAGAGCAAAGTTAATTAGTGAGCTGATGGAGGTGGGTGGGATTTGAAGGGTTTAAAACTACTTAGCTGGGGAGAAAACACTAATATATAACAAGCGTAGGACTGATAGAATTCTAATTTATTTTTCAGTTGTACCTCTGCTCCAATTTATAAGCATTCAGAAAACTAGTAAGATAGAAGCGTTGAACTATTTTTCAGAGAATTATTCATCCATCCTCCCTTCCTCCCCTCTTCCTTCCACTCTTTTACTTTCCTTCCTTTCTTCTGTCTTTCCCCTGCTAATTACTGAGCTCCTGTTATGATCCTGGAAATGTGCTAAGCATTGTGTATTGTTGACAGATCTTAGATTTTTTTTAACACATGGCATTGTATTGAAGACTAGATTATTAAACCGGAAGTATCAATCCATATCTTCATCTGGGTTGCAAAGAGTTCATAAACTAAAGAGAGAACTAGGTATCTACTAAAATAAAACTTAGTGTCAGTCTTTTATTGAGCATACAAAATGTGCAATGTGTGATGTAGATGCCACAATCTAAAAGGTAAAGTGCAAAAATACAATGCTGTGTTTTTCCTGGATGGTATTCTCTGTGTCAAAGTACATAATCCATCTGATTTTCAGCTCACATCTAATGGGTTCTTATAGTTTACTAATGTTTTAGAACATAACTGAGTAAAAATGCTACATGTGTTTGGTTTTACTCAGTCTCTTAATCATATAAGATTAAATTCTCTTGGTTCTTCACTAAATGAGTTTTTCTAAATGACTTTTGTCTATAATTTAGCGTTAGTGTCCTCCTGCGAAGTCCTTCTTTTAGTACCTGTTCTTTGAAGTGAACTGTTCGTCAAATTTCCATTAAGCTTAAGGTGAAAAATTAATGAACCACTAACTTCAGGTATTTCAAAACTAATGCAAGCCTATTAGTCATGCAATACAAAAAATCAAGGATGTTGGTATGTTCAATTACTGTTTAGGGTTCACTCACATTTAATTTCTAAATGTATTGTTTCAGATGCTTAATAGAACATTCTGGAGAAACAAGGAATACAGCTATTGATTTTTTATTAACATCAATATATCTCAAAGATAATTTTATTTATATAAATACTTTTTATAAACCACAAAATGTGATTTAGAGCAAAGTTAATTAGTGAGCTGATGGAGGTGGGTGGGATTTGAAGGGTTTAAAACTACTTAGCTGGGGAGAAAACACTAATATATAACAAGCGTAGGACTGATAGAATTCTAATTTATTTTTCAGTTGTACCTCTGCTCCAATTTATAAGCATTCAGAAAACTAGTAAGATAGAAGCGTTGAACTATTTTTCAGAGAATTATTCATCCATCCTCCCTTCCTCCCCTCTTCCTTCCACTCTTTTACTTTCCTTCCTTTCTTCTGTCTTTCCCCTGCTAATTACTGAGCTCCTGTTATGATCCTGGAAATGTGCTAAGCATTGTGTATTGTGCAATATTGTGAAAGATTTGCTCCATTTATTTAAGGGTTTTAGAGGAGAAAACCAAAATATTTTCACATAGTGATCCAGTAATTAGAAACACCAAGCACTGAAAAAAATAAAAGAAGTTCAGATAAATCACATAGAGCTGAAGGTGTCAGAGAAAGTTTCTTCCAGAAGATGAGTTGGGGTTGAAAGTAAGTGTATAGTTCAGACATGTTCAGGCACATGATACATGAGAGGAACAAGTAGGAAGGGCTTAAGCAAAAACATGGAGGGTATAAACTGCAGAATATGCAGAGGACCAGCTTAAGCTTTAGCATAAGAAATATTAGAGGAATGGTAGGAAATAAGGTTGGAAATACAGATCTGAGATTATAAAGGGCCTAGGATGGCAAATTCTGTAAGGAAGCTTAGTATGTGAACTGTGTGTGTTAGTTGCCCATTTGGGACTGACTCCTCCATAACTTTGTCTTTCCCCATTAGCATGTGTGCATGCTAAGCCACTTCAGTTGTATACAGCTCTTTGCAATCACATGGGCTGTAGCCCACCAGGCTCCTCTATCCATGGAATTCCCCAGGCAAGAAAACTAGAATGGGTTGTCATCTCTTCTCTAGGAGATCTTTCTGTCCCAGGGACCAAACCTGAGTCTCCTGAACTGCAGCAGATTCTTTACGATCTGAGACACCTGGGAGGCCTGAGGAGAGTTGAAATCATGCAGCATTTTAAGAAGTTTCATTTCATGTTGGCAACATGTTAGCACCTAACATCCATGAAAATGGCAAGATAACAGATTGTACATTTCTCACAAATGGTGTTTCACTGTTTCCGTACAAGAAGTTTCAAAGGCAACGGCTGAGGGAGAAAATGCTTGCTGGGAGAGCCAGAGTGAGATGATATATCAGGACCTCCCAGCTGGCTTGCTGACTGAGCCACACTGTGCCATGAGATATTAATCACCATGGCCACAGGTGCAACATGGAGCAGCAGTGACTCAGGACAGCAGCTTCCTTGTGGTCTGAAAGTCCCCTTTAGTTGATCTCAGCTGGTAGTATAATTGCTTACATTGTCCGTGTGAACCATGCAGGGCCTGATTCATGGGCGTACAACCCACCACATTCAGAAGGGCCTATGCTTGATTCATTTCCCTCCTTTTGCCGTTTTGAAATCCTTCTTACTTTTTGAAAAGAGTTCCCATGTTGTCGTTTTGCTCTGGGCTTCACAAATTGCATGTCCTCTGACACAAAAATGGTTAGGAAGCAATGAACTACACTGTTGTCAAGGCACATAGTCGTATAACCATGTAAAAAGGGCTAGAAAGTTGTGAGACCAACTCTGTCTTTATATCACAAAACTGACCCTAAGCTTAAATCTTACTAGTTTCTCTTTAAAGGCATGACTTCAAACTGCAGAATATGCAGAGGACCAGCTTAAGCTTTAGCATAAGAAATATTAGAGGAATGGTAGGAAATAAGGTTGGAAATACAGATCTGAGATTATAAAGGGCCTAGGATGGCAAATTCTGTAAGGAAGCTTAGTATGTGAACTGTGTGTGTTAGTTGCCCATTTGGGACTGACTCCTCCATAACTTTGTCTTTCCCCATTAGCATGTGTGCATGCTAAGCCACTTCAGTTGTATACAGCTCTTTGCAATCACATGGGCTGTAGCCCACCAGGCTCCTCTATCCATGGAATTCCCCAGGCAAGAAAACTAGAATGGGTTGTCATCTCTTCTCTAGGAGATCTTTCTGTCCCAGGGACCAAACCTGAGTCTCCTGAACTGCAGCAGATTCTTTACGATCTGAGACACCTGGGAGGCCTGAGGAGAGTTGAAATCATGCAGCATTTTAAGAAGTTTCATTTCATGTTGGCAACATGTTAGCACCTAACATCCATGAAAATGGCAAGATAACAGATTGTACATTTCTCACAAATGGTGTTTCACTGTTTCCGTACAAGAAGTTTCAAAGGCAACGGCTGAGGGAGAAAATGCTTGCTGGGAGAGCCAGAGTGAGATGATATATCAGGACCTCCCAGCTGGCTTGCTGACTGAGCCACACTGTGCCATGAGATATTAATCACCATGGCCACAGGTGCAACATGGAGCAGCAGTGACTCAGGACAGCAGCTTCCTTGTGGTCTGAAAGTCCCCTTTAGTTGATCTCAGCTGGTAGTATAATTGCTTACATTGTCCGTGTGAACCATGCAGGGCCTGATTCATGGGCGTACAACCCACCACATTCAGAAGGGCCTATGCTTGATTCATTTCCCTCCTTTTGCCGTTTTGAAATCCTTCTTACTTTTTGAAAAAGAGTTCCCATGTTGTCGTTTTGCTCTGGGCTTCACAAATTGCATGTCCTCTGACACAAAAATGGTTAGGAAGCAATGAACTACACTGTTGTCAAGGCACATAGTCGTATAACCATGTAAAAAGGGCTAGAAAGTTGTGAGACCAACTCTGTCTTTATATCACAAAACTGACCCTAAGCTTAAATCTTACTAGTTTCTCTTTAAAGGCATGACTTCTGGGGCTTCCATAGCTAAATATCACATTTCAGCCTTGTGGTTTTCAAGATGATAAATAAAGGAAATGCTTCCATAACATATTTTCTCATTCATACTCTGCCTTCTGGAGTCTGGACACCAGTATTGTTGAGTTCTGCACCCCCTACAGTTGTATCAGATTAAATTCTGAAAATAACTTGTGGCAATTATTTTCTCTAATAAAAGTCACGAAAATATAGCTCTGTGTTCACAAACATTATTGGCGGCCTGATAGTCATTCTGTTGTGTGTTTGCTTTTCTGAGTCATGAAAATATAGCTCTGTGTTCACAAACATTATTGGCTGCCTGATAGTCATTCTGTTGTGTATTTGCTTTTCTGAGTCAGTATAAACATATACAAAAATAATAAGTATTTTTTTTTTTTTAGTTCTTTCCTTATACAGATTTTATTCTCTACATTCTTTTTACTCTGAGTACTTGTATAAATGTTTTCTTGCTTGTGTTACTGTAGTTTTTTCTCTCCTTAGTTTCATTTAATTTTTTTCAAAGTTATAGGTGCATACAAATACATATTTCTTCAAGGCTTAGACACATTTATAAAAATGTGTCTCCTTCTCACATCCTTCTCTGTGTCTCTTTCCCCTTTGTCTATGTCCCCAAAGCAAGCACTTAATTGCTTTCAACATTTTTAGTTGCAACCTATTTTTCATATTTACCTTACTGTCTCTCAAGAGTGTGTTTAAAAGTTGAATTCATTTTTTTCAATCGTATCCATTATATCTACTTACCACCATGAAAGGTAAAGATTTCATTTTCTTTCGTGTTTCCATGTTCCCTCATACCTGGCATTTTCTTTTTCTTTCCTAAAGAATGGTATCTATTTTCGTATAAAAAAAGTCATTATTTATATTAACATGGGACTTTGCAGGTGGCTGAGGTAAAAGGTTACTTTTTGAAAAGAGTTCCAGGTTTTGCTCTGGGCTTCACAAATTGCATGTCTTACACAAAATGGTTAGGAAGCAATGAACTACACTGTTGTCAAGGCACATAGTCGTATAACCATGTAAAAAGGGCTAGAAAGTTGTGAGACCAACTCTGTCTTTATATCACAAAACTGACCCTAAGCTTAAATCTTACTAGTTTCTCTTTAAAGGCATGACTTCTGGGGCTTCCATAGCTAAATATCACATTTCAGCCTTGTGGTTTTCAAGATGATAAATAAAGGAAATGCTTCCATAACATATTTTCTCATTCATACTCTGCCTTCTGGAGTCTGGACACCAGTATTGTTGAGTTCTGCACCCCCTACAGTTGTATCAGATTAAATTCTGAAAATAACTTGTGGCAATTATTTTCTCTAATAAAAGTCACGAAAATATAGCTCTGTGTTCACAAACATTATTGGCGGCCTGATAGTCATTCTGTTGTGTGTTTGCTTTTCTGAGTCATGAAAATATAGCTCTGTGTTCACAAACATTATTGGCTGCCTGATAGTCATTCTGTTGTGTATTTGCTTTTCTGAGTCAGTATAAACATATACAAAAATAATAAGTATTTTTTTTTTTTTAGTTCTTTCCTTATACAGATTTTATTCTCTACATTCTTTTTACTCTGAGTACTTGTATAAATGTTTTCTTGCTTGTGTTACTGTAGTTTTTTCTCTCCTTAGTTTCATTTAATTTTTTTCAAAGTTATAGGTGCATACAAATACATATTTCTTCAAGGCTTAGACACATTTATAAAAATGTGTCTCCTTCTCACATCCTTCTCTGTGTCTCTTTCCCCTTTGTCTATGTCCCCAAAGCAAGCACTTAATTGCTTTCAACATTTTTAGTTGCAACCTATTTTTCATATTTACCTTACTGTCTCTCAAGAGTGTGTTTAAAAGTTGAATTCATTTTTTTCAATCGTATCCATTATATCTACTTACCACCATGAAAGGTAAAGATTTCATTTTCTTTCGTGTTTCCATGTTCCCTCATACCTGGCATTTTCTTTTTCTTTCCTAAAGAATGGTATCTATTTTCGTATAAAAAAAGTCATTATTTATATTAACATGGGACTTTGCAGGTGGCTGAGTGGTAAAGAATCTGCCTGCCAGTGCAGGAGATCCAAGAGATGAGTGTTCAATCCCTGGGTCAGGAAGATGGCAACCCACTTCAGTATTCTTGCCAGAGAAATCCCTTTGACAGAGGAACTGTTCAATGTCCCACTTTGGTTTCTGCTGGAGAAAGGCGCAGTTCTCAGTTTTCAAGTCTTTCTGGGTTCTGTGGTACAAACTGCATTCTACCTTTCAACTTCTGCCCTCTGCTGGCTTAGGTTTTGGTTTCTTTGGCCTGTCACATCAGCTGACACTTATTATCTACTTTCCAGCTTCTAATCTTATTGCGAGTGTCTTCTATTCTCTTTGCTCCTGTGGACTGATGCTTTTCTATCTCTTTGTTGTCATTTCAGTAGAGAATGGAAGTAAATGCTAGGTCACATTATGCTATTTGGGCTAGATTTTATTATGAAGTGTCTCAAATCATTTTTAATAAGTAGAGTATTAACTGAGAAGTAAATAAACAAATAGGTTAAAATAAACTTAGTGATCATCATTTAAATACGTGTTACAGAAAAACCTGCCCTTCAAGTGTGTTTTTCACTTCCGTTTGTTAAGGATTCTGTTTTACTCTTTTGAATACAGATGGAAGCTTTAGATACAACCGCTCTAACCTCACCTCTCTACTGGTGCAGCCCATCTCAGCGTCTCTTGTTGCAAAACTCATCTCTTCACCAAAAGAGAGAACTGCAAATGTTGCCTGCAGCCCTCTAGAACTTCCAAATAATGGTAAAGTATTTTATGTCTTTCTATGTCTTACAGTTTTCATTAAGGTCCATAATCAGTTTAATCCTTCTCTGTGTCTCTTTCCCTTTGTCTATTTCCCCGAAGCAAGCACTTAATTGCTTTCAAGATTTTAGTTGCAACCTATTTTTCATATTTACCTTACTGTCTCTCAAGAGTGTGTTTAAAAGTTGAATTCATTTTTTTCAATCGTATCCATTATATCTACTTACCACCATGAAAGGTAAAGATTTCATTTTCTTTCGTGTTTCCATGTTCCCTCATACCTGGCATTTTCTTTTTCTTTCCTAAAGAATGGTATCTATTTTCGTATAAAAAAAGTCATTATTTATATTAACATGGGACTTTGCAGGTGGCTGAGTGGTAAAGAATCTGCCTGCCAGTGCAGGAGATCCAAGAGATGAGTGTTCAATCCCTGGGTCAGGAAGATGGCAACCCACTTCAGTATTCTTGCCAGAGAAATCCCTTTGACAGAGGAACTGTTCAATGTCCCACTTTGGTTTCTGCTGGAGAAAGGCGCAGTTCTCAGTTTTCAAGTCTTTCTGGGTTCTGTGGTACAAACTGCATTCTACCTTTCAACTTCTGCCCTCTGCTGGCTTAGGTTTTGGTTTCTTTGGCCTGTCACATCAGCTGACACTTATTATCTACTTTCCAGCTTCTAATCTTATTGCGAGTGTCTTCTATTCTCTTTGCTCCTGTGGACTGATGCTTTTCTATCTCTTTGTTGTCATTTCAGTAGAGAATGGAAGTAAATGCTAGGTCACATTATGCTATTTGGGCTAGATTTTATTATGAAGTGTCTCAAATCATTTTTAATAAGTAGAGTATTAACTGAGAAGTAAATAAACAAATAGGTTAAAATAAACTTAGTGATCATCATTTAAATACGTGTTACAGAAAAACCTGCCCTTCAAGTGTGTTTTTCACTTCCGTTTGTTAAGGATTCTGTTTTACTCTTTTGAATACAGATGGAAGCTTTAGACACAACCGCTCTAACCTCACCTCTCTACTGGTGCAGCCCATCTCAGCGTCTCTTGTTGCAAAACTCATCTCTTCACCAAAAGAGAGAACTGCAAATGTTGCCTGCAGCCCTCTAGAACTTCCAAATAATGGTAAAGTATTTTATGTCTTTCTATGTGTCTTACAGTTTTCATTAAGGTCCATAATCAGTTTTAATCTGTTCAATTGCTATGTTTAGGATTATTCTTTTTCAAAAAAAGAAACATTTATTTTTGTGGCTACAAGCATTTATTTCTCTTCTCTGGCTCTTTAAGGGACATTTTTGAAAGTAGTTTTGATAAAGACTGAGAGCTGACCAAGCTGAGAGATTAAAGCAAGAAGAAAAGCGTTTTGAACTGCAGCAAAGAAAAGCAGCTTTACAAATAAAGCATTTTGTACATTCATGAAAATCTGCTTAACATAGCTTCTCAGTTTCAGCTTCAGCAGGCTTGTTGCCTGCCAAGATTCAGTGGATAGCAGTCAGCTATCTGGGGTATGAAGTCTTTTAGTAGAAAGCATTAAAGCCTAATTCCTGCAATTGACTAAAAAATCCCTCTGTCTTTACACATCATTGCCCGAGAGATGCTTCTTGTGCAGCAGTGCAGTTTGTCAGGCCTTGTTGGACCACATAGGATAAAAGTGAAGTAGTTAAGCTACCTGTGGTGGGATGAAAGTCACAAGCTGCATCTTATTTCTGCCTCCAGCCTCAGCATTAGACTTCTAAAGAAGAGACTCTCTTTATATATTGTTAAATTTGTATCTAGTCACTGTGGAACTCAACTTGAGGGCTCTGTTTTTCCTTCCATACCCAGCAGCTCCACGACCCATGTTTTGTCTCATGTTTTCTATTGACAACAAGAAATCTAAATGCTATTTTTAATAAGTGTCTCAAATCATTTTTAATAAGTAGAGTATTAACTGAGAAGTAAATAAACAAATAGGTTAAAATAAACTTAGTGATCATCATTTAAATACGTGTTACAGAAAAACCTGCCCTTCAAGTGTGTTTTTCACTTCCGTTTGTTAAGGATTCTGTTTTACTCTTTTGAATACAGATGGAAGCTTTAGATACAACCGCTCTAACCTCACCTCTCTACTGGTGCAGCCCATCTCAGCGTCTCTTGTTGCAAAACTCATCTCTTCACCAAAAGAGAGAACTGCAAATGTTGCCTGCAGCCCTCTAGAACTTCCAAATAATGGTAAAGTATTTTATGTCTTTCTATGTGTCTTACAGTTTTCATTAAGGTCCATAATCAGTTTTAATCTGTTCAATTGCTATGTTTAGGATTATTCTTTTTCAAAAAAAGAAACATTTATTTTTGTGGCTACAAGCATTTATTTCTCTTCTCTGGCTCTTTAAGGGACATTTTTGAAAGTAGTTTTGATAAAGACTGAGAGCTGACCAAGCTGAGAGATTAAAGCAAGAAGAAAAGCGTTTTGAACTGCAGCAAAGAAAAGCAGCTTTACAAATAAAGCATTTTGTACATTCATGAAAATCTGCTTAACATAGCTTCTCAGTTTCAGCTTCAGCAGGCTTGTTGCCTGCCAAGATTCAGTGGATAGCAGTCAGCTATCTGGGGTATGAAGTCTTTTAGTAGAAAGCATTAAAGCCTAATTCCTGCAATTGACTAAAAAATCCCTCTGTCTTTACACATCATTGCCCGAGAGATGCTTCTTGTGCAGCAGTGCAGTTTGTCAGGCCTTGTTGGACCACATAGGATAAAAGTGAAGTAGTTAAGCTACCTGTGGTGGGATGAAAGTCACAAGCTGCATCTTATTTCTGCCTCCAGCCTCAGCATTAGACTTCTAAAGAAGAGACTCTCTTTATATATTGTTAAATTTGTATCTAGTCACTGTGGAACTCAACTTGAGGGCTCTGTTTTTCCTTCCATACCCAGCAGCTCCACGACCCATGTTTTGTCTCATGTTTTCTATTGACAACAAAAGCATAAAAAATATGTGTTGAAAGAGCCTAAGAAAAACCCTAACTACATTCAGAATTGCCCTTTGTTAGAAGCATAGGTTTTTCAGTGTTTTTTTAGATTGAGAGTCTCCTATGACTGATTATTGATTGAACATAGTAGGAAGTATAAAAAACAATGCTAAGCCTATGTTCTCAAAACAGGAAGGAAGAAACTCCTGAGAAGTTTTGTTTAGTTTTTTTGGTCTTCTGTTCTAAGGCCCACAGTTTCATAGTGAGCTCTATTTGTTAAAATATGAAGATAATACTATACAAATATTTTCTTGGTAGGAAAAGCACTGGACATTGAAAAGACCAGATTTCAATCCAGAGATAATTACTGGTGGTTTATTCAATAAACAGTCAGACCACTCCTGCGTTCTAGTCACTGTCCTGTGAGCTGCCAGTCCCCATGACTCTCTGACTGCCCATGTGTCATCTCCCTATGGTCACAGGGTGTCTCATCTTCTAGTATCTTTGTTGTTCTGAGGATGAAATCAGAATCATTAGCTACGTATTTTTCTATACTATAGAATGGTATGGTAGCAGGTATCTTGCTTATCAAATAATTATATCCATTTCCCTCATGTATGTTAAATGTCTGCATAAGAAATGGCCCAAGCCAAGCAAAATGACATTCTTCATCTATGTCTCTCTCTGCACTAAGTTAGCAACATCTCTGAAGCTTACAGGAAAAACTGAGATACATTCTGAAACCTGTTTATAACTCCAGTGTTAAAGAAGGAACAAGTCAGACCTGATATCTAAGCTGCTACTGCTGCTTAGTTACTTCAGTCATGTCTGACTCTGTGCAGCCCTATGGCCCGAAGCCCATCAGGCTCTTCTGTCCATGGAATTCTCTAAGCACTAACACTGGAGTGAGTGGCCATGCCCTCCTCCAGGGGGATCTTCCCAACTCAAGGATGGAACCAGGGTCTCCTGCCTTGCAGGCAGATTCCTCAACATTGAGCCATTAGGGAAACCCTATGTGTGTGTGTGTGTGTGTGTGTGTGTGTGTGTGTGTATTCAGACTTCATGGTGGACTGTAGCTCACCAGGCTTCTCTGTCCTAGGAATTTTCCTGGCAAGAATACTGGAATGGGTTGTCATTTCCTTCTCCATATTTCTAAGCAGTTATACATATCAAGTTTTCCTCATGGATGTGATGATTATCACTGGTTTTAGAAATTTTCAGACAGAGATATATTTCAATCAAGATATTTCACATTATAATAGACCCTTCTTTCATCATTGTTTACTATGGAATATTATTTTGATTTCCTGAATACTGGTTGAGCAGTCTTATTTAAACTGATCTTAAATGTTGGATAAATGACCTTTCACCCACACTGTTTTAGATAGTAGTACTCATGATACATCCAAGATAATTGACTTTTAAGTTTTCTAATAAATGCATAAATACCTTAGTTGCCTACTATAATCTGTATCAGGATGGGACATGAAAAGGATATAGATGAAGTGCATTAAAACAATAACTTAACTATGGTAATGTTATATCATAATATATATAATAATAATGTAATATATCTATTTCTGACTTGAGTTTGGTAAGTATAGTCTTGAGCTTTAATATTGGGATATTTTCACTCAAAAGTTTGGGCAGGAGTGCATTAAAAATATATGTTCAAGTCAACTGATTATTTATCTTGCTCTTTTAATCCTTTATATAGATTTAAACCGCATTCTCTAAAGTCCAGGCAGCGATGCAGTAGTGTTCATTCACCATGCTTGCTTTTTCACCATCCATTTGCCCCTTTCCCCTTTTTGAACCGTGAGCAATATTTCCTGGCGATACAGTATGAGTGTGTGCATGCTAAGTTGCTTCATTCATGTCTGACTCTTTGCAACTCTATGGACTGTAGTCTGCCAGGTTCCTCTGTGCATGGGGATTCTCCTGGCAAGAATGCTGGAGTAGATTGCCATGCCCACCTCCAGGGATCTTCTGACCAAGAAGTTGAACCCACTTCTCTTGTCTCCTGCATTGGCCACTAGCACCACCTGGGTAGGTTTGACCATATCGTAAACTGTAGAAATAGATTCTGACTGGCTCAAGTCTATAAGCATATCACATCCACCATGTAATGGTGACTGGTTTAAGGATGATGTAAGTTTGGCCATACAGAGACATGACTGAATTTCTGGACCTTGAGTAATGACTAATTCTAACAGTAGAATTGAACAAGAAATCATAGCCCGGGGATCTTTCTGTAGCCTTCTGGGACCTACAGGGAATAATACCTGAAAATGTAACTAACATGAACAAGGGGTAGATGAGTAATATAGAGAAAGAGAGTGTTAGAAAGAGATTAACTCTTGTCCATGTAATTTGATGCCTAAATAAAGCCTTGTCTGAGCCCATATCTACTGAAATAGCCATATATGTAAGTCAATATATTTCTTTTTTTTTTTTTTTAGTCAACTTTTGTTTGATTTTCAGTTACTTACAAAAACTATGCAACTGATACTGTAAGTATCAACAAAAGAAGTTTAAGTATTTGCATGCATGAAACAGACTCAGTCAAGTGCAGTGAAGAGGATTGTATCTATAAGGCAAGTTCTAGGAAAACAAAGAAAATTGTATGAGGGAAAGAAAAACAAGCAGAAGAAAAGCCTCTTGCCCTCATATATACAGATTTTTTACATTGATTAGATAATTAGATATTGACACCATTTAATTTCAGTGACCTTACTTTGTTTATTTATTATATATATATTATTCTTTATTTTAAAGGTTTTACAGTTTTGTTGTTCACAAACATGTATGTTCTCAGATCAATCATATGCATATCCATGGTCCCTACCCCCCCAGTGCCCCCCATCCCACCCCTCCAGACCTTCATCCCAAGTCATTGTAAGCACTCCTATTCCTTTAGCACTATGACACTAGCTGTCTTTTCCACACATAACAGTATAGGTTTCTATGTTACTATATCCATGCTTCCCCCTCCCTATTTCTTCCACACAATGTCCCTATGTCTATGGTCTGTCCGTTTTTCCATGAGTTCCCTGCGTGTGTTATCAAGACCATCCTACTAGATTCCATATATGTGTGTTAGTATACTGTATTTGTCTTTCTCTTTTTGATTTACTTCACTTTTTATGATAGGTTCTAGAGCTAGCCACCTCATTAGGACTGAGTCTTCTGCATTTCTTGTAACAGCTGAGTAGTATTCCATTGTATATATGTACCAGAGCTTCTGGATCCATTTGTTCGTCAATGGACATCTAGGTTGCTTTCATGTTCTGGCTATTGTATAGAGAGCTGCAATGAACATTGCGGTACAGGTGCTTCTTTCAGTTTTGATTTCATCAGGATATAGGCCTAATAGTGGGATTGCTGGGTCGTAGGGTGCTTCTATTTTTAGTTTTTTAAGAAATCTCCAGACTGTCTTCCATAGAGGTTGTATCAGTTGACATTCCCACCAGCAATGCAAGAGGGTTCCCTTTTCTCCGCAGCCTCTCCAGCATTTATTGTCTGCAGATTTGTTGATGATGGCCATTCTGATGGGTGGGAGTTGGTATCTCATTGTGGTTTTAATTTGCATATCTCTAATCAAAAGCGAAGTTGAGCATCGTTTCATGTGCTTTTGGGCTATCTGTATGTCCTCTTTGGATAGGCGTCTCCTTAGGTCTTTTTCCCATTTTTTGATTGGGTTGTTCGTTTTCCCTCTCCTGAGTTGTCTGAGTTGCTTGTAGATTTTGGAGATTAATTCTTTGTCTGTTGTTTCATTTGTTATGATTTTCTCCCACTCTGTGGGACATCTGTTCAGATTTTTTGTAATATCTTTTGCTGTACAAAAGCTTTTAAGTTTCATGAGGCCCCACGTGTTCATTTTTCTTTTCAGTTCTGCTATTTAGTTGGTGGCTCAGAGAAGATCTTGCTTTGATTGATGTCCTTGAGGGTTTTGCCTATATTCTCCTCTAAGAGTTTGATGGTTTCTGGTCTTACATTTAGGTCTTTAATCCATTTTGAGTTGATCTTAGTGTATGGTGTCAGGGAATGTTCCAACTTCATTTTTTTGCATGTAGCTGTCTAATTCTCCCAGCACCACTTGTTGAAGAGGCTGTCTTTCTCCCATTTTATAGTTTCTCCTCCTTTGTCAAAAATTAGGTACCCATAGGTGCGTGGGTTGATCTCTGGGTTCTCTATCTTGTTCCATTGGTCTATAGTTCTGTTTTTGTGCCAGTACCATACTGTCTTGATGACTGTTGCTTTGTAGTAGAGTCTGAAGTTGGGAAGACTGATCCCTCCAACTCCATTCTTCTTCCTCAGGATTGCTTTGGCTATTCGAGGTCTTTTGTGTTTCCATATGAACTGTGTTATTCTTTGGTCTAGTTCTGTGAAAAATGTCAATGGTAGTTGGATAGTTATTGCATTGAATCTGTAGATGATATTTAGTAGTATGGTCATTTTCACAATACTGATTCTTCCGACCCAGGAACGTGGCATATATCTCCATCTGTTTAAGTCTTCTTTAATTTCTCTCATGAGTGTCTTGTAATTTTCTGTGTACAATTCTTTTGTTTCTTTGGGTAGGTTTATTCCTAGATATTTGATTGTTTTGGCTGCAATGTTGAAGGGGGTTGCCTTTTTTATTTCATTTTCTGCTTTTTCATTGTTTGTGTATAGGAATGCCAGTGACTTCTGTGTGTTGACTTTGTGTTCTACGACTTTGCTGAATTCATTGATTAGCTCTAGTAGCTTTGTAATAGAGTCTTTGAGATTTTCTATGTATAATATCATGTCATCTGCAAAAAGAGAGAGCTTGACTTCTTCCTTTCCAATCTGGATTCCTTTAATTTCTTTGTCTGTTGTTTCATTTGTTATGATTTTCTCCCACTCTGTGGGACATCTGTTCAGATTTTTTGTAATATCTTTTGCTGTACAAAAGCTTTTAAGTTTCATGAGGCCCCACGTGTTCATTTTTCTTTTCAGTTCTGCTATTTAGTTGGTGGCTCAGAGAAGATCTTGCTTTGATTGATGTCCTTGAGGGTTTTGCCTATATTCTCCTCTAAGAGTTTGATGGTTTCTGGTCTTACATTTAGGTCTTTAATCCATTTTGAGTTGATCTTAGTGTATGGTGTCAGGGAATGTTCCAACTTCATTTTTTTGCATGTAGCTGTCTAATTCTCCCAGCACCACTTGTTGAAGAGGCTGTCTTTCTCCCATTTTATAGTTTCTCCTCCTTTGTCAAAAATTAGGTACCCATAGGTGCGTGGGTTGATCTCTGGGTTCTCTATCTTGTTCCATTGGTCTATAGTTCTGTTTTTGTGCCAGTACCATACTGTCTTGATGACTGTTGCTTTGTAGTAGAGTCTGAAGTTGGGAAGACTGATCCCTCCAACTCCATTCTTCTTCCTCAGGATTGCTTTGGCTATTCGAGGTCTTTTGTGTTTCCATATGAACTGTGTTATTCTTTGGTCTAGTTCTGTGAAAAATGTCAATGGTAGTTGGATAGTTATTGCATTGAATCTGTAGATGATATTTAGTAGTATGGTCATTTTCACAATACTGATTCTTCCGACCCAGGAACGTGGCATATATCTCCATCTGTTTAAGTCTTCTTTAATTTCTCTCATGAGTGTCTTGTAATTTTCTGTGTACAATTCTTTTGTTTCTTTGGGTAGGTTTATTCCTAGATATTTGATTGTTTTGGCTGCAATGTTGAAGGGGGTTGCCTTTTTTATTTCATTTTCTGCTTTTTCATTGTTTGTGTATAGGAATGCCAGTGACTTCTGTGTGTTGACTTTGTGTTCTACGACTTTGCTGAATTCATTGATTAGCTCTAGTAGCTTTGTAATAGAGTCTTTGAGATTTTCTATGTATAATATCATGTCATCTGCAAAAAGAGAGAGCTTGACTTCTTCCTTTCCAATCTGGATTCCTTTAATTTCTTTCTCTTCTCTTATTGCTGTTGCTAGGACTTCCAGGACTATGTTGAATAGTAGTGGTGAAAGTGGGCACCCCTGTCTTGTTCCTGATCTTAGAGGAAATGCTTTCAGTTTTTCACCATTAACAATAATGTTCGCTGTAGGCTTCTCATAGATGGCTTTTTAATATATTGAGATAGGTTCCTTCTATGCCCATTTTTTGAAGAGTTGTTATCATAAATGGATGTTGTACTTTGTCAAAGGCTTTTTCTGCATCTATTGAAATGATGATGTGATTTTGGTCTTTCAACTTGATATGGTGTATCACGTTGATTGATTTGCGGATGTTGAAGGATCCTTGCATGCCTGGAATGAACCCGACTTGATCATGATGTATGAGTCTTTTGATGTGTTGTTGAATTCTGTTTGCTAGGATTTTGTTGAGGATCTTGGCATCTAAGTTCATCAGTGAAATTGGCCTACAGTTTTCCTTTTTTGTGTTGTCTTTCCCTGGTTTGGGTATCAGGGTGATGGTGGCCTCGTAGAATGTGTTTGGAAGTTTTCCTTCCTGTGCAATTGTTTGGAAGAGTTTTAGAAGGACAGGCATTAGCTCTTCTTTAAATGTTTGGTAGAATTTGGCTGTGAAGCCATCTGGCCCTGGGCTTTTATTTTTGGGTAGATGTTTTATCACAAATTCGATTTCTGAACTTGTGATTTCTGAACTTGTGATTGGGTTGTTCAAAGTTTCTGTTTCTTCCTGGCTCAGTCTTGGGAGATTAATCCTCTCCAAGAAACTGTCCATTTCCTCCAGGTTGTCCAGTTTGTTGCCATAGAGTTGCTCATAATGGTCTCTTAGAATCCTTTGGATTTCTGCATGATCTGTTGTAATTTCTCCTTTTTGGTTTTTGATTTTGTTGATCTGGTTCTTCTCTCTCTTTTTCTTAATGAGTCTGGCCAGTGGCTTGTCAATTTTGTTTAACTTTTCAAAGAACCAGCTTTTTGTTTTATTTATCTTTACTATAGTTTCTTTCATTTCTTTCTGATTTATTTCTGCTCTGATCTTTATGATTTCTCTTCTTCTGCTGGCTTTGGGATGCTTTTGTTCTTCTTTCTCCAACTGTTTTAGGCGGAGGGTTAAGTCATCTGCTTCATATTTTCCTAGTTTCATGAGGTGGGATTGTATTGCTATAAATTTCCCTCTTAGAACTGGTTTTGCAGTATCCCATAGGTTTTGCACTGTCGTGTGTTCATTGTCATTTTTTTCTAGGAATTGTTTAATTTCTCCTTTGATTTCCTCAATGATTAGTTGGTTTTTTAGGTATGTATTGTTTAATCTCCATATGTTCCTGTTTTTAGGGGTTTTTTTTCTAGTAGTTGATCTCCAGTCTCATTGCATTGTGGTCCGAGAAGGTGGTTGATATAATTTTGGTTTTCTTGAACTGACTGAGGTTAGATTTGTGGCCCAAGATGTGGTCTATCCTGAAGAATGTTCCGTGAGCACTTGAGAAGAAAGTGTATTCTTCTGCTTTTGGATGGAACGTCCTAAAGATATCGATGAGGTCCATCTTTTCCAGTGTGGCATTTAAGGCTTGTGTTTCTTTATTAATTTTCTGTTTGGTTGATCTGTCCATTGGCATGAGAGGAGTGTTAAAGTCTCCTACTATTATTGTGTTATTGTTGATTTCTTCTTTTATGTCTGAAAATACCTGTCTTATGTATTGAGGTGCCCCTGTGTTGGTTGCGTAGATATTCATGACTGTTATGTCTTCCTCTTGGATAGATCCCTTAATCATGATGTAGTGACCTGTCTTGTCTCTTAGAATCTGCTTTAAAGTCTATTTTGTCTGATATGAGGATTGCTACTCCAGCTTTCCTTTCATTTCCATTTGCATGGAATATCTTTTTCCAGCCTCTCACTTTCAGTCTATGGGTGTCTCTAGGTCTGAATTGGTTCTCTTGTAAACAGCATATATATGGGTCATGTTTCTTGATCCATTCAGCCAACCTGTGTCATTTGGTTGGAGCATTTAATCCATTTGCATTCAAAGTAATTATTGATATGAATGTTCCTATTGTCATCTTCTTAGAAATTTGGAGTTTGATTTGTAGGACTTCTTCTCTTGTATTTTTGGCTATATCAGGCCCTTTAACACTTGTTGTAGAGCTGGTTTTGTGGTACAGAATTCTTTTAGTTTTTGCTTGTCTGTGAAACTTTTGACTTCTCCATAAATTCTGAATGAGATTCTTGCTGGGTAGAGAAATCTTGGTTGGAGGTTATTCTCTTTTAGCCGTTTAAATGTGTCCTGCCTTTCTCTTCTGGCCTGCAGGGTTTCTGTTGAGAGATCCGCAGTAAGACGTATGGGGTTTCCTTTATATGTAATTTGTTGTTTCCTCCTAGCTGCTTTTAGTAATCTGTCTTTATATTTGGTCTGCGTTAGTTTGATTATTATGTGCCTTGGTGTATTTCTTCTGGGGTTTATCCTGTATGGGACTCTTTGTGCATCTTGGACTTGGTTAACTATTTCCTTTCTTATGCTGGGGAAGTTTTCCACTATAACCTCTTCAAGAATTTTTTCATAGCCTTTCTTCACCTCTTCTTCCTCTGGAACTCCTATAATTCTAATGTTGGTGCGTTTAATATTGGCCCAGAGGTCTCTGAGGCTATCCTCAGTTCTTTTAATTCTTTGGGCTTTGTTCTGTTCCTCACGAGTTGTTTCTACAAGTCTATCTTCCAGATCGCTTATCCGTTCTTCAGCCTCAGATACTCTCCTGTTGAGACCTTCTATAGTATTTTGAGTTCTTTGTCTGAAAATACCTGTCTTATGTATTGAGGTGCCCCTGTGTTGGTTGCGTAGATATTCATGACTGTTATGTCTTCCTCTTGGATAGATCCCTTAATCATGATGTAGTGACCTGTCTTGTCTCTTAGAATCTGCTTTAAAGTCTATTTTGTCTGATATGAGGATTGCTACTCCAGCTTTCCTTTCATTTCCATTTGCATGGAATATCTTTTTCCAGCCTCTCACTTTCAGTCTATGGGTGTCTCTAGGTCTGAATTGGTTCTCTTGTAAACAGCATATATATGGGTCATGTTTCTTGATCCATTCAGCCAACCTGTGTCATTTGGTTGGAGCATTTAATCCATTTGCATTCAAAGTAATTATTGATATGAATGTTCCTATTGTCATCTTCTTAGAAATTTGGAGTTTGATTTGTAGGACTTCTTCTCTTGTATTTTTGGCTATATCAGGCCCTTTAACACTTGTTGTAGAGCTGGTTTTGTGGTACAGAATTCTTTTAGTTTTTGCTTGTCTGTGAAACTTTTGACTTCTCCATAAATTCTGAATGAGATTCTTGCTGGGTAGAGAAATCTTGGTTGGAGGTTATTCTCTTTTAGCCGTTTAAATGTGTCCTGCCTTTCTCTTCTGGCCTGCAGGGTTTCTGTTGAGAGATCCGCAGTAAGACGTATGGGGTTTCCTTTATATGTAATTTGTTGTTTCCTCCTAGCTGCTTTTAGTAATCTGTCTTTATATTTGGTCTGCGTTAGTTTGATTATTATGTGCCTTGGTGTATTTCTTCTGGGGTTTATCCTGTATGGGACTCTTTGTGCATCTTGGACTTGGTTAACTATTTCCTTTCTTATGCTGGGGAAGTTTTCCACTATAACCTCTTCAAGAATTTTTTCATAGCCTTTCTTCACCTCTTCTTCCTCTGGAACTCCTATAATTCTAATGTTGGTGCGTTTAATATTGGCCCAGAGGTCTCTGAGGCTATCCTCAGTTCTTTTAATTCTTTGGGCTTTGTTCTGTTCCTCACGAGTTGTTTCTACAAGTCTATCTTCCAGATCGCTTATCCGTTCTTCAGCCTCAGATACTCTCCTGTTGAGACCTTCTATAGTATTTTTGAGTTCAGCAATTGTGTTGATGGTCTCTATTTGCTTATTTTTCATTTCCTGCATGTCTTTTCTCAGTGCACTGATTTCTTCTAATATTCTGTTTTCGGTGTTTTGCATCCTCATTAGTATAGTTTTTCTAAATTCTCTTTCGGATAATTTGTCTATCTCCTCCTCTCATTTGAAGCTGTGATTCTCTAGCTTGGTCCTTCATTTGTGCAGTATTTCTCTGTCGCTTCATTATTAGGTTGGTTTTTGTTTCTTTGTGGGTGTCTTTGTGTACGGAGTTCTTTTCCCCACCAGGCTTCTTGATTGGATTCTCCCTTCCTTTGGGTTTCTGTCCTTCTAGAAGGGTTCAACGGTTTGTGTTGGGTGGTGTTAGGTCTTGTTTACAGGTGAACAATCTCTAGTGTTGTATGTTCTTTGATACTGTGGGGTCTTGTAATCAAAGCTTCTACTCCGAGGATCCTTGGTTTGATGATTGGTCAGGGGGTGTAGGCTCTATGTCTGGTTTGCTATGGTGTTCCATGATATTAGTTCAAATACTAGCATCTGAGGAGCAAGAGGTGTGTCCCTAATGGGTGACAGTCATAAAAGCATGCAGATGTTTTCTAACATAGTCATAAGATATACATACATACACAGCAATAACCAAATCTAACCAGTCTTACAGTGAAAAAGCATAGGAATTTTTTCTGGCAGACGACACAATCAAAAATGGTACTTGCCCGTTAAGCTCTGAATTAAATAAAATAGTGCCTGGAAAAATAGATCTTGGGTAAGGTCCTGGCTTGGACTGTTTCATTGGAAGCAAGTTTTAACTAAGACATGTGTTGGGGTGAGGAGGTGGAGAGAGTGTGGGTAATGAGAAGGAATAGATTCGACTTGAAGGATCATATGGGGTTATGTAGCCAAGATGAGTGTGTTGTATTTGTTTAGTGGGGAAGCTTTGGAAGAGAATAGTGACTTGCGTTATTTGGCCATTCTGAGGCTATCCTCAGTTCTTTTAATTCTTTGGGCTTTGTTCTGTTCCTCACGAGTTGTTTCTACAAGTCTATCTTCCAGATCGCTTATCCGTTCTTCAGCCTCAGATACTCTCCTGTTGAGACCTTCTATAGTATTTTTGAGTTCAGCAATTGTGTTGATGGTCTCTATTTGCTTATTTTTCATTTCCTGCATGTCTTTTCTCAGTGCACTGATTTCTTCTAATATTCTGTTTTCGGTGTTTTGCATCCTCATTAGTATAGTTTTTCTAAATTCTCTTTCGGATAATTTGTCTATCTCCTCCTCTCATTTGAAGCTGTGATTCTCTAGCTTGGTCCTTCATTTGTGCAGTATTTCTCTGTCGCTTCATTATTAGGTTGGTTTTTGTTTCTTTGTGGGTGTCTTTGTGTACGGAGTTCTTTTCCCCACCAGGCTTCTTGATTGGATTCTCCCTTCCTTTGGGTTTCTGTCCTTCTAGAAGGGTTCAACGGTTTGTGTTGGGTGGTGTTAGGTCTTGTTTACAGGTGAACAATCTCTAGTGTTGTATGTTCTTTGATACTGTGGGGTCTTGTAATCAAAGCTTCTACTCCGAGGATCCTTGGTTTGATGATTGGTCAGGGGGTGTAGGCTCTATGTCTGGTTTGCTATGGTGTTCCATGATATTAGTTCAAATACTAGCATCTGAGGAGCAAGAGGTGTGTCCCTAATGGGTGACAGTCATAAAAGCATGCAGATGTTTTCTAACATAGTCATAAGATATACATACATACACAGCAATAACCAAATCTAACCAGTCTTACAGTGAAAAAGCATAGGAATTTTTTCTGGCAGACGACACAATCAAAAATGGTACTTGCCCGTTAAGCTCTGAATTAAATAAAATAGTGCCTGGAAAAATAGATCTTGGGTAAGGTCCTGGCTTGGACTGTTTCATTGGAAGCAAGTTTTAACTAAGACATGTGTTGGGGTGAGGAGGTGGAGAGTGTATGGGTAATGAGAAGGAATAGATTCGACTTGAAGGATTTTATGGGGTTATGTAGCCAAGATTAGTGTGTTGTATTGTTTAGTGAAGCTGGAAGAGAATAGTGGAGACAAGAAGGTAGGAAATATTTATCTAGGGGGTAGTGGTAGATAGGAGAAAGTTTTAGATTTAGAACATAGAGGGAGGAAGGAGTGGGAATGAGGAAAGCAAATTAGAAGTTCAAGAATTAAAATTTAAAAAAAAAAAATAATAGTTAAAAATCAAAAAGAAAAGAAATTAAAAATTAAAAAAGGGAAGAGAAACTTAATAAGATGAGACAAAAGAGAAAAAAAGAAAGAAAGAAAGAAAAACAAACAAACAAACAAACAAACACCTGATCGATCAAACGAATAAACAGAACCGTCCACAACAGATAAGCAAAAAAGCTAAATACTGTCCCTGGTTTTTATCCTCTCATCTGTCTGGTGGAAGCCAGTCTGCTCTCGATGGTGTTGTCTTGATGATGTAGCCTTTCCCTTATGGCATGGGTCTGCAAGCTCAGGTGCTGACCGTGATGGCAGGCTGATCCCAGTCTGTTGGGCGGGGGACCGCGGCACGCGCAATCCCGAGTTGGGCGGGGGCGTCCTGGCACACCCGCCAGTAGCCTCTGATACCTGCCCTTCTCCCGGCTTCCTCCACTGCGGGTGTAGCTATGGGGATGCAGCTATGGGGGTGCACGGGCTCCTCCGCCACTGACGCGCGTGCACTGCCGGTTACGCCTCCAAGTCCCAAAGGGAGGCATAAGCTTCCCCGTCTGGCTCGAGCCCGGTCCCTGGTCAGCAATCTGTGGGCGACTTCCCCTTCAGCCAGTCCCCCACTAGGAGCGTTTGAATTCACCCGGTGCCAGGCGGAAAGTCGTGATTTTCGTCTGGCCGAGCGGCGCGATTTTCACACTGGTCGCTCCCTCCCGTCTCCCGGTCGGTTGCTAGGCAGCACTCCCCGCGTTCTGCTCTGCCCTGCTCCGGTATCCTCTCTTCGCAGTGTCTTAATTTCTGCCGGCGATCCGGGCGGATTCTCGGAGTTTTCACGCTGGTCGCTGGTCGCTGCCCTCTCTCCCCCGAGCCTCTGCTTAGGCTCCCTTTTAGGGCACTTGCAGGCGCGCTCTCCGTCCATGCGGTCCGGCTTGGGGGTTAGGATAGAGGATTCTTAGAACCCTAGCTCCGGGAAATTTCTGGCTATTCACTCTTCTACTCTCGCAGACCTATGGAATTCTTCTGTTGTCTAGTGGCTGGTTTGTTGGTGGTGGTTGTTTTCTTGATTAGTTCTGATGATTCTGTTGGGGAGCTGGTGAACTCTTCCCCTCATTCCTCCGCCATCTTTGCTCCCTCGGTCCGTGACCTTACTTTTTGTAGGTCTTACCCATTGATTATACATTGTCAATTTTTGTCTTTGAGAGTCAGTCAATACCTGGGAATTTAAACTTTCAGATATCAATCTGAGCTTGTCGTTAAAAACCATGACTACAGTGAAAAATAAATGAGACAAGAAAGTGTAAAATCCATTAGTTAATTTAGGGTGAAAAGCATTAATGAATCATGTTAAAAGAAATATTTTAACATGTTTAAATTACTCTTGATAAATAGGAAAAAATGACTTACTATAATGCATAAAATTAGTGACATTAGTGTTATGTCTTCACATACGTAAATTTGGATCATACATCTTCAAATGGCTAAATATATATATGTATGTGTATATATACACTCACACATATATGCACACACACATAGCTATGTACTTTATTTCTATGATCACAATTATATGTGTTCTTTGTTCAAAATATTTTATCAGAAGAATTTAATGTCTTCTGATAATGTTTATAATACATATTTCAAATTTTAAAGATTTATTTTTAATTTGTTAACAGTTACTTAGAAGTGTGCATTATTATCATTTCTTTAACAGAAATGTGAAGATATTTACTGAACGTATTATCTACAAATTGTGGTTATTCTAAAATATTTTGGCAAATAATACATATTAGCTCTTAAGGAACATCCACTAACAAGAAATCTTATTACAAGTAAGTCTAGCCTTGCATTTTGCTACAAATGAGACTAATCATCCTCATCAGAGTGGTCTCAGTGCTGCTGTATTTGAAAAGTTCTAAGAGTACTTTGTGCTATTCTGGTAAAAGAATACATTCAGCTGTGTGAGTCTCTGTGTGTGTGTGTGTGAAGTAGATAATAGAATAGAATGGTTTAGATGGGATGGGAATAGCTACCTACTTCAGTATTCTTGCCTGGAAAATTTCATGGACAGAAGAGCCTGGTGGGCTACACTCCATAGGATCTCAAAGAGCATGACATGACTGATCAAATAGCACTTTTGCTTTCACTTTAAATGTGATATGGTGTAGGTTGGTTTTTGGGAACTTTGTAAAAAAGAATTCCCCAGTATATCTAAAATAAAAGTCAGAGAATTGGAAACTTGTTTTAGAGCATGGTGGGCTTTAATAACCTCTATCCTTCAGTATGGAGGGAAGTATCTAGAAGAATATGAGGAAAAATGTAATTTATTCAGACAGCTTCTATATAACCCTTTGATCGCCTAAACTTGTTCTGAGCTTGTCGTTAAAACCATGACTACAGTGAAAAATAAATGAGACAAGAAAGTGTAAAATCCATTAGTTAATTTAGGGTGAAAAGCATTAATGAATCATGTTAAAAGAAATATTTTAACATGTTTAAATTACTCTTGATAAATAGGAAAAAATGACTTACTATAATGCATAAAATTAGTGACATTAGTGTTATGTCTTCACATACGTAAATTTGGATCATACATCTTCAAATGGCTAAATATATATATGTATGTGTATATATACACTCACACATATATGCACACACACATAGCTATGTACTTTATTTCTATGATCACAATTATATGTGTTCTTTGTTCAAAATATTTTATCAGAAGAATTTAATGTCTTCTGATAATGTTTATAATACATATTTCAAATTTTAAAGATTTATTTTTAATTTGTTAACAGTTACTTAGAAGTGTGCATTATTATCATTTCTTTAACAGAAATGTGAAGATATTTACTGAACGTATTATCTACAAATTGTGGTTATTCTAAAATATTTTGGCAAATAATACATATTAGCTCTTAAGGAACATCCACTAACAAGAAATCTTATTACAAGTAAGTCTAGCCTTGCATTTTGCTACAAATGAGACTAATCATCCTCATCAGAGTGGTCTCAGTGCTGCTGTATTTGAAAAGTTCTAAGAGTACTTTGTGCTATTCTGGT
The DNA here is from genome assembly GCA_022376925.1 of Tragulus kanchil. NCBI lineage: Eukaryota > Metazoa > Chordata > Mammalia > Artiodactyla > Tragulidae > Tragulus > Tragulus kanchil. The sequence continues at coordinate 115,370,552 of JAIOJX010000028.1, read as the reverse complement.
AAAAGAATACATTCAGCTGTGTGAGTCTCTGTGTGTGTGTGTGAAGTAGATAATAGAATAGAATGGTTTAGATGGGATGGGAATAGCTACCTACTTCAGTATTCTTGCCTGGAAAATTTCATGGACAGAAGAGCCTGGTGGGCTACACTCCATAGGATCTCAAAGAGCATGACATGACTGATCAAATAGCACTTTTGCTTTCACTTTAAATGTGATATGGTGTAGGTTGGTTTTTGGGAACTTTGTAAAAAAGAATTCCCCAGTATATCTAAAATAAAAGTCAGAGAATTGGAAACTTGTTTTAGAGCATGGTGGGCTTTAATAACCTCTATCCTTCAGTATGGAGGGAAGTATCTAGAAGAATATGAGGAAAAATGTAATTTATTCAGACAGCTTCTATATAACACTCGTGTCGGTATGATCGCCACTCAAAAAAATTCAGTGAGATAGGCTGTAGGAAAGCCTGGTAGATCTCGTGACAGATGCAAGGTAGATGTTAGGAATCACTAACTGTACTGGTGATACCCCAATTTTATGCCTTTTCAAGCCACCAGTCACACAGTGAACCTAGGAATTTGAGCAGGAAGCTGATAACAGAGTAATCTGTAGAACCTAAGATCAGCCTTCGTGAGCTGCTAGTCTGAAGTCCTCAGACAAAAGGAAGAAAAAGCTTAAGGAATCACTTTGAAATGATCATCAAGGGTATTAGAGAGTGAACATAGGTGGGAAACCTATTGTCCTAAGTCCACAGAAAGTACAGTCAAGTCTTTTACTTAGGGAGTACAGGTTCAATTGACGGAGAGTGACACAGATCTGTCATTCAGCAGAACTTGTCGAGTCTCCAGCTTTCTGTTCTGACAGTTCTGATTTTAGGAAATGATTCAGTTTAGATCCATTCTAGAGTTTTGTTTAATTGTTTGCTAGAAGATCTAATGCCAATCTGTAATATACATTTAAGCAAAATTAACATTTTCCAACTTCTCATGTTTTTAGCAGTTTTTATAGTTTCTTACATTCTTATCACATATGACTTAAATACATTTCAATCCTTCCAAATTATAGAAGCTCCAACTAAACTCTGTAGTTAATCTATAAATTTACCAGAAAATACTGTATCTTTATAGTTTAAAGATCATTTCTTCATAATCTTTCTTTTTTCCCAATGGGTCACTATTGCCATTCACTATCCTAGAAGCTGCCATAGATTTCTGAATACCTTTCTGAGTCTGTATCCTGCCTTCCCCTTTATGTATCCACAATTTTTTCTCATGACCCTTTTTATTATCCAAATATGTCTTACATGTTTTAAAGCCATCGTATCCTCTAAATCTCCATGGAAGTGGCACCTCCTCCATGAAGAGATTGTGGAATTATACTCCACTTAGAAGTACCCTGAGTCTCTCTGCTGTGCTTTACATAGTTATTAATATATGCTCTGTGGTCATGAGGAAGAGATAAGCAATGTGAATTTTTGTTAGAATGTATTGTTTCCACGTTGTATGATCTCAGTTCCTTCAGGTTTCCATTATAACCCAGGACATGATCAGTGTCCCATGGGAATTTAAAAACAATGTACATAGTATAGTTGTCAGATGCAGTTTTATACATGTACATTTAGACCAAGAACTGTAGATAATTCACATATTCTGTATTTTATATTTAATGCTAACATCTCCCACTGTAGGTATTGATTTGTCTATCTTGTAGTTCTATTAATTTTTGATTTATATATTTTGAGGCATTTCTTGGGTATTTATAAATTCAAATATATCGAATCTTTCTGATTGGCTGAAACACTTAGCAGATGAAGTTATCTTTTTATCCGCAATGAAGGTCTTAGATTTGATTTCACTTGATACTAGTTTAGCTATGTTAGTTTTTTTTTGTCATTGTCTTTATGCTATCTTTTTGCTTAAGTGTAATCTTTCTGTATCTATGCAGAACTTGTCGAGTCTCCAGCTTTCTGTTCTGACAGTTCTGATTTTAGGAAATGATTCAGTTTAGATCCATTCTAGAGTTTTGTTTAATTGTTTGCTAGAAGATCTAATGCCAATCTGTAATATACATTTAAGCAAAATTAACATTTTCCAACTTCTCATGTTTTTAGCAGTTTTTATAGTTTCTTACATTCTTATCACATATGACTTAAATACATTTCAATCCTTCCAAATTATAGAAGCTCCAACTAAACTCTGTAGTTAATCTATAAATTTACCAGAAAATACTGTATCTTTATAGTTTAAAGATCATTTCTTCATAATCTTTCTTTTTTCCCAATGGGTCACTATTGCCATTCACTATCCTAGAAGCTGCCATAGATTTCTGAATACCTTTCTGAGTCTGTATCCTGCCTTCCCCTTTATGTATCCACAATTTTTTCTCATGACCCTTTTTATTATCCAAATATGTCTTACATGTTTTAAAGCCATCGTATCCTCTAAATCTCCATGGAAGTGGCACCTCCTCCATGAAGAGATTGTGGAATTATACTCCACTTAGAAGTACCCTGAGTCTCTCTGCTGTGCTTTACATAGTTATTAATATATGCTCTGTGGTCATGAGGAAGAGATAAGCAATGTGAATTTTTGTTAGAATGTATTGTTTCCACGTTGTATGATCTCAGTTCCTTCAGGTTTCCATTATAACCCAGGACATGATCAGTGTCCCATGGGAATTTAAAACAATGTACATAGTATAGTTGTCAGATGCAGTTTTATACATGTACATTTAGACCAAGAACTGTAGATAATTCACATATTCTGTATTTTATATTTAATGCTAACATCTCCCACTGTAGGTATTGATTTGTCTATCTTGTAGTTCTATTAATTTTTGATTTATATATTTTGAGGCATTTCTTGGGTATTTATAAATTCAAATATATCGAATCTTTCTGATTGGCTGAAACACTTAGCAGATGAAGTTATCTTTTTATCCGCAATGAAGGTCTTAGATTTGATTTCACTTGATACTAGTTTAGCTATGTTAGTTTTTTTTTGTCATTGTCTTTATGCTATCTTTTTGCTTAAGTGTAATCTTTCTGTATCTATCTTTTTAAATATGTCTTCTTGAAAACAAATAATTTGTACTTTATATACAATCTGATCTTTTAACTGGAGCATCTAATCCATTATATTTAATGTGATTACTAATGTATGTAATACTTAGATTTTTTACCTTGATCAGGGTTTCTACTTTGTACTGCATATTATATTTTCCATTTATTTCATAATTTTTGGTTTTAGATTTATTTCATATTTTTCTCTACTATTTTAGAACTTAGAAATAACATTTTCTATTCTTTTAGAGCTTCCCTAGAATTATTGCTTCTTTTTTTATTTATTTTTTACTAGAGTGTAGTTGATTTACAATGTTGTTTTAGTTTCAGGTGTATAGAAAAGTTATTGTTTTTCATCTTTTACAGAGTTTTGATGTTTACAGCTATGCATAATCCCACATCAGTCATAGGTATATTCCTGACCCCTTCCACCTGAACCACCCCTCCATTTTCCCCCTGTCCCACTCCCTCAAGTTGTTGGATAGCTCCTATGTAAGTTCCCTTAGTCTTACAGCTTAATCACAATGGTGATCTCTTTTACATATGATAATGCAGGTTTCCATGTTACTCTTTCCATACCTTTCGCTTGAACTTCCCTTGACCCAATGTCAATAAGTAAGTTCTTTATGTCCATTTCTCCATCACTGCTCAGCATGTTTATTTATTGGTAACATCTTACTAGATTTTATATATGTATCTATATATCTATATCTATCTATCTATCTATATATATATATATAAACATCTTTTCATGTGTTTTTTGGGGGAGGGGTATCTGTATGTCTTCTTTGAAGTGATGTCTCTTTAGGTCTTTTTCCCATATTTTGATTGGATTGTTTTTTCAGTGTTGAGTTGCCTGTGTATTTTTGAAATTGTCAGTTGTTTCATTTACTATGATTTTCTCACATTCTGTGGGTTGTCTGTTCACCTTGTTTTTAGTTTCTTTTGCTGTGTAAAAGCTTTTAAGTTTCTTTAGGTCCCACATGTCTATTTTTATTTATATTTCTGATATTCTAGAGGGCAGGTCAAAGAATATCTTACTTTGATTTATATCACTGAATATTTTGCCTATATTCTCCTCTAAGAGTTGCATGATTGCTGTTATTGCATTTAGATCTTTAATCCATTTTGAGTTCATCTTTGTGTATGGTGTTAGGGAATGTCCCAACTTCATTTCTTTGCATGTAACTGTCCAGTTTTCTCAGCAACATTTATTGAAGAGGCTGTCTTTTTCCCATTGTGTATTTTTGCATCCTTTGTCAAAATAAAGGAACCCATAGGTGCATGAGTTTATTGCTAGGTTCTCTATCTTGTTCCATTGGTCTATATTTCTGTTTTGGGGCCAGTACCATACTGTCTTGATGACTGTTGCTTTTAGTATAGTCTGAAGTTATGGAGGCTGATCCCTCCAGCTCCATTCTTCTTTCTCAGAATTGCCTTGGCTAAGTCTTCTTTGATTTCTTTTATTATTGTCTTGTAATTTTCTCTGTACAGTTCCTTTATTTCTTTGGGTAGGTTTGTTCCTAGATATTTAATTCTTTTGGTTGCAATGGTGAAGGGGATTGCCTCTTTGATTTCATTTTCTGATTTTTCATTATTTGTATATAGGAATGCCAGTGATTTCTGTGTATTGATTTTGGATTCTGTGACTTTACTGAATTCATTGATTAGTTCTAGGATTTTTATAATAGTGTCTTTGGGTTCTTTTTCTGTATAGTATCATATCATCTGCAAATAGAGAGAGTTTTACTTCTTCTTTTCCAATCTGGATTCCTTTTATTTATTTTTTTTCTCTTATTGCTGTAGCTTGAACTTCCAGGATTATGTTGAATAATAGTGGAGAAAGTGGGCACCCCTGTCTTGTTCCTGATCTTAGAGGAAATACTTTCAGTTTTTCACCATTGAGAATAATGTTTGCTGAGAGCTTCTCATATATGGCTTTCACTATGTTGAGTCACTTCTATGCCCATTTTTTGAAGGTTTTTTTTTTTTTCTTTATGCATGGGTGTTGGATTTTGTCAAAGACGTTTTCTGCATCTATTGAGCTTACCATGTGATATTTGTCTTTTAATTTGTTTATATGGTGATCACATTGATTGATTTACTAATATTAAGGAATCCTTGCATGCCTGAGATGAACCCGACTTGATCATGATGTATGAGTGTTTTGATGTGTTGTTGAATACTGTTTGATAGAATATTTTGAGGATTTTGGCATCTTTTTAATTCTTCAGTGATATTGGCCTGTAATTTTCATGTTGTCTTTTCCTGGTTTTGGTATCAGGGTGATGGTGGTTCCATAGAATGTGCATCCACTTTGATGTTTTAGTGTATTTTTGCATCCTTTGTCAAAATAAAGGAACCCATAGGTGCATGAGTTTATTGCTAGGTTCTCTATCTTGTTCCATTGGTCTATATTTCTGTTTTGGGGCCAGTACCATACTGTCTTGATGACTGTTGCTTTTAGTATAGTCTGAAGTTATGGAGGCTGATCCCTCCAGCTCCATTCTTCTTTCTCAGAATTGCCTTGGCTAAGTCTTCTTTGATTTCTTTTATTATTGTCTTGTAATTTTCTCTGTACAGTTCCTTTATTTCTTTGGGTAGGTTTGTTCCTAGATATTTAATTCTTTTGGTTGCAATGGTGAAGGGGATTGCCTCTTTGATTTCATTTTCTGATTTTTCATTATTTGTATATAGGAATGCCAGTGATTTCTGTGTATTGATTTTGGATTCTGTGACTTTACTGAATTCATTGATTAGTTCTAGGATTTTTATAATAGTGTCTTTGGGTTCTTTTTCTGTATAGTATCATATCATCTGCAAATAGAGAGAGTTTTACTTCTTCTTTTCCAATCTGGATTCCTTTTATTTATTTTTTTTCTCTTATTGCTGTAGCTTGAACTTCCAGGATTATGTTGAATAATAGTGGAGAAAGTGGGCACCCCTGTCTTGTTCCTGATCTTAGAGGAAATACTTTCAGTTTTTCACCATTGAGAATAATGTTTGCTGAGAGCTTCTCATATATGGCTTTCACTATGTTGAGTCACTTCTATGCCCATTTTTTGAAGGTTTTTTTTTTTTTCTTTATGCATGGGTGTTGGATTTTGTCAAAGACGTTTTCTGCATCTATTGAGCTTACCATGTGATATTTGTCTTTTAATTTGTTTATATGGTGATCACATTGATTGATTTACTAATATTAAGGAATCCTTGCATGCCTGAGATGAACCCGACTTGATCATGATGTATGAGTGTTTTGATGTGTTGTTGAATACTGTTTGATAGAATATTTTGAGGATTTTGGCATCTTTTTAATTCTTCAGTGATATTGGCCTGTAATTTTCATGTTGTCTTTTCCTGGTTTTGGTATCAGGGTGATGGTGGTTCCATAGAATGTGTTTTGAAATGTTCCATCTTGTGCAATTTTTTGAAGAGTTTTAGAAAGAAAGGCATTAGCTCTTCTTTTACATATTTGGTAAAATTCACCTGTGAAGCCATCTGGCCCTGGGCTTATATTTTTGTTAGATTTTTGATCACGTATTCAATTTCTGAACTTGTGATTGGGTTGTTTATAATTTCTATTTCTTCTTTGTTCAGTCTTGGAAGACTGAATTTCTCTAAGAACCTATCAATTTCTTCCAGGTTGTCCAGTTTGTTGCCATATAGATGTTCATAATAGTTTATTATAGTCGTTTGCATTTCTGTATTGTCTATGGTAACCTCACCTCTTTCATTTCTGATTTTATTGATCTGATTCTTCTCTCTTTTTTTTTTGATGAGGACCAGCTTTTCAATTTATTAATCTTTGCTATTGTTTCTTGCATTTCTTTTTCATTTATTTCTGCTTTAATCTTTATGATTTCTCTTCTTCAGCTAACGTTAGGTTTTTTTTTTTTTTTTGTTCTTCTTTTTCCAATTGTTTTAAGTGTATAGTTAGGTTGTCTTTTTGCTGTTTTTCTTGTTTCGTGAAGTAGGATTTTTTTGTTATATTGATATCTTTAGGACCTTCCACCCAAAAGCAGAAGAATACACTTTATTCTCGAGTGCACATGGAACATTCTCCAGGATAGACTACATCTATCCACAAATCACACCTCAAATCAAACCTCAGTAAATTTTTTAAAAAATTGAAATTATATCAACCATCTTTTCTGACCACAAAGATATGAAATTAGACATCAATTATAAGAAAAAATAAAGCAGCTAAAAAGCCAAACACATGGAGATTAAACACATACCTAATAATTATCAATGAGGTCCATCTCTTCTAGTGTGTCATTTAAGGTTTGTGTTTCCTTATTAATTTTCTTTTTTGTTGATCTGGCCATTGGTGTAAGTGGGGTGTTACAGTCTCCCACTATTATTGTGTTACTGTCAATTTCTTATTTTATGTCTGAAAGTGTTTACCTTATGTATTCGAGTGCTCCTGTGTTGGTTGCATAGATATTTATGATTGTTATGTCTTCCTCTCGGATCGATCCCTTGATCATTAGCAAGTGTCCTGCCTTGTCTCTCATAATCTTCCTTATTTTAAGGTCTATTTTGTCTGATATGAGAATTTCTGCGTAGCTTTCTTTTGATTTCCATTGGCATGGAATGTATTTTTTAATCCTCTCACTTTTAGTCTATGTGTGTCGTTGGGTCTGAAGTGGGTTTCTTGTAAAAAGCATATATATGGTTCTTGTTTTTGAATCCATTCAGCCAGTCTGTGCCTTTTGGTTGGAGCATTTAGTCCATTTACCTTCAAAGTAATTATTGATATGAATGTTCCTATTGCCATCTTCTTAGATGTTTGGGGTTTAGTAGGACTTCTACTCTTGTATTTATTGGCTATATCCAGCCCTTTAATGCTGGTTGTAAGACTGGTTTCATAGTACAAAATTCTTTTAGCTTTTCCTTGTCTGTAAAGCTTTTGATTTCTTCATCAATTCTGAATGAAATCCTTGCCGGGTAAATTATTCTTGTAAGTTTTTCTCTTTCAGAGCTTTAAATGTCTCTTGTCATTCCCTTCTGGCCAGCTGGGTTTCTGTTGCAAGATTACCAGTTAAATGTATGGGATTTCACTTGTATGTTACTTGTTGTTTTCCCCTTGCTGCTCTTAGTATTGTATCTTTGTGTTTAGTCTGTGTTAGCTTGACTAGTATGTGTCTTCACATGTTTCTCCTGAGGTTTATCCTTTTTTTTTGATGGGAAGTTTTCAATTATATCAACCATCTTTTCTGACCACAAAGATATGAAATTAGACATCAATTATAAGAAAAAATAAAGCAGCTAAAAAGCCAAACACATGGAGATTAAACACATACCTAATAATTATCAATGAGGTCCATCTCTTCTAGTGTGTCATTTAAGGTTTGTGTTTCCTTATTAATTTTCTTTTTTGTTGATCTGGCCATTGGTGTAAGTGGGGTGTTACAGTCTCCCACTATTATTGTGTTACTGTCAATTTCTTATTTTATGTCTGAAAGTGTTTACCTTATGTATTCGAGTGCTCCTGTGTTGGTTGCATAGATATTTATGATTGTTATGTCTTCCTCTCGGATCGATCCCTTGATCATTAGCAAGTGTCCTGCCTTGTCTCTCATAATCTTCCTTATTTTAAGGTCTATTTTGTCTGATATGAGAATTTCTGCGTAGCTTTCTTTTGATTTCCATTGGCATGGAATGTATTTTTCAATCCTCTCACTTTTAGTCTATGTGTGTCGTTGGGTCTGAAGTGGGTTTCTTGTAAAAAGCATATATATGGTTCTTGTTTTTGAATCCATTCAGCCAGTCTGTGCCTTTTGGTTGGAGCATTTAGTCCATTTACCTTCAAAGTAATTATTGATATGAATGTTCCTATTGCCATCTTCTTAGATGTTTGGGGTTTAGTAGGACTTCTACTCTTGTATTTATTGGCTATATCCAGCCCTTTAATGCTGGTTGTAAGACTGGTTTCATAGTACAAAATTCTTTTAGCTTTTCCTTGTCTGTAAAGCTTTTGATTTCTTCATCAATTCTGAATGAAATCCTTGCCGGGTAAATTATTCTTGTAAGTTTTTCTCTTTCAGAGCTTTAAATGTCTCTTGTCATTCCCTTCTGGCCAGCTGGGTTTCTGTTGCAAGATTACCAGTTAAATGTATGGGATTTCACTTGTATGTTACTTGTTGTTTTCCCCTTGCTGCTCTTAGTATTGTATCTTTGTGTTTAGTCTGTGTTAGCTTGACTAGTATGTGTCTTCACATGTTTCTCCTGAGGTTTATCCTGTATGGAACTCTTTGTGCTTCTTGGATTTGGTTGACCATTTCCTTTCCCATGCTGGGGAAGTTTTCAATTATAATCTCTTCAAAAATTTTTTCATACCCTTTCTTTTTCTCTTCATTTTCAGCAACCGCGATAATTCTAATGTTGATGCTTTTGATGTTATCCCAGAGATTTCTGAGACTTTCCTCAGTTCTTGTCATTCTTTGTGCTTTGTTCTGTACTTCAGCAGTTATTTCCATCATTCTGTCTTCCAGCTCACTTATCTGTTCTTCTGCCTTTGATACTCTACTATTGAGTCCTTCCATAGTATTTTTAAGTTCAATGATTGAGTTGTTTGTCTCTACTTGTTTATTTTTCATTTCTTGTATGTCTTTTCTCAGTGAACTAGTTTCCTCTAATATTCTGTTTTCGGAGTTTTGGATCCTCTTTAATATTGCTCTTCTGAGTTTTCTTTCAGATAGTTTGTCTAACTCCTCTTCAGTCATTTGGGTTTGTGTGTCTTTCATTTGTTCCTTCATTTGTGCAGTGTTTCTCTGTCTTTTCATTATTATTGTTAATTTATGATTTTTGTGCTTAGGGTCTTTTCCAAGGCTTTGTAGTTGAGTTTTCCCTTGAATTATTGCTTCTTGAGTGTCTCCTCTCATGCTCTGTCTGCCCCATGGTAGATCCTGTGGAAGAGAGTGAGAAGACCTATCCTTTAGGGCCCCTAATTTATGGAAGAAGCATGTCTCTCTCTCTCTCTCTTTTTTTTTTTTTTTTTTCTTTTTGGAGCTACATTCTTCTCTTTAGCTTCAACAGGGCCAGGGCCTTTTCTTCTAATCTTTCTATACCATGAGACTATCAAGATTAAAAAGTTCTCCAGGTCTAGTAAATTTCCCTCAGCTTTATTACTTCACTTATCTAGTTTTCCCATCACAACCTACATTTTGATCTAGTAATTCCATACTTTCTTGCTAAATCTTAGATGCCATTAATGGGATTTGTTATGTATTTTATTTAGAATTTTAAATTATGTTTAATGAGAGAGCTGGTCTGAATATCGTAGCCCATCATATTCCTAGAAAAGACACCCTTCTCTTCCTCTTGCTTATCTCCTGGCAATACATATGGATGATTCAGTGAATATGCTCAGATTGGTCAACATATATATCAGGTTGCCATCAGGAAATTGATGATGCACTTAAATTGTGCAATGCAAGAAAATTTAATCAGGAGCCTGTGCAAAATGAAAGAAGAAATAGAAAAGGGATGGCTAGTAATTGTTACTCATCCTAAAGCTGAAAGGGCAAGAAGGGTGAGTACTTACGCAGTCATTACCAGCAAGTAACTAGCCAGAAACAGTGATGGAAATTAATATTTTCTAACCTGCTCATTATTTTTTGATGTCTTACAAAAAATGCAGAAATGTCTAGAAAATATGCAGCAGAGATAGTGTTGCAGATGAGAAGTTTGCTGACTCATTTTATGATTTGTGATATGTAGACTGTTCAGGTTGAATGATATACAAAAATGTGTTTATTTTCACTCTTATAAGAGATACAAAGAAGATAGAAGCCATTTTTTTCTGATGTTCACACCCTTCTAAATATCTTCCAATTTAGATAATTTTACTAGTTATACAGAATATTTATGATTTTTGTGCTTAGGGTCTTTTCCAAGGCTTTGTAGTTGAGTTTTCCCTTGAATTATTGCTTCTTGAGTGTCTCCTCTCATGCTCTGTCTGCCCCATGGTAGATCCTGTGGAAGAGAGTGAGAAGACCTATCCTTTAGGGCCCCTAATTTATGGAAGAAGCATGTCTCTCTCTCTCTCTCTTTTTTTTTTTTTCTTTTGGAGCTACATTCTTCTCTTTAGCTTCAACAGGGCCAGGGCCTTTTCTTCTAATCTTTCTATACCATGAGACTATCAAGATTAAAAAGTTCTCCAGGTCTAGTAAATTTCCCTCAGCTTTATTACTTCACTTATCTAGTTTTCCCATCACAACCTACATTTTGATCTAGTAATTCCATACTTTCTTGCTAAATCTTAGATGCCATTAATGGGATTTGTTATGTATTTTATTTAGAATTTTAAATTATGTTTAATGAGAGAGCTGGTCTGAATATCGTAGCCCATCATATTCCTAGAAAAGACACCCTTCTCTTCCTCTTGCTTATCTCCTGGCAATACATATGGATGATTCAGTGAATATGCTCAGATTGGTCAACATATATATCAGGTTGCCATCAGGAAATTGATGATGCACTTAAATTGTGCAATGCAAGAAAATTTAATCAGGAGCCTGTGCAAAATGAAAGAAGAAATAGAAAAGGGATGGCTAGTAATTGTTACTCATCCTAAAGCTGAAAGGGCAAGAAGGGTGAGTACTTACGCAGTCATTACCAGCAAGTAACTAGCCAGAAACAGTGATGGAAATTAATATTTTCTAACCTGCTCATTATTTTTTGATGTCTTACAAAAAATGCAGAAATGTCTAGAAAATATGCAGCAGAGATAGTGTTGCAGATGAGAAGTTTGCTGACTCATTTTATGATTTGTGATATGTAGACTGTTCAGGTTGAATGATATACAAAAATGTGTTTATTTTCACTCTTATAAGAGATACAAAGAAGATAGAAGCCATTTTTTTCTGATGTTCACACCCTTCTAAATATCTTCCAATTTAGATAATTTTACTAGTTATACAGAATATTTAATTAAACTGTAATTGTTTTATTTTTTCACAAATGCATGCAAGTTCACAAGAGTATGTACACCTGTTGATGTGTCTGTGTTGGTATGTTCACTAAAGACTTGACTTAGCTCCTATTGCCTAAGAGTATGTGTTAAAAGAGACCAAGCAAGTAGTTTTTGTTCAGTATTTGTTTGCTAGTCTCATGTTTTCTGAACCAAATTTTTATAGTACCAAAACATATTTAAAGAATATTCATGAGTATTTGTATTTTTCAAATATAATCTCTGCTATTACAAAATGGTTACTTTTATTGAGTTAGAAAATAGATAAGCAAAAATATGTAAACAAATCATCACATTTGAGGCTTCCATACTAAGATACCACAGACTAAATGTATTAGACAACAGACATTTATTTTCTCATAGTTCTGGAACTGAGAAATCCAAATTCAATGTGCCAGAAAATTAGGCTTCTAGTGAGAATTCTCTTCCTGGCTTACAGAGGACTGCCTTTTCTCTGAGTCTTCACAGAGCCTTTCCTCTGTATACATGGAGAGAGTAACAGATCTTTTGTGTCTCTTGCTTTTCCTTTAAGACCACCAGATTAAAGTACTATTCTTAAGGTATCTCTTAACTTTAATTTACTCTTTAAAGGTTCTCTTTCCTTCCTTTTCAATATGGCTAGATTGGATTTGAGAGCTTCAGCATATGAATTTTAAGGGACGCAATTTAGTCTAGAACACATTCCTAGCACCCAATAATTATAACTATCAATGCCTTCCTATAAATTCATCTAGATTTATATATAAATGTGCTTTATATAACAAAAATGAGATCATACCATACATTATGAAATTTATTTTGAAAATTGTTGAAGTATTTCTACATTTTTCATGGTAGTAAACAATCTTTCTTAATACACAGACTATATTAAATTTTACTAATCATCCTACTCTTGGTATAGTGAGTTTATACAAGCCAACATCCAGTCTAGAAAAACCTTTTTTATGTTTTTTTTAAGTATTTCTACAGTCTCATCATCTGATGTTCACACCCTTCTAAATATCTTCCAATTTAGATAATTTTACTAGTTATACAGAATATTTAATTAAACTGTAATTGTTTTATTTTTTCACAAATGCATGCAAGTTCACAAGAGTATGTACACCTGTTGATGTGTCTGTGTTGGTATGTTCACTAAAGACTTGACTTAGCTCCTATTGCCTAAGAGTATGTGTTAAAAGAGACCAAGCAAGTAGTTTTTGTTCAGTATTTGTTTGCTAGTCTCATGTTTTCTGAACCAAATTTTTATAGTACCAAAACATATTTAAAGAATATTCATGAGTATTTGTATTTTTCAAATATAATCTCTGCTATTACAAAATGGTTACTTTTATTGAGTTAGAAAATAGATAAGCAAAAATATGTAAACAAATCATCACATTTGAGGCTTCCATACTAAGATACCACAGACTAAATGTATTAGACAACAGACATTTATTTTCTCATAGTTCTGGAACTGAGAAATCCAAATTCAATGTGCCAGAAAATTAGGCTTCTAGTGAGAATTCTCTTCCTGGCTTACAGAGGACTGCCTTTTCTCTGAGTCTTCACAGAGCCTTTCCTCTGTATACATGGAGAGAGTAACAGATCTTTTGTGTCTCTTGCTTTTCCTTTAAGACCACCAGATTAAAGTACTATTCTTAAGGTATCTCTTAACTTTAATTTACTCTTTAAAGGTTCTCTTTCCTTCCTTTTCAATATGGCTAGATTGGATTTGAGAGCTTCAGCATATGAATTTTAAGGGACGCAATTTAGTCTAGAACACATTCCTAGCACCCAATAATTATAACTATCAATGCCTTCCTATAAATTCATCTAGATTTATATATAAATGTGCTTTATATAACAAAAATGAGATCATACCATACATTATGAAATTTATTTTGAAAATTGTTGAAGTATTTCTACATTTTTCATGGTAGTAAACAATCTTTCTTAATACACAGACTATATTAAATTTTACTAATCATCCTACTCTTGGTATAGTGAGTTTATACAAGCCAACATCCAGTCTAGAACTAAAAATCATGTTTCTTCTAATGATTCTCCTTTTCCTCTTTTGACACTCAGTTGTCTGTGGAACCAAGCCATTGTCCTACATGCGTCTCATCATCTATATTGTGTGGATGCTTCTTTGTAATTTTTATTCAATTAATTTTTCTAATTCTTGTAAAATTGAAATCAATTCTTAAGATTTGTAATAGAATACTCAGTGTATTTAGAACAAAATTGAAGGACATTTTCTTGTAGCTGATGTTTTTGTCAGTATCCAGGACATGGTAAGGCATGCTCTGTTTTCTGTAAGGTGGGGTGTAGGGGACAGAGTTCGGTCCTAACATTGGAATTACCCCCTTGCATAAGGCTACACTCACTGAAGGGTGTATTTAAATGTAATTTCTGTGAAAGTTTTGGTATGGCAGGAAGAACATGGTGTCTGGGGCAGGTCCAATATCAGTTTGTATACATTAGTGTGAATGTTCTAGTTACTTGCTGCCAATCCTTTCTGACTTGCCAATGTGTGGTATATCAATTGATGAATATTAAAAAACAAGACCTTTAGTCTAGAACATATGATGTCTAGTCACTAGTGTTGGTTCAGAAATACCTTTGACGACATATGGAAAAATGGAGCACCCAGATGGACATGGTATATATTATGCTGATATATAATCCAGAAGCATTTTATACTCAGGCATGAAGTTGGTATTTAGGATGGATATTAGCAGATTACAAAGTCCCAGTCATCAAAACTGTGACTCCAGAGCAAATTCCATTTCCTGGCATGTAAGAAAATTGAAAAAATAATTCAGAACTCCAATCCTAGAAGTTCTAATATCAGGTAACAAAGAAAGAGGCACAGGTACACAGAACGAGATAAATATCCAATGAAAATTAGGAACTCTAGGTGGAACTATATCTTGAAAACAAACTAGTGCTTAATCATTGCAGTTGGGACTCAAGAGTTAGTAGCAATTGTTAGTCGTCATCTCTCTGTAAATAAGGTTGCAGTTTTTCCTAGTTACTGAATAAATTTATGGTGGAGGAGGAAATAAAGCTTTATTAGCTATTGGGGAAGAAGATGACTGAGAATCAGTTCATAATAGCAACAGAAATGCAAGACAGAATTATCACTGGAACATAATTTCTGTAGCAGATTTATTTTTTCTGCAACATGATGAAATTAAGGACTGGAGAAAGGCAGCTGCATTTATGTCTTTTAGCTCTGACACTCCTCACCCTATTTGAATACAAATGTTCTCTGAGTGGAACACATTTTTGTCAGCTTGAAATCTTTTGAACTTCACATATCAAATGTAAAGTTGCCATCCAACTATGGAACAGGAAAGACAGAAAAAAATTGGTAAACATAAGCTAGAAATGTTATCTTCAAGTAGCAATACATGCACACATACACATGCACTGACTTTTAGAATAAAAAATTGTGTTTAAATGTTCTCTAGGATTTTCTAATAGCAAAAGTATTTTTATTATTTTGAGAGACATTCAATCTTATAGAAAAGCTTCAAGAATAGCATAAATGAAATTCTTCCTCAACTACATATGGGTAGGCTACAGACATGATAGACAGTTTCATCTGAATCCTTTCTGACTTGCCAATGTGTGGTATATCAATTGATGAATATTAAAAACAAGACCTTTAGTCTAGAACATATGATGTCTAGTCACTAGTGTTGGTTCAGAAATACCTTTGACGACATATGGAAAAATGGAGCACCCAGATGGACATGGTATATATTATGCTGATATATAATCCAGAAGCATTTTATACTCAGGCATGAAGTTGGTATTTAGGATGGATATTAGCAGATTACAAAGTCCCAGTCATCAAAACTGTGACTCCAGAGCAAATTCCATTTCCTGGCATGTAAGAAAATTGAAAAAATAATTCAGAACTCCAATCCTAGAAGTTCTAATATCAGGTAACAAAGAAAGAGGCACAGGTACACAGAACGAGATAAATATCCAATGAAAATTAGGAACTCTAGGTGGAACTATATCTTGAAAACAAACTAGTGCTTAATCATTGCAGTTGGGACTCAAGAGTTAGTAGCAATTGTTAGTCGTCATCTCTCTGTAAATAAGGTTGCAGTTTTTCCTAGTTACTGAATAAATTTATGGTGGAGGAGGAAATAAAGCTTTATTAGCTATTGGGGAAGAAGATGACTGAGAATCAGTTCATAATAGCAACAGAAATGCAAGACAGAATTATCACTGGAACATAATTTCTGTAGCAGATTTATTTTTTCTGCAACATGATGAAATTAAGGACTGGAGAAAGGCAGCTGCATTTATGTCTTTTAGCTCTGACACTCCTCACCCTATTTGAATACAAATGTTCTCTGAGTGGAACACATTTTTGTCAGCTTGAAATCTTTTGAACTTCACATATCAAATGTAAAGTTGCCATCCAACTATGGAACAGGAAAGACAGAAAAAAATTGGTAAACATAAGCTAGAAATGTTATCTTCAAGTAGCAATACATGCACACATACACATGCACTGACTTTTAGAATAAAAAATTGTGTTTAAATGTTCTCTAGGATTTTCTAATAGCAAAAGTATTTTTATTATTTTGAGAGACATTCAATCTTATAGAAAAGCTTCAAGAATAGCATAAATGAAATTCTTCCTCAACTACATATGGGTAGGCTACAGACATGATAGACAGTTTCATCTGAATTCTCATGTTGGCATTCTGTTGCACAAACAGCAGGCCTGAAACAAAGAGGAATTGAACTTTGATTAATTTCTCCATGCACTCCAAGGCCCCATTCAAATTTGCCAATTGTCCCAATAGTGTCTTAACTTTTTTTTTTTTTTTTAAGATTTATTTATTTATTTTGGGCGGGGGTCGGGTTGGGGGAGGAGGGGAGCAGGCAGGCCACTTCTATTGGTCCTTCATTTCTCTATTTTCATCCGTCTTTGTTCTTTGGCTCCTGCGGGCCTCCCATCGCGGTGGCGTCTGTTGTCACAGAGCGCCAGCTCTGGGCGCATGCGCTCCAGAGCTCCGGCTTGGTGATTGGACACATCAGTCCAGCCCTCCGCGGCACGTGGGATCTTCCCAGGCCAGGGATCGAACCGGCGCCCCTTGCACTGCAAGGCGGTGTCCTTATCCACTGGACCACCGGGGAAGCCCAGCCCCCCAATAGTGTCTTATGTAGCAAATAGATATAAGCTAGTATCATGTCTTCTAAGTTAACAAATCTCAAATTTCCTTCATTTGGAACCAGTTTCTACATTTTTTTTTTTTTACTTTCATTATTTTATCACCTTTAAAGCTTCTGTGACAGTTATCTTCAGAATGTTCCTCTGTCTGTTTATCCGATGTTTCTTGTAACTAACTTCAAGCTCTGAATCATTGGCAGTATTTTTATAGAAGTGAGATTGCATTTTTTCCATAGCTCATATTAATTTGTTCCATTACTGATAAAGCTAACTGATCACTTAATGAAGGAGGTGTCTATTAGAGCTCATTAAAGATATTCTTTATTATGTTTTTATAATCAATAAGCATTTGGAATGAACACATTTTTGTCAGCTTGAAATCTTTTGAACTTCACATATCAAATGTAAAGTTGCCATCCAACTATGGAACAGGAAAGACAGAAAAAAATTGGTAAACATAAGCTAGAAATGTTATCTTCAAGTAGCAATACATGCACACATACACATGCACTGACTTTTAGAATAAAAAATTGTGTTTAAATGTTCTCTAGGATTTTCTAATAGCAAAAGTATTTTTATTATTTTGAGAGACATTCAATCTTATAGAAAAGCTTCAAGAATAGCATAAATGAAATTCTTCCTCAACTACATATGGGTAGGCTACAGACATGATAGACAGTTTCATCTGAATTCTCATGTTGGCATTCTGTTGCACAAACAGCAGGCCTGAAACAAAGAGGAATTGAACTTTGATTAATTTCTCCATGCACTCCAAGGCCCCATTCAAATTTGCCAATTGTCCCAATAGTGTCTTAACTTTTTTTTTTTTTTTTAAGATTTATTTATTTATTTTGGGCGGGGGTCGGGTTGGGGGAGGAGGGGAGCAGGCAGGCCACTTCTATTGGTCCTTCATTTCTCTATTTTCATCCGTCTTTGTTCTTTGGCTCCTGCGGGCCTCCCATCGCGGTGGCGTCTGTTGTCACAGAGCGCCAGCTCTGGGCGCATGCGCTCCAGAGCTCCGGCTTGGTGATTGGACACATCAGTCCAGCCCTCCGCGGCACGTGGGATCTTCCCAGGCCAGGGATCGAACCGGCGCCCCTTGCACTGCAAGGCGGTGTCCTTATCCACTGGACCACCGGGGAAGCCCAGCCCCCCAATAGTGTCTTATGTAGCAAATAGATATAAGCTAGTATCATGTCTTCTAAGTTAACAAATCTCAAATTTCCTTCATTTGGAACCAGTTTCTACATTTTTTTTTTTTTACTTTCATTATTTTATCACCTTTAAAGCTTCTGTGACAGTTATCTTCAGAATGTTCCTCTGTCTGTTTATCCGATGTTTCTTGTAACTAACTTCAAGCTCTGAATCATTGGCAGTATTTTTATAGAAGTGAGATTGCATTTTTTCCATAGCTCATATTAATTTGTTCCATTACTGATAAAGCTAACTGATCACTTAATGAAGGAGGTGTCTATTAGAGCTCATTAAAGATATTCTTTATTATGTTTTTATAATCAATAAGCATTTGGAATGTTTCAAACATTTTAACTACCACCATTTCTACCTTCTTCTACTAGTTTCAATATTTACTGATATTTCCTGCCCAACTGCTTATTGCTAAGATGCTAGTGGTAGCCATCTAAGTCCACATTCCTTCTGCTTTTTTTTTTTTTTTTTTTCTGGAAGTGGGGGACGGGTTGGGGAGGGGGGGCACTTCTATTGGTCTTTCATTTATCTATTTTCATCCATCTTTCATTCTTTCACCCGTGTGGGCCTCCCATCGCTGTGGCCTCTGTTGTCGCAGAGCACTGGCTCTGGGCGCATGCGCTCCAGAGCTCCGACTCAGTAATTGGACACATCGGTCCAGCCGCTCTGCAGCACGTGGGATCTTCCCAGGCCAGGGATCGAACCGGTGCCCCTTATACTGCAAGGCGGTGTCCTTACCCACTGGACCATCAGGGAAGTCCTCTTTCTGCTTTTAATATTGGCATTCTACTTTAAAGAACTTTCTTGTACTTCTCTGGTGATCCAATACTAAGATTCCAACATCTCAGCTGATACAGCAAGACTTCCTAACCTAATTTTTTTTGAGTTTAATAATACATTCACTTGCAGTGCAAGGAGCGCCAGTTCGATCCTTGGCCTGGGAAGATCCCACGTGCCGTGGAGCGGCTGGACCAGTGTCCAATTACCGAGCCGGAGCTCTGGGGCGCATGAGCCCAGAGCTGGTGCTCTGCGACAACAGAGGCCACTGTGATGGGAGGCCCACATGGGCCAAGGAACAAAAAAGATGGATGAAAATAGATAAATGAAAGATCAATAGAAGTAGCCCACCTGCCTCCTCCCTCCCCACTCCACCCCCCAACAAAAGAATTAACAGGAAGGAGTCATTATAAAAATAATAATAATAATAATAATAATAATATATTCAAATCAGGGTATCCAAAATATTGTCATTCTATTGCCATGAATATACATGCTTAGTAATAAATACTTTACATTATTTTTTTCATTCTAACACTTCAAAATCTAGAGTGTATTTTATATTCATTGCACAGTTCAATTAAAACTGCATGCATTTTAAAAATTTTGTTGTAGATTTTGTGGGGTTTCTTTCTAGATTTTGTATCTTTAATGAATTATATTTTATGGATAAAGGTCTTTCACAGCTAAACCATTGATTATTAAGGTTAAACTGTTTTAACTTTTAAACCTTTTCATTTAAGTCTTACTTACATTCAGGAAACAGCACAAATCATAAGTGTATAGCCCAGATAATTTGCATGGTTGAATCCACTCATGCAATTCATGTATCTGAGTCACCTGTAGGTCTTCTTTCATCTATTTTTTCTTTGCTTATCAGTTATATGATCTTGCCTTTTCCATGCTTCCTAGTTTTTTGTCAATAGTGTGTGCATGTCAGTTCCAAAGTTCCAATCTGTCCCTCTCCCCATATTCCCCCCTAGTAACCTTAAGCTCATTTTCAATGTCTCAGTTTCTGTTTTGTATATAAATCCACATGTATCATTTTTTTTAGATTCCACATATAAGCAATATCGTATGATTTTAGTCTATCTCTGTCTGACTGACTTCACTCAGTAGGATAATCTTTACATCTAGCCATGTAACTTCAGATGGCATTAATTCATTCTTATTAATGGCTGAATATTCCATTGTACATATGCACCACATTTTCTTTATCCATTCTTCTGTTGATGGATATCTAGCTGTTTCAATGACTTGGCTATTTTAAATACTGCTGTAATGTACTCTGGTGTGAATGGTATGCTTTTGAACCATGTGTTTCTCCAGACATATGCCCAGGAGTGGGATCACAGGGTCATATGGTAGCTCTATATTTAGTTTCTTAAGGATCTTCCATATCAGTTTCACCGTGATGGCTGTACCAGTTTATATTTCCATCAACAGTGTAAAAGGGTTTCCTTTACCCCACACCCTCTGCAGCATTTATTGTTTGCAGATATTTTAATGATGGCCTTCTGAGTGGTGTGAGGTGATATTTCATTGTAATTTCTATTTGCATTTTTCTAACAATTAAAGTGGGGTCAAACATTTTTTTCCATGTGCCTCTCGGTCATCTAGATGTTATCTTTGGAGAAATGTCTCCTCCTAATCCAGTGTAGGTTTCAGTTATAAATCTCTCTTTTTAAATATGTTGTCCATAAATATACCTTTTACCTAAGTCAATTTATCATGCATATCACTTTGTGTTCTATTCTTTTAATTTATAATATATCCATGTTTCTACATAGTGTTTTACATTTTCACAGTCTCACAGTTTATTGCAGTATTCTAAGTAATTTCCCTGTTAGGGAAATCTATGTTGTTTTCTGTAATTGCTCTTAAAATTATATAGCAAAGAGTTCAATTATCCTTGTAGGATAAATTCCAAAATACAAGATTGCCCATGTTATTCCTATGAAGAATACTATGGCTTTGCCAATGCTTGTTTAAATTACCAGTGCCAATAGCAATAGATGTGCTATGAATGTGAAAGTTTATCCAAGATTTTACTGATATTTATTATTAAAATTGAGAGTGTGATCAGAGTACTCACTTTAGTGAAGGAAAACAGGCTCTATGAATATTTGCTTTCAGATATGGGCATGGAATACTATGGAAAATATGTATTAGTATCAGCATCATATTTGAGGATGTACATAAATAGATAAAATGCATTTTTTTTTCTATGTTGCATGACATTATTTTGGCTTGGTTTTAGGGCTGTGACTCTTAAAGAAGTATTTCTGTCGTTTGGAAGGAACCAATGTAATCACATAGCATCTTTGCAAAAAGAGATCGTTTTACTTTCTACACCTCTATATTTTTTTTAAATAAAACTGTTAGATTTTAGGATATAGAGGAGGGAAGGTAAAATAATTTGAAATCTGTCCTTGTAAATGTCAAGGAACTCTATGAAATATAAGAAAGAATGTTTTTAAAAGCATCTATCAAAAAAGAAAATAAAATGTCCAGAAGGAAACATGAATACAGAGTGAAAAATCAGGAAAATGAACAGAAGAGTTGACCTTATGGTAGGCTGGTGTTGGGAGGTTATAGGTCCAAGTGAATTAGGTAAATTATAATGGGACCAAAGACGTGGTTATGGATCTATAGGTAGCTGGAAGTTGTAACTAACATCTGTATAAAATCAGGACTATGGAGTTGAAGTAGGAAAACTGGAAAGAACTCCACCCACTAGTGGAGAAAATCTTTATTCTCCCTGAGTTCTGGCTTAAAAATAAACATAAATTTTTAAATGCCTTTAGAAATAAAAAATCCTGGCTCAGAATTTTTACTACCATTGTAATATACAAATACCAAGCCAAAATATTTGCATAAAAATTATGTCCAAGCCAGAGATGCCCTTGGGATGCCTGGAAAAATCAAATGCAATTCTGAAAGAATATGTATTGGAGAAATACTAAGCAAAAGAAATATGGAATAATTATACTAATATGGGGGGGGAGACTTTAGGGAAAAATGATAGAGAGATGACGTGAAGAATAATTGTTCTATATTTACATGGAAATCAAGAAAACATAGCAATTTCAAACTTGCATACAAGTAACTACTCTGAAAATATACAAAAAAAATGTACAGTTGTCAAGACAAATCGATAAATTAACATCATATAGGAAAACTGTAACATATCTTAATAATTAACAGATAAAGTATGTATAACAGTTAAGTTATAGCTACACAGGTTTCAGGATTAATTTTCTGGGTCTACGAATGAAATTCTGTATCCATGTAACAGGGAATGTACATTCTTCATATGGAGTATTTATAAAAATATTTATTCTCTATTTATCATATATAAGAACTTCTAGGGTCACAAAATAAATCTCACCTAAAATTAAACTATCAGTAGCATATAGCTATCAGTTCATGATTGAATTAAGTTAGATATCAATATTAAAAGAGTAACCAACACCATGTATTTGAA
The DNA here is from genome assembly GCA_022376925.1 of Tragulus kanchil. Lineage (NCBI taxonomy): Eukaryota > Metazoa > Chordata > Mammalia > Artiodactyla > Tragulidae > Tragulus > Tragulus kanchil. The sequence goes on along the minus strand of JAIOJX010000028.1, from coordinate 115,347,859 downwards.
TATGTTTAAAATTCTTTAACTAATATATTTAATATATTAAATATTATCATAGAAAAATTATCATAGAAGTTTAAAATACTAGAATTTGTAAGGTAATGGCACCATATCAAAATTAATGTGTTTCAACTACGTAGAAAATCTGTAGCCTTAAAGGCATGTATCAAAATTCAAGGGAACTGAGCTAAACATTTTAACTTAAGAATTAAGTTAAACACACATACACACAGAAAATATGTTCAGGCAAAATTTACAAAGAAACTCATGAGCATAGAATTTTATATTGAAGCAGAGAAATAAAAAAAATATTTAGAAGACATAAAACATAAAATTGTTTTTTTTAAGTTCTAATAAAGTAACTAAACTCTAGTAAAACTAATGAAAGGGTAAAAAAGTAGAGACTAAGCAAATCGATGCTAGAAAAGGAAACAAAATCCTAAATAAATGAATAATTGTATGAAGCATAAGAATAAAATGGACAATTAAATGCATTTAGAAGAAATAAACATAAAAATCTGAATTTGCTTATATCCATTACTAATAATAATTTGAAAATATTAAGTGAAATAAAATGAAAACATACAATGAGTAGAATGTACTTCTCCTTGTAATACACATAGAAAATACCAATACCGAATAGTTTCATATGTGAATACTAGCTCTCCTTTGGAAAATGGATACCTAGTGCTATATAAACACTTACAGAATCAATGAAAAGAAGCAAAGATCCCAAACATTTGTGCAATTATGTAATCTACATATCAAAATCAGATAAGAAAAAAATGGGGAAGTGAAATTTTCAGAGTCACTTATGTATGCATATATTCTAAAGGCATTAGTAACCAAAGACACAAAAAAAAACATAATCATGACAAAGAAGGGCTTATTCCAGGAATATATACATTTTTTAGCATTTGAAAGTGAAAAGATTTACAGTTATCTCAAAAAATGATTCTATATCTGTTTATGCTAAAAACTCTTAGCAAAGGAAGAACAGAAGTGATCTTACTTCTAAAGGGAATTTCCCAGAAAGCTATAGCAAATGACTTTAAAAAATTACAGTTGTAGAAACATTTGTAGTGAAGAACACAAGTCAAGGACCAAAGAACACTGCTTTTACTACCTCCATTCCACAGTACGATAGCAGTCCAAGAAACAATGATGAGAACAATACATAAAAGTTATAAAGATTTAAAAGGAATAAACAAAACTATGTTTTTGGTGTGTATCCATGGTGCAATTAGGGACTTCCCTGTGGCTCAGATGGTAAAAAATCTGCCTGCTATGCAGGAGGCCCAAGTTCAAGCTCTGATTCAGGAAGATTCCCCAGAAAAGGGAATGGCAACCCATTCCATTATTCTTGACTAGAGAATCTCTTGAACAGAGAAGCCTGGCAGGCTAAAGTCCATTGGGTTACAAAGAGTCGGACATGACTGAGCGACTTTCACTTCACTTCACAGTGAAACTAACAGATATAAAAACTCTACAGGTTAACCCTTAAAACCTATACAAGATTAATAAGAAGGCATATTACTAGACTAATATATGTTCCCTCATCTATGACTGATTCATATTGATGTTTGGAAGTAACAACAAAACTCTGTAAAGCTATTATCGTTCAATAAAAAAAAAAAGGAACTAAGCAAGAACTAATGAAATAAAATAATTTTAAAAAAGAGACTAATATATGAAATTAAACAGAATGTGTATACACTGTAAAATAATTATCAACACAATAATTAGTTAAAATAGAAGGAAATCCTTTACAAAATTTAATAATCATGCAAATCTTTTATAAATGAAGATATAAAGCTTTATAAAAAATAAAATCAGTTGAAATAAATTGAGAGGTATACTGTAACAGATAAGAGTTACAATTTTCTTACATGGGTTCACTAATGTAATGTAATCCTAATGAAATCCTGAAATGTATTTTCATAGCACATGGCAGAGTAACATAAAAGTTTATGTAAAAAGTGGTCCATAAATTTCCCTCAAATTGAATAGTTAAATGAGGTGGTGGTAGTGGACCCACTATTATAACCATGATAAAGTTTTGATAATTAAAGCAGTATGACCCTATTAAAGTGAATTGCATTAGCAACAATAAAAACAAATCCATGGATAAAAAATAGAACTCATTACATTACAGCAGCTTTGTCAATGTTTCATGGTAAATAAAAACAAAAAGAGATCCAGTGAGAATTTGTGTGTTAGTCACTCAGTTGTGCCCGACTCTTTGTAACCCCATGAACTTAGCCCATCAGGCTCCATTGTCCATGGAATTCTTCAGCCAAGAATACTGGAATTGGTTGCCATTTCCTCCTCCAAGAGATCATCGCAACCCAGGGATCAAACCTGGGTCCCGTGCATTGCAGACAGATTCTTTACCATCTGTGTCACTAGGGAAAATTCAGTATGCTTGTATGTAAATGTATTATCATAATGTAATATATCAAGCAGTTTGCCATGCATTTGTACATACGATAAGCTTTTCTTACTGAACTTGGATAAAACATGAATACTGAACCTTAGAAAACCAGAGAAGATCCTTCAGTTGTATCTAACTCAAAAATAAGATATAACTATTAAAAATAACAACTATAAGATCATGACTCCCATGTCTAAAGTTCATTTCTCTGGACTGTTTGGAACTAACCTAGAACAGGGATTTAAATGTTAAAAACAAACATATAATTCCAACTCTATCATATTTGGAAAAGGCAAAACTGTAGAGACATTTAAAAGATCAGTCAGTGCCAGGAGCTCAAGAGGAAGGGAGAGAAGAATTAACATATACAACACAGACAATTTTTAGGACAATGAAACTATTCTGTATGATAAAATAATGGTGGATAATGGTGGATACCTGCCATTCTGTATATGTCCAAACCCATAGCATGCACAATATAGTGAATGAAACTATATAATTTAATGGGCTTTAATTAAATGTATTAATATTGTCTCATTAGTGGTAACAGATACTGATCACACTGATGAAAATATTCATAGTGGGCCATAGAGCGCAAAGGGTCAGGTGCAACTGAACACGCATGCACACAATATAAGATTTTAAATAGGGGCATGGACACAGGGTACTTGAGAGCTCTGTATTTTCTGGAAAAATATACAAAATATGTTTTTTCTGTATTTTTGAAATGAAGTATGCTCTAGAAAATAAAGTATGCTGATTTTAAAAAGTAAATATGTATCAACTTAATTAGAATCACAATGCTCAGTTCTAAGCAAATTTCCTTTCCTCATATATGAGGCACTCACATACTGTCTTCAGGTCCTTTTACTCTTGTTGAAGTTAAAATTTTTTCAGTGTAGTGATTTTCTATTTGAATTGTTAGTTGGGCACATTTGAAGTAACTCAGTGGTAAAGATACTACCTGTCAGTGCAGGAGACAGTTTCAGTCCCTGGTTGGGGAAGATCCCACATGCTGAGGAGCAACTAAGCCCATGTGCAATAACTATTGAGCCTGGGCTCTTGAGCCTGGGCACCGGCTACTGAAATCCATACACCCTAGAGTCCACGTTTAGCAACAAGAAAAGCCACTCGAATGAGAGGCCTGCACACCGCAGCTATTGTATAGCCCCTACTTGCCGCAACTAGAAAAAAGCCTGCATAGCAGCAAAGACCCAGTGCAGCCAATAAGTAAATAAATAAAATTACACACACACACACACACACACACACACACACACAGAGGAATGGATTTCCATTTCCATCTCCAGAGGATCTTTCAAATCCAGGGATCAAACTCATTGGCAGCTGAATTCTTTACCACTCCACTGAACCACCAGGGAAGCCGCTGGGCTACTTTGCATTAGTTGCTTTCTAATTGTCACCTCTTACCCAACAATTTTACTTGGCTGCCCTAGGACCTCTCCTAGAGAGACCATGTTTCTACCAGCACTTCCTTCCCCCTCCCCAGTCCTCACACTTCCCAGGATCCATGAAATACAGGTTTAATGCATGTCATCACCAAAGACACTCAAAAGATCCCTATAGGGCTGTGATTGAAGTCCTTTCTGATCGGTGTCTTTGCCTTCTTTATTGTCAAAATTTTTACTATCAAGCATGAATAGAAAAACTCCAACAGGCAGAGCAGTTGGCAGAGATGTAGAAAAGAGATGAGAGACATATAAACACAAATATAAAACTCTAATATTTGATAATATGTGTAGCTTTTTTTAAATCAGGTGCAACTGAACACGCATGCACACAATATAAGATTTTAAATAGGGGCATGGACACAGGGTACTTGAGAGCTCTGTATTTTCTGGAAAAATATACAAAATATGTTTTTCTGTATTTTGAAATGAAGTATGCTCTAGAAAATAAAGTATGCTGATTTTAAAAAGTAAATATGTATCAACTTAATTAGAATCACAATGCTCAGTTCTAAGCAAATTTCCTTTCCTCATATATGAGGCACTCACATACTGTCTTCAGGTCCTTTTACTCTTGTTGAAGTTAAAATTTTTTCAGTGTAGTGATTTTCTATTTGAATTGTTAGTTGGGCACATTTGAAGTAACTCAGTGGTAAAGATACTACCTGTCAGTGCAGGAGACAGTTTCAGTCCCTGGTTGGGGAAGATCCCACATGCTGAGGAGCAACTAAGCCCATGTGCAATAACTATTGAGCCTGGGCTCTTGAGCCTGGGCACCGGCTACTGAAATCCATACACCCTAGAGTCCACGTTTAGCAACAAGAAAAGCCACTCGAATGAGAGGCCTGCACACCGCAGCTATTGTATAGCCCCTACTTGCCGCAACTAGAAAAAAGCCTGCATAGCAGCAAAGACCCAGTGCAGCCAATAAGTAAATAAATAAAATTACACACACACACACACACACACACACACACACACAGAGGAATGGATTTCCATTTCCATCTCCAGAGGATCTTTCAAATCCAGGGATCAAACTCATTGGCAGCTGAATTCTTTACCACTCCACTGAACCACCAGGGAAGCCGCTGGGCTACTTTGCATTAGTTGCTTTCTAATTGTCACCTCTTACCCAACAATTTTACTTGGCTGCCCTAGGACCTCTCCTAGAGAGACCATGTTTCTACCAGCACTTCCTTCCCCCTCCCCAGTCCTCACACTTCCCAGGATCCATGAAATACAGGTTTAATGCATGTCATCACCAAAGACACTCAAAAGATCCCTATAGGGCTGTGATTGAAGTCCTTTCTGATCGGTGTCTTTGCCTTCTTTATTGTCAAAATTTTTACTATCAAGCATGAATAGAAAAACTCCAACAGGCAGAGCAGTTGGCAGAGATGTAGAAAAGAGATGAGAGACATATAAACACAAATATAAAACTCTAATATTTGATAATATGTGTAGCTTTAAAAATCTTAATTTTTTAAATTTGTGAAATGCTTTACAGTTTTCAAAGTGATAATTTAGTAATGAATCATACAGAAAAAAGGTTAAATTATCTTCACAAGTTTTTTTTTTTTTTTTTTTTTAAGATAGGCAAGTACTTAAAATTCTTTGGAAATATTTTTATCCATTTAGAAAAAAAAAAAAATCTGAGCTGTCCATATCTCCTTGAGATCTTGTTCCATGAGTTTTCCTGTTGAGCCTCATTGGAGTTTTTATTATGAACTTTAGAACTGCCTATTTATGGTTCTACACTTCTATGAAGCTGGTAATTGTATGCTAGTTATCATTGTATAATAAACACCTATGATAGTGTCTACACAAAGCTTTGAATACATAGTTGCCCACAAAGTGTAACATTTGTTATCTAAAGAAATTCAGTTGTTTGAAATTCTTTGATGATGCTGGATAAATAAAATTGGATGCTTCAAGAAAAAAAAAATTAGAATATAGGAAAACAAATATATTTTACTTATTTTTTGCAGAGGAAAGAATTGTCAACATGAAAATTCAAACGATCACAAAATTTGAAACAGTTACAAATGTTGTTGGATATTTAAAGGGTTTGACATCTCCAGGTAAGTAGACCCATTATTTATAATCTACATCTTATCTGAAATATCACAGCATGTTACGGAACAGTTTAATATCACAATTAAATGTCCTACTTGAAGTGTAATTAGGTCATACTTCTTTAAGGAATGGGTAGTATATAAAACAAAGAAGGAGGTTTATATTCTCCTTCATAACAAATATCCTCAAAGATAAATCATATTAGAGAGTATAAGAGAAAAAAATGAAACAGAAAACTGAGTTTAGGTTACTGTCTGAGTAAAAGCTAAAGCCAGTGCAATCACCAAAGACACTCAAAAGATCCCTATAGGGCTGTGATTGAAGTCCTTTCTGATCGGTGTCTTTGCCTTCTTTATTGTCAAAATTTTTACTATCAAGCATGAATAGAAAAACTCCAACAGGCAGAGCAGTTGGCAGAGATGTAGAAAAGAGATGAGAGACATATAAACACAAATATAAAACTCTAATATTTGATAATATGTGTAGCTTTAAAAATCTTAATTTTTTAAATTTGTGAAATGCTTTACAGTTTTCAAAGTGATAATTTAGTAATGAATCATACAGAAAAAAGGTTAAATTATCTTCACAAGTTTTTTTTTTTTTTTTTTTTTTAAGATAGGCAAGTACTTAAAATTCTTTGGAAATATTTTTATCCATTTAGAAAAAAAAAAAAATCTGAGCTGTCCATATCTCCTTGAGATCTTGTTCCATGAGTTTTCCTGTTGAGCCTCATTGGAGTTTTTATTATGAACTTTAGAACTGCCTATTTATGGTTCTACACTTCTATGAAGCTGGTAATTGTATGCTAGTTATCATTGTATAATAAACACCTATGATAGTGTCTACACAAAGCTTTGAATACATAGTTGCCCACAAAGTGTAACATTTGTTATCTAAAGAAATTCAGTTGTTTGAAATTCTTTGATGATGCTGGATAAATAAAATTGGATGCTTCAAGAAAAAAAAAATTAGAATATAGGAAAACAAATATATTTTACTTATTTTTTGCAGAGGAAAGAATTGTCAACATGAAAATTCAAACGATCACAAAATTTGAAACAGTTACAAATGTTGTTGGATATTTAAAGGGTTTGACATCTCCAGGTAAGTAGACCCATTATTTATAATCTACATCTTATCTGAAATATCACAGCATGTTACGGAACAGTTTAATATCACAATTAAATGTCCTACTTGAAGTGTAATTAGGTCATACTTCTTTAAGGAATGGGTAGTATATAAAACAAAGAAGGAGGTTTATATTCTCCTTCATAACAAATATCCTCAAAGATAAATCATATTAGAGAGTATAAGAGAAAAAAATGAAACAGAAAACTGAGTTTAGGTTTGTTAAGCTGTCATGTGCCTCTGAGTAAAAGCTACAGAAGCCAGTGCATTACTTTTATTCACTATGTCACTGAAGGTTTTATTTTTGTAAAGAAAAGACCTTTGTAAAAAAAGAAAGTAAGTATTTTATTTTTAATTATTTTTTAAAATATAATTTTGGTTTTAAGTCTTTCAGTATTAGCCTGTGTATCGTCCTTTATGTACTTGGTCCACTAACAATTCTCTCTAATATTTGCATGGCTTTAGATTTGAAGACGCTTATGAAAAAGATGACCTGGTTAAATTTTGAAATCGTTTTATAGCTTGTTATGGGATGTTATGGAACCTTCAGATGATGCTGTATAGGCTAAAAAAAAAACTGAAAATAACCAACAAATCTATTAACAAATTAACACTGACACTTCTGAATACATTGTAAGGCTGAATGACATTACTGTCTGCTGTGTTTTTTACATTTAGTAGAGTACAATAGTCTTCTACTATATTTGTGCCACTCCTATTTATTTGGTAGGGCTATTTACCAAGTTCTTTTTGGGGAATTATTCATCTCCATCATTTTAGTCAAATTGACCCCATAATTGCTAACTCAGGGAATTTTGAGATCAAGTTTTACATCTCTGCCAAGTTTCCTGCCAGTCAGCTCTTTAAAAATTCATGGACATCTTCTCTGATTTCCTTACAGTAGCAATGTTGAACAACCTCTGATTACAGTATCTTTAGAAACATGATATAAATGAATTTAGAAATTGTTACTGTTGCATTTCAATCATCTCAGTGTGTTTCCATCATAACAATCTCTAATTGAAGTCTTAGAAATATTTATCATCAGTGCTACATTTGTTAGTTATTTTTGAAAAAACAAATTGTACAGAATTATACTAGATTTATGATAAAAAGTCTTTCCTTATTGAAATTCGATATAGAAACCCAATTTTTAAAAATCAGTTTGCTAGTAGTATTCCCAACTGTATGTGAAGTTTCTCAAGTTTACTTGTATCCTACCTAAAAATATTGACTGCTCATTCACAAGCTTTTCTTTTTAAATCTTTGTAAATAATTTTGAGTATGAAATCAGAAAACTGAGTTTAGGTTTGTTAAGCTGTCATGTGCCTCTGAGTAAAAGCTACAGAAGCCAGTGCATTACTTTTATTCACTATGTCACTGAAGGTTTTATTTTTGTAAAGAAAAGACCTTTGTAAAAAAAGAAAGTAAGTATTTTATTTTTAATTATTTTTTAAAATATAATTTTGGTTTTAAGTCTTTCAGTATTAGCCTGTGTATCGTCCTTTATGTACTTGGTCCACTAACAATTCTCTCTAATATTTGCATGGCTTTAGATTTGAAGACGCTTATGAAAAAGATGACCTGGTTAAATTTTGAAATCGTTTTATAGCTTGTTATGGGATGTTATGGAACCTTCAGATGATGCTGTATAGGCTAAAAAAAAAACTGAAAATAACCGACAAATCTATTAACAAATTAACACTGACACTTCTGAATACATTGTAAGGCTGAATGACATTACTGTCTGCTGTGTTTTTTACATTTAGTAGAGTACAATAGTCTTCTACTATATTTGTGCCACTCCTATTTATTTGGTAGGGCTATTTACCAAGTTCTTTTTGGGGAATTATTCATCTCCATCATTTTAGTCAAATTGACCCCATAATTGCTAACTCAGGGAATTTTGAGATCAAGTTTTACATCTCTGCCAAGTTTCCTGCCAGTCAGCTCTTTAAAAATTCATGGACATCTTCTCTGATTTCCTTACAGTAGCAATGTTGAACAACCTCTGATTACAGTATCTTTAGAAACATGATATAAATGAATTTAGAAATTGTTACTGTTGCATTTCAATCATCTCAGTGTGTTTCCATCATAACAATCTCTAATTGAAGTCTTAGAAATATTTATCATCAGTGCTACATTTGTTAGTTATTTTTGAAAAAACAAATTGTACAGAATTATACTAGATTTATGATAAAAAGTCTTTCCTTATTGAAATTCGATATAGAAACCCAATTTTTAAAAATCAGTTTGCTAGTAGTATTCCCAACTGTATGTGAAGTTTCTCAAGTTTACTTGTATCCTACCTAAAAATATTGACTGCTCATTCACAAGCTTTTCTTATTTAATGACTCTGAAAATTAGAAATAACCACCAATTAGTATTACAGTTTCTACATATAATTTATCTAGAATATGGGCTTCCCTGGTGGCTCAGAGAGTAAAGAATCTGGCTGCAATACAGGAGACCTGGGTTTTATTCCTGGGTCAGGAAGATCCCCTGGAGAAGGAAATAAAACCCACTTTAGTATTCTTGCCTGGAAAATTCCATGCACAGAGGAGCCTGGGAGGCTGCAGTCCATGGGATCGAACAGTTAGACATGACTGAGACTGCTCACTCATAACACTCACTACTTATCTAGAATATAGACAATTCCAAATAAAATTTTTATACATATCTCAGAGATGAGTGAATGGATTCAACATTACAGGCACACTATATATACCATTAAGTTTTAATACACTGTTAATGGATCAGTTCTTTGTCGATTCAATTATCAGTGAGGAACACTAAAATAGCTTCATTTAGTAATGCTTCCTGAAGAGTAGTGTTTTGATGCCTTGAAGTCAAGAAGTAATTCACTCATTCTACACATATGTTGTCCTTAATATGTGTCAGTAGCAATTTATTCATAGTGCCTTACTTAAAACTCTGAACAACTGAATGGAAATAGAAACACAGATGTAGAAAACAAGCATGGATACCAAGAAGATATGTAGACAAATAGACAGATATAGATATACATACACCGAGACATACGTAATATATATATATATATATATATATATACACATACATACACATATATGTAATAGATAATTAATCAGAAACTACTGTATAGCACAGATAACTTTACTCTGTTGTCTGTGGTGAACTAAATTGGATAGGAATTTTTAAAAGAAGAGATATATGTATACATATCACTGATTCATTTTGTTGTATAGCAGAAAATAACACAATATTATAAAGCAATTATACTCCAATAAAATTTTTAAAATAAATTTAAAAAATGATGTTATGCACTACTTTATTCCCATTTTATGATTGAAGAATTTAAGCCCTGAGAGCCTGAACAAGCTTTGTAAGGTCATACAACTTAGTAAATCGAATTGCCTGGATTCCATCCCAAGCGGGAAGTCCTTGAACTCTGCAACTTAGTCATGCTACTATGGAACATCTGCTAAGGAAATGATATTTAATTAAGAAAACCTTTTTACACAAATTATAGGGCTACTTGCTCCATTTAATTTAGCTGTGTACCAACAACATTCACTGACAATAAAACCAGAGGAAACACTGGAGATGGATTTTAGTCCACCTTACTACTGACAAAAGTTAGTTAAATATGTTGTTCAGAACCCATCCATGTGTCATGGAGATCTTTCTAGTAGTGTGCCTATATGATTTTGTATGATTATATGAAGTAAAATATGTGAAAAACAGAAAGCAATTGGATATTTTTGATGATTTGTTTTTTTCCATCAGAGGAAGGAGAGTGGCTAAATGATCAGTTGGAAATAAAAACTGATTCCCCTAACACTTCATTTATTGCAAAATTCCTACCTGAGTGCCACATTTTTAACATTTACAGCTATTGAACAATTGTTTCCTCAAATGCATGAATAGTTCATTAATATTTACTGAGCATATACACATTGTTTACAGGGCACTTCCCACTATGATTCTGGAAAAATGTTAGATAAAGGGTTCATTTGGCATATTTGTATACTTCATTAATTAATATGCATGTTGCAGAGGACAGTAATATGGATCTCAGCTTTGGATTCATAATTGACTTCAGCAGCTGCCTCTGCTTTGATATACACAGATGTGTGAATCAAGACAGTGGGTGAAAAATGTTAAAGTAGTCCTAATTATTATAACAATTTTGCATAATTATTGCTCAGTTGTGCAGTAGGATTATGTAAATGTCATTAAATTTATTGTTAAGGTTTTATATTGAGTTTTAATGGCCCTTGTTTTTCTATTTCCAGACCGTTACATCATAGTTGGCAGCCATCATCATGCTGCATACAGTTATAATGGACAAGAATGGGCCAGCAGCACTGCCATCATCACAGCGTTTATCCGGGCCTTGATTGTTAAGAGAGGTGGAGACCAGACCGCACTATTGTTTTCTGCTCATGAATTTAAGCCCTGAGAGCCTGAACAAGCTTTGTAAGGTCATACAACTTAGTAAATCGAATTGCCTGGATTCCATCCCAAGCGGGAAGTCCTTGAACTCTGCAACTTAGTCATGCTACTATGGAACATCTGCTAAGGAAATGATATTTAATTAAGAAAACCTTTTTACACAAATTATAGGGCTACTTGCTCCATTTAATTTAGCTGTGTACCAACAACATTCACTGACAATAAAACCAGAGGAAACACTGGAGATGGATTTTAGTCCACCTTACTACTGACAAAAGTTAGTTAAATATGTTGTTCAGAACCCATCCATGTGTCATGGAGATCTTTCTAGTAGTGTGCCTATATGATTTTGTATGATTATATGAAGTAAAATATGTGAAAAACAGAAAGCAATTGGATATTTTTGATGATTTGTTTTTTTCCATCAGAGGAAGGAGAGTGGCTAAATGATCAGTTGGAAATAAAAACTGATTCCCCTAACACTTCATTTATTGCAAAATTCCTACCTGAGTGCCACATTTTTAACATTTACAGCTATTGAACAATTGTTTCCTCAAATGCATGAATAGTTCATTAATATTTACTGAGCATATACACATTGTTTACAGGGCACTTCCCACTATGATTCTGGAAAAATGTTAGATAAAGGGTTCATTTGGCATATTTGTATACTTCATTAATTAATATGCATGTTGCAGAGGACAGTAATATGGATCTCAGCTTTGGATTCATAATTGACTTCAGCAGCTGCCTCTGCTTTGATATACACAGATGTGTGAATCAAGACAGTGGGTGAAAAATGTTAAAGTAGTCCTAATTATTATAACAATTTTGCATAATTATTGCTCAGTTGTGCAGTAGGATTATGTAAATGTCATTAAATTTATTGTTAAGGTTTTATATTGAGTTTTAATGGCCCTTGTTTTTCTATTTCCAGACCGTTACATCATAGTTGGCAGCCATCATCATGCTGCATACAGTTATAATGGACAAGAATGGGCCAGCAGCACTGCCATCATCACAGCTTTTATCCGGGCCTTGATGTTAAGAGTTAAGAGAGGGTGGAGACCAGACCGCACTATTGTTTTCTGCTCATGGGGAGGAACAGCTTTTGGAAATGTTGGCTCATATGAATGGGGAGAGGTAAATGTACATTAATTACTGTGTCTTGTTCTCATAATTACACAGCCTCTCTCTCTTTCCTTCTCTCTGTCTCTCTGTCTCTTTGGGACTAAAATAGACAAAATAAACCTGATGACGCCATGAACAGAAATGTGTATCTTAAGCAGAGTGTCCTGTCTACTCATTTGCTGAGATAACCTTGAAGAATGCTAGGGAGTTAGGTTTACATCACAGTGGATAGTATATGATCTGCAACTATCTTATTCTTGTTGTTATCAGACCTACAGACGCCAAAATACCCATAATAGTATTTACCAGGTTATTGTATTAATTCTTAGGTTGATAGGCACTGCACAAGAAGGGATCAAGTGATACATAGTTACTTTTTTTTTTTTTTTGATCCTTCTAGCATTTTTTTCAGTTAGGAAATAATCTTGTATGTTAAATGTTTATTAACTTAGCGTTATACCTCCCTGGTGGCTCAGATGGTAAAGAATCTGCCTGCAAGGCAGAAGACCTAGGTTCAGTCCCTGAGTTAAGAAGATCCCAGGAGGAAGAAATGGAAGCCCACCCAAGTATTCTTGCCTGGAGAGTTCCATGGACAGAGGAGCCTGGAAGCTTACAATCAATGGGGTCCCAATGAGTTGGACATGACTGAGTGACTTTCACGTTCACTAAACCATACAGAAATTGGACTCAAGCTAGCAGTTTCCTTTCGTCCATCTTTTTTTCTTCCTCCTTTCAATCCTTCCTCCCTCCATTCTTATACCCCTATCTCCTTGCTCCTTCTTTTCTGCCTGCATCTCTACCCATATACTTACCTGCCTAACTACCTTAGGTAGCGTTTGTTCAAATGGAGTCTTGTGTGCAATAGATTACAGTTAGAATACAACTGGAATGAATTTTCATGCTTCTGATATATCTATGTTTGACAAATGCATAGTTGGCAGCCATCATCATGCTGCATACAGTTATAATGGACAAGAATGGGCCAGCAGCACTGCCATCATCACAGCTTTTATCCGGGCCTTGATGTTAAGAGTTAAGAGAGGGTGGAGACCAGACCGCACTATTGTTTTCTGCTCATGGGGAGGAACAGCTTTTGGAAATGTTGGCTCATATGAATGGGGAGAGGTAAATGTACATTAATTACTGTGTCTTGTTCTCATAATTACACAGCCTCTCTCTCTTTCCTTCTCTCTGTCTCTCTGTCTCTTTGGGACTAAAATAGACAAAATAAACCTGATGACGCCATGAACAGAAATGTGTATCTTAAGCAGAGTGTCCTGTCTACTCATTTGCTGAGATAACCTTGAAGAATGCTAGGGAGTTAGGTTTACATCACAGTGGATAGTATATGATCTGCAACTATCTTATTCTTGTTGTTATCAGACCTACAGACGCCAAAATACCCATAATAGTATTTACCAGGTTATTGTATTAATTCTTAGGTTGATAGGCACTGCACAAGAAGGGATCAAGTGATACATAGTTACTTTTTTTTTTTTTTTGATCCTTCTAGCATTTTTTTCAGTTAGGAAATAATCTTGTATGTTAAATGTTTATTAACTTAGCGTTATACCTCCCTGGTGGCTCAGATGGTAAAGAATCTGCCTGCAAGGCAGAAGACCTAGGTTCAGTCCCTGAGTTAAGAAGATCCCAGGAGGAAGAAATGGAAGCCCACCCAAGTATTCTTGCCTGGAGAGTTCCATGGACAGAGGAGCCTGGAAGCTTACAATCAATGGGGTCCCAATGAGTTGGACATGACTGAGTGACTTTCACGTTCACTAAACCATACAGAAATTGGACTCAAGCTAGCAGTTTCCTTTCGTCCATCTTTTTTTCTTCCTCCTTTCAATCCTTCCTCCCTCCATTCTTATACCCCTATCTCCTTGCTCCTTCTTTTCTGCCTGCATCTCTACCCATATACTTACCTGCCTAACTACCTTAGGTAGCGTTTGTTCAAATGGAGTCTTGTGTGCAATAGATTACAGTTAGAATACAACTGGAATGAATTTTCATGCTTCTGATATATCTATGTTTGACAAATGCACTGTTTTAATGGGGTACGACAACTTTGGATTGATACAAATTAACAACAATAAACATCATAAAACTTACATATTCTATTTACTTTTATGATTTTATAAAATGTCTAAAGGAAATATGTAGGGAAAAGCATGCATAAGTTTAACTAGGAAAAATAGAAATATTTGATATTCTGGTTTGTTTGCTACTTCAACTTTAGATAAAAAATCCCAAATATATAATGAGAAATTCTTGTTTCATTTCTCATTTAATCACTTTAAAAAACCACAATTTCTATTGTCTCTCAAAAGACGATCAAAAATATACACAAAAGAAAATAGCAAATGTCTTTTTTAGTTTGAGGTAAAGAGGCTTCAAAATGAGAAAAATTTTGCAGTTGTAAAGTTTATCAATATTCACACACTGCATATTGAAACGATTTTTTTTTTTTTTTTTTTGGCCACTTCTACTGGTCTTTTTTTTTTTTTTTAAAGATTTATTTATTTACTTTGGGCAGGGGTCGGGTTGGGGAGGGAGGGGGGCAGGCGGGCCACTTCTATTGGTCTTTCATTTCTCTATTTTCATTCGTCTTCGTTCCTTGGCTCCTGTGGGCCTCCCATCGCAGTGGCCTCTGTTGTCGCAGAGCACCGGCTTTGGGCGCATGCGCTCCAGAGCTCTGGCTCGGTGATTGGACACGTGGGTCCAGCCGCTCCGCAGCACGTGGGATCTTCCCAGGCCAGGGCTCGAACCGGCGCCCCTTGCACTGCAAGGCGGTGTCCTTAACCGCTGGACCACCAGGGGAAGCCCCCTACTGGTCTTTCATTTATCCATTTTCATCCATCTTTGTTCTTTGGCCTGTGTGGGCCTCCAATCACAGTGGCCTGTTTAGTCGCAGAACACTGGCTCTAGGTACATGCACACCAGAGCTCTGGCTCCGTAGGGTTTGGGCACATTGATCTAGCTGCTCCGCAGCACGTGGGGTTTTCCCAGGCCAGGGATTGAACCAGCGCCCCTTGCACTGCAAGGCAGTGTCCTTACCCACTGGATCACCAGGGAAGCCTGAATTGAAACAATTTTAACAGTATTCAAATTAGTGGTGTGATTTTTTTTTTTCCATTACTCAAAATAATTAATTCAGATAAGAGATTCTGTTGCTTTCCAAAAAACAATAAACATCATAAAACTTACATATTCTATTTACTTTTATGATTTTATAAAATGTCTAAAGGAAATATGTAGGGAAAAGCATGCATAAGTTTAACTAGGAAAAATAGAAATATTTGATATTCTGGTTTGTTTGCTACTTCAACTTTAGATAAAAAATCCCAAATATATAATGAGAAATTCTTGTTTCATTTCTCATTTAATCACTTTAAAAAACCACAATTTCTATTGTCTCTCAAAAGACGATCAAAAATATACACAAAAGAAAATAGCAAATGTCTTTTTTAGTTTGAGGTAAAGAGGCTTCAAAATGAGAAAAATTTTGCAGTTGTAAAGTTTATCAATATTCACACACTGCATATTGAAACGATTTTTTTTTTTTTTTTTTTGCCACTTCTACTGGTCTTTTTTTTTTTTTTTTAAAGATTTATTTATTTACTTTGGGCAGGGGTCGGGTTGGGGAGGGAGGGGGGCAGGCGGGCCACTTCTATTGGTCTTTCATTTCTCTATTTTCATTCGTCTTCGTTCCTTGGCTCCTGTGGGCCTCCCATCGCAGTGGCCTCTGTTGTCGCAGAGCACCGGCTTTGGGCGCATGCGCTCCAGAGCTCTGGCTCGGTGATTGGACACGTGGGTCCAGCCGCTCCGCAGCACGTGGGATCTTCCCAGGCCAGGGCTCGAACCGGCGCCCCTTGCACTGCAAGGCGGTGTCCTTAACCGCTGGACCACCAGGGGAAGCCCCCTACTGGTCTTTCATTTATCCATTTTCATCCATCTTTGTTCTTTGGCCTGTGTGGGCCTCCAATCACAGTGGCCTGTTTAGTCGCAGAACACTGGCTCTAGGTACATGCACACCAGAGCTCTGGCTCCGTAGTTGGACACATTGATCTAGCTGCTCCGCAGCACGTGGGGTTTTCCCAGGCCAGGGATTGAACCAGCGCCCCTTGCACTGCAAGGCAGTGTCCTTACCCACTGGATCACCAGGGAAGCCTGAATTGAAACAATTTTAACAGTATTCAAATTAGTGGTGTGATTTTTTTTTTTCCATTACTCAAAATAATTAATTCAGATAAGAGATTCTGTTGCTTTCAGAACCTTTTTAAATTGATAGTTTTTTAGTAAGATGGAAAATGTAGTAGCTGAAACTGTCTCTCAAAATTCTGGTCCATATTCCTTGCTTTATGGATATAAACAATTTAAAAAACAATTTGGGAAGTATATTTGTGATGTGAGTTGAGTTTAGTATTTCAGATTTGTTTTCTTACTATAAAGAAAGCAATGTTTTAGTTTTCATATAACAATAAGGTACATCTTAAGAAAGTGTCTTTAAGATTATTTCCAAAAGTTTATTCGAATATTTCATACAACCTTATTCATAATGACTTCCATAGTCAATTCATTTTAACTCTCCATTAGCATGTATATTTTTAAGGTGGAATCTCAAAGTAGGCTTATGTAACATTAGTAGTTCCTCACTTAAATTCCTAAATATCCTTAACCCCTATGCATGGGGAAGTATATTGTCAATAATCCTTGATTTTATTTGAGCATCATGCCCAGTAACCTGTAAGTTGATTCATTATTGTAGCCTTGTGTGTATGAGCAATTATATTTTCAAATTAAGTAAATTATTTTTCACCATTTTTTATTTTGTTTTACAGAGTTTTGTTGTTTACGGATATGTATAATCCCAGATTAGTCATGTGTATATCCCATCCTCCTCCATCCCACCCCTCCAGGTCACCGCCTACAACCCATGTAAGATCCCTTAACCCATCGTGCATTGACAATAGTTATCTCTTTTGCATATGATCATATAGGGCTCCATGTTATTTTTTCATATCTCCCACCCACTCTTCCCTCTACCCACTGTCCATAAGTCTGTTCTCTATGACTGTGTTTCCATCAATGCCCTGTGTATCAGTGCAATCTTACTAGAATCCATACATATGTGTTAGTATACTATGTGTGTCCTTCTCTTTTTGACTTACTTCACTTTGTATAATAGGCTCTAGATTCATCCATCTCATTAGGACTGAATCTTCTACATTTCTTTTTGTGGCTGAGAAGTACCCCATTGCATATATGTACCAGAGCTTCCTTATCCATTTGTTCATCAATGAACACCTAGGTTGCTTCCATGTTCTAGCTATTGTGTAGAGTGCTGCAGTGAACAATGGGGTATGGTGTCTCTTTCCATTTTGATTTCTTCAAGGTATAAGCCTAATAGTGAGATTGCTGGGTCATATGGTGCTTCTTTTCTTAGCTTTTTGAGGACTCTCCATACTGTCTTCCATATTGGTTGTACCAATTTACATTCCCACCAGCAATACAAGAGTGTTCCCTTTTCTTTGCATCTTCTCCAGCATTTATTATCTGTAGATGTTATGATGATGGCCATTCTGACTGGTGTGAAGTGATATATCATTGTAATTTTGATTTGCATTTCTTTAATAACAAGCAACGTTGAACATCTTTTTATGTGTTTTTTGGCCATCTGTAAGTCGTCTTTGGAGAGATGTTTCTTCAGGTCTTTTTCCCATTTTTTTATTGAGTTGTTTGTTTTATCGGTGTTGAGTTGTCTGAGCTTCTTGTAGAGTTTTTAAATTAATTCTTTGTCAGTTGTGTCATTTTCTATGAGCTTCTCCCATTCTGTGAGTTATCTGTTCACCTTATTTGTAGCTTTTGTGATGTAAAAGCTTTTAAGTTTCATTAGGTCCCACTTATTTATTTTTGTTTTTATTTCCATTATTATAGTGGGCAGGTCATAGAAGATCTTGTATGATTTATGTCATTGTGTGCTTTTCCTGTATTCTCCTTTAAGAGTTTTGTGGTTCCTGGTCTTACATTTAGGTCTTTAATCCATTTTGAGTTGAGCTTTGTGTGTGGTGTCAGGGAATGTTCCAACTTCATTTTTTTGCATGTATAGCTGTCCAATTCTCCCAGCACTATTTGTCTTTGTCCCATTGTATATTTTTGCCTCCTTTGTCAAAGATAAGATACCCATAGTTGCGTGGGTTTATCTCTGATTACCATGTGATATTTGTCTTTCAATTTGTTGATATGGTGTATTCCATTGGTTGATTTGTAGAAATCGATCAATCCTTGCATGCCTGGGATAAACCCAACTTCATCAACATATATGAGTTTTTTGATGTGGTACAGAATTCTATTTGCTAGAATTTTGTTGAGGATCTTTGTGTTTAAACTCATCATGATGTTGGTCTAAAATTTTCTTTTTTTGTGTTGTGTTTGCCTGATTTGGTATCAGGGTATTGGTGGCCTTGTAGAATGTGTTTGGAAGTGTTCCATCCTGTGCAATTTTAAAAAAGAGTTTTAGAAGGATAGCTATTAGCTCTTCTTTAAATGTGTGGTAGAATTCACCTTTTTTTTGTTTTTTAGATTCGATTTACATTCCCACCAGCAATACAAGAGTGTTCCCTTTTCTTTGCATCTTCTCCAGCATTTATTATCTGTAGATGTTATGATGATGGCCATTCTGACTGGTGTGAAGTGATATATCATTGTAATTTTGATTTGCATTTCTTTAATAACAAGCAACGTTGAACATCTTTTTATGTGTTTTTTGGCCATCTGTAAGTCGTCTTTGGAGAGATGTTTCTTCAGGTCTTTTTCCCATTTTTTTATTGAGTTGTTTGTTTTATCGGTGTTGAGTTGTCTGAGCTTCTTGTAGAGTTTTTAAATTAATTCTTTGTCAGTTGTGTCATTTTCTATGAGCTTCTCCCATTCTGTGAGTTATCTGTTCACCTTATTTGTAGCTTTTGTGATGTAAAAGCTTTTAAGTTTCATTAGGTCCCACTTATTTATTTTTGTTTTTATTTCCATTATTATAGTGGGCAGGTCATAGAAGATCTTGTATGATTTATGTCATTGTGTGCTTTTCCTGTATTCTCCTTTAAGAGTTTTGTGGTTCCTGGTCTTACATTTAGGTCTTTAATCCATTTTGAGTTGAGCTTTGTGTGTGGTGTCAGGGAATGTTCCAACTTCATTTTTTTTGCATGTATAGCTGTCCAATTCTCCCAGCACTATTTGTCTTTGTCCCATTGTATATTTTTGCCTCCTTTGTCAAAGATAAGATACCCATAGTTGCGTGGGTTTATCTCTGATTACCATGTGATATTTGTCTTTCAATTTGTTGATATGGTGTATTCCATTGGTTGATTTGTAGAAATCGATCAATCCTTGCATGCCTGGGATAAACCCAACTTCATCAACATATATGAGTTTTTTGATGTGGTACAGAATTCTATTTGCTAGAATTTTGTTGAGGATCTTTGTGTTTAAACTCATCATGATGTTGGTCTAAAATTTTCTTTTTTTGTGTTGTGTTTGCCTGATTTGGTATCAGGGTATTGGTGGCCTTGTAGAATGTGTTTGGAAGTGTTCCATCCTGTGCAATTTTAAAAAAGAGTTTTAGAAGGATAGCTATTAGCTCTTCTTTAAATGTGTGGTAGAATTCACCTGTAAAGCCATTCAGCCCTGGGCTTTTATTTTGGGGTAGATTTTTGATCGTAGATTCGATTTCTGCACATATAATTTAGTTGTTCATAATTTCTATTTCTTCCTGTTTGAGTCTTGGAAGATTGAACTTCCCGAAGAATCTGTCTATTTCTTCCTGGTTATCCAGGTTGTTGCCATATATTTGTTCATAATAGTCTCTTACAATCCTTTGGATTTCAGTATTATCTGTTGTAATCTCTCCTTTTCATGTCTTATTTTGTTTATCTGGTTCTTTTCTCTTTTTAATTAATAATTCAGGCTAGCGGTTTCTCAATTTTGTTTATCTTTTTGAGGAACCAGCTTTTCTTTCTATCTATATTTACTATTGTTTCTTGCATTTCTTTTTCATTTATTTTTGCTCTAATCTTTATGATTTCTTCTACTGACTTTAGGATTTTTTTTGTTCATCTTTCTCCTGTTGTGTTAAGTGTACAGTTAGGTTGTCTTTTTGTGGTTTTTCTTGTTTCTTGAGGTAGAATTGTATTGCTATAAACTTCCCTCTTAGAACTCTTCTTGCGGTGTCCCATAGGTTTTGCGTAGTCATGTTTTCATTGTCATTTTCTTCTAGGAATTTTTATCATTTCTCCTTTGATCTGTTTGGAGATCTCTTTGTTTATTAGATATGTGTTGTTTAATCTCCATATGTTTGTGTGTTTTTGTGTTATTTTTCCTTGTAATTGATATCTAGTCTCATAGCATTGTGATCAGACAAGATGGTGTATTCCATTGGTTGGTTTGTAGAAATCGATCAATCCTTGCATGCCTGGGATAAACCCAACTTCATCAACATATATGAGTTTTTTGATGTGGTACAGAATTCTATTTGCTAGAATTTTGTTGAGGATCTTTGTGTTTAAACTCATCATGATGTTGGTCTAAAATTTTCTTTTTTTGTGTTGTGTTTGCCTGATTTGGTATCAGGGTATTGGTGGCCTTGTAGAATGTGTTTGGAAGTGTTCCATCCTGTGCAATTTTAAAAAAGAGTTTTAGAAGGATAGCTATTAGCTCTTCTTTAAATGTGTGGTAGAATTCACCTGTAAAGCCATTCAGCCCTGGGCTTTTATTTTGGGGTAGATTTTTGATCGTAGATTCGATTTCTGCACATATAATTTAGTTGTTCATAATTTCTATTTCTTCCTGTTTGAGTCTTGGAAGATTGAACTTCCCGAAGAATCTGTCTATTTCTTCCTGGTTATCCAGGTTGTTGCCATATATTTGTTCATAATAGTCTCTTACAATCCTTTGGATTTCAGTATTATCTGTTGTAATCTCTCCTTTTCATGTCTTATTTTGTTTATCTGGTTCTTTTCTCTTTTTAATTAATAATTCAGGCTAGCGGTTTCTCAATTTTGTTTATCTTTTTGAGGAACCAGCTTTTCTTTCTATCTATATTTACTATTGTTTCTTGCATTTCTTTTTCATTTATTTTTGCTCTAATCTTTATGATTTCTTCTACTGACTTTAGGATTTTTTTTGTTCATCTTTCTCCTGTTGTGTTAAGTGTACAGTTAGGTTGTCTTTTTGTGGTTTTTCTTGTTTCTTGAGGTAGAATTGTATTGCTATAAACTTCCCTCTTAGAACTCTTCTTGCGGTGTCCCATAGGTTTTGCGTAGTCATGTTTTCATTGTCATTTTCTTCTAGGAATTTTTATCATTTCTCCTTTGATCTGTTTGGAGATCTCTTTGTTTATTAGATATGTGTTGTTTAATCTCCATATGTTTGTGTGTTTTTGTGTTATTTTTCCTTGTAATTGATATCTAGTCTCATAGCATTGTGATCAGACAAGATGGTTGAAATAATTTCAATTTGCCTAAATTTACTGAGGTTTTATTTGTGGTCCAAGATGTGGTCTATCCTGGAGATTGAGATTGTTCCATGTGCACTTGAGAAGAAAGTATATTCTGCTTTTGGATGGAAAGTCCTAAAGATATCAATGAGGTCCATCTCTTCTAGTGTGTCATTTAAGGCATGTGTTTCCTTATTTATTTTCTGTTTTGATGATCAGTCCATTCTAAGAGTGGTGTTAAGTTCTCCTACTCTTAATGTGTTAGTATCAATTTCTTCTTTTATGTCTGAAAGTGTTTGTCTTATGGATTTGAGTGCTTCTGTGTTGGATGCATAGATTTTTTTTTATTATTATTATTCTTTATTTTAAAGATTTTACAGAGTTTTGTTGTTCACCCACATGTATGTTCCCAGATCATTCATATACATATTCCTGGACCCTTCCGCCACCCAGTTCTCCCCCTTCCACCCCTCCAGACCATCGCCCCAAGTAATTGTAGGTACTCCTATACCCTTAGCACAATGACCATAGCTATCTTTTCCACACTTGCCAGTATAGCTTTCGATGTTACTTCCTCTGTGCCTCCCTCTCACTTTTCGGTCTCCACAATGTCCTTATGTCTATTCTCTGTTTTTCCATGAGTTCACTGCGTGTGTAATCATGACCATTTTACTAGATCCCATATATATGAGTTAGTATACTGTACTTGTTTTTCTCTTTTTTGACTTACTTCACTTTTTATGATAGGTTCTATAGCTAGCCACCTCATTAGGACTGAGTCTTCTGCGTTTCTTTTAACAGCTGAGTAGTATTCCATTGTATATATGTACCGGAGCTTCTGTATCCATTCATTGGTCAATGGACATCTAGGTTGCTTCCATGTTCTGGCTATTGTATAGAGAGCTGCAATGAATATTGGGGTACAGGTGCCTCTTTCATTTTTAATTTCATCAGGATATAGGCCTAATAGTGGGATTGCTGGGTCATAGGGTGCTTCTATTTTTAGTTTTATAAGGAATCTCCATATTGTCTTCCATAGAGGTTGTATCAGTTTACATTCCCACCAGCAATGCAAGCGGGTTCCCTGGTCTCCGCAGCCGCTCTAGCATTTATTGTCTGTCGATTTTTTGATGATGGCCATTCTGATGGGTGTAAGGTGGTATCTCATTGTGGTTTTAATTTGCATTTCTCTAATAATAAGCGAGGTTGAGCATCGTTTCATGTGCTTTGGGGCTATCTGTATGTCCTCTTTGGAGAGACGTCTCTTTAGATCTTTTTCCCATTTTTTGATTGGGTTGTTCGTTTTTCCTGTGCTGAGTTGTCTGAGTTGCTTGTAGATTTTGGAGATTAATTCTTTGTCTGTTGTTTCATTCGCTATGATTTTCTCCCACTCTGTGGGGTGTCTGTTGAGCTTTATTGTAATTTCTTTTGCTGTACAAAAGCTTTTAAGTTTGATGAGGTCTCACATGTTAATTTGTCTTTTTAGTTCCCCAATTCAAGTAGGTGGGTCAGAGAAGATCTTGCTTTGATTGATGTCCTTGAGGGTTTTGCTGTATTCTCCTCCAAGAGTTTGATGGTTTCTGGTCTTACATTTAGGTCTTTAGTCCATTTTGAGTTGATCTTAGTGTATGGTGTCAGGGAATGTTCCAACTTCATTTTTTTGCATGTAGCTGTCTAGTTCTCCCAGCATCATTTGTTGAAGAGGCTGTCTTTGTCCCATTTTATAGTTTCTCCTCCTTTGTCAAAAATAAGGTACCCATAGGTGCGTGGGTTGATCTCTGGGTTCTCAATCTTGTTCCATTGGTCTATAGTTCTGTTTTTGTGCCAGTACCATACTGTTTTGATGACTGTTGCTTTGTAGTAGAGTCTGAAGTAGGGGAGGCTGATCGCTCCAACTCCATTCTTCTTCCTCAAGATTGCTTTGGCTATTCGAGGTCTTTTGTGTTTCCATATGAACTGTGTGATTCTTTGGTCTAGTTCTGTGAAACATGTCAGTGGTAGTTGGATAGGTATTGTATTGAATCTGTAGATGACATTTGGTAGTATGGTCATTTTCACAATATTGATTCTTCCGATCCAGGAACGTGGCATATATCTCCATCTGTTTAAGTCTTCTTTAATTTCTCTCATGAGTGTCTTGTAATTTTCTGTGTACAATTCTTTTGTTTCTTTGGGTAGGTTTATTCCTAGATATTTGATTCTTTTGGTTGCAATGTTGAAGGGGGTTGCCTTTTTTATTTCATTTTCTGATTTTTTCTTGTTTGTGTATAGGAATGCCAGTGATTTCTGTATATTGACTTTGCATTCTACGACTTTGCTGAATTCATTGATTAGCTCTAGTAGCTTTGTAATAGAGTCTTTGAGATTTTCTATGTATAATATCATGTCATCTGCAAAAAGAGAGAGCTTGACTTCTTCCTTTCCAATCTGGATTCCTTTGATTTCTTTCTCTTGTCTTATTGCTGTTGCTAGGACTTCCAGGACTATGTTGAATAGTAGTGGTGAAAGTGGACACCCCTGTGTTGTTCCTGATCTTAGAGGGAATGCTTTCAGTTTTTCACCGTTGAGAATTATGTTCGCTGTGGGCTTCTCATATATGGTTTTCACTATGTTGAGATAGGTTCCTTCTATGCCCATTTTCTGAAGAGTTGTTATCATAAATGGGTATTGTACTTTGTTGAAGGCTTTCTCTGCATCTATTGAGATGATCATGTGGTTTTTGTCTCTCAGTTTGTTGATATGTTGTATCACATGAATTGATTTGCGGATGTTGAAGAATCCTTGCATGGCTGGGATGAACCCGACTTGATCATGATGTATGAGTCTTTTGATGTGTCGTTGAATTCTGTTTGCTAGGATTTTGTTGAGGATCTTGGCATCTAAGTTCATCAGTGAAATTGGCCTATAGTTTCCCATTTTTGTGTTGTCTTTCCCTGGTTTGGGTATCAGGGTGATGGTGGCCTCGTAGAATGTGTTTGGAAGTTTTCCTTCCTGTGCAATTGTTTGGAAGAGTTTTAGAAGGACAGGCATTAGCTCTTCTTTAAATGTTTGGTAGAATTCGGCTGTGAAGCCATCTGGCCCTGGGCTTTTATTTTTGGGTAGATTTTTAATCACAGATTCGATTTCTGAGCTTGTGATTGGGTTGTTCAAAGTTTCTGTTTCTTCCTGGCTCAGTCTTGGGAGATTAATCCTGTCCAAGAAACTGTCCATTTCTTCCAGGTTGTCCAGTTTGTTGCCATATAGCTGTTCATAATAGTCTCTTAGAATCCTTTGGATTTCTGCATTATCTGTTGTAATCTCTCCTTTTTTGTTTTGATTTTGTGGATCTGGGTCTTCTCTCTCTTTCTCTTGATGAGTCTGGCCAGAGGCTTGTCAATTTTGTTTACCTTTTCAAAGAACCATCTTTTTGTTTTATTTATCTTTACTATAGTTTCTTTTATTTCTTTCTCATTTATTTCTGCTCTGATCTTTACGATTTCTTCCGCTGGCCATGGGGTGTTTTTGTTCATCTTTCTCCAATTGTTTTAAGCGGAGGGTTAAGTCATCTGCTTCATATTTTCCTAGTTTCTTGAGGTGGAATTGTATTGCTATAAACTTCCCTGTCAGAACTGCTTTTGCAGTATCCCATAGGTTTTGCACTGTCGTGTGTTCATTGTCATTTTTTTCTAGGAATTGTTTAATTTCTCCTTTGAGTTCCTCAATGATCAATTGGTTTTTTAGGTATGTATTGTTTAATCTCCATGTGTTTGTATTTTTAGCGGTTTTTTCCCTGTAGTTGATCTCTAGTCTCATTGCATTGTGATCCGAGAAGATGGTTGATATAATTTCGGTTTTCTAAAACTGACTGAGGTTAGATTTGTGGCCAATGATGTGGTCTATCCTGGAGAATGTTCCGTGAGCACTTGAGAAGAAAGTGTATTCTTCTGCTTTTGGATGGAACGTCCTAAAAATATCAATGAGGTCTATCTTTTCTAGTGTGGCATTTAAGGCTTGTGTTTCTTTATTAATTTTCTGTTTAGATGATCTATCCATTGGTGTGAGAGGAGTGTTAAAGTCTCCTACTATTACTGTGTTATTGTTGATTTCTTCTTTTTTGTCTAAAAGTACCTGTCTTATGTATTGAGGTGCCCCTGTGTTGGGTGCGTAGATATTCGGCTGTGAAGCCATCTGGCCCTGGGCTTTTATTTTTGGGTAGATTTTTAATCACAGATTCGATTTCTGAGCTTGTGATTGGGTTGTTCAAAGTTTCTGTTTCTTCCTGGCTCAGTCTTGGGAGATTAATCCTGTCCAAGAAACTGTCCATTTCTTCCAGGTTGTCCAGTTTGTTGCCATATAGCTGTTCATAATAGTCTCTTAGAATCCTTTGGATTTCTGCATTATCTGTTGTAATCTCTCCTTTTTTGTTTTGATTTTGTGGATCTGGGTCTTCTCTCTCTTTCTCTTGATGAGTCTGGCCAGAGGCTTGTCAATTTTGTTTACCTTTTCAAAGAACCATCTTTTTGTTTTATTTATCTTTACTATAGTTTCTTTTATTTCTTTCTCATTTATTTCTGCTCTGATCTTTACGATTTCTTCCGCTGGCCATGGGGTGTTTTTGTTCATCTTTCTCCAATTGTTTTAAGCGGAGGGTTAAGTCATCTGCTTCATATTTTCCTAGTTTCTTGAGGTGGAATTGTATTGCTATAAACTTCCCTGTCAGAACTGCTTTTGCAGTATCCCATAGGTTTTGCACTGTCGTGTGTTCATTGTCATTTTTTTCTAGGAATTGTTTAATTTCTCCTTTGAGTTCCTCAATGATCAATTGGTTTTTTAGGTATGTATTGTTTAATCTCCATGTGTTTGTATTTTTAGCGGTTTTTTCCCTGTAGTTGATCTCTAGTCTCATTGCATTGTGATCCGAGAAGATGGTTGATATAATTTCGGTTTTCTAAAACTGACTGAGGTTAGATTTGTGGCCAATGATGTGGTCTATCCTGGAGAATGTTCCGTGAGCACTTGAGAAGAAAGTGTATTCTTCTGCTTTTGGATGGAACGTCCTAAAAATATCAATGAGGTCTATCTTTTCTAGTGTGGCATTTAAGGCTTGTGTTTCTTTATTAATTTTCTGTTTAGATGATCTATCCATTGGTGTGAGAGGAGTGTTAAAGTCTCCTACTATTACTGTGTTATTGTTGATTTCTTCTTTTTTGTCTAAAAGTACCTGTCTTATGTATTGAGGTGCCCCTGTGTTGGGTGCGTAGATATTCATGACTGTTATGTCTTCCTCTTGGATGGATCCCTTAATCATGATGTAGTGACCTGCCTTGTCTCTTAGAATCTTCTTTACTTTAAAGTCTATTTTGTCTGATATGAGGATTGCTACTCCAGCTTTATTTTGATTTCCATTTGCATGGAATATCTTTTTCCAGTCTCTCACTTTCAGTCTATGGGTGTCTCTAGGTCTGAAGTGGGTCTCTTGTAAACAGCATATATATGGCTCATGTTTCTTGATCCATTCAACCAACCTGTGTCGTTTGGTTGGAGCATTTAGTCCATTTACGTTCAAAGAAATTATTGATATGAATGTTCCTATTGTCATCTTCTTAGAAATTTGGGGTTTGATTTGTAAGGCTTCTCCTCTATTTATTGGCTATATCAGGCCCTTTAACACTTATTGTAGAGCTGGTTTTGTGGTACAGAATTCTTTTAGGTTTTGCTTGTCTGTGAAGCTTTTGACTTCTCCATCAATTCTGAATGAGATTCTTGCTGGGTAGAGAAATTTTGGTTGGAGGTTATTCTCTTTTAGCTGTTTAAATGTGTCCTGCCATTCTCTTCTGGCCTGCAGGGTTTCTGTTGAGAGATCCACAGTAAGACGTATGGGGTTTCCTTTATATGTAATTTGTTGTTTCCTCCTAGCTGCTTTTAGTAATCTGTCTTTATATTTAGTCTGTGTTAGTTTGATTAGAATGTGCCTTGGTGTGTTTCTTCTGCGGTTTATCCTGTATGGAATTCTTTGTGCTTCCTGGATGTGCCCCCTGGGGGTTTTTTTGTGCATTTGTGGCCAATGATGTGGTCTATCCTGGAGAATGTTCCGTGAGCACTTGAGAAGAAAGTGTATTCTTCTGCTTTTGGATGGAACGTCCTAAAAATATCAATGAGGTCTATCTTTTCTAGTGTGGCATTTAAGGCTTGTGTTTCTTTATTAATTTTCTGTTTAGATGATCTATCCATTGGTGTGAGAGGAGTGTTAAAGTCTCCTACTATTACTGTGTTATTGTTGATTTCTTCTTTTTTGTCTAAAAGTACCTGTCTTATGTATTGAGGTGCCCCTGTGTTGGGTGCGTAGATATTCATGACTGTTATGTCTTCCTCTTGGATGGATCCCTTAATCATGATGTAGTGACCTGCCTTGTCTCTTAGAATCTTCTTTACTTTAAAGTCTATTTTGTCTGATATGAGGATTGCTACTCCAGCTTTATTTTGATTTCCATTTGCATGGAATATCTTTTTCCAGTCTCTCACTTTCAGTCTATGGGTGTCTCTAGGTCTGAAGTGGGTCTCTTGTAAACAGCATATATATGGCTCATGTTTCTTGATCCATTCAACCAACCTGTGTCGTTTGGTTGGAGCATTTAGTCCATTTACGTTCAAAGAAATTATTGATATGAATGTTCCTATTGTCATCTTCTTAGAAATTTGGGGTTTGATTTGTAAGGCTTCTCCTCTATTTATTGGCTATATCAGGCCCTTTAACACTTATTGTAGAGCTGGTTTTGTGGTACAGAATTCTTTTAGGTTTTGCTTGTCTGTGAAGCTTTTGACTTCTCCATCAATTCTGAATGAGATTCTTGCTGGGTAGAGAAATTTTGGTTGGAGGTTATTCTCTTTTAGCTGTTTAAATGTGTCCTGCCATTCTCTTCTGGCCTGCAGGGTTTCTGTTGAGAGATCCACAGTAAGACGTATGGGGTTTCCTTTATATGTAATTTGTTGTTTCCTCCTAGCTGCTTTTAGTAATCTGTCTTTATATTTAGTCTGTGTTAGTTTGATTAGAATGTGCCTTGGTGTGTTTCTTCTGCGGTTTATCCTGTATGGAATTCTTTGTGCTTCCTGGACTTGGTTGACTATCTCCTTTCCCATGCTGGGGAAGTTTTCAACAACAACCTCTTCAAGAATTTTTTCATAGCCTTTCTTCCCCTTTTCTTCCTCTGGAACTCCTATAATTCTAATTTTGGTGCGTTTGATATTGTCCCATAGGTCTCTGAGGCTATCCTCAGTTCTTTTAATTCTTTGGGCTTTGTTCTGTTCCTGTTCTGAAACCAGTTGTTTCTACCAGTCTATCTTCCAGCTCACTTATCCGTTTTTCAGCCTCAGATACTCTCCTGTTGAGACCTTCTATAGTATTTTTGAGTTCAGCAATTGAGTTAGTTGTCTCTATTTGCTTATTTTTCATTTCTTGCATGTTTCTTCTCAGTGCACTAATTTCCTCTAATATTCTGTTTTCGGTGTTTTGCATCCTCATTAGTTTAGCTTTTCTGAATTCTCTTTCAGATTATTTGTCTATCTCCTCCTCTGTCATTTGTAGCAGTGTTTCTCTAGCTTGGTCCTTCATTTGTGCATTATTTCTCTGTCGTTTCATTATTAGGTTAATTTTTGTTTCTTTGTATGTGTCTGTGTGTGTGGAGTTCTTTTTTCCCCACCAGGATTCTTGGTTGAATTCTCCCTTCCTTTGGGTTTCTGTCCTTGTAGAAGGGTTCAGTGGTTTGTGTCTTGGGTGGTGTTGGACCTTGTTTACAAGTGAACAATCTCTAGTGTTGTATGTTCTTTGATAGTGTGGGATCTTGGAATCAGGGCTTCCGCTCCGAGGATCCTTGGTTTGATGATTGGTCAGGGGGTGGAGGCTCTATGTCTGGTTTGCTATGGTGTTCTGTGATATTAGTTCACATACTAGCATCTGAGGAACAAGAGGTGCATCACTGATGCGTGACAGTCATAAAAGCATGCAAATGTTTTCTAACATAATCATAAGATATACATACATACAGAGCAATCCCCACAACTGACCAGTTTTACATAGATAAGGCACAGGAAATCTTTCTGGCAAATCATGCAATCATAGATGATACTTGCCTGTTAAGCTTTGAATTAATTAAAAGAGTGTCTGAATAAATAGATCCAGCACAAGGTCCTGGCTTGGATAATTACAATGAGAGCAATTTTTAACTAGGACACGTGTTGGGGGTGACGAGGAGGAGAGTGTATAGGTAATGAGAAGGAATAGATTTGTCTTGGAATGATTTTATAGGGTTAGGTAGCAAATATTGGTGTGTGTATTGTTTAGTGTATTTGGAAGAGAATAGTGGAGACAGGAAGATAGGAAATAATTTATCTAGAGGATATTAGAGATAGAAAAATATTTTACATTTAGAACATAGAGGTAGAAAGCAGTGGGAAAGAGAAAAGAGAATTAGAGGTTTCCAAGAATTAAAATTTTAAAATTACAATAAAATAAAAGTCAAGGAAAGAAATTAAAAATTAAAAAGGGCAGAAAAAATTAATAGAAGACCGAAAAACAAACAGAAAACACACACAAAAAACAAACAAACACAAAGAAAACAAACAAAAAAACACAGAATAAACAAACAAACTAATATACCCCAAACCAGACCAATCAATTGAATAAACAAAATAGTCCACCACAAATAAACAAGCCAAAAAAAAAAAAAAAAGCTAAATACTGTCCCTGGTTTTTATCTTCTCATCTGCCTGTTGGAAACCAGATTAATCTGCTCTTGATGGTGGTGTCTTGATGGTGTATTCTTTCTCTTATAGCGCCGGATGCTATGGTTTCTGTTTTTGTGTTCAGCAAAATGAGGGCTTTGCTGCCATACTGGGTGCTGGCGGGGACGGTGGGCTGATCCCAGACCGTCGGGTGGGGGCCGCAGCGTGCACAGTCCCATGTCGGAAGTGGGTGCTCCGGCTCTATCGCGCACCTTCCAGTAGTCTCCAGTTCCTGCCTGCTCTTTCCCTGGCTTCCTCCGCTGCTGCAACTCTAGCGGTGCGCAGTCTCCTCCACCGCTGGCACACGTGCCCTGCCAGTTACGTGTCTAAGTCCCAAACGAGGGCGCGAGCTTTCCCGTCCAGCTCGTGTCCGGTCCCTGGTCAGCAACCCGTGGGCGACTTCCCATCTCCATTTAGCAAGCCCTCCAGTTGGATTGGTTGAATTTCCCGCTTCTCATCGCTGCAGGCTAAATATGAATGATATTTTAACTTAAAAAGAGTGTCTGAATAAATAGATCCAGCACAAGGTCCTGGCTTGGATAATTACAATGAGAGCAATTTTTAACTAGGACACGTGTTGGGGGTGACGAGGAGGAGAGTGTATAGGTAATGAGAAGGAATAGATTTGTCTTGGAATGATTTTATAGGGTTAGGTAGCAAATATTGGTGTGTGTATTGTTTAGTGTATTTGGAAGAGAATAGTGGAGACAGGAAGATAGGAAATAATTTATCTAGAGGATATTAGAGATAGAAAAATATTTTACATTTAGAACATAGAGGTAGAAAGCAGTGGGAAAGAGAAAAGAGAATTAGAGGTTTCCAAGAATTAAAATTTTAAAATTACAATAAAATAAAAGTCAAGGAAAGAAATTAAAAATTAAAAAGGGCAGAAAAAATTAATAGAAGACCGAAAAACAAACAGAAAACACACACAAAAAACAAACAAACACAAAGAAAACAAACAAAAAAACACAGAATAAACAAACAAACTAATATACCCCAAACCAGACCAATCAATTGAATAAACAAAATAGTCCACCACAAATAAACAAGCCAAAAAAAAAAAAAAAAGCTAAATACTGTCCCTGGTTTTTATCTTCTCATCTGCCTGTTGGAAACCAGATTAATCTGCTCTTGATGGTGGTGTCTTGATGGTGTATTCTTTCTCTTATAGCGCCGGATGCTATGGTTTCTGTTTTTGTGTTCAGCAAAATGAGGGCTTTGCTGCCATACTGGGTGCTGGCGGGGACGGTGGGCTGATCCCAGACCGTCGGGTGGGGGCCGCAGCGTGCACAGTCCCATGTCGGAAGTGGGTGCTCCGGCTCTATCGCGCACCTTCCAGTAGTCTCCAGTTCCTGCCTGCTCTTTCCCTGGCTTCCTCCGCTGCTGCAACTCTAGCGGTGCGCAGTCTCCTCCACCGCTGGCACACGTGCCCTGCCAGTTACGTGTCTAAGTCCCAAACGAGGGCGCGAGCTTTCCCGTCCAGCTCGTGTCCGGTCCCTGGTCAGCAACCCGTGGGCGACTTCCCATCTCCATTTAGCAAGCCCTCCAGTTGGATTGGTTGAATTTACCAGCGCTGTGGGCAGCTTCTCACGGTGCCGCGGCTTCTCGCTGCAGGTTCCGGCAGGCTTCTCCCTCCGGGTTCTGGCGGGCTTCTCGTGCATAGATATTTGATTGTTATATCTTCCTCTTGGATTGATACCATGATCATTATCTACTGTCCTGCCTTGTCTCTTGTAATCTTCATTTTAAGGTCTATTTTGTCTGATATGAGGATTGATACTCTGGCTTTCTTTTGATTTCCGTTTGTATGGAATATCTTTTTCCATCCTCTCACTTTCAGTCTATGAGTGTTTTTAGGTCTGAAGTGGATTTCTTGTAAACAGCAAATGCATGGGTCTTGTTTTGGTATCCATTCAGCCAGTCTGTGTCTTTTGATCTGGGCATTTAGTCCATTTACATTGAAAGTAATTATTGATACAAATAATCCTATTGTCATCTTCTTATATATTATGATGGGTTCACTTTGTAGATCTTTTTCTTCCTCTCTTGTACTTGTTGTCTATAAAAGTCCCCTTAACACTTGTAAGGCTGATTTATTGTTATTAAATTTTCTTAATTTTGCTTATCTGTAAAGCTTTTGATTTCTCCATTAATTTTGAATGAGATCCTTGAAGGGTAGAGTATTCTTGGTTGCAGATTATTCTCTTTCAGTGCTTTAAATGTGTCTTTCCATTCCCTTCTGGTCTGCAGAGTTTTTGCTGAAAGATCATCTGTTAAACGTATGGGGTTTCCCTTGTATGTCACTAGTTGCTTTTCCCTTGCTGTTTTTAGAATTCTGTCTTTGTGTTTAATTTGTGTTAGCTTCATTAATATGTGTCTTGGTGTGTTTCTTCTCAGGTTTATTCTGTATGGTACTCTTTGCAGTTCTTGCACTTGACTATTTCTTTTCCCATGGTGGGGAAATTTTCCACTATAATCTCTTCAAAAATTTTCTCATATCCTTTCTTTTCTTCTTCTTCTCCTGAAACCCCTATAATTCAAATATTGGTGTGTTTGATATTATCCCAGAGGTCTCTCAGGGTATCCTCTGCTCTTTTCATTTTTTGAACTTGATTCTGTTCATCATTTACTTCCACCACCATTTACTTCTATCTTTCAGCTAACTTATTCAGTCCTCTGCCTCAGATACTCTCCTCTTGATTCCTTCTAGATTATTTTTAAGTTCAGCAATTGAGTTGTTTCCTCTATTTGTTGTTTTGTAAATTCAACAATTAAGAGTTTTTTGTCTCTGGTGTTTTTTGATTTCTTGGATTTCTTTGTTCAGCATGTTAATTGATTCTTGTATTTTTTCTAATATTCTATTTTTTGAGTTTTGGATCATCATTACTATCGTTCTTCTGAATTTCTCTTTCAGAAATTGTATCTAATTCCTTTTCATTTATTTAGACTTGTGTGTTTGTAGATTGTTCCTTCATTTGTGCACTATTTCTCTACCTTTTCATTATTATTATTAATTTTTTAACTAACTATGTTTGAGGTTTCCATTTCCCAGACTTTGAGTTAGGTCTGTGGGTGTTTGTTGTTTGGATGAGGTGTCTTATTCACTGTGATGCTGGTGGTTGTGTGATGCCTGGATTTGCATACAGGTGCTTGTCTTTGTTGGAGTTCTTGCTGTTTCATGTGCTCTAGTATTAGGCATTCTCCAGTATTGTAGGTTCTTAGAGTTAGTGCTCCCTTTCCAAAGCCCCCGGACTTGTTGCCTGACCAGGGAATGAGGATTTCATGGCTGGTTTGTAATGGCATTAAATGGTATTAAAACATATATACACAAATGAGAAACAGAAGGTATAACTTTGACAAATGGCAATTAAAATATCATGCAAATGCTACCAGGTATACTGGATTATACATGCAAACCTATACAGCCATACATAACCCAAACAGTCCAAAAAACGCAATACAGTATGTTAGCGTGGCAAATAGAGAAAACCAAGAATGATATCTACTAGTTAAGAACCAAAACAACTAAACCACAAATTGGAGAATGAAGCTAAAGCAGGGTCCCAAGTGGGGCTAAGGCAATGAATACAGGACAGACTAATAAATATGGTGGGAAAAGGGAAGAAGAGAAAGGAAGAATAGAAGAGAAATATAGAATAGTAATGCAAAATTAAATATAGAGAGGTAGACATTTGTCTTAATTTTACTTAATGCAAATTAAGTAAATATTTTTGTAGTTAATATATTTTGTTGATTGACTCTGTTGTACCTTTTGGTAATTTTATGGTTATTCAATCAACAGATACTAAGAGTATAACTGTTATACTGTAAGAGTCCATAAGAAAATATATTTATTTTTAAAAATAATTGTATTTATTTATTCTTGTCCATGCTGGGTCTTCATTGCTATGCAGGCATTTCTTTAGCTGTGTTGAGCAGGCTTCTCATAGCTGTGGCTTCTCTTTTTCAGAGCACAGGCTCTGGGGCACTCAGGCTTCAGAAGTTACAGCTTTTGGGCTCAATAGTTTTTTTTTTTTTTTTTTAAGATTTATTTATTTACTTAGGGCGGGGTCGGGTTGGGGAGGGAGGGGAGTGGGCGGGCCACTTCTATTGGTCTTTCATTTCTCTATTTTCATTCGTCTTCGTTCCTTGGCTTCTGTGGGCCTCCCATCGCGGTGGCGTCTGTTGTCGCAGAGCACTGGCTCTGGGCACATGCGCTCCAGAGCTCCGGCTCGGTGATTGGACACATCAGTCCAGCCGCTCCGCGGCACGTGGGATCTTCCCAGGCCAGGGCTCAAACCTGCGCCCCTTGCACTGCAAGGCGGTGTCTTAACCACTGGACCACCAGGGGAAGCCCGGCTCAATAGTTTTGATTCTCGAGCTCAAGAGCAGAAGTTCAGCACCTGTGGAACACGGGTTTAGTTGCTCCTCAGCATGTTGCATGTTCCCAGACCAGGGCTCAAACTCATGTCTCTTACATTGGCAGTCAGATCCTTTACCACTGTTCTATCAGGGAAGCCCAGGAAAAAATAAAGTTTATTGTAGAAAAGGCTCTTGCTGTTCAAAAGGATTAGAGACCTCTGTCTTAAGAGTATTTATGTATCATGGAGTATTTGACAATTAATTATACATCTGCTTACTTTCTGGCTTTTTCCATGACTTGATGAGCAAAAATACATAATAACAAATATGGTGAATAATGTATGGATTTGATTATTATTTCATAAAATGTACTATTGCAAAGTACGGTATCTTAGATTTTTTCAGTACAGTTCATGGAGTATTTTTGTAACAATTGGGTTGAAGAGGAATTTAGAGAATTATCAGTTGTTCTGTTATATTTATACTTATCAAACCTACTACTTCTAAAAATAAAAGATTTATCCTTTTAGATGAAACCAATTTGTACGCTAAATATATTGCCAAACGAAGATTAGTGAGGAAAGCACATGTTGACAGGTCATAATGCCCTTTCCAATTTGGTTTGCACAGGAACCTCTTGAAACTCAGAGATGTAATTAAAAGAATTAGTTTATACTGGTCAGATGGGATTTTATAGTGAGAGTTATTAGAGATTTGACTCTATTCTGATTCTGATCCTTGAAGAAAATTATGCTATTTTACTATACAGTTTCTTTAAAAAATATCTCTCCTGTGAAGAATCTTCATCTTTAGGCTATTATGGAAATAATACAGATTTTTCAGTCAAAGATATCAGAGTTCAAATCCTCTCTATATAAAACATTGGATTAACTCAGGCAGGAGTTCTTTCTCCAAGACTTGCTTCCTCCAAGGAGTGCACTAATGCCTATGTTGTGAGGTTCTTATGAGAATTAAATGGACTGACTTACAGACAATTTCAGAGTTGTAGTATGGTTACAGAAGCTCATTTTCTATAGCTCTTTTGTAATAATAGACATTTTTAGTAAAAATATCACATGTAAAGCAGAGTAATTCAGCTTAAAGTTAATCATTTCTATTTGTTTAAAATATTTATTTTTAAATGAATTGTCTTTTAACCTCATTTACAGAGGTATAGCTCAGTGTTCAACATAAACTAGGTATAATATTATGGGTATAGAAGCCCTTGCAGATTTTCATCTGACATTATTGGAAGAAGAAATATCTATTTCTAAGACATGAAGTAATACAATTTTCAGAATATTTTTATAGAACTGCTGCCATGATAATTGTTCATTAAATATTTGTGCAGGAAAAGGGAGAAAATAACAGGACTTCTTGGTGATAACTTATCAATAGGATAAGTGGTCTTCAATTTTTGGAATTTGGGTTTAGGAAAGTAGTGGAAGAACTATTCTACTTAATAATTTTATGCTAGTAATACGGGTGAAATGCATCACATTTTATTTCAGGTAATGTGTACAGGCCCACAATTGTTTTATGCCCTATTTTGCTCAGAATTAAGAGCCACTTTGTACAAAAAGTAGCTCAGTACTTCAAAAGAAAAGGGCTAGTTTCATTAAACACTGAGCTGATTTATCCATGTCTGTTCTGTAATTCAAAGACTGTAAAGGTAATTACTGTCACTAGAGCAAATATTCCATCCTGTATCCTGAGTTTCAATCTCATACCTATATTAACCATATTAGGATACTTTCTCATAACATTTTATGTTTTTCCTGAATGTGAACATGCTTAAAAATATTTTCTTGTATGATACTCCTCACCACCTTTCTTTAATATTTCTTTATGACTCTTGAGTACTCTATTAAATAGTATGAGAATTACTTTAAATAAAAAAAAATTACACATTATGTAATGTAATAACTTTTAAGTAGGAAGCATTTCTTTTTCAAAATGTAATTGATAAAATGGAATCTTTTGCTTCTATTTACATTAAAGATAGTTTCTTTCTTTCTTTTTTTTTTTTTTTAATTTCAGGATTTCAAGAAAGTTCTACAGAGAAATGTTGTGGCTTACGTTAGTCTTCACAGTCCTGTAAGGGGTAACACAAGTCTCCACTCCGTAGCTTCACCATCTCTTCAGCAAATGGTAGCTGAGGTAAGAGGAACCACATTTTCATAAAATGATTCTGCAAAACTGCCTTTTTCTCTATAAGCTGGCATTTCTTGATATGTTCAATTCTTTAAATATGCATATAACCACCTCTAAGTTTCTTAAGGAATGATTTAGTGCTAACTTTTTATTGTCATCTCTTTAACCAATGTTCTATGTTCTGAAATTCTTTACTTGCTACTCCTTTATGGTTATAGGTGTGAGTTTTACATCTATAGAGAATGTGGGTAAAAGTATAAATTTCTTACAAATTGAATTTAAGTTCCCAATTCTGCCAAGTTTGGCATGTTGTGCTAAACTTGGTTACTTGGGAATTTCTTCTTCATTTATGTTTTGAGTAACTGTGGAACCTCACCTATCTTTCCAACTGTGGAGTAAGCCTCCTCATAGCAGGACCCGTGTCTTATTCCTAGAGTATAGTGAGAAGTAAATTCAAGATACTTGGAAAATATTGTTTTAAAAATATTTATAGAAAAATAAAGGATGCTTTTTCCTAAAAGTAACTTGAGAAAAATTCATGCACTTGGTGATAATGTTTTACTATAGTTATCTATTTACATTTTAAATTTAGTTATATCTCACCTGTTTCAGAGAAGTTTCCAGAACATAGTTCCTATTTTTTGGGTAGAGTTCACATATTTGTTTCTGTTCTCCTTGTATGACTTTCACCCAGATGACATGTGTAATATCTAGAAATGAAGGCAATCATGC
Source organism: Tragulus kanchil (assembly GCA_022376925.1). Classification (NCBI taxonomy): domain Eukaryota; kingdom Metazoa; phylum Chordata; class Mammalia; order Artiodactyla; family Tragulidae; genus Tragulus; species Tragulus kanchil. The sequence goes on along the minus strand of JAIOJX010000028.1, from coordinate 115,309,692 downwards.
CACGGCCCTAGGAAACTCTACGGTTTCGTCCCAATCCCAAGGACTAGTGATATATGTCAGAAAATGACCTGTTAGATGCACACAGAGTTCCCTGTATCACACACACTAAACTGGAAAAAGAGAGAGATAATGAACAGTGCTTTGGATTAACCATAATTCTTGATTGAAATGTAGTACAAACTAACATTTTATGACTTTCATAAAGTATTTCCTAGTTTAATAGTATTCATTGACATTTCCATATGTAGTATAATAAAGAAGACATTATGAAAGATGAAATAGTTTTTTCACAGTCCTGTAAGGGGTAACACAAGTCTCCACTCCGTAGCTTCACCATCTCTTCAGCAAATGGTAGCTGAGGTAAGAGGAACCACATTTTCATAAAATGATTCTGCAAAACTGCCTTTTTCTCTATAAGCTGGCATTTCTTGATATGTTCAATTCTTTAAATATGCATATAACCACCTCTAAGTTTCTTAAGGAATGATTTAGTGCTAACTTTTTATTGTCATCTCTTTAACCAATGTTCTATGTTCTGAAATTCTTTACTTGCTACTCCTTTATGGTTATAGGTGTGAGTTTTACATCTATAGAGAATGTGGGTAAAAGTATAAATTTCTTACAAATTGAATTTAAGTTCCCAATTCTGCCAAGTTTGGCATGTTGTGCTAAACTTGGTTACTTGGGAATTTCTTCTTCATTTATGTTTTGAGTAACTGTGGAACCTCACCTATCTTTCCAACTGTGGAGTAAGCCTCCTCATAGCAGGACCCGTGTCTTATTCCTAGAGTATAGTGAGAAGTAAATTCAAGATACTTGGAAAATATTGTTTTAAAAATATTTATAGAAAAATAAAGGATGCTTTTTCCTAAAAGTAACTTGAGAAAAATTCATGCACTTGGTGATAATGTTTTACTATAGTTATCTATTTACATTTTAAATTTAGTTATATCTCACCTGTTTCAGAGAAGTTTCCAGAACATAGTTCCTATTTTTTGGGTAGAGTTCACATATTTGTTTCTGTTCTCCTTGTATGACTTTCACCCAGATGACATGTGTAATATCTAGAAATGAAGGCAATCATGCCACGGCCCTAGGAAACTCTACGGTTTCGTCCCAATCCCAAGGACTAGTGATATATGTCAGAAAATGACCTGTTAGATGCACACAGAGTTCCCTGTATCACACACACTAAACTGGAAAAAGAGAGAGATAATGAACAGTGCTTTGGATTAACCATAATTCTTGATTGAAATGTAGTACAAACTAACATTTTATGACTTTCATAAAGTATTTCCTAGTTTAATAGTATTCATTGACATTTCCATATGTAGTATAATAAAGAAGACATTATGAAAGATGAAATAGATATATCTGTACATTTAAGTTCAGCCAAACCCCAATGTCTGTGTCCTAAATTATATCCAGATCTGTAAGTAAGGCCCTCCTGCTCTTTTTACTGCTTCAAATTCCCTGACTCTTTTACATGCCTGGAAAAAAAAAAAAAAATCAAAAAGAGGAAAGTCAGCTGCAGCTGTCTCTCTTAGGAAGTGAAGATATACTTGAATAAGTAGGTTATCAGGAAGACGATAGTATGAGTTCAAATATCCAGAAATTAGGCAGATTTAGTTTTAAAAACGATGTCTTTTCCTTCTCATGTGGTACAGTTTTCCTATTCAAGAATCTTTGAAGGTACATAATAAATGAAATTAATAGATAAATAGAAATGAACTATTAAGGAGTTTATAGTTTCAATCTATAGAACTATCTATCTATAGAAATATTAAATCTAAAGAAATGTTTGTAAATATAATGTTATTTAAAATGTCTTCGTACATTGTATAATAGAGCACTGTAAAATAGTTTATAATGTAAACCTAAAAATCTAAGAATATGGCATGGTTCCTCAATAATGGCTGATGTAGGTCCATAGTTGTTGGTAGAGGAAACATTCTGTTCTATATTTGAAAATATTTATACTAATGCTCACATAAGAATGAACTGGAATCTGTATTGAAAGAAAATTTCTTTCAGTTTGAGATTATGTGTGAGAGTATGTTCTATAGAACAGTTTGGAAAGTTAGGATTATCACAACAAATAGCATAATCAACTTAAAATAGTGTGCATTCCTTAACCATATATATTAATATTATTAATGCAGAACAAATATATATGATCAATTAAGGTATATTTGCAAACAAAATTTTAACTTCACATTGTTTTCTTTAAAATATATGTTTGCTTAAAAATATAAAAGGTAAGAGAACTGAAGGAAGCATACCCAATAATAAATTATATGATTTAGTTAAAATACACTAATGATATTTAAAAGAAACACTTTAAATGTTCCTTTCAAAGAAAGAACTTAACTGTAACATCATGACATATTGTAACTTCACTTACAAAGACAAAAATATTTTATCAGTTATTGTGTCCTTATATTTCATCAGTTTGTTTAAATTCTGCTATCATATGCAAATGAAAGGTCTCATATAATCCAGAACAACTGCCCCCCACCCCCATAAATAAACAAATGGAACACATTCAGAATGATTCTTCATGGGAGAATACTTTCTATAAAGAAATCATTTTGACTAAATTGTGAATGATAAAAAATTGTATGGAATTGTTAAGTACTCCTGTAATTTACACACTTGCTAAATTCATGTGGTGGAACTAAATTTGTCAGGCAGAATTTTTAAATAAGTAATGTACAGTACTTCATTTATTTGAAAAATGGAAACATACAGACTATTTTAATGAATCAACACCTTGGTGAATACCAAACATGTGAAAAGATTTTCCTAAATCAAACACATTAAACAGTTCAGACTTCATTAATAATGTTATCTCAGTCAAGAAAGATTCTAGACTTCATTTGATCCATCAGATACTTTAGTAAGGAGTTTTTTATTTAAAGACTTATTAGGTAAATTGTGATAAAATTTGCATAAAATTCTCTCTTCTTGTATGTATAGCTTGATGCTTCTTGAGAAAAAACATACATTTACTTAAACTGTGGTACATATATACAGTGGAATATTATTTGGCCATAAAAAGGAACACATTTGAGTCAGTTCTAATATATAGAATTAAGTCAGAAAGAGAAAGACAAATACTGTATATTAATGCACATATGTGAAATTTATAAAGATGGCACCGACTATCATACATGCAGGGCAGCAAAGGAGACACAGATGTAAAGAAGACTTTTGGACTCAGTAGGGGAAGGCAGGGTGGGGTGATTTGAGATAATAGCACTGAAACATGTACATTAGTCTATGTACAATAAATAGCATAAGTATACTTAAGACTAATTCATGTTAATGTTTGGCAAAAACAAATACAATATTGTACAGCAAATATCCTTCAATTAAAAGTAAATTTAATTATAAAAAAGTATTTTCCTATAATAGCAGTGCTGAAGTGTATATTATAGACATCAGAAAATTGTCAGTCATGTGAAGCTAAGGATTTTTGATAAAAACCTAGTAAAATAGTCACAGATTAACTTTTTAGTTAAAAAAAAAAAAAATCTAATCCATCTGATATCTTAAGGAATCCAGATGTGAGTCTCCTAATTTCTCTTCTGAGGTTGGTGGTCACTTGGATTTAGATGATTATTTCCAGTTTTCAGCGATAATGAGTTATTTGTTCTGATTATTTTTATGTGTTGGTAGAATGTATGCACTCCGTTTTCTTGGGTATTTATGTAGAAGTGCAGCTGCTAACTCATTAGGTTGACTTGTGTTTAACTGTAGTAGATACTGCCCAAGAGGTTCTGCAAGGTATTTGTACAAATGACACTACCACCAGTATGAATGTATGAATGTATGAATATCTCAGTTGCTCCATGTCATCCCCAACATTGGGTTCAATTATTCTCAATGAATGTATTGTGGTATATTTGGAGGTTTTAATTTTTCTGATGATTAGTAATATTGAACTCCTTCTCATGTACTTTTTTTTTTTTTTTTATCAATTTGTCAATTCTTTATACATTCTTTTTTTTTTTTTTTAAAGATTTATTTATTTATTTATTTTTGGGTTGAGGGTCGGGTTGGGGAGGGAGGGGAGAGGGCGGGCCACTTCCATTGGTCTTTCATTTCTCTATTTTCATCCGTCTTTGTTCTTTGGCTCCTGTGGGCCTCCCATCGCGGTGGCGTCTGTCGCTGCAGAGCGCCGGCTCCTGGCGCATGCGCTCCAGAGTTCCAGCTCGGTAATTGGACACATCGGTCCAGCCGCTCCGCGGCACGTGGGATCTTCCCAGGCCAGGGATCGAACCAGCGTCCCTTGCACTGCAAGGCGGTGTCCTTACCCACTGGACTACCAGGGGAAGCCCAGTTCTTTATATATTCTTGATACAGGTCTTTTGTTGGTTATGTATGGTGAGCTCTTCTCCCAGTCTGTGGTATGACTTATCACTCTCTATTCATCACTTTATTAATTTTTATCAGTCTTTCTTTGTAAATCTACATAGCATTTATTGTTATAACATCTTTTTATGTAGAACTAGTGAACTTAATATGGTATTGATCTTTAAGGAGCATTCTAGAACTTTATAATCCACTATGTTGTTCACAAACACTTGGGTGCTTATTGTGTATGTATATATGTGAGTGTGTGTGTATGTGTATGAATATATATATATATATATATATATATATATATATATATTCATTCTTCTGGCAACTGTAGGATATTTTTTGGAGATAAGTGAAGTACCCAAGTCCACTGAATGAATAGGAAATAAAGGAGTCTTTGTAAGATATACTTTCTTAGAAAAAGACTCTTAAAAAAGAAATCCACTGCCACTTAAGTATTTATTAAAGGATGTAAGGTCAGTGGCTTTTCATTAATGATATGCAGTTGCCTTCATGCAAAATAGGTTACAAAATTAAAGATAAGATTTCTTTCCAAGTAACAGTTTAAACATTAGGATGCAACACAAGCACATGCTCTCTCTACATATATTGCTATTTCACCTTTATTTTTTGAAATCATCTTTCATAGATCACAGAAAGTATTGATTTTGCCTTTAGAAAAGCAGAATTTGATCATCCATATATTAGTCAGTGTTCTGTAACTCTCAAGTAATCCATGTTGAACCTTCTAAGAGGTTATTTTGAGGAAGCCTGAAGCATTCATACATATGAAAGTAGTCAATCTAGATATATTCTGCTTAAATGTTGCATTTGAATTATCAGCCAGAAGCTTGCAAACCTGATCAAAACCAAACAATCACATCAATATTGTGAAACAATCCACAGGATAGGCAGTGCTTTTTTAAAAAATCTGAAAAAGTAGCAAAGATGTATTTCTTTAATAGGGTGTGTTTTTTTAATATTTCATATACCAAGAACAGCCCACTAGAAAATATGGTACATGTATTTCATTTCAATTAAATTCATTAGAGAATTGAGGCCAGAACCAAGCTACAGTATGATTTCATTGTGAATACCCCCGGTCTGTTGCAGAGTTCTGTTATATGATAAACATTTATAGAGAAGCCAGCTGAATACAACATTGCTTCAGTTGAATAGGGCACATCATAAGCAGATGAAATGTCCCTCTTGCCCAGGAGTTTATGATTTCACCATGAACCTAAGACATGCATAACTAACAACAATATGGGGACAAAAGTGATATGTGTATACTGGAGTACACAGGAAAGAAAAAAATGTGATTGATTTAATTCAAAATTATGGATTAAGTAACAATGGCACAAAGTTTGAATATACTCAGAATCTGTCTTATCAAACCTCTATGTTTTGGTCAAAGAACCAAACCTTTCTTTTATTGAACAACCAGTGCTTCTCAAGTCACGCAAACTGATGTCCATTCCCATTTCCATCCTCAGATCAAGTGTATCGTTGTTGCTTCTGCTCTTTTCCTCTTGTGTGGAGGGGCACCAGCCTGCCACAGCTAGATCTGCCATGGTACTTGTGTGGTTGTTACTGACTGCTGAAGTGCTGGTTTGTCTTCTACCTGATCATTCCACTCTTCTATAAAATATAAAAATGCACAAGAGATATGTTAACCACAGAAATGTATTGGTTCAATTGTTGAGTTAGAGGAAACTGACTTTCAAGTAACCAAGCTATTAATGAACAGGTCCAAGATACATTGCAGGTAGTGTAGATGTTCCTCAAGCCTCCTTCCTTGGTTGGCAGCCAGTCCTCTTCTCACTATGTCCTCAGATTGCCTTTTCTTCTGAGTGTACTCACTCCTGGTATCTCTTTCTCCACAGTCATCTTCTCAAATTAAGGCCTCAGCCTTATGGTCTCCTTTAACCTTAATTAACGTCTTGGGCTTCCCTAGTGGCTACATGGTAAAGAACTTGCCTTACCTCCAAGTACAGTTGCTTTGGTGGTTAGGCTTGAACCTCAGTTTGGAGGACATAATTCAGTGCATATTACTGACCAAAATGCAGACTGGCTTGAGTGTAGAAGATAGGGTGGTGGAATTGAAATAGCCGTCTTTTTCTCTCTTTCCTGTTGATAATTGTGATTCAGAATACTGAACAAAGCTTACTTTCTATTCTTCTTGTCTTAAAAGACAGGTAAAATTGACTCAGGAACATTCTTGTACTGAGTTGTTTTTTATGATTCATGGCATAATTTTCACTTTTATATTTTATCTTTTAAGGAGCAATTCTTTGAACTCTGTTTACTACAAACTCCAACACTTTTCAGTGGATTCTACTTAATTTATCTTCCTTTTTGCCATTTCTGCTACAAGTAGTCAACGTAAGTGACCATAAAGACTAATAAACTGATTTAAAACCCTTTCTTCCACTAATTTACCACTTCAATAAAGTTTCACATTTGAAATTGTGATCCTATTGGCAGGTTTATCTATCTTGTAGGTTTACAAGGCTTTGCTTTATGTTATAACCAAGCAATTCCTGCAATTCATTACTGTTTTACAAGGTTTCCTGTTCAGTATACACTGACAATTTGTAAATCCCTTTTTATTTAAACCTAGATATCAAGGGAAGTCTGACTGAGATTCTGACTAAGACCCTGAATTACAGAAGGCAGTTGAATTAAATATGTGAATTATATAGCCAAAGAGCAGTACAGATGAATTAAGGTATTAAGAAATTTAGATTGAACACATTTATGCAATCAGAAAACGATGCTCAACTTCACTTATAATTAGAGAAATGCAAATCAAAACTACAATGAGATATCACCTCACACCCGTCAGAATGGCCATCATCCACAAATCAACAGACAATAAATGCTGGAGAGGCTGCGGAGAAAAGGGAACACTCCTGCATTGCTGGTGGGAATGTAGATTGATACAGCCGCTATGGAAGACAGTCTGGAGATTTCTTAAAAAACTAAAAATAGAAGCACCATATGACCCAGCAATCCTACTCTTAGGCTTATACCCTGACGAAATCAAAATTGAAAGAAGCACCTGTACCCCAATGTTCATTGCAGCTCTTTATACAATAGCTAGAACATGGAAGGAACCTAGATGCCCATCGACAAACGAATGGATCCAAAAGCTCTGGTACATATATACAATGGAATACTACACAGCTGTAAAGAGAAATGCAGAAGAATCAACCCTAATGAGGTGGCTGGATCTAGAACCTATCATCAAAAGTGAAGTCAGTCAGAAAGAGAAGGACAAATACAGTATATTAACAAATATATATGGAATCTAGTAGGATGGTGATGATGGCACATGCAGTGAAGCGACAGAAAGACAGACATGGACAGTGAACATATGGACATTGTGGGGAAGGAACAGTGGGTGAGAGGCGTAAAGGAAGTAGCATGAAGGCCTGTACTATCATAAGTGAAGAAAATAGCTCTAGTCATTGCTCTGTGAGAAAAGGGGATCCTTCGGGGGTGCTGTGTGATGGTCGGGAGGGGAGGGAAGGGGGGGATATACATGTGACTAATCTGAGAACATGCATGTCTGTGAACAACAAAACTCTGTAAAAGTTAAAAGTAAAATAAAGGTTTAAAAAAAAAAAAGAATTAACATCACATTTTTAAAATGTCTTTAGCTGACTTAATTTTTGTCTGGGACTTTTTTGAACACTAGATCTCTATACGACTCAAAAGAAAGGCCATTTTACTCAGGAAAGGTATTAGTGAATCATCGTTCTTGACAAGTTACATAAAATTATTTCACCTACATGGCATTTTTAGTGAAGAAATATATATGCTATTTTTGAAAAGAAAACTTACTCTGATGAATTGTTTTTTCTAATTGAATATTTAATATGTTTTAAAGACCTTCCACCTATGTCACCAGTTAATCATCTGTATAGCAACCACAATAATAATGCTTGCCATTCTGGCACATGATAATTTATATAAGATTTTTATGAGTAATAAAATTAATTTAAACAAACATGGTTTTATTATTATTTTTTTTAAATTCACTTCTCAAATGTATGTACTAGGGTAGTTTGATGGTATACTGGTGTATGCTTACCTTTGATAAATTGAATAAGTTATGGCTCTTTTGGTATTTTTCCTTCTCTCATCTTTAGTTACATGCAGTTCAGATGTGCAGTATTACAATTCAACATTTATATGTCCTACAAAGTGATCACCACTGACATTCTAGTTGTCAACTCTTCCCATACACTTGACCCCCTTTACTCATAGTACCCACCCATATACCGCCTTCCTCTCTGGTAACTACTCATCTGATCTCTATATCTGTGTGTTTGTTTTTGTTTCCTTTGTTAACTGGTTTTGTTGTTTTAGATTCATCATACAAATGAAATCCTATGATATGTCTTTTTCTCTGACTAATTTTACTCAGTATAATACCTTCACGTTTCATCCATGTTGTCACAAATGGCATGGTATTTCTGTTTGTGTGTGACTGAGTAATATTTCATTGTGTATGTATGCTACCAAGTCCTAAATCATACTGCTTGTTGCATTACTGGCCAATAAATTGAGATATGAGTTGTTGGGACAAGGAATAAAACATTTATTTGAAACATCAGTGAACTGAAAAGATGGTGTTACTAATGTCCCAGAAATCATAGGTTGCAAGTTAGAATTTAGGTTTCTTTATGCTAAAGAGGAAGAGGATATGGTTGGTTGTTGCAAGCTGTTCCATTCTTACAGCCGTCTGCGTGAGTCTGATCACAATGCTCCCATAAAATTTCAAAATAAAATTGTTATTCTTTGTTATAGAAATTTTTTATCTCTATAAAATTGGGAAATAGTTATACTTTTAATGGTCAGAGCACTTAGAGTGGGTCGTCATGTTTTATTTCAGGCTCTAGGCAATATTCTTGTACAAAGGTGCAGAGCCAGCATGATTAAGCACAGGCAATAGAACACAAGGGTTAGAACTGAAGGAACTGATCCAATATGAAGTCAGGTGTGTCCTTCTTTATTACATATATATATATTACATCTTCTTTTCCATATATCCTTTGGTTGATCCTTAGGTTGTTTGTATATCTTGACTTGTTTCTGTTTTGCAAGTGGCATTTTAATCTAACAATTTTATATTATATTAACAAAATATTGTTGATATTTTGGGACTTTGAATGTTTTGCTTGGCTCTTTAACAATATAACTTATTTCTGTACATCAAGAACAAATTATCTGAAAGAGAAATCTTAAAATAATGCCATTTAGAATAGTATCAAAAAACAATAAAATACTTAAAAATAAATTTAACCAAGGAGGGGAAAGACCTTAACACTGAAAACTAGAAGACCTTGATGAGAAAGGTGGAAGAAGACAAAACTAAATAGAACAATATCCAATGCTATTGAAGTGTAAGAATTAGTATTGTTAAAATGTCCATACTACCGAAAACAATACACAGAGTAAATGAAACCTCTGTCAAAATACAAGCGGCATTTCACAGAAAAGGACTAAATTGTAAATACAAAGGCCTCAAATAAACCAAATGGCATGGTATTTCTGTTTGTGTGTGACTGAGTAATATTTCATTGTGTATGTATGCTACCAAGTCCTAAATCATACTGCTTGTTGCATTACTGGCCAATAAATTGAGATATGAGTTGTTGGGACAAGGAATAAAACATTTATTTGAAACATCAGTGAACTGAAAAGATGGTGTTACTAATGTCCCAGAAATCATAGGTTGCAAGTTAGAATTTAGGTTTCTTTATGCTAAAGAGGAAGAGGATATGGTTGGTTGTTGCAAGCTGTTCCATTCTTACAGCCGTCTGCGTGAGTCTGATCACAATGCTCCCATAAAATTTCAAAATAAAATTGTTATTCTTTGTTATAGAAATTTTTTATCTCTATAAAATTGGGAAATAGTTATACTTTTAATGGTCAGAGCACTTAGAGTGGGTCGTCATGTTTTATTTCAGGCTCTAGGCAATATTCTTGTACAAAGGTGCAGAGCCAGCATGATTAAGCACAGGCAATAGAACACAAGGGTTAGAACTGAAGGAACTGATCCAATATGAAGTCAGGTGTGTCCTTCTTTATTACATATATATATATTACATCTTCTTTTCCATATATCCTTTGGTTGATCCTTAGGTTGTTTGTATATCTTGACTTGTTTCTGTTTTGCAAGTGGCATTTTAATCTAACAATTTTATATTATATTAACAAAATATTGTTGATATTTTGGGACTTTGAATGTTTTGCTTGGCTCTTTAACAATATAACTTATTTCTGTACATCAAGAACAAATTATCTGAAAGAGAAATCTTAAAATAATGCCATTTAGAATAGTATCAAAAAACAATAAAATACTTAAAAATAAATTTAACCAAGGAGGGGAAAGACCTTAACACTGAAAACTAGAAGACCTTGATGAGAAAGGTGGAAGAAGACAAAACTAAATAGAACAATATCCAATGCTATTGAAGTGTAAGAATTAGTATTGTTAAAATGTCCATACTACCGAAAACAATACACAGAGTAAATGAAACCTCTGTCAAAATACAAGCGGCATTTTTCACAGAAAAGGAAAAAAAAAAACAAAAAACTACTCTACATTTGTATGAAGCTACAAAAGGCCTCAAATAACCAAAGTATTCCTGAGAAAGAAGAACAAGATCAGAGACATCATGCTGCCTGATTTCAGGCCATACTATAAAGCTATAGCAATCAAAACAGTGTAGTACTTGCACAGAAACAGGCCTATAGCCCATTGAACAGAATAGAATCCAGATGTAAACCTATATATACATGGTAATCAAACTTTTGACAAGGATGTCAAGAGCATGTCATGAGGAAAGAATAGTCTCTTCAATAAATTGTTTTGGGAAAATTGTATATTCAAACGCAGAAACATGAAGTTGGCCCCCTATCTTAACACTATTCAGAAAAACCCAACTCAAAATAGATCAAAGATCTGTAAGGCCTGAAACTATGAAAATCCTAAAAGAAAACATAGGTAAAAGACTTTTGATATTAATCTTGGTAATAGTTTATTGTTAAGATATCAAACACATAGGCAAGCAAAGTGAAAATAAACGAAGAAACCTGTATTAAAGAAACTCTGCAAAGCAAAGGAAGCAGTAAACTGAAAAGCAACCTACAGAAATGAAATAAAATATTTGTAAACTATATATCTAATAAGGACATAATATTGAAAATATAAAAGAAACCCATAAAACTAAAGAGTCAAAAAAACCCAAATAATCCCATTAGAAATGGGCAGATGACCTGAATAGATATTTTTCCAAAGAAAACATACAGATAACCAATTATATAAGAAAAGTACTCAACGTTGTTAATAATCAAGGAAGTATAAACTGAAACCACAATATCTCCTCACACTTGTTAGGGTGGCTATTATAAAAAAAGATAGGGGCAACAAATGGTGAGGATGTGGAGAAAGGGGAACTCTTATATGCTAGTGGAATTAAAATTATATAGCCATTATAGAAAACAGGAAGGTACTACCTCAAAACTGATAAATTAAACTACCATATGCTCTAGAGATTCCATTCTGGGTATATAATCAATAATGAAATGAGCTATCGCCAAGAGAAAGCTACACCCCCACATTCATAAGCATTATTCACAGTAGCCAAAATATGAAAACAACCTTCAGCGTCCATCACCAGGTTAATGGTTTCAAAAAATGTGTATACTGTACTTGATTAAAAATGATACTATATTAATATATAAGATGTAGAGATTAGGCCATACTATAAAGCTAAAAAAGAAACAGGCCTATAGCCCATTGAACAGAATAGAATCCAGATGTAAACCTATATATACATGGTAATCAAACTTTTGACAAGGATGTCAAGAGCATGTCATGAGGAAAGAATAGTCTCTTCAATAAATTGTTTTGGGAAAATTGTATATTCAAACGCAGAAACATGAAGTTGGCCCCCTATCTTAACACTATTCAGAAAAACCCAACTCAAAATAGATCAAAGATCTGTAAGGCCTGAAACTATGAAAATCCTAAAAGAAAACATAGGTAAAAAGACTTTTGATATTAATCTTGGTAATAGTTTATTGTTAAGATATCAAACACATAGGCAAGCAAAGTGAAAATAAACGAAGAAACCTGTATTAAAGAAACTCTGCAAAGCAAAGGAAGCAGTAAACTGAAAAGCAACCTACAGAAATGAAATAAAATATTTGTAAACTATATATCTAATAAGGACATAATATTGAAAATATAAAAGAAACCCATAAAACTAAAGAGTCAAAAAAACCCAAATAATCCCATTAGAAATGGGCAGATGACCTGAATAGATATTTTTCCAAAGAAAACATACAGATAACCAATTATATAAGAAAAGTACTCAACGTTGTTAATAATCAAGGAAGTATAAACTGAAACCACAATATCTCCTCACACTTGTTAGGGTGGCTATTATAAAAAAAGATAGGGGCAACAAATGGTGAGGATGTGGAGAAAGGGGAACTCTTATATGCTAGTGGAATTAAAATTATATAGCCATTATAGAAAACAGGAAGGTACTACCTCAAAACTGATAAATTAAACTACCATATGCTCTAGAGATTCCATTCTGGGTATATAATCAATAATGAAATGAGCTATCGCCAAGAGAAAGCTACACCCCCACATTCATAAGCATTATTCACAGTAGCCAAAATATGAAAACAACCTTCAGCGTCCATCACCAGGTTAATGGTTTCAAAAAATGTGTATACTGTACTTGATTAAAAATGATACTATATTAATATATAAGATGTAGAGATTAGGCCATAAAAAAGAAAGAAATTTGCAACAAAATGGGTCACTCTGTAGAGCATTTTGTTAATGAATAAACCAGAAAGACAAATATGAATATTCTTTGGTATCACTTACATGAGAAATCTTAAAAAGAGACAGAGAAACATAAAACAAAAGAATAAAATGGTGACTGTCAGGATCTAAAGTACAGAGAAAATAAGGTAATGTTGGTCAATGGCACAAATGTTCATGTAAGTTCTGAGGATCTAATATACAGGGTGGTGGTTGTAGTTAATAATACAGTATTGTGTACTTGGAATTTTTTAGAGTATTCTTTAAGGATTCTCACCACACACCTAAGTTATCTATATTAACTATGTGAGATGATAGATGTATAAATTATCTTGATCTTTGTAATATTCTACAGGATGTATGTATATATACACATCACATCAATTTGTAAATTTTAAAAATATATAATTTAAATATTTGAAATAAAAAATCTAATATGGTAAAAATCTAAATAGACTCTTGGTAAAAGTGACATGTTTTGACTGAAAAACAGTTCTTTGAAATAAGGAAATTGATATAATAATGCTAAATAAATGCTTAAACAAATAGTACGGAAATGAATGTTGCTTTATACTAGTATTTTCCAGTGTGTGCTTATTTTCCAGTGTTGTGTATATCTTTTCCCAACTGTGTTTTATTTTGAAGCCATTTTCCTACAGGAATCTTGTGAAAATGGCCACAGTGTTGCTTTAAGCAAACTTTATATTCATCTAAAAATTGGAATTTTTACAGAAACTTACATAAGGGTTCACTCTCTTCACTTTGAGATTGAATTTCTTCATATGGCAAGATCTACACTTTGCATACACTTTTTCAAAAAGCATTTCTATATACAGTGCTGATAAGACTTGAAGCTATACCCGATCTTTTTCAAAAAGCCCCCTTATACGTAGAGATTCCATTCTGGGTATATAATCAATAATGAAATGAGCAAAAAATACACCCACATTCATAAGCATTATTCACAGTAGCCAAAATATGAAAACAACCTTCAGCGTCCATCACCAGGTTAATGGTTTCAAAAAATGTGTATACTGTACTTGATTAAAAATGATACTATATTAATATATAAGATGTAGAGATTAGGCCATAAAAAAGAAAGAAATTTGCAACAAAATGGGTCACTCTGTAGAGCATTTTGTTAATGAATAAACCAGAAAGACAAATATGAATATTCTTTGGTATCACTTACATGAGAAATCTTAAAAAGAGACAGAGAAACATAAAACAAAAGAATAAAATGGTGACTGTCAGGATCTAAAGTACAGAGAAAATAAGGTAATGTTGGTCAATGGCACAAATGTTCATGTAAGTTCTGAGGATCTAATATACAGGGTGGTGGTTGTAGTTAATAATACAGTATTGTGTACTTGGAATTTTTTAGAGTATTCTTTAAGGATTCTCACCACACACCTAAGTTATCTATATTAACTATGTGAGATGATAGATGTATAAATTATCTTGATCTTTGTAATATTCTACAGGATGTATGTATATATACACATCACATCAATTTGTAAATTTTAAAAATATATAATTTAAATATTTGAAATAAAAAATCTAATATGGTAAAAATCTAAATAGACTCTTGGTAAAAGTGACATGTTTTGACTGAAAAACAGTTCTTTGAAATAAGGAAATTGATATAATAATGCTAAATAAATGCTTAAACAAATAGTACGGAAATGAATGTTGCTTTATACTAGTATTTTCCAGTGTGTGCTTATTTTCCAGTGTTGTGTATATCTTTTCCCAACTGTGTTTTATTTTGAAGCCATTTTCCTACAGGAATCTTGTGAAAATGGCCACAGTGTTGCTTTAAGCAAACTTTATATTCATCTAAAAATTGGAATTTTTACAGAAACTTACATAAGGGTTCACTCTCTTCACTTTGAGATTGAATTTCTTCATATGGCAAGATCTGCAATTTGCATACACTTTTTCAAAAAAGCATTTCTATATACAGTGCTGATAAGACTTGAAGACACTGATTATTCCTTCCCTTTGATCTGGAATTTCACCTAGCCTTAAGTATCTTACAATTTGACACTAATCTCTCCACAGTTAGTACTGTTAACTATATTTTTAGTTGCAAAGTTATAATTTTAAGACCAAGGTGATAAAGAAATTGAACAGCAGAAGAAATTAAGCTATTTTAACCCTGAAACAACAATCTTCCTCAGGACCATGATAGCAATTTTCTGTATTATCTTCAAGGAGTAGAGAAATCATTTCATTTCAGCCTAAGGAAGAATTTTCAGATAGGATGAATTATCTTAAGGTGTTCAAACACTGTGCAAAAGTTGTGAAGGGGGATCAAACATTTTTACGGGTTCCGTCCAATCTGAATTTATATAGTAACTCAATTCTTATGAATTAACCCTGTACTTTTGTGTTTACTTATTTGTTTGACATCATAACGTATAAGAATACCTGCAGTTGGTTTCCTGAGCTCTGCTGTTTTTTAGGTTGTTAGCTTTTGGGTTTATTATTCATGTTGTGCCTTTAGAAATTCTGGCTCTTAATCTTGAACCTGTGTATCATAACAGTTGGTAAATATGAGACCATGATAATTTTAAGTCCAGTGTTGATATTTACAACTATATTCTGAGGTAGTATATGTAAATAAACATCGTGGATGGCTATAGATTCTCATATATGATAGCCTCTCACCCTGAAACAGCTCCAGGTCCTTTAACTCTGGCAGTCAATGCTAACTGCAAAAAGAGTTAAAGGTGGAAGTAGCCTGGATGTAAAGCTGAAATATACAAGACTGCAGAGAGGGTCATAAAGAAAGGCAGTTTTAGAATCACAGCATCAAAACTAGTACCCTTTCCACAGCACCTTTTTTCAAGTAAAGCAATGCAGAATTATTTAGTTTGAAAATTTCAGAGATTGAATGAAGGACATTAATTTATAAATTATGTTTTACATCAAGTTCAGTCATCTTGGAAACAAAGTAACATTTTACTAGCTGTGTATAAAAAGTATCATCCACAAAATTACACACAGATCAATAGTATTCAGTAGGTAATTATAGGTTAATAAAATAAT
Organism: Tragulus kanchil; assembly: GCA_022376925.1. NCBI lineage: Eukaryota > Metazoa > Chordata > Mammalia > Artiodactyla > Tragulidae > Tragulus > Tragulus kanchil. Next base: position 115,293,413 of record JAIOJX010000028.1, on the reverse strand, counting down.
ATGGTCTTGTACAAAGGAGGTGTATGCGCTAGCTTGGTAAAGAACCACAAGGTGGTTGACATTTTGATTCTATCCTAGAAATGGAATTTGATAAAAGAACTGTGTAGTAATTACAAACGACTCCTGGAGAACTAACATAGTTCCTTTTATTACTTTATTGTGTTCATTATGGGGAGCTTCCCTGGTGGCTCATTGGTAAATGAGCCTGACAATGCAGGATATTCCAGACACAAGGGTTCAGTCCCTGAGTTGGGAAGATCCCCTGAAATAGGAAATAGCAACCCACTCTAGCATTCTTGCTTGGAATATGCCATGGACAGAGGAGTCTGGTAGACTATAGTCCATAGGATCACAAAAGAGTCAGACATGATTTAGCAACTAAAAAAAAAAATTGTGTTCTTTGTAGACAACTTATCAACTATACAGGGGCAAAATAAAAGTGTAATTAATCATCTATATCTTTACTATCAGAGAAAGCTACTGAGAATATTCTTTTTTTTTTTGTATAATGCATGTAGATATAGTATTACCAAAAGGAAACTATTGGTACATTTTCTCTCCATAGATTACAGTTTACAGTTCAAAGTATATATCGTAATACTATTGGTAAATGAGTGAATATAAATGAAAGTAAGTACTATAGGGAAAGTCATTGTAATATACTTACAACCTCTCTGTTGGTTTGAATTTTTTCAAAATAAATTTAATGAATACATATTATTTCACTACATAGGTACAACCATTTGTTAACCAATTGCCTTTTCAACTTTTATATATTATTAAAATTTTCCATTGTTAACCATGATATTATACCCATAGTTTTACAAACTGCTTCCCCTTTGCCAATGAGTTGCTTTATCAATCATTTGACAATTACAGTAACAGAAGGCAGTTGTTTTAAACAGAAAGTTTTGATACAGAATTAGTTGTTAGGGAGCAAGAGCCACTTCTAGGTCTTCCAGGCATGATTCACAGAACAACAGGATCACAGAGGCCTTCCAAGGGCACTGATACCTCTTGCTACCTCTGCATGATGAGAAAGCTCAGAGATCAAGAAGCTACTGCCCAAATCACTTACTGTAGAACCCAGTATGTCTACTAAGATCCAGCAAGCTGAACATTAGCAGCTTAGAACCACATTGCTTCAGCCATACCATACAAGAAATGCTGTGCTCTGTTTGTTAGGTAAGCACTGCCAACCCACACATGCTTCTGTGACTATCCCATCACAGCAGAAGCAGTTATAGTCTTTGTTTACCTGATGAGTTACATGCATGCATGCATGTGGATGGTGGCAGCTAGGTTTCAGCAATTTGCAGAGTGATTGTTAGCTTTCAAGGCATGTGTGTGTGTGCTAAGGTCCTTTCACTCATGTCTGTCTCTGTGAAACCCCATGGACTGTAGCACGCCAGTTTCCTCTATCCATGGGATTCTCCAACAAGAATGCTAGAGTGGGTCACCATGCCCTTCTCCAGGATATCTTCCCAACCCAAGGATCAAACCTGTGTCTCCTACATTGCAGGTGGATTCTTTACCATTTGAGCCACTAGGGAAGCTCTGATGTGTGGGAAGGGTAGGTAAACTAAGAGAAATCCATCCCAGGTACCCTTAGTCATCAATAAGTTTAAGGCAGTAGCTAGTGAGGTTTAGAGCAGGACATCAGGGCCAAAAGTAGTCTTCTGAAGTTCATAAAACAAGGCACAAGACTGAAGAGCAAAGCAAAACAAGACAAAATAAAGCCAATATTTAGGCTGTGAAACAGAGAGATCATGCATGCTTTGGAGTGCTGACCACTAGACAGAGATATGTCATGAGTCCCACCACAAATCAAATCTCAGCATGGAGTTTACCATAAATCACATTCGTAACATAAACTCCAAGAGCATGTGATTCCACAACAGTCTTAGCAGGTGGATTATTTCAAAGGCTCAGAGCTCATGTCTTTGCAGTGGCTATGGGCCAGTCCTTAAGAACAGCCTTTGTGAGAAAGTGTTGCATTTAAGGAACCCAAGCCTACTGAGTCAAACCTTAACTCTTCACCATGCGGAAATGTTGAAATAATGTCTTCATACTGAAAGGAAATGATTTACAGAGCAAAACTGAGAGCACCCCAGAGGTAAATATAATTGGCATTTAATGGGAAAATGTGATAGATGCATATTTTTAATTTGATATATACCTGTGAGAATGGCTAAAATTAAAAAGACTATTAACACCATATATTGGCAGGATTCTGGATCAACTAGTACTCGTACTTCACTGGAGAGCAAATCAAATGGTACTACATTCTGAAAAACTATTTTGACAAATGAATACATATCAGCCACAATACCCAGCAATCCCAAGTGAAATGTAAAATACTAAGACATGCACAAGCATGTTCATGATAATTTTATTCATAACAGACCAAACTAAAAACAACTTAAATGTCTGTTATTACATTAGGACAACAGATAAGCAAAATGTAGTTTACTTACACCTAGTAATGCAAGAAGAACTCTGTTGACACACACAACACTGTGGCTGAATCTTAAAATGTTATGATTTGCAAAAAGAAGCCAGACATAAGAGCACAGTCATAAAATTCCATTTGTGCAAAGTCCTGGAAACAATCTACAGTGAAAGAAATCAGAACAGTGCTCACTGTTGGGACTGAAGTACTATTGTAAATGTACTCAATGTAAATCAAAAACAAAAGAAGTCTCAAAAAGGTCCATCTTATGTTTAGAAATGCAAAATTTCTAATGTAAGAGCAATGAGGCTGAGTACAAAATACTAAAAATATTGTTGAAGAAGTTATTCATTTTTTAATTATTATTCTTTATTTTAAAGATTTTACAGAGTTTTGTTGTTCGCCGACATGTATGTTCCCAGATCATTCATATGCATATCCCTGGACCACCCCCCCCAACCCAGTTCCCCCCTCCCAACCCTCTGGACCATCGCCCCAAGTGATTGTAGGCGCTCCTATTCCCTTAGCACAATGACAATAGCCATCCCTTACATACATGCCAGTATAGGTTTTGATGTTACTTCCTCTGTGCCTCCCTCTCACTGTTCGGTCTCCACAATGTCCCTATGTCTATTCTCTGTCTGTTTTTCCATGAGTTCACTGTCTGTGTTATCATGACCATCTTACTAAATTCCATATATGAGTTAGTATACTGTACTTGTCTTTCTATTTTTGACTTACTTCACTTTTGATGATAGGTTCTAGAGCTAGCCACCTCATTAGGACTGAGTCTTCTGCATTTCTTTTAACAGCTGTGTAGTATTCCATTGTATATATGTACCAGAGCTTCTTTATCCATTCATTTGTCGATGGACATCTAGGTTGCTTCCATGTTCTGGCTATTGTATAGAGAGCTGCAATGAACATTGGAGTACAGGTGCCTCTTTCATTTTTTAATTTCATCAGGATATAGGCCCAGTAGTGGGATTGCTGGGTCATAGGGTGCTTCTATTTGTAGTTTTATGAGGAATCTCCATATTGTCTTCCATAGAGGTTGTATCAGTTTACATTCCCACCAGCAATGCACCCTCTCCAGCATTTATTGTCTGTCGATTTATTGATGATGGCCATTCTGACGGGTGTGAGGTGGTATCTCATTGTGGTTTTAATTTGCATTTCTCTAATAATAAGCGAGGTTGAGCATCGTTTCATGTGCTTTTAGACTATCTGTATGTCCTCTTTGGAGAGGCGTCTCTTTAGATCTTTTTCCCATTTTTTGATTGGGTTGTTCGTTTTTCCTGTGCTGAGTTGTCTGAGTTGCTTGTAGATTTTGGAGATTAATTCTTTGTCTGTTGTTTCATTCGCTATGATTTTCTCCCACTCTGTGGGGTGTCTGTTGAGCTTTATTGTAATTTCTTTTGCTGACAAAAGCTTTTAAGTTTCATGAGGCCCCACGTGTTCATTTTTCTTTTCAGTTCCGCTATTCTAGTAGGTGGGTCAGAGAAGATCTTGCTTTGAATGATGTCCTTGAGGGTTTTGCCTATATTCTCCTCTAAGAGGTCGATGGTTTCTGGTCTTACATTTAGGTCTTTAATCCATTTTGAGTTGATCTTTGTGTATGGTGTCAGGGAATGTTCCAACTTCATTTTTTTGCATGTTACTTCCTCTGTGCCTCCCTCTCACTGTTCGGTCTCCACAATGTCCCTATGTCTATTCTCTGTCTGTTTTTCCATGAGTTCACTGTCTGTGTTATCATGACCATCTTACTAAATTCCATATATGAGTTAGTATACTGTACTTGTCTTTCTATTTTTGACTTACTTCACTTTTGATGATAGGTTCTAGAGCTAGCCACCTCATTAGGACTGAGTCTTCTGCATTTCTTTTAACAGCTGTGTAGTATTCCATTGTATATATGTACCAGAGCTTCTTTATCCATTCATTTGTCGATGGACATCTAGGTTGCTTCCATGTTCTGGCTATTGTATAGAGAGCTGCAATGAACATTGGAGTACAGGTGCCTCTTTCATTTTTTAATTTCATCAGGATATAGGCCCAGTAGTGGGATTGCTGGGTCATAGGGTGCTTCTATTTGTAGTTTTATGAGGAATCTCCATATTGTCTTCCATAGAGGTTGTATCAGTTTACATTCCCACCAGCAATGCACCCTCTCCAGCATTTATTGTCTGTCGATTTATTGATGATGGCCATTCTGACGGGTGTGAGGTGGTATCTCATTGTGGTTTTAATTTGCATTTCTCTAATAATAAGCGAGGTTGAGCATCGTTTCATGTGCTTTTAGACTATCTGTATGTCCTCTTTGGAGAGGCGTCTCTTTAGATCTTTTTCCCATTTTTTGATTGGGTTGTTCGTTTTTCCTGTGCTGAGTTGTCTGAGTTGCTTGTAGATTTTGGAGATTAATTCTTTGTCTGTTGTTTCATTCGCTATGATTTTCTCCCACTCTGTGGGGTGTCTGTTGAGCTTTATTGTAATTTCTTTTGCTGACAAAAGCTTTTAAGTTTCATGAGGCCCCACGTGTTCATTTTTCTTTTCAGTTCCGCTATTCTAGTAGGTGGGTCAGAGAAGATCTTGCTTTGAATGATGTCCTTGAGGGTTTTGCCTATATTCTCCTCTAAGAGGTCGATGGTTTCTGGTCTTACATTTAGGTCTTTAATCCATTTTGAGTTGATCTTTGTGTATGGTGTCAGGGAATGTTCCAACTTCATTTTTTTGCATGTAGCTGTCCAAATTTCACAGCACCACTTGTTAAAGAGGCTGTCATTGTCCCATTTTAGTTATTCACTTTTTAATAAGGAAGAATTAAAGAAACTAAAATATAGTTATCCAAGGGACACATATTAGCCAACATCATTCGACATCTAGAAAATTATAGCATGAATGTTAAAGTAATCATTAGCTTTTAAGTCTGTTAAAATGGCAATAATTTTGTATTCAGTGAATTCTTCACTTTGCACAGGAGGCTCCTTAAGTCTGAAAACTTCAAGAGACTGCTGTTGTTTAAATTTCCAATCACCAAATGTATCTCAGAAAAAAATCATAAAAATTCTTAGCTTCAAGAATGTAATCATGGACTGCAGACATAGAGTTTATTTAGCCAAAAGCTTTTGAGTAACTCAGGAAATCTCTGCAGCTGGCAAAGAAGGCCATGGTCTATGGTATGATCCTTTAATTTGCCAGTGTGTTGAAGGGCACTTATTACAGAAAAACAACTTTCATCTCCCTTTGAAGAACTTCTAGGCTTATTTCTTCCTCAAAGTAACTTATTTTTGTCTGCTTGTTCACTGGCCTGTTAGTTTGCTTTGAGATTACTGACCGATTTCAGCCTAAAAAATAAACAATAAATTTAGATCATATTCTTAATTTATTTGAATAACATTCTGATGTTGATCTTAGGGAATTTTATGAGGAAAGCATTACCAGATACTTAATACAACGTTTTGAAATTGACACTTTATACTTCTGGTTGTTTTCTGGATCTTTTCTAATTTCCTTAGACATTTTACTAGATATAGGGAATTGCCTTTTATTTGTAAACTTCTCTGCTCATTACGATAATATTTTTGGACTTCGGCACACAACTTAGATGTGTGCACTTCATTTAAGCATCGTTCCTTAAAATAAGCATACCTGAAACAAGAGATCAAATTTTTATAAAGGCACAAAATAATTACTTGAGAAATAAACCTCCCTCAGAAATGGTACTAGTTGAACCAAATATTTATAAATTATGTTGCTGTGCTATAGCTATCTTATTATTTGCATTTTATTCTATTAGAGGTACATAGAGACGGTTTTTGGAGAAATGATGAAGAAAGATAGTCAATCCTCCTTTAGAAAGCATTCACCCAAGAAGTTACATGTCAGGCACCTAACAAACTTGGAGTTGATTTCCCTTTTGCTTTTTTGTTCATTTTTATTTTTCTGTAGGTCCTTTAAAGCTTCTCTTTCCAAACTTTTTCATAACTTTTTCATAAATCCTTTCTTCTAATTTCTCTATTTTTCTTACTTTTGAGGATTTTAAAAATCAATTCATTTTAGTTCAGTTTAGTCACTCAGTCATGTCTGAGTCTTTGCAACCCCATGGATTGCAGCACACCAGGCTTCCCTGTCCTTCACCATCTCCTGGAGCCCACTCAAACTCATCTCCATTGAATCAGAGATGCCATCAAACCATCTTATCCTCTGTCATCCCCTTCTCCTTTTGCTTTCCACCCTTCCCAACATCCCTCCTTACCTAGCATTTGAAATTTTCCCTCACCTTTTATTACTTATTTTATAACCACACTGGACCTCAACTCAGTCCCCCTCAGGGATAGGACTTCAGGAATGTTTGCATTTGATCTTTCAAGATGGGGTTGCTTAGGTACATTCATTCAAACACAGGTATCGTATGCTGACAGCAATGGGCTGCTGGTCTGGGAAAGACAAAACCAAGTGTATGCTAGTGTAACTGAAAGTCTGCATTGAGTACTAAAAACAGTATTCTGATGTTGATCTTAGGGAATTTTATGAGGAAAGCATTACCAGATACTTAATACAACGTTTTGAAATTGACACTTTATACTTCTGGTTGTTTTCTGGATCTTTTCTAATTTCCTTAGACATTTTACTAGATATAGGGAATTGCCTTTTATTTGTAAACTTCTCTGCTCATTACGATAATATTTTTGGACTTCGGCACACAACTTAGATGTGTGCACTTCATTTAAGCATCGTTCCTTAAAATAAGCATACCTGAAACAAGAGATCAAATTTTTATAAAGGCACAAAATAATTACTTGAGAAATAAACCTCCCTCAGAAATGGTACTAGTTGAACCAAATATTTATAAATTATGTTGCTGTGCTATAGCTATCTTATTATTTGCATTTTATTCTATTAGAGGTACATAGAGACGGTTTTTGGAGAAATGATGAAGAAAGATAGTCAATCCTCCTTTAGAAAGCATTCACCCAAGAAGTTACATGTCAGGCACCTAACAAACTTGGAGTTGATTTCCCTTTTGCTTTTTTGTTCATTTTTATTTTTCTGTAGGTCCTTTAAAGCTTCTCTTTCCAAACTTTTTCATAACTTTTTCATAAATCCTTTCTTCTAATTTCTCTATTTTTCTTACTTTTGAGGATTTTAAAAATCAATTCATTTTAGTTCAGTTTAGTCACTCAGTCATGTCTGAGTCTTTGCAACCCCATGGATTGCAGCACACCAGGCTTCCCTGTCCTTCACCATCTCCTGGAGCCCACTCAAACTCATCTCCATTGAATCAGAGATGCCATCAAACCATCTTATCCTCTGTCATCCCCTTCTCCTTTTGCTTTCCACCCTTCCCAACATCCCTCCTTACCTAGCATTTGAAATTTTCCCTCACCTTTTATTACTTATTTTATAACCACACTGGACCTCAACTCAGTCCCCCTCAGGGATAGGACTTCAGGAATGTTTGCATTTGATCTTTCAAGATGGGGTTGCTTAGGTACATTCATTCAAACACAGGTATCGTATGCTGACAGCAATGGGCTGCTGGTCTGGGAAAGACAAAACCAAGTGTATGCTAGTGTAACTGAAAGTCTGCATTGAGTACTAAAAACAGTACTGACTCCTGCTGAGAAGAATAGAAAGGAAAATAAATATTTATTGAGCATGTCCTATGCTAAGCATAGGCTAATAAATTATTCATTATTTCATTGTGTCTAAACGACTCTGTAAATTTGGGATTTCAGTTGTACTAAAGGCACAATCTACTTTTGCAACAAAGAGTTGCTGGTAATGAGACTAGACTGGCAGACATGGAAATTACAGCCAGACGGACTTCACACTTAGAACAGCTACTCTTACAAGCAAAGCAAAACCATAGCCAAGGGGGTCTCTTGGAAGACACAGATATATTGAGGAACAAGATAGTTCAGAAGGACCACTTCCCAACCAAAGGCTTTATTTGGGTAAGAGTAAAATTAAAAGAAAAATACTGGTAACTGTCCTTTAGCTGTGAATAATTAACGCAAGTGCACAAAGAGTAATAGGTTTTCTGTTATTTTAAAAGTACATCCATCAGGGAAACCCAGTTAGAAAAAAGATCACTAGTCATTATGTTCACAAATATACATTATTTATGAAAACAGTTCACAGTTAGAGTAACATAATAGTTGATACTCTCAAATCTCACAGTGTTTTTTGAAAGACATAATTATTTGCAAATACTGTGGAACTAACATAAATCATGTTTACAGGATATATTTTAATCATGTTATAAAACTGTTGTCATTACAGATAAAATGCCACTTGATTGATGCTGTATGCTCCAAATTAACAATCCTATGTACTCAATTGTGGCTGCTCTTTGTGTGTGTGTGTGTGTGTGTGTGTGTGTGTGTGCGTGTTTTAAAGAAGATAACTTACTTTTTAGCAAAGAAAGTAATGTTTTGATAATGTCAAATTCATTCTGAAAATACAATGGTATTGTCTCATATTATGGTGCATCCAGTAAACACAAAACTATATAGTGATTTAGGTTATTTTCACAGACTGTGTGTGTATGTTCATTTGGCATGGATTAGAACTGAACCTAATAATGCCAAGTATTAATAAGAACTGTGGTTAACCATTAGATTATGGAAAGCAAGTCCCATTATTTAAATTGCCATCCTTAACCAGTAGCATAAATAGTTATTTTTTTTTATTTCTTTGCTTATTGTCACATGATGAGAGGAAGTTGAATGTTTGACTGTGCGGCTCTCTGCTGAGATAACAGACTGCTGATTATTGTTCCTATAAGCGGTGCTCTTTCTATGGATTAGTTCTCATTTGAAAATCAATCACCAGTTCCTTTACTAGTTCTTGGCTTTGTCAACTTTATTAGTTAAGAATAGAAAGCAATAGGCAATACAGGGCTCCTGAGATTGATGCATATGTGCATGCCTAGAAGGGCCATTTCTGGCTTGACAATATATTAGCCTTGTGATGTTTGGTCAACTGGTTAATCTGTCTCAGCTTCAGTTTGGTTTGTTTCATCAATCTGTAAAATAGGGATAAGAATAATACTGTCTTACCTTCTTCAAAAGTAATTGTGGGCGTCAGAAAGATACTCTTAGTTTAAAAATAACTGGCTTAAAAGTAAAGGGTTTTTGAGTAAAATTAAAAGAAAAATACTGGTAACTGTCCTTTAGCTGTGAATAATTAACGCAAGTAAAAAGGTTTTCTGTTATTTTAAAAGTACATCCATCAGGGAAACCCAGTTAGAAAAAAGATCACTAGTCATTATGTTCACAAATATACATTATTTATGAAAACAGTTCACAGTTAGAGTAACATAATAGTTGATACTCTCAAATCTCACAGTGTTTTTTGAAAGACATAATTATTTGCAAATACTGTGGAACTAACATAAATCATGTTTACAGGATATATTTTAATCATGTTATAAAACTGTTGTCATTACAGATAAAATGCCACTTGATTGATGCTGTATGCTCCAAATTAACAATCCTATGTACTCAATTGTGGCTGCTCTTTGTGTGTGTGTGTGTGTGTGTGTGTGTGTGTGCGTGTTTTAAAGAAGATAACTTACTTTTTAGCAAAGAAAGTAATGTTTTGATAATGTCAAATTCATTCTGAAAATACAATGGTATTGTCTCATATTATGGTGCATCCAGTAAACACAAAACTATATAGTGATTTAGGTTATTTTCACAGACTGTGTGTGTATGTTCATTTGGCATGGATTAGAACTGAACCTAATAATGCCAAGTATTAATAAGAACTGTGGTTAACCATTAGATTATGGAAAGCAAGTCCCATTATTTAAATTGCCATCCTTAACCAGTAGCATAAATAGTTATTTTTTTTTATTTCTTTGCTTATTGTCACATGATGAGAGGAAGTTGAATGTTTGACTGTCGGCTCTCTGCTGAGATAACAGACTGCTGATTATTGTTCCTATAAGCGGTGCTCTTTCTATGGATTAGTTCTCATTTGAAAATCAATCACCAGTTCCTTTACTAGTTCTTGGCTTTGTCAACTTTATTAGTTAAGAATAGAAAGCAATAGGCAATACAGGGCTCCTGAGATTGATGCATATGTGCATGCCTAGAAGGGCCATTTCTGGCTTGACAATATATTAGCCTTGTGATGTTTGGTCAACTGGTTAATCTGTCTCAGCTTCAGTTTGGTTTGTTTCATCAATCTGTAAAATAGGGATAAGAATAATACTGTCTTACCTTCTTCAAAAAGTAATTGTGGGCGTCAGAAAGATACTCTTAGTTTAAAAATAACCTGAGGCAAATTAAAAAGTTTAAAGGGTTTTTTGAGCAAATACTAATTTGAATCAGGAAGCATCCAACTGGAAGTGGTTAGAGCATTCCACAGACAGCAGCTAGAGCAAGACTTACAGAGAAGACACAGAAGCAAAGCAAGGACAATACTTGACTGATTGAAGCTTAAGTGGTTACTTTCTTTGAGAAAGATTAGTTGGCTCTGATTTGTTATCCTTACATTCTAATTTCTTAAACTTGAGACATTTCAGGTTTAGGTTTTCATTTGCTTTTGTAGACTCCTAAGCCATTAAAGTTGCTTCAGTCTAATGGTCTCCTTGTTTAATTAGCCTAATGTATCCAGAACACCTTTCAAAACTGTAAAACTTATGAATCTCTTTTCCCATAGAGATTTCCCACCAGTTTAAAACAGATTATAGTAAAATCAAGAGATAATAATGTGTTTGTTTTACTCTACTCTTCAGAATCAGAATCTGGTGCTAGATTCTTGACTTTCTCATCTCTTTCTTCTTGAAGTGCAGAGGCTAAGGAGAATGCTCATCTCTAAGGTGGATACAGCCTGCCTCCCTGCCATTCACACTCTTATTCTATCCTTTGCTCAAGGATATCACGGTGTACCATGACTTGGATGACCTTTATTGCACCAATGGTGTCTCCTTATTCCTTTTTACCTTTATTGGCTTCCTGAATGGTAAATCTGTTGCTTTCAAAATCCACACTCATCCTTCTGATCTGTATTTGGCAGTCTTCAGGTTGTGTGTGGAGTTATATCCTCAATTTCTAGGATTACAGTTCTTTACTAGTTTCTCAAGAGGAAGGTCTGACTCATTCTCTTTATTAGTTAAGAATAGAAAGCAATAGGCAATACAGGGCTCCTGAGATTGATGCATATGTGCATGCCTAGAAGGGCCATTTCTGGCTTGACAATATATTAGCCTTGTGATGTTTGGTCAACTGGTTAATCTGTCTCAGCTTCAGTTTGGTTTGTTTCATCAATCTGTAAAATAGGGATAAGAATAATACTGTCTTACCTTCTTCAAAAAGTAATTGTGGGCGTCAGAAAGATACTCTTAGTTTAAAAATAACCTGAGGCAAATTAAAAAGTTTAAAGGGTTTTTTGAGCAAATACTAATTTGAATCAGGAAGCATCCAACTGGAAGTGGTTAGAGCATTCCACAGACAGCAGCTAGAGCAAGACTTACAGAGAAGACACAGAAGCAAAGCAAGGACAATACTTGACTGATTGAAGCTTAAGTGGTTACTTTCTTTGAGAAAGATTAGTTGGCTCTGATTTGTTATCCTTACATTCTAATTTCTTAAACTTGAGACATTTCAGGTTTAGGTTTTCATTTGCTTTTGTAGACTCCTAAGCCATTAAAGTTGCTTCAGTCTAATGGTCTCCTTGTTTAATTAGCCTAATGTATCCAGAACACCTTTCAAAACTGTAAAACTTATGAATCTCTTTTCCCATAGAGATTTCCCACCAGTTTAAAACAGATTATAGTAAAATCAAGAGATAATAATGTGTTTGTTTTACTCTACTCTTCAGAATCAGAATCTGGTGCTAGATTCTTGACTTTCTCATCTCTTTCTTCTTGAAGTGCAGAGGCTAAGGAGAATGCTCATCTCTAAGGTGGATACAGCCTGCCTCCCTGCCATTCACACTCTTATTCTATCCTTTGCTCAAGGATATCACGGTGTACCATGACTTGGATGACCTTTATTGCACCAATGGTGTCTCCTTATTCCTTTTTACCTTTATTGGCTTCCTGAATGGTAAATCTGTTGCTTTCAAAATCCACACTCATCCTTCTGATCTGTATTTGGCAGTCTTCAGGTTGTGTGTGGAGTTATATCCTCAATTTCTAGGATTACAGTTCTTTACTAGTTTCTCAAGAGGAAGGTCTGACTCATTCTCTGTAATTCCTCAGAATGAAAGCTGTAGATGTGGCAACAGTTTCCTTAATTTAGAAATAAAGTGAGTATGATAATACAGGTTACTTGACCAAATTCTTTATATTGTTATATTTATTAGTTTTTATTTTATATTGGAGCATAGTTGATTAACAATGTTGTCTTAGTTTCAGGTATTTACAAAAGTGATTTGATTATACACGTATCTATTTTTTATATTGTTTACCCATTTAGGTTATTATAGAACATTGAGCAGAGCTACCCTGTGCTATACAGTAGGTTTTGTTGTTTTTTAAAAATTCTTATTGGAGTATATTCAATTTATAATGTTTCTTGGCAAGGTATACAATGTCTGGCATTCTTAGGATTGTTAGAAATACACATTTTACTGGGAACATACATGTACAAAAATAAATAAATAAATTAAAAAAAAAAAAAGAAGAAATACATATTTTAAAAGAATTTCCTTTACCCTTTACCAAGATATTCTATCAAATACCTCTATAGTCTGGGAAAGATTGCCACCAGTTTAATAAAAGTGTTAATAAGCCAAACCAATCAAATACTACTGAAATGAAAATTCCAAGAAGAAAGTGACATGATAAAACCAACATTATTGAAATGCAGAATGGCATAATGTTTAATAGTGTGCATAGCTGAGATACTGGCTTGTCAGAAGGACATGTCTCTTCACTGAAATATTAAACTTTTGTTTAATTTTAAATCAAAGATGTTTCTTTGAAGATTTGTCATAATTAATGATTTCTTTTGCTATTCTTTCAAATGAAATTGAGCAAAGATTGTGGGCATGCATAATATGGCTTGGAAAGCAAGCATGAATTAGTTTGAAATCCTAGATCTCTCTTTACACTAATTTTGAAGTTGGTTGTAGTCTAGAATATGTAGACAAAATAAGAACAAACCAGCAGTCTATTATTTGATCAATATTTGTGGAAATAATAAATATTAGAAATAATTTCCATGCCATGTTTACTATTTGACTGGTATATGTGTGTGTGTCTGCATGTATATACACTCACATCTATGTGTAAATAAACCCTTCATAAAGAAATGATTTTCCTTGAATTTGAAATTAAAACTTTTCCTACAAAACCAGGAAGTTATAAAGTAATAATGTCTTATTTTTCTCTCACGTGGTTTCATTTTACTTTCAAACAGATTTTAGGTCAGAGAAATGGGGCCCTTTATAAGAATCTTTACCTTTAAGATTGTGTTTAGGGCCACATTCAGCATATCTGCTGTATAGAATTTTATCTTTCTACTGATAAAATATTAGAAAAGTATCCTATAAAACATGAATTTTATGATAAATTTTTTTTAGTGAGACCAAGTTTCCTGCTGGCATATCTCTTGCTTTAATGGAGAGAGTCAGAGGGCTTAGTCATGTAGAATAACCCTGAAGTTGGTTAAAAGTAGGACTTATACTGAAGGAACCATCTGAATTACTGATGACAGTGACTACTGGTATTGGAATAAAATGACTGATGGATTTCCCTGTGGATTTTCCCAAGACCATAAAGTTTGGGGATTAACAGAACAAGCGATATTCATCTTACCATCTAGAGATAAAATAATGATTCATATTTACATTATCATTGAGGAAAAATGAAAAGTTGTATTTATTACAGTGATTGGATAAGTCACTCTAAAAATTCTAATAAAACTAATAGTGGACTAAAAAAGATACTATACACATATTTATTTTTATTTTTTTTTAAAGATTTATTTATTTACTTATTTAAGGGGGGTGGGGGAGGGAGGGGAGCAGGTGGGCTACTTCTATTGGTCTTTCATTTGTCCATTTTCATCCATCTTTGTTCTTTGGCCCGTATGGGCCTCCCATCGCGGTGGCCTCTGTCATCGCAGAGTGCCGGCTCTGGGCACATGCACTCCAGAGCTCCGGCTCGGTAATTGGACACATCGATCCAGCTGCTCCGCGGCACGTGGGGTCTTCCCAGGCCAGGGATCGAACCAGCGCCCCTTGCACTGCAAGGCAGTGTTCTTACCCACTGGAGCACCAGGGAAGCCCTACTAACAAATATTTAGAAAAAAATACATTAAGGGAATATTTTGGCAAATTAATTAAGTAATGCTATTACAAAAATAATTTTATCCCTCTCATCTCAAGGTAGAATGGGTTACAGTTAAAACAGAATAATGAGAATTGAGCCACATATATTTGCATAGACTAAGTGAAAATAAATGACATTCAGGGGTCACAAACATGTATAGGTATGCAACTTGTTTTTATATTTCATATTGAAGATTAGAGAAGGGAAACATAATCAAGTATGTATAAGGAAGACAAAAGTTGCCTCAAGAGATTCTAATTTAAAAGAGGAAGCCCTAAATTAGTTGTTGACTTATGAAATTTAAAACGCTGGACAATACTGGCTAGAACTTTTCATTTCTGGATCACTGATCTGAATCCAGCAGATGGCATGTCATCAGGGACCAAAGTCATTACCATAGTGTCTTATATGAAATAGGCAATTGTCACATTTCTTTTCCAGCAGTAACTATGCATACTGTGAATTACTGATGACAGTGACTACTGGTATTGGAATAAAATGACTGATGGATTTCCCTGTGGATTTTCCCAAGACCATAAAGTTTGGGGATTAACAGAACAAGCGATATTCATCTTACCATCTAGAGATAAAATAATGATTCATATTTACATTATCATTGAGGAAAAATGAAAAGTTGTATTTATTACAGTGATTGGATAAGTCACTCTAAAAATTCTAATAAAACTAATAGTGGACTAAAAAAGATACTATACACATATTTATTTTTATTTTTTTTTAAAGATTTATTTATTTACTTATTTAAGGGGGGTGGGGGAGGGAGGGGAGCAGGTGGGCTACTTCTATTGGTCTTTCATTTGTCCATTTTCATCCATCTTTGTTCTTTGGCCCGTATGGGCCTCCCATCGCGGTGGCCTCTGTCATCGCAGAGTGCCGGCTCTGGGCACATGCACTCCAGAGCTCCGGCTCGGTAATTGGACACATCGATCCAGCTGCTCCGCGGCACGTGGGGTCTTCCCAGGCCAGGGATCGAACCAGCGCCCCTTGCACTGCAAGGCAGTGTTCTTACCCACTGGAGCACCAGGGAAGCCCTACTAACAAATATTTAGAAAAAAATACATTAAGGGAATATTTTGGCAAATTAATTAAGTAATGCTATTACAAAAATAATTTTATCCCTCTCATCTCAAGGTAGAATGGGTTACAGTTAAAACAGAATAATGAGAATTGAGCCACATATATTTGCATAGACTAAGTGAAAATAAATGACATTCAGGGGTCACAAACATGTATAGGTATGCAACTTGTTTTTATATTTCATATTGAAGATTAGAGAAGGGAAACATAATCAAGTATGTATAAGGAAGACAAAAGTTGCCTCAAGAGATTCTAATTTAAAAGAGGAAGCCCTAAATTAGTTGTTGACTTATGAAATTTAAAACGCTGGACAATACTGGCTAGAACTTTTCATTTCTGGATCACTGATCTGAATCCAGCAGATGGCATGTCATCAGGGACCAAAGTCATTACCATAGTGTCTTATATGAAATAGGCAATTGTCACATTTCTTTTCCAGCAGTACAAATGGCTATGCATACTGTGAATTATTAGAAGGAAGACAGGTATGGAAATTTGTTGAGGCAAAATAATGAAGTCAGATGAAATAAACCAGTCTCCTATTCCTTTACAAAATCAAATATAACTCTCATTTAAAAACAAAAACATGACTTCCCTTGTAGTCCAGTGGGTAAGGGCACTGTCTTGCAGTGCAAGGGATGCCCGTTTGTTCCCTGGCCTGGGAAGATCCGACATGCTAGGGAGCAGCTGGACCTATTTGTCCAATCACCCAGCCAGAATTCTGGAGTGCGTGTGCCCAGAACTGGTACTCTGCAATGAGAAAGGCCACCACGATGGGAGGCTGACACAGGCCAAAGAACGAAGATAAATAAATGAAAGATCAATAGAAGTGCCCCCCCCAAAAGTTCTATATGAAACTAGTATAAAAAGATATGATTGGGCTTCCCTGGTGGTCCAGTGGGTAAGAACACCGCCTTGCAGTGCAAGGGGTGCCAGTTCGATCCCTGGCCTGGGAAGATTCCACGTGCCGCGGAGCAGCTGAACAGATGTGTCCAATTACCGAGCCGGAGTGCATGAGCCCAGAGTCGGTGCTCTGCGACAACAGATGCCACCGCGATGTGAGGCCCACACGGGCCAAAGAACAAAGATGGATGAAACTAGACAAATGAAAGACCAATAGAAGTGGCCTGCCCACCCCCCTCCATCCCCACCCATGCCAAAATAAATAAATAAATAAATGTTTTTTTTTTTTTTTTTAAGATATGATTGTCTCTGAATAAGTATGTAATATTTTTTTTTCTTTTTATATATTTCTCCTTTTTTTCGGGAAATGATAGACAGGTGTTGCTGGGACTGACATCCTGCTCCATCCTTACCAAGACCCTCGCTTCTAAAGGTTAAACATTGTCCACCTTTGAAAAAATAGGAGCTTTTTCATACCTTTTGAAGCTACTAGAAAAGATCATCATTCTCTCCTTTGACAGTATTGGTGGCACTTCAACAGTGATTTTAGTACTATAGCAAGGAATCTAGCCAACTATGTGGAGTCTCAGAGCCGGGTAGAGGGTGGAAGAGTGGTCAGAGAGATGGAGGAATCAGACTCTTGGTGATAATGTTTCAGATGCCGGTTCAATTCTTTCATACATTTATATTTTCAGTTAAGAAAGTGATGGATTCCCTTCATTAGTTTAGTTGGATTTTATTTTCTCATTTGAAATAAAGAATTATCTTATGGAAAGCCTATTAAAAGCAGGAGAATGTGGCAGTAGGTAGCTGAAAAGATGCTATGGAAAATGTTGGGATGGAGAATTTTTCCCCTATCATTCTAGGTTTCTCTGCTGGCCTAGTCATTAAATTGACATGAGACAGACTAATAGGTGAAAACACATATTTAATTATAACTGTATAAGGAATCCACATGACACGAGATTCTAAAGATAGGCAAAATGAGATATATAAGTAGTCTGGGATTAAGGAGAGTTAGGTAAGGGTCTGGTACTTCAAAAGAAAGATGAGAGACTTCCCTGGTGGTCCAGTGGTTAATATTCTAATTTCCCAATGCAGGGGACCTGGGTACCATCTCTGGTTGTGAAAATAGATCCCACAGGCCACAGCTAAGAGCTGGTACAACCAGATGGACAAATATTTTTTAAAAATAGAGGAAGAGAGTAATTGTTTGGTAAACAAATGTTTGCTGTGCTTAGCCACATAGACACAATGGGACACTGTTCATTTGTTAGTTTGTTTTTTTAATCAAACAGACTGTGCTAGGTTTCTCCCTTTCTGTCAAGCCTACTGAATATTATTGTTGTCTATGGTGATAGCTGCCTTCCTGGAACAAGTCCTCTGTCTCAATTTTTTAAGGCAGGCATAGGGAATGTCAAACATTCTTCCTGAGTCTTTTGCTTCTTAAAAGTAATCAGCCTAAAATAATCCTCATGCCAAAGAGATACTTTTTGGGGTGGCAAATTTTGCTCCCTCACAAGGAAAATGCAGACTCCCTTGTCCTCCAAAATAAAGAATAAAGAAGAAGGCAACCCTTATGACATTACAGCTCTATAGCTGGGTAAATATCACCTTGTATTTAGGAATTCAAACCAATACTGCACAGTTAAGATACTTGGTAGAAAATATTAAAAGTATGCTGGTATATGATTCTGAAAACTCATTAGAAACAAAGTTATTCTGAAGTACAGTTGAACACAAAATCTACAGTCTCTTTGAAAATAATTGAATTTTCTTCTATCAACAGGGTTTAAACCCATTTGTTCAAATTCTGCGAATACTTTATAATTGTGACTCACCTGGACTCCAGAGATGCTATAGCTTTTGTACTTTCCAGACATTGTCCTCAGCCATGCTCATTTATTCTGGAAGTTCTATATAATTTCCAGTCAATTTTCTTTTACAGAATTTAGACATAGTAAATTTCTGTTGTTTGTGATCTGAGAAACCTTATAACTTAAATATATTTCACTTAATTTTTCATCATCCTTTGCCAATCTAAATAATATCAAATATATTTTTTAAACATCTCTTTGTTGTTGTTGTTGTTGTTGTTGTTGTTGTTGTTGTTGTTGTTCGGTTACCAAGTTGTGTTTGACTCTTCAATTCCATGGAGTGCAGCATGAGAGGCTTCCCTGTCCTTCACCATCTCCTGGAGCTTGCCCAAGTTCATGTCCATTGCACCGCTGATTCCATCCAACCCTCTCATCCTCTGTTACCCTTTTCTCCTTCTGTCCTCAATCTTTCGTAGCATCAGGGTCTTTTCCAATGAGACAGCTCTTCTCATCAGGTGGCCAAAGTACTGGAGCTTCAGTTTCAGCATCAATCCTGCCAATGAGTATTCAGGGTTGATTTCCTTTAGCTTTATCTCTTTACTGTCCGGGATACTCTAAAGAGTCTTCTCTAGCACCACAGTTTGAAAACATCGATTTTTCAACTCTTCTTCTTTATGATCCGGTTTTCACAACCATACATGACTATTGGAAAGACAATATTCTTGACTATAAGGACTTTCATCAGCAAAGTGATGTCTGCTTTTTAACACACTATTTAGACTTGTCATAGCTTTCCTGCCAAGAAGCAATCATCTTCGAATTTCATGACTGTAGTCACCATCTGCACTGATTTTAGAGTCCAAAACTAGGACATCTATCACTGCTTCCACACCTTTTCCTCTTCTATTTGTCATGAAGTGATGGCACCAGAGGCCACAATCTTAATTTTTTTTTTTTTAATATTGATTTTTAAGCCAGCTTTTTTACTCTCTTCCTCAATTTAATCAAAAGAAGGTTCTTTAATTCCTCTTCACTTTCTGTCATTAAAGTAGTATCATCCACATATCTGAGGTTATTGATATTTCTCCCAGGAATATTTTTTGGCCACTTATAACTCTTTGGCTGTTTTTATCAACAGGGTTTAAACCCATTTGTTCAAATTCTGCGAATACTTTATAATTGTGACTCACCTGGACTCCAGAGATGCTATAGCTTTTGTACTTTCCAGACATTGTCCTCAGCCATGCTCATTTATTCTGGAAGTTCTATATAATTTCCAGTCAATTTTCTTTTACAGAATTTAGACATAGTAAATTTCTGTTGTTTGTGATCTGAGAAACCTTATAACTTAAATATATTTCACTTAATTTTTCATCATCCTTTGCCAATCTAAATAATATCAAATATATTTTTTAAACATCTCTTTGTTGTTGTTGTTGTTGTTGTTGTTGTTGTTGTTGTTGTTGTTCGGTTACCAAGTTGTGTTTGACTCTTCAATTCCATGGAGTGCAGCATGAGAGGCTTCCCTGTCCTTCACCATCTCCTGGAGCTTGCCCAAGTTCATGTCCATTGCACCGCTGATTCCATCCAACCCTCTCATCCTCTGTTACCCTTTTCTCCTTCTGTCCTCAATCTTTCGTAGCATCAGGGTCTTTTCCAATGAGACAGCTCTTCTCATCAGGTGGCCAAAGTACTGGAGCTTCAGTTTCAGCATCAATCCTGCCAATGAGTATTCAGGGTTGATTTCCTTTAGCTTTATCTCTTTACTGTCCGGGATACTCTAAAGAGTCTTCTCTAGCACCACAGTTTGAAAACATCGATTTTTCAACTCTTCTTCTTTATGATCCGGTTTTCACAACCATACATGACTATTGGAAAGACAATATTCTTGACTATAAGGACTTTCATCAGCAAAGTGATGTCTGCTTTTTAACACACTATTTAGACTTGTCATAGCTTTCCTGCCAAGAAGCAATCATCTTCGAATTTCATGACTGTAGTCACCATCTGCACTGATTTTAGAGTCCAAAACTAGGACATCTATCACTGCTTCCACACCTTTTCCTCTTCTATTTGTCATGAAGTGATGGCACCAGAGGCCACAATCTTAATTTTTTTTTTTTTAATATTGATTTTTAAGCCAGCTTTTTTACTCTCTTCCCTCAATTTAATCAAAAGAAGGTTCTTTAATTCCTCTTCACTTTCTGTCATTAAAGTAGTATCATCCACATATCTGAGGTTATTGATATTTCTCCCAGGAATATTTTTTTTGGCCACTTATATTGATCTTTCATTTATTTATCTTTGTTCTTTGGCCTGTGTGGGCCTCCCATCACACTGGTCTCTCTTGAAGCAGAGCACTGGCTATGGGTACATGCACTCCAGAGTTCTGGCTCAGCAGAAGGACACATTGGTCCAGTCGCTCCATGGCATGTGGTATCTTCCAAGGCCATGGATCGAACCGGCATCCCTTGCACTGCAAGACAGTGTCCTTACCCACTGGACCACCAGGGAAACCCTCCCAGGAATCTTGATTCTAGTTTGTAACTCATCCAGTCTGGCATTTCACATGATGTGTTCTGTGTATAAATTAAATAAACAAGGTGACAATACACAGCCTTGTCATATTCTTTTTTTAATCCTGGACCAGTCAGTTGCACCATACAAGGTTTAACTGTTGTTTCTTGACAAGCATACACGTTTCTCAGGAGAAAAGTTAGATGGTCTGATATTTCATCCCTTTAAGAGCTGTCTGTACTTATGATCTATGAAGTCAAAGGCTTTAGTGTAGCCAGTGAATCAGAGGTAGATATTTTTATCTGAAATTCCCTTGTTTTCTATTTGATCCAGCAAATGTTGGCAATTTGATCAGTGGCTCCTCTGATTTTCTAAACCCAGGTTGGGCATCCAGAAGGTCTCGATTCATCTAATGCTGAAGTCTAGCTTAGACGAATTTGAGCATAACCTAACATGGGAAGTGAGTACAATTTGCTCAGTGGTTTGAACATTCTTCAGTACTTCCCCTTTTTGGATACTGGAATGAGAATTGACCTTTTCCAGTCCTATGGCCACTGTTTGGTTTTCCAAATTTACTGACATACTGAGTTCAGCACTTTAATAGCATCATCTTTTAGGATTTTAAATAGCTCTGCTGGAATTCTGTCATTTCCACTAGTTGTATCAGCAGCATTGCTTCCTAAAGTCCACTTAACTTCACAGTCCAGAATGTCTGGCTTTCAGTGAAAGACTACACCATAGTGGTTATTCAGGTCATTAAGATCTTTTTTTTAAAGCTTTTCTGTGTATTCTTTCCATCTCTTCTTGACCTCCTGCTTCTATTAGGTCTTTACTATTTCTGTCCTTTATTGTGCCCATCTTTGGATAAAATATTCCTTTGATATTTTCCGTGTTCTGAAGAGACTGTAGTCTTTCCCCTTTTGTTATTTTCCTCAATTTCTTTGCATTATTTATTGAAGAAGGTCTTCTCATTTCTCCTTGCTATTCTCTGGAATATTGAATTTAGTTGGGTGTACCTTTCCCTTTCTCCCTTGCTTTTCACATTTTTCCTCTGCTATTTGTAAAGCCTCCTCAGGCAAGCACTTTGCCTTCTTGCTTTGCTTTTTCTTTGCAGTGGTTCATCAATTTCCCATATTGCTACTCTGCACTTCACTAGTAGCATATTGGAGTCCTTACCCACTGGACCACCAGGGAAACCCTCCCAGGAATCTTGATTCTAGTTTGTAACTCATCCAGTCTGGCATTTCACATGATGTGTTCTGTGTATAAATTAAATAAACAAGGTGACAATACACAGCCTTGTCATATTCTTTTTTTAATCCTGGACCAGTCAGTTGCACCATACAAGGTTTAACTGTTGTTTCTTGACAAGCATACACGTTTCTCAGGAGAAAAGTTAGATGGTCTGATATTTCATCCCTTTAAGAGCTGTCTGTACTTATGATCTATGAAGTCAAAGGCTTTAGTGTAGCCAGTGAATCAGAGGTAGATATTTTTATCTGAAATTCCCTTGTTTTCTATTTGATCCAGCAAATGTTGGCAATTTGATCAGTGGCTCCTCTGATTTTCTAAACCCAGGTTGGGCATCCAGAAGGTCTCGATTCATCTAATGCTGAAGTCTAGCTTAGACGAATTTGAGCATAACCTAACATGGGAAGTGAGTACAATTTGCTCAGTGGTTTGAACATTCTTCAGTACTTCCCTTCTTGGATACTGGAATGAGAATTGACCTTTTCCAGTCCTATGGCCACTGTTTGGTTTTCCAAATTTACTGACATACTGAGTTCAGCACTTTAATAGCATCATCTTTTAGGATTTTAAATAGCTCTGCTGGAATTCTGTCATTTCCACTAGTTGTATCAGCAGCATTGCTTCCTAAAGTCCACTTAACTTCACAGTCCAGAATGTCTGGCTTTCAGTGAAAGACTACACCATAGTGGTTATTCAGGTCATTAAGATCTTTTTTTTAAAGCTTTTCTGTGTATTCTTTCCATCTCTTCTTGACCTCCTGCTTCTATTAGGTCTTTACTATTTCTGTCCTTTATTGTGCCCATCTTTGGATAAAATATTCCTTTGATATTTTCCGTGTTCTGAAGAGACTGTAGTCTTTCCCCTTTTGTTATTTTCCTCAATTTCTTTGCATTATTTATTGAAGAAGGTCTTCTCATTTCTCCTTGCTATTCTCTGGAATATTGAATTTAGTTGGGTGTACCTTTCCCTTTCTCCCTTGCTTTTCACATTTTTCCTCTGCTATTTGTAAAGCCTCCTCAGGCAAGCACTTTGCCTTCTTGCTTTGCTTTTTCTTTGCAGTGGTTTACATCAATAAAATGTCCCATATTGCTACTCTGCACTTCACTAGTAGCATATTGGACATCTTCCAACCTTATGGACTCATCTTTCAGTGTTATAACTCTTTGCCTTTTTATACAGTTCATGGGGTTCTCGTGGCAAGTATAGCAGGGTGGCTTGCCACTTTTTCCTGCAGTGGTTTACATTTTGTCAGAATTACCCACTGTGTCCATTTCTTTGGCCCTGCAGAGCATAACTCATGCTGCATTGAGTTTTGCAAGTCCTTTTATTATGACAAGGTAGTGATCCATGAAGGGAAAATATCTCCTTACATACACTCAAATTAGTGCTTGTTTTAAAGGAAAAGTTATTAACCTTAAAAACTATACATTTTTATTGCTAATAAATTAATTTCCCCAAACCATATTCATCTTATTATTATGATGATGTGGTGGAACACAGGTTTGTGTCTGAGATGCACAATGAAGGCCAACAAACTGAATTATTGTAGTCTGGAGTAGAAAAAGGTTTATTGCTAGGCCAAACAAGGAGAATGGGAAGCCCAGTCTGAGAAACCCTGAACTTCCTGTTGGTTTTCAGGGAGAAGTTTTTATAGGAAAAATTAAAGGTGATGACTGCAGGGTATATGACTGTTTTCTGATTGATTATTGGTAAGGTAACAGGGCAGTGCTCAGGAATCTTGTGCTCAACCTATAGTTTTCATCATTCTTGTTGGTGAGGTCTTAGCTCCTACAGACAAACACAAAGGTATTGTTATTTATAAGAGGAAACAGAACTCTGCCCCAATGCAGCATTTTAGTTTCTTGACTCCTCTTCCTTTCCTTCTGAATTCCCTTCTTTCTCTGGTTAGCAGCTGTTTGAATATGCCCTTTGGAACTCAAGGAATGTCTTAGAGGTTGAATTAAGTCTATTTTCTATAAACTAGAAGCAGAGAAGGATTTGAAACAGAGCAGGGCCCTGTGGGGCCTTGATGGTTCAGTGATGGTTATTTTTGTGTTTTTACATCTAACTTCATTTTCATCTTGTTTTACTTGCAAAATCTCCACATGGTTGGCATTTCAGTTGAAAGAAACCTGGTGATCCATCCGATCCAACCCTTCATTTAATAGGGAAGTATAGAGGCTTTGCGATCTCAGGTCTCGCAGTAATTATCATTGACTTCTAGGTTCAAAACCATAGTATTTCTACTGTCCCACCTTGGTAAGGTTAAACACTGTTTGGAGGAAGAATTGCCTCTCTGGGCTCAATTATTTTCTTGACAAAGGAAGCAAAATTTAACATGCAAGAGAATTTGCAATTCGGTTCAGTAGTGTATCATTTAGAATCACAGTTATTCAATACTAGTCCATTCATGGGAAAAAGACAAATTTATCTCTGAAAATGTTCCTTTAAAAAAATGAGCTTATATAAAAAATCAATGAACATTTACCAAACACCAAGGATCATATGAATAAGTTGCGGTTTCTGCTCCAAAGTGGAGGAAATGGGTTGATTTTATTGAATAGAAATGGAAATTCCAAAAAGAGGAACAAAGAAAAGGCGTTTAATCCTAGTTTACCGTCATCTTTCTGAAGAGAGTAAGAAATCATTATGACTGGATGATTAAAATGTTCTCCCTCCAACATCAAATTAGTCCCCTTCTGTGGAAAAGGATAAAAGGGTTAACATTCACCAAGGAGATTCCATTCAGTGGAAACTTTAAAAAGACTGAAAATAACTTTTTTTTTTCTTTTTTTTTGCTCATTCATTATTATTGCTGCCTTATTTATTATAGAAGGCACTGCACCATGCTCTTTAGTTTAATGACAAGTGTAATTCACGTAATATTGGTGACTCATTCCAAGAATTGGTTTTTCTTCTCAATTTTACTTGATTTTTCTCCCATAATAATCCATATAGAAAAAATAATACATGCCTTTATCCTCTGAATATATTCTTTCACATAGAGAAACACAGAGAAGACCCAGATCTGTGAAATAAATTTAGGTTGATACAAATATAATAATGGTTTTAGCTTCATTAGAACTAAACTCAAAATATCTTTATTAATCAGAATAGGAACCATTGACATGATTTTGCTGGTGAGAAATGTTTGCTTATTCCTACAGCAAAAAAAAAAAAAAAGAACAGCAAGAACAACTGTGCCTCAGGATTCAGTAAACTCTTGGAAAGGATTCTCTGTGTCCTACTGGCTGTAAACTCATTTTCCCTGCAAAAGTTGTCTATCTGCTTGAAGAAGTTGTAGTCAGTTGGTGGGAGATCAGGTGAATGTGACAAAGGAGGCAAAATTCTAGCTTAATTCCTTCAACTTTTGAAGTGCTGGTTATATGATGTGCAGTCAGGGTTGTCCAAGAGAAGAATTTAGCCCTTTCTATTGACCAATGCAGACTGCAGGCATTTTAATTTTCCACGCATCTCAATGATTTGCTGAGCATACTTCTCGGATGTAATAGTTTCACTAGGATTCAGAAAACTGTAGTGGATCAGAGTGACAGCAGACCACAACAGTGACTGACATGTTCCTTTAAAAAATGAGCTTATATAAAATCAATGAACATTTACCAAACACCAAGGATCATATGAATAAGTTGGTTTCTGCTCCAAAGTGGAGGAAATGGGTTGATTTTATTGAATAGAAATGGAAATTCCAAAAAGAGGAACAAAGAAAAGGCGTTTAATCCTAGTTTACCGTCATCTTTCTGAAGAGAGTAAGAAATCATTATGACTGGATGATTAAAATGTTCTCCCTCCAACATCAAATTAGTCCCCTTCTGTGGAAAAGGATAAAAGGGTTAACATTCACCAAGGAGATTCCATTCAGTGGAAACTTTAAAAAGACTGAAAATAACTTTTTTTTTTCTTTTTTTTTGCTCATTCATTATTATTGCTGCCTTATTTATTATAGAAGGCACTGCACCATGCTCTTTAGTTTAATGACAAGTGTAATTCACGTAATATTGGTGACTCATTCCAAGAATTGGTTTTTCTTCTCAATTTTACTTGATTTTTCTCCCATAATAATCCATATAGAAAAAATAATACATGCCTTTATCCTCTGAATATATTCTTTCACATAGAGAAACACAGAGAAGACCCAGATCTGTGAAATAAATTTAGGTTGATACAAATATAATAATGGTTTTAGCTTCATTAGAACTAAACTCAAAATATCTTTATTAATCAGAATAGGAACCATTGACATGATTTTGCTGGTGAGAAATGTTTGCTTATTCCTACAGCAAAAAAAAAAAAAAAGAACAGCAAGAACAACTGTGCCTCAGGATTCAGTAAACTCTTGGAAAGGATTCTCTGTGTCCTACTGGCTGTAAACTCATTTTCCCTGCAAAAGTTGTCTATCTGCTTGAAGAAGTTGTAGTCAGTTGGTGGGAGATCAGGTGAATGTGACAAAGGAGGCAAAATTCTAGCTTAATTCCTTCAACTTTTGAAGTGCTGGTTATATGATGTGCAGTCAGGGTTGTCCAAGAGAAGAATTTAGCCCTTTCTATTGACCAATGCAGACTGCAGGCATTTTAATTTTCCACGCATCTCAATGATTTGCTGAGCATACTTCTCGGATGTAATAGTTTCACTAGGATTCAGAAAACTGTAGTGGATCAGAGTGACAGCAGACCACCAAACAGTGACCATGACCTATTTTTTTTTGATGTAAGTTTGGCTTTGGGAAGTGCTTTGGAGCTTCTCTGTCCAACCACTGAACTGGTCTTTGCTGGTTGTCATATAAAATCTACTTTTTGTCACACATCACCATCTGATCAATAAATGATTCATTGTTGTTGTGTAGAATAAGAGATGACACTTCAAAATGAGTTTTTTTTTTTTTTTTGATTTGCAATCGGTTCATGAGGCACAGACTTGTTGAGCCTTTTTACCTTTCCAATTTGCTTCAAATGCTAAATGACTATAAAATGACTGATGTTGAGTTCTTCAGCAACTACCACCACTGCACTGTATGTTAACTAGCAGTTCCTAGGCCAGATGGACTGTTGGTATTGCGAGTTGTTTCTGAGACTTTATGAGCCATTTTGAACTCCAGTGAGAAAATCACTCAAATTTGCTTCTTGTCTAATTTCATGTCCATAGTCTAAAATACATATGAAATGCAAGTAATAATTTATTAGCAAAAAAAACAAAGCAAGAAAAATGCATTAAAATGATGTATAACTCAACCACTTTATTTAAGAATGCATTCCAATATCATATGGAAAAGTTCAACAGCCCAAAACAAAAATTAATTTTGCATCAACCTAATATGTAAGTAGAACGTACCTCAAAGCTCATTTATTATTTTAGATATTTCACATATTCTTTGAAGTAAAATAACAGGTTTATACTTCCCCATTGCTTGAGGTCAACAGTTAAGCAAAACACCCCTTAAATAATACCATAATTTGATGAACTATTTATTTTAACTTATATATGTGTGTGTGTGTATATATATGTCTATGTATTTTGCACATTCTGAGACAAAAATAATTTGTACAAATATTTTAATAACTTTTAAAAATAGTGGTCTAACAATCCACAGAATGGGAGAAAATCATAGCAAATTAAACAACAGACAAAGAATTAATCTCCAAAATCTACAAGCAACTCAGACAACTCAACATCAGAAAAATGTACAACCCAGTCAAAAAATGGGAAAAGGACCTAAACAGACACCTCTCCAAAAAGGACATACAGATGGTCAACAAACACATGAAATGATGCTCAACCTTGCTTATGATTAGAGAAGTGCATCAAAACTACAATGAGATATCAGCTCACACCTGTCAGAATGGCCATCATCAACAAATCGACAGACAATAAATGCTGGAGAGTGCGTGTACAAAAGGGAACACTCTTGCATTGCTGGTGGGAATGTAAATTGATACAGCCTCCATGGAAGACTGTATGGAGATTCCTTAAAAAACTAAAAATAGAAGCACCGTATGACCCAGCAATCCCACTATTAGGCTTGTACCCTGATGAAATCAAATCTGAAAGAAACACCTGTTTCCCAATGTTCATTGCAGCTCTCTATACAATAGCTAGAACATGGAAGCAACCTGGATGTTCATCGACAAATGAATGGATAAAGAAGCTCTGGTACATATATACAATGGAATACTATACAGCCGTAAAACCAAGGCAGAAAAATCAGCCCTAATGAGGTGGCTGGATCTAGAACCTATAATCAAAAGTGAAGTCAGTTAGAAAACAGTAAGAAAAATGCATTAAAATGATGTATAACTCAACCACTTTATTTAAGAATGCATTCCAATATCATATGGAAAAGTTCAACAGCCCAAAACAAAAATTAATTTTGCATCAACCTAATATGTAAGTAGAACGTACCTCAAAGCTCATTTATTATTTTAGATATTTCACATATTCTTTGAAGTAAAATAACAGGTTTATACTTCCCCATTGCTTGAGGTCAACAGTTAAGCAAAACACCCCTTAAATAATACCATAATTTGATGAACTATTTATTTTAACTTATATATGTGTGTGTGTGTATATATATATGTCTATGTATTTTGCACATTCTGAGACAAAAATAATTTGTACAAATATTTTAATAACTTTTAAAAATAGTGGTCTAACAATCCACAGAATGGGAGAAAATCATAGCAAATTAAACAACAGACAAAGAATTAATCTCCAAAATCTACAAGCAACTCAGACAACTCAACATCAGAAAAATGTACAACCCAGTCAAAAAATGGGAAAAGGACCTAAACAGACACCTCTCCAAAAAGGACATACAGATGGTCAACAAACACATGAAATGATGCTCAACCTTGCTTATGATTAGAGAAGTGCATCAAAACTACAATGAGATATCAGCTCACACCTGTCAGAATGGCCATCATCAACAAATCGACAGACAATAAATGCTGGAGAGAGTGTGGACAAAAGGGAACACTCTTGCATTGCTGGTGGGAATGTAAATTGATACAGCCTCCATGGAAGACTGTATGGAGATTCCTTAAAAAACTAAAAATAGAAGCACCGTATGACCCAGCAATCCCACTATTAGGCTTGTACCCTGATGAAATCAAATCTGAAAGAAACACCTGTTTCCCAATGTTCATTGCAGCTCTCTATACAATAGCTAGAACATGGAAGCAACCTGGATGTTCATCGACAAATGAATGGATAAAGAAGCTCTGGTACATATATACAATGGAATACTATACAGCCGTAAAACCAAGGCAGAAAAATCAGCCCTAATGAGGTGGCTGGATCTAGAACCTATAATCAAAAGTGAAGTCAGTTAGAAAGAGAAGGAGAAATACAATATACTAACACATATATATGGAATCTAGTAGGATGGTGATGATGGCACATGTAGTGAAGTAATGGAGAAACAGACATGGACAGTGGACATATGGACATTGTGGGGAATGAACAGTGGGTGGGAGGTGTAAAGGAAGTAGCATGAAGGCTTGTACTATCATATGTGAAGAAAATAGCTATAGTCATTGCTCTGTGAGAAAAGGGGATCCTGCAGGGGTGCTGTGTGATGGTCTGGAGGGGTGGGATGGGAGGATATACATATGACTAATCTAGGAACATACATATCTGTAAACAACAACAAAAAAATAATAAAATAAGCACCTTAAAAAAACTAGTGGTCTAATTGTGGAGCTTGAATTTGAAAACTTTCGTACAGAC
This sequence comes from Tragulus kanchil, assembly GCA_022376925.1. NCBI lineage: Eukaryota > Metazoa > Chordata > Mammalia > Artiodactyla > Tragulidae > Tragulus > Tragulus kanchil. The sequence continues at coordinate 115,263,346 of JAIOJX010000028.1, read as the reverse complement.
TCAGGTAGTAAATATTTTAGGCTTTGTGGATCATGTAGCCTCTATCCCTTCTACTCTATGTTGTTAGGAAAGCAGTCATACACAGTGAGAAAGGAATAGGCATGACTGTTTAAAAATAAAAACGAACCTTTATAGAAATAAGTAGTCGGCTATCTGACTTACCAACAGTAGTTTGCTGACTCCTGCTTTAGAATGTGAAGAAATTTCCCAGAAGGTACCAATTCACACAAGGGCAGAAATAATAACCAAGAAGTTAACACAAAGTTATAAGCATTACTTTAAATTTCTGATACAGAAGCCTATCCTTAAAGGTAAGATTTCAGTCTTGTCATTATATTTGATAAAGTGTGGTCATCATTAACCAGGATTTATGAGTGTCTTAAAAAAACTGTAGCCTACTAGTTCTGTACAGCAGTTTCTCTCTGATAGACTAATGATTACATATGCCACCAAGGATTACCTGCTAAGGCAACAGTGGAAAGACTCAGGAAAAAAAAAAAAAAAAAATTCACCTATGCTTTATTAAAGAGAAAAAAAAAAAAAAAAAACTCTATAATATGCCCATAATGATCTAGGAAGATGACTAGAGAAAAAAAAATAAAAGCAAAGATAATTCCATAGCTTTGTTTATATCACCTTCACAAAGTAGAAGGACCTTTGATTCAGAAATAGTAAAACAAATATTATTGCTAACATAAGGATATCTAAAAATGAATAACATACTTGAAACCTGTAATTTATCTTCCTGAATAACAGAACTTTTTTTCTATAAATGTCTTTAAACAGTCTGAATCTGTTAAGTTACATTTCAGATCCTGACCCAGGTATCAGAATATTTAATATCATACAACAAAATGGTGATAGAAGGCATTTCTTCATTGGATAAGAAGTTTTTGATTTCCGAAAGTCCCTTCCACTTTTAAAATTTTAGTTTTGTTGAAAGTAGCATGAGCTGACATATGTGAAGAAAATAGCTATAGTCATTGCTCTGTGAGAAAAGGGGATCCTGCAGGGGTGCTGTGTGATGGTCTGGAGGGGTGGGATGGGAGGATATACATATGACTAATCTAGGAACATACATATCTGTAAACAACAACAAAAAAATAATAAAATAAGCACCTTAAAAAAACTAGTGGTCTAATTGTGGAGCTTGAATTTGAAAACTTTCGTACAGACTCAGGTAGTAAATATTTTAGGCTTTGTGGATCATGTAGCCTCTATCCCTTCTACTCTATGTTGTTAGGAAAGCAGTCATACACAGTGAGAAAGGAATAGGCATGACTGTTTAAAAATAAAAACGAACCTTTATAGAAATAAGTAGTCGGCTATCTGACTTACCAACAGTAGTTTGCTGACTCCTGCTTTAGAATGTGAAGAAATTTCCCAGAAGGTACCAATTCACACAAGGGCAGAAATAATAACCAAGAAGTTAACACAAAGTTATAAGCATTACTTTAAATTTCTGATACAGAAGCCTATCCTTAAAGGTAAGATTTCAGTCTTGTCATTATATTTGATAAAGTGTGGTCATCATTAACCAGGATTTATGAGTGTCTTAAAAAAACTGTAGCCTACTAGTTCTGTACAGCAGTTTCTCTCTGATAGACTAATGATTACATATGCCACCAAGGATTACCTGCTAAGGCAACAGTGGAAAGACTCAGGAAAAAAAAAAAAAAAAAATTCACCTATGCTTTATTAAAGAGAAAAAAAAAAAAAAAAAACTCTATAATATGCCCATAATGATCTAGGAAGATGACTAGAGAAAAAAAAATAAAAGCAAAGATAATTCCATAGCTTTGTTTATATCACCTTCACAAAGTAGAAGGACCTTTGATTCAGAAATAGTAAAACAAATATTATTGCTAACATAAGGATATCTAAAAATGAATAACATACTTGAAACCTGTAATTTATCTTCCTGAATAACAGAACTTTTTTTCTATAAATGTCTTTAAACAGTCTGAATCTGTTAAGTTACATTTCAGATCCTGACCCAGGTATCAGAATATTTAATATCATACAACAAAATGGTGATAGAAGGCATTTCTTCATTGGATAAGAAGTTTTTGATTTCCGAAAGTCCCTTCCACTTTTAAAATTTTAGTTTTGTTGAAAGTATCCTACTATTAACACCCACATACACTAAGAACATGCCTTTGCATGAGGGTGCAATAATAAGAGATTCATGTTAGCAGCAAACTATATCCAAGTCTGTGAGCTTTTCATACCAAAATTACTAGTAGTAATTGAAAGGAGAAGTTGATGTGTTTAAAAAAAAAAAAAACTAATTTATTGGCTGTGCTGGGTCTTAAGTGCTCCGTGGGCTTTTCTCTGGTTGTGATGAGCAGGGGCTGCTCTCTAGCTGGGAAGCCATCTCATGACAGTGGCTTCTCTTGCTTTTGAGCACAGTCTCTAGGGCATGCAAATTTAGTACTTATGGTGCAATGGCTCAGTGGTTGCGGTTCTTGGACTCTAGAGCAGAGGCTCAGTAGTCATGACACATAACCTTAGTTGCTCTGTGGCATATGGGACCCTCCCAGATCAGAGATCAAACTTGCATCTCCTCAACTGACTGATGAATTCTTTACTGCTGAGCCACCAGGGAAGTTCCTCATGTGTTCTTTATCAAAATAATACTTTTTTTGTTCTATGGAATTTTTACCTGTTATATTCTTTACCACATTACATACTTGATTTTTCTGTTTAAAAAAAAAAAAAAACAAACTACTGGTAAACGTCACTCAGAAGTAACTTTCTCTCATCCCTTCTTATTCTCCCTTTCTCTCTCTCTCTCTCACACACACACAGACACACACAAAATGAGATTTTTAATTATAAAGATAATGCTTTAGTTATTCTATAGTTTTAAGTTGTAGTATTTTAAATTTTATTACATGAATTTGCAAAAATTTGGTGGGCAAACAAAATTTTTCCTTCTGTTTTTAGATTTAGACAAAAGAATATTAGAGGAAGTTATTGACAGTTTTATTATGTGGCACTAGCAGTTTACTTTTTATATAGTAAGAATATGATAAAATCAAGGTATTGGAAAACATTTTAATTAGTCTAAATGTATAGAAGTAATCATAAAAGATACCATTAACTCATCTTGCTCTAGATAATGAGATGAAATTAAGAATAATAAAATTAAGCCTAATGATGGAGAAAATATGTTCCTATGCCCTTAGAAATAAAGTCTTAATTAGCTGAAATTTTGGAGAATGAACACCCACATACACTAAGAACATGCCTTTGCATGAGGGTGCAATAATAAGAGATTCATGTTAGCAGCAAACTATATCCAAGTCTGTGAGCTTTTCATACCAAAATTACTAGTAGTAATTGAAAGGAGAAGTTGATGTGTTTAAAAAAAAAAAAAACTAATTTATTGGCTGTGCTGGGTCTTAAGTGCTCCGTGGGCTTTTCTCTGGTTGTGATGAGCAGGGGCTGCTCTCTAGCTGGGAAGCCATCTCATGACAGTGGCTTCTCTTGCTTTTGAGCACAGTCTCTAGGGCATGCAAATTTAGTACTTATGGTGCAATGGCTCAGTGGTTGCGGTTCTTGGACTCTAGAGCAGAGGCTCAGTAGTCATGACACATAACCTTAGTTGCTCTGTGGCATATGGGACCCTCCCAGATCAGAGATCAAACTTGCATCTCCTCAACTGACTGATGAATTCTTTACTGCTGAGCCACCAGGGAAGTTCCTCATGTGTTCTTTATCAAAATAATACTTTTTTGTTCTAGGGAAATTTTTTACCTGTTATATTCTTTACCACATTACATACTTGATTTTTCTGTTTAAAAAAAAAAAAAAAAAAACTACTGGTAAACGTCACTCAGAAGTAACTTTCTCTCATCCCTTCTTATTCTCCCTTTCTCTCTCTCTCTCTCACACACACACAGACACACACAAAATGAGATTTTTAATTATAAAGATAATGCTTTAGTTATTCTATAGTTTTAAGTTGTAGTATTTTAAATTTTATTACATGAATTTGCAAAAATTTGGTGGGCAAACAAAATTTTTCCTTCTGTTTTTAGATTTAGACAAAAGAATATTAGAGGAAGTTATTGACAGTTTTATTATGTGGCACTAGCAGTTTACTTTTTATATAGTAAGAATATGATAAAATCAAGGTATTGGAAAACATTTTAATTAGTCTAAATGTATAGAAGTAATCATAAAAGATACCATTAACTCATCTTGCTCTAGATAATGAGATGAAATTAAGAATAATAAAATTAAGCCTAATGATGGAGAAAATATGTTCCTATGCCCTTAGAAATAAAGTCTTAATTAGCTGAAATTTTGGAGAATGAAGTGTTCTGGTAATTTGATTTTCTGAATAATGAAAGGTAAACAGAAAATCCTTTAATATTATGCCCATTTTGTTGCAGAGTTTCTAAAATGACTAGGTATTATCTCTTGCCTTAGTAAGTATAAATTACTAAAAATAATTAAATTTTATGTTTCCTGAAGGTCATTTCAGAAAATTATCTCTCCTTTCTCTAAGCTCATTTTATTGAATGCTCTTACATGGGATTTATCATACTTGGCCTTATGATGAGTGTAATATTTCTTCTGCCAGTCTCTGAATGTCTTGAGGCTAGAAACATGTTTTTTCTTCATTTAGCCCCATAATAGATAACACAATATCTCATATGTAATACATGCTCAATAAATATTGGATAGTTATGAATTTCAGTTAGGACTTTGAGATATTGTAGATTTAGAAATTGGCTCTTGCTTATAAGAACATGTCAGAAATAATCATGGCTAATTACAAACTCTGGCAAATCAAAGTCTGATTTTGGATCTGCTTCATTAAGTCATGGCCAAAGTTCTGAGACAATTAAAATAGTGTAGATAATATCCATGAGTCTATAAAAAATATTGTCTGCTAATCTGCCATTATATACTTCTCAAAAAGAAAACAAAAAAGCTTTTAAAATTTGTTAGTTTATTCATTTTACATAAAAGTACCTATTTCAAATATGATTTGGGAACTCAAACATAATAAAGAAACAATTCCACCATCCAAACTGCTATAAAATACTGCTTTAGAAACTTCTAGGTTATTAAGATATGTGTGTCTCTTTGTATTTGTATCTTTATTATTATTTACAAAATAAATTTTAGTTCTAAATATTTAATTTTTAAATTATTTGTAGGTGTAATTCTATATGAGTTTTTTTTTTTTTATTAAGGTATATTTGTTTTACAGTGTTACATTAGCTTCAGGTGTACAGAGAAGTTATTGTCATACATCTTTGCAGTTTTCTTTTTTACAGGTATACATAATACCCAAACAGTAATAGGTATATCCCTGACCCATTATTTGAGAATTTTTAATCATTCTATAGATGCCTATTATAACCTATAGATAAAACATATATTATTTAACCAATTTTCATTTTTGTATATTTTGTTTTGAATTTTTATTTTATAAACATTTTTATATATAAATAGCTATGTACATCATTCCTTCTGCCCACAGTAAAATTCTTTTAAGTGGAATGGTCAGCCTAAAGGTATACAGCTATTTAAGATATTGTATAAATGCTGTCCTCTTTAAAAGATATAATAATTAGTAATTTCATCAGTAAAACATGAGAGTATGTTTCCCAAAACCTTCGATCAAATTGAGTAGTATCTTATTTAATCAATTAATGATAGGAAGTAACTCATTATTCTATGTGTCCCATTTTGAATATTAATTAATTTAAATTTGTTTTCATTGTATCTTATTTATATTTAATCTCAGTAAAGTTTGTTTTTCCAGTTTTCTATTAGTGTGTTTATCTTATATGCTTATGTATTTTTAGCTGTTATTTCTTTATAAATATTAGATAATTCATAAAGTCTATAGGCTAATTACAAACTCTGGCAAATCAAAGTCTGATTTTGGATCTGCTTCATTAAGTCATGGCCAAAGTTCTGAGACAATTAAAATAGTGTAGATAATATCCATGAGTCTATAAAAAATATTGTCTGCTAATCTGCCATTATATACTTCTCAAAGAAAACAAAAAGCTTTTAAAATTTGTTAGTTTATTCATTTTACATAAAAGTACCTATTTCAAATATGATTTGGGAACTCAAACATAATAAAGAAACAATTCCACCATCCAAACTGCTATAAAATACTGCTTTAGAAACTTCTAGGTTATTAAGATATGTGTGTCTCTTTGTATTTGTATCTTTATTATTATTTACAAAATAAATTTTAGTTCTAAATATTTAATTTTTAAATTATTTGTAGGTGTAATTCTATATGAGTTTTTTTTTTTTTATTAAGGTATATTTGTTTTACAGTGTTACATTAGCTTCAGGTGTACAGAGAAGTTATTGTCATACATCTTTGCAGTTTTCTTTTTTACAGGTATACATAATACCCAAACAGTAATAGGTATATCCCTGACCCATTATTTGAGAATTTTTAATCATTCTATAGATGCCTATTATAACCTATAGATAAAACATATATTATTTAACCAATTTTCATTTTTGTATATTTTGTTTTGAATTTTTATTTTATAAACATTTTTATATATAAATAGCTATGTACATCATTCCTTCTGCCCACAGTAAAATTCTTTTAAGTGGAATGGTCAGCCTAAAGGTATACAGCTATTTAAGATATTGTATAAATGCTGTCCTCTTTAAAAGATATAATAATTAGTAATTTCATCAGTAAAACATGAGAGTATGTTTCCCAAAACCTTCGATCAAATTGAGTAGTATCTTATTTAATCAATTAATGATAGGAAGTAACTCATTATTCTATGTGTCCCATTTTGAATATTAATTAATTTAAATTTGTTTTCATTGTATCTTATTTATATTTAATCTCAGTAAAGTTTGTTTTTCCAGTTTTCTATTAGTGTGTTTATCTTATATGCTTATGTATAAGCTGTTTTTTAAAATCTGTTCTGCATGTTATTTTTCTCTCCATTTAAAGTATATAACAGTTTAAATTTTTATGTAGCTGAGGTTTTTAACTTTTGCCCAGATGATATTCTTGACTTTAGGGTTTCTCTGTAAACCCATCTGATATTTAATTTTTTTTTCTAATGCCTACCTCCAGTTATTTTATGGTTTCCTTTTAAAAAAATTTACCTTGTTGAAAAGCAAGATTATTTCCCACATTGCTATCATGATGATTAGCTGTGGGCAAGGCACTATGAGCTTACTACAGTGTATAGATCCTGTAGAGCAAAATGTTCTGTCTGTTGAGCCATGCTGCATGCCATGCTTTTACCTGAGTAGCCAGGGAAGGCCTCTGTACCTACAATTTAGTTTCCAACTGTGGGCAGTCACCAACATTTAGGGCAGAGATCTAAAAATCATCATTTTTTAAATGAATACCATAATATGGAAAATAGTTAGGAATCACATTAACTAAAACTATGACCAGAAATATTTGTAAATTAATTTACTGTCACAAAACTCAGATATGATGTTTTTGATGTTTTCTGACCTCCTCAAGGTCATCCATTATTTAGAATGGAGCTCCCATGCAAGGTCACATTTGGACCTTTGATTAAAATTATGCAATAATCATAAAAATACATCAAGTATCAGACTTATATAACTTGTTTAATGCAGGCAGTGTAATACAGATTTTTCAAAAGAATTTCCAGGGTAAAATTTTCTTTGAGCTGTGAGATGAGAAACTGCTGCCTCTTAATGTAGAATAATACTGTTTATCTCTTGCAGTTGAACTCTACATCAAAAGTTTTTCCCTCCACAACTCCTTTTAGTTCAGCATGATTGGCCTCAATTGCTGCTCATTCTTAGTATATGGAGTAGTCAATCAGGCAGCTCTGAAATGTGCTAAAATGAAGCCCTTGAAGTTGAATTTGTGCCTTTGAGAGACAGGATACTTTTCATCTGTATTCCCGCTTTTATCATTGTCCTTAAAGTGTCTTAGAAAGAAAAGAAGACATTAAGACACATGGAGTATGAAATGCTAATCAGGTAAGATGGTAAATGCCATTCAAAGAGAGAGATGATGCCTACATAATGGATGATGATTGTGAATGTTTGATAGTTGTGCCAACATACCAGTGCTTTTGGCAGGGAAAGAATGTTCTGAGGGAAGCCTGTGTACTCGTTTGTTCATAATAATTCTAGGCATTCAAAGAATGATCACATAAATTCAAAACTAAATGTGAATTACAAAACCACACATGAACATACACACACATTCATATACAGATGTAAATTATATATATTCATCATAGTTAATATCTGTTTATACATGTAAGTATATTGCTGAGTAAAATATTATTATATTATTTCTAAATAATTCCTTTAAAAAAAATTACAATAGGGCAAGAAGACCATTTAGTCCCCTTTACTTCCATAATTAAACATTATATTTAAATGTCAGACCAACATTTAGGGCAGAGATCTAAAAATCATCATTTTTTAAATGAATACCATAATATGGAAAATAGTTAGGAATCACATTAACTAAAACTATGACCAGAAATATTTGTAAATTAATTTACTGTCACAAAACTCAGATATGATGTTTTTGATGTTTTCTGACCTCCTCAAGGTCATCCATTATTTAGAATGGAGCTCCCATGCAAGGTCACATTTGGACCTTTGATTAAAATTATGCAATAATCATAAAAATACATCAAGTATCAGACATATAACTTGTTTAATGCAGGCAGTGTAATACAGATTTTTCAAAAGAATTTCCAGGGTAAAATTTTCTTTTGAGCTGTGAGATGAGAAACTGCTGCCTCTTAATGTAGAATAATACTGTTTATCTCTTGCAGTTGAACTCTACATCAAAAGTTTTTCCCTCCACAACTCCTTTTAGTTCAGCATGATTGGCCTCAATTGCTGCTCATTCTTAGTATATGGAGTAGTCAATCAGGCAGCTCTGAAATGTGCTAAAATGAAGCCCTTGAAGTTGAATTTGTGCCTTTGAGAGACAGGATACTTTTCATCTGTATTCCCGCTTTTTATCATTGTCCTTAAAGTGTCTTAGAAAGAAAAGAAGACATTAAGACACATGGAGTATGAAATGCTAATCAGGTAAGATGGTAAATGCCATTCAAAGAGAGAGATGATGCCTACATAATGGATGATGATTGTGAATGTTTGATAGTTGTGCCAACATACCAGTGCTTTTGGCAGGGAAAGAATGTTCTGAGGGAAGCCTGTGTACTCGTTTGTTCATAATAATTCTAGGCATTCAAAGAATGATCACATAAATTCAAAACTAAATGTGAATTACAAAACCACACATGAACATACACACACATTCATATACAGATGTAAATTATATATATTCATCATAGTTAATATCTGTTTATACATGTAAGTATATTGCTGAGTAAAATATTATTATATTATTTCTAAATAATTCCTTTAAAAAAAATTACAATAGGGCAAGAAGACCATTTAGTCCCCTTTACTTCCATAATTAAACATTATATTTTCATATATGTGACTGATAACTAGAACATACTGCTTTCTTTCATTGAAACATATTCTAGCTCTCCTTAACATTAAGATGCTACAGATATACTTTTTTATATAAAAAATAGAGCCATGATATATTTTTGAAGTGAAAAATTACTTTTGTAATATATTATCAAATGCATACATATATGTTAGCACATCTAACTTATATGTACATATTTGTGTATAGATATTTATAAGAAAGTTCAGATGTATATACACTTAAAAATGTAAAAGATATTGTATGAACTTAAATGATAGGAGTAGGACCATTGGATTATTGTCTGTTACTTCCTACTTCACACTTTCCTCTAGTTACTGAGTTTGTGTAGTGAAGACACTACTTTTATAATCAGAAAATGTAATAAAGCTGTTTCCACTTTATTAAAAAAAAAAAAAAACCCTGTCTTTCTATAAAACTCCATTTGTATTATTTGGATTCAGCTTGTCTTAAAAGGAAGACTGAAGTAGTCAGAACTCTAATAAAATAAGAATCATCTAATACAGTCAAAATGTAGTCCACCGTTAGGGACACATACTAGGTGAAACATTTGTCTGTGGGTCATCTTATCCATTTACTTCCCAAGATCATTAAGGTCAATTCCCACATAGCAGCAGCTCACCGGAAAGCAAGGCAGCTTGAGCATTTAATTTTGCCCTCTACAGCACACTTTATTTATGTATTTATTTTCACAAAATTTCAATTTAATATTGTGTCCATAAAAGCTTTGAGCATTTAATTTTGCCCTCTACAGCACTTACTTATATTATTTTCAAGGTGGCAAAGGAAATTGAATTTTTTCAAGCTGTGTACTCGTTTGTTCATAATTTCTAGGCATTCAAAGAATGATCACATAAATTCAAAACTAAATGTGAATTACAAAACCACACATGAACATACACACACATTCATATACAGATGTAAATTATATATATTCATCATAGTTAATATCTGTTTATACATGTAAGTATATTGCTGAGTAAAATATTATTATATTATTTCTAAATAATTCCTTTAAAAAAAATTACAATAGGGCAAGAAGACCATTTAGTCCCCTTTACTTCCATAATTAAACATTATATTTTCATATATGTGACTGATAACTAGAACATACTGCTTTCTTTCATTGAAACATATTCTAGCTCTCCTTAACATTAAGATGCTACAGATATACTTTTTTATATAAAAAATAGAGCCATGATATATTTTTGAAGTGAAAAATTACTTTTGTAATATATTATCAAATGCATACATATATGTTAGCACATCTAACTTATATGTACATATTTGTGTATAGATATTTATAAGAAAGTTCAGATGTATATACACTTAAAAATGTAAAAGATATTGTATGAACTTAAATGATAGGAGTAGGACCATTGGATTATTGTCTGTTACTTCCTACTTCACACTTTCCTCTAGTTACTGAGTTTGTGTAGTGAAGACACTACTTTTATAATCAGAAAATGTAATAAAGCTGTTTCCACTTTATTAAAAAAAAAAAAAAACCCTGTCTTTCTATAAAACTCCATTTGTATTATTTGGATTCAGCTTGTCTTAAAAGGAAGACTGAAGTAGTCAGAACTCTAATAAAATAAGAATCATCTAATACAGTCAAAATGTAGTCCACCGTTAGGGACACATACTAGGTGAAACATTTGTCTGTGGGTCATCTTATCCATTTACTTCCCAAGATCATTAAGGTCAATTCCCACATAGCAGCAGCTCACCGGAAAGCAAGGCAGCTTGAGCATTTAATTTTGCCCTCTACAGCACACTTTATTTATGTATTTATTTTCACAAAATTTCAATTTAATATTGTGTCCATAAAAGCTGAGATTTCACAGAGCACTTGAGTCCTCTACAAAGCATTATGTCTGTGTTTATTTCCAAAGACCAATAGCTACCAGTATTACAAATGAAATTGTTTTTCAATCTACTAGTACAGATTTTGCCATTATTTTGGCTTTGTACCTTTTATTGGAAGCTTCATTAGAAACTCTTGTCAAACCTCTTATTTGTGATATAGACAGATAGTAACAGACATGTGCACACAGAATGAAGGTAGTACAATATATTGTTTTCCTCATTTTCTTAGAAGCTAAGAAGTTCAGTCTATGGCCATACCAACCACAATATACCCAATCTCATCTGATCTCAGAAGCTAGGAAGTTCAGGTATTAATTTTTATAATAAGTAGGTCTAATGGATTTCCTGGTATACTTTTTTCCTATCTCTCTTATCTTTTATATAATATAAATGCTTCTTAAAAGTCTATATTAAAAGTATTATAAGTCTTAAAAGTCTATATTAAAAGTACTTCTTTTTAAAAAAATTTTGACCTCTTTTTATTGGTTTGTTTATTTATTTATTTTCATCCATCTTTATTCTTTGGCATGTGAGGGCCTCCCATTGCAGTGGTGGCCTCTCGTTGCAGAGCACTGGCTCTGGGTGCTTGCACTCTAGCGTGCTGGCTCATATTTGTACACACCAGTCCAAGCCGTTCCATGGCATGTGGAATCTTCACGGGCCAGGGATCGAACTGGTGCCCCTCGCACTGCAAAGCGGACTCTTTACCCACTGGATCACTAGGGAATCCCTAAAGTATTATACACTTCTTATTGACAAACCTAAAAGTACATATAAACTGACTAATATTAAAAATTATTTATAATTTCACCATTTGGGGAGTTTTTATAATATTTAGTCCATATATTCAGATATATATGTATGTATATATATATATATATATATATATATATATATATATATATATGTATATATCTTTTCATAAAGCTTCTGCATGCTATCTATATTGCTTAATATATTCATTATTCATTTCTTTATTATTGTTGAGATTCTAGTATAGCTGTTTAAAGTAGTCTTATTCTGATTATTTTTCAATTAAACTTATTTTTTCTTTTGAGATCTTGTGGCATGTTTAGCCTTGGTGTTCATAAATTAAGTGTCTCTTCATGAAGACACTTCTGCACATATTGGGTTAAATAGCAGATGTGCCTTCTTAGTCATGTCCTTCCTTCCTGGTGTATTTCCTTATAATTTGTTTTTGATAGCTTTCACCTCTCTATTTCCTTTGTTCTTTTTATCTGAAATCCCTCCTAATTAACTCTGAGAGACTCACATTTTATTATTGTTTTAAAAATATTTCCCATCTCAGTCATACTTTAAAAATCTAATTTTTGGGAAATGACATTTCATTATCTTGAAGAACTTCTTCTGAATTGTTTCATGTTGATTTCCTCTGATGGTTTCTTTTTTTCTTTTTGAAAGCATATTTTTCTCTTGTTGTTTAATCAGACATGATACTTTCCTGATTGTTATTATTTAGTCTTTTTTATGATTTTGCTTAGCTTTTCTTGAAATTTTCGTCGGGTTTATACATGATTTGAGCTTTCTACCTTTTTTTTTTTTTTCTTTTGGTTGGTCAGTCTATCACGTTGCAAGTTTTTTCCTCATGTCTGGAAGTTTTTAATTATCCATTTAAACTTAAGATACAGGCTTCCCTGGTGGTCAAGTGGGTAAGGACACCACCTAGCAGTGCAAGGGGTGCCAGTTTGATCCCTGGCCTGTGAAGATCCCACGTGCCACTGAGTGGCTGCACCGATGTGTCTAATTACCAAGCCAGAGCTCTGGAGCGCATGCTCCCAGAGCCAGTGCTCTGCGACAACTGAGGCCACTGCGATGGGAGGCCCATATGAGCCAAAGAACAAAGATGGATGAAAATAAAGAAATGAAAGACCAATAGAAGTGGCCTCCACAACCTGTCACACCCCAACACACACACACACACAAACACTTAAGATACAAGATGCAACCCATTTTCTTTTTTACTGTGCCTGGATGTCAAGTCATTACATTGTTCTTCATTCCTCCAAAGAGCAAACATTCAGTGTTCTGGCTGAAAGATGGGAGCCTAGATGTTGAGCATTTCTATATAGGAGTAGGGTTAAGAGTTAACATGCATAGTGACTTTCCATAGAGAGGCCTTCAAAATATTCCCATTTCCCAACTCAAACTCACTGTTAAATTCTGCTATCCTGTGATCCTCACATTCTGAATTTGGGTTTTTGCTTGGAGAATCAACTCTTTGCTATACTCTCTTTAGCCTTGGTGTTCATAAATTAAGTGTCTCTTCATGAAGACACTTCTGCACATATTGGGTTAAATAGCAGATGTGCCTTCTTAGTCATGTCCTTCCTTCCTGGTGTATTTCCTTATAATTTGTTTTTGATAGCTTTCACCTCTCTATTTCCTTTGTTCTTTTTATCTGAAATCCCTCCTAATTAACTCTGAGAGACTCACATTTTATTATTGTTTTAAAAATATTTCCCATCTCAGTCATACTTTAAAAATCTAATTTTGGGAAATGACATTTCATTATCTTGAAGAACTTCTTCTGAATTGTTTCATGTTGATTTCCTCTGATGGTTTCTTTTTTTCTTTTTGAAAGCATATTTTTCTCTTGTTGTTTAATCAGACATGATACTTTCCTGATTGTTATTATTTAGTCTTTTTTATGATTTTGCTTAGCTTTTCTTGAAATTTTCGTCGGGTTTATACATGATTTGAGCTTTCTACCTTTTTTTTTTTTCTTTTGGTTGGTCAGTCTATCACGTTGCAAGTTTTTTCCTCATGTCTGGAAGTTTTTAATTATCCATTTAAACTTAAGATACAGGCTTCCCTGGTGGTCAAGTGGGTAAGGACACCACCTAGCAGTGCAAGGGGTGCCAGTTTGATCCCTGGCCTGTGAAGATCCCACGTGCCACTGAGTGGCTGCACCGATGTGTCTAATTACCAAGCCAGAGCTCTGGAGCGCATGCTCCCAGAGCCAGTGCTCTGCGACAACTGAGGCCACTGCGATGGGAGGCCCATATGAGCCAAAGAACAAAGATGGATGAAAATAAAGAAATGAAAGACCAATAGAAGTGGCCTCCACAACCTGTCACACCCCAACACACACACACACACAAACACTTAAGATACAAGATGCAACCCATTTTTTTTTTTTTTTTACTGTGCCTGGATGTCAAGTCATTACATTGTTCTTCATTCCTCCAAAGAGCAAACATTCAGTGTTCTGGCTGAAAGATGGGAGCCTAGATGTTGAGCATTTCTATATAGGAGTAGGGTTAAGAGTTAACATGCATAGTGACTTTCCATAGAGAGGCCTTCAAAATATTCCCATTTCCCAACTCAAACTCACTGTTAAATTCTGCTATCCTGTGATCCTCACATTCTGAATTTGGGTTTTTGCTTGGAGAATCAACTCTCTTTGCTTATACTCTCTTTACACACACTTTATTGTCATTTCTTTCCCCCAGTTAAAGGATTTACTACTCATTTACTTGCTTTCTGTCTCTTCTATTCATGTCTCCTCTCTCTTTTCTCTTTGTTTTTGAGAGTTCTTAGCAATTTTTATTTTTCTCCTTATTTCACTTCTATCTTAGGATGGAGAAGACATACACAAATGTGGTTAACCTGCCTTTTTTTTTATTTGCAGGAAATGGTTTTATGTTTCTTTTTTTTCATCCAAATTCATCATTCAATGACTGGTTCTAGATAAAGCATCTTCCAGTTATATGTTTTATTTATGACTCATCAGCTTCTCTCTCTAAATTATTTAACCTCATTCACACACCCCCTTTATTTAAATGACCTGTATTATGAGGGGGCAAAACATGCTTGACACCAATGTCTACTCTTAGGAAGCTCCTGTCATAACTATTATTACAAGATAATGTAGATAAATAAAATGAGTAAATAAAACCAAAATGTGATGTGGCTAAATGCCAAAGAAATAGATGATACCAGACTGGATCACACTAGAATTTAGAGATTTATCAGAGTCCATGGATTAAACATATTTTAGATCAAGAGTTGACTGAGGTTTGGGCAATTTTAAGGACCTGTATGATAATTTGCTGTTATTTGTAATTTATATCTTTTATGCCATTTATATATAATAAAGTTATAAAAGCATCTATTTTTTTCTGCATTCGGTATTTTCTCTCCCAATATATTTTTCTGTATTATCACTTACATGCAATTATCTTAATTTTGTAATAAATGTCCTTTCCAACTGGTTGCATGCCAATTTCATCTTTGGATTTCTCACTCCACAATGGCTTTAAGGTAATATAACAGTTATTGAACAATCAGTGTGTACCAGATACATGGCTAAGCAAAATCTTCCTCTCAACTCTATCAGGAAAATACTATTATAGCCTTGGTTTACAGATAAGAAATTTAAAGCTCAAAATTGATTAACTTGCCCAAGAACACAGAGACCATATATATGGGATAAAAAGTCAGAAAATTTTTTAGCGTCCTACCTTTAACTAATACGTTACACCACCTTGCACATAGCAAGCCAACAGTAAATATCTGGTAAAGAGATGGATAGCACCTTTACTAGTCTTTTTAATCCTTAACTTTGCAGAATTTCTACAAAATTTCTAATAACATGATGCTTATTAACAATGAAAAATCTTCCACAATTTTAAGTCATCTCGATTTGCAATCACAGTCACTCATATAAAATTTCATTTCATAAAACCTTTGAAGTTTTTTTGCAAGTTGTAAATATTCATGAAATTCCAAAGAATCCATCTGCCAGTGCAGGAGATGCGCTTCGATCCCTGGGTTGGGAAGATTCTTCTGGAGGAGGAAATTGCAACCCACTGAAGTATTCTTACCAGGAGAATTCCATGGACAGAGGAGTTTGGTGGGCTATAGTTTATGGGGTCACAGAGTGTCAGGCATGACTAAGCAACTTACACACATGAAATAGTATCAGGACGGATGATGGTCCTTAAATCACATGCTTACAGCAAATGACTGAAGTGGATAGTTTTTCAAATGCTTAATCTAAATTCCCAAGACCATTACTATTTTTTCAAATTTTTACTTCAAGTTACTTTTGTGGAAATATCTATCTTATTTAAAGATAGTGCTCAAAATTCTATTTCAATTAGAAAATATAATCATATATATATATATATTTTTTTTTTAAGTAGAAATGTTCATTTGAACCTTGAAAATAAATTTGTTCTTTGAATTTACAACATTTTTAAAAGTATTTTATTTATTTTCAGCTATTCTGGGTTTTCACTGCTGCTGCAGGCTCTTTTCTACTTTGAGGGAGTGGGGATTACTCTCCAGTTGAGGTGAACAGGCTTCTTGTTGGGATGACTTCTCTTGTTGTGGAATTCAGGCTCTAGGGCACACCGGCTTCAGCTATTGCGGCACATGAGCTCAAGCACAGGCTCAATCAAATACTTTAAAATGTCTATTCTGAACAGAAAGTGTTATTGTAACCATAAGTCACAGAGTCAAATATTTGTCTGTACCATGATTCTCTTTTCTTGAGTTTATGTCAGAATTCTAGATAGGAACTCTAGCATTTGGAATGCACCATTGTAGAAGGGGAAAAAGCAGACTGAGTATTCAATAATATGGAATCAATTTCTGATTACTGCTGCTCATTGACTATACATATAAATTTAACAGTATTTTTTTGACATTCAGTTTCTCAACCATTAAAATGAGAAATTATGTTCATAACTCTTAATTCACTTTCTACTCACTGATTGCCGTCTCTATATGGGCTTTTATAGTATGTAGTATGTACCATTATTTTAGATCCTCCAAGAGACATTTTCACATTATAGAGATCAAGAAACTAAAACTTTAATTTGTTTTTTACATAAATATTTTATCATTCATGGCAGGTTAGTCTGTGGTTGAATTATATTTCATTAAATAACAACAACAGCAAAAATAAAGTAAGAAAACTAACCTATTTTTTTCTTTACATCTAAATTTCATGAGAGTTGTGATTTGAGAAAATAAAATGGACTCCCTGGGACATAATGATATATGTGAAAACAGGTTTTTATGAATTCTATACAATGTAACAAAATTGTTGGATGGAGTTGCAAGTATAAATGCAAGCTTACTATTTATTTGTGTGTGTGGAGTTTAAGTTTATAATGTTGAGGTTTACCCAGATCTCAGGGCTAGAAGTCAAAACAAACAAACAAACAAAAAAGAGTATAGCTGTGAACTTAGGTTGCTTTGACTTCAGTGAATTCTCTTTCACTGATTTTAATATTCTGTGAATCTTATTGTGAATCGATAATGATAAATTTTCTTTATTTGCTATTAATTGGAATAGCATAGAGTTTGTATTGGAGAAATCACGTTTGAGCATTTTAAAAGTGGCATTACTTTCCTCAAATAAATGAATATACATAACTTTAAATGCAATTTTTAATGACTAGCTTAGCATGTCAGTAGTGGCAAACATTATAGTTCTGAAATGGATTCTGAGCATCAGATTTTGATTATCTTACTGTAAATAGGATTTAGAATTTCCAAATAGCATAGTAGTTAAGAAATGCAGTATTTTATCTTCTTTACTTTTCTCAGTAATTTCTCTTTTTAGTTGATTTTACTTCGAACTGGAAATTTACCTTTTCAATAAATATGTTATCTCAGTTGTATTAAGTAATCTATTTTATTAGGTGGAAAACATAGCATGACTTTCCATTTAAAGCATCCCAGCTATAGGCATATATGTTTTGCTGTATATAGCAGGTTTTCACTTGAGGTACTCTTTGAAATATTATTTCCTAATATATAATCTTTAATAATGCAGCATATATTATTGGTTATATGATAGGAAGTGACCTAATTACAGTTGTAATTATAATTAAATTACAACTTTTAACTTAAAATAAGTGTTTTCTTAATATCCTTAGAGTTATCGGGGGTGATTTTGTAAGAAATCCCAATAAGTTGGAAAATACCATCCTAAAACATACTGAACCCAAAACCATAAGGGAAAGAAACTAAAACTTTAATTTGTTTTTTACATAAATATTTTATCATTCATGGCAGGTTAGTCTGTGGTTGAATTATATTTCATTAAATAACAACAACAGCAAAAATAAAGTAAGAAAACTAACCTATTTTTTTCTTTACATCTAAATTTCATGAGAGTTGTGATTTGAGAAAATAAAATGGACTCCCTGGGACATAATGATATATGTGAAAACAGGTTTTTATGAATTCTATACAATGTAACAAAATTGTTGGATGGAGTTGCAAGTATAAATGCAAGCTTACTATTTATTTGTGTGTGTGGAGTTTAAGTTTATAATGTTGAGGTTTACCCAGATCTCAGGGCTAGAAGTCAAAACAAACAAACAAACAAAAAAGAGTATAGCTGTGAACTTAGGTTGCTTTGACTTCAGTGAATTCTCTTTCACTGATTTTAATATTCTGTGAATCTTATTGTGAATCGATAATGATAAATTTTCTTTATTTGCTATTAATTGGAATAGCATAGAGTTTGTATTGGAGAAATCACGTTTGAGCATTTTAAAAGTGGCATTACTTTCCTCAAATAAATGAATATACATAACTTTAAATGCAATTTTTAATGACTAGCTTAGCATGTCAGTAGTGGCAAACATTATAGTTCTGAAATGGATTCTGAGCATCAGATTTTGATTATCTTACTGTAAATAGGATTTAGAATTTCCAAATAGCATAGTAGTTAAGAAATGCAGTATTTTATCTTCTTTACTTTTCTCAGTAATTTCTCTTTTTAGTTGATTTTACTTCGAACTGGAAATTTACCTTTTCAATAAATATGTTATCTCAGTTGTATTAAGTAATCTATTTTATTAGGTGGAAAACATAGCATGACTTTCCATTTAAAGCATCCCAGCTATAGGCATATATGTTTTGCTGTATATAGCAGGTTTTCACTTGAGGTACTCTTTGAAATATTATTTCCTAATATATAATCTTTAATAATGCAGCATATATTATTGGTTATATGATAGGAAGTGACCTAATTACAGTTGTAATTATAATTAAATTACAACTTTTAACTTAAAATAAGTGTTTTCTTAATATCCTTAGAGTTATCGGGGGTGATTTTGTAAGAAATCCCAATAAGTTGGAAAATACCATCCTAAAACATACTGAACTAACTTCTAATGATAATCCCATGGAGAGAGGAGACTGGCAGGCCACAGTCCCTAGGGTCACAAAGAGTCAGACACAATTGAAGTAACTGAGCACCCAGGCATATAGAAAAATCTTGGGGTTCATTTGTAATATAGTGTATGATATAAAATTAAGGGTCTATCCTGAGTTAGGCTCATCTGAATATTTATATATGATTTTGATTTCCCATCTTTGCATGACTATTTATACTCAAGTGTTAGACTTTTTTAAAATAATGTATGAAATTGTCTTTCCATCCATCTATATTTAGGAGCATTATAAGAAAAGCAATTTCTTACCAACAAAATAAAATAAAACTTTTTTTTCTATTGTTAGGATTTGAATTGTGTCCTCACAAAATTATTATACTGAGGTCCTAAACTACAGTGCCTCAGAATATGACTGCATTTGGAAATAGGATCTTTAAAGAAAACTAAATTAAAATGAGATGATTATAGGATGGCAGCCCTAGCAAACTAGTACAGTCATAATAGAGGATGTCTTAGAGGTTTTCTGTGAATTCTTTCATTATTAGTTTTACGTAAGGATTTTCTTTTCAGTGATTATACAACTTAAATTCAGCATCCTAAGAAAGAATGATTGGTCTCTTGCTTATTTCAAGGAAACTTTCCTATAGAGAAACAACTCTAATTAGTTACAATGTATTTTCTTCCATTTGGAAGATAAAAAGGAAAATTCGTTGTAACATGCTTCTTTTAGTTGATTTAACTTCGAACTGAAATTTACCTTTTCAATAAATATGTTATCTAAGTTGTATTAAGTAATCTATTTTATTAGGTGGAAAACATAGCATGACTTTCCATTTAAAGCATCCCAGCTATAGGCATATATGTTTTGCTGTATATAGCAGGTTTTCACTTGAGGTACTCTTTGAAATATTATTTCCTAATATATAATCTTTAATAATGCAGCATATATTATTGGTTATATGATAGGAAGTGACCTAATTACAGTTGTAATTATAATTAAATTACAACTTTTAACTTAAAATAAGTGTTTTCTTAATATCCTTAGAGTTATCGGGGGTGATTTTGTAAGAAATCCCAATAAGTTGGAAAATACCATCCTAAAACATACTGAACTAACTTCTAATGATAATCCCATGGAGAGAGGAGACTGGCAGGCCACAGTCCCTAGGGTCACAAAGAGTCAGACACAATTGAAGTAACTGAGCACCCAGGCATATAGAAAAATCTTGGGGTTCATTTGTAATATAGTGTATGATATAAAATTAAGGGTCTATCCTGAGTTAGGCTCATCTGAATATTTATATATGATTTTGATTTCCCATCTTTGCATGACTATTTATACTCAAGTGTTAGACTTTTTTAAAATAATGTATGAAATTGTCTTTCCATCCATCTATATTTAGGAGCATTATAAGAAAAGCAATTTCTTACCAACAAAATAAAATAAAACTTTTTTTTCTATTGTTAGGATTTGAATTGTGTCCTCACAAAATTATTATACTGAGGTCCTAAACTACAGTGCCTCAGAATATGACTGCATTTGGAAATAGGATCTTTAAAGAAAACTAAATTAAAATGAGATGATTATAGGATGGCAGCCCTAGCAAACTAGTACAGTCATAATAGAGGATGTCTTAGAGGTTTTCTGTGAATTCTTTCATTATTAGTTTTACGTAAGGATTTTCTTTTCAGTGATTATACAACTTAAATTCAGCATCCTAAGAAAGAATGATTGGTCTCTTGCTTATTTCCAAGGAAACTTTCCCTATAGAGAAACAACTCTAATTAGTTACAATGTATTTTCTTCCTATTTTGTGACAGGGGTAGTACAGATCAACAGCAAACATTTGACCTATAATTCATGATTAGATAATCCATGCTTCAGTTTGTGATAGGTATTAATACTCAAGAAGTCTTAGTTT
Source organism: Tragulus kanchil (assembly GCA_022376925.1). NCBI lineage: Eukaryota > Metazoa > Chordata > Mammalia > Artiodactyla > Tragulidae > Tragulus > Tragulus kanchil. Next base: position 115,241,900 of record JAIOJX010000028.1, on the reverse strand, counting down.
AAGATAGAAATATATACTACTATTTAAATTTTGTCTAATTTTTAATTTATTTTAGCACTTTCTAATTATTCATATGCTACTGATATAACAATAAAATATGCATAGAACTACTGAGATTTCACCAAATATTTAAAATTTAATTATAAACTTAAGCAATGGAATGTCTTAACAATTCTATTGGAGTCTCTTAATGTTTTAATCACCCCCAAAACTAAACAAATTAAAGTATTACAGTCTGGTCATCTTTCTTTTCTCAAAATTAACTACAAAATACTAAATCTGTGTTTAAATTTGTTTAACTCTGTTATTATTTCTCTTTTAACTTTGCTTTAGTTGTATTGAAATGTAATTGTCAAATAAAATTGTAAAATACTTAAAGTGCACAATGAAATGATTTGATATAGATATACAATGTGAAATGATTCCCACCAATCGGTTAACAAATACACACCTCACATACTTACCTTCTTTTAATGTTTTTTTTTTTTTCAGCAAACTTGAATTATACAATCCAGTGTGATCAACCATAGTTGTACTAGAGCCTCAGTTCTTACTCATCTTTTTTTTTAAATTTTGGCCTCTTTTATTGATTTTCTGCCTCCTATTGCAGTGGCCTCTCTCTTTGCAGAGCACTGGCTCTGGGCATATGCACTCCAGAGTGCTGGCTCATAAACTACAGTGCCTCAGAATATGACTGCATTTGGAAATAGGATCTTTAAAGAAAACTAAATTAAAATGAGATGATTATAGGATGGCAGCCCTAGCAAACTAGTACAGTCATAATAGAGGATGTCTTAGAGGTTTTCTGTGAATTCTTTCATTATTAGTTTTACGTAAGGATTTTCTTTTCAGTGATTATACAACTTAAATTCAGCATCCTAAGAAAGAATGATTGGTCTCTTGCTTATTTCCAAGGAAACTTTCCCTATAGAGAAACAACTCTAATTAGTTACAATGTATTTTCTTCCTATTTTGTGACAGGGGTAGTACAGATCAACAGCAAACATTTGACCTATAATTCATGATTAGATAATCCATGCTTCAGTTTGTGATAGGTATTAATACTCAAGAAGTCTTAGTTTAAGATAGAAATATATACTACTATTTAAATTTTGTCTAATTTTTAATTTATTTTAGCACTTTCTAATTATTCATATGCTACTGATATAACAATAAAATATGCATAGAACTACTGAGATTTCACCAAATATTTAAAATTTAATTATAAACTTAAGCAATGGAATGTCTTAACAATTCTATTGGAGTCTCTTAATGTTTTAATCACCCCCAAAACTAAACAAATTAAAGTATTACAGTCTGGTCATCTTTCTTTTCTCAAAATTAACTACAAAATACTAAATCTGTGTTTAAATTTGTTTAACTCTGTTATTATTTCTCTTTTAACTTTGCTTTAGTTGTATTGAAATGTAATTGTCAAATAAAATTGTAAAATACTTAAAGTGCACAATGAAATGATTTGATATAGATATACAATGTGAAATGATTCCCACCAATCGGTTAACAAATACACACCTCACATACTTACCTTCTTTTAATGTTTTTTTTTTTTTCAGCAAACTTGAATTATACAATCCAGTGTGATCAACCATAGTTGTACTAGAGCCTCAGTTCTTACTCATCTTTTTTTTTAAATTTTGGCCTCTTTTATTGATTTTCTGCCTCCTATTGCAGTGGCCTCTCTCTTTGCAGAGCACTGGCTCTGGGCATATGCACTCCAGAGTGCTGGCTCATAATTGGACACACAGGTCTGGCCACTCTGCAGCAGGTAGGATCTTCCAGGGCCAGGGATTGCACCGGTGTCCCTTGCAGTGCAAGGCAGACTCTACCTACTGGCCTTACCAGGAAAGCCCCTCTTACTCATCTTAACTGAAAGCGTCTGCCTTTTTATCACTCTTCTATTCCCCTCCCCCCTTCCCCCCAGGCACTAACAACCCACCATTCTACTCTGTTTCTCTGAACTCAACTTCTTTATTTATCATCTTAGTTCTTTAGATGTACCTTCTATATTTTACACCTAACTAACTAGTTAGGGCTTCACAACCAGAGTTGTGTGATTGATGTATTTGAAAAAGTCCATGATTAAGAACCTGAGATGGGGGCCTTTAGTTAATATTCCAAGGTGATTCTTACTGAGTTAGTTTCCAGTTGATCAGGTCTCATGTATTCTTTCATTTTGCCCATTCACCAATTACTGTCCAAATTATTGTCTCTTATATATCAGCAGTATTTTGTGTACTAGTTTTGTGTGTGTGTGCTATGCAATAGGTCTTTGTTGATTATCTATCTTAAATATAGAAGTGTATACATGACCTTCCAATGTTTGATTTTCTTGTATTGGTAGTAAGCCTGCTAAGTCTTTTTGTCATGCTAAATAGATAAAGTAAATTTTGCAGCTGCTTGTCTGGATCTGATCTGGACTGGTTGACTAAATCCTTCAGACTGTTTATTTCACTAACATTGCAACATTTCTTTCTCCTAGTCCCATTAGAACTTCAGTATTGGCATTTCCCTATTTATTCCTACTAGTAATAAATCACTTGTTTGCATATCTATTACAGTCATATATAGCAATACATGAATAAATATTGAATGTCTTAACCACCCAAGACCATACTTTAGGTGTTATGAAATACTGCAAAATTAATTCTTCTTGTATCTCCTATAATCGTTAATCTTTAGAAAGAAGGTATAATGTATATACATAAATAACTTTAATGCAAAGCAAGAAAAAATAGAGTGCCATTAGAGAAGTCTAGATAAATCAGAATGATTTGGGGAGAGAGGGTGGAATTCCATTTATATTTAGATAGGGGAATTTAAGACAATTAGTCGAAAAGGCAGTGTTTGAATAAGGTATTCACAAATGAAGAATATTCCATATATAATCCTAGAGAAAAAGAGTATCTTAGGCCAAAGACTATCTTAGTGTGCATAAAAGGCACAAAAGTAGAAAGTAGACATTCTGGGGAAGCAAAGGAACTTTGTTTTGAGAGAGCAGAAATTTTCTTCCTTCTTTCCTTCCTTCCTTTGCATGCACTCATTCATTCACCTTCTAACTGGGGCCTCTGATAAATCAGAATGTGTTAAGTACAAAGACTACAAAAGAGAGAGAAGATAAAATACTGTGAGTATTGTATTGTCTCATAATGAAAACTAAATAATAACAATGTTAAAAATAATAGCTAATCATTCTTATGCCAAGTATGTCAAAGTGCATTAGTATTATTGATTACTTTAATCTTCTTAGCAACATTATGGGGTGGGTACTAAAACTGATGTACAGAAAAGGTAAGAAACTTGATCACATTACATAGCTGAGAAATGGCAGACTCAGGATTTAAACTCAAGGATCTAACTTTAGAGTTTGTGCTTTTAAGCACTTCATTCTGCTACTTGCTGTAGTGAATTGGTGCATAAGTCTCTACAGAGAAATACAAACAGACTTTGAAAGGCCTTGAATGACAGGCTAAGAAGCTTGACAAAATCAAAAACTCTAACTTTAAAAGATCATTCTGGCAGCAGTGAATAAGATGGATTGAAGCAGTGAAGGTCTACAGCAAGTGGGTGGCTATTGCTTTCCTCCAGATGATAGATGATGAAGTTTTGAGCTATAGTGGTAGCTGTGGTAACACAGAGAAGAGAGTTTTATAGGGATAGAATTAACAGAATTGGATAAGGGAACAAGAGTCAAATATAATCACAGTAGCATCAGTCAGGACTCTCTAGATTACATGTGACAGGAAGCCAACTCAAACTTGCTCAAACAAAAATGAGAATTCATTGGTTCTTATATATTTGAGTCTGGGTTTTGTCTTTTACTGTTTCTCAGATCCACTTTTTCTTACTGGCTTTATCTTCAGGTAGATTCCATATATATGGTGATGAAGATGGCTTTTGGCTTCTTGAATTGCATCATCTAGAGGCCAGAAAATCTCCATCAGGAGGGAGCATCTTTTATATTTCGGTCAAAAAGCAGAGAATGACTCTGAATCATTCAGGTTAAGTCAGATGTCCACCCCCAGGAGCTTGAGTTTGGATCAACTTCTTTCAAAACCCTGGAATTGTGAGATAGGAAAGGAAGGGTTCCCAAAAGGAAAATGTACAAGACAAGCAAAAAATTAGTATTTGCCTCACCAGCATTTTGAGCCTAGTGACCAAGAGTGTGATACTGCCCTTTGTCAGAAATAAGAAATATGAGAAAACAATTAATAGGAAATTTAATAATTAAAAGAATACTTCAGAGACAGGTTTAAATGATGGCAGAACACATGGGTAGAAATGAGCAGCAAAGTGTTTAAAACAGTGGAACTTGAGTTTAGGAGAAATATAAAAGCTATGTATAAAATATTAGAAGTCAACTGGTCGAGAAATGGTTACTAAAACTGTGAACTACATGAAATTAAGAAAAATTATTGTCATACATATAAAAGAAGACCCCAAATAAAATACTATCCTTGAAACTAAGTGTCAGGCATCCCAAGAAGACTGATGGCCAGGATCAATAGCCACAGCTAGATCAAAGAAGGACTGATAAAAAGCTATTGGTCTTGATAAAAATTAAATCAGGGGTGGTCACAAAGAGAACAGTTCAGGTAAAACGAAAGTGCATTTTAAAGTATTAAAGAATAAATAAGAGAGAGAATCAAGTGGTCTTAAATTCCTAGCCAGACTACTACAATAGCAAGCTTTGTGATCATGAGAAAGAAACTTAAATCCCTAAGTCTCTATTTACTCATGCTTAAATTGGAGATTATGATAGTAATTGTGTGTACTGTATAGATTTTACTTGAGGTTCTGTTCAAACAGTACTTAACCTCGTCAATGGCAATGTACTAGTTCTCAAATTTAAGTCTAAGTATGTGGATGATACAATGAGTAGGGAGAATACAACAGCAGGAAAAATTTACAATTATTATAAGACTTGTTGAAGTGATGGGAAGTAAAGGTGGCTGAAGATTCTTTGACGTTTCTCCTATTAAGAGATAGGTCCACTTCCAAACCCTTTTCCGGAGGCAGTTTTTCTGTGTTGCATCATCTAGAGGCCAGAAAATCTCCATCAGGAGGGAGCATCTTTTATATTTCAGTCAAAAAGCAGAGAATGACTCTGAATCATTCAGGTTAAGTCAGATGTCCACCCCCAGGAGCTTGAGTTTGGATCAACTTCTTTCAAAACCCTGGAATTGTGAGATAGGAAAGGAAGGGTTCCCAAAAGGAAAATGTACAAGACAAGCAAAAAATTAGTATTTGCCTCACCAGCATTTTGAGCCTAGTGACCAAGAGTGTGATACTGCCCTTTGTCAGAAATAAGAAATATGAGAAAACAATTAATAGGAAATTTAATAATTAAAAGAATACTTCAGAGACAGGTTTAAATGATGGCAGAACACATGGGTAGAAATGAGCAGCAAAGTGTTTAAAACAGTGGAACTTGAGTTTAGGAGAAATATAAAAGCTATGTATAAAATATTAGAAGTCAACTGGTCGAGAAATGGTTACTAAAACTGTGAACTACATGAAATTAAGAAAAATTATTGTCATACATATAAAAGAAGACCCCAAATAAAATACTATCCTTGAAACTAAGTGTCAGGCATCCCAAGAAGACTGATGGCCAGGATCAATAGCCACAGCTAGATCAAAGAAGGACTGATAAAAAGCTATTGGTCTTGATAAAAATTAAATCAGGGGTGGTCACAAAGAGAACAGTTCAGGTAAAACGAAAGTGCATTTTAAAGTATTAAAGAATAAATAAGAGAGAGAATCAAGTGGTCTTAAATTCCTAGCCAGACTACTACAATAGCAAGCTTTGTGATCATGAGAAAGAAACTTAAATCCCTAAGTCTCTATTTACTCATGCTTAAATTGGAGATTATGATAGTAATTGTGTGTACTGTATAGATTTTACTTGAGGTTCTGTTCAAAAAGTACTTAACCTAGTCAATGGCAATGTACTAGTTCTCAAATTTAAGTCTAAGTATGTGGATGATACAATGAGTAGGGAGAATACAACAGCAGGAAAAATTTACAATTATTATAAGACTTGTTGAAGTGATGGGAAGTAAAGGTGGCTGAAGATTCTTTGACGTTTCTCCTATTAAGAGATAGGTCCCACTCCCACTTTCTGTGTCAGAATATTTGCCCTGGAGGAGTGTAGTCACCATGTATGAAGTGCAGTTATTTTGTGACTGGTGTCTGTGAGGAAGCCATAGCTAACTATGAGGAGAACATGTTTGAAGAGATAAGCCAGACCAGAAATGTGCGTGAAGATGACTCTAGGATTACAGTCCCAACTGTCACCTGACTACAATGACATGAAAGACCCTGAGTGAATATTGCTCACTAGAACCCAATCAATTCACAGAGCCATGAGTGATAATAATAAATTATTGTTTTCATACCCTATGGTTTTTTTTCATAGCAAAAGATAAAGGGAATGGACATCACTTGTGGGGACAACAAAATCTAGGGAAGATGTTATTTTTTCTGGTGTTGTGGCATGATTTATTTAGAAAATAGATCTAAGGTTGATATAAGCTGAGGATTTGTATTCTAACGAAAAAGAAACTGAAGTTGCAAGAAAGGCAACAGAGAATAAATGTGACAGGGACCTGAAAAGATGACAGAAAAATGTATTCAAGATCCTGGCAGGAGGAGTTTACCTTGGCAAGCAAATTGAACACCTCTTCCTCTGAGAAGGAGAAAATGAGAAGTGAGAAAGGAAAGTTTGAATGGTAGGGTATGAGAGAGATCTATGTAGCTAATCAATTTTCTTCATTTATTTTAGACATAATATCCAAAGATTTCTGGCATTATATTTTTGTAGATGTTAGACCTCATTAAGGCTGCTACCTACTTTTCCTGGATTCTGATGATTGGAATCACAGTGAAGTTAATCGGGGGGCATGGAAACCAGTCAATAGTCTTAGGCCACAAGAGGATTTGGGTCATTTACTACCAGGCTCCCTTTTAATCCAAGAATTCTGAGTATTGCTCTCAATACCTTCTTTAGCCTTAAGGCACAAAAGCACTAAAAACTATAGCACTAAAGATTTCTCTGACACAGATACTTCATTGCTTTTTACTCAGGTGAAATGGAAAAAAAGTAGCCATGAAGTGGTGCTTTGGCCAATCTTTGAATTTATCTTTTGCAGGTGCATCATGTAAACCCTTCACACTTAATGCACCGCACATGCATCATCCTGGAAGGTTTAATTTTTATAGCTGCGAAAGTAATTTCTGAAGGTCATACTTCTAACAGATGAAAACTTGAAGGGTCATGCAATTTATGTTCATTTTACATGCTGTTGTATGACATTTAGGAACTATCAACTTTCATTCTTTAAATATTTTGTCTAATAATTTTAAAAGGTAAAATATGTTATCAGTCTTTCAGGAGTATATACCCTTGCTGTGAAAAGTCATACTGAAATGTAGGTTTAAAAAGGCAAACTTTTCTACTTACTTGTCTTGAGCAAATTTTTATTCATCTCAGTCACACTTTACTAGACTTAAGATAGTGAGGGGAAAGCACAAAAACAGCATACTTTCAGGAATATAAGACTTACAGGAAGGTATTTACCAAATTTAAACATTCAGTGCTCTCAAAGAATTATGTAGAGATCTATGAGATATAAGTGTAAGTTAAGGTATAGTCACCACACATAAACACTTTGATCTTAAAAAAATATTCTTTAACATGTTATTCATGTGTTTAGGGTCATAAAGTTCATGAGATTTTTAGCCCCACTTGCTCTGATGACAGCTTTTGTTGTTACACCCTCATTCATCATATCTTCACAATCTTTTTCACTAGATCTTTCCTATCTGCCTGAAAACAGACATTTTTCATCACCCTCAGAAAATAAACACACAAGACAAAATCAGATGAATCTTTCAGTGCTTCCTCTCTCTGTGACACTGTCCTTTTAAATCCTCTCTCATCCTCCAGACTAAAGACATTTTCCTACTAACTGTGTCCATTTTAGGTCTTGATCCACTCCTTCTACCACTATGATCTAATTTGCACTTTTGTTACTGAATGAAAATCACCTTCTGCATCTAGTGATAATTTCATTAAGGCACAAAAGGCCAACTTCTTTAGCCTTAAGGCACAAAAGCACTAAAAACTATAGCACTAAAGATTTCTCTGACACAGATACTTCATTGCTTTTACTCAGGTGAAATGGAAAAAAAGTAGCCATGAAGTGGTGCTTTGGCCAATCTTTGAATTTATCTTTTGCAGGTGCATCATGTAAACCCTTCACACTTAATGCACCGCACATGCATCATCCTGGAAGGTTTAATTTTTATAGCTGCGAAAGTAATTTCTGAAGGTCATACTTCTAACAGATGAAAACTTGAAGGGTCATGCAATTTATGTTCATTTTACATGCTGTTGTATGACATTTAGGAACTATCAACTTTCATTCTTTAAATATTTTGTCTAATAATTTTAAAAGGTAAAATATGTTATCAGTCTTTCAGGAGTATATACCCTTGCTGTGAAAAGTCATACTGAAATGTAGGTTTAAAAAGGCAAACTTTTCTACTTACTTGTCTTGAGCAAATTTTTATTCATCTCAGTCACACTTTACTAGACTTAAGATAGTGAGGAAAGCACAAAACAGCATACTTTCAGGAATATAAGACTTACAGGAAGGTATTTACCAAATTTAAACATTCAGTGCTCTCAAAGAATTATGTAGAGATCTATGAGATATAAGTGTAAGTTAAGGTATAGTCACCACACATAAACACTTTGATCTTAAAAAAATATTCTTTAACATGTTATTCATGTGTTTAGGGTCATAAAGTTCATGAGATTTTTAGCCCCACTTGCTCTGATGACAGCTTTTGTTGTTACACCCTCATTCATCATATCTTCACAATCTTTTTCACTAGATCTTTCCTATCTGCCTGAAAACAGACATTTTTCATCACCCTCAGAAAATAAACACACAAGACAAAATCAGATGAATCTTTCAGTGCTTCCTCTCTCTGTGACACTGTCCTTTTTTAAATCCTCTCTCATCCTCCAGACTAAAGACATTTTCCTACTAACTGTGTCCATTTTTAGGTCTTCGATCCACTCCTTCTACCACTATGATCTAATTTGCACTTTTGTTACTGAATGAAAATCACTTCTGCATTAGAGAGAATGAACAGGAATATCTTAGCTCTCACAGGGATCAGTAGGGGACATCTAGGTGTATCTTTTCAGCTCTTAACCTTGCAGGTTGTTCTGAATCTCTCATCACTTGGATTATAAGGCATACTTTGTGATTTTTCTTTCTGCTTAACCAATCATGTCCATATTTGTCCCTTAAGTGATTCCCCTCCACATTCTTGCAAATGCATCAGCACATGGTTTTCTGCTTAGACCTTTTGTTTCTTCCTCTTTGCCTAGGTGAGTTCATTAGCTCCTACGCTGTCAACTACCATGGACATTCTGTCTCCTTGATACCTACTGAGTATTTGCCTAACTTGAAAATTGCCAAGCACCTCAGTTCCAATTAAATAAATGTCTAGTTCTCTTTCATATGCATATACTCACTTTATACTTTTCTTTTATATATTCTCTTAGTTAATGAGTCATTGATTCACTTAAACCAGTAGCTAGTAATCTAGGTATTAGCATAATAAATTGAAACTTAATGCCAGTGTACAGCTATTTGGACCAGTAAATTTATATGGTTCAACATAATACTTTTCCATTGCAGTTCTTCTTTCTTATCTAATCAGTCACCAAATTAGTTTTGCTTCAGAGTGTCTCTAAATCTCTTAATTCTTCTCCATTTTTAAATTGCACTGCCATAATTCAGGACCTCTCAATTGCTTATTTACACTGATGCAAAATCATTTCAATTAGTTTTTTTGAGTCTGTTCTCTTGCATTCTGAGGGTCTTCCAAGAATTGACACTGGACGGTCTTTAAGAATAGAGACCTATGAGCAGAGCCCCTATTGTTTACCTGTTTCAATAGTGTAATATTTCTTTTAATACTGTGGCATTCTCATCCTACATCTCCAGCTTTAACATAGCTGTGCCTAGCTTCCCTACCAGACTGGGACCCTCTGGGCATCCTACAGTTGAACTTGTGTGAGTGGCTTGCTGGCTCAGGGTGGGCTTTGCTGTTTAATACTGCAAATAATTATCTCAAGACTAAAGACATTTTCCTACTAACTGTGTCCATTTTTAGGTCTTCGATCCACTCCTTCTACCACTATGATCTAATTTGCACTTTTGTTACTGAATGAAAATCACTTCTGCATTAGAGAGAATGAACAGGAATATCTTAGCTCTCACAGGGATCAGTAGGGGACATCTAGGTGTATCTTTTCAGCTCTTAACCTTGCAGGTTGTTCTGAATCTCTCATCACTTGGATTATAAGGCATACTTTGTGATTTTTCTTTCTGCTTAACCAATCATGTCCATATTTGTCCCTTAAGTGATTCCCCTCCACATTCTTGCAAATGCATCAGCACATGGTTTTCTGCTTAGACCTTTTGTTTCTTCCTCTTTGCCTAGGTGAGTTCATTAGCTCCTACGCTGTCAACTACCATGGACATTCTGTCTCCTTGATACCTACTGAGTATTTGCCTAACTTGAAAATTGCCAAGCACCTCAGTTCCAATTAAATAAATGTCTAGTTCTCTTTCATATGCATATACTCACTTTATACTTTTCTTTTATATATTCTCTTAGTTAATGAGTCATTGATTCACTTAAACCAGTAGCTAGTAATCTAGGTATTAGCATAATAAATTGAAACTTAATGCCAGTGTACAGCTATTTGGACCAGTAAATTTATATGGTTCAACATAATACTTTTCCATTGCAGTTCTTCTTTCTTATCTAATCAGTCACCAAATTAGTTTTGCTTCAGAGTGTCTCTAAATCTCTTAATTCTTCTCCATTTTTAAATTGCACTGCCATAATTCAGGACCTCTCAATTGCTTATTTACACTGATGCAAAATCATTTCAATTAGTTTTTTTGAGTCTGTTCTCTTGCATTCTGAGGGTCTTCCAAGAATTGACACTGGACGGTCTTTAAGAATAGAGACCTATGAGCAGAGCCCCTATTGTTTACCTGTTTCAATAGTGTAATATTTCTTTTTAATACTGTGGCATTCTCATCCTACATCTCCAGCTTTAACATAGCTGTGCCTAGCTTCCCTACCAGACTGGGACCCCTCTGGGCATCCTACAGTTGAACTTGTGTGAGTGGCTTGCTGGCTCAGGGTGGGCTTTGCTGTTTAATACTGCAAATAATTATCTCAAGGGGCTTCCCAGGTGGCTCAGTGGTAAAGAATCCACCTGCCAAGGAGACACAGGTTTGAACCCTGGCTTGGGAAGATCCTCTGCAGAAGGAAATCACAACACACTCCAGTGTTTCTTGCCTGGGAAATCACATGGACAGAGGAACCTTAAGAGCTATAATGCATGGGGGTCACAAAAGAATGGGACATGGCTTAGCAAATGAACATTAGCAGAAGTGATCCCAATGTGAATGTCTCATTGATGTATCATCTCCTCTGATGATATCCCACTCATCCTACAAATGTCATCTACTCTATGACATCTTCCCTGGTCTACGTATTGCCCATTTCTTTAACATCAGAAGACAATGAATTGCTTATTTTCTGTGTATATTATAAATAGTTCAATTTTAGTAATAATCACACTGTCATAATTACAGGTCTTTTTATCTATATGAAGCTTCTGATATTGTATCACATTTTTTAAAGGTATAGACGGGCTATGTAAATATTGAGTGAATGAATGATAGATGAATGAGTGAATTGGAATGTGAGTTTCCTTCCCCACTTTAATTTGATTCATTCCACATTCATGGAACATGTCAGTCAGCTCTGGCATGACTAGCCTCTCTGTGATAGCACTGAGAATCTGCTGACCTGCTAACTCTGTTATCAACTACTTGGAAATGATGAAAAAATAACTAGTATTTTTATTGTGTTTTTAATTTTCAAGGTTTTTCCCTAATTATTAAATCACATTTGCAACAAGTCTTTAAATTAGGCACTTTTACAGGCGGTACTCTAAAGTTAAAAGGCTTCTTTAAAGGCTTAGCAGGCAGAAAGTAACAGAGCTTAGAAATTTACCTGGATTTGACACTAAAACCTCCTATTACATGTACTATGGATTCAGGTTAATTGTGTTTTAAGTCCCAGTTCTCCCACTTAGTAGCTCTGTGTCTCCCCTTTTCACCCATAAAATCAAGTGATACTGTTCCCTACCTAAGAGTTGTTTTATGAAGGATAAGTGAATTTAAAATATCGACTGCTCTTGGTAGAATATCTGCCATTTAGTTGCTACTCTACAAATATTAATTATCTCAAGGGGCTTCCCAGGTGGCTCAGTGGTAAAGAATCCACCTGCCAAGGAGACACAGGTTTGAACCCTGGCTTGGGAAGATCCTCTGCAGAAGGAAATCACAACACACTCCAGTGTTTCTTGCCTGGGAAATCACATGGACAGAGGAACCTTAAGAGCTATAATGCATGGGGGTCACAAAAGAATGGGACATGGCTTAGCAAATGAACATTAGCAGAAGTGATCCCAATGTGAATGTCTCATTGATGTATCATCTCCTCTGATGATATCCCACTCATCCTACAAATGTCATCTACTCTATGACATCTTCCCTGGTCTACGTATTGCCCATTTCTTTAACATCAGAAGACAATGAATTGCTTATTTTCTGTGTATATTATAAATAGTTCAATTTTAGTAATAATCACACTGTCATAATTACAGGTCTTTTTATCTATATGAAGCTTCTGATATTGTATCACATTTTTTAAAGGTATAGACGGGCTATGTAAATATTGAGTGAATGAATGATAGATGAATGAGTGAATTGGAATGTGAGTTTCCTTCCCCACTTTAATTTGATTCATTCCACATTCATGGAACATGTCAGTCAGCTCTGGCATGACTAGCCTCTCTGTGATAGCACTGAGAATCTGCTGACCTGCTAACTCTGTTATCAACTACTTGGAAATGATGAAAAAATAACTAGTATTTTTATTGTGTTTTTAATTTTAAAGGGTTTTTTCCCCTAATTATTAAATCACATTTGCAACAAGTCTTTAAATTAGGCACTTTTACAGGCGGTACTCTAAAGTTAAAAGGCTTCTTTAAAGGCTTAGCAGGCAGAAAGTAACAGAGCTTAGAAATTTACCTGGATTTGACACTAAAACCTCCTATTACATGTACTATGGATTCAGGTTAATTGTGTTTTAAGTCCCAGTTCTCCCACTTAGTAGCTCTGTGTCTCCCCTTTTCACCCATAAAATCAAGTGATACTGTTCCCTACCTAAGAGTTGTTTTATGAAGGATAAGTGAATTTAAAATATCGACTGCTCTTGGTAGAATATCTGCCATTTAGTTGCTACTCTACAAATATTAATTATTATTACTAATGCTCTAGGTTTTCTCTGGTAAAGAGGGACTAGGCTGGTATCATAGCTAGAATCTCTCTCTGGTTGAGTTCCATGTGCAGGCTGGAAAATAATTTCTAGACAGGAGACAGAATCAGAGTGAAGTAAAGTTTATTAGAATGGGGGAAGGGAGAGTCACTGCCAGTATAGCAGGTGGCTTAAGGAAGAACTGATGTCAGAGTGGGAGACATTAGAATAAAGGGCTGGCTCAAGGGAGGACCAACCTTGAGCAGGGTCTTTGATCCATTTTATAGCTAGGGTCCAAGGAGGGGAATAGGGGTCTTAAGGATCATTGCTGATTGGAAGGTACACTGGGTGGGGTAGAGTGATAGCTGCAGTGAGGGAAAGATAATAGGGTCCAAGAAGTGGCATAGGAGTCCTAAGGATTCAATGTGTGTACTATAGCCTAGGGGAGGGAAGGACAATAAGCGGCTGGTTTATCTCTTCTTGCATTCCAAGACCCTCCTTGTTTGACATGTTCTTTCATCCTTGGGGCTCCACATCTTTTTCGCTTCCCACCTTTACCTCAACAATTAATTTAGGAGACTATATTCAAAAAAGCTGTGAGTTTGGTATTGTCACAGAAAATAGTAAAGTCGAGTCAAGTGGACAGATGGTTAGAAGGCCAATCACTCATGCATTGGTGATTTCTAGATATCTTGACCCAAATTAATCAGTATCTAGTCTCACAAAACTCTGAAGAGAGACTACAGTAGACTGTTATGTGTTGTATTGTGCCCCACCCCCCATAAATTAATACGTTGAAGCCCCAGCCCCCAGTGTTACTCAACTCAGGGTTTGGCTGCTTGTCACTCAAAAGTCAATGGTTTGTGAGGCAAGTGTCAGTAGAAAGGAAAGGTGTTTTAATCAGAAAAGCTGGTAATCTGGGGAGAAGCAGACTCATATCCAGAGACCAACTCTGAAGATTCTGCTCAGTCTTGATAGTTTCTGAAGGGAAAAATGGGAGAAAGACTCAGTGAATCCTCTAGGCCGGGAGTTTGGTTCTGCATAGTTCTCCATTGAATGCAGATTGACTGACTCTCTCCTCAGAGGCTATCTTGCCTGTGGGATCTGCCTGCAGGATTCCATAGGGGACTCAGTGTAGAGATCTAATCATTCCTTAACTACTTATTCAATCCTCTTATCTCAGAAAACAATCAACAGATTAGGAAAGTTGTAGTGTGCATTCAGGAGAGCTTAGTCAGGAGTTAGGTTAAATTGCCTAGTGATCTCATTTCTATAATTAGGTTTTTTTTTTTAATTTTTTTAAAAATAGGTTTGAGGGGAACAGAAATGGGAAAGAGAAAAGGAACAAAAGAGTGGCTTTCAGCAGTACTTCAGAAGATGATAATTTGGAATGGGGCTTTCAAAGAAATGATTTAGACAAAGCATTAGGATGGACCCTTAATACCAACTGACTGATGTCCTTATAAGAGGGAAGTTGATAAGGCCACATCACTGATGGTTTCACACATAGGAAAGACCATACAGAGACACAGAAAGAGTGTGGCCACCTGCAAGTCCAGGACAGAGCTCTCAGAAGAGCCAAACCTGATGATATCTTGATCTTGGATTTCTAGTTTCCAGAACTATGAGAAAATGCATTCCTGTTATGTACGTTACCCAGCCTGTGGCTTTGTTGTGACAATGCTATTAAACTAATACAGGACTCTTGCTCATCATCAGCCTACAGTTTACTCAGCTAGAAAGTGAATCATGTGGAGACTTAGTGACTTGCTTCTGAACACATACATTGTGCTGGAGCCATAAACATGCCTAAGTCTACCTCGGGGACAGAATTTTGCTTCTGCATTAAATTAATTCGAATACAGTAGGAAATTACGAATGCCAGGATCCTACTGTGCAAAGAGCTAGTCCGTGTTACAATTAGGTTTCAACCCAGGAAGTTTTCAATTTTGTGTGGATTAAGCTTCAATTATTGGGTTCCTGTCTACTAACTGGCTTAAGAAATAGTTTTCTTAGATTTTGGGAAAGTTTTCATGAGCAATTAGCCCCTTTGTTAAATGTTAATGATTCTGTTTGAGTCTATGGAAATTATAAAATGGTCAGTTATATTAACAATTTTATAAAATAATAGTTGAACATTTAAAATAATCATGATATTAATACATGGCCTTGATGTAGCATGCTTAACTTCCCCAAAGTTCTTTCACTTAAGATTTTATGAGGAAAAGCCAATCCTAGTAAGATAGAGTCTAACTACTTATTCAATCCTCTTATCTCAGAAAACAATCAACAGATTAGGAAAGTTGTAGTGTGCATTCAGGAGAGCTTAGTCAGGAGTTAGGTTAAATTGCCTAGTGATCTCATTTCTATAATTAGGTTTTTTTTTTTAATTTTTTTAAAAATAGGTTTGAGGGGAACAGAAATGGGAAAGAGAAAAGGAACAAAAGAGTGGCTTTCAGCAGTACTTCAGAAGATGATAATTTGGAATGGGGCTTTCAAAGAAATGATTTAGACAAAGCATTAGGATGGACCCTTAATACCAACTGACTGATGTCCTTATAAGAGGGAAGTTGATAAGGCCACATCACTGATGGTTTCACACATAGGAAAGACCATACAGAGACACAGAAAGAGTGTGGCCACCTGCAAGTCCAGGACAGAGCTCTCAGAAGAGCCAAACCTGATGATATCTTGATCTTGGATTTCTAGTTTCCAGAACTATGAGAAAATGCATTCCTGTTATGTACGTTACCCAGCCTGTGGCTTTGTTGTGACAATGCTATTAAACTAATACAGGACTCTTGCTCATCATCAGCCTACAGTTTACTCAGCTAGAAAGTGAATCATGTGGAGACTTAGTGACTTGCTTCTGAACACATACATTGTGCTGGAGCCATAAACATGCCTAAGTCTACCTGGGGGACAGAATTTTGCTTCTGCATTAAATTAATTCGAATACAGTAGGAAATTACGAATGCCAGGATCCTACTGTGCAAAGAGCTAGTCCGTGTTACAATTAGGTTTCAACCCAGGAAGTTTTCAATTTTGTGTGGATTAAGCTTCAATTATTGGGTTCCTGTCTACTAACTGGCTTAAGAAATAGTTTTCTTAGATTTTGGGAAAGTTTTCATGAGCAATTAGCCCCTTTGTTAAATGTTAATGATTCTGTTTGAGTCTATGGAAATTATAAAATGGTCAGTTATATTAACAATTTTATAAAATAATAGTTGAACATTTAAAATAATCATGATATTAATACATGGCCTTGATGTAGCATGCTTAACTTCCCCAAAGTTCTTTCACTTAAGATTTTATGAGGAAAAGCCAATCCTAGTAAGATAGAGTCTAACTTTTTTAGTACTTTAAGGAAATAAATAAAAAATTCAGATAACATATCTGTTGTCTACAATTATTTTTATTATATGAAAGACAGAAGACAAAAGATAAAGCAAGAATTGATGGTGGTGTCAGCGTGGTGAAAAATGCTCTTGAGTAGACATTGAACTACTGTGCATTTTTCTTGAGAGAACCAGTCGTTTTTTCAAATGAGATATTATCAACTGTCACTTCCGAGAAAAATATAGCACCTGCCTCTGCATGTTTCTTCTTTGAACTGTGTTCCTTTGAACAGTGTTCCTTGGTGAGACCCGAAAGGTTGGCCAGTGGAGACAAACAATTTGCCTTTGTTTCTTGGGTCACCACCCCCTGAACTCACATTCTTTCAAATTCAAAGTTGAAGGGCTACTGTCTAGTTTGCTGAGCTCACGTATTGTGCAGACTTCTGTTTTCATGGCAGAGTGAAAGACCATATTCAGAAGCAACTTTTACAAGAAGCTACTCTAAAATATATATGTAGCTATTACTTATTGAACACACTGTTCTGAGCTCTATGCTCTGTCCTAGTTTCTATGTGCTTACTATTTCAGTTTTCCTGTAAATTAGAAGCTAATCTCATAGCACATAATTCATTTGCTTACTAATTCAATAAACATTGTTGTTGGAACGTGTTTTGTATATGTTGCAGGTACATACAAAGTGATAAAAAAGAACAAAATAAAAACCCTAAAAGAAAGCACAGGCTAGATATAACTGTTTGTTTGTATACTGCATGTGGACTTTTAAATTTAAATTAATGAAAATAAAGTTAAATGAAGACTTCATTCCCTAAGTCATACTAGCCATTTTTCAAGTGTTTAGTAACCATATATGGCAGTGACTGCCCTGCTAGGCAGAAGAATATTTTCATCTTTGCCAAAAGTTCTGTTCTGTTCTAGAGATTAGTGTATTCTAGCAATTTGCATGTCCTGATAAAGCATAGTTTAGATCTGTTTACCAGGACTTTCCTGGTGGTCCAGTGGTTAAGAATCTGCCTTCCAATGCAGGAGACACAGGTTTGATCCTTGATCAGGGAACTGAAATCTCACATACCATAAGGTGATGAAGCTCACATGCCTTAACTAAGACTCAATACAGCCAAATAAATAAATAAATATATATATATATATATATATATATATATATATTAAAGTCTGTTTACCATGGACAATGCTAAGGGTAACAGATTTTAACCATGGTCAAGGAAAAGTAATGGATGAATACATGTAAAAAGGAAGCAATTTTTTTTCACTATTATACTTTTCAACACTGGAATTCTTACTTATAATGACCATCTCAAGGTGTTAAGATTGTACTACAATGGACTGCAGAGTGTGGCATCCTGGAGATCTCTAGGACCTCAGAAAGACTGCCATTAGCGACCAACACAATGATAGAATTACACAAAATGTTACATGTTTTTTTCAAGGTCAAGGATGCCTATGAGAAGTAGAGACATCTATACAAGGTGCTCTCATGGATATCCACAATTCCAAATGGTAAAGGAATTTAAAAAAAAAAAAAAAAATGAGACAAAGCTAGGGGCTTAAGAACAATCTGAGGACAGTGAACCAACCACGGGCAATACAGATGGGTTTCATTGAATAAATAGAAATCTTGCTGCCTTTTCTAAATATTTTTATTATTTGAATATATAAGTGGCTGCTATGTCACACTTCTTCAGAATCAAGGTTTGCAATTTCAGGTTGTAATGGGTCATGGTTAAGATTAATATAGTAACTGCAGTGTTATAACTGAATGCCTCTATGATACTTGAATTAATTTCTTAATAAATTGTTATAGTTATTTGCTTACTTTTCTGCTTACACACCTGCTTGATAAATTATCAGACAAAATAAAAACCCTAAAAGAAAGCACAGGCTAGATATAACTGTTTGTTTGTATACTGCATGTGGACTTTTAAATTTAAATTAATGAAAATAAAGTTAAATGAAGACTTCATTCCCTAAGTCATACTAGCCATTTTTCAAGTGTTTAGTAACCATATATGGCAGTGACTGCCCTGCTAGGCAGAAGAATATTTTCATCTTTGCCAAAAGTTCTGTTCTGTTCTAGAGATTAGTGTATTCTAGCAATTTGCATGTCCTGATAAAGCATAGTTTAGATCTGTTTACCAGGACTTTCCTGGTGGTCCAGTGGTTAAGAATCTGCCTTCCAATGCAGGAGACACAGGTTTGATCCTTGATCAGGGAACTGAAATCTCACATACCATAAGGTGATGAAGCTCACATGCCTTAACTAAGACTCAATACAGCCAAATAAATAAATAAATAAATATATATATATATATATATATATATATATATATTAAAGTCTGTTTACCATGGACAATGCTAAGGGTAACAGATTTTAACCATGGTCAAGGAAAAGTAATGGATGAATACATGTAAAAAGGAAGCAATTTTTTTTCACTATTATACTTTTCAACACTGGAATTCTTACTTATAATGACCATCTCAAGGTGTTAAGATTGTACTACAATGGACTGCAGAGTGTGGCATCCTGGAGATCTCTAGGACCTCAGAAAGACTGCCATTAGCGACCAACACAATGATAGAATTACACAAAATGTTACATGTTTTTTTCAAGGTCAAGGATGCCTATGAGAAGTAGAGACATCTATACAAGGTGCTCTCATGGATATCCACAATTCCAAATGGTAAAGGAATTTAAAAAAAAAAAAAAATGAGACAAAGCTAGGGGCTTAAGAACAATCTGAGGACAGTGAACCAACCACGGGCAATACAGATGGGTTTCATTGAATAAATAGAAATCTTGCTGCCTTTTCTAAATATTTTTATTATTTGAATATATAAGTGGCTGCTATGTCACACTTCTTCAGAATCAAGGTTTGCAATTTCAGGTTGTAATGGGTCATGGTTAAGATTAATATAGTAACTGCAGTGTTATAACTGAATGCCTCTATGATACTTGAATTAATTTCTTAATAAATTGTTATAGTTATTTGCTTCCCGTACTTTTCTGCTTACACACCTTTGAATTCATTACTTGATGATCCAAATGTTGTCTGTCATGTTGCTCTGAAAATGACTGAACATTCTCACTATCAGATTTTGATTTTTGATCTTGCTTTTTGCCTGGCAGTTTCTGTGAAATCTTCTGATGGGAATGTATAAACAGTGCAGGTGGGAAGGAGTTTAGTGAATGAAGTAGAATTCAGGGTGGCTTTCTATTATAAGCAGTTAGGCTTGTGTTGTCTTTGTGAAAGCTCTTCTGCTGGTAAAGGAGAAAATTAATTAAAAAACCGGTCACAAAAGCTAATGGTCTGTGGCAATTACCAGAGGCAAGGTTACAGATGAATGAAAGGAGAAAAGTCAGATAAAAATGAGAGGTAGAGTTAGTAATGAACCAGATGAAAAAAGCAGTAAATCTTCGTTCTCTTCTCGTAGATAGATGCCAGCAGCTGGAAGTTTGCTATTTTCTAAGATTTTTCCTGAGTATCTAAGAATAAGTATCACTAAGAATAAATATCTGAATTACCTATAGAACTATCAAATAAATAAACATAAATATATATCTGTATTTCACAGTGATAAGATGGTCCTATGGTATACCTTTTGTGTAGATATTAGCTCACATCTCTTCAGGCTGAGAAACAAGGATGTTTCCCTGGTTACATTAACAAGAAGGAGGTACTGTTGGAGGGAGGCGTGCAGAAGAGCTGACATCAAGCTTTTGTGTAAATGTATAGGTATATGTGAGATGAGCTTTAGCGACAATCTATGCAAACTACAACATGGTACCAGTGTGATTCAAATGTGCATACTTTTTTAAAGAAATTCTAATTAAAAGCCCTAGGATTAGATAAGCAAATCCCCCTTCCTGAAATGGTAGTCATGAATGTAAAACTCGAATAATGAACAAAAAATATTATTTGAGCAATTCATTTGTGCATTGGTGTTTTGAATGCCGGTTACAAGAAAGAACAATACCTTGAAGATTATATTCATAGTTTGAAAAATGCACAAAGTATGGACTCCAGATGACTCAGGATCACTTTGTTCCTTTCTTCCTTTTCATTGTGAGATTTTATTCAGTTTTACAATTTTCAAGTATCATGATACAAGGACTCAGTATTTTCTTTCACTGGCCCTTTTTCCTAAATCTAGACATCTGCTTGCTAGCGTCACTTATGTTAACTCTAAGTTTTTTAAAATAATTTTCTCACCATCTCTGTAAATTTACCATGCAGATACTAGTCTTTCCTACCTAGTATGTGCCACGTTTGGAGAGAATAAATCTTTAGCTAACTCTTATCTGCATATATCTACAGCTATTTATCTTATAGGAACTCTTCAGGACCAATTCTTCTAGAGCATAGTAGAACACCTCTTGGTTTATATTTATATCAATATTATTTTTAGTGACACTACTTAAAATAACCTCATGTCCATTATGTTTCTTCTAAAGTTTTCCACACTCTCAGTCCATAATCTTAAGATTTTAATGGCTCACATTCACTAATATAATTTGTTAGTCAGTAGACAAATGTACTACAGTGACTGTTGCAATGTACAACAGGATGACGCCCAACTATGGGTTTAAATTAATGATTATTTTTCATAATTTTATGCCTTAGTAATCTCTACACATGTCTTAATGTGCTACAAGGCTAAAAGAGAAGATACGACATGACCTTTTCTTCTTTCTTTATTCTTGTCAGTTTATCAAAAATTTTCTAACATGTTTCTGATAATGCCACACACACAATTGCAGAATTAAAACTAAAAGTTTCGGTATATATCATGTATCATATAAGCACCTTTAATTATTAAATTCTATTTATGCTGTTTGCTCTAAATTTAAACTTGAAGGTGACACCAATGGTTTTATATCAATAATATAGAAAAAGTAGTTACTATCCAGGAATTAAATAGACAGTGACAGAACTAAGGATCAAATTCATGAACGTTATGTTTTTTACTGAGTTGTCAACCAGAGCAGATCATAGAAAGAAGCTGTGCGTTTAATCTTTTGGATGTTTTAGTCTTATGGGCACTTGTTAAGTGTAGCCAAACAAATATTCATTTGTGCATTGGTGTTTTGAATGCCGGTTACAAGAAAGAACAATACCTTGAAGATTATATTCATAGTTTGAAAAATGCACAAAGTATGGACTCCAGATGACTCAGGATCACTTTGTTCCTTTCTTCCTTTTCATTGTGAGATTTTATTCAGTTTTACAATTTTCAAGTATCATGATACAAGGACTCAGTATTTTCTTTCACTGGCCCTTTTTCCTAAATCTAGACATCTGCTTGCTAGCGTCACTTATGTTAACTCTAAGTTTTTTAAAATAATTTTCTCACCATCTCTGTAAATTTACCATGCAGATACTAGTCTTTCCTACCTAGTATGTGCCACGTTTGGAGAGAATAAATCTTTAGCTAACTCTTATCTGCATATATCTACAGCTATTTATCTTATAGGAACTCTTCAGGACCAATTCTTCTAGAGCATAGTAGAACACCTCTTGGTTTATATTTATATCAATATTATTTTTAGTGACACTACTTAAAATAACCTCATGTCCATTATGTTTCTTCTAAAGTTTTCCACACTCTCAGTCCATAATCTTAAGATTTTAATGGCTCACATTCACTAATATAATTTGTTAGTCAGTAGACAAATGTACTACAGTGACTGTTGCAATGTACAACAGGATGACGCCCAACTATGGGTTTAAATTAATGATTATTTTTCATAATTTTATGCCTTAGTAATCTCTACACATGTCTTAATGTGCTACAAGGCTAAAAAGAGAAGATACGACATGACCTTTTCTTCTTTCTTTATTCTTGTCAGTTTATCAAAAATTTTCTAACATGTTTCTGATAATGCCACACACACAATTGCAGAATTAAAACTAAAAGTTTCGGTATATATCATGTATCATATAAGCACCTTTAATTATTAAATTCTATTTATGCTGTTTGCTCTAAATTTAAACTTGAAGGTGACACCAATGGTTTTATATCAATAATATAGAAAAAGTAGTTACTATCCAGGAATTAAATAGACAGTGACAGAACTAAGGATCAAATTCATGAACGTTATGTTTTTTACTGAGTTGTCAACCAGAGCAGATCATAGAAAGAAGCTGTGCGTTTAATCTTTTGGATGTTTTAGTCTTATGGGCACTTGTTAAGTGTAGCCAAACAAATATTACATTCATACAAATACACATAGAAATATATGAGATTGCAAGATAGAGACTGATTTAATACATATGAGGCACTCAATAAGTACTCGTTGAATTGAAGTGTTCTCATTGAAATAGACAGCCTTATGGAAGTGTCTATGAAAATGTAAATGATCAGACTTGTTTATCAACCATAATGGTGAAACTGTTTTTTTAATAGGCTGAATTCCTATGAACCACACTGAAAGATGGAATATCTTACTGAAACTCTTTAAAAAGAATTCTAATTTGTGAACTTTAAAAAATGAGTTCAAAATATTAAAATGCAGTACTTTTTGTTACTATCCATAAGATTATCCACAACACACTTATAGCTGTTCTATTATCTCTGAATCTCTGCTTAAATGTTAACCATTTGACTAGGGTATGCCATTAAAAATACCAAATTCCAAACCAATCTGTTTTTATGCTTTTTAGTGATTCTGTAGAGATTTAATCATAGAAGGAATATAGATTAATGAATAAGATGTAATTAAAGAATTGTCTGGTGATTTTAATTAACCTTTCTAATGCTAAATCCCATTATAATAATTGGAGGAGACATATTTAGAAATATCACATGTGGAAAAATTCTAGAGATTCTATTTGATGGCAAGGTAAATATGAATCAGCAGTGTGACATGACTATTAAAAGGCTAAATTTACCTTAATTTGCATTAATAAACTTTAGAGAAATGAATAAGGATGATATTCCACTTTTCACTATACTTGCCACACCATCCAAAGTGAATTTGTATGGGTTTTTAAAAATTGACCATATAACTGGAAGGAAGTGATGAAAATAGTAAATGCATCATACTTCTATGAAATAAAGAGACTTAAGATGGATAACTGCCTTTCAATATGGCAAATGAAGTAGATATATTATTGTGGTTTAAGAAGGTGGAACAAGGACCAGTGAGGATATTCAAAAAGAGCATAAATGAAGAACTTTGGCACTTTGAGCTATCCAATAAAGAAAGGCCCACTTTAAAAGTGTCTACCACTGGACCTGAAATGAGAATCAAGGGTGAGAATCTAAAATCTCATGATTTGGTGTCAATTTTGCAAAGAAAGAGAACTGTCTATCATATAAAATTCAATACTGTCCCTTGTGATTTCTAGATTACACAAGTTCAGAGTACTACTAATAACAACAGCAACATCTAAGCACCAGTTTCATAATATTGACTGCAAAAATCTAGAAACATTATAAATTAAAAACTAATATAACTTAGAGTAATGTCTGAACGTATGATAAAATATAGTTTGTCTCACAGATTATGGATCTCCGCTTTTATCGTTTATAAAATGTTTTCTTTAAGTGAATGTTAATGTTTTTAATCTAAAATAAAATAATACTAGTTGAGTCAAAAGAGAGATGCCATTGTATCTTTGGAAGAAATCTTGTGATTATTATTCATTGTATATTTTTATAATTATCAAGTAAGTAGATTTTGGTGTTCAAAATATGCATAATTTAATCAGTTGTAATTCTAGGGTTTTTTGTCTTGTTTCATGGTTTTATTCTGTGTGTATAGTGTTCTATTTTCTGGTACTAATGCTTAAGAATTGGTAGAAGGCATAGTAGGTTAAATTGTGTTCCTCAGAAATTATGTTCAAGTCCTAACTTCTAATGCTAGTGAATACGATCTTATTTGGAATTAGGGTCTTTGAAGATATAATCAAGTTAAGATGAAGTCATAAAGCATTAGGTTAATGACTGGTGTTCTTGTGAAAAGGGAATTTTGGACACACAAGGAAAAGGCCATGTAAAGACATGAAGGAGATTGGAGTGATGTATCGACAAGTCAAAGAATCAACAGTAGATTCTATGATAATGACTAAGATGGATAACCTTTTGCCACACCATCCAAAGTGAATTTGTATGGGTTTTTAAAAATTGACCATATAACTGGAAGGAAGTGATGAAAATAGTAAATGCATCATACTTCTATGAAATAAAGAGACTTAAGATGGATAACTGCCTTTCAATATGGCAAATGAAGTAGATATATTATTGTGGTTTAAGAAGGTGGAACAAGGACCAGTGAGGATATTCAAAAAGAGCATAAATGAAGAACTTTGGCACTTTGAGCTATCCAATAAAGAAAGGCCCACTTTAAAAGTGTCTACCACTGGACCTGAAATGAGAATCAAGGGTGAGAATCTAAAATCTCATGATTTGGTGTCAATTTTGCAAAGAAAGAGAACTGTCTATCATATAAAATTCAATACTGTCCCTTGTGATTTCTAGATTACACAAGTTCAGAGTACTACTAATAACAACAGCAACATCTAAGCACCAGTTTCATAATATTGACTGCAAAAATCTAGAAACATTATAAATTAAAAACTAATATAACTTAGAGTAATGTCTGAACGTATGATAAAATATAGTTTGTCTCACAGATTATGGATCTCCGCTTTTATCGTTTATAAAATGTTTTCTTTAAGTGAATGTTAATGTTTTTAATCTAAAATAAAATAATACTAGTTGAGTCAAAAGAGAGATGCCATTGTATCTTTGGAAGAAATCTTGTGATTATTATTCATTGTATATTTTTATAATTATCAAGTAAGTAGATTTTGGTGTTCAAAATATGCATAATTTAATCAGTTGTAATTCTAGGGTTTTTTGTCTTGTTTCATGGTTTTATTCTGTGTGTATAGTGTTCTATTTTCTGGTACTAATGCTTAAGAATTGGTAGAAGGCATAGTAGGTTAAATTGTGTTCCTCAGAAATTATGTTCAAGTCCTAACTTCTAATGCTAGTGAATACGATCTTATTTGGAATTAGGGTCTTTGAAGATATAATCAAGTTAAGATGAAGTCATAAAGCATTAGGTTAATGACTGGTGTTCTTGTGAAAAGGGAATTTTGGACACACAAGGAAAAGGCCATGTAAAGACATGAAGGAGATTGGAGTGATGTATCGACAAGTCAAAGAATCACAAGGATCATAGGCACCCAGCAGAAAGCCTAGGAGAAAGAAGGATCCTAGTTTATAGCCTTTCAGAGAACATTTGAGACACATTTGTTTTTGTTGTTATTTCGAGCTGTGCTGGGTCTTTATTACTCCAGACTTGCTCTAGTTGCAGAGACTGGGGATTCCTGTCTAGTTGCGGTGCACGGACTTCTGATTGTGGTGGTTTCTCTGTTGTGAAGCACAGGTTTTAGGCTCAAGGACTTTAGTAACTGCAGCACATGGGCACATGATTATTGCAGCACAGGTACTCGGTAGTTATGGCTCATGGACCCTTGAGTATACAGGCTCCAATAACTGTGGCACACAAGCTGTAAACCAGGGATAGAACCCATATCCCCTCTGTTGGCAGGTGGGTTCTTTTCCACTGAACCATCAGGGAAGTCCCATTTTGATTGTTTTAAGCCACATATTTTGTGGTATTTTGTTGTAGAAGCCCTGGGAAATGGATACAGAGGGAACAGTTGGCAATGGATTTTTATTGAATAGGAAAATCATCAGGACAATATCAGTAACAAAAAAAATTAAACTTTTTTCTATTTTCTAAGAGTGAGTCATTATTCAATAATGTCTTTTATATTATTTCCTTTAGACATGCTATCAAGAATGCACTGAACTTTCATATTGACTTCAAAATAAAATGAAACCATTCATTAAATAATTAAATATTTTAAGCTAAAATCTTTGGAATTTGGAGATGCAAACTTGCATTTACTTCAAAAAAGGTGTTTTTGATTTTCAGTAGTTTTTTCAAAATATGCATAATTTAATCAGTTGTAATTCTAGGGTTTTGTCTTGTTTCACTGAATGTTTTTAAGAATTGGTAGAAGGCATAGTAGGTTAAATTGTGTTCCTCAGAAATTATGTTCAAGTCCTAACTTCTAATGCTAGTGAATACGATCTTATTTGGAATTAGGGTCTTTGAAGATATAATCAAGTTAAGATGAAGTCATAAAGCATTAGGTTAATGACTGGTGTTCTTGTGAAAAGGGAATTTTGGACACACAAGGAAAAGGCCATGTAAAGACATGAAGGAGATTGGAGTGATGTATCGACAAGTCAAAGAATCACAAGGATCATAGGCACCCAGCAGAAAGCCTAGGAGAAAGAAGGATCCTAGTTTATAGCCTTTCAGAGAACATTTGAGACACATTTGTTTTTGTTGTTATTTCGAGCTGTGCTGGGTCTTTATTACTCCAGACTTGCTCTAGTTGCAGAGACTGGGGATTCCTGTCTAGTTGCGGTGCACGGACTTCTGATTGTGGTGGTTTCTCTGTTGTGAAGCACAGGTTTTAGGCTCAAGGACTTTAGTAACTGCAGCACATGGGCACATGATTATTGCAGCACAGGTACTCGGTAGTTATGGCTCATGGACCCTTGAGTATACAGGCTCCAATAACTGTGGCACACAAGCTGTAAACCAGGGATAGAACCCATATCCCCTCTGTTGGCAGGTGGGTTCTTTTCCACTGAACCATCAGGGAAGTCCCATTTTGATTGTTTTAAGCCACATATTTTGTGGTATTTTGTTGTAGAAGCCCTGGGAAATGGATACAGAGGGAACAGTTGGCAATGGATTTTTATTGAATAGGAAAATCATCAGGACAATATCAGTAACAAAAAAAATTAAACTTTTTTCTATTTTCTAAGAGTGAGTCATTATTCAATAATGTCTTTTTATATTATTTCCCTTTAGACATGCTATCAAGAATGCACTGAACTTTCATATTGACTTCAAAATAAAATGAAACCATTCATTAAATAATTAAATATTTTAAGCTAAAATCTTTGGAATTTGGAGATGCAAATCTCTGCATCTTTATTCTCTCATAAATATTCATCAGTATTCAAAATTATATTTTTTAAATTTCTATGTTTATTTTTTGTCCCTAGTAAATTGTGATAGTCACTCAGCTGTGTCTGACACTTTGTGAGCCATGGCCTGTACCCTGCCGAGGCTCCTCTGTCCATGCAGTCCTCCAGGCAAGAATACTGGAGTGAGTAGCCATTCCCTTCTCCAGGGTATCTTCCCAGCCCTGGGAATGAACCCAGTTCTCCCACACTGCAGGAAGATTCTTTACCATCCCAGCCACTGGGGAAGCCTTTATCTGAAAAAGTTACTGAGACCAAGAGTTTCTAATCTCTGGAGGAGTTAGATAGAGAGAAAAGATAACTGTTTCAATTTGTTTATAAAGTATAATTTAGCAAATTACTATTAAGTCATAATTAGTTTGAGGTGCAGGTTTTTCTTACACCCTGAAAACACAAATTCAAACCAGCACTTTTTCAGATAGAAACCATAAAAGTTATAAACATATTCACTAGTTCACTCAGTCCTTTCATCAACTTTTGTAAAGTCATTGGGTTTTCCATTAGAATCCTTTAATTTATTACCCACTTCAGAAACTGATACACTTGAAACTAATACAATATTATAAATTAACTGTAATTTTTAAAAAAAAATACACTAGAGTGCCACATGATCTATGGCTAATTTAATCCATGCAAATAAAACTGCACGTAGGGAGGGTAAACTGAAAGTTTCAAGGAGGTCCAGGGAGTCAGCAGTCAGCAGCCCTAACATATCACTGTTCAAGTGCCAACTCTAATACATGATTTCTTTATACAGTTTATACCACTTAATTCTCTAACACCAATGCCATTTCATATTATCTGATTGGCAATGGATTTTTATTGAATAGGAAAATCATCAGGACAATATCAGTAACAAAAAAAATTAAACTTTTTTCTATTTTCTAAGAGTGAGTCATTATTCAATAATGTCTTTTTATATTATTTCCCTTTAGACATGCTATCAAGAATGCACTGAACTTTCATATTGACTTCAAAATAAAATGAAACCATTCATTAAATAATTAAATATTTTAAGCTAAAATCTTTGGAATTTGGAGATGCAAATCTCTGCATCTTTATTCTCTCATAAATATTCATCAGTATTCAAAATTATATTTTTTAAATTTCTATGTTTATTTTTTGTCCCTAGTAAATTGTGATAGTCACTCAGCTGTGTCTGACACTTTGTGAGCCATGGCCTGTACCCTGCCGAGGCTCCTCTGTCCATGCAGTCCTCCAGGCAAGAATACTGGAGTGAGTAGCCATTCCCTTCTCCAGGGTATCTTCCCAGCCCTGGGAATGAACCCAGTTCTCCCACACTGCAGGAAGATTCTTTACCATCCCAGCCACTGGGGAAGCCTTTATCTGAAAAAGTTACTGAGACCAAGAGTTTCTAATCTCTGGAGGAGTTAGATAGAGAGAAAAGATAACTGTTTCAATTTGTTTATAAAGTATAATTTAGCAAATTACTATTAAGTCATAATTAGTTTGAGGTGCAGGTTTTTCTTACACCCTGAAAACACAAATTCAAACCAGCACTTTTTCAGATAGAAACCATAAAAGTTATAAACATATTCACTAGTTCACTCAGTCCTTTCATCAACTTTTGTAAAGTCATTGGGTTTTCCATTAGAATCCTTTAATTTATTACCCACTTCAGAAACTGATACACTTGAAACTAATACAATATTATAAATTAACTGTAATTTTTAAAAAAAAATACACTAGAGTGCCACATGATCTATGGCTAATTTAATCCATGCAAATAAAACTGCACGTAGGGAGGGTAAACTGAAAGTTTCAAGGAGGTCCAGGGAGTCAGCAGTCAGCAGCCCTAACATATCACTGTTCAAGTGCCAACTCTAATACATGATTTCTTTATACAGTTTATACCACTTAATTCTCTAACACCAATGCCATTTCATATTATCACTTCTATTTAGATAGTATATCCTGTATCTTTGTTGTATTTGCTTAAGTTATATGCTTTAGTTTGTTCCATTTATTCAACAACAACAAAAAGAATTAGCACCTGTTGTATTAAAAGTACTAAAAGACACTGTGAATATAATTATAACCGAAGGTTTTGTTTTCATTTTTCCTCTCAGAGCTTACGTGATAACAAGAGAGATAGCTGTGTAAATCAATAATGATTAGGGATCAATAATGTTAGAAGTACGAGGAATATGCTTGAAGTACAGGGGCGGGGAGGTTGGGGAGGGCGGCTCCTCCTCAGCATCACAGGCACCCACCTTCAGAGTACTTGCTGTGGGCAGGGTAGAGATCTGGGGGCTCACGCCAGCTGCCCTGGTGCAATTTTTGAGGCTTCCCAGGTGACTCAGTGGGTAAAGAATCCACCTGCAATGCAGAAGATGCTGGAGACACAAATTCAATACATGAGTCAGGAAAATCTGCTGGAAGAGAGCATGGCAACCCACTTCAGTATTCTTGCCTAGAGAATCCCATAGATAGAGGAACCTGGTGAGCTACAATCCATAGCGTCATGGAGATTGGAACATGACTGAAGCAACTGAGAACACATAAGGTGACAAAGGCCACTTGATCAAATTCCATATATATGCAATTGGCAGAGAAGGGAAGATGTAACTAAACGTTCTCTTTTTTTTTTTAATTTAAAAATTATTTAAGATAGAAAATGATAGATGTGTAGATAGGTAGATAGAATATATATAATATATAGGTGTTGTTCATTTGCTAAGTGATGTCTGACTCTTGGTGATCGCATGGACTGCAACACACCAGGCTTCCCTGTCTTTCACTGTCAGAGTTTGCTCAAACTGATATCCATTGGTTCAGTGATGCCATTCAACCATCTCATTTTCTATCACCTATTTCCTCTCCTGCCCTCAATCTTTCCCTGAATTAGGGTGTTTTCCAGTGAGTTGGCTATTAACGTCTGGTGGCCATATATATATAATATGTAATAGGTACTTAGATTCACTGGACTTAAATTACTTATGAAATTTATTCTGATTGTTTTTAATAAATTATCCAATTCACCACGGTCCTTTAACATTCCTGTTAATCACATTATTTCTACTTGTGTTTAATATAATCAGTTAATCAGAAAACTGATCCAGGTCATTTTAATAAAGATAAGCAGGGCAAAACTCAGAACTAGCCTGGGTGTAAACAGGGTTTTTTAGTCTTTTATTCCTTCCTTGATACTACCTCCCATTTCTCTGCCCATCTGCTTATTTACTGCAAAAAGAAGGACCCCTTCCAGGCCTGTAATGGAGCTCCTGTCTGACACTCAGAAATGGATCATCCAAGGAGAAATATGTCAACTAAATTAGTCCCAACAAGTAGATATTTTATTTTGTGGGAATGTTTAGGACCCCTAGATCAGGAGACAGCATCTCAGTAGCTCCAAGAAAACTATTCCAATTGTCGGGGGAGAATGCTCACGCCAGCTGCCCTGGTGCAATTTTTGAGGCTTCCCAGGTGACTCAGTGGGTAAAGAATCCACCTGCAATGCAGAAGATGCTGGAGACACAAATTCAATACATGAGTCAGGAAAATCTGCTGGAAGAGAGCATGGCAACCCACTTCAGTATTCTTGCCTAGAGAATCCCATAGATAGAGGAACCTGGTGAGCTACAATCCATAGCGTCATGGAGATTGGAACATGACTGAAGCAACTGAGAACACATAAGGTGACAAAGGCCACTTGATCAAATTCCATATATATGCAATTGGCAGAGAAGGGAAGATGTAACTAAACGTTCTCTTTTTTTTAATTTAAACATTATTTAAGATAGCAAATGATAGATGTGTAGATAGGTAGATAGAATATATATAATATATAGGTGTTGTTCATTTGCTAAGTGATGTCTGACTCTTGGTGATCGCATGGACTGCAACACACCAGGCTTCCCTGTCTTTCACTGTCAGAGTTTGCTCAAACTGATATCCATTGGTTCAGTGATGCCATTCAACCATCTCATTTTCTATCACCTATTTCCTCTCCTGCCCTCAATCTTTCCCTGAATTAGGGTGTTTTCCAGTGAGTTGGCTATTAACGTCTGGTGGCCATATATATATAATATGTAATAGGTACTTAGATTCACTGGACTTAAATTACTTATGAAATTTATTCTGATTGTTTTTAATAAATTATCCAATTCACCACGGTCCTTTAACATTCCTGTTAATCACATTATTTCTACTTGTGTTTAATATAATCAGTTAATCAGAAAACTGATCCAGGTCATTTTAATAAAGATAAGCAGGGCAAAACTCAGAACTAGCCTGGGTGTAAACAGGGTTTTTTAGTCTTTTATTCCTTCCTTGATACTACCTCCCATTTCTCTGCCCATCTGCTTATTTACTGCAAAAAGAAGGACCCCTTCCAGGCCTGTAATGGAGCTCCTGTCTGACACTCAGAAATGGATCATCCAAGGAGAAATATGTCAACTAAATTAGTCCCAACAAGTAGATATTTTATTTTGTGGGAATGTTTAGGACCCCTAGATCAGGAGACAGCATCTCAGTAGCTCCAAGAAAACTATTCCAATAAGGTGCAGTCGGGGGACAGGCTATATACAAGTTTCCAATAAAGGAGGCAAGCAGTCTGAACATCAAAGATTATTCTGAGGTAAAAAAAAAAAAAAATTAGATATCAAGTTAAGGAATTTAGTGTTTTCCTATGTATGGAAAGACACAATCCTCTGGGCTCACTGAATTCATTCCTTTCATATGCACCTCAGCCATCTGGGACCATATCCTGTTTCTTTGTTCTTAAGGAGTGGCAGATGTGGGAGATGGCTGCTTCTTGCATCTCCTGGAGTGCCTTAGCAGTCACAGAGTGGCATGGCAGCATCTGCTCAATTGCAGGCATTGTGTTGCATTTTCGGAGCCCTCATTCACTTTTGGAGTCCAGAAATCCCTGATGTCCATAACATTTCTTGCTTATTGATATGGCAGGAGATATTTTCATCTCACACACATGCATGCTGACAAAAGAAGACTTTATTAGAAGGGATGCTCTGGTGGAGAGCAGAAGGGTAAGGGAACCCAGGAAGATTGCTCTGCCTCATGGCCCACAGTCTCAGGCTTTATGGTGATGGGATTAATTTTTGGGTTTTCTCTGGCTGGTCATTCTCAGACTCCATCCTGGTGGTATACATACTGCTCAGCCAAGATGGATGTCAGCAAGGATTCTGTCAAGTGATACAACATATGGAGTCTCTTTTTGACTTATCCTGAACTCTTTCAGTTGCTGGTGGATTGTTAGTTCAATGTTCCTTACTAGGACCACATGTTATAACTCACTCATATATTACTGTGGTGCTTGGCCAGGGTGGGCAGTTTCAGTGTACTTCCCCTAACAATGTACAGGAATTAGTTCTCTGAATCTAGCCTGCTATGGACACATTCAGTTGAATGTGAACTAAAGCACAGTTTCATAAACTGAAAGAATCCTCTTGCCAATGCAAGAGATGCAGGTTTGATCCCTGTTTTGGGAAGATCCCCTGGAGATGCAAATGGCAACACTCCAGTATCCTTGCCTGGGAAATCCCATGGACAGAGGAGCCTGGCGGGCTACAGTCTCTGGGATTGCAAAAGAGTTGCACATGACTTGGCAATGAAACAACAATGAAATAACAACAGCTTCCTGAAGGTGGGTGTTGAGTCAGAAGACACAACCAAGCCCAAGAGAGGGAGAAATGATGCCTTTCCAACAGCAAAACAGAGGAAGTCTTAGGGTGTGAGTACATACATACTCCTGAAAGGGTTTAGGCAGTAGGCAGAGTCTACGCTTTATTTGATTGAAGTCAGAAGGGTCAGAAAAGATCAACATCCCTTGTGCTTCAATTCACCTGGTTGAATGCTAGATTGTTGTTCAGTCTCTAAGTCATGTCAGGCTCTTTGAGTTTCCATGAACTGCAGCATGCCAGGCTTCTCTGTCCTTTACTGTCTTCCTGAGTTTGCTCAAACTCGTGTCCATTGAGTCAGTGATGCCATCCAACTGTCTCATCCTCTCTTGCCCCCCATCCAGCATCAGAGGAGGGATTTAAATTCTGCAAAATAGCTCAAGACAGTACTCTAGGTAGTGTTTATCATTAAAATAAAACTGGGAGTGTTTTACAACTAATTTGTTATCTTTGTTATTGTTACTTCTATTACCTGATGAATTTCTCTGTTTGCTTTTCTAAAAAACATTTAGTGCTCATTTTGGTAGCCCATATACTAAAATTGGAACAATATAGAGAAAATGAACATGGCCTCTGTGCAAAGATGACACACTAATTCATGAAACAGTCCATATTAAAAAGATATTGGAGTATGGTTAATTTGGAATGTTGTGTTAGTGTCAGGTATACATAAAAGTGTATTATATATGTCCATTTTTTATGTGCCTTTTTTCTTTAGGAAATTAAAATTTTTACTGAAAATTTTGTTCAGGAGAAGGATTATGTGATAGGCTTCCCCTAACAATGTACAGGAATTAGTTCTCTGAATCTAGCCTGCTATGGACACATTCAGTTGAATGTGAACTAAAGCACAGTTTCATAAACTGAAAGAATCCTCTTGCCAATGCAAGAGATGCAGGTTTGATCCCTGTTTTGGGAAGATCCCCTGGAGATGCAAATGGCAACACTCCAGTATCCTTGCCTGGGAAATCCCATGGACAGAGGAGCCTGGCGGGCTACAGTCTCTGGGATTGCAAAAGAGTTGCACATGACTTGGCAATGAAACAACAATGAAATAACAACAGCTTCCTGAAGGTGGGTGTTGAGTCAGAAGACACAACCAAGCCCAAGAGAGGGAGAAATGATGCCTTTCCAACAGCAAAACAGAGGAAGTCTTAGGGTGTGAGTACATACATACTCCTGAAAGGGTTTAGGCAGTAGGCAGAGTCTACGCTTTATTTGATTGAAGTCAGAAGGGTCAGAAAAGATCAACATCCCTTGTGCTTCAATTCACCTGGTTGAATGCTAGATTGTTGTTCAGTCTCTAAGTCATGTCAGGCTCTTTGAGTTTCCATGAACTGCAGCATGCCAGGCTTCTCTGTCCTTTACTGTCTTCCTGAGTTTGCTCAAACTCGTGTCCATTGAGTCAGTGATGCCATCCAACTGTCTCATCCTCTCTTGCCCCCCATCCAGCATCAGAGGAGGGATTTAAATTCTGCAAAATAGCTCAAGACAGTACTCTAGGTAGTGTTTATCATTAAAATAAAACTGGGAGTGTTTTACAACTAATTTGTTATCTTTGTTATTGTTACTTCTATTACCTGATGAATTTCTCTGTTTGCTTTTCTAAAAAACATTTAGTGCTCATTTTGGTAGCCCATATACTAAAATTGGAACAATATAGAGAAAATGAACATGGCCTCTGTGCAAAGATGACACACTAATTCATGAAACAGTCCATATTAAAAAGATATTGGAGTATGGTTAATTTGGAATGTTGTGTTAGTGTCAGGTATACATAAAAGTGTATTATATATGTCCATTTTTTTATGTGCCTTTTTTTCTTTAGGATTATTATTACTGAAAATTGTTCAGGGAGAAGGATTATGTGTAGGCTTAGGTCACAAAATGGTTTAGACCCCAAATGACTTCTCTTACATCAAGAAAGATGTTCCCTTTCTCCAGAGAATCCCTGCCCTATTTATTTAAAGTAATGACCTCAAGTTAACAGTCAAAACGTTAAATAATAATGTTTGTTAGACCCTCAAATCTAGTGTTTTCCAAACTTTATTCTCCAGTGACTACAAGAAAAGGAACTGTTGGTCACATGCATCTGAGGAAAGCTGAATTCATCAACATTACATGATTTTTTCTAATTGATGAAATTCTTGGGGCCTTTGTTGTGATAATGGACACTCCTTCAAGTGTATAATTGTTACAGAGTCCAAGCTCACTCTGTTTGCTGCACAATAAGTCAATGAATCTGAGAAGAGGAGCTGGGATCAGAAAGGGACTATAATCCAGAGCCAACTAATGAAGAAGATGGCAGGCTAACACCTCAAAATAACTATGTTGTCGAGGCCTGATTTTCAGTTCTTTCAATGCTCAGAGATGGGAGGAGGGAGAGGAAACAAAGTGAAAAGACCATTTAGTTCCTAGCCTCAGATAGAGGGATGTGTTAGTTTCACTTCCTTACAGTCATTTCATGGATAATGTTAAATAGAATATCTCCAGTCATATCAACAAAGATGTCACATCTTAACTGTGATTCTAGTCTGTCCAAGTGTGAGTTTCTGAGCCATGCAAGTAAGTAGTAGATGAGGGATGCCCGATGCTGAGCCATTTGCCACACAAAGATTTCAGGAAAGTCACAGTCCTTCATAGGTAGGCAGGTTCAGGTTATCTCCCTAAGGCAGGCCCTTATATATGCCTACAAAAGAGACAAGATAAGGGTTAAAGCCACAGAAGCAGATTCAGTGTAAATTCAAAATTAATCCATCCTGGCTACATGATAATTATATGCATTTTTTTATATAACAGTTGACTACAGAACACCTAATTGAAAAGATGACATTCAAAAAAGTTGCTATTTCTGGTGTTTATTATTATTATTATTATTATTATTATGTACTCACAGCAATAATTCAGTCATCATAATTTTCTAAAAAATTGCATTTTAGCATTATCCTTCTTCTACAGGGACGTCAAAGCCCAGGTTGATCCAAGTTCTGTTGAGCAAGGAGAAAGTATTCCAAGAATACAAGAAATATGTTCAATTTGAATATTTATCAGGACTGTAATAGAGAACCAGAATACCTGGTAATGACCTCAAGTTAACAGTCAAAACGTTAAATAATAATGTTTGTTAGACCCTCAAATCTAGTGTTTTCCAAACTTTATTCTCCAGTGACTACAAGAAAAGGAACTGTTGGTCACATGCATCTGAGGAAAGCTGAATTCATCAACATTACATGATTTTTTCTAATTGATGAAATTCTTGGGGCCTTTGTTGTGATAATGGACACTCCTTCAAGTGTATAATTGTTACAGAGTCCAAGCTCACTCTGTTTGCTGCACAATAAGTCAATGAATCTGAGAAGAGGAGCTGGGATCAGAAAGGGACTATAATCCAGAGCCAACTAATGAAGAAGATGGCAGGCTAACACCTCAAAATAACTATGTTGTCGAGGCCTGATTTTCAGTTCTTTCAATGCTCAGAGATGGGAGGAGGGAGAGGAAACAAAGTGAAAAGACCATTTAGTTCCTAGCCTCAGATAGAGGGATGTGTTAGTTTCACTTCCTTACAGTCATTTCATGGATAATGTTAAATAGAATATCTCCAGTCATATCAACAAAGATGTCACATCTTAACTGTGATTCTAGTCTGTCCAAGTGTGAGTTTCTGAGCCATGCAAGTAAGTAGTAGATGAGGGATGCCCGATGCTGAGCCATTTGCCACACAAAGATTTCAGGAAAGTCACAGTCCTTCATAGGTAGGCAGGTTCAGGTTATCTCCCTAAGGCAGGCCCTTATATATGCCTACAAAAGAGACAAGATAAGGGTTAAAGCCACAGAAGCAGATTCAGTGTAAATTCAAAATTAATCCATCCTGGCTACATGATAATTATATGCATTTTTTTATATAACAGTTGACTACAGAACACCTAATTGAAAAGATGACATTCAAAAAAGTTGCTATTTCTGGTGTTTATTATTATTATTATTATTATTATTATGTACTCACAGCAATAATTCAGTCATCATAATTTTCTAAAAAATTGCATTTTAGCATTATCCTTCTTCTACAGGGACGTCAAAGCCCAGGTTGATCCAAGTTCTGTTGAGCAAGGAGAAAGTATTCCAAGAATACAAGAAATATGTTCAATTTGAATATTTATCAGGACTGTAATAGAGAACCAGAATACCTGGAACTTTTAAAAAGAATAATCAGGGCTTCCCTGGTGGTCCAGTGAGTAAAGAGTCCGCCTTGCAGTGCAAGGGGCACTGGTTCAAACCCTGGCCCCAGAAGATCCCATTGTGCTGCAGAGCATCAAGACCTGTGTGTCCAATTGCGAGCCAGCACTCTGGAGCACATGTACCCAGAGCCGGAACACTGCAATGAGAGAGGCCACTGTGATGGGAGGCCCACACAGGCCAAAGAATAAAGATGGATGAAAATAATAAATAACTAAGAAAAAGCTCGTGGCATGAAGTTAAAAAAAAAAAAAAAGAATAATCAACAATTCACAACCAAGGTATTTAAAGTATAAAGTATCATTCTTTTTAAAAATGAGAATACTGTCAAATGCTAATCTTGGAACTGCTTAACTTCTCTTTTTTGCTGCAGGGGCTAGTGTTAGTACAAGGCGAAAGAATAACATAAAAGTGATTCTTGAAATACTTAGTAACTTTCAGTTTACCGAAAAAAGTGTGTTTATGTAACTAAATAAGAAAGCATCCTAATTCATTTGCAGTTGGGACAGCTGTACTTTACAGTGTCATTGGCTATGTGTCTAGATGGCTATGTGGCTAGACTTGATGCTTATTTACAGTTAAGTAATTGGAAAGAAGAATTGGCAGTCATACTTCCTCTTCTTAAGACGAAGCAGTTCTTTAAACATTTTAGACATTCTAAAAATTGTTAACAAACTTGTCATTAAATCATTTAGTTTGCATTAAATTTGTCATTAAATCATTTGTTTTTTGCTTGAAATAAGAGCTAAAGTTGAAATGAAACTTGTTCTTTGTTAAGAATGCTTTTCTTTCTAAAGAATTTCTATAAATATGTCTAAAAAAATTATGTTATTTCAGATTATTTAAATGGGCACATGACTACCTAAAGTATATATGTAGTCAAATAAAAGGTTTGATGAAGGACTGACTAGAGGAGCATCATTCCTCAAATAGGCAGAGACCTGATGAGACAGAAACTTCAAATAGAGGTCTCCAGAGTTAAAAAAGACAAAAAGGAAACCTAGAAAAAAAAAATTACTATTTTATCTGAATTTGCATGGGGGATGGGGCATGGTCCATGTACAGAAATGAGGAATTTTCATCCAGGGAAAACATGGATAGTAGTATTTTCTCTTTTAAGTAATGAATCTACTTTCAGAAACAAACAACATTCATCCAGGATCACTTGGCTTTCCTGTTATCCTAGTGAATAGAGTCACACTGTCTAAACTTGGGATCATAAGAACAATATTTCCAAAGGTTTATGATTATTTTTCCCTGAGGTTTTTCACTTTGATTGGACCGTTTTTTTTTTCTTTGGAGTTGTTACTGTTCAGCCACATAGTCATATCCGACTCTTTGCAACCTTTGAACTGGCAGCGAGTTAGGCTTCCTTGTACTTCACTGTCCACTGAAGTTTGCTCAGACCACATGTCCATTGAGTTGGTGACACAAACCAAAAAATGAAAAGAGCTTGAGAGCTTGTCATCTGATTCGCCAGGTAGGAATCTGCTTCAAGAAAGTAAAAGGACTTACCTACAGCTATGGGCTTGGCTTAGTATTTGTTGAAGCCCTTTATTTATTTACTTATTTTAACTTTCTATATTATAATGGAGTATAGCTGATTAACGATGTTGTGATAGTTTCGGCAGGTGTACAGCAAAGTGATTCATTTATACATATATGCGTCTTCTTATTTTCAAAATCTTTTCCCATTTAGGTTACTACAGGGTAGTGAGCAGCATTCTCTGTGCTATACTGTAGATCCTTGTTGGTTGACACGCTTTAAACTTTGGTAGAGCTATGCTGTTAGGTTCACTGGAACACTACATAGGCCTGTTTCTGTTTTTAATCTGATTTTGTGTTGATGGGGCCTAGCAATCAATGCACAGTTAGTTACCTGATTATAATCTCAATTAACAATGCATAAGTAATAACATTTTTGCATGCCTGATTACCCATCCACCACCAGTTTTCTTATAATCAAGTAGTATTAGTTACTCAACTAGCCAAAATATACTTGATACAGTAAATAATAGATAAGACTATTGGATTAGCTGGTCTCTAATCCTTTTCACATCTCTCTGAAATTCTGATTCCACAATAAAAAAGATGAACCAAGATAGTACACAGATAATCCTCTGAGTAATTTAGTCAAGTAGTTCCTAACCACTGAGATAGGAGGTATTTTACAATTTCCCTGTAGTCAACAACAATTATTTAAGAATAAACTTCAATATTGTCAGTCGCAAAAACATTTTATAATATCCTGGATGCAATATATTAAGGGCATATAACTTACTACCTGTGTTGTATATAGATTTATATTACATACACACCACACCATTGAAAAATAGTAACACTCATGTTATATTGACTTATTCTATAGATAAGCTTGTATGCTTATATTCTAGGACTACTTATAATGATTGCATTGTCTCCCTAAGGTGTTAAAGACTCACAGGTTCAGAGTCTGGTTGATTCTCAAGAGATAGAGTATGACCTTCTGTGTAGTAGTGTGTGTCTTGTCTGAAATAGAGTATTTACATTTTCATAACAAAGCATTTTGATTGGTGAGAGTATGGGGAAAAGAGAGTGAAAAAAAGACTATACAAGTTCTTCAGAAAGGAGGGTGTTGAGACCTAGTAGAACATTCAAGAGAGGTAGTGGTCCAGTTGTGAGATTTCAGAAGTGAGTACAGTTGTAGGGAGGCCATGGTTCATATGCAAACTGTACCTAGCTGCATCGGAAGGCAGAGGAGATAAGTGTAAACAATAAAGCATATGGAATGAAAACATCCTGTAGAATCCAGCCAGGGAGAGATTCTGATAGGGCTTTCCTCTTGGAATCATATTTCGTCCACGTATTTCTTCTCTATCTGAAGGGTGCTAATAGCAAAAATGGTGTATTTTTCAAAAATAATCTGAGCTGAAGTTTCTATAGTTTGTAACATGAAAAGATCAGTGTTTTCCAAACATTTGTATTTTTTTATGATGTATGGATTTTTGAAAGAACTGCAGTTATCTACTTATTTTCAATGTATGATTCCTTCTTAGGGAAAAAAAAGTATGTATGCAATTCCCTCCTTTTAGTAATAATGAAATTGAAGTTCTCATATTTCATTATTTTCATAAGGCTAAGGTCACATAACTAGAACTCCAAAGGAACCTTATAGAAGAGACAAAAAAAAAAGTCAAGATATACTTCGTTGGGAGACTTTAAAAGAATTTTCAGGATTTCTATATAAAACACTTGCTATCAAATGGGGCAATTTTCACTTAAGTCAGTGGCAATATGCCTAGTTTAACATTCAGATGGTTGACTTAAAATGTCAATTTTATATATCAAAATTAAGATCTTCACAAAGTAGAAGGTTATTTTAAGAGCTGATTATATTGATTCTCTCTGCTGTTCAGAATGCCCTTGGTTTTGTTTCCATCATAAAGACATAGTGAGAAACTTCTGTTATGAGAAAGTAATTACATTTTTTTGGTCAATACTTTTCCCCTCAACTGTTATTTTGTGTCCTTTCTCCATTTTCTCTTTCAGCTATTTTTTTTTTTTTTTTTAATTTTTTCTCCAGTGTTTGTAGTACCACTTCCCTGTCTGATCTAACATTCATGCTAGTCAGAAAGAAAATATATGGGTTCTATCAATCAAATATGTTTTTTTTAAATATGCTTTTCTGATATATATTCAGGGATTATAAGACATAAGCAGAAATCAGCCTTTCTTCCAAAATAAGATCTATAGGAACTTCAAGTCTCCATATTTCTTATTGCTTTTTTTGGCTGATATAAAGATCCATCTTAAAGAAGGAAATGTAGGTTTGATCAGTTGTAGGGAGGCCATGGTTCATATGCAAACTGTACCTAGCTGCATCGGAAGGCAGAGGAGATAAGTGTAAACAATAAAGCATATGGAATGAAAACATCCTGTAGAATCCAGCCAGGGAGAGATTCTGATAGGGCTTTCCTCTTGGAATCATATTTCGTCCACGTATTTCTTCTCTATCTGAAGGGTGCTAATAGCAAAAATGGTGTATTTTTCAAAAATAATCTGAGCTGAAGTTTCTATAGTTTGTAACATGAAAAGATCAGTGTTTTCCAAACATTTGTATTTTTTTATGATGTATGGATTTT
Organism: Tragulus kanchil; assembly: GCA_022376925.1. NCBI lineage: Eukaryota > Metazoa > Chordata > Mammalia > Artiodactyla > Tragulidae > Tragulus > Tragulus kanchil. The sequence goes on along the minus strand of JAIOJX010000028.1, from coordinate 115,199,978 downwards.
TGAAAGAACTGCAGTTATCTACTTATTTTCAATGTATGATTCCTTCTTAGGGAAAAAAAAGTATGTATGCAATTCCCTCCTTTTAGTAATAATGAAATTGAAGTTCTCATATTTCATTATTTTCATAAGGCTAAGGTCACATAACTAGAACTCCAAAGGAACCTTATAGAAGAGACAAAAAAAAAAGTCAAGATATACTTCGTTGGGAGACTTTAAAAGAATTTTCAGGATTTCTATATAAAACACTTGCTATCAAATGGGGCAATTTTCACTTAAGTCAGTGGCAATATGCCTAGTTTAACATTCAGATGGTTGACTTAAAATGTCAATTTTATATATCAAAATTAAGATCTTCACAAAGTAGAAGGTTATTTTAAGAGCTGATTATATTGATTCTCTCTGCTGTTCAGAATGCCCTTGGTTTTGTTTCCATCATAAAGACATAGTGAGAAACTTCTGTTATGAGAAAGTAATTACATTTTTTTGGTCAATACTTTTCCCCTCAACTGTTATTTTGTGTCCTTTCTCCATTTTCTCTTTCAGCTATTTTTTTTTTTTTTTTAATTTTTTCTCCAGTGTTTGTAGTACCACTTCCCTGTCTGATCTAACATTCATGCTAGTCAGAAAGAAAATATATGGGTTCTATCAATCAAATATGTTTTTTTTTTTTTAAATATGCTTTTCTGATATATATTCAGGGATTATAAGACATAAGCAGAAATCAGCCTTTCTTCCAAAATAAGATCTATAGGAACTTCAAGTCTCCATATTTCTTATTGCTTTGGTATAAATAGATATGGACTTCCCAGGTGGCTGAGTAGTAAAGATCCACCTCTTAAAGAAGGAAATGTAGGTTTGATCCCTGGGTTGGGAAGATCTCCTCCAGAAGAAAATGCAACCCACTCCAATATTCTTGCCTGGTAAATTCCATGGACAGTGGATCCTGGCAGTCTACTATCCATGGGGCTTCACAGAGTCAGACTAGATATTGCTATTAAACAATAACAATTTATTTAGCATAGAATTCAAAATTGAGTGAACTAGGAAAAAAAGAAAAAAAAGAAATGCCGGGTAAAACATTTCTGGTGGTCCAGTGGGTAAGGATACTGCCCTGTGGTGCAAGGGGCGCTGGTTTGATCCCTGGCCTGGGAGGATCCCAAATGCCATGGAGCGGCTGGACCGATGTATCCAACTACTGAGCCAGAGCTCTGGAGTGCATGAGCCCAGAGCTGGTGCTCTGCGATGAGAGAGGCCACGGCGATGGGAGGCCCACGCAGGCCAAAGAACAACAACAAAAAAAAAGATAAGTGAATGAAAGAAAGATCAATAGAAGTGACCAAGGGGGGAAAAAAAAAGTAATACTCATTCTCTCATTCTTTGTGTTCAAATCCTTAATTTTGTATCCTATATGAGAAAACCTCTAGCATTAAATTATATGTCATTCTGAAAAGCAAACAACTGCCTATTTCTTTCTATGTAGTAGAATTTCTGTGAATTCCAAGAGTTTTAATTTTTAGATGGTTCTGAAATATTTCAAATGCAAATGAAACTTATTTTCAAAAAAATAAAAATGACATTTAAGGTAGGCTTTCTCTGAGCCAATTTACATCAGTGACTGAAAGAAAACAGCAGACAGCCTGTCCTAAATTTGTCCTCTCTGGATGGCTGCAGTGATACCCAGTTTTTTGGTCCTCACCTTTATGCAAATGATCCAATCCATATTGCTATCTTTGAGCTCTTCAGTGAACTCCAAACCTACATATCCAACAGAACACTGGACATCTACCTGGATGTTCCACAAGATTGTCATATTTGTCATGTTCCAAGATGACTTCATTGTTTTATGTCTCCCATTTCTCTTTCCTCTCTCCTCTACTAGCCAGGATGCTTTCATTTAAAGAAACAAAAACCCCAGCTCAACTGGCTGTTTAAACTAAAAAGGAGATCTATGGCTCAGAAGTAATTAGAAGTATAGACCTGGGAAAAGCTGACTTGGCTCTGTTTCTTTAGGATTTTTTGGCTCTGTGGTTCTTTGAGAGTCAGCTTTGTTCCTAAATAGGCTGCTTTGAAAGTTATGCAATAGTTGCAATAGTTCTAGGTTTTATTTCTTCATTCACATTGTTCAAAAAGAAAGAAGGCAAATCTTTCAAAGAGTTCTTTCCACAGAGCACAAGACTATTCTCCAAAACCCTAAAAAACATTTTAGCCAAGGGGAGGTGACTGGTTGTTTCCCTAACTAGTTGCTAAGCCAAGTTCTTCCACTTGTCAGGATCCACACCTTGAACTGTGATAGAGCAGTCTCACCTGGTCACAAGACTGCTGTTTAATGAGAAATAATAAATTGAATGTCAGGACGATAACCACCATGTCAACATTTCCCTTTACTTAGAGACTGGTTACAAAAACGGTAACACTGAGTTAGCATAAATGAAAACATGTGTTGTAAAGGACAGAGAACAATCTCAAGAAACTCAGTTTTAGGAAGCATAGTCTGATATCTCAGAAACTTGACAGTTTATCAACCATGTGCATCTATCTTTCTGTTCCTTCATTGCTCTCATTGGAGCGTAACTCTACATTTTTCTTTTCCTACTCCTCTCCAGGAGTTACATTTCTATATTTCTTTAGGGGAGTATACACAGCCAAAAGAGATTATAAGTAGTAGTTTAAAAAGTCTTACACTCCAAGACCCACCATACTTGTTACATTTCTATGATTTCATCCAAGTACCGCACTTTTAATTACATAGTCTGAAAAAAATTTCTTGAGCTGCTTCCAGTTTTTGGTCCTCACCTTTATGCAAATGATCCAATCCATATTGCTATCTTTGAGCTCTTCAGTGAACTCCAAACCTACATATCCAACAGAACACTGGACATCTACCTGGATGTTCCACAAGATTGTCATATTTGTCATGTTCCAAGATGACTTCATTGTTTTATGTCTCCCATTTCTCTTTCCTCTCTCCTCTACTAGCCAGGATGCTTTCATTTAAAGAAACAAAAACCCCAGCTCAACTGGCTGTTTAAACTAAAAAGGAGATCTATGGCTCAGAAGTAATTAGAAGTATAGACCTGGGAAAAGCTGACTTGGCTCTGTTTCTTTAGGATTTTTTGGCTCTGTGGTTCTTTGAGAGTCAGCTTTGTTCCTAAATAGGCTGCTTTGAAAGTTATGCAATAGTTGCAATAGTTCTAGGTTTTATTTCTTCATTCACATTGTTCAAAAAGAAAGAAGGCAAATCTTTCAAAGAGTTCTTTCCACAGAGCACAAGACTATTCTCCAAAACCCTAAAAAACATTTTAGCCAAGGGGAGGTGACTGGTTGTTTCCCTAACTAGTTGCTAAGCCAAGTTCTTCCACTTGTCAGGATCCACACCTTGAACTGTGATAGAGCAGTCTCACCTGGTCACAAGACTGCTGTTTAATGAGAAATAATAAATTGAATGTCAGGACGATAACCACCATGTCAACATTTCCCTTTACTTAGAGACTGGTTACAAAAACGGTAACACTGAGTTAGCATAAATGAAAACATGTGTTGTAAAGGAC